>CAWUFW010006038.1:0-1222497 GCA_963921515.1 Calotriton arnoldi | reverse complement strand
AGCTTATGTGCGCCTCTCCCGGATGCTTTGACGTGCCGTGCGTAGCGACGGGTTCGGCGCGTACGGGAAGCGCATCGTACTTGTCCGGCCGGACGGGGCTGCTTTTTGGCTTCCGGGCGACTCGTATCTGCGTTTACGGATCCGGCTCGGTCGGGGATCAGGACCTGGATTGGGTGAGTACGACTCGGTCGGAATCTGCGCTGTTGTGCGCATCATACTTGTTAGTTCGGATTCATGTGCGGATCGGTCGGGAAACAGGCATTCGCATGGCTTTTTTCCCGACCGAATGGCGTTCGGTGCGTCTCCGACCGAGATCGGAATCGACCCCAATATACTGACTGGAGTGGGAATAATAATTAAATTAGGTTTAGTGACCAGCACCTACCCCAATTAAATACTGATTGGAGTGGGAATAGTAACTTAATTAAGTTTAGTGTCCAGCACCTACCCCAATTAAATATTGACTGGAGTGGGAATAGTAATTAAATTAGGTTTAGTGTCCAGCACCTACCCCAATTAAATACTGACTGGAGTGGGAATAGTAATTAAATTAGGTTTAGTGTCCAGCAACTACCCCAATTAAATATTCACTGGAGTGGGAATAGTAATTAAATTAGGTTTAGTGTCCAGCAACTACCCCTATTAAATACAGGCTGGAGTTGGAATAGTAATTAAATAAGGTTCAGTGTCCAGCACCTAACCCAATTAAATACTGACTGGAGTGGGAATAGTAATTAAATTAGGTTTAGTGTCCAGCAACTACCCCTATTAAATATTGACTGGAGTGGGAATAGTAATTAAATTAGGTTTAGTGTCCAGCACCGACCCCAATTAAATACTTACTGGAGTGGGAATAGTAATTAAGGGGCCGATCACGATGGCGGGCGATTGCCCCCGCCGGGCCGGCGGTAGTCACCGCCGGCCCGGCGGGGGCGATCCGCCCGCCATCCACCTGAATATTCCCACCGCCAAATCAGGATGGCAGTGGGAATGGGAATGGTACCGCGGCGGACGGCGTGGTCCCGCAAGGCGGTCCTTTTCCGCCCGTCTTGCGGGACACGGTACAATGGGCCAATGGCCGCGGTGCCGTGCAGGCACCGCCGTAGGCATCACGATGCCTGTCTTCTGCGGCGGAGATCCCGCCGCAAGAAGACAGGCGGAGAATGCCTTCGGGGGCCCGTTGCGGGCCCCCAGAGTGTTGAGGGGGGTGGAGGGTGCACATGGGGGGGTACCTATGGTACCCCCCTGCATCTGCATGTACAAGGTGGCAGGCACCGCACGGTGCCTGCCACGTTGTACATGCAGATGCACAACATGTATTTTTACATTGCGGCGGGTGCTGCTTGCAGCACCACCCGCCGCAATGTAAAAATACGGGATGCGCCCGTTTAGGTTTAGTGTCCAGTACCTACCCCTATTAAATACTGAGTGGGGTGGTAATAGTAAATTAATTAAGTTTACTGTCCAGCACCTACCCCAATTAAATACAGACTGGAGTGGGAATAGTAATTAAATTAGGTTCAGTGTCCAGCACCTACCCCAAATAAATACTGGCTGGAGTGGGAATATTAAATTAACTAAGTTTAGTGTCCAGCACCTACCCCAATTAAATACAGAGTGGAGTAGGAATAGTAAAATAAGTTATTTTAATGAAAATTATTATTGGGTATTTATGTTGAGTGGAGTAGTAAGCATAATTTAGGTGAGTGTTTTTAAAATATATGATAATAATATTATTAGAGTTAAAATTAGTTAAAACATATTAGTTATATTTACATCAAGAACAGCTATATCATATATATATTATACAATGAAAATTATGCATTTTATAATATATAATGTATTACAAAATATTTAATTATCTACATTAAATGTGATAGCAATGAAAAGATAGTCAAAAAAATAGAAATCTCATTTTTATTAATAATTTTTATTACATAAAACATAAAAATGATAGGTAAATCCAAAATGTAATTTTTTATTAAACAGTAGAAAATTAATCACAAAATATATATATATATATACAGGAGACTGTATTTATTACATAAAAAATACAGTTTACCAATATGTATATTTTAACAAGTAAATAATAGAAAAAAAATTTCAACAATAAAAGAAATTGTACTTCAGAATTGTTTATATGTTAGAAATATAGCATGATGCATATGAATTTTTTTATGCACATTTTATACATTAGTATATATTTTTTAATAAGTGCTAAATATTGTTTGTCATTTTTAACATTTTTACAACTGTTACAAATTTTGGTAAGTATTTATTAACATTATATACTGAAAATATTTGTACAATACATTTCAGATCAAAATAACATAGTTTAATTTTGTAATACAAACATAATATATTTTAATTATTAATATTAATAAAATCTTAATGATAATAATTATTACATTTAGTAACAGTTGTTCATTTTATTTACAACTCAGATATTTTTTTAACAAAAAACAACATTAATAAATTTTTTTAGTAATTGTTGTTTGACATATATACATTTTTCTAATTATAATATTAAATATTATTAATTCATAATATTTATTATTATAATTTTACATAATATAAAATAGAGATAATAAATATAAATAAATCAGGTACATTTTTAAGTATTTTATTAGAATGTAACAGTAATTTTTAAACCATTGTATAATATTAAATAAATAGTTTAGCTATTTATTTAATATGTTTACAGTTGCCATCTTTGTTTGGGGCTTTAATTTAGTAACCGCTCGCTGTTGTTTTGGGTCATTTGGGAAGAAAGAAGCTCGCGGTTGGGAGCTGCTTCGCGTCTGAGAAGGTAAGAGTAATTTTCTTTAATATTAAACTATTTTAAGTGTATTTTGAAGGTAGTAATGTTGTAATTAGTGTGCGTGGAGTTATGTTTTAGAAGTTATGGTGTGTTTAGTGTTTTATTTAGTTATTAATTGTTAACGTTGTGTTCCGTATTTGCGGCCTAGTAACATTTTTTCTATTTATGTCGTTTTTACGTTAATACTGTGTGAATAATGTTTGTAGTCATGTTTTTATGTGTACATTTGTGTGGGTGGGAATGTTTTTTTTTAAGGAAGTGTGTATTAGTTATATTAACTAATAATTATTTTATACTTCCTTCATTTTTCAGTTTTCATGGAGCGGTTTTTAATTTTATACTAAACAACAACCAAAATAGGACAAAAACAACTGTGTAATGCAAATCATACAAAGTAATTTAAAAAATAAACAAGAACCATAAAAGCAATTGAAAAAAATATTACAATAGAAAAAAGAGGAAAGCGGGAGCCTAGCTCAGTCAGTGAAAGGATCATGAAAAGTGTCATGAAAAATGTCATGAAGAAATGTCAGTGTGTTACAGGAAACACGAGAATTAAAGTCTATCATTGAGACCTCTCAGTGTCATAGTGTCCAGAAAACGTATCCAGTGAGTTTCACATTGTGACAGTAGTCTTGACATATCTTCATCAGCCTGAGACTTCACCGCTTCAAGAATGGTGAATCTCAGTTGGGCAATGGTGTGGTGATGTTCATGCCAGTGAGCTGCCAACGGTGAACTAAATGTCTTTGTTCTTATGTGACTTTTGTGTTCAGTAATGTGGGTACGTAGAGCCCTTTCCGTTTTACCCACATAGTATAAGCCACACGGGCAACGGATCGCATAAATGACGCACTGACTATTACAGTTAGCAGTGAAATGTAATTTGATGATTTTGCCAGACCATGGGTGAGATATGCTACAGCCAACCAACGCGTTGTTACAATGAGAACAGTTAAAGCATTTACGCATGCCTTTGTATTCCACACCAACATCTGTTACAGGTTTGGAAAGGAGCTCTCTTAAATTCTGCGACCTCTTGTAAGCAAAAATAGGAGGGTCCGAGAACATGCCTTCAAAATCAGGTTCGAGTTGCAATAATTCCCAATATTTCAAAATCACATGTTTAATGGCTGGAGTTAAGGTCGAAAAAGTGGACACAAAAACTTCTCATTTGGCCGGCTCTTTAAATAGTTTTTTTTAGCAAGTTATCTCTTGGTAGATCTTGAACACGTCGCTCAGCTTCATCTACTATTTCAATGGGGTAACCCCGGTCCAATAATTTTTTCTCTCGATTCACACAACGTGACTGTATGAGACGTCCGATTTAATTGTGAGTTAATTCGGGTGATTTCTGCATGTTCACGCAGGACTTCGTATATTCCTGAGTATGTCCACCTAATACTTTTGGTCACGCATTTGCACCTCTGTTGTTTCATGTTTGGTTTGAGCGTATATGCTTTGACTTTTTCCTCACTATGAGCCTGTGTTTTTCATGTTTTTTTGCCTGGAGCTCTAGCAAGAGTATGTCGCCCATGCTTCCTCCTTCTAAGGTTCTCCTCATGGCCGTTTATGCTTTGTTTGTTGTTCTATATGCATTATGACATTGATTTTCCTGTTTGTAGATTCCCCTGACGAAGGGCTATTATTTAAGCCTGAAATGCATTGGGAATAACATCCATGGGACTTATGCAATCATCATTCAGCGCATAATTATCACGTTTTCCTTTTCGCATAAATGACGCACTGACTATTACAGTCAGCAGTGAAATGTAATTTGACGATTTTGCCAGACCATGGGTGAGATATGCTACAGCCAACCAACGCGTTGTTACGATGAGAACAGTTAAAGCATTTACGCATGCCTTTGTATTCCACACCAACATCTGTTACAGGTTTGGAAAGGAGCTCTCTTAAATTCTGCGACCTCTTGTAAGCAAAAATAGGAGGGTCCGAGAACATGCCTTCAAAAGCAGGTTCGAGTTGCAATAATTCGCAATGTTTCAAAATCACATGTTTAATGGCTGGAGATAAGGTTGAAAAAGTGGACACAAAAACTTCTCTTTTGGCCGGCTCTTTAAATTGTTTTTTCAGCAAGTTATCTCTTGGTAGATCTTGAACACGTCGCTCAGCTTCATCTACTATTTCAACGGGGTAACGCCGGTCCCAATTTTTTTTTTTCTGGATTCACACAATGTGACTGTAAGTTGTGAGACGTCTGATGTGATTTGTTTGACACGTATAAATTGACAGTAGGGAAGATGTTTCTTGAGAGACGGCGGATGAAAGCTGGAGAACAGGAGAGAGTTAGTTTCTTAAACAGTGAAGTCTTGATGTATGTGCCCTCAATGTCAATGTTAACATCCAGATAGTTGCTGGATAGTCGCTGTTGGTCCATACTGAATGTGAACTTAATCCTGGGGTGTCTCGTATTCAGTAGCTTCAGGTTTTCTTCAAGAGAAACCTGTGTGCCATGCCAGATAATAAGTATGTCGTCTATGTATTTGAGATAAAGAATCAGGCAGTCAGTCCAGTTCTTATCGGATAAAATATGCTCAGACTCAAACTTCATCATAAAAATGTTGGCATAACTAGGAGCCCCGGAAAAACCCATAGAGGTGCCGTTAGACTGGAGAAAATACTTGTCTTTCCATTTAAAGTAGCTGTGATATAGAGAGAACTGCAGCAACTCCAGTAGAAAAATTGTGTTGGCTTGTAATTCATCCTGTTGGAGGAGTGCCCATTCAACTGCTTCAATGCCTTCTGAGTGTGGAATAGAAGTATACAAAGCTACCACATCTATGGTACACAACCACACTTCTGACGATTCAGGCAGCACAATATCCTGTAGCAATTGTAGGAGATGGGTGGTATCTTGTAAATATGTCGTACCAGCTTGCACAATGATTTGAAGGAAAGAATCCAAAAAATGACCCAAAGGTTCATGTAATGACCCGCACCCTGAAACGATGGGCCTTAGGGGTGGATCACTCAAACTTTTATGGATCTTGGGAAGCAAGTACATTGAAGGGCATCGAGGATAGCGAGTATAAAGAAATTCCAATGTTTTGTCTGAAATCCATCCCATGTCTTTAGCATGTGTCAAGATGTTCATGAGTGTGCCTTGAAACTCCGCCGTGGGATCTTGAGGCAAAGGCAAGTACGGAGATTCATCAAGCAACATGGATTCCACCTTGTCCACATAAAATACACGATCCATAACTACCAAGGCTCCTCCCTTGTCAGCTGGAGAGAAAACCAATTCTGTATTTTTCCTTGGCAAGAGTCTCAAATGTATCAATGACCTTGTGGGATATGGGCGAAATAAAAGTGCTCTTCGGTTTAAATTCCCGGTAAAGCGGAACTTCCTGGCCTTCATGGCTACTCTCAAGATTTGCAAAAAAATAACGCAGACGCAGCTTCCTCATGAACTTATAAAGAGCAATTTCAGTCTCAAGAGGCTTCGTATTATAAGTTGGTACAAACGAGATCCCCTTATCTAACACCGCCACCTGATGTTTGGTGAGTGGGGTGGATGAGATGTTAATCACTGTTGTTTCTTTTGTCTCCTGCCTGTCGCAGCAGGTTTTGCTGAATCGGTGACCTCTGCGGGTTTTACTGCATCGGCATGGGCCGTCGTTGCGCCTGTTGGTGGATCGTTGGCAGCCGGACTTATGTCTAACAAAGTCACCTTCAGAACAGGAGTGGTACCTGATGTCACATCACTTGCTGTAGTAACGGAAGTTGAAGGAACGGGTGTTCGGGTCAAGTAGGTGTCACTGCTAGATGCTAGACTCTCTTCTGATGATGTAGTACCGGGTTTATTAAAGTTGCGTTTCTGCGCGTATACCTCCGCCCAGGAGTATACTTCATCAAGTTTATAATTGATGGTATCCCTCCTGAATTTGCGCACTTTACCCTCATGGATTTCTTTAGCATATACATCCAATTTGGCATTAATCTCTTTCAAAGTCGTATCCCAAATATCCGATTCCATACGTTGGATTAATGATTTCTGCAGTTCTCGAATTTCTTGCTCGAGACCCACAAGTACTGAAGACAACTCTTCGACAATGAGAGGTATCAAATCAAGGGAACACTTATTCAGTAGAGCATACCACTTGTCCATAAATCTTTTATTCATTTTGAACATCATGGGCTTAATGGCCAGTCGCAGCTCCCTGGGTATCCTGCTAGCTTTATGATACTGAATAAGCGTGGTGGCATGCAACCTTTGATTCATCTCCCTACGCATAAGGTATTCAAGCTGTCGTAATTGTTGAGTAACTGGCCCGTGCACGGTGCCAAATGTTCGTACCTCGCAGATAAGGCTGTAAATGTCTTGTGCTTCGGAGGAAGTGTATACTTTGGTCTCAGCCCGTGTGGCTTATACTATGTGGGTAAAACGGAAAGGGCTCTATGTACCCGCATTACATAACACAAAAGTCGCATAAGAACAAAGACCTTTAGTTCACCGTTGGCATCTCACTTGCATGAACATCACCACACCATTGCCCAACTGAGATTCACCATTCTTGAAGCGAGGAAGTCTCAGGCTGATAAAGATATGTCAAGACTACTGTCACAATGTGAAACTCACTGGATACGTTTTCTGGACACTATGACACTGAGAGGTCTCAATGATAGACTTGAATTCTCGTGTTTCCTGTAACACACTGACATTTCTTCATGACATTTTTCATGACACTTTTCATGATCCTTTCACTGACTCTGAGCTAGGCTCCCGCTTTCCTCTTTTTTCTATTGTAATATTTTTTTCAATTGCTTTTATGGTTCTTGTTTATTTTTTTAAATTACTTTGTATGATTTGCATTACACAGTTGTTTTTGTCCTATTTTGGTTGTTGTCACTTTAACTGACATCTGACACTGTCTATTGTTAATTTCCTCTTTATGAGGTTGTATCCTGTTACTATGGGCAAAGATGACTGCTCGTTGAGTTTTTGTTCAACATCACCCTATATGTTTTTTATGTTTTATTGAATTATTTTATGCATTATGTTTCGTTTTTATCAGTAATGATGGTTATTCACTCAGTTTATCTATGTTATGTTTGATTCTTGTCTGGGTCACGCAATGACGGTTATTCACTTAGTTCGTGCATATCACTTAGGACTGATTCTTCTTATGTATTTGTCATTTTAGGGTTCTGCTGATTTCTCAATGAGTTCCTCCCAGGTCTGTTTTATGTTCCACAGAGAGTTGTTATTGTATTATTTCCTGCCTGTACGCAATGAGTTTGTTTATACATATTGCCTGTTCTTTAACATTGACTGATTTCGTTGTATCATTCACTGTCTGCAGGCAATGAGGTTGTTCATACATATTGCTTGTTTTTCAATACTGGCAGATTTTGTTGATCTCATTTTGTATCCTCATGGCATTTATCTTTTTCACATTAGCCATTGGCATGCTTCGCATTTGTTTACTTGTGTGGTCTTCATTTGACCATTCATATTGGCGTCTAGCGTTCGGGCTCATGTTGTCACACTAATACTAACTGGCAGCTAGCACTTTGAGGGTTTTATTCTTCATTCATATTTCACTATATTTCCTCTGTTTGAGTTCGTTACCTTTGGTTTCCTTTTAGTACTTTGTTCACGTCGTTTTTTTAGTGACCGTAGGGAGGAGCTTCGTCCCCTCCGGCTTTAACTTCCGGGTTAGTTTGGTGCACATTCACTTGTTTCTACGCGCGCGGGACCTCCGACTGCGCTTTTTGTCGGCTCACCTGCACCGGGAGGCTGTTTGTCACTTTTGTGGACACTACGATCACTGCTGTGTCGTGTTTTCTGCACATTGTGCCGTAAGCTCATGCTTCAGCATGATAACTTTTCTCAGTGATTTTTTCACAATGACTTTCGTTTAGTTCATGTTTTTCTGTGCAGCACAGGGATCTTGCTGTGATTGATTCAGACCAGTTCCAGTCGCTCTCTTTGAATGACCTCATCTCCATTTGGAGGTACACGTTTGCGCTACGTTTTCACTCGGGTTTATCACCACAGATTTTCACACCTGGAGTTTGTTGAGCTGCATGTCACATCAGTTCTAAATACGCATGTTATTGCTGGACGAGTTTATTATTGACTAGCACTCGAGAGTTAATTCGGGTGATTTCTGCATGTTCACGCAGGACTTCGTATATACTTGAGTATGTCCACCTAATACTTTTGGTCACGCATTTCCACCTCTGTTTTTTCATGTTTGGTTTGAGCGTATATGCTTTGACTTTTTCTTCACTATGAGCCTGTGTTTTTCATGTTTTTTGCCTAGACCTCTAGCAAGAGTATGTCTCCCATGCTTCCTCCTGCTAAGGTTCTCCTCATGGCCGTTTATGCTTTGTTTGTTGTTCTAGCTTTTGAAGTAGTATGCATTATGACATTGATTTTCCTGTTTGTAGAATCCCCTGACGAAGGGCTATTGTTTAAGCCCTAAATGCATTGGGAATAACATCCAAGGGACTTATGCAATCATCATTCAGCACATGAAAATCAAGTTTTCCTTTTTGCTCAATAAATATGTGAATGAGCCACTGTCAGCGTTTCGTCTACTAGTTCATGATGGACTTTTGTGCAATGGAATTTTGTTACTACGCTGTATTTTGTACATTGAATTAGAACACTTGATCACTCTTGATTGTACCTGGTTTACACTCTCGTAAGTGACTTCCTTGTAGTGCACCTCATGTCTAGGACATCCGTCCTAGTTGTTTTTTCACCTTGAATCAGGAGGTTGGGCCGAGCCTCCCCAGAGGGTGCACACAGCATTGTTTTACTTTGTTTACACTGTTTACTTTGTATTACCATTAGAATAATTGAGTGCAACAGGCTATTTTTGCTCTATAACTTTCTAAAAGTGGCATTTTCAGAATTGTGACCTAAAATCCAACTTTGCCATTAAAGAGGATTTTAAATTACAATTTCTAAGATACCAAACATGACATTCCTAACTGCTCCCGAGCAAAAGTTGTCACTTATTAAATGTAATAAGGCGGGCCAATGTTATCCTTTGGGAGAGGCAGGGTTCACAGTAGTGAAAGATTAATTTGTGTGTTTTTCACTACCAGGACATGTAAAACGTAAAAAGTACATGCCCAACCTTTTAAATACAATGCACCCTGCCCTATGGGCTGTTGAGGGCCTACCTTAGGGGTGACCTATATGTAATAAAAAGGGAGTTTTAGGCCTGGCAAGGGTTTCATTTTGCCAAGTCAAATGGGCAGATTAAAATTGCTCACAGGCTGCAATGGCAGGCATAGGACATTTTTAAGGGGTTATCTAAGTGGTTGGCACAAAAAGTGTTTCAGGTCCTATAGTAGAATTTCATTTACCAGTGTGGGTATATGGAATACTACTTTAGTAGGGACGTATAAATAAATTGAACATGTCAATCAGATGTAAGCCAGTTTTACCATGTTTTAGGGAGTGAGCACAAGCACTTTGGCACTGGTTAACAATGGTAAAGTGCACAGAGTCCTAAGGCCAACAGAAAAGAATTAAGCAAGACAGGATGGGAGAAGGCAAAACGTTTGGGGAAAAATCACTCTAAGGCTGACAGGTCTAACATGTGTCCCCCCCAGCTGAAAGTGGAGGGAACTACCCAGTCGCCAGGTAGTTCTCATCACTAAGGCGGAAAAACCCAGACAGACCGTTCAGCCCTAGAGAGGTCTGGCCCAGGGTGGTGTTCCACCTCAACAGTTTGGGATTCTCACTCCTCATTTGCATGAGCATTCTGAGGGGTCTGTGCTCTGTTTGAACTCGGAAGTGAGTCATAAACAGGTAGGGCCTCAGCTTCTTCAGTGCCCAGACCATAGCAAAAACCTCTCTCTCAATAGCACTCCACATCTGTTCCCTGGGAAATAACGTCCTACTAATGAAGGCTACAGTTTGGTGTAGGCCCTCCTCATTCAACTGTGACAGTACAGCCCCTATGCCATGCTCTGAAGCATCAATCTGCACTATAAATTCCTGGGAGAAGTTAGGGGCCTTGAATACAGGTGCTTTACACATGGCTTCCTTGAGGGTGTCAAAGGCTTTCTGTCAGACCTCTGTTCAGATCACCTTCTTGGGCTGCTTCTTGGAAGTCAGCTCAGTCAAGTGACAATGACGGTGCCATGGCCTTTTGCAAACCTCCTATAGTATCCAGTAACACCCTCACTTCTCTCTGAGTCTTGGGGGGCTCCCAAGCCAGGATAGTCACAATCTTCGCCTGGAGGGGTTGTACATTGCCCCTGCCCACCAGGTGCATGAGATACACCACACCCTATCTGGCACATGCTGGCCTTCATAGTCAGGCCTGCCTGTTGCAGGGCCTGAAGTACTCTCTTTAGGTGATACAGCTGGTCCTCCAGCTGCTATTGTAGATAGCTATGGCATACAGGTAGGCAGCACTGTAGGACTCCATCCCGGTCAGGACCCTGTTGACAGACCTCTGGAAGGTGGCAGGGACATGCTGGAATCCAAAAGGCATCACCCTGAATACTGACCTCTTTGCCCTCTCATTCAGGGCAATATGCGAGTACTCTGATGTAAGATCAAAGGTACACAGGAACTTGGCAGCTCTCAGCCTGTCAAAGAGCTCATCAGCAGTTGAGCCCCCTGTAGTCCATGCAGAGCCTGAGATCTGGGGCAGTGCCAGGTGGGGTGACTTTGGGTACCAGCACCACTGGGCTGGAGCGGAGACTACTGAAATTCTCAATCACTCCCAACTCTCTCATTTTGGAGACTTCCTCCTTAATGCTAGCCCTCACTTTGTCTGACATCCTGTAAATTGTATTCTTCATAGGCATACTGTCTCTAGTATCAATGTCATGGGCACACAAGTGTAAGCCCAGGGGTGAGGGAGAACAGGGAGGAAACTGTCCCAACACCTGGCAATAGTCCCTCTGTTGTTCTGTGCTCAGGGGAAGGTTCCACCTACCCATCTTTCTCTTTGGCGGATAGGAGATCAGGCAGAGGCTCCTTCTCCTCCTCCACTCCATCATCTGTCTCCAGAAGCATGGTGACCTCCGACCGCTCATACTGTGGTTTGAGGCGATCCACATGGTGTACCCTTAAGAGGTTTCTGGGGGTCTTGAGGTCCACCAAGTAGGTGACTTCCCTCTTTCTCTCTTTCACCTCATTCGGCCCTGACCAATGGTCTTGGAGGGCCCTGGGCTCCACTGACTCCATCACTCACCATTACTGGCCAAGTTGAAACTCTATCAAAGTTTCCTTTTGGCCGCACCAGAGTTTCATGACTTCCTGGCTTGCTTCTGTGTTCTCAGAAGCCTTATTCCAGAACGTCTGCATCTGGTTTCTGAGGGCTAACTTGTACCTAACCACATCATGGGGGGGCTTCTTGGAAGCTTGCTCTCATCCCTCCATGACTAGACTGAGAGGTCCCTTTAACAGGGTGACCATAGAGGAGCCTAAATGGGCTAAACCCAACTCCCTTCTGTGGTACCTCCCTGTCAGCGAAGAGCAGGCATGGAGAGAGGACATCCCACTTTTGCCTCATGGGCTCAGGCAGGGCCATAATCATGCCTTTTAGGGTCTTTTGAATCTTTCAACAAGCTGATTTGTCTGAGAGTGATAGGGTGTGGAGAACTTGTAAGTTATCCACACTCAACTTTACGTATGCAGACATGAAGTTGGTGATCCTGTCAGACACAACTTCGTTGGGCAACCCATTTGGGTAAAAATCCCCACCAGGGCCCTAGCCACTGCAGGAGCAGTCACAGATCTCAGAGGTACGGCTTCTGGGTATCTGGTGGGATGGTCCACCAAAACCAAGATAAACCTGTTGCCTAAGACAGTTTTAGGATCCAAGGGTCCAATAATGGTGATGCCCACCCTTTTAAAGGGGGTGCCAATGATGGTATGGGCACTAGGGGAGCCTCAAGATTTTTCCCTGTTTTCTCACTGGCCTGTCAGGTAGGACATGACCTACAGAATGCATCTCAGGCTGAGGCATCCGGAGCCAATAGAAGTGGGTGACAAGTCTTGCAAAGGACTTGTCCTGCTCCAGATGTCTCGCCAGGAGTATATCATGAGCCAGCCCCAGTAGGAAGGCCCTGTAGCCCTGGGGCACCACTAACATACAGGCTGCCTCTGGCTCAGGAATTTTAGACTCACTATATAGGAGGTTATTCTCCTAATAAAGCAGGTGATCTCCAGAGGTGTCACCAGATGCCTCGGTCTCAGCTTGCCGCCTCAAGGCCTCCAGAGCTTTACAGAACTCTTCCCTGGTGGGCCCACCCTCAACTGGTCATCCAGTAAGCTCAGGCAGGTCTGCAGGCAGCAATGTCCTTCTCTCTAGGCTTCACGGCGGCCTCCACGGGCACCCCGCCAACCTGGACCATGGGAGTTTTAGGGGCTGGTTTTCCACACCCCCTGCCTGTACCTCTGTTGGCATGTTTTCAGGTTCCAGGCGCCCTTGACTACCCTCTTGGGCAGCCATGGATCGTGTGGTCATGCAGACCCACTCAGGCAATCAATCAATCAGTATTTGTATAGCGTGGTTTATCACCCCGGGGGTATCCAGGCGCTGTGGTCTTAGTGAGCCTTAGAAGAACCAGGTCTTGAGTCCCCTTCTGAAGTCATCAAGTGAAGGGGTGGTTCTGAGGTGGAGCGGGAGATCGTTCCAGGACTTGATGGCGAGGTAGAAGGGACAACCTCCACTGCTGCTCAACTAGATGCGGGGTGCGTGTGCTAGTGCGAGGGAGGAAGATTAGAGTTATCTGTTTGGTTGGTGGAAGGTCAGGCAGCGGTTGATGTACGTGGGTCTGGAGTTGAGGAGGGCTTTGTAGGAGTGGGTCAGCAGCTTGAACCACCATCTTTTCTGGACGGGAAGCCAGTGGAGGCTTCTGAGGTGAGAGGTGATGCTAGTCCATTTGGGGAGGTCGAGGATGAGTCTGGCTGCGGTGCTCTGTATGGCCTAGATTCATTTCAGGAGGTAGGTGGTTGTTCTGGTGTTAGACAACCCTAACATCTCCAGGTGTGACCTGAGCCCCACTTCTTTGCAGACAGTGTGCTCTAGATCACTGCCTAACAGACAATCTACAGGCATGGCAGGGCTCACAGCTACCTTAAGAGAGCCTGAGACCCCCTCCCCACTCAAAAGGAACCGGAGCCACTGGGTAGTGACTCTCCCAGTTGTCTGACACTCCAGCCTGGTGGAATTAATTGGGTAATACCTACACTGAGGACACCAGATGATAAATTACATTAGTCATATTGGCTCCAATGTGATCTTCAGAGCCTCCACCCTCTGCCCACTGATTGTGACACACTCCCTATATTTAGAAGTATTGGAATGCATGTGAGCTTTGGGCACCATCTCTTTGTCATCCAGGGACACTAGGGTAACCTCTGCTATCTCTCCCACACTAACTGGAACAAACTCCTCCCCAAGCGCTACACTTGCCAACCAGAGGGTTTGCCCACCAGTGGGGGGGCTGTACCCTCCTGTGACACTTAGTCTCCCCTTTCACATACCCAAACGTTTAACACTCAGGCACTTGGGGACATACTTACCTGTCTTCTTATCAAAGAAGCCATGGCTCATTTGGTCAGAAGGGGGCTTGGTTCTCTTACCCTTTGAGCTCTTTTGGGAGCCTTGAGAGAACTTGTTTTTATTTTTCTCTCCCTTCTCTTTCTTCTGATAGGTACCCTGACCACCCTTTTGGGAATCCCCCACAAATGCCTTTTTAGACACTCAGGTGCTGACCCAGAGATCCCACCTCCTTAGCATGTGCCCTCTCAAGATCAGATTGTACAGCATAGTAAAGTCATCAACTTTGTTGCCTCTCACCCTACCACTACCCAAGATTGGTTTGACAGCTTCTGACTGTCCCTAAATATCAAATAGCACCTTTCTAGATTGAGCCCAAGTTTGGAGACACCTTTAATCTTAGATGAGTGTCCCACCCCAATGTTGGCATGTGTTTCTACAAGTTAGCCCACAATACTCTTGGGCCCTCTTCATCCTCAGGGCTACCTCATAGGCAGAAAACCCAGTTGTCTCTGTCACCCCCTACCACATAGCTAGGCACTAGATCTTTTGGTATGTTAACCTTCACCTCTCCAGTGGACACTGAATATACATTGCCACCATTGCTGCTGATTTCTGCTGCTTGTTTAGCTTTGAAGTCCAGCTCCCTCAGGCTCACCTCATGAGCCAACAATATATTTTTTTCTCCCAAGGCTCTCTCGGTCTTTTTTTCCTCAGCCAGCTCCTCCTCCAGGAGCCAGTTTCCTTTCCACAAGGACCATTTTGACAGCAGTGCCTGGTTGACCCTCCCCCCCCCCAATTGAGGGTTTTTATACATTATTTCTGCTCATGAAATTATAGGATATGCAAATCAAAGCACATGAAAAATAACCGTCATTTTGCCTTAACACTTAAACACCTAAACACTATCCCACTACATGAATAATTATTCAGCACCCTCTATGCTTATGTTGTCCGGAGATGCTAGAACAAAACTAGATAGGTAAACAAATAATGTGTTGTATGAATGAATAGCCAAAGGGAACAAACAGAAGGACCTTGGGAAATGTTTCGAGTTGTGACTGAAAGTTTATCAAGAGCAGAATAACAATAACAGGGGAAATAAACCAACACATCTCAGCTTGAATGTGTGTTGCACAGTTTGCAAGGCGAGAAGTGGGCTGGGGTGTGAGATATCATGAATGACAGGGGTGAAAAACACACTTCTACACAACATAGAAAACCAGTTTTAAAAGCAACAGTACTAAGTCAGCGTTTACATGTGAAATTGAGTGTCAAATGCATTTTGCATGTTGTTAATGGCGCACAGATATATAAACACATACATTTACACAAATACCCCTCATTATTCTATAATCACTAAAACGCTCAATTATTATGGTTAATCTGATAAGAAATTATAGCCCAGTCTGCATTACTTTCTGCTTTTTTCTGGTTGACTTCTCCATCAACTTTAACTGGTTGTAAACACGATCTTAAACATTTTCCATCTTGAATTCTTCTCTCTTTTGCTTTAATAATTTTCTTTTATCCTTACACCAACAATTTAGAAATAGACACCCAGAAAATTTAAACGAGAGAAATAGGACCACAGCACTTCTCTATCTTCAGTACCTTGCAAACACTACCTTCATTCGCAAGAAGAATATCTAGTCGTGAACAGTTTAGAATAATCATTGCCCACATAGCAATCACCATGATCCAAACCCAATTACGCGCCAGATTGAAATAAGCATTCTTACCACACACATAATTGATTCCTCTCACAATTGGCTCTTCACCAATCGAAAAATCTCCATTTATCATATAATTTCGTTCACACTCTTTTTCTCTCACATATTCAATTGTCCCAATTCTTGAAGGATCGCAATGGCCATACACATTTCACCTTTCTCACATATTCCATTCTATATTTTTGATGCAAATTCAACAATCTATATTCTTCTTCAGCTTTATTCTGCTCTCTTATCTTCGTTTCATCTCTCCAATTTCCCACAATTTTAAATCTCTTCGTATTGTTTAACAAACTCAAGCTCCAAATTACTTAAACTACACACATACTCCCAGTTACTTTTAATTTTCTGCTTAATTTGTGCAATTATATTCAGAAATTTACCATATTTAAGACTCTTATTGAGATCCTTGTTTTTCAGAAATAGGTAGATCTTCCAGTATGACACTGAAATCTGAGAAGTAAGAGACAAAAATTAATTTTTGTTAAAACTACTAACAAAGGAGGGCGTGGCCAAGATGGCGACTCGATAGGACGTGTAGTCCCGTCTCTCCCGCCAGCGCCGCGCAAAGCCCCGGCGATCTGCCGTAATAAGCGTCCGGACACCGGGGAATCTGTGCCTACCTGTTGCGCCAGCAGTGGCGGTTCATCTGGGGTGAGCAATAGCTGCGACACAGCGAGGCACACGGCGGCGGAGCCGGGAGCGGCCCGGCAGAGGAGCGGCCTCCCCAAGTGCGGACCTGCGCTGGGGCGGCGGGCAGCCGGATCATCGCGCTCCGAGAGTGGGCCGGCTCCCCTGGCGGGACTGTGTCCGAAAGAACAGCCCGGGCGGCCGATGGAGCATGAAGCGCCCCAGGCGACTTGAACGCTGCCCACACTGAGTGGAGACGGACGGTCTCCGAGGCAGCCATTTGGCGACAAGGCCCAGCAGCAACCGGATGGTCCCACAAGCGGCTGGCGACACCGGGGGGCCCGTGCCCTGCTGACCCCCGCGGCAAAACCAGGAGCACGCTAATAGGGACAGGCGCCTTTCCTGTGCCGCAGGAGGACAATCGGACAGCGGAGCTGCGCCGCAGTCAGCGGTGAGAGAGGGCGCCCGCCATTTTGCAGGGGGGCTCCTTGAAAGCTCGGCGGGCCTGCAGGCTGCGGACGGCGCTGTGGGGCACTTGGGGCCCCGCTGGCCAGCTGTGACCCAGACGGGGGATCGCCGGTGAGGCGGGAGCGCTCCCTGCACCGTGTGCGGGCGGACGAGCATCGCCATAGTCCCGTGGGCGGGGGGGCGGGAGAACACCCGCCATTTTGCGATGAGGCCTAGCAAGGGATCGACGTCTCCGCGGCTGAGGCGGCGGGACCCCCCGGAGCCCCGCTGACCCATTTGGACACGGCCAGGTGCCCACTGCTGGAGGCCGGGGCGCTCCCTACACGAGGCGGAGGCGAGCGAATACTGGAGCGGCGTCGCGGGCGGAAACGCAGGAGAACACCCGCCATCCGGTGTCGAGGCCCAGCGGCAGTTCAGCGACCCCGTGCTCCTCAGGAGCCCGCTAGCCCGCCGTAAATCAGGCAAGTGACCAGTGCTGGGGGTAAAGTCGCAGTGTACATTCGACGCTGGGAGTGAGGAGAACGGGGGGCGGCTAGAAACGAGGGGCCCGGGAGGTGGTAGCGCTGTTTCCGACGCCTAACCACAGCCAAGAAGCAGCCTGGGGAGTGGAGCAGGCCCGTCTGTGGAAGACCTTGCGGCGAAGTGGGCCCAGCGCTTCGAGCGGGGCCTAGCCCCTTGACTCACATTGGGAGCATCACACGGGGCGCCCAACCCGGGAGGCATGAGCGGACGAGCCCACGAGGCCTGCCAGGAATCGACCTGGTGATTACTGCGGCGGGCCCGGGAGGCGTCGGAGACGCACCAGACCAGCTATCCTGGATTGGCGGGGGTAGCAGCTAACGAGCACGCCGAGGGAGGGACGGCACGGCGGCAGAGTCGGCCCGGGGCAGGAGAAGGTTCCCCTGGAGCCCCACAACAGCTACTAGAAGGTCCATATAGACGGCCTGCGGAGGGAGGATCGCCCTGAGGGCCGAGGGACACAACCGGGCCGGGTGAAACCAGATAGCAGCACACCGTATCCGAGAGAGGTCTGGGGAAGACGTTGGGGACCCACCCCACAGCACTACGGACCAAGTGGCTTTCCAGGGGGCACTTCTGGGCCGGTACTGGGCGCCTACGGGGACACATCATGTCCGCCTCCCACGGGCGGAGAGAAAGAACCATCAAGGACTTATTCGCGAAGACCCAGGGAGAAACCCAAGCGGGTAGTATGCCCTCGGACAATGCAATGTCCGCGCAAACGAGCGGGGAAGGTGGGGAACCTATCACGAAGGCCTTCCTGGAGTCCATGTTCATGTCTCTAAGAGAGGACTTGCAAACCCTTAAGCGGGATCTTATGACCGAAATCAAAGATGTCCGACGGGACATGGATGGCATTGGAGAGAGGGTTGCCGAGCTGGAGGAGAAGAGTGATGGGAGAGACACAGAACTATCGACTCTCCAGCAAGAAGTCATTCGAATACATGAGCAACAAGTAGACCTGCAGTCGCACCTCGAGGATCTGGAAAATCGCTCCTGTCGCCACAACATCAGGATCCGGGGAGTGAAGGCCAACGAAGAAACGGGCGACATCTTCAAATATACTCGGGAACTCTTTAATCACATCATGGGCAACCCACCAGAAGCTGAAATTAAGCTGGACAGGGCACACAGGGTGGGACCACCACGACCTGCCACAGCTCCACCATCTGACATCCTGGTCTGTGTACAGGACTTTCGGACCAAAGAAGAAATTCTGCAGAAAGCCCGACAGATGCACCCCCTAACATTCCGAGGACAGAATCCTGCCCTGTACCAGGACCTGGCGGCAGTCACGCTACAAAAAAGGAGAACCTTTAAACCCATCACCTCCCACCTTCGCCAGCGCAATATCTCCTACAGCTGGGGCCACCCGTTCCGACTGATTTTCCGTATAGATGGCAAACTCTTCCAGCTCCGCTCCCTCTCGGAGGCCTGTCGCCTGCTGGGAATTGACCCCCCAGCCAAAGAGGATGTAGAAGACAGCCCCGGGCCCGGTGCCGGGGACGCACGACCGCGATGGAGACAGCAGGGGCGCCGGCGTCGCCCTAAAAAACCAGATCCTGCAGAGATCCTGAAGGGGCGGGAAGCGGCCCTCGCGTCCCTGCCTGCCGTGCTGGCCCAGTCGCAACCTGCCTGACATGTATCTGACTCAGAGGCCACATTGATGTGACTCTCCTGTTTATGGGCAGCTGGAGGGGGGGCGGAGGGACGTACTTGGCCACACTATGTCCCCCTTTGCGACTCTATTCCAATCATCCGAGGATGATGGACAATGTTCTGACATTCATAAGTTTTCTTTTATATTTCTGCTTATTGCAGATGGGTTGCATATGACCTTTTGTTTGGGGTTGTTTTTTGGGGGTTTTGGGGTCCCTTGTCCAGCCCGTTACACTAACCACTTCACTATTCAGAAGCAGAACATCTCCATGTCACAACCCGATCACTTCTTAGGCAGCAGGAGATCGTGGATTCCTTCAAAGCTGCAACCCAACCGTTCCCAGATACATGGCTCCCACCATGCTTAGGATACTCACTCTGAACATTAGGGGCCTCAACAATCCGGTAAAACGCAAGGCAGTCTTGTCGTATTTAGAGAATACCAACGCAGATATTTGTCTTCTGCAGGAGACACATCTACTATCTAAAGACTGCCAGCGTCTCAAATCCTGCAAATTCCCGATCCAGCTGTTTTCCTCGGGCCCACTAAAACGGCAGGGGTCGCCATATTGGTTGCCCAGGGGTTTCAGGGGAAAGTCCTCCAAAAGGACGCAGAAATTAGGGGGCGGCTCCTAACATACCGTTTCACACTTGGGGGGCTTACATTCATTATAGGCTCAGTATATGCCCCCAATGAGGGACAAGAGAAGTTCTTACACACGGCGCTCACCGAAGCGACGGCTACGACGGAGCGTAGGATCCTGCTGGGAGGGGACTTGAATTTAGTATTTGATAATGACGCAGACAGATCCTGTCAACGTGCTAGCCAGACGGGAGACCTGTCGGCAACAGGGGTGTCACGATTGCACGACTTAGACCTTAACGACATGTGGCGCTGCTTTCACCCACACAGCCGTGAATACTCCTATTACTCTAGCGCGCACAAAACGTACGCTAGACTGGACTACTTGCTGGCTTCCACTCCTATGCAGGGATTGGCGACAGGGGTCGAGATAGGTGCAGCTTCTCTATCTGATCACGCGCCGGTAATAGCGACTCTCACTCTCCCTCCCGTGCGGCGACCCTCCCGTCAGTGGCGTCTCCGCGATACACTGCTACACCGCACGACAGTGGTAGAGCAGATACAGCATTCCATAAAAGACTATCTCTCTCATAATGCTAACGACGACACCTCCCTATCCACACAGTGGGCCGCACTTATGGCTGTTATACGCGGGGAACTGGTGGCCATTTCAGCTGCAGAAAATGCAGAACGCAAACGCAAAAGGGACGATCTTTCCCAGCAAACAAAAGAGCTGGAACAGATGCATCAACGGACAGGGGCTCCACGGATATGGCGCCAGCTGAAAGCCGTGCGCCAACAGTTAGCGGCCCTGGACCAAGACAGGGCGGAATACGCTGCCCTCCGGCTGCGACACGCCTACTATACTGGGGGGGATAGAAGTGGTCGCCTCCTTGCCCATAAATTAAGGGAGACTCGGCAGAGACAGGGGGTTTGGGAGATTCAGCACAGAGACGGTCGACGTATCTCGGAGGATTCCGAGATTGCGGAGACGTTCCGAGAATTTTACGCAAGTCTATATGCCGGCTCGCAGCTGACTAACGCAGACGGAGCGGCCTACCTCGCGTCCATAGACCTCCCTGCTTTGACTCACGCTCAGGCTGATCACCTAGACAGGGAGATAGGAATTGAGGAGGTCATCGCGGCCATTTCACGCCTCAAGCCGGCCAAGGCCCCTGGGCCCGACGGCTATTCCGCAACATTCTATAAAACCTTTTGTACATTAGTGGCCCCCATTCTCACCAAACTTTTTAATTCCTTCGCTGGTCCTGGAATGATACCGGGAGACATGCTCGAAGCCTCCATAGTGGTCATCCCGAAGCCAGGGTTGGGACAAGACTGCATGTGGAGCATACCGCCCCATCTCCCTCCTTAATATTGATATTAAACTATATACCGGGATATTAGCTGCTCGCCTTGCGCCTCATATGCCTAACCTGATTGACCCGGACCAGGCAGGTTTTATCCCTCAACGCAAAACCAGCGATAACACTAAACGGGCCCTCCACCTCATCGAAAAGGCCACACGTACGCAGGGGGAATATATGCTGCTTGCTATCGACGCTGAGAAAGCGTTTGACAGGGTCCATTGGCCATATTTGGAACAGGTCCTTGAGAAGGCAGGGATGGGGGAGAGATTTCGGACACATATCTTAAATTGCTACCAGTTCCCCACGGCTACAGTACGGGTAAACGGTTACACGTCCTCCCGGTTCCCCATAGAGAGAGACACGAGACAGGGGTGCCCTTTGTCGCCCCTTCTCTTCGCGCTTTACATGGAACCATTGGCCCACCGATTCCGTCACAACCCAGAAATAACGGGGATTAAATTCGGAGGGGATGTCCACACAATTTGTCTGTACGCAGTCGATGTTCTGATCTCGCTGTCCAATCCGACCACTGCACTGCCAGCATGTTTTACAGAACTGGAGACCTTCGCGCAGGCCTCGGGATTCAAGGTCAATATGGATAAATCGGTAGCATTAGACCTTTCCCTGGCACATGCTACCCGCACGTACCTACAGGGACACCTTCCCATCCAATGGGCTACGGATATGATTCCTTACCTAGGGATCCAGTTGGCCTCCTCCCTTTCGACCATAGCGGCCACAAATTACACACGATTAAGGGCGAAAATCCGCAAAGAGTTGAATCAATGGAAACACTATCCACTCTCTTGGCTCGGCAAAATAGCGGCGGTCAAAATGACTATTTTACCCCAGATATTATATCTGTTTCATACCTTGCCTCTCCGGCCTCCAGCCGGGTGGATACAACAAACTCAGTCTGAACTTGCACAATTCATATGGAACGGGCGCAAGCCAAGGATGAAACGGGCCCTGACGGTGCTCCCACCGGAGAAAGGGGGCCTCGGTGTCCCTGATCTTCACATCTATTTCCAAGCGGCACAATTGCGTCACTTAGTGGAGTGGAGCCGGTTGGAGTCTGGTAAACACTGGTTGTTCCAGGACCAAGCGATAGCCGCCAGACCCCTACAGGGAATCCCATTCCTTCGGAGAGAACACAGACCCCCCAATTTATATGCGTCTCAGATCACCCGGGCTACCCTCGACGTGTGGGATCGCACCAATATCAAACACGGGCTCACTACCTTTCCCTCGCCGCTCACTCCGCTGTTGGACAACCCCGACTTTCACCCAGGCACGGAGGTACCAGCCTTTGCGCGGTGGAGGGCCACTGACTGTCGCTCCCTGGGCCACCTCTTTGATCCGGACGGGATCATATCGTTTCAACAAATCAGGTCGGATTACGGGTTGCCCGAATCTGAGCGACTTCGGTACCTCCAGGTCAGACACTGGGCATTGCATGCCCAGGTTAGACCAACAGCCTGCAGACACCTCTCCATTTATGAGAAATGGCTGGTCACCCGGACATCTGATAAAAAATTGATCTCAGATCTGTATAAGATGCTCCTCGACAGAAATACGCACATGTATAACGCCAGCCGCGCGAGGTGGGAAAGGGACCTGGGCAGGACACTCAGCCACAAGGAATGGGAGGGGGTGTATTACAGAGCTCGACACTCCGCATACCACACGGGACTGACCGAAACCTTGTCCAAACTAGTCACATACTGGTATTACACACCCGAGTGACTACACCTAATGGATCCCACCCGAGAGGCGACCTGCTGGCGGGGATGCGGGGAGGTGGGCACCCTGGTACATTTGTTATGGGACTGCAGGCACCTTCAGCCATACTGGACGCAAGTACTAGATGAAGTGGATAAACACTTCGACACTCAGATCCCGAGATTTCCCGCATACGCCCTGTTGGGCCTCCCGAACCCATTGACCTACCCACTTAAATCCCGTAGAGGACGTCTGATTGCCATAGCACTAGGCTCAGCAGTACAAAACATATTGACACACTGGCGCACAGATCAAATCCCTACGTTCACAGGTTGGCTATACAGACTGTGGCATGTCATGGGGATGGAGCAGTTAACGCTGACATTAGCGGGGAAGGGATCCATGTTCGCTGAATTGTGGCAACCATTCATGGCCCTGCTCTCCTCTGAATTCATAGAGGTCACCTGCCCCAGGTGTCTCCGCCTCCTACTGCTCTCTGATCCGCAAACAACAGAGACTTCAAGCCCGCATCTATACAACGGGCCACTGGCACTGCCCTTTGGTTATTCTTTGCTGGACAAGGGACGGGATGGGGGGGAGGGGGAGGGGGTTAGATTAAGTTTCCTTTTATGACACAATATGATACAATTGGTTATGACAAGATAGGACATGACATTTCATGATTAGATACAAATTGAGGTCCTAGGATATGTTATACGTAGCCTCTACTACACAATGCTCTCTACATGTCCTGATCTCTTAGCTAAACCACATGTCGGCCATGTAACCAAGGCCATGCCTAAGTCATTGATGCTACTCATGTTGCTGGTTGATAATTTCAATAAAAAGATTTAAACTTAAAACTACTAACAAACATATTACAGGACATTCCATAAGATATTGGTTGTTATATGTAGGTAGCACCTTCACCTACAGGAGAGGGAAGAAATCTACACACAAAACAATCTTTAACCTCCATGATTTCAACATAGTCATTTAACATTTTAGTATAGATTTTATCATGAATTCCACTAGCTAAACTTTCCCTATGTATCAGTTTATTATGTTTTACTTCATGACGCACTGTAGTTAATTCAACCGTTGTATAGTCGTATCCCATTAGAAAGGAGGCACAACAACAGGCCAAGTTAGATCATTAGTATCATTAATAAGGTAATCAGACTAATACATTTGTAGCATCTGCTATATGCCATTTCCTATTGAGACTAAAAACTAAAAATGTTCATGGGACTTCAAAAGTTAACAAATATTTTCTTTAAACCAATAACAAACTGTCCTTCTTTTCTTATTTCTTTGAAAACAATAATCAAAAATCAAAGTAAACTTCAAAAAAGTTCTTCTTTTTTTCAGTTCATGCTCACAAATTATTCTTTTCTTCTTTACTAGATTTTGTTGGACATTTTAACAGTTTGATTTAGTCTTTCAGGAATTCTCGAGGTAGTCTTTTTCTGGTTCACTTTCAAAAGAGTATTGGCTACGGTTAATTCTACTGTAGATCTCTGGTTCTGAATCTTATTCCTCAGATACGATGATAGATATGCCCATTTAGGTAAAATCTATTTTCTATTTGTAGTTCTCTTTCTCACTGGTCTTTAGCAGCTGGTGATTCACTTTCACTATTGTTTGGATCAACTTCAATTATTTTAGATTCTTCATTGATTGGCTTTAGTCTCTCATTCTTCCAGTGCTTTGTTTTACAGGTTCTTTTCAGTGACTTGGTTGCTTCAGCCCTTTTAGCTTCAATTGTGACCACTGCTGAATCTTCTCCACTCACTGATGGATGGACTGATCAGCATTAGTAGCACGATTCACTGTAAACTGTTTTCTTCCTCTGGGGGTTCTTGTGCCTCGAATTTTCAACTAGAATTCTCTGTCTAAATCAGAGACTACTTCTTCTTGCTGCCACTCATGTCTTTGACTTTACAACAGATCTTCAGTGTGACCCTCACTTTGAAACTAGACACCACTGCTGGTAGCTTCAGCAGGATCTTCACTTTCATCAACAAGACCTTCTATAACTTCATTGTCTTCACCAGTTTCACTTTAAATGTTTTCACCCCGTCTGGATCCACACTGCAAAATTGAGTTGGCTCTCTGAATCAGTGGCTGTTTTCACAACTTCTTCATCCACCACCTTCAGGCTTTTCGTGTGAGCAGCATGGATCTACTGTGGAATTCCGGTATACTTTGCAGGAGTGTTAGTCAGCAAAATACCTTGGCAAGGGCCTCACCACTTTCTTCAAGACAATTTTTCTGAATATTTCTTCTAACAACCATCCAATTGCCTTGATTCAATGAATGACATTGAATTTCTTTTGCCGGTTCTGTTGCTAAGTTCACCTGGTAAGAAACTGTTTTCACCATATCATCTAAAGCTTTGCAGTAATCTAGAACAATATCTTGCTGAAGCAAGTGCAGCTGAAGGAGTATAAGCCAATCTCATTGCTCTGCCAATTAATACTTCATGGGGCAAGAGACCAGTTCTTTTGTAAGGAGTACTTCTGATACTCTTCAAACGAGGTAGAGCATCTGGCCATTTCAAACCAGTGGAAGCACAATCTTTGGCCAGTTTGTTTTTTTATAGTTCCATTCATTCACTGAACTACTCCAGAAGATTGAGGATGACAACTACAATGGAACCTTTGGTCAATTTGGAGAGCTGTACAAATCAATTGTAAAATCTATTTTTTTAAATGTTAGCCACGATTTGTCTCAATGGAGGTTTGGAATCCAAATTTAGATATAAATTCCCTCAACAAGAGTTTGACGAGGCTGTCAGATCTTCGGGTCAGAAATGCCTCAACCCAGTTAGGAAACAAGCAGTCACAAGAACGTATTTAAGGCCATTGTAAACTGGCACGTCAACAAAATCTGCTTGAAGTCTTGTAAATGGGCCCTCTGATTTGCCACTATGACTCATGAGAACACTTGCTTTTCAACCTTGATTATTCTTTTGACATGTCAAACAATGCCTGCACAAATCTTCTGTAACATTTCTAAATTTTGTATTTGACCAATACTTAGTAAAAGTCCTCACCAGGGAATATCTTCCTGAATGTGTTTGATCATGCAATATTTTTGCCCATTGGATGCAACATTGTGTCAGGCAATGCATATTTATATTCAGGATTGATGTATAGGTCCTGGTATTTATTCTTACAACTCAACATTCCCCATTTTCTTCTCTCATCTTCTGGAGCTTCCTCCTGGAGATCTCTCATTTCACTTAAAAAAATCTGAACTGGACTTAACAAGAAACAACTCACGTATTCTGCTCACAACACAGATCTGTTAGTTACCAACACGTTAAAAAAGGAGTGTGCACCTGTGAATTGTTAACCAAAAATAAAATGCCATTTGATGATTGGGCATGGCTCCCAGCAATCCTTGCAAATGTGTCTTTAGATGATGAGGACTGAACTTTGCCTGCTGCTAGTGAAAATTATATACAATTGTCAATATGTGCTTGGAATGTGCACAGGTTAGCCCATTTGTCGGCCGACCCTGACACACTCTCATTTTTATACGCCTTTGAAATTTTAATGTTTCAAGAAACATGGAGAGAGCAAGACACCCCATTACTGGGCTTTAACTAATTTAATCTTCCAGCTATAACAAGGCCGAGCAAAAGTTGGTCTCTCATTTTATATTCCAACCAAATTAAGACTAACAGTAAAGGCAATTGATTTGCAGTTGGCATGGTTACAATGTGTTCTATTACAGTATAACTGCTATATGATGATAATATTGAATGTTTTTCTAAGTAAGAGGAAAAATATGATGACCCAGCTGTTTACCCTGTGGGACATCATATGAACATTAGCACTTCGGTATCCAATTGCCAGTTTGATCATCTCTGGTGACTTGAATTTACATCTGGTCACAATAATCTGCTATAGTTTGGGCTAACTTTGTTAAATGAAAAATCCTTGTGAAAACAATCCAAGCATGGTTCAATAATTGATTACACTTTTGTTTCAGATAAACTGGGTTCAAAACTTGTTGAATATAAGGTGACTCCTCTTCTCGAAAGTGACTATAACCCTCAGATATTAATGCTACAATTGCCAATAAGCTATAATCTAAAATCAAATGAGCTTCAAAATATTGTTCATTCTTCATATAATTTGAAAAGGCTGTTATAGCATTCGGAAAAACAAGTTGAAATAACGACGTTTTGGAATTTTTAATAAAGGATAGTGATCAAGGCCCGTTAGGGGTAGGATCAATGCCGGATAAGTTGAACTATATCACCTCATCTTTGGTTGTAAAATTTACAGCACGAAATCAAACAAAAGCAAATCCATTATTAACCACCTCTAATAAATGGTATTCATCTAAGTTACTCAAATAAAAAAACAGCCACTTAATAGAGCTGCACGGGAAGTTTTTTTCTCATAGATATCGGCAATCTTATTATGCTCTTAAGGATAAACTGAGGTCACTAACACAGTCATATAGACAAGAAGTGTGGCTGGTGAAATCACGTTACCAAATAGGGCTATGGCACAGATTATAACATGCCTCTAAGCTAAATAATGTAAAATCTTTGTTGGATGTCATTAACGAACTCGAAAGGGGAGGCATTAGGGCCTATAGTATTACTATTATGGAGGATGAATGGGTTAGGTTTATTACCAATCTGTATGGTGCGTGTGCTTCAGATACAAATAGCTCAGCCTGGAGCTACCATCGTGTGAAAAACCGGAAGCCATATTTAGAGCAAGTGCGCAGCTCCAAATCAGAGAAAGACTTGGATTTTATAAGCAGTACTGAAATAGCCACTCTTTTGCATTGTCTTAGATCAAATGGGGCTCCTGGCTCAAACAGCTCCCTAAAGCCATATTCCGTGCCAGTGCTGATATGTGGGCCGAAGTGTTGATTCCAGTGTTTAATAAGGTATTGGCATTGAATATTGCCCCTGTGTCCTGTCAAGGTAGCATTGTACAGCCGAATTTCAAAAGCGGCACAGTTGACATTCCTGCCAATTAACTGTTAATTGCCTTAACTGATGTGGACGCTAAGGTTTTTGCCTCTTGCCTATTGATCAATTTGAAAAACTGGGCAGTGTTGCAGGAAATAATCCCAATTAACCAGACAGTATTTCGTAAGGGCCAATCTACAACTACTAATTTGTTGGCCCTCACTTTACTAGCTGAAAGGGATGTTTTAAAAAAGCAAAATCTATATATTTGTTTTTATAGATTTAAAAGCTGCCTTTGATTCAGTTCCACGAGTATTACTATGGAAAAAACTTGCAGGATGGGGTATTCCCTGAAAATTGTTAGATGCCATAATACTTTTGTGTACCAATACTTGGGTCCAGGTCAAGTTAGGTGACGGTCTTACTCTATCTCAAAAATTTAAAACTTATAATGGTCTTGAACAAGGCTGCGTACTTGCACCTTGTCTTTTTAATTTTTTTATGTCAGACATACTACAGCACCTTGAGTCTGTCAACGCCCATCCTCCGAAACTTGCTGAGGTGCATCTGAGCTGTTAACAATACGCTGATGATACCATTTTGTTGAGTCAAACGCCGATGGGCTTTCAAAGATTGAGTAATGCATTTGATGATTATATTTTAGTTAAAAAAACAAAAATCATGAAAATTGGCCTAGTGGAACCTAAAACTGATGCATGGAGGGCTAGAGGTGGGCCAATTTAAGTGGTGATGACATATAACTACCAGCGAATTTATTTTGACAATAAAGTTTCATTTAAAAGTCATTTTTAAGTTTTGAGGGCAATGCTTACGTAAATCAATGAGGTGCCAATCGTACGCACATCTCCTTAAAGTTTTGGGAGCGAAGCTACAGCCAACAATTGCATATGGCTCGCCTATCACCAAGGGGAAAGATGCTAAATTATTGGATTTACTAGTAATCAAGGCCTATAAATCAGTCTTTGTAATCCCCAGGTCAATTGGCCAAGCAGAAATCAGATTGGAGTTCGGCCTCCAAAGACAGTCCATGGCAGTGCAAGGGTAATTTTTGAAGTGTATGTATTCCCTGTTTTTTTCTGACCCTAACAACTGCTGGTGTGAAATAACTCGCTCTGTCTACACAGATGCCTGGCGATCCCATATTTTAACATGCCTTCAGAGTTTTGATCTGCAGTCAGGGCTTCCAGGAATGAAAATGCCCAGTTTTAAACAATTTTTAAAAAGAAAGATTACAATTAATTCATTTAATGCGGATAAGGCAGCTTTAGTGGCAAAAACACATGCTTCGTCTGTGATTAATTCTCATCAGTCTTTGCAAATCCAGCCCTATTTGAATGCCTATTTCTCACCTCATATGAAGGAAACATTTTTAAAATTAAGATTTGTCATATACCCAACTAAGGCGGTCACGCCGACCGGGATACAACAATGGCCAACTACAGAATGTAGACTGTGTGGGTGGCCTTGTGAAACCTTATTACATATTGTGTATGTCCTAAACTGCTCAAACATGCTGTGCACTATTAAAACTCTTATCCCTTAAGGCTGGGGTAAGATCAGCTCGCCAGGCCCTTATTTTATGTTTATCGGGTGAATCAATTCCATTATTATGTCAAATGATAAATTTTTTAACAATTGCTGAAAAACTGCTGGTGTCTGTAGTTTAAATCTACAGGTGTATAACTATTGTTAAGGGATATTTTAATGGTTCACAAAATATAAGGGTGCTGTTTTTAGGCTACTGACACTGGAACGTCTTTGCAGTTTGACCCAATGACTCTGTTTTTAGGCAATTTTGGCAATCAGGCTCTAAAGAGTATATGAAAGCATAGAGGCACTTTATTGTTCATTTGCACGATGGTACATAATGTTTTACAGCTTTCGCACTTAGGCACTTTAAAGCTTATTTGCACCATGTTAAATAATGTCTATAGTTTTTATTGTATATTCCTGGGAACTTGACCAATTATATGTTATTAGTTTTATGATTAATGTGGCCGTGTGAAACCTTAAATACATATTGTGTGTGTGTGTCCTAATTAACTTAAAACACGTTGTGTACTATTAAAATCTTTATTTCTTAAGGCTGGGGTAAGATCAGCCCACCAGGCCCTTATTTTATATTTATTGGGTGAATTAATTACATTAATATGGCAAATGATAAAATTGTAACAATTGCTGAAAAACTGCTGGTGTGTGTAGTCTAAATCTACCTGTTTATAACTATTGTTAAGGGATATTTTATTGGTACACAAACTATAAGGCTGCAGTTTATAGGCTACTGACACTGTGAACGTTTTTGCAGTGATCCTGGTTTTAGGCAATTGCTGTAATCAGTCTCCAATGAGTATATGAAAGCATAGAAGCACTTTATTGCGCATTTGCACGAAGGTACATAATGTTTACAGCCTTCGCAATTGGGCACTTTCAAGCTTATTTGCAACATGTTTCATAATGTCTATAGTTTTTATTGTTAGGTCGAGCCTGGGCAGCGCATGCGCTGCTCTCCTAGGCATGCTGTATTGATGTATGGCATAGAAGCTCTGCCCATTTCCCGCCCATCTTTTCAATTGGCTCCTGTTACTGTCCTTGCAAAATCGTTGCTTTTCATTTGTGAATAGGCTTAGTAGTCCCTCCTTGTTACCGTCTTGTCTGCATTTATAATCTCCCATAACGACTGGACTTTTTACTTGTGTTGTTACACGGTCTGCTTTATGTAGTCGGTGAGCACTATTTTCTTTAAAGATCTTCCCCTATTCCACCCACAACATCGCAGCACGCCGCACGCTTTTATATTATTAGTAATGTATTTATTTAAATTACAGCACGGTCTGCTTTAACTATAGCGGCCGCGCTTATTTAATAATTTAATTTACGGCGTAGTCTGCTTTCACTATAGCCGTGACTGTTTGTTACCGCAAGCTCTGCGCCTTATTTCGGCAGGAGCTGCGTTTTCCCTCGTCGACGTGGACGATTGTGTCATTCATTTACTTCAAACAACGTTCATTCAATCCGATGGTTGGAGGATATTCCTAGATTCTCTATCTCCCCCATTGGAGCCCTGTATTAACGTGTATTATTGTCGAACCTTAGTTCCCTTATTACCACCATGAGGAGGACCTTTTCTGTTTGGGCCGTTTTCTTCTTATTTTGGTTACTTCTGAAAGTATCTACATCTATTGACCTTGAACCTTGGACTGAATTTGTCTACTGTCTGACACCAAGACTCTCTGATTCTCCTTTGTTTTTAGTGCACTGAAGAAGGTGCAACCTCTCTAACAGGTCAATACCGAAACACGGGTCAGCGCCCACTGTGGAGACCACCTCAAACAGAAACGCTATACAATACGCTTGTTGTCGCTAAAAAGAAACTGAGAACGCAGCACCTAAAATATGCTTTACTATTTCCGGCTAGACTCAAGGTGATCTATAACCAGAAGGCAATTTTGTTCGACAACCCTGAAGAGGTAGCAGACTGGTTGGAAATTACATTTTCCTCTCAGCTATCGCAGTCGCCTACTCAATCGTCTGGAAGTGGGGATCTGCCCCTGCAGCGTCTGGACGGTGCTACAAGGTTTAAGAACATTCCATCGGGGTCGACTCGTGAAGGTCCCCCAACTATGTTACAGGTCGCTGAGAGCCAGAGAGACGCCCTTATGACTGCAGCTGCGATGACAGCACTGGACAAAGAGGCGACGGGCGGGGCTGCGGACTCCTTCGAAGACGCGAATGAACACTCCGACTCAGACTCCAGTATGGCTTTGTTTCCACTAGTAACCCCACAGACGGCGAATGAATATATCGGTTGAGGTTTACCACAACTGAACACTGGTGACGTATGCCACAGTATGATTGTATAATCATGACACGTAACTTTGCATTCAGTATGGGTGACTATGTTTATATCTGGTGGGACGGTCAGTGTCTGAAAGATTGGTCCAGGACTAACGCGATAAAAGCTTACCGAATCTTCAGTTCTTTATGAGGCCTGAATGGGTTATACAGAGGGCTGGTGGGTCCCGGCTTTCAATTACAATGTCAATTTCATTTTTATTGTACAATATGTACTATAACTGTATGGCCGCAAGCGGGTTATAAGGATTCTGTCATTGTTTCAAATTAATGTGTGTACAAGCTTTGGTGGTTGCTGCCCCCCCCCCTTGGCAACTGCCCCACACTTTGTTAGGTGTGTAATGTTAATTATGTGTGTTTTTAAGGTTTGGTCCCTCAAGGTTGAAGGAGGGAACCATGTATTGGGTTTGTTTAGGGGTAATGCAGGCTCAGCTGGGTTCATTGCACGGATTGGATTGATCGGGGTACTCATCAACTGCAGACAATTACTTATCCATTGTAAAGATGACACAACCTAACAAATATGTATATGTCTCCTGGAACATCAGAGGTTTAGGTTCCATCCACAAAAGGCATAGACTGTTAGCGCAACTCAATCGTAGAAAAGCTAATTTGGTCTTCCTACAGGAGACTCATCTGGTGGAGGCGGAAGTTCTTAAACTGAAGAGAAAATGGAGGGGTCAGTTTTTTTATACCTCATACTCGGCATTCGCGAGGGGTACTGCAATTTGGGTTCGAAATGGCGTCCCTTTTAAACCAATAGAGCAAAAGAGGGATGTGAATGGTAGGTATATACTAGTGAGAGGTACGTTAGATGCGGAGAATATTGTCTTAGGAAGCATATATGCCCCGAACTCAGATCAGGACAAATTTTTAGAAACTATTAGCACAGTGTTGGTGAGATGGGAGGCTTATCCTTGGATAATAGGAGGTGATTTTAATATGGTGTTAAATGTGGAATTAGATAGGTCCCATCCTCCGTTGCCAAATACTACTAGCAAGAAACTAGCGGATGCCATGCAGAGTTGGGCGGCGGGATGGGAGTTGGGTGATGCATGGAGAATACGCCACCCTATTAGCAGAGAATATTCCTTTTTTTCTCACCCGCACGGCCTCCATAGGAGAATAGATAGAATTTTTTGCACACTGAATTTGGTGGCATCGGTAAGTGATGCCACTTATTTGGGGAAAACCTTATCTGACCATAATCCATTGGAAGTCATAATACAATGGGGCAGAGTACCAGCGCCTGTGCCAACGTGGAAACTACATCCTGTACTACTGGAGGACCAGGTTTTTCGTGCTGCATTGTTAGATGCCACTACGAATTATTTTGATGAGAACATGGGCTCCGCCGGTAGTTATCAAATTGAATGGGATGCGTATAAAACTGTACTCAGGGGAGTGGCGATTAGCACAAAGGCAGGTGTGCGTAATACATTGATCCGGCGTCTTACAGAATTAGAAGCACAACTGGGAGAGTTAGAGCAGACGGCTGCAGCCCACACTTCACAACAGAGCACACTACAGGAAGCGAATATACAACATGCTGAACTGTTGGAAGAGCTACGTATAATTGATCATGCTCTGTACATACAAAAGCAGAATGCAACAGCGGACAGAGCGGGCCCCTTGTTGGCACGATTAATAAAAGATGCACCAGCGACCTCCCCCATTCTTGAAGTACAAACACTAGAGGGTTCCATTGTAGGTACACAACTAGAGATAAATGCTGCTTTCCAAAATGATTATGCAAAATTGTTTGACTCTCCGGGAGAACCAAATTATATAGACTATGACTAATTTTTTAAGGAAATACAATTACCGCAATTGCTGGCTGAGTATAAGGAAGACCTGAAAAAGCAGATAACTGTGCAAGAGATTAGAGTTGCAATAAAATCGCTCCCACGAAATAAAACGCCGGGTAGTGACGGACTACCCGTGGAATTTTATATGGAATATATAGATGTGCTGGCCCCACGGCTGCAACAACTATATCACACGTCTCTAGCCACAGGCACGCTGCCAGTTACCACGCTGCAAGCATTGGTGGTCCCGCTTCCCAAGCCAGGTAGGGACTCGGTAGAGTTGGGGGGGTATAGGCCGCTCTCGCTATTAAATACGGACTACAAAATTTTAAGTAAGATACTGGCGAATCGTTTGACCTCTTTGATCCCCAAATTAATACATATAGATCAGTGTGGTTTTGTGCCGGGAGGAGTACAGCTTTGAACATTAGGAGGCTGCATCAAATCATGCAAAGTACATCTGTAGTGGAGGGCAGACAGGGTTGTATCTCGTTGGACCTTCGACAGGCTTTCGACTCTTTGCCCTGGAGTTATATGCTGTATGTACTTAGAAAGTTTGATATCCCTGTAGAATATACTAAATGGGTGAAGTTACTCTACACTAATCCAACGGCTAGAGCTCGTACGGGTTTTTATGTGTTCAAGCAATACTCCGTCGCACGGGGCACGAAACAGGGATGTCCCCTATCCCCATTATTATTTATATTGGCCTTGGAGCCGTTATTGTACACAATTCGTAAAGTGGCGAGTCATAGGGGCATACACATAGACATGAATAAACATATAGTATCAGCGTATGCGGACAATATAATATTGTATCTTAATGACTTACATGATACATATGATCCGCTACCGACTATTTTTGATACTTTCCAAAAGATTTCGGGGCTGTCAATAAATGAGAGCAAATCATACGGATATAGTTTTAAAGATGGCGCACATGTAGAAGCACTTCAATTCGGGCAGTGGACCTTCCAAACAGCACCTACGACCTTTAGGTATCTCGGTATTCAGGTTTACAGGGATGCACAAGACTTACTAGACGGTAATTTAATACGAACAATCTCATCACTTAAGTCCCAAATAAAATTTTGGGTTTCTCTTCCCATATCAGTAGCGGGTAGAGTGGCACTCAGTAAAATGGTGTTGCTGCCCAGGTTACTATATTATTTCACAAATATCCCAATATTAATACCGGCCTCGGTGTTTCGTCTGCTAGACACTTTACTGATTGAGTTGATATGGGGGAAGGGACGCAGAAGGATAAGCTTCATGAAACTACAGTTAGATACTAGAAGTGGCGGACTTGGGGCTCCAGATTTGAAAGCTTATTGCTATGCGAGCCAACTACAATGGCTGGCTTATTGGATAGCGGGCAAAAATCTGCATGAAACTGCAATGTCGCGCCAGTCGTGGGAAAATGGTAACTTACATAGGCTATTGCTACCAGGTGGAAGGACACATGCAGGTGCACCTCATCTACTGAAAGTAGCGTTGGCATATTGGAAAAGGGCACTATGTTATACCAAGAGATTGACCCCGTATGCCCCTAACATCCCTTTACTGGGTTTACCACTGCAATCGGGCACTATTACGAGCAGGAGAGTTAGGGCATGGAGTGAGGAGGGGGTTACTAATATAGGCGATTTTTTTGTGGATGGTGCTCTTGCAACGCACGATGTATTTGTTAGAATGCATGGTGTGCCTCACACCTTATTTTTGATTCATGCACAGATTACGAGTTATATACGCAAGGTATGGACCCCGACGGGTCAGGAACCATTGATGCATGGCTTAACGAATCTGCAATACCTAATGGGGAATGGCAGTCATGTCACGAGATGGCTATATAGAGGTGTGCGCACAGTGGTAGAGACCCCATTACAATTCCTTAGAGATAAATGGGACATAGATTTGGGTCATGCACTTACTGACAAAGAGTGGAGGATGATATTGGAGTATCCAAGAAAAATCTCCAGGAATCCAAAATTTAAGTTCATACAGTTGATGATTGTGCATAGAGCCTATCTAACACCACATAGATTACATGTAATGTACCCTGAGGTGTCGGACTGCTGCCCAAGATGCCATACTCCACAAGCGAAATTGTTCCATATGTTGTGGAGCTGCCCTAGAATAGTACATTATTGGTCTGAAGTGCACAAAATATTGAATGCAATTGTACCAATACGGAAGGCTGACTCGCCAGAGTATTGTATATTGGGATTGGGTCCTACAGGCAAGAAGTCTCGCGCTGTGCACAAATTCATGGACCTCGCTCTTATTTTGGCAAAACGGAATATTACAAGGCGATGGAAGGCGGCACAACCACCTTACATTGCAGACTGGCACAAAGAAATGGTTCGATGGGGTAGGGCGGAGGGGGCTGAAATCCAATGGGAAGAACAAAGGGGGCTGCGTAAAAGGTTGATATCCCTAGATTGGAATGTAATGATGGAAGAGTTTACCGCCAAGGATATCCACACAGAGTGATACTACCAGTTGCATTTTTAGATGTTGTGCGCTGTTTACTGATGTTCTGGGGGGCTGTCGTTTTTTCATACAATTGGTACATTTTACTATTTATTGCTGGATTAGAAAAAACATGGAGAGGGGTAGGAGTGCTTCGGATCTAAAGGTACGTGCTAGTAATATTCCATAGAATTAGCATTACAGCTGAGTCGGTGGGTGGGTTAGGGAGGGACTGTTCGGCTAGGGTAGTTGGTATTGTCGTTTATTTTATTTTCATTGAGTTAATATATTGGTGGTGATTGTACTGAGCACACTTGGTGTTCAATCGATAAGATATAAGAGCCATACAGGATTCCTGATAAGACAATATAGCATATACAATGGAGGTATACAAAGTTGGATGTAAGACTTGCTCTGTTAACAGATTGATATTATATTTTGTAATAACATTATTGAGCTATACTGTGACGTGCTGTATGATATTACCACCAATGCAATGATGTATTATGGCAATTTTATGGAACAAATTTAATAAAATCTGTTTAAAAAAAATACAATACGCTTGTTGTAGCGATAATACATATAAGCCACTCAGAATTGTATTCTCCCAGGATACTGACAAATCCCTACTGTGACAAAACAGCTATACTGTGAATAATATCTGTTTGTTATAAATATCAGTTAGAGACACTGAGATCGATCCAACTTTGCATAAGCAGATTTCCTATCCTGGGCTGTGTCCTGAATATTGTATGAGGATGGTCTTCCAATAGTTATCTATTTTTTGTGTTGTTTTTAGAATGTGTTAACTGTTTGTGGTATGAATGTGGTATGTCTGGAAATGTGAGATCAGATACATCGATACTCTCAGTGTCTTGGTGTTGTGTTCATTAATTGATCTATTTTTCATGTTGTATTAATCATTGTGACACAATTATATAATGCTTAGTCTTGATTGTTTTGATACGAATAAAAATAAGAACGCATTTTCTGTTAACCTTTCGTCATCTATTTGAATGTATATTATCTGACTGAATTACTGTATTTTCATCAGCTATACATACAGTGATCGGAGTTTCGTTAGTTGGAGACGAGATTTCCGTCAACCAAAGCAGTTTGCAGATAGGATAACTTTTCTCTTAGTGCACTTTCACTTTAGCGGTCGCGCTTATTTAATTATTTAATTAACAGGGCAGGTCGCTTTCACTTTAGCGGCCGTGCTACAGAAGCTTTCCTAATGAATTAATTTTTTTCACTTTGGGTGAAAAGCGCCCCATACGCGCTTTCAGTTTAATGTTGGCCATGCCCCTTTTTTTAGACGCTGCTCACTGTAACCGAGAGTTTGAGCTATTGGCATTAGAAATAACAATGCCTTTTATATATGTGTTGTTTTTAAAAACACATGAATAAAAGGCATTGTCATTTACAATGCTAACAGCTTAAATGCTCGCAAATGCGAGAGCTATTGCATTAAAAATGCTTGTATTTTCCTGGGAACTTGACCATTATATATTATTAGTTTCATGATTAATGAGCGACTGCGATAAAAGATGTGTACATGTGGTAACAATGTTCTAATACGGCATGTAACCATAGAATTTTTTTTTCATGTGAACAGTTGTACATTAATTGGCGAATTGGGAAATTGTTTTTATTCATATTATTAATGTTTTCATTGCAATGATTTTTGGTAATCAAGCAATAAAGAATCACTTACTTACTAACTCACATCTTCCGTATTTACCATGAAATTTACTTGTGTTTCATCTTGTTCTGTTGCTTGAATCACTATTTTATTCTCAAGTGCACAATATCTGGCCCCCTGATCAACAGATTTATTTTCTAGAGTGACCATATCTTTTCCAGCCTTATGGGCAGCACACATGACTAAAGCAATTTGTTTTTGATTGCATTGCTTTTACTAAATCAAGTATATCGAGACTAATCATCATGGGAGCGCCAGAAGGTATCTTTGTGACCACAGATGTCCAAAATCATGGACGACTCCAAAACCATATCGGCTGTCTGTATAAACTGTCACATTCACATCTTCTGACAAGCAACAAACTCTTGTCAGTGCAACCAACTCTGCCACTTGTGCTGAAGTTACATTCAGAAGATGGGATGCTTCAAGGATTTCAGAAATGGAACATACTACATAGGCAACCTTCAGTGCTCCATTATGATCTCTTGAACAGTAACCATCAACAAATAGTCAGAGCAGCCAATTCAAAAGGAATCTCTTTAATATTGGATCTTGATTTGGTACATAATTCTGTAACACTGATGCAGTCATGATCTGGTTCATCATCACTATTTTGGCTTCACCGCTTTTGAGCATTATTTCAAGATTCAAGAAATTACACCTTCTGATTGAGATGTTTTCAGCTGCCAATATGACTTGTTTATGTCTGGTCAATCCACTGTTTGTCATGTGCTGAGTTTGTGTGAGAGTCAGCAAAATCTCAACAGAGTATGGAACAAACATAATCAACATATGTCCCATCACAATCCCTTCACTTTGTTCATTTGCAGTGCAAACAGCTGCAACCAATTCCAAACAACCAGGAAGACTTACAGTGAGTGAATCCAATACATACATATTTGTTCAGATTGCAAGTGCACACCCGCCTTTTTCATGACAAAAATAGTAGAATTCCAGATTATATTCAGGCATTCCTAGAGTGGGTACATTACATAAATTTTCTCCTAACACCGAAAGACCTCTAAACAGTCTTAATCAAATAGTAACAGATTTTTTATATCACTATCGGTGATCCTAACTAAACTTTTCACAACCAAGGAAAAGTTTGAAATCTAAACAGTGCCAACAATTCCCAGGAACATCCTCACCTACCTTTAGGTGGAAATAGGATTCATGTTCAGAATTGCAGAATCACGTCTTTTGAGACTGTCCTTGTTTCTTTTTCAGTGTGATGACCAAAATAAACCATTACCTTTTTTAAATACTGCATTTTTAGCAGAACCTTGTGACCATTGTCAGCTAAATGATTCAACAGAGCAATTGTGTCAAGTTTACAGTCTTCTTTCCATCTTGGACATGAGCAGTAGATCACCTATATATTGCACCAAGGCTGAGTTACAGGGCAAACTTAAATTTTCTACAACTTTCTTTAGAATTAGACTAAAAACGTAAGGTCTATCGGTACACCCTTGTGAGATCCGACACTAAACGAGAACTTTATTTTGAAATTGAAACACAAATGAGTATTGTCTGTCTTCATGGAGTGGAACGGAGAAGAATGCTTAGTGTAAGTAAATGACTGTATACCATTTTGTATCTGATAGAATCTGGAATAGGATTTTTGCTAGAGTCGGCCCCACAAGAGAACATGGGATCACTATTTTCTTTCTTTTTCTCAAATCCTGCACTAGTTTCCTTTTACCTCTCAGTTTCTTACTTCCTGTTACGGGAGAGTTGCAAAGACTATCAAGCACTTCCCAAAGAATTTGTTGTTCAATAATTTTTTAACTGACAATCTTCATTGCTTTCTCTGTTTCCCCTGAAAGTTTGTATTGTTTGGTTCTGGGTAGAACTGCATTGGGTTTGACTTTTATCTTAACAGGCTTTGAACTTTTTATTAATCCTATCTCTTTACCAGAGAAAATCTCATACCTCTTCTTTGACAGCATTAAATCCAGAGATAAATCTTCTTTGGTAAGGACTGGGAACAGTTGGACTCATTTTGGGTTCCAATTGAAACAGTATCCGATATACAATAAATCATACAGTTTATCTTGCAAAGCAAATCTCTGCCCAACAAATTAATAGGACTCGCATCACACAGAATGAACTAATGTTTTTTCTCTATTACTGATGCCTATAACTTGGACTTCTTTTCCCGAGAAGGGTAGGTTTGGAACTTCCACAGAACTTACTGTAAAGCGGGTAGCCCTTGAAAGAAACAGGATGGCGATTGACTTTGCCATCAATATAGGGACCACTCTGGTCTACCTGCAGGACTGCTCCAAATAAGCGATCCTAATCCCTTCAGGAACCGTCAATGGGAATTATTCTGTGTAGAAAACTGAGGGAAATGATACCCTGGATTATATGGCATTTTATTTTGGTTTTCATATTTTGCTGCAACATTGGGGCTCTAGGCAAAGTTGTATTTGATTGTGCATGTTTTGTACAGGAGCAGACTGGGCTGGGGCTAATGATTATATATGTGTCTGAGTCACATTTCTTTGCATCTGGGGAACAAAATCATTCTGGATTTGATTTTGTCAAAATTCCTGTTTCCCGTGCCTGATTTTACCACAGAAATGATAAGTAGTGCTCTTCTTCAGCATGTCAACATTTGCAATAATTCCAGAAATTTTCACAATCCCTCTTGCAAGACCTTGCATTTGCACCATGCAATTTTCCATTTTTACACCTTGCATTGTGAACATCACATTAATTCCAGAATTGTCAGATGGCATATTTCCCAAATCTGAATCCATCAACTGATTCCTTCCATTCCCCTCAAACCGTTTTGTCTGGGCAACCATCAGCTTCTCTTTGATTCTTTTATGCTTCACATCAAACCAATCACTGCTGTATTTGGCAAATTTCAAGATTTCATCTATACTCTTTGTTTGCCAGCAAATCATACTCTGCTGAATATGAGAACCGAGCTCAGAACGTAAACCCATAACAAAAGCAGAAACAAAACCATCTGGCACCATCTTTCTTGGGATCTTCAACTCCACTGTGCTTCTAAAAAATGTCAAATTAATGTCTTTCTACGGCACCATCCTTTTTCAAATGCTCCATCACATACTTGTATTTTTCAGCAACCACATCAGGTGGTATGAACCTCTTTGAATTACTTTTCAGGTTCCTCTAGCAAGTTTAGAAACTGTCCCTATTTCCAAAATAACTAATTGACCCCTTCACTTTCTTTCTGGTCTCTAAAGCTTTCTTTCTATTAGTAATTACTCTCTTCCACCTTTCTTTAAGTCACTCCATTCTCTTGTCTTTTAAAATAAATCCTTAGTTTGAGCTTTTAAGGTTATCAGACCTAGTTCTTTTATTTCATCATTACTTAGATCTATTTTGTAATTTCTCCTCACATTTTTCATTTTACTAATGTCAACCTCGCCAATTCTTTGAGTTTGTCATTTGCCTCATTTATATATCCTGCTGCTCATTTGATCAACTATCTCATTCATCAACATTATATGTCAAAAATCTGTTCAGGTCAATTGTTCCTTGTAAAATTTCCCAAAATTAAAATTTTAAAAGCCCAACAATAGTAACTCCCTGTTTAGGAGGTTCTTCAATAACAGCAGTAATAACAGGCGAATCAATTGGAGCTAGAGAAACAGCTGTAGTATCTCCACTAGTACTTGGTAATGCTGTCATTACAATCTCTGTTGGAGACTAGCAATTGTAGTCACAACCGCAGATGTAGTTGGTGTCTGTGCTTGTACACCCACACTATCTCCCACTGCACCCATATATGATACTACTCAGGACCAGGACCTTGTCCATGTACTCCATCTGTATATGGAGGAAGTCTGGAATTCAATAGATCATTTAAAAAGTTATCCTTCTCATCTGAATCTTGATTTGTTTTCTCTCTGACTGTCTTGTCAATTTTCCTTCTTATCTTTCGTCTCTGACTATTACGGGGAAACTCTTGCTCCCTCTATCATATCCTCCCTCCAGCATCTTTCCTGTCGATCCCACTTACATTCAAGCTGTTGCCTAAATGAACCCTTCACCTGCTTCAACATTTTCTTTCTATCCTGTGTTGTAGCAATACAATCCCATTAGTTTATTTCCTCACATTGTGTAGTTCTAAGTAATGGTTTTCCATCATTCATAGTTTGTCTCAGTAAATCTGGCTTTCTAATAGTAAAGGTATCTTCTAAAGGAAACTGTAAGTCGTTGCCAGAAGCAGTGTATCCATGCCATTGAGAAATATGGTACAAATATGGAATTTAATGTCCGTCATCATCTCCTAGGCAGGCGTTCCCTCAGCAGGTAATTTTTTTGCTCAAAACAATCCAAAATTCACACAAAGTAAGCTAGCAAACAACAACCAATTGCAGCGCGGCTCTGTCAAAGGTCAACCAATCACAGTGTGGCTCCATCAGCAACCAGCCAACGACAGTGCGACTTCAAGGTGACATCTCACCAATCCCAGTGCGACTACCCGGCTGAGTAATCAATCACAACACAACTTTTCGGTGAATGAAAAAATCAATTGTAAAGCCTTTCTCAATTAAATCACATTAAATAAATCAAAATAAACCTTATATGCTCAATCTAAATAGGAGGAAAATCAGCAACTTAGAATAAGACAAATCTCCCACACAACAGAAGCAACAGCAGCACCTTTGTGGCACTGGTTAAACACAATTCACACTAAGCAGAACCTAGTTCAGCAGCCGTCTGCCCTCGATTGATGCATCTACTCCCATGCACTTAGGCGCAAGGAACAGCAACCTAGATCAGACATACAAACTCCTAGAAAGGAAATCTCTGTAATTAAGAAAACCCTATCTGTGTGCATGCGGCGCCTCCTGTAATACACTACACTACTTTATGCAGCCAAGTAAAGCCACAATATCTCAAGATCTTGGATTTCAACAAATACAATAACCTAACCAGCTTATAATAAACAAAAACCTATTCTTCACAAATAAGAATAGTACATCAAAACAACAGTGACCAAACCACCAATTGAACCCAGAATCAACAATGCATAACCAAAAGCCTCACACATAGCATAATGCTCCATCTCTCAGCACAAGACTCAAAATCTCAAGTGCACACCAAAAGCACTCACAATCACTAGAATCATTCTGACCTATTCATACTTACAATCCAAATCTGTCAGGGCCAGCACTGCAAGTCAGGTTCACGGCAAAATCCTCCAGGATATTCCACACCGAAAAATACAGTATCACTAAGCACTGGACAAAAATAAGTTTAAAAGCAGAAGAAGGTGCTCTTTAACATGCAACCATCCTCTTGGGAGCAAGGGGTACCCCAAAACTTTAGACACACCAAAATGTACCTCAATTAGAGTCCCCATATTTTACTGGATCAGAGAGTTATGAACCTCAGTTTTAAGAGGCAGTTTGTCCCCATGTCAAGGCACCTCCCAAAACATCAAAAATCAGAAAATACACTGAATTAATAAAATGGGCCCACTCAATAACTGAGTTCTAGATTAATGGAAAAGTGAAAGAGTATTATTACAGAATTAAAAAATTAAGCGGTACAGAGTAAATGCCATGAAGGCTCTCAATGAAAATGATACAGAGAATGAAAAAATCAGAAATTATTTTAAGTCCCAAGTGAGCAGGAAAATCAAGATAGTAACAGACAGCATGCTAGTAGTCAAGTCAAATTAACTTTATTCGATTTGACTAAGCGAATCATGAAAGTACAAGACACAATGAAAAATTAATCACAGTATCGCATTTGAATTCATAAATTAGCATGATACACACATGTGACATGAAAACATACATTATAATTCTAGTAGAGCAGGAAAGTATTCTGAATCACCCCCAAAATTGAGGGGTTTTATATAATATTTTCATATATAAAATTACAATATATGCAAACTCACTGTGGTGTACGCAAATGTAGCATTTCATCAGAAAATCAGAGCACAAGCAAATAAAAAATAAATGTCATATTGCCTTAACACCTAAACACTATCTTACTACATGAATAAATATTCAGCACCCTCTATGCTAATGTTGTCCAGAGATGCTAGAACAAAACTATATACATGAACAGTAAGATGGTCTATGCAGGAATAGCCACAGTGAACCAATAGAAGGACCTTGGGAAATGTTTTGAGTTGTGACTGAAAGTTTGAGAGCAGAAAAACAATAACAGTGAAAATAAACTAATGCATTTTTTGTGAGCTAGTGTTCTACAGAATGATTGCCAGGGTTTCTGTGGCTAACAGTTTCCCATTTGTTTCTAATATGGGCTCAGTTGCATGTGTTGGTTTCGTTTACATATCTGTAATACTGTGGCTATTTTTCTTGGTTCAAACTAAAAGGAAGACATCATTTTAAGAGAGAAAGATGGGGATTGTAGATTATAATAGCATTAATTTTTAGGTTTAATGTTAGACCTCTGTTGAACCTGTCAGTAGTCTTTTAGCTTTGGTTTGAGATATGCCCTAGGTGTTAAACATGGTTGAGCAGAGTTTAAAATATTAAAACTAGCAGCAAGTCGTTTTAGCAATTCAAAAATCTGGCACAAAAACACCAAGGCACAGTTCAATAGTTCCGTTCAGGATAAGGAATACGCAAGTCAGCTCCATTGATGGGTATATTGGGGATAAATTGTGTCAGTCCTTCAGGTGGTACACCAAGATTGAAATTCAATTCCATAACACAGTTTGTTTCAATGAGATTCAGGTGGATTCGTATTGTTAAAGCAAAAGGCAGAAAACCCACGCTCCCATTCATTTGCTGCCAGATAAGTCCATTCAGGAGATGATTACTTTTGACTGGGAACTCTTGCTCTTTTTGATCTCCTTACAGGTGTTCGTTCATCATCAGTGTCACTCTGATCTGACTGTTCGAACCTTTCAAGAATGGTGTGTGGTACTCGCACTAATTCTTCAGTTAGACAACGTCTCAATATTTTATTTCTTCTGGTCCTACGGTCTCCAGGCACAACTCGCTTTCTTTCTGCACTAGGCCCTTCGCTAGGATCTATATCTCACGTAGTTGACTCTACTTGCTGAAACCCTTCGGTACCATCAATAGTCACCTCTCTCTGATCCCCCTCATGCCAAACAAGTGCTGTCCCTTCTGCTTGAAGAACAGCGAGATCAGGAGCAGCAGGAGTCTTCCATGATGCAGCCTTGGTTCCAGTCGAAGTCCAAGTGTCCAGACGGTCGAAGAGCGACATAGTTTCAGGCTTGAGTCTTGTCCCACGACGAATCTAAAGACCCACCCACAGGTAAGCCCTTAAGTACTCTATGGAAAAGGTTGGAACAACTCAGGGGTCCCTCCTAGAGGAGGGGCTGGACAGAGGGGAGGATACTCCCATGTCCTTTGTGGAGTTTCACGCCAGAGCAGGAGCCAAGGCCTCCTTGAACTGGCTCAAACTGGAGTATGCAAGGAGGACACCAAATGTGCCCTTCAAAGCAGTGTGGTGATGCTGGCAAGCGCCCCCACCCCAGCCCAACACACTAAGTCCTGTCTGGGAGGTGGTCCCTCTGCTCAATATGATGTTAGCTTGCTGAGGTGACAATTTTACTAAATTACGTTTATTCCACCACCCCCTACCTGCAAGTAGTACAGAAACCTTACCAGCCCTCTCAACTTGGGCTGGAGCCGAGAAAATAGACTGTCCTTTAGTAACTTTCCCTGGACTCCTGATGAGCACCCAGTCATCTACGACAAATTACTGTAGAGACACATAGTACGTTTTGTCAAAATACTCCATCCTATTCTAGGATAACATAACCTTGGAGGTAAGGTTTCCTTTGGATATGATAACATTGTCTGCACTTTTCTCCAACCATGAGGGAAAAAGGTTAGTGTGAGCTTCACTGCCGCTAAGCAAAGAAAATGGAGTAACTCCCATGGTGCAATTGGGTGAGGTATTGTAACATCACACTTTCTGCTTAAGAAACATTCTCACATCCAGATTTCCAGCTAACGCAATTTTTACCCCCTCCTTAATGAGTCTTTTGCCTCTCTCCACTAACCCATTAGAAGAAGGAGACTACAAAGCAACCTGTAAGTGCACAATATCATGGTATTCAAACAATTTAGATACAGGGTCAGGCGTAAAATGTGACTCGTTATCAGTGACAATGCACCTAGGTAGACCTTCAATACAGAAAACCTGCTCCCAAAACTCTATCGCTGATTCAGAATCTGGTTACCTCACAAAAGAAAAGCACACACACTATGAATGGTAGTCCACCATTAGCACCAAATATCTCATGTGGTCAGGCAATAGAGTCAAGGGTCCTGTAAAATCCAATCCCAATTTTTCCCATGCAGAATCTGGATACTGCACAGGGTGCAACGGGCTGTTGTGTGTTTTCCAGTGCTTATCCGACATAAGGCACTCAGGACACTTGTCGATCGGAAACCTAACCTGAGCATCAATCCCAGACCACCAGTAATACTGATTCACTTGCATGGTAGTTTTGGTAGCACCCAGGTGTCCTTGATGCACCTGAGCAATGATGGAATCACGTAGTTTAGAAGGAGGTACATACAAATCCCCCCTTATAAGTAAACCATTAGCCAGTGTCAGTTCATTTGCCACCGGACCAAGCATTTTCAACTCTCCAACCAGCATTCTCTTCTCTGGTCACCCCTGAACAACATACTCGCTGGCCTTGCACCAGACTTTGTCACCCTGACAAGCCACCAACCATTTGGATTCTCTAAGACCTGCACAATCCTCCACACTGACAGCATCCACAGATGCCACACTCACAACATCATCTATAAACTAGTCCTCATCCATGTCCTCAACTGACATGCATGACAGACAATCCGCGTGAATGTTTTTACCCCCAGAGACATGCACAATCTCAAACACAAACTCCTGCAGCTTGGAAACCAGTCTAGTTAATCTGGCCGACATGTTGTTGTTAGCTCCTGCTGAAAAAATATGCACAAGGGGTTTATGGTCCGTCTGCAACACAAATTTGCGGCCTTACACATACATCTTAAACATGTTGACAGCCCACACACAAGCTAACGCCTCGCGCTTGATGGTACTGTACTGTGTTTCATACTGTTTGAAAGCTCTTGAAGCAAATGCAACCGTTTTCTCCTTACCCAACACCTTTTAGCTCAAGATGGCCCCTAGGCCTATCTGACCTACGTCTACCGCGATGATGGAAGACTGAGCATCCTGAAAGGCACTCAAAGCTGGAGCTTTCTCAATAAGTACTTTGATCTCATTGAAGGCAGCCTCTTTGTCCTCAGACCATAGATGATACTTCACCTCTTTCCTCAACAGAGACCTGTGGAGTTCCACCGCTTGTGCATACCCAGGGACAAACCTCGCGTAATACTCCACAAGACCAAGAAAGGAGTGCAAATCATCCCTGTCATTGGGAGCCTTCGCCTCCTTGATGGCCCTGATGAGTGAGGACTTAGGCTTAATTCCTGATTCGGAAATGGTATGACCCAAGTACTCTAATTCTTTAGTGGCAAATTTGCATTTGTCCATTCTAATTGTCATGGTTCTCTGGGAACAAATATCCAAAACTTGATGCAACACACGGTTGTGCTCCTCCAGTGTGTCAGCATGAACCAAGACATCGTCTTGATAGGCTTGCACACCCCCGAGATTGCCAAACAGATGGTCCATAAGCTTTTGAAAAACACTGGCAGCAGACGCTAGGCTGAATGGCAATCTCAGGTATCTGAAAGCCCCAAATGGTGTCACGAAAGTGGTCAGTTCCTGTGAATCTTCGTCTAGCGCTACCTGGTGGTACACCAATCTTAAATCGATCAATGAGAACCATTTTGAACCCCCAAGTTGGCTAGCAGTTCTTGAATCCTGGGAAGAGGATGACAGTCTATAAGAATGTTAGCATTAAGACTCCTCAAATCTGCACAGCGTCTAATCTCCCCAGACCTCTTGCGCGCTACAACAATAGCTGCATCCCAAAGTGAAGAATCGTAAGGTTCAATGATGCCTTGGGAACACAAATTTTGTAATATGAGTTCTAACTCTTCTCTTACATTCAGGGGGACAGGTCTCACCTTGCGAACTATGGGTTGTGCATGAGGTTTGAGTCTTATATGGTGCTCAAAACCCTTTACACTGCTTACTTCCTCACTAAACAAATTCTTAAACTGGTTTAGAACATCTTGTACTGGATCCACAATGTTACAAACATATTCAACAGGGAGCTCTCCCAAAACGATTGGATTCTCAGCTCAAGGTTTTAACAATATGCTCATTTTGGCTAAGTCCTGTCATCCAATAATGTTTTTGCCTTTGATGGCCACATATATTTTGGTGATGGTCCCCATACCTGAGCAGACTACTTTGGCTGAGAACAAGCCCAACATTTCTATATCTTTCTCACCAAATGCCTTTGGATTCACATCACTAGGTGTTAATACTTTATACCAGTGTTCATGAAACATGGTGTCTCGTGAAATAGTAATAGGAGAACCTTAATCCGCCATTACTTGTAAGGTAACACCATTAATCATGGCCTCACAGGTAGGACCCTTTACAGGTGTACATACTGAATTGCATTCAACAGTCAACACTACATTATTGATTGATTCAGTACACTCATCCACCTCAGTAGCTACACAACTGACTCTGATTGTGCTCTTGTTGCTTCTACAAACTGATTGGAAATGGCCCATCTTTTTGCAAGAAAGGCAGCGCTTCCATATAGCCGGGCACCCTGCAAAACAACTGATGTAGTTTCAAAAACCACACCTAAAGCATACAGTTCCCAGTTTACGCTGAGGCCCTCTTAAATTCTTGTTCTTAGTGTTCACAACACATACAGGTTCCGCCTGCAGATCATCTCCAACTGTTAAAGCACTCACATATGTCTCGCCATGGAAAACCTTTGTTGAAATGAGGGAGCGTTCAATACTTTTTGCTAAATCGATGACCTCATCGAGCGTGGAATTGAGACAACTCAGTATTTTTTCTTGTTTCTTGCGTGAGGAACATCTGAAAATTAATTGATCCCATATGTTTATGTCAACAGTAGGTCCAAACTCAATCAATCAATCAGGTGTTTGTTAAGCGCAACTACTCACCCGTGAGGGTCTCAAGGCGCTGGGGGTGGGGTGCAGGTTCCAGTCCATCAAGGAGGGGGTCTGTCGAAGAGTCAGGTCTTGAGGTTTCTTGCGAAGATGGGAAGCGATGTTGTCTGTCTGAGGTGGAGCGGAAGGGCGTTCCAGGCTCTGGCCACGAAGAAGGAGAAGGAGCGGCCTCCCGATCTGGTCTTTCTGGTGCGGGGGACCATGGCGTAGGAGAGCTGGGCTGATCGTAGGGTCCTTTGGGGTGCGTGGAATTTGAGTCGGCTGTTCAGGTATGCTGGCCCGGTGTCGTGGAGGGCCTTGTGTGCGTGGGTGAGCATCTTGAAGGTGACTCTAGCCTCGATGGGGAGCCAGTGGAGGGTGCGCAGGTGCTGGGAGATGTGGCAGTGTCTTGGCAGGTTGAGGACCAGTCTTGCGGCGGTGTTCTGGATGTTCTGTAGCTTGCGGGTGAGGTTTTTGTTTATTCCGGCGTATAGTGCGTTGCCGTAGTCGAGTCTGCTGGTGACCAGGGCGTGAGTGACGGTCTTTCTGTGTTCAAGGGGGATCCATCTGAAGGTCTTACGTAGGAGGCGGAGGGTGTGGAAGCAGGAGGACGAGACAGAGTTGATCTGGCGGTCCATTTTGAGTTCGGAGTCCAGGATGATTTCCAGGTTGCGTGCGTGGTCCGTGGGGGTGGGCGGGTTTCCGAGGGCGGGGGGCCACCAGGTGTTGTTCCAGGCGTCGGGGTTTGGGCCCATGATGAGTACTTCTGTCTTGCTGGTGTTTAGTTGTAGGCAGCTGTTTTTCATCCATTTGGCGACGGCTTCCATGCCTTCTCGAAAGTTGTGTCTGGCGGTGTTGGGTTCGTTGGATAGGGAGAGGATGAGTTGGGTGTCGTCTGCGTATGACACAATGTTGAGTCCATAGTCTGACCCGCTGCGTTCTGCCGGAGAGGAAGGAGCGGATCCAGTCGAGGGCCTTGTCCTGGATCCCTGCGTCGAGAAGTCTGCGTATTAGGGTGCGGTGAGAGACTGTGTCAAACGCTGCTGAGAGGTCGAGGAGGATGAGGGCTACTGTATCCCCTTTGTCCAGTAGGGTGCGGATGTCGTCTGTTGCGGCGAGGAGGGCGGTTTCCGTACTGTGGTTTTTCTGAAGCCGGATTGGGAGGAGTAGAGGATGTTGTGCTCTTCGATGAATGTGGCGAGTTGGCTGTTGATGGCTTTCTCGATGACTTTCGCTGGGAACGGGAGCAGGGAGATGGGTCTATAGTTTTTGAGGTCGGTGGGGTCCGCTGAGGGTTTCTTCAGGAGGGGGTTGACCTCGGCGTGTTTCCAGTCGTCGGGGAACGAGGCGGTCGCCAGGGAGCGGTTGATGGTGTGGCGGAGCATCAGTGCGATGGTGTCGGCGGCTCTGTTGAAGATGTGGTGGGGGCAGGGGTCCGTGGGGGCCCCGGAGTGGATTGACTTCATTGTCTTCAGTGTGTCTTCGGTGGTGAGGGCTGTCCAGTTGTCAATCGCTGGCTTCAGGGTATCGGGGTGGTTGGTGGGGGTTCAGTGTGTTGGTTGTCTTCGTCGAAGTTGTCGTAGATGCTCTTGATTTTGTGGTGAAAGAAGGTGCTGAGTTTGTCGCAGAGGTCTTGAGAGGGAGGGATGTCAGTCGACTCGCTGGTGGGTTCGGCGAACTCCTTGATGATGTTGAAGAGTTCTTTGCTGTTGTGTGCGTGTGTGGAGATTCTGTCTTCAATCTCACAAGTAGATGCTAGGATTCTAAGCTCTGCAATATATTCCTCCAGGGTTTTACCCTATGCTTGTTTGAAGAAATTATGACACTCTAACATAATGTTAGGTTCCTCTGAGAATTGCTTTTTTAATCTCTGAAGTGCTTCAATATATATATTCCATTGTGAATCCCTAGATCGGCCTGCAAGTGCTGGCACAGGTGGTAAGTTGTCGAATATTTGTTGTGCAGCATGCCCAAGACTGCTGAATAATAATGCAAACTTCCGTTGAGGATTATAATTAACCGCATCAATTGCCACCAGATGATTTTCAAGTTGTCTAAGCCATTCTGAACATTTGATTGTCAGTTTGCCTGGCATATCCAAGAAAGGAGGTGGCTGGGTAATTTGTTGTGGAGTTGCCATAATGTATAGAAGATGAAAGAGACCAAGGTTCAAAAGTTTGAAGAAGACAAAAGAAAATCCCAAAAATGGTGGTAGTTAGTTCAATTCATATGTGTTTACCAATACAACAATGAAGGCATAGTACATGAATTACGGTTAAAAAATACTGTGTTGCTCACCAGACTGAAGTACTGCCTCAAAATTTCAAACAACTTGAGCATTGCAAGGTAAAGAAGTAATTACCAAACCAAAGGAACAATGTTGCTGGCTGTGGCGTTGAAATTATCCAAATGCTGGAAAAAAACAAACAAGTATCCGATTCTGCATGAGGAAATAGACTGCATCAAGATGGCCGTCGCGTTGGATGTCAGAAGACGTCAGGGGCTGCCTCACAGCTGAAACTAGGAGCTTTCGTATGCATGCCAGCTCAGGACAAGTCTTGCGCGTCTGATCCAAAGACTCGTACGGCTGTTCCAAAAACATGGGCGTACACGGAAGCTCTCTACGTACCGTGCATAGAAATGCATCTTTAGAAGCGCCCGTGGGTGAGTCCGTGAAGGCCATCGAACCGCCAGCCAGGAATCAAAAGCACAGCAAACGTTGCCCGAAACTTGATAAAGGTACGCCGGTGGGCGATGACTGGAATCAGCACAGGGTCTGTTCGTTGCCAATATGAAGAAGTAAATTATGCTGACAACAGATGATTTAGGATAAGAGTTAATTCCTCCAACAATGCCCACAATGCACTCCAACTGGCTAGTCAGGACTCCAGCTCAGAACATAACTCACCTGGAATTCTCACCCACCGCTCACAGAGCCATGAAGGCCACTTGTAAATACACAGATTAAAATAGAACAAGGAGCACGTGGAGGCGTGCTCTGAATGAATAACAATAACATAAATGCCACTACTATAATGCTTTAACACAAAGGGATAAAGAAAAAAGTAGCTTATTTTTGTGGGAATACGATGTGAAGAAAACAGATAAAGCAACATTGTAAGGAATGTAGCAAAAGTCCATTACGCTAAGCTATGAAATAATGCCGCCTAAGGGAAAAAGGCAATTTAATGATTTAAAGTCAGCATTTCTTATTTAGCAAAAGAATCTCATAATTAAGTTCAAGCATAACGAAATTCAATAAGTATATCATATGGCGAAAGAGTTATAAATTTGTCAACGATTATTACATAGAAATATTCAACCCTAAGTATGGCCTACTACAAAAAAAATTGAAAGTGCATACATGTCAAATATTGTCTACAGTCAACACATACATTTTGGTTTAATACATCTAAGACCCTGATAGTATTAAGCATCATTTCTGAAAGTTTCATTCATATATGACATTGCATATTAATTTTGCACCATTTTCTTTTCCCCATGATGCATTACATTCATATTAGCATATTTTTGCTTGTGATACTCATTTACAATAATAATTCTTTCTTAATTTTCCATAAGAGCAAACATTTTCATTAATAACTTTTTCATTATGATCTTGTTAATATAATTTGTGATCCAATAATAATCATTTAATTCTCATAGTAAGTAAATTCTTCTATTTCTACATTTCAAGCACACTTTTATGGTGCTGATACTTCAACTTTTCTCAGTATCAATGTAGTTTTTCTAGATGCGTGCAATGTGCACATTAGTTTTCGTTTGTCATAATCAGTTTTATATCCTATAAAGGATAATCAGCTTTTACAGTCCCTTTCAGTTATTGCAGTTTTCTTTAATATATAGTGCAAACTCGACCCAAACGTATTAGAGCGATTTACAGGAGCACAAGTTACATTACACAACGGCACATTCATTTTTGGTAGGCACAGGGAGATTAAGTGATTTGCCCACAATATCAGGATGTTGAGTGACACCAGACTCGAACCTGGTTCCCCCGTTCCAAAATTGGCCGTTCCGGCCTTTACTTACGCCCAGTGATTCAAATGGAAAAAAAGAAATGCAGGTACTCTATACCAGAGCACCTGCTTGTTTCTGAAAAGTGCTGGTACTCTCCAATTCAAAGTATTGCATCTCTTGTGAGAAGTGCCGGTACTCTCCCTCGCAAAAAAAAAAGTGCTGGTACTCCGTACAGGACAGTACCTGCCCATTTAAAGCACTGCTTACGCCACATCCTAGTTGCAGCATGTTTCTGCAAAGGTTTACTGTGGTACCTGCACCTCGCTTTGTTCCCGGAATTTCAGAGTGGCATAAAAATTGGCACTTAACCATTCGATCACCAATAATCTCGTCATTAACAACCATACATGACAGCATTTTAGGAGAGGAAAGTGGGATATTTTAAAAAAAGTATCAGGAGAATGTATTTTCCCCATTGACTTCTATTAAATCAGAGAAAATTTCAGGCGGGAGACAGCCAACATAAAGCTATTTTTGCTCCACAAATCAGGAGTCTCCCAAACGAGTCTATTGGCATTTATGCTCCTCATCCTTCTGCAGAGGCCCCTTGCACCCTCACCTTTGTGAGGTTGTGCTGCTGTTGGGTCTCACCCATAGTTCCTGCACACCCAGTATCATTCCTATAAAAAATACCTAAAAAATACAGAATACTTAATCCTCAAACTTGAAAGAGGATTATGCCATTACATCAAATGAAAAATCAATCAATCAATCAGGGAATTGTAAGCGCGCTACTCACCCGTGAGGGTCTCAAGGTGCAGGGGGGGGGTCCGCAGATCTGTTTAGCCGAAGAGCCAGGTCTTGAGGGTCTTCCTGAAGGTGTTCAGGGAGGGGGCGCGTCTGATGTCTGCCGGTGTCGTGTTCCGCTTCGCTCTGGGCTGGTATGCGTGTTGTGAGCCTGAGTGGATCTGGTCCGCGTTTTGCGGACGATCCGACACCAAGGCGGGACACGTCATTACAGCCTTCCTTGCTCCGGGAAGTATGGATGTCAGCCAGTTAGCACTTCCGGGTGAGACCGCATTTAAGCCCACGGTTTTCAACCCGACAGTGCTTCAAGTACTGTTGATTCCGGAGCTGCCTTGGTTACGACACGCGCTGGTGTGCGTGGTCGCGTCCTTTTTGATTCTGTGAAAAGCGCAGGAGCGCTTTCTCTTTCTCTCATCGCAACACGCGCTGGGGCGCGGTGTTGCATTCCCTTCCTTTGCCAAATCCAAGCGCAGGAGCGCTTTCCTTTAACTTTCACCGCAACACACGCTGGAGCGCCGTGTTGCATTTATTGTCCTTGCCCTTTAAAGCGCAGGAGCGCTTTTCATTTCCTAATCAACGACACGCGCTGGAGCGCTGTGTCACATTTCTTTTGCCCCTTTAAAGCGCAAGAGCGCTTTTCATTTCCTAATCAACGACACGCGCTGGAGCGCTGTGTCACATTTCTTTTGCCACTTAAAAGCGCAGCTCTTTTCATTTCCCTAATCTGCGACACGCGCTGGAGCGCTGTGTCACATTTCTTTTGCTAACTTAAAGCGCAGGAGCGCTTTTTCATACTCTCACCGCAACACGCGCTGGAGCGCGGTGTTGTGTTTAATTCCTTTTGCCCATTAAAGCACGGTGTGCTTTTCTATTACTTTCACCGCGACACGCGCTGGATCGCGTTGTTGCAATTTCATTTCCTTGTACCACAGAGGCACAGGAGTGCTTTCTATTTGTTTCCACTTAAGTGCTGTAACACTTTCATTCTTCTTCACGACATGCGCAGGAGCGCGTTTTCATATTTACATTGATCCTTCGCGCAGGAGCGCCTTCATTTTTGTTTTCCTTGCTGCACCCGCAGGTGTGCTTGCCGTAATTACCCTTGCCCTATACCCGTGCTGGAGCACCCTGAAGACCTCACTGTCCTGCTGATCCTCGCATCTTCCAGGTGATTATATAGTCCTTGACATTGTCCTTGGTGTTGGTGTGTATGCTGTATGTGCGATCCTGGGGAAGGAAGGGCAGACACACTAACCATATGGTTTATCCATTATTTAGCTGGTGATCCCAGGAGAATTCCCTCAACATCGTTAGGAGCATCCACCAGGTCTTCACGTTGACACCTCCAATTTAGAATTCCTTCCCCCGGTCCCATCCTGGTCCTGGTCAGTATATATTCTCTTACTAGGGAAAGGCAGGGGACGGTGGAGTTTGTTCACGTCGTCTCTGCGAGATCACTCCGCAAGTATACCAGGTAAGACTTGTGGGGACCTGACAGCCGGTAGCTCGTTCCAGGTCTTGGCTGCAATGTGAGAGAAGGATCTTCCGCCTGCTCTGGCTCTGTGGATGCACGGGGTTTCGGCCAGTGCGAGGTTGGAAGATCGGAGGTTTCTTTTGGGTACGTGGAAGTTGATTCTGTCGTGAGGTATTTGGGTCCGTTGTTGTGTAGGCATTTGTAGGCGTGAGTGAGGATTTTGAAAGTGACTCTTTTCTCCACGGGGAGCCAGTGGAGACTTCGTAGGTGTTGGCTGATGTGTTTGTGTCGGGGGATGCCGAGGACGAGTCTGGCGGCGGTGTTCTGTATTGTCTGGAGTTTGCGGAGCAGGGACTTGATGATGCCGGCGTAGAGTGCGTTTCCATAGTCCAGTCTGCTGGTGATGAGTGCGTGGGTGACTGTCTTCCTTGACTCAGGGGGGATCCACTTAAAGGTCTTGCGGAGGATGCAGAGGGTGTTGAAGCAGCTGGAGGTGACGGCGTTGACCTGTCGGTTCATGGTGAGTGATGAGTCGAGTACGATGCCGAGGTTCTTGGCGTGGTCTGAGGGGGTAGGTGGGCTTCCGAGGGCGGTCGGCCACCAGGTGCTGTCCCATGCAGAAGGGGTGGTACAGAGGACGAGGACTTCTGTCTTCTTTGCGTTGAGCTTCAGGCAGCTGTTGGTCATCCAGACTGCGACGTCTTGCATTCCTTTCTGGAAGTTGAGTTTGGCAATGGTGGGGTCTTTGGTGAGGGAGAGGATGAGCTGGGTGTCGTTGGCGTAGGATACGATGTTGAGGCCATGGACGATGGCTGCGAGGGGGGCCATGTAGATGTTGAAGAGGGTGGGGCTCAGTGATGAACCCTGTGGGACTCCGCAGGTGATTTTGGTGGGGTCGGAGAGGAAGGGTGGGAGTCTGATCCTTTGGCTTCTTCCGGTGAGGAATGATCGGATCCAGTCCAGCTGTTCCTTGTATGCCTGCGTCGTGTAGTCTGGCGACTAGTGTGCGGTGGGAGACGGTGTCGAAGGCCGCTGATAGGTTGAGTAGGATGAGGGCTGCGGAGTTGCCTTGGTCCAGGAGGGTGCGGATGTCGTCTGTGGCGGCGAGTAGGGCGGTGTCTGTGCTGTGGTTGCTTCGGAATCCGGATTGGGACGGGTCGAGGACGGCGTTCTCTTCAATGAATCGTGTCAGTTTCCTGTTGACTGTTTTCTCTGCAACTTTGGCTGCGAAGGGGAGGAGCGAGATGGGCCGATAGTTCTTGAGGTCGGTGGGGTCAGCTGTGGGCTTCTTGAGCAGGGGTCTGACTTCTGCGCACTTCCAGTCGTCTGGGAAGGTGCCTGTTTTGAAGGTGGTGTTGATGGTGCGTTGTAGTTCGGGTGCGATGGCGGCGGCGGCTCTGTGGTAGATGTGAGGGGGGCATGGGTTGGTGGGGGCCCCCGAGTGGATGCTTTTCATGGTCGAGGCGGTGTCTTCGGCCGTAATCGGTGTCCAGTTGGAGATGGTGGGCTGGCTGGTGTTTCTGGGGGGCGGGGGGCCGTCTGTGGCGCCTGGTGGATGGTCGATGAAGTTGTCATAGAGGTTTTTGATCTTGAGGTGGAAATAGGTTCCAAGCTTGTCGCAGAGGTCTTGGGATGGAGTGATGTCTGTGGCTTCGCTGCGTGGGTTGGTGAATTCTTGAATGACACTGAAAAGTTCCTTGGAGTTGGCCAGGATTTTGTTGTGGATGAAGTTCCTCTTGGTGGCTCTGATCTGGTTGTGGTAGTCCGTCATGGCGTCCTTGTAGGTGGTGTGATTTTCAGTTGTCTTGGTGTTTTTCCAGTTCTTCTCCAGGCATCTGCAGGTGCTTCTGGCTTCTTGGAGAGCAGTGGTGAACGAGGCGGCTTTCCTGGGGCGTTGTCTGTCGGGGTTGCGTAGCGGGGCGAGCTCGTCTGCGCAGTTGGAGATCCAGGTGTGGAGTTCTCTGGCTGCGTCGGGTGCCCAGGTGTGGTTGTCTCGGGTGAGGGTGGAGTTAAGTTGCTCGTCGGTAACCTTGCTCCAGTTCCTTCGAGGTGGGCGTGGGGCTGGTTTGGGTGCCTTGGGTTTATTGATGGCGAAGTGTACGCAGTGGTGATCGGTCCATGGCGGCTGCGTTGTGTGGCTGAATTGGACGCTGTTTCCTGCCGCGAAGATGGGGTCGAGGGTGTGTCCTGCTCTGTGGGTCGGTGTGTTGACGAGTTGTTTAAGTCCGATGCTGGCGAGGTTGTCACGAAGGACAGTGGAGTTGGAGTCACTGGGGTTGTCGAGGTGGAAGTTCAGGTCTCCAATGAGTATGTAGTTTGTTGAGGCGATGGCGTGGGGTGCAATGAAGTCGGTGATGGTGGTGGCGAAGGGTGTTCGGGGGCCGGGGGGTCTGTAGATGAGGGTTCCTCGGAGTGTGGCTTTGGGGGTGGTCTGGATCTGGAAGTGCGGGTGTTCGGCGGAGGGGAAGGTTTCGCTGGAGGTGGTGAGGCGGAGGGTGCTCTTGTGGGCGATGGCGAGGCCCCCTCCTGGGTGGTTAGGGCGGTCTTTCCTCTGGATCTTGTATCCGTCTGGGATGGCGGTGCTGATGTCGGGGGCGGAGGATGCGTTGGTCCAGGTCTCTGTGAAGAAGGCGATGTCGGGCGAGAGAGAGTCGAGTAAGTTCCAGATTTCCATGGCGTGTTTGTGTACAGAGTGTACGTTGAGGAGGATGCATTTTAGGGTGTCGCCGGTGCTGGCATCGTAGGTGTTGGAGGCCGGGGTGGCGGTGAGGGTCTGGCGGCAGTGGAGGCAGGAGAACTGGCCGTGGGTCATGTTCGGCGAGGCCTGTTGGCATTCTCTAAGTCTTCCAGGGTTGAGTGCGAGGAGGGTGGTGGTGTCGTAGCGATGGGTAGTGGGAGGTCCAGGGTTCCTGGCGCTGGCCGCGGTCGGGTCGCGAACGGGCGCAGGGGGGCTTGCCTTTGGCGCGCCGGCGGCGCGACCGCACAGCGGCCGCCATTAAGTAGGGGAGGTGGGAGGGAGGAGAGGCTGGGAGGCGGGAGCGGGGGAATTCCGGGGGGAATTTCGGGGGAGGGGCCGCAGGGGCAGCAGCGGCGAAAGGCGAAAGGAACAGGCAGGCACGAGAAAATAAAAACAGTGATGGAATTAGAGCAAGACACAGATGGGCACAATAACAGTGGCACAACAGGGGAAAATTAAGAAAAAAAAACGGCTGAGAAAGGTTACGGTGGTTGCAGGCAGTCTGGTCCCAGTTGGAGCGGGCAGCAGGCGCAGGGAGCGGGCAGCAGCCTCGAACCTCCCAAGGAGGAGGTCGGGGTCTGGAGGCAAGAGACGGCACAGCGGAGCTGCGGGGAGAGAGTGGACCTAGACCGAGGGTCTATGAACTTATTTTTTTGAGTGATAAAGGGTTGAAAAGCGGGTGACTCCATTAAAGTCTATAAAGGCATTTTGTTTGTCAGGCGGGTGAATACAAGAAAAAAGCACGTGTCACCAGCCAATAAATGAGTGAGATGACAGGGATGAGAAGCAGACGAACATCCTATACGAAATATACAAAACATTTCAGAGACAACATAAACAGGCAATCTGCATAAGGTCAGGCGACTTTAACATTAATCTAAGTAAAAACATTAAGATAAAGAATCAGCGCCAGAAAGAGAACACTTATAAAAACAATTTGGAAAAGCTGGGACTGAGGCTCCTGAACGGAAACACAAGAGAAGATACACCAGCCGCCATCACATTTCTAAGCGGGAATAAGAGCTCAACCATAGATCACACGCTAGTAAATGAAGCCGCAATGCAGCAGGTATGTCACTTTCAAATTTGTCCTCGTATGGAGAGTGATCATTTCCCACAGACCATTGGAATAAAATATAAGACAGACCTGTATCATGTATCTAACGACTTACTCTCGGCTCCCGTAACATATAATCTAAAAAGCTTGAAATGGAGGGGTAAAGGGATAGAAAAGATATTGATGGAGGTATATACGCTTGCCGGTACACCGGATACAATAAAAAATAAACAAAACAGGGAGAGAAAGGAACAAATAAAAGAAGGGGATTTAAAAACAGCATGGGAACGATTGATAAGCATACTACTAGAAAAATTCACAATAAAAAAGCAGACATGTTGGATCAATCCAAACAGAAAGCAAAACGAAGGAACAAAAAAGCAAATATGGTATAGCAAAAAACTGCGCAAAGAAAAAATGCAAATTATACTCGAAAGTAGAATTCTAATGAAACAGACTAAGCAAGGGAAAAGAATGGACAAAAACCAACTACGGGAACTGAGAACTCAGTATAAGAAAAACTGCTGGGAAGCAAAAATAAGATATCAAACGGATCTGTGGAACAAATTGCTCTTGGCAAGCAGACAACGAAACAGCAAACAATTCTGGCAATTGATAAACGGCCTGTCTTTAGGACATGCACGACACCAAAACTCAGGTATAAACGCAGCCACGTGGGAAAAACACGTGTGGGAAATATACGCTGGAACAGCTTCAAAAGGAATGCAAGACCACATGGTGAGGGACAGCAAAATGAGTACTTGCCAAGCATTAACAAGCGTGGTAACATTACCAAACGATAAAAGGGACAAAAACAATATAACAAACAGCTTTGAGAACCTCACACCGGCTGTGGAAATTGATCAACTAGAAAAAATTATAAAGAATCTAAAATCAGAGAGAGCAGCAGGGCCGAACGGTATACCCAACGCTTTTTAAAGGAAATACGCCTTATTGGGCAGAATGAGCAGGCGCCCCCCGAGCCTAGAGGAGGGGCGCCCTTAGTAGCGCCACAGGACCGAGCATCCCCCGGGGCCGGGGAAAAGGGGGCTGGTGACGACACTGGACAGGGGTGTGCAGAAGTAAGAAACGAAACTGAATCCTAGTAGTAGGTTATTTAAGGCTGCACCGTTAGGGTCTCGTCCTCTTTGTCCTCTTGGAACCTGACGAAGCTGCAGGAGCGTCGGCAACCAGGAGTTCCGGTCCACGGCTCGAGGAGGGTAGCACAGTGGGTTTCAGGGGGGCCGGCGTAGTGGCTATTAGTATTATGGCGGGTATTATTTCTCTATTTCTAAATTATTGCTAAATCATCTCTGATTGGGGCGTGCAACTGTTTTGGGATAACGCGATTGCCCGATAAAAGGTTATTAAGGGGCCCGGGGTCGCAGTGGTGATTTCAACAGATCCGGAGGCCGCCGCGATATGCGTGGGGCCTCCGGTCCCGGACTTCGGGCAACGTGCCTATTCGAGTTAAATTAAAGCTAGTTACCGGTATGTGTCTACGGGTCATCCAGTTCTGTTGCAAGGCCGCGCAAGAGTGTGGCAGAGCCCGTTTGGACGGGGGTGGCTCACTGGTAAGCGGTCGACTTCAACCGGGGCACCAGGGTACGCAGCTTGGCAGAGGCGCAATGGACCAGTTGCGGCGCCCATATGCTAATGGTAAGAAAGGTATTCCGTTATGGAAGATGTGTACGGCGGCATTTTGTTGAGCGCAATGCTCGAGAGGTGGCTTTCAATATAATTTCGCGCGGGAGCGAGGCCGCACCCTAGTGTTGATGGGGCGTGGCCCGGTGGGCAGGGAGCTCGTTTTGGTACCGGGGAACCCGGGTTCGTGCCTCAGGGTGGGCGCCTGGAAGTCATTGCATTTCTTTTCTAGCTTAATTTCTGAGAATACCTTACAAGTATTCCTAAACGTTTATCGACGCGCTTGTTTTTAAGCCACGCCCTTAATTACATCGGCCACGCCCTTTAGAGAGATCTCTCAGTTTTTTCATCCCACTTAAAGTCCTGGGGGACAGGGATCTGTTCCCCGAGATGTCTGCTGTAGTAGTTTTTATTTGTAAGCTCGGAATGTTATTTTTTGCATTTCCTTAAGAAAATGCAAATAGTGTTTTATTTAACATTGTGGTGTGAATTATGTTGGTACTCTGGGGGGCCCTGGGGTTCCACCTCCAGCGGAGGCCCTAAGTTGAATCGGCTGCATCAATTGCGATGGTTAAGGCATGAAGGCCACACGGGAGCGAGGACGTGCCAGGTTGTGTCATGGGGGTGTGGCCCAGTGGGTAGGACGGTCGACGTGGATCCTGGAGACCAGGGTTCGAGCCTCATGGTAGGCGAACTTGCAATATGCTGTGTGGCTCCAAGAAGGCATGCAGCGTTATTTGTGTTAATTTGGCTCAGCTTGTAATTCCGGTGCGGTGGGGGAAGAGGCCTTTTGCGTGGCCGTGGGGGAAGATGCGGTGAAAGTTTAAAATGGATTGCTTAGAGCTTATGTGACAATGCGTGTTGGGTTGCAAATCAATAAAACGCCCCATACAGAGACCTGCAGATTGCTCCATAGGCTTCCTGTGAGCCTTTCTTTCTAAAAGGCACAATTTTATTTCAGGCCGAGCTCTGGTTACAGCATTGAGTTAAACAAGAAGGCATTTAATGCAACAGCATAACACAAAAAAAAAAAAACCTCACAGGAGAAGAGGTGTCATTACGGCCAGAACGGCCTCCCTTAGAGCTGGGGAACTAGGTTCGAGTCTCAGCGCTAGCTCACCATCCTGTAATCTTGGGCACGTCACGTAATATCCCTGTGCCTACAGTAACAATATGTTTAATGTTTCTAGTGCCCTGGCAAAACACCACTTCTGATCTGGTTGGCAATTAATGCGTCAAACAACTTTGGGCATAGGTGCATTTCAAGTTGGGGCAGGGTGGACGACTGGGGTGATAACCATTCGGTGGGCAGGCGGTATGGGAGGCAGAGTTTGCAAAGTATGGGGAGTCTGGGTGTTTAACATGATGTTTTTGTTTCTGGCTAGTAGGTGTGAGACATGCCGCCTAAGCGCGCACGCGCCAATTCCGAAAAGCCCGCGAGCCAGGAGGATTTCCACGCCCTGAACGAGCTTTGGAAGGTGGCAAAACGGCATGGCATGGAGGCAGCGCTGCAGAAGTTGGCTGGCGAGCCAGAGCAACAGCCAGACGGTGGGGCACCAAAGCGGCAGAGGAAGGTCCTGGTTCGATATAGGGAGGGGCAACAGGACAAGCCGCGCACGCAGCCTGAATCAGTAGCCACTGTGGGGGGTGAGCCAATTGCTCAGGGCATGGCCGCTCGCAGCTCGCACCAGGCGGCACAGGGGCCTGTACTTAACAGGAGTGTGGGCGCGGTGGGGCAGAGCATTATGGCAATCTCCACGACAACAGCATCTGTGGGGGCACCATAAGTAGGGGGAGCGCCAGTAGTGACACAAGCGGCAGGTAGCGCTGCGGCCCTCCAGCCGCCGGGGAGTATGGCAGGGGTGATGGTGCCGCCACCACGCGGGCCAGGCGGGCAGTCAGGAGCACATGGGGGGTTGCAAGCGGCGGGGAGCGCTGCCGCCCACCAGGCCCCCGTAGTGTTGGGAGGGGCGTCAGTTCCACCACCACCCGGACCAAGTACGGTGTCAGGAGCGCAAGGGGGGGTGGCAGCACAAGTGTGGGCACAGACTGGTGGGGCTGGGAGTAGCGCAGCCTTCTACCACACTGGCGACGGTGGGAGCGAGCGTAGTCCAATCGCCTCCAGTGGTGACCCCATTGATATTTGGGTCTACATCTTTGGTGCTGGCCCCATCTTCAGCGATCACATGGCACGTTCCGTCGGAGACGCGGGATAAGATTCACAGGGGGGAATTTGTGAACGTTTTTGATTTGATCAATGCGGGGTGTGAGAAGTTGGCCTGGCATATGCTGTCCACTAATTATAGTGGGCACCTTGCACCAGTCCAAATCGACTCTTATGGTAGGTAGGTTAAAGACAACCTTATTGAAAGCTATCCTAGTGGTAGCTGTGGAGAGCAGCCTTCAGGCTAAGTCTTGAAGGAATGTAAAGCAGCTTGTTTTACCAGTCTATAATCTCTTGAGTGACCAAATGAAAGAGCACCACACCAGGTATATATTCAAAATATATGTATTTATTACTAAACACACCCCTCTAGTCTCTTTATGAGGCTAGAGTTCGAAGTACATAGGTTATAAGATCTTAAATCACAATAATAGCACAAATACACGTTTGGGCCCTAGGGGCGTACCAAACCATATACCAATAAAGTGGTATGCGAACCACGACTGAACTAGACACTAGGCCTAGAGCCTCTAGAAGTGCTTGGACCACAAGGAACCACCCAAGGTAGTGACACAGGGGACCCACGGGAGACGCGTGCAGTGTAAATACACAACCGCGATACGCCGTTAACTTCTATGGAGAAAGTCGGGATCGGGAAAATAGAGGAAAGGGACACTTAAAATAGGACTAGGACAAAACCCTTTGAGATCTAGGACTTTGAAGAGTCTCTACCCACAGGAGCACCGGAGTACTCGTGTTACCTCACCCAGGGAAGCCGAGTGCATAGGTGCCTTTCGGGTCGGGTTTCGCTCGTCGTTTCGTATGGCGATCTGCTGCAAAGTGCTGCTGGCGACCAGGAGAAAAGTGTCCGGGTGGATCCAAGAGTGGATCGGAGTTCTGAAGAACCTGAAAGCAGAGGGGACAGAGTCTGGGTCACTAGCCAGTGACCAGGAAGGCGATGGACAGATGCCCACCGATGTCGAGTGCTTCAGGTGCGGTGACGGTCGTCTTGACTCTTCAGCCACGAGGTCCGGGAGGCGTTGTCGGCGACCAGGAGCAGGATTCGGGCTGGTGCTCGATGTCTGTCGAGTGCTGAGGTAACGGCGACCGGATTGGACCCAACAAGCCTTGGCAACGGCAAGTCTCGAGTAAGATGTAGATCGTCGATGATGCAGACCAGCAAGGTCTGGGGAACTCACCCAGCGAGGGTAAGTGAGGGCAGGACTGGAGCAACCAGGATGCCAAGTAAAGAAAAGATTGGCCTTCGTCAAGGGCTACTAGCCAACGGGCTAGCGACCGCGAAGGAGCCTCGTGACGCCGCACGTGGAGCTGGCTTACAGGACACTCGTGGAGTGGGGGCCAGTGATCTTCGGTGCAGGTGGTGCTGGAGGCTAGGGCTACTCGGAGCCCAAAGCACGACTTCTTGGGAGACCCAGAAGATGGTGCACTTGCAAGTGTGCTCGGTGTCCAGGGGTCACGGTCTCAAGTCACCCACGATAGCCACGGGCCTCAGCTTTGCTGGGGACTCAGGGTAGCCTCGGGGAAGTCTGAGAATCCACCTCTGGTGATGCGATGACTTCGGCGTCCGACGGGAGCTTCAGTGATGCGAACCGGACAGATGCTTCTTTGGTGCCTGCCAAGCAGGGGAGTCACTCCTTGACCCCAAGGGAGATTCTTCAGTCCTCTAATCTTGTCGTAGAGCGTCGAAGGTCCAGGATTCCGTGTCAGAGTTTCGTCCAGGTATAATCTGCTTTGCAATGGCAAGGTTCCCCTCTTATACTAAAAAGAGGGGATGGACTAGCTCTATGACCCCCTATGGGAGGGTCAAGGGAGGGGTGGCTACACCCACTTCCCTTTGTCCAGTTTCACGCCAGAGCAGGGGCAGGTAGCCCCTGAGCTGGTTTGAACTGGCATATGCACAGACGAGCCTTTTGCTCCCCCAGTGCAGGACTTCAAAGCACTCTAAAAGTGCACCCACCCAGCCCCAATACACATTATCCTGTCTGGGGAGGTGGTCACACCTCCCTGCAACAGGAAACCTATTGTCCATGCCTCCCCTGCCGGAGTTTCGTCCAGCAGCAGGAGGCCAGACGTGTGTCTGTGGCAGCAGCATCCATTTTGTGATGCCAGGGCTTCAGAAAGAAGTTACCGGGTAAGCCAGAGTTAACATGTCTTTCCCTCTAGAAGGGTGGAATGCTACCCCCGCCGCCAGGATTGGCGGGGGGGTAGTATTCCAAGATGTTTGACACCAAACACGACATGTTTAGGTGCAGCCATTCCAAAGTTAGCATTTTACCGCGAGGATATAATGCGCTTAAGAGTATATGGTCAGGCTGCACTACAAACAGCATCAGAGATGGTCTCCGAACGCTGCAGAGGGGCCCTGCTCATGCAGGGGCACCCTCTCACATAGGAACCATGCACTCTGCCTTTAGGATTGATAAGGCCTGCCTTAGGAGTGACTTATAGGTTTATATGTGTGTATGTATTTAGTGATATAGGTAACCTATATCACAGTAAGGGGTGCATGCACCACCCTACCCAGGCTGCAGTAGCAGACCTGTGGTGTCAGTTTGGATGGCCTTCCAGGGGTGGCATAATACATGCTGCAGCCCCTGGTAGGCCTCTGAGGTACCTATGCCCTTGGTACATAGTATTCCATATACTAGGGACTTATAAGGGCACTCCAGATTCCAATCAGAGATGTGCCTAAGGCACATGGAAACCTTTTACAGAGAAAGCAGATAGACTGGGGCCCTGAATAGCAGGATCCCAGTCCAACTAAGTCATAAACCAGCAAAACACCATAAAAAAAGTGGGGGCAACCATATAGTCAGATTCCACCTTCCTACACGGGGGTGTTCCCAAGTAGGCCCAGAACAGCAAGGGAGAGCGAGTTGAAGCCAAAAACGGTGTGGGTTGAGTGGTCCTTGAGGAACTGGGTAACGGGGATTTCCATTTACGCAGCGATTCTAACTGAGAAAACACCATTGCTAGCCCCACAGTTATTTGGGTACATGTCCCTCATACACGGGGCGGCATCCGAGTTCCAAGGGTCTGCATGGATGCAGTACAACACTAAGTTTAGGCAGATGAAAGCGGTTAGGCCTGAGATAGCATGGGACCAGAGGGAGATCAATATTTGGCATGCGGAGTTCAATATGTCTCATGCACCTGGGAGGGCGGCTCAGTCCTTTCGATTCAACAAAAGTTTGGGAGACAAAAAACTGGCCTACTGGCAGTACAACAAGAAGAAATGTAGCAAGGGGGCAGCCTGTAAGTTTAAACACATTTGCTCCTTCTGCGGGGGACAAGGACATCCAGAGTTTAAGTGTTTTAGAAAGCAGGGCAAACAAAGGGAGCACACAACCTTTAAGGGTCTATTGCCCAAGCAATAATGTGAAGCGCCCTTCCACAATTCGCATGCACGTTCTCACACACCTGCTTAGTAAATATAATAACAGCAAAGATGCTCACATGCTGTACTACGGTTTCAAGGACGGGTTCCGCATTCCTTCCCGCGCACCCCCTTCATCAGTCCCACCAAAGAATCAACAGTCAGTCCTGCAACAACAGGAGTTGGTCCGGGACAAGATTATGAGGTAGGTGCATGCGGGGAGGGTGGCGGGTCCTTTTAGTTCTCCACCATGTGCATCCTTGGTGTGTTCGCCCCTAGGGTTGGTTCCAAAGAAAGAGCCAGGCAAATTTCGTTTAATTCACAACCTTTCTCACCACACTGGGTTATCGGTAAATGAGGGATTGGACCAGGCACTATGCACAGTGCGATACACCACCTTTGACAAAGCCATCAGAAAATTACGGAGATTAGGCAAGGGGGCTCTAATGGCCAAGTCAGACATAGAGTCCGCTTTCCGCCTTCTACCCGTCCACCCAGAGGATACTCGCTTGCTGGGTTTCACTTTTGAGGGTCAGTATTTCCTGGACTTGTGTATGCCCATGGGGTGTTCCATAGCCTGCTCAGTATTTGAGACATTCAGCAGATTCCTGGAGTGGGCAGTGAAGGACTTGGTTTTCATTGGACGATGTGGTGCATTACCTGGACGACTTCCTGTTCATGGGTCCCACAGGTGACCGGGCATGCGGGAGGGCACAACAAGGTTTTCAACAGCTTACTCAGGCATTGGGGGTTCCGTTAGCTGAAGAAAAAACAGAAGGCCCCACGACCTGTTTGTGTTTCCTGGGTATTAAGATAGACTCGGTAGCAGGGGAGTGTAGGTTGCCGCAGGAGAAGGTGAGGGCATTCAGGGATGCGGTTAACGCCTGCATAACTGCCAGGAAGGTTACCCTACATCAGCTGCAGGTCTTGGTGGGCCAATTGAACTTTGCCTTGAGAGTGATTCCCATGGGCAGAGTTTTTTCGAAGAACATAGCCAGAGCAATGTCCGGCTTACGGGCAAAGCACCACCACACAAGGTTGTCTACAGAGGTCAGAGAGGACTTGGAGACATGGAGGGGGTTCCTAGATCATTTAAATGGAACACTATTGTGGCAGCAACCAGCGCAGAGCAACAGAGAGTTAGCCCTTTACACGGACGCAGCGGGCAGTATTGGTTTTGGAGCAGTGTTGGGCTCTAGGTGGTGCAAGAGGCATTGGCCGGGGGAATGGGTTGTGTTACCTTTCTAGAATTGTTTCCCATCATTGTCGCCCTACACATTTGGGGGGCATCATTAGCGAACACCAGAGTAATTTTTGGGTCAGACAGCATGTCTGCGGTCATGGCCATCAATAATCAGAGCGCGAAATGCCTTTTGGTGCTGCGGCTGCTGAAGACTCCTATTCGCCTATGTCTCTTGCATAACGTGCATTTTTCTGCCAAACATGTACCCGGTGTGGATAATACAGTGGCTGATGCTTTGTCTCGATCTAAGATGGCAGAGTTCAGGGCACGGTGGCCGCAAGCGGACGAACTGATGGCGGAGTTCCCAGAGGAGTTATGGAGGCGTGGTGCCCCATTGCCGCAGACCTAATTGCAGCAGTGCTGGCACCCCAGACAAAACGTATGTACGAGAGGGCTTGGGGGGTGTACAGCGCGACGTTCAGATCAGGCGGGGAGCAGGACAGATTCACACTGGAAGGAGTACTAGGTTTTCTTGTGGGGCAGAGAAACCAGGGAAAATCGCTGTCGCTAGTGCGCAGGCAATTGTCCGCCATTGCCTTCTTTGCTGGGTTGCAAGGAGTCAGGGATCCCACCAAGGACTTTAGGATACGGAAGGCTATCAGGGGTTGGGAACGCTTGGTACCCGGAGTGCAGGACAATAGGCGACCTATAAATGTGGAGAGGCTGGAAAAACTATTGGGGGCCTCACAGCAGGTGTGCAGGTCTCAATATGAGGTAGAGCTATTCAGCCTTGCATACGTGCTTGCCTTTTTTGGGGCTTTGCGCATCTCCGAGTTGGTGCCCTCATCCAAGAAGGGTGAAGGGGGGTTAGGCCTGGCGGATGTCCTTCTGGAAGTAGGAGCGATCCATCTTAGGATCCGGCGGTCAACAACAGACTCGCACGGGAAGGGCACATGGGTAAAATTACATGCGGCGCACCACCCCGCATATTGTCCAGTGGCAATGGCGAGGGAGTACCTTAGGGGACGCCCCGTGGTGGCCTCAACTAGGCTTCTAGTGCACAAGGACGGGATGCCAATGACGCGATACCAGTTCACTCAGGTGTGTAGGAGGGCGTTGGCTTACCTGGGCGAGGATTCAACCCAGTTTAGCTCCCATTCCTTTCGCATAGGGGCGGCCACCACAGCAGCGGCAATGGGCCTACCAGCAGAAGCAATCAAAAGGGTGGGACGATGGCAGTCAGCATGTTTTGAACGGTACGTCCGGCCAAGTCTCGTGTAGGGGGAAGAATGAGGCCCAGGGAGCCCACCAGTCATGGTCTTAACAGCAATTCTTTCTCTCTTTCAGTTGATTCCCGCAACCCAGTGCATGTATGTTGGTGTGGGCATTCCTTGATTCACAGAGCGGAGCAGCACTTCTGCGGGTCCAGTCTGGAGAAAGCGCAAGGGGCCGCTGGGTTTGCGCACCATTGGATTGGGGTGCGGGGTCTAAAATTGCAGGATCTGTTTGGTCGGCTTGAACAAGTGATAGAATCTAAAGCAATGCCTCGCCCAAGCATTTTAGTTATTCACGCGGGAGGGAATAATATGATGGCACTAGGCAGGCGAGGGGTAAGAGAGGTCTTGTTTTCAGTCATGTCTAGGATTAGACAATACTTACCGACAACGTCAATATTGTGGTCGGAGGCTGCCTATGTTCAGGTACCCCGGTGGGCCGGTGCCCTGGATTTCTAGTAGTGCAACTGTTTGCGGTAGCGCGTTGGGGCCTGCTGGCACAATGTGCGCAGCAGAGTGTTCAAAAGGATGGCCAAGTTAAAGCTTAACTGTAATGTCAATTTTAATTCCTTACTGCATTTGACATGTGGATGTCGCTAGCGTGGGATGCCATGAATAATGATATATATATCCAAGTAGGATATTTTTACTCTCGTAGTGGTTTGTGGTGAATTACCTGATTTGATGTGAATAAAAGCTACGCCTTTGGACAATATAAACTGATTCTGAGAGTTCATGGGCACAGCAGGGGGCGGAGAAGGATGATGGACGTGGGGAAGAGAGAGTGTCACGTTGTGCGCGCACTATGAGCAGGCGCCCCCCGCGCCTAGAGGAGGGGCACCCTTAGTAGCGCCACGGGACTGAGCATCCCCCGGGCCGGGGAAAAGGGGGCTGGTGGAGGAGGGGGACTGGTGACGACACTGGACAGGATTGTGCAGAAGTAAGAAACAAAACTGAATCCTAGTAGTAGGTTATTTAAGGCTGCACCATTAGGGTCTCGTCCTCTTTGTCCTCTTGGAACCTGACGAAGCTGCAGGAGCGTCGGCAACCACCCACCCACCCACCCGGCAACAGAGTAAGGCGGAGCGGTGGAGCGCTGACAGTTAACAGCAAAGGGGCAGTCACAACAATGGAGGTTCAGCGACTGGATGGACCCCAGGAGGGGGTAGGATTGAAATGTGCAGAGGGTAGGCGGGGAGGGGGGACTGACCTGCTGGTGGTCCTCGACTCTACTGCCCTAACCTGCAACTTATGGACTGAGATGAATCTTGGGGAGGCTGCCTGTGTTCAGGTACCCCGGTGGGCCGGTGCGCTATGCGGTGCCCTGGATTTCTAGTAGTGCAACTGTTTGCGGTAGCGCGTTGGGGCCTGCTGGCACAATGTGCGCAGCAGAGTGTTCAAAAGGATGACCAAGTTAAAGCTTAACTGTAATGTCAATTTTAATTCCTTACTGCCTTTGACATGTGGATGTCGCTAGAGTGTGATGCCATGAATAATGATATATATATCCAAGTAGGATATTTTTACTCTCGTAGTGGTTTGTGGTGAATTACCTGATTTGATGTGAATAAAAGCTACGCCTTGGACAATATAAACTGATTCTGAGAGTTCATGGGCACAGCAGGGGGCGGAGAAGGATGATGGAAGTGGGGAAGAGAGAGTGTCACGTTGTGCGCACACTATACTTTGCCCCATTATTCAACGAGTTATATACCACGAACTCCGTTCCGGATTCCTGGAAAGGCAGCATTTATCAGACTATATATAAAAGCGGAAACCCTTCAATACCAACAAGCTACAGACTCATAGCATTAACAGATGTGGAGGCGAAGCTATATGCAGCCTGTCTACTACAGCACATGAAACCGTGGCTAGAAGCAAACAACATTTTAGCCCGGCTACAAACAGGGTTTAGGGCAGGAATGGGGACTCTAACAAATTTAACAGTACTGACACTGTTAGCAGAAAAGGCCAAAACAAGAAAAATGCAGTTATTTGCCTGTTTTGTAGACCTCAAGTCTGCCTTTGATCAAGTGGCACGGGAGGACTTGTGGAAAAAAATGGCTGCATGGGGCGTACCGACTAGCCTGTTAAAGGCAATTAAAGAGCTGTATACAGGAACTTGGGCCCAGGTCAAAATTGGAGACGGCAAGAGAGTAACAAACAAAGTCTACACAAATAAAGAATTAAAACAGGGGTGTGTATTGGCGCCATGCCTGTTTAATATATATCTTGCAGATCTAGCTCAAACTGTACGGAACATCAACGCTTGCCCACCCATACTGGCTCAAGAAGAAATAGAATACCTACAGTACGCCGACGACATTGTCTTATTGAGCCAAACGCCAATAGGACTTCAGCGAAGTATGGATGCCTTAAACACGTATATGGACAGAAATGGGTTAGAGCTAAACCTGAAGAAAACTTAAGTGATACGTTTGGTAGACTCGAAGAAAAAGAAGTTCACCTGGTTCTTGGAAGGGAACAAAGTCGAGGAAGTTAAGTCATATAAATACTTAGGATTCATTGTGGAACATCAAATGAAAGGTAAACAACACGTAGAAACAATGCAGGCGAAAGCGCAATCTTTAAATTACGGCTTCAAAACTTGAAGAAAAAAATTGAGTTGTCCTTCATTTGACCATCTTTTAACAGTGATGAGGGCTCAGTTAATGCCAACGGTGACTTATGGTATGGAAACACTGAAAGGACGCGCAGAAGGCATCTTAAACAAAATCCAAACAAGAGTATACAAATCTGTGTTCAGCATCACGAAAACTGCATCCCCAGCACAGGTGCGTTTAGAGTTTGGGCTGATGAATCAAAAATACCAATGTAAAGGAGCCTTTATAAAATTATGCTGGAGACTACGCGCGTCGGAAAGAGGGTCAATCAACCACATGTGCTGGAAGGAAATAGAGGAGCAAATACAGCAAAATAAAAAAGATTCATGGGGACTATATCTAAAACAGGCTATCGAGAAACTTGGAATACAAGACGCCTGGAGTGCAAGTATTGGTAAACAGGCCTTTTATAAAGTGATAAAAGCCACAAATAAGCATCTTTCATATTCAATAGACAAGACAAGCCTTGCACTCAGACGTCACGCCTTGACAGTAATAAATTCCTATAAAAAAACTACGGCACCAGGATTACCTTGCAGCACATTTTTCACTGAAAATAAAACTCTAGTTTATGCAGAACGGTTTAGGAAAATGGAAAACAAAAGATCTAATACCATCCTGGAAGGAACAGACACCAAATAGAGAATGTCGCTTATGAAAATATAAGGAAGAAAGTCTTGCACATATATTTTGTGTTTGCCCAAGTCACCTGACAGAAAGAAAGATAATGCTGAAAAGAATCTTCAGAGAGCTAGAAATATGAACATGCAGGCAAGCGGTAACCCATTGGTTGGGTGGTTCCTCTATACCGCTCATATGCCGGGGAGTAAAATTTGTAAAAGTAAATATGAAAGCACTAGAGCAATCAATTTAGGGCATCAGCACCTCGACAAAAAATATAATTGGGAAGCATAACCAGAAGATAATCACATCGCATTTGCACTTTAAACTCGGGGTGCACATGACGTAAAAAGGAAGAACAGTAAATTAACCTGAGCTAAAGAACTGAAGGTTAATCAATAGAATTTGGTGCTATAAGAGCGATTATACAAAAGAACAGAGACAGCGCACTTTAAACCACGGGAGAATGTGACTGAAGTCACTGGAATTAAAATGTACCTCAGCACAACAGCACTTTAAACACTAGCTCTTGCACTTTAAATAACGGGACATAGAAAAAACAAATACAGAACAATTGTTCGAGTCAAGGCCTCACAAGAACTGCATTAATGACATTTTTATATTTATTTTAATTTGGAGCTTATAGGTCCGTTTTAAGAGATTTGACAGAAACCTAAGCTTAAGTCAAATTTTATGAAATGTAATGAATGAATGATTGTGTGATGGTTTTTATTGACTGAATACATGAATAAATAAATACAAAATAGTGAGATGACAGGGATGTAATATTTGCCTTAAGTGAGCAGAAGTGGTTCGTCAGGGCGCACGTGGTCCTGGAACTCACAGCTACGCAGCACTTGCGGGTACGAGGTATACAACGGGCCACACAGTGACAAGGTGCGCGCCCCGTTTGACGTAAGCGCTGGTAGGTAGAACACCTGCGCAGTGGGTGTGAAGTCGCTGCACCTGGTACGTGACAAACGCGCCCAGTTTAGCAGTCGGACCCTGATCACGCATACTTCAGTCAGCGTTCTGCAGCAGTTCGGCGCCACTAGATACATACGCAGGACGGAGCAATACGTAAGCTCGTGCAGCCACGTGATAGTGGATGTTTCTAGGGATGTGTAAGAGCCGCTTATCTAATTGAAATTACGGTATAGAAGACGAAGACGTCGGTTAAAGGAGTCAAACCGGACAACGGATTTCAGCCTCAACGGACTGTGGAGGGAAATTCTGTACACGTGGTCATCTTACGACACGTGCGGACTGAGGTTTTTTCCTGAGGCCCTTGTACGGGGTTGAACCGTAAGACGTGTTGCGTTGTTTCTCATCCATGACTGTCCAAACTAATACTTGGTTTCTTAGCTAAGTAATGTTCACAATAATGTATTTATACAACCCTACTCCATATGTTTATATCTCCGTAATTGAGCAGTTACATCCTTATGCATATTTTTATTCCACACGGGTTAACCGAATTCTGTTTGTCATCTATTTTTAATATGGGGAGTAAAAGCACTTTTAAGTTCCTGCAAAGCAACAGGTTTTGGCTATGTATTTATTTCTCGTTCAGATTTGCCCTCTGTTCGTAGTAATTGTTTTCCGCCCGTTTTGTACGGCAGAATGTCATCTGTTCGCAGCTCTCTGAAATTTCCACCAGCCCAAAGAATCGATATATATATGTTCCTGGCCCAGTGAAATTTCTTCCAGCCCAGTGATGCGTATGCCCAGCCCATTGACGTGTATAATGTATTAAACAGAGTCCAAAAATATGTATTCTTCTCAACCCAGTGAAGTTGATGTCCCTCCAAGCAACATTATTCTCAACCCAGTGACGTTTATATCCCTCCAAGCAACATTTATTCCATGCCAGATGTCACTGATCCAGTGACTTGTGTCTCTGGGCTAACCGTGTCCATCTCCTGTTTATCGACATGTGTTTCCGGTTCAACAACTTGTCTCCCCCACGGCGCATATATTTCAGGTCCAAGGATGCTTATGTTTGGCCCAGCGAATCTGTCTATGATTTTATTGTTGGTCCACTGAAGTGGGTCTTTTGGTGACATCTAGTTCCTTTGTGATAGCGCTCCAAGAATGTTGCAATTCCGTTTAATTTATCCCTGGCTCAGTGACATTTATTGTTTACTCTAGACCTTGTTAACTTTCTCCTGGCTTAGAGAATTTGTCATATGCTAGCACATTTATTCTCTTCCCAGAGCTGTGTATTGCAATCCAGTGATATTTATTACTAGCACAGTTGGGGGCATATTTACAAGGGAATGGCGGAGTGTGGCGTTAAGCACAAAATGCTAATGCCACGCTCCGCCATTCTCAGGGATGAGCCGTATTTACAAAGATACGCCACATCCCTGCGTTTTCCCTAGCACTGGCGCTAAATTAAGCTGCCTAGCGCCAACGCTGGCACCCTTGCCTGTTGAGGGAATGATGGTTTATGGGCAAGAAGGTCTCCCTTCCTGCACATAAACAATCACAAGTGGAGATTTCAAACTTCTATATGTGCTGCATTGTGCAGCACACAGAAGTTGCAAATCGTCATTTTGTTAATGATTGTTTATGTGCAGGAAGGGACACCTTCCTGCACATAAGCAATCATTCATGGCGTTTTGCTGTTTCTATGTGTCGTGGACAATGCAGCACACACAGAAACAGCAAAAACGAGGAGAAATAAAGCATTTCTCCTATTTTTGCCATGTGAAGACCTGGTTTTCCCTGGTCTTGATTTTGGCGCTGCCTCCTATTTACGCCACCAGTGTAAATAGGGGTCAGCGTCAAAATCGATGGGTGTTGCGGCGGAACGCCCACCGTAGCACCCATTGCCCACCACTTCCATGCTAAGTATAGCGTGAAAGAGTGCCTTATTTACAAGGCGGCGTTAAGCCACGTTAAGTGGCTTAACACCGCCTTGTGAATAAGGCAGTGATGTTCCTGTGGCAATAGGGACTTGTAAATATGCCCCTTAGGTTATCAACCCAATTATGTCCACCCCAATTGCTATTATTCCTAGCCAAGTGGCGTTAATTACTGGTCCTTTGATGTTATTTCACAGTCCAGTGGTGTTTATTTTCATCCCCAATGGCATTCACAGCACAGTAATGTTTTATGACCACATGTGAAATTTGTTACTGGTGTACTGGTTTTATATCCTGCATTTGAGCGTGCTCCCTGCTAGGTGTCATTTGTACCTTGTTCAATGACATTCCTTCCCTAGTGACATTTTCTACAATCCCAATGATAGTTTTGCTGGTTCAGTGCATTTAACTCCAACCCTCAGATTATTCTGGCTTTATGCTGTTTATGTCCGACCTAGTGAAGTTTATCTCTGGGCCTACAGTGTTTATCTATGACTCTGTGGAATTTATCTTGGCCAAGCTGCAATTCTCGCATTCCTTCGATGTTTAGGACCTGCCTGGGCTGCTGTGTGTTACCGCCTCGATGGAATCCTGCTGACCTGCGGACTTTTCCTACACAGACTATCCGTACCGCTGATGTAATTGCCCATACCCCCGAAGTTACTGCCTCATCAGGTTGTATCCTACCTGTCTCATTCTTCATACCTACAGCATTGCGCCCGTTCCGGGCCCCTAGTAGCAAGATCCTTATGGTCCGTACTCCTTGAAAAACCACTGTACCTCTTGGCTCTCCTTCTAGCAAGTTTGGAAGGCCTCGTACAATACTTTTGAACTGATTTGGGAACCCCACTGGTCCCTGTACTTGGGTCCAAGTGTGGAGCTCCATTTTCCTTACTATCTCGCTTAGTGTGACCCAGTGGTAATCTGTTTTCCACCTGCTTCCAAGCGTATCATTTCTGTGCGTCTCGCATATGACCATTTCGCCCTGAAGAAGGTGTGACCCACAGTTGGGTTAGACACCGAAACGAGCGTCGGCGCTGAAGTTGATTCTTGTCTCCCTGTTTTCATCTATTTTTGTGAGAAGAAGTTAGATGATGGACTATATGATCAACTAATCATGGGATTATCTGATGTTATGGATTCTATCTAACCATACCTTTGAATTGGTATCAGTCTCAGGGGGCCCCTTCGGTGTGAGTGGTAGGACCTGCCTGGTGACATACTTTATGGACCGAGTACATTTAGCAGTTAGTTTATTTAACTACAGAAAAGCAGCATTGGGAAAGCCAGTAGTTCTGACTTTAATGTAGTAATGAATACAAATACAAACATGCAAAGATGCTTTTTGCCTATATTAGAACATTAAAGCCAAATTATATTTTTGCCAGTGCTTGTATACTTCAGTGTTTATGAAGTTCTGCTTGAAACAGTCATGGGCATCAAAAAGAAACCACCACTGCACAGAGGATGATGCCGGAACTACTTCACTATGACGTAGTTATGCTACAACGGGCCTTTGAATATAAGACCACACAGCCTGATCGGATCCCAGACATACCTGTAGAACACTATTTCTTTAAATGTTTCATTACTGCTAGCCATATAAATCTATTTTCACTTAGTGGTGGGACTTGGAAGCACTCCTCTATCTTGCAAACTTAAAACAAATTCATCACGCTCACTTTACTGTGAATTCCTAAACTTGCATAGCATTGCCTGCCTGATATTTCACATTATCAGTGTTGTTTGGGAGAAATATAAACATGATGAAAAGGGTGGGGTGAGCAAATGATTTTACTCTCCCTCTGTGGAGCATGCAGGAGGAGCATGTGGGTTACTGCTCTGGCACCAAGACTTGGAGGATGGGATGTCTGTTAAAAACAGCTAGACCATTTCACCAGAGCAGAAAGAACAAGCACTGACAAGGTCAATAGGTCTGGCCTTCGCTGGTGCCAGGGTTATGTTTTTAGGTCTGGCGTTAGCCAAGACCTTTTGATTGTACTAAAATGCGTATAGTATACTTACATATATGGGCTTTCAGCCATCTCTCTTTATCCATTGGTCTGTTGTTGTGTCATTCACATTTTGCTTCCAACCACTACAGCATATAGCAAGGGGCAGTGGGTCAGCCTACTTAAGCCACTGGTTAATTTCACTTTAAGTGACTGCATTTGGCTCTCTCACAAGGAGCACGTCCACACACAAGCTAGTTCCCTTCAGTGCCAGGGTTTTTGTTTTTACTTTATAATTACTTTAGTTTTGTCCTTGTGTTTAGAGTCTAATGTAATAGTAGGATGCTTCTGATGCATGTTCCATCTTTTTCAGATCTCATCTCCTGCCAATGCTGCTTTAAATTCCTTTTGGAGTGTTTTGCTTTTCTGACTGTTATTTCACAGTATACCAGATTCTGCCAATTTGAAACTGTTCTGTATTGTTATCCTATTTTTACTTTTTTAATTCTCGCCGCCTTTCTTTTCTAATTTGTTTGTTTGTTTCTTTCCTATTTTCTCTTTCTTTCTTTCCTATTTTCTTTCTTTCTTGCCTTTCCTTTTCCTCTGTCTTTCTTACCTTCCCCTTTTTCTTTCTTGCCTTCCCCGTTTTCTCTTTCTTGCCTTCCCTTTTTTCTCTTTCTTTCTTGTTTTCCTCCTTTTCTTTCTTCCTTGCCTTTTTTTTCTTGCCCTTTTTCTTATCTTTCTTTCTTGAGGCTTGCAGCCAATGCCAAACTGATTGACCTTTTAAGTAGTTCCCTTCAGTGCCAGGGAGTACTGTGGTAATGTGTGGTTATTTTTCAGACCAAAAACACTTTTTTCCCAAACAAAGTAGTGCAAAAATTATGACAAAACAATATTTGCCAGAAGGCTAGTGGCCAACGCCAGATCCATAGACTTTGCCAGTGCTTGTTTTTTATGCGAGCATATACTACAAAAGAAAGTGAAAAAAAAATGCAGCCATCTACACCTGGCTGCCATATGCTCTCAAAAACCTTCACCTAGGTGGGAGCTTTAGGAGTGATTCTTTTTATATATAACAAGCCTTTCACTTGTGCCTTGATTTATTGATGTGAACAATTTGGAGAGGCTGTGTGCAGCCATTCAAACTGAAGGGAGCTAATGAATAAAGTAGGTTGACCCATTTCCCTATGCAGTATGCTGAAAGTGGGTGGAAGCAAATTGTGAATGACAATTTAGCAGACAAATCAATTAAGCCCACTTACCACAATCCTCTCTCTGTATGAATGAATATTTTGGAAACACAATAGTCTGGTGAGACAGCTGAAGCTGTCTCAAAGGCCAGTTCTAAAAAGAAATGCAGCCACACTGATTACAGGGTATGGAAACGATCACCATGAACAACATGATATAAGTCGTCACCCAATCACAGAGCAGCACAATGGGGGACATGGATATACTCTTGTATTGTAATTGTATTTTTATAGCATTTACTACCCCTGATGAGGCGTTAAAGCGCTTTTCGGCTACTCTGGAACCCAAAGCATTAGTGGTGGATTAGTATAGGAAAATATAAGTCGTTAATTTGAGCAGTAGACATGTAAGTCTGTTAGTTGGATTGAATAGGATAAAGGCGGATAGAGTAGGGAAGAAACTAGATCGTGTTATTTGGGAGATCATATTAGATGAGGTTTGGGATGAGTCAAATGGGGGATGGAGGAGGGGAGAGTCTAGAAAGGGTTATTAGGGAGATCATAGTAGTAAAATGAGGTTTGGGATGAGTCAAAGGAGGGATACAGGAGGGAAGAGTCTAAGATGAGTTATTCTGAAGATCATAGTAGTAAAATGAGTTATGGGTTGGGTCAAGGAGGGATAGAAGAGGGAAGAGTCTTAAAAAAAAGAGTTATATGGGAGATCATAGTAGTAGACTGAGGTTTGGGGGAGTCAAGGAGGGACAGAAGAGGTAATAAGAAAAGATCTTAGGGAGATCATTGTAGTAGAATGAGGTTTGGGATGAGTGAGAGTGGAGGTAGAGGATATATTTAGAGCGATATAGGATGAGACAGAGTAGTGCATTGGAGGGAGTTGAGTTTTTTTCTTTCTTTCTACAGTAGGAGTAAAGTAATAAAATATATAGATTCATAATTACATAGAAAGAGTCAACATGTATAAGATAATAATGAAGAGATATAAAATTGTATTGCATAAAGTTCCATATGCGCTAGTATGGATAGATAGAAATTCGAACATTCAGGAGTTGCTGTATGTAAAAACTGTGTTCTTTTAATATATAAATTGAATATATATTTCAAGCCAACCTAAAATGAATAAAAGCAACCCCTGACGTGTTCGCTATCATTATAGCTCTTCAGAGAGGTTTAGCTTTGTCCAGACACAAGGTAACACCCAGTATAAGTCAAAGCAATACCTTTTCAGGCACAGAGTGACACATAAATTATGCAAAAAGAAGCAAAGAACTATTAGTAGTTCCAAGTTTAGGTGGAGAGCAGCTCCTGTATAGAGCACCCTATAACACCAGCAACACTCTGAATTTGCTCACCTCAAATGTCTGCCTTTCTCTCAGAATTTTTAAGCATAGGATTAGCACAGTGCCATCCATGCGGAGATAGAAAGGGACAATATCTTTTGCCATTTCTACAGCAAAGTCTTTAAGCATAGGATTAGTACAGTGCTATCCATGCCGAGCTGTAAAATGACAAAAGCCTTTTACGACTCCAGACATAGGGGCCGATTCCGATTCAGGCCGGAAATCTCTCCGACCGAGCCGGACCCGGAGAGAATTCCGACCGAATCGGACTCCAGCAGTCCGACCGAACGAGTACGATGCGCACGCATGCATTCGGACTCGATTCGGTCGGACTCCCATTGAAGTCAATGGGAGCCGGTCGTACAACGCGTACGCGGGATCCCATTGACTCAATGGGTGCGAGGCGAACGAGGGCGCCCCCTACAGCGGGTACGCGTCGATACGGTTCGCGCCACACACGCACAAGTAGGGGGGACCCATGGGTCCCCACTGTGTGCGACTCGCGCGTCTACGCGTACAGGGGGGTCCGACACGGACCCCCAAAGTCCGGCTCCGACAGCTGTTTCGAGCCGGATGGTGCGAGTCGGTCGGACTGCTCAAGGCGCGCTTCGTACTTGCCCGGCCGGGGAACGTCTCCATCACGCGGTGCGAGTCGAGTCCGTGCGAGTCGGTCGGTGCGGTTCGGACCCGTGAACGAGTCGGTCGGCGATTTCGCGTGCGCTCGCATCGTACTCGCTCGGCCGGACGCGCGTTCGAATCGGTCGGGAAAGAGGGCTCCGAATCGGATCCGGTTAAGCCGAATCCGATTCGGTGCGCTACCGGCCGAGATCGGAATCGGCCCCATAGTATTGCAGTTCTGGATTGGTAAAGCGCCATCTAAGCCAACCTGAAATAAATAAAAGCAACTCCTGACACGCATTTTGGTATCGTTATAGCTCTTCAGAGAGGTTTAGCTTTGTCCAGACACAAGGTAGCACCCAGTATAAGTCAAAGCAATACCCTTTCAGGCAAAGAGTGCTGCATAAATTATGAAAAAAAGAAGCAGAGAACTCTGGGTAGTTCCCAAGTTTAGGTGGAGAGCAGCTCCTGTATAGAGCACCCTAAACACCAGCAACACTCTGAATTTGCTCACCTCAAATGTCTGCTTTTCTCTCAGAATGTTTAAGCATAGGATTAGCACAGTGCCATCCACGCGGAGATAGAAACGGGCAATATCTTTTGCAATTTCTACAGCAAAGTCTTTAAGCATAGGATTAGCTCAGTGCTATCCATGCCGAGCTGTAAAATGACAAAAGCCTTTTACCACTTCAGGCACAGTATTACAGCTTTGAATTGTTAAAATACCATCCAAGCCAACCTGAAATGAATAAAAGCAACCCCTGACACGTGTTTCGCTCTCATTATAGCCTTTCAGAGAGGTTTAGCTTTGTCCAGACACAAGGGAGCACCGGGTGTAAGTCGAAGTAATACCCTTTCAGGTATAGAGTGCTGCATAAATTATGCAAAATAGAAGTATGTATATGTATATATATATATATATATATATATATATCAAGCAACAAACAGAGGCCCAATACTGGAAAAGTTGCATTTATTCATGTCACAGCAGCACAAGAAAGCCTCCGTCTCCTTACGCGTTTCGGTGATCAATGCCACCTTGCTCACAGGTGGAAGCAATATCAAATGCAAAGTGCAAGCGTGCGTGCTTAAAAACCATTGAGTCACATGACCAGTTTGTTAAAAATACATTTCCCATAATGCAGGTTAAGTTCTGTTTTGAATACAGGTAAGGAAATCCTTTTCACATTTTACCTGCGCGATGTTAGTGTGGAAAATAAAATTGCAACTGGTCCTGTGTGTTCATAGTTGTTGCTTAGTGCTCAATTGTTCAAAAGTGGCATGAAAATGCCCGTCTCCAGCACGATCAGAAAGGTTGTCTTCCTTCCCGAATCCCTTCCATGCGCTCTCACAACTCGCTCGGTTTAGCATTTCCTTTGGTAGGTCATGAGAGGGCAAGTGGGTCATGCTCCCAATTAAACATCACCACAGAAATCCTCCGAGTACAGGAGCCCCCAACCCTTCAGGGTGGCCTCTTAAAACAATGGGCACGGAGCAGCCCATCAAACATGAAGCAACAAACAGAGGCCCAATACTGGAAAAGTTGCATTTATTCATGTCACAGCAGCACAAGAAAGCCTCCGTCTCCTTACGCGTTTCGGTGATCAATGCCACCTTGCTCACAGGTGGAAGCAATATCAAATGCAAAGTGCAAGCGTGCGTGCTTAAAAACCATTGAGTCACATGACCAGTTTGTTAAAAATACATTTCCCATAATGCAGGTTAAGTTCTGTTTTGAATACAGGTAAGGAAATCCTTTTCACATTTTACCTGCGCGATGTAAGTGTGGAAAATAAAATTGCAACTGGTCCTGTGTGTTCATAGTTGTTGCTTAGTGCTCAATTGTTCAAAAGTGGCATGAAAATGCCCGTCTCCAGCACGATCAGAAAGGTTGTCTTCCTTCCCGAATCCCTTCCATGCGCTCTCACACTCGCTCGGTTTAGCATTTCCTTTGGTAGGTCATGAGAGGGCAAGTGGGTCATGCTCCCAATTAAACATCACCACAGAAATCCTCCGAGTACAGGAGCCCCCAACCCTTCAGGGTGGCCTCTTAAAACAATGGGCACGGAGCAGCCCATCAAACATGAAGCAACAAACAGAGGCCCAATACTGGAAAAGTTGCATTTATTCATGTCACAGCAGCACAAGAAAGCCTCCGTCTCCTTACGCGTTTCGGTGATCAATGCCACCTTGCTCACAGGTGGAAGCAATATCAAATGCAAAGTGCAAGCGTGCGTGCTTAAAAACCATTGAGTCACATGACCAGTTTGTTAAAAATACATTTCCCATAATGCAGGTTAAGTTCTGTTTTGAATACAGGTAAGGAAATCCTTTTCACATTTTACCTGCGCGATGTTAGTGTGGAAAATAAAATTGCAACTGGTCCTGTGTGTTCATAGTTGTTGCTTAGTGCTCAATTGTTCAAAAGTGGCATGAAAATGCCCGTCTCCAGCACGATCAGAAAGGTTGTCTTCCTTCCCGAATCCCTTCCATGCGCTCTCACATTCGCTCGGTTTAGCATTTCCTTTGGTAGGCCATGAGAGGGCAAGTGGGTCATGCTCCCAATTAAACATCACCACAGAAATCCTCCGAGTACAGGAGCCCCCAACCCTTCAGGGTGGCCTCTTAAAACAATGGGCACGGAGCAGCCCATCAAACATGAAGCAACAAACAGAGGCCCAATACTGGAAAAGTTGCATTTATTCATGTCACAGCAGCACAAGAAAGCCTCCGTCTCCTTACGCGTTTCGGTGATCAATGCCACCTTGCTCACAGGTGGAAGCAATATCAAATGCAAAGTGCAAGCGTGCGTGCTTAAAAACCATTGAGTCACATGACCAGTTTGTTAAAAATACATTTCCCATAATGCAGGTTAAGTTCTGTTTTGAATACAGGTAAGGAAATCCTTTTCACATTTTACCTGCGCGATGTTAGTGTGGAAAATAAAATTGCAACTGGTCCTGTGTGTTCATAGTTGTTGCTTAGTGCTCAATTGTTCAAAAGTGGCATGAAAATGCCCGTCTCCAGCACGATCAGAAAGGTTGTCTTCCTTCCCGAATCCCTTCCATGCGCTCTCACAATTCGCTCGGTTTAGCATTTCCTTTGGTAGGTCATGAGAGGGCAAGTGGGTCATGCTCCCAATTAAACATCACCACAGAAATCCTCCGAGTACAGGAGCCCCCAACCCTTCAGGGTGGCCTCTTAAAACAATGGGCACGGAGCAGCCCATCAAACATGAAGCAACAAACAGAGGCCCAATACTGGAAAAGTTGCATTTATTCATGTCACAGCAGCACAAGAAAGCCTCCGTCTCCTTACGCGTTTCGGTGATCAATGCCACCTTGCTCACAGGTGGAAGCAATATCAAATGCAAAGTGCAAGCGTGCGTGCTTAAAAACCATTGAGTCACATGACCAGTTTGTTAAAAATACATTTCCCATAATGCAGGTTAAGTTCTGTTTTGAATACAGGTAAGGAAATCCTTTTCACATTTTACCTGCGCGATGTTAGTGTGGAAAATAAAATTGCAACTGGTCCTGTGTGTTCATAGTTGTTGCTTAGTGCTCAATTGTTCAAAAGTGGCATGAAAATGCCCGTCTCCAGCACGATCAGAAAGGTTGTCTTCCTTCCCGAATCCCTTCCATGCGCTCTCACAATTCGCTCGGTTTAGCATTTCCTTTGGTAGGTCATGAGAGGGCAAGTGGGTCATGCTCCCAATTAAACATCACCACAGAAATCCTCCGAGTACAGGAGCCCCCAACCCTTCAGGGTGGCCTCTTAAAACAATGGGCACGGAGCAGCCCATCAAACATGAAGCAACAAACAGAGGCCCAATACTGGAAAAGTTGCATTTATTCATGTCACAGCAGCACAAGAAAGCCTCCGTCTCCTTACGCGTTTCGGTGATCAATGCCACCTTGCTCACAGGTGGAAGCAATATCAAATGCAAAGTGCAAGCGTGCGTGCTTAAAAACCATTGAGTCACATGACCAGTTTGTTAAAAATACATTTCCCATAATGCAGGTTAAGTTCTGTTTTGAATACAGGTAAGGAAATCCTTTTCACATTTTACCTGCGCGATGTTAGTGTGGAAAATAAAATTGCAACTGGTCCTGTGTGTTCATAGTTGTTGCTTAGTGCTCAATTGTTCAAAAGTGGCATGAAAATGCCCGTCTCCAGCACGATCAGAAAGGTTCTCTTCCTTCCCGAATCCCTTCCATGCGCTCTCACAATTCGCTCGGTTTAGCATTTCCTTTGGTAGGTCATGAGAGGGCAAGTGGGTCATGCTCCCAATTAAACATCACCACAGAAATCCTCCGAGTACAGGAGCCCCCAACCCTTCAGGGTGGCCTCTTAAAACAATGGGCACGGAGCAGCCCATCAAACATGAAGCAACAAACAGAGGCCCAATACTGGAAAAGTTGCATTTATTCATGTCACAGCAGCACAAGAAAGCCTCCGTCTCCTTACGCGTTTCGGTGATCAATGCCACCTTGCTCACAGGTGGAAGCAATATCAAATGCAAAGTGCAAGCGTGCGTGCTTAAAAACCATTGAGTCACATGACCAGTTTGTTAAAAATACATTTCCCATAATGCAGGTTAAGTTCTGTTTTGAATACAGGTAAGGAAATCCTTTTCACATTTTACCTGCGCGATGTAAGTGTGGAAAATAAAATTGCAACTGGTCCTGTGTGTTCATAGTTGTTGCTTAGTGCTCAATTGTTCAAAAGTGGCATGAAAATGCCCGTCTCCAGCACGATCAGAAAGGTTGTCTTCCTTCCCGAATCCCTTCCATGCGCTCTCACAATTCGCTCGGTTTAGCATTTCCTTTGGTAGGTCATGAGAGGGCAAGTGGGTCATGCTCCCAATTAAACATCACCACAGAAATCCTCCGAGTACAGGAGCCCCCAACCCTTCAGGGTGGCCTCTTAAAACAATGGGCACGGAGCAGCCCATCAAACATGAAGCAACAAACAGAGGCCCAATACTGAATAAATGCAACTTTTCCACTTGCCCTCTCATGACCTACCAAAGGAAATGCTAAACCGAGCGAATTGTGAGAGCGCATGGAAGGGATTCGGGAAGGAAGACAACCTTTCTGATCGTGCTGGAGACGGGCATTTTCATGCCACTTTTGAACAATTGAGCACTAAGCAACAACTATGAACACACAGGACCAGTTGCAATTTTATTTTCCACACTAACATCGCGCAGGTAAAATGTGAAAAGGATTTCCTTACCTGTATTCAAAACAGAACTTAACCTGCATTATGGGAAATGTATTTTTAACAAACTGGTCATGTGACTCAATGGTTTTTAAGCACGCACGCTTGCACTTTGCATTTGATATTGCTTCCACCTGTGAGCAAGGTGGCATTGATCACCGAAACGCGTAAGGAGACGGAGGCTTTCTTGTGCTGCTGTGACATGAATAAATGCAACTTTTCCAGTATTGGGCCTCTGTTTGTTGCTTCATGTTTGATGGGCTGCTCCGTGCCCATTGTTTTAAGAGGCCACCCTGAAGGGTTGGGGGCTCCTGTACTCGGAGGATTTCTGTGGTGATATATATATATATATATATATATATATATATATATATATATATATATATATTCTTGGTCACATGACCTTATGCCAGTTCCTCATACATTTAAAGACACAGTGAATCGCACGACGCAGCGTGCAGTCATTGACATAAACAAAATACTTTGGTGAGTTCAAAAGAAAATAAAGTTCTGCAGTTAATGTCACATTGATTTGGAAATAACGTATTTCAATCAATAAAGTTGTATATTCAAACAGTATTTGATTATAAGTTCGATGTCTGTCTCCATAATGTGGTACATTAAGCCAAGCCTACTGAGTCATGGGTATAGTACCCCCTTTATTTATCCTCCCTTTTTCTTTCCCGGTGAATGAAGCGTCGGTCACCCTGGGTGTAGTACCCTAAAACTCTTAAAGTGTTCAAAACAGTGATCTGCGAGTTTCGCGGGCAAGTAGCTTGTTGGACACGTGGTTAGATGGTATAAAAGAGAAGGAGGGTATGTGTGTTGGGGCTGGTAATAATGGGAGCTGTCCTCGGTGATGACTCCCATGGATCATGCACACAGTGCTTTATCTGAATCCCTATCTCTACTAAGTGTTAATTATCATGTCCTATCTGTATGCAAAAATCATGTGGAGGTGTGCTCTAATCGATGTGAGGTGCTGTGCATGGCTACCTATAATGTGACCCAATTTATGGAGAGATGACAGTTCCAGGGAACATACTTCAATCTCCTGTGCTCTTAGCAATATCTTGGTGGCTATCCTCCTTCAGCAATGTTTGCACAATCTGTTAAAAGACATGAGAGACAGAAACTGTTAGTATCATTATTCCAAATAACCCATTAATTCATCATAATATAGTATTTAACAATTCATTTAGTACCATAACCACAAAACTTGCAATTTACGGTGACAGTGTTACAACACACAAAACATTACTTTGTTCCTTACAGGAGACAGTGGTTTGCTCAGGACAGACATCAGAAATATATATATATATATATATATATATCTCAACAAAACATCCCCAGTTGAAGACTCACTCGAAAAGCAGATGAATTCCACGGATTCGTTTAATAAAAGGAAACTGGCATTTTCATTCAGATGCATTTCATTGCCTTACGCGTTTCAAAGCATTCAGCTCCTTGTTCACAGGCTCCATGGTACTGCACACAAATAGTGAAAAGGCACTCCCCTCTGCATGTCCATTTAATTAGCCCTCAGTGGGCCTCACAGGTGAGTTCAACTAAGTGTTGCATGCTGGGATCAGTAGTGCACTTTCTAAATTCCTTTACCTTTAGTAGGTTTCTGTGCTGTAGCAAAATGTTCATTTAATTTAAAAGCCCTCCAGTGGGCCTCCGAGATGTATATATTTATATACACAAATACATTTATATATATATAAATATAAATGTGTTTGTGTATATAAATATATATATATATATTTAAGTTATATTTTATTTCCCTCAATATTTCAGTAGTGAAGCACTTATAGATATAATTGATAAGGTCATATTTATGTATTGTGGTAGATAAATAAACAAAGATCTATAAGCATCTAATCAAAGAACTTTATTTGAAAACTATGTAGTGACCTGTATACATGTTGAGCGTAAATTAATTTATAAATCTATATTTATATATATATATTTAACCATAAGTAATATATATATATATATATATTTGTTGAACAGATCTAAAGAATATCTATATATTTTTAAACCATAAGTAGTATACATTTTGTACAAAGAAATGCACGTATCTAAATAAATACATATAATCAAATGAAGCATATTTATTTATATGTACAGGCATATGCTGTACATTTGTGTTTGAGTGTGGTGATCATGTAGGAAAGAGCCAGCTCTTTAATAATCTTCTAAAGATAAGATAATTATCCGTGGCTCATATGTTTGGGGGTAATGAATTCCATAGTTTGCCTGCTTCAACAGAGAAAGATCTACCACCTATGTTTTTTTTCTTATATGCTGGTGTTTTGATGTGAGGTGCTAATCTTGAGCAAAGTTGTATGTATTTGGTGATTTTATTTCTGAGGAAAAGTGGTCCTGTTCCATGTATTGCTTTGTGGGTGATGCAAAGCAGCTTGAAGCTGGATCTTGTGGAAACTGGTAACCAATGTAGAGCCCTCAAGGCAGGGGACATGTGGGCTTGTGGCTTTACATGTAGAAGTAGTCTGGCAGTAGAGTTCTAAATTTGTTGTAGTTTTTCATAATTGATAAAGATGATCCGTGGTAGAGGCCATTGACGTAATGAAGTTTAGACAGTACAAGAGAGATAGTAGCCTGGACCTTATGCGGAAATCCTAGGTGTGGGAAGATGCGTCGCAAAGTTTTCATGGTAATTAAGCTTGATCCTGCTAACTTGTCAACTTGGGTGTTCATTGATAATTTGGAGTCCATGGTAATTCCAAGGTTTCTTACTTCCTTAGATACTTTAGGAGGTGGTCCCAGGTCGTCAGGCATGGAGTGGGTCATAATTTTTCCAATTGCCACATGTAATTATTTCCGTTTCGGAAGCATTCAATTTGAGGTGGCTCCATGTCATCCACTGATCAACAGCTCTGAGGCAACTGAAGATTTTTGAGTTACCAATGTCTATGGGCTTTCCAGTTTAAGAAGTATTTATGTGTCATCTGCATAGTTATAGCATGTGAGCTGAAATTCATTGACCATTGCCGGTAATGACTTCACGTAGATGTTGAAAAGCATGGGTAAGTTGATAGAGGTTTGAGAGACCCCTGCTTTTGTGAAGTACTGTTTGGATGAGAAAGGGGGAGTATGTCCTGCTTTGAAGGTAGGATGTGATCCAGTCGAGAGCAGTCCCCTTTATGCCGGGTTCGTAGAGTCTTTGGATTACAATGTAACGGTCAACTGTGTCAAAGGCAGCTGAAAGGTCCAGGAGAAGTGATGCAGTGACCCCATTCCGGTCTACTGTGTTTTTACGGTCATCCCAGATGGCGATGAGGGCAGATTCTGTGCCTCTTCCTGGATGGAATCCTGTTTGGAAGTCGGAAAGTATGGAGCTATCTTCAATAAATTGTGACATCTGGGTGAATGCTGCTCTTTCTATTAGTTTGCCCAAGAAAGGTCCATTTGTAATTGGCCTGTAGTTGTATGGGTCATGCTGGTCCAGGTTTTTTTTTTTTTTTAATAATGGGCATATGTATGCTTTTTTAAAGTTTCCTGGAAAGATTGCTGTACTTAAGAAATTATTGATGATTTTTCTTACTGGTGAGGCAGCAGAGGTAGTTAGAAAAATGTTCTTTAAAATTTGTGGTGGACAAGGGTCAGAAAGGCAGCCGGCTGTCATGCTTGCTTTGACCAGATTCATAAATTCACTTTGTGATATTTGTTTGCAGCAATGCAGAGGCTGGGATAGCCCACTTGTGAAGGGGATTGTTGGAAATGGATTGGTGCTGGTGGTTTTCCTTTGTTTTAAATGTGAGTCCAACATGTCTTCTTTGGTTGTGTAATGATTTGCTAGTTTGTGAGTAAATTCTTCAGTCATGGGATGAGTTCCTTCTGGGCATTTAGGTTTACGAAATTCGGTGAGAATTTTATAAAATTCTTTATTTGGACATTTAGCATTTTGGATTCTGTCTGAATTGTACTCTTTTTAGGTCGAGCCTGGGCAGCGCATGCGCTGCTCTGCAAAGCATGCTGTATTGAGGTATGGCATAGAAGCTCTGCCCATTTCTCGCCCATCTTTTCAATAGGCTCCTGGTTCTGTCCTTGCAAAATCGTTGCTTTTCATTTTTGAATATGCTTAATAGTCCCTCCTTGGTACTGCCTTGTCTCCATTTGTAACCTCCCATAACGACTGGACTTTTTACTTGTGTTGTTACACAGTTTGCTTTATACGTCAGTGAGCACTATTTTCTTTAATGATCTTCCCCTATTCCACCCACTACATCGCAGCAGGCCGCCTGCTTTTATATTATTTGTATTTAAATTATAGCGCGGTCCCCTTTAACTATAGCAGCCGCCCTTATTTAGTTATTTAATTTACAGCATGGGCGGCTTTCACTTAAGCAGCCGTGCTTATTTAGTTATTTAATTTACAACGTGGGCCACTTTCACTTAAGCAACCGTGCTTATTTATTTATTTAATTAAGAGCGCAGGCCGCTTTCACTTTAGTGGCCGCGCTATAGAGCCTTTTAAATTACATTTTTTTTTTTCGCTTTGAGTGAAAGCGCACCACACTGTTTATCGTAATGAAGAAGACATAGCGAGCCAAGTCCTAAATCAAAATTCAGATTGGTCTGGGCTCCCGGGAGCCCTGTTTTACGGTACACACGAAGAACCTAGTATTTGACAGAAAAATGGCTTACTTGTTAGCCATAAAGTGAACAAGGTTGACGTTTGCTCATGGAATATCGAGGGATTGTTTGCAAAGATAGATGATAAGGAATTCTGAACCTTCATTAGAAGATATCAAATAGTGCTCCTCCAAGAGACATGGGCACAAGAGGAAATTGATCTTCCAGTATACCTATGCTACAGCAAACCAGCAATGAAAACAAAATCGATGGGACGTGCTGCAGGGGGCTTGGCATTGTATGTTACAGTGGATCTTAATATCAAAATTGAAGACGTTGGAATTGACCACCCGAACATACAAGCGATTAAGGTTTGGCCCCTCCTCCCAGCTAACGTGTCCCCCCTGTTGATAATAAATGCTTACATTCACCTGCTCGGAAGTAGGAAAAAAGAATCTTGAAATTATACTGAGTCTCATATCAACTCAATGTGTAACGAATCCAGTTCTGTGATTCTCTTGTCGGGAGACTTTAATATGAATCTTTTTCAGGTGACTCCTAGGGATCAAATAATGGATATCAATGACCACATTTGGCATATTCCGGCGACCGAAGCATTTAAACAACGATCTGATAGAATGCTGAAGGATGATGTGCGTAACTTGGAGCATCAAGGCTTACGAGTATTGATCGGCCGGACGCCTTTGGACATTCCGGCACAGCCGTCTCACCACTCGGCAAAATCCCAAGCAGTTATAGACTACTCCTTAGTATCACTACCACTATATCATATGGTCATACGCTGTAGTTTGGGTAATAGGCTGGAAAGTGACCACCAACCGCAAATGATCAGTTTTAACTTAAACATCACCTCACATGAACAATCTGCTCCGGAAATAGGCTACCCTATGGGTCAAAATTATAAAAAGCTACAGTGGTCGGTAGCCTGTATAGAGAAAGTTGAACACCAAGCAAAGGAGTTGTGGGAAGACTTATATGACGTAGATCAAAATCCTCTGATCCACTGGGACCAATTTTCAAAGTGCCTAGTAGAGAAAAACGTTGTTCAGCACACAGTAACAACAGCTACTTCACTTCCCAAGAAAATTTCTGCACAACTCATAGCCAAAAAGCAATTGAATCACGCTCTGAGGATCCTAAGAAATAATCCGTCCACTACAGTCCGGTGTGAGACTTTACATTAACTAAGGACGCTCTACAAAAAAAGCGTTTTGGGCCCAAACAGAAACCGAGCTTGATCAGTACTGGTGTAAAATCAACTATCCCGCTAAACGTAAAGACGCAAGAGAATTTTGGAGATTGGTAAATCAATCCACCAGTAGGAAATTTCAACAATTAACGTCAAATATATCCGAAGAAGCGTGGGAAAAACACCTGGGCATTATGTCGGGGGATATATATACACCAACCGGCTTATTAGAATCAGCCACTTGTAATTATACTAGGGAACACTCGCCTATTGAGATCTACCCTAAAATCGTGGAGACAATTATTAGCAACAGCCGCCGGGATGGTGCCCCGGGTCGAACAGTCTGCCCCAAGCACTTTACAAGGAGAATCCGCAATTGGGACAAAAAAACTGACAACTTTATTTAACCATATTCTGGTGAGCGAAGAAATTACAGATAATTGGAGGGGCTCAATCCTGGCTCCAATTTATAAAGCTGGACAAACCACGGACCCCTCCAATTATCGGCTGATAGCCCTATTCGACTGTGAGGCAAAGTTTTTCGCCAAATGTCTGCTGGCTGACTTACCGTCCTGGGTGGCTTCTAAAACCCTGTTGCTAAGAAATCATACTGGGTTTATTAAAGGCATGGGTACCACTATTAATATTTAAATGCTAGCACTCACAATTGAATGGCGAGGCGTCGCTCACTGAATCTCCATTTGTGTTTTATTGATTTTCGTTCTGCTTTTGATACGGTGCAGAGGAATATTCTCTGGGAAACGTTATCGAAACTGGGAATCCCACCTAAACTCTTGAGAGCGATTCAATTGCTGTACACGAAAACTTGGACAAGAGTAAGGTTGGGCCAAGGCACAACCATTAAAAAAAAAAATATTAATAACGAATTGTTTGAAACAAGGTTGTGTCTTGGCCCCAATCCTGTTTAATTTGTATCTTGCCGACATGTCTTCAGGTTTGAATGGCATTAACTCACATTCTCCGTTGGTGGCTGGTTTCAAGGTCTCCCACCTATTGTACACCGACAATATTGTTCTGCTGAGCTACACAAAGGTGGGGCTGTAGCGGTTAATTAGTGAAACTGCTTTGTATGCTTCGTCCCACAGGTTAAAGGTCAACTTAAACAAGACAAAAACCATGTTGGTGTCAAGGGGTATAGCAGCTCGCCCTATACTCAGCATAGAAGGGTCCGCTCTGCAGTCGGCTCTAGAGTATAAATATTTGGGTATCATACTAGATGCGAGGGGCTCATTTAAGAATCAGTGTGCTGCACTACAAAGAAGGAATAATTCTTTGACTGTAGCATTTGCTTCCCTCCGGAATAGTTTAAAAGGGCTGTCCCTCAAGCCACTACTACAAGTTATGTCAGCTAAACATGTTCCATCTTTGATATACGGCATGGAGATTTTAAGAGGGAAGGCTGATAACATCATAGATGAGCTTGTGACAGGAACGTATCATCGACTGTTCAATCTCCCTCAGCATGCATCGCCAGCACAAATTCGATTAGAGTTTGGGCTTAGAAGACAGTACTTAAACAGCTTAGGGGCATATTTGAAATTCTGCCACAAACCTAGAAATGATAATAATTCCACACTTATGACAGTTGTTTGGGAGGCAATAAGTGATTGTAAACACAAGCAGGCCCATGAATATTTTAATTTGGCTTTATCTACGTTCAAGGCAGAACAACTATGGGCCTTACCCATAAGTGAAGTGAAGGGTGAAGTAAAAAAATGTCATCACTATTGGATAGAGCGGCATTGGCGAAAAGATCCCACGCATGGATGATAATTGCAACATATGGCAAGTTACACCCTCCGAATTATCTAGGGGACCTGAATGGTCTAAATGTTAAGCTGAAGCTTATGAGACTCCGGCTTGGCGATTTTTCAATTTTGCAGTGACGCACCAGCTTGGACAAAGCTGAGTAGTGAAACGTCATGCCACCTCTGCAACTACAAGAGAGAAGATATTTGCCATATTGTTTGTAGTTGCCCAGCTTTATCAGCTAAACGCAGAAGTCTGTTAAAGCAGAACTTTAAGCGTCAAGCTATACGAACATGCCGCCAAGCAGTAATAGCCTGCTTGCAGGGAGAAATTTTACAATTTACTGGAAGATTTTTAAAGTTTGTAGATATAGCAGAGAGGAAACTGGTTAATAGTGCTAGTAAAGGACTCTTATTATAATATTCTATTAATTCTTGAAAAAACACCCAGAAGGGCAGATAAATAAATTACCTAGAAGGGCAGGTACATCTAAACGAGTGGAGCGAAGTTCTTAATACACAAGTAATTGGAACACCGTGAAATATTTAGGGCTTAGCATTGGCTTGCGAGGATTTTTAAAAATAGGCACTTTGTACCTTAAAGCTTTGCTCGTGGTAGGTTTGCTCGGTAAAACTAGGTATCAATAATAAACTGACAAGGACCCTGTATGTTACACATTATGAATGGTTAGATCTACTCATGGTGTGTAGCAAGTTAGTAACAAACAGAATAAACGGGGTACCGTCGGTAAGAGGAAATAGTAGGCGGATTGTGTCATCAGTAAATGCACTTTACGTGTAGGTTTTTTACACATTTTATTTAGACGAATTGAGTGTCTAACTGTGGGACTAACCCTTATTTTAATGTGTTTATAAAAAAAAATATTGTTTAATAATGGTAATAAGTATGAAATGCGTATAAATGTGTTATATTGTAAGTTTTTATTAACTGAACAATAAATGTTTTCATTCATTCACTTTAATGTTGGCTGTAACCTGCATACGGCAAGCAGCGTCTAAAGAAAGTGGTGCGGACACCATTAGAGTGGTCTCGCATTTGCGAGAGTTTGAGCTATTGGCATTAAAAAGGACACTGCCTATTATATATGTGTTGCTTTAAAAAACACATAAATAAAAGGCATTGTCATTTACAATGCCAATTGCTTAAACGCTCGCATATGCGAGACCTATTGCATTGAAAATGCTTGGTTAGCTTTTCTGATTGTTGACTTGTATATTCTGTTAAGTTTGTGTAGCTGAAGTTTGTCTTGATTACTATTTGTTTTGAGCCAGTTGTATTGCAGCTTTGAAATTTGTTGTTTTATCTCTTTCAGTTCTGCATTCCTCCTTTTTTCTTTTGTCCTGTTTTGTTGTTCTTAGGGGTATTAGGTATCAAAAGCTTCCTGGAGCCACTCATGAAGTTTTTGAACAGACTTTATTTTGTCTAGATCTGTGATAGAAGTTAGTTATGTTTCTAAGAATTCAAGATTGAGTTTGTTCCATGGTCGATAAGTGGATGCATGGAGGTGGCCTTAGGTATGTTGATTTGTGGTGTTGGAAAGCTACCAGACGGTGGTCTGACCATGTGACTGGAGTAATCCTTTGAAAGGTAACCTGTTCTGAATTTGCAGAAACCATATCTAGGATGTGTCCAGCGGTGTGTGTGGGTTTGTAGACGAACTAATTTTTTTTTTATTGATTTTTAAAAAATATCTTTATTGCATTTTTTGAATTTTTTAACAGTCTGAGATCGTTCAAAACAGTATACATACATATACGGACAAATATTGTAAAAGAGTACATGCAGCTGAGGTACATAGCATAAGTACAGTTACAAAACATGTATGCACTTATACGTCTCTACATTTGTGATATTAAAGTAAACAGTTGTATGCTACCTCCTTACCGCTCTGTGTCACTTCTTTCCCTTATTTACAGATGATAGCGTCTGCGTGATATACGATCGCACCTTACATGGTTTCGTTCAATTATCGCGTGGAATGTACAGTAGTTTATCACATGGAGGCTATGCATAGATGTTCACCTCCGTATAAATCTGCAAAATATGCCAATAAGATATATTCATTCTGTTCCTCTACACTAATAACTTGCTAAACAGACTGCCATCAAAAACATATCGCAACTGGGCCTGGATTTGTGCATCTTGTACATATATATTATGTTCGCTCGTCAGGGTGGCACTATGACTCATACATACAGGTAAGAGCCTGGCGCACTAGATAATTGGTTGGGGACTTTGGTAAGTTCACAGCAGTGGGTTCAGGCCATAAACATGCTTCGTTATAGTTCACAGCTTAAACAGTATATAACGTATGTCCGTTTACTTGGGGCTTTTAGTGTTTGTGCTGGTTGCTTTCGGGGGGGCCGCTGTCGTCGTCATTGCCGTTCCCGTGTGTGAATGCTGTGAGGATGGTATCCCAGTGTTGCGCTATCGGATATTGGCGGAGCCCTGCTGTTTCCTCCCTATGTAATGTTGTACTTTCTGCCTGTGCCCATATCATGAGTGATTTTTCCCAACTGACTATTTCTGGGGGGGGGGCATTGTGCTTCCACCTCTTTGTGATTAGTCGCTTCGCCACTATCCGTCCCAAGTCTCTAAATCGGGAGGTGACTTTATTATTCTTGGACCTGGCATATAGACCCAGTATACAGACCTCCCATGTATGCGGTAGGGGTGCGTCAGTACAATTTGCGAGTGCTGCCGTTACTGCGTGCCAGTAGAGTTGCAGGGAGGTGCAGGACCAGAGCATGTGTAACAGGTTTACGTTGAGCTGCTGACAGCGCGGGCACGCGGAGGTGGCGATGTTAAAATACTTATTTATGTTATCGGGCGAGAGGTATGCTCTCTGTATTATATATGTTTGTATAAGTTTACATTTTGAGCTTCTCGGTATAGATGAGGAGCTGGCAAGGACAGCGCTCCATTCCTTCTCCGTCCACGGTTTGCCTCTATCTGTTTCCCAATGTGTGCGAAGACTCAGCAAGGGTTTCAGTGTATGTGTAAGCAAAGCTGCCACCAGCCAATGTACTATGTGTGAACCCGCACCCATTACGTGCAGGTATTGCAGCAGCAGGTGTGTTGTCGGTTCGGTCGTCATGTCCCCCCATGTTGCCGAAAGAGACCTTGTGATAGAAGTGTGCAGAAGAAATTGTCCTGCCGGCAAGCCATAGTCTTCCGCCAGTGCCTCAAAGGAGAGCAGGGAACCGTCCGCATAGAGGTCGTCCAAAGTGTCTATGCCCGCTATGTGCCAGTGTGCAAGAATCTCCTCTGAGGTGCCCGCTCTCCCTCTAGGTGTCCCCTTGAGCGGCAGTATCAGGGCGTATGGGGTTACTGCACGGGTGAGGTGTAGGCTCCGCTTGTAGCATTTATGCGCCAGTTCCAGATGTATTTGGGATGGGTGTGGAGGTTTAGCAATGGGGTGGAATAGATGGTAAATCTGGGATGGTGTCCAGGGCTGTTGCAGGGTCGCCGTGTCCTCTAGACCCCTGCCACTCAACCACCTCGTCACCCATTGTAGCTGAGCCGTTAAATAGTATAACTCCATGTTGGGGACTGCCAGTCCTCCCTGGCTGGTAGGGGCATATAATTTCCACAATGCAACCCGGGGCCTGCCTTTGTTCCAGATTAAGTCACGGAACATACGTTCCAGCTCACGGAAGACTTTGGTCGGGACATAGATCGGGAGGTTCGAAAAATAGTATAATAATTTTGGTAGGATTATCATCTTTATCAAAGTGATGCGGCTCATGACATTCAGCGGGAGTGACTTCCAAAATTGCACTTGGGCCCTAACAGCTGAGATAGCTCTGGTTAGGTTTCCTGCCAGTATGTCGGCGGGCAATCGATATATGAAGATGCCAAGATAGCCGAACGTAGTGGGGTACCACGTGAGAGTGGAGCCATTTATGAGCACATCCGTCTCCACCGTGTTTTCGCTAAAGGCATAGACTCCCGACTTGGCCCAGTTTACCCAAAGTCCAGACACTTTCTCAAAGTCCCTGAGTGTGTCCGCTATGGTCGTGGGGATGTCATGTATATCACCACATACAATAACAGATCGTCAGCATATAAAGAAACGGCATGCATCCCATCTCCCAATTGTATGCCCCACGTTTCGCCATCTCTACGGAGTAGCATCGCCAGTGGTTCCATAGCTAGGGAGAAGAGTAACGGGGACAGGGGGCATCCCTGACGCGTACCTCGTCTCACCCGGATGGGGTCTGAAATGAGCCGACCAGTCCTGACTCGAACAATGGGTCGTTGGTAAAGCAGTTGGACCATGCTCATGTAGTGGTCCCCTAGTTCGTATTTGTGTTGTACTGCCGCCAAATATGGCCACTCCAGGGAGTCGAAGGCCTTCTCCAGGTCTAGCACTAGGCAGCCAGAGCGTGGCCATCTGTGCAATGCATATTTCTGTACCCGGAAGAACCTGCGTATATTAAGTGAGGTGCTTCTGGCGGGGACGAAACTATTCTGGTCAGGGTGCACCAGTGCTTTAACCAATGGTGCTAAGCGCTTAGCTAGGGTCGATGCGAAGATCTTGTAGTCGGTGTTCAGGAGGGCTAGTGGACGATAAGAGCCTAGGGTTTCGGGGTTTCTGCCAGGTTTAAGGAGGGAGATCAGCGCTTCATTTTGCGTGCCAGTAAGTGTAGAGTCGCCTACCGTAGTCTCATACACTTTTAGCAACTGCGGCGCTAGTACGTGTGCGTAGGCCTTGTAAAATTCTGTCGGCAGACCATCAGGTCCCGGTGACTTACCATTTGACAGCGAGAATATGCTGTCCCGGACCTCCTCTAGAAGGATAGGGTCATTCAATTCTGCTCCCTGGTCACGCGTGGGATGAGGCAAGGTGATCCCCTCAAGATAGAGCTGCAGCTCCATAGGGGTAGCCTGCGCATGGGATTTGTACAAGTCTCGATAATGCGCCACGAACTCGCACTGTATGTCAAGCTGAGTGTATACTGTAACCCCTCGTGCCGTGCGTACCGATGCCACAGGGGACGTCGACTCGTCTTGGCGGATCAGCCATGTGAGCAGTTTCCCTGCTGTCCCCCATGTGATGTGTTCGCGCCAAATGCGCTGCGTAATTAAGGCATCAAAGCCGTTCTAGCAACCGAGCGTGTTCCTCCCTGTGGCGTGCAAGTTGTCTTGGGGATCCCTCAGTCGCCTCCTGTTCACTGGATGCCAGCTTTCTCTCTATAATAGTGAGATCTTTCTCTAGCTGCACTCGGATGCCTGCTTGTGCTCCTAGACAGTGCCCCCTCACGACCACCTTGAGGGCGTCCCATTCCAACAGTGGTGATGAGGCTGTGCCTGCATTTTCATCAAAGTATTGTGCTATGGTAGTAGCTAACAAATCACGAAAAGGCGCGTCAAGCAGAGTGTCTGGTTGGAGGCGCCAGACAGGGATCGGCGGCATATCACCCTCCCACTCTAGCTCCAGCACATGCGGGTTGTGGTCTGAGTGCATCCGCCCCATGTAGTGCGACCCAGAAACACATGGCAAGAGATCGCTGGATACCATAAAACGGACCAAGCGTACATGGAGACCATGCGCACCCGAATAATAGGAATACATTCTGTCTTGCGGGTTTCTATGCCTCCAGGCGTCTGTTAAGTGCCACTGTGTCGCCCAGTTATTTAATGCTTTCATTGCAGTATGTGTGGCTGTGCCAGGTAGGGGGGAAAGGAGCGGTCCAGCGAAATGTCTAAGACGCTATTGTAGTCACCTTCCAACACCATGGGGGTACCATGCCATGTGGCCAATTTGTGAGATAGCATTTCCAGAAAAGCGGCCTGGTCAGAGTTAAGCGCGTACAGCGACACAATAATCACCGGCCTGCCGTCTAAAGCGCCCTTGATTATGACGTATCTGCCTTCCGCATCTATTAAAGAGTCTACCACCCGGAAGGGAGTCCCCGGCCTCACCCATATCAAAACTCCTCTTGCGTATGGTGAATAACCTGTGGCGTATAATTGCCCCCTCCACCTCCTGTGTAGCCGTGTCACCTCTGGTTTAGGCAAGTGTCTCTCTTGGAGGAGAGCTATTTGTATGTGATGACGTTTCAGATATGAATAGATGAGATACCTGCGCGATGGGCTGTGTATACCTCTCACATTCCAAATACCTATCCTAATGGGTGCCATAATGTGTGATTATCGATGTCGCGCAAGACCTTGTCAGGCCGATGGTTGTGTAGAATTGAAGCATTGTGTGTGAAAACGGTGGCAGATTCTGTGCCCCTCTGGAGCAAATACCCTGACTACCATACCTCAGTGCATAAATGATGGCATAAAAAACACAAACTGTATTCAAAGAAAAATACCAAAAGGGCGAGTGTGCAACAAGCAATCGTCCAAACAAGAAGCAAAAGCAGCATTCAACTAACGTCTAGGGGGGACTATCGCACTCAGCAATCTACGAGGCGTCGATTAATGGGGGTCCGTCTCCGGCAGCTCCCCAGCCGCTGGCCAAGCGTGCGCGGGTCAGGGCCACTGCACAAATATCAGATATGATGTTCCCGCCGGGGGGGAGCTGAAAGGAGCCCCCCGCCTGTTAACACTGGGACCTGTCTTCAATCATGACTCCCGCCTCCCGCTTACAGCTAGAACCCTAGCACTAATACACATTCCTGACAGTGAGAGCAAATGAATGCGTCATGCAGTCTGAACGCAGGTCTATGATACTTGCGTGTATGGTGCCACAGTCTTCATTGTGGTTAGCAGGAGATGTGTAAAAGCAGGAGTCTAGACAATGTCATTCAAGGTCTGTGGAGTGACCTGAGGTAGTTCACATGAGTCTTGTGAAGCAAGAAAACTGTCTTGAGAGATCGTCTTCGCTTGCCGGTCCTTGCTGGTCAGAAGTCGAGTTAGCTCTTCATCCTGTGTCCCGCTAATGGCCGCAACCGCCTGGAGGGCCTGGAGCTGGCCGCTCAATATCAGTTCCAGAACTGGTCCGAGGGTCCGAGAGGTCGAGGGCTGTGTTCTCTTCTTTCCCCTACGGCGACGGCGTGGGGAGACCGTAGGGTTCAGCTCTCTCATTCCGGTGGCCTGGGCCCTGCCCCCTGTGGAATCATAGGTGTCGAGCCAGTCCTCAGCCCCATCCGAGATGTTGAAGAAGTGAGTCTCTCCGTTTGTGATCACCATCAGCTTCGCCGGAAATAGCAAAGAGTGCTTGAGATTGTATTGCCGGAGCCGCCTTTTTACTGCCATGTAGGAGTATCGTTGTTTCTGAACCTGCAGTGTGTAGTCCGGGAAAAACATGACTTTGTGGTTGTCTACCTGTTCATCCTGTAATTTCCTGGTTTCTTGGAGTACGGCATCTCTGCCTATGTAGTTCAACAGGCGGATTAGAAGCGGGCTCTGATTGGAGCCCGGGGGGGGGGGGCCTGGCTGGCACTCTATGTGCCCTTTCGACGACAAAATGAGGAGAGAGGGCTTCCCCAGGCAGCAGCATGTGGAGCCAATGTTTGGTGTAGGCCACCGGGTCTTTTCCCTCCGGCAGGCCCACCACGCGGATGTTGTTGCATCGAGCCCGGCCTTCAGTATCCTCGGCCCTGTCCTCCAAGAACTCCACTCGGCTGAGAAGGCCTTGAATGTGCTTCTCTGCCGTGGCCACTCGTGGGGAGACATCCGTAATGGCACCTTCAGCAGTGGTGGTCCGCGTGGAGCAAAGTGAGATCAACAGCCACTTTGTCTATTTTGCTTTCCAGGGAGGTGCGGATCTGGTTCATGGTTTCCCCAAGTTTCTCCACCGCCGCGACATGGGCCACTGGGTGTCCACTCAAAGGGTCAGGCGGCAGGTAGGGCACCACCTCTGCCCTACCTGCCCTCCACGCACAGTCAGTTATGCTAGCGGCGGCGTCAGTCTGGTAGGTGGAGCGTGTGAGCGAGAGTTGCTGCCACCAACGCCACCTGGTTTTCCCGGTCTCGCAACATACTCCCTGCAGGCAGAATTCCACAGGATGTGGGGCGGTGTATCAGAAGGGTCGACAGCACCTCGCCGGGCCTACCCACGCGGCACTGTGTTACTCATCCTCGTTGCCGGGATGTGCTTCCACAAGGCGTCGCGTATATTCTGTCACTGGCTCTTCCACACTGCGCAGTTGCATGCACTCACCGCCGTCCCTCACGCCTCCTCCGCGGCCATGCAGGATGAGTCACAGTTGGGGCGAGGTGGGGCGAGTCCCTAGCGCAGCGCGGCCCGGGGCTGACGGCAGCCGGGGCACCGGGCCGGGACTCAGTGGCCTGCGCAGGCCTGTGATGGCGCCTCCATGTTGTGGGGGAACAGAAAAGATTGCGCCACAAAGTTGGCGGTCGTCGCGGCCGGATGTCGCCCCCGGCACTATCTGGGCTGCCCGGTCTCTTGGCTCACCCCCCGCAGGTGGGGTCTCACAGGGTACAAGGCGGTGCGCCAGCGGGGTCGTCAGCGCGGGGTCGGGTTCGACTTCAGTACTCCGTGCCGTTCTTCCCCGCTGTTAGTGCTGCTGGATGTCACTGCCACTGGGCGCCTCGCTCAGTATGCCCCCGGAGTCTTCATGCTATACAGCCGAATCCACTCACCACGGCGTCCCTCGGCTGCTCCAACGGTCGGACAAGGTAAGTCACATCGGGAGAGGAAAGGGTTCACTCCATCGGTGCAGCGCGGCTTCAAGGCTGTGAGCAGCAGGGGCATCGGGCCAGGACCCAGCAGCCTGAGCAAGTCCTCGAGGACGTCTCAGCATCACGGGAGGAGGAGAGTCCACACCGGAGCAGCACCCTTCCTTAGATAATCCCCACGACCAGTAATAGTGCAATGCCAGCCTGTCCCGTCCACAGCAGAAGTATATAGCTCTCCCGCTATGAGCTGCGCCACGAGTCAGGGCCCAGTGGGCGGAGCCAGTCCCCGGCGCAGCGTAGTTGTCGTCTTCCGGGGTAATGGAGACCTGCCGGGCGGCCTCAGAATCGGAGAGGTTCGCCGCAGCCTCTCTCGTCCGCTACTGCCTCCTGCCTCGCAAAGCATCAGGCCAGCTCCCGGTGCATTCGTGGGAGTTGGCGGCCCCGGCGGATGTCTGCTTACGGAGCTATGTGGCCAGAGTGGGGAGCTTGCGACGGAGCTCTACTCGAGCACGTCTGACTCCATTGCTGGCGTAGCCACACCTCCTTTGTAGACGACCTGATGTAGGTTCAGTGTATCTAGGCCAGTGATGATAGTTTTTAGATGTGGCATTTTGGGTTTGTCAAACCATATGTTTAGATCACCAAGGATGCCTAGGTTGGAGTGGAGTGCCATAGTGATTGAATTAGAGTCTAGAAACGTGTCTAGAAATGTTGCATTGTTTGGTGGTGGTCTGTAAAGAAGGAGGACGTTATTAGAGGAAGTTGGTGTAGAGTTGCATCTGGTGACGAGGGTCTCACAACCTTGTATGGAAATGTCAGCTTTGGTGAGATTTATTATTTACTTGAATATAACAGTTAGTTGACCTCCTCTTTTACGTATGAGATTTTGCGTGACAGTTTGATAGCCTGGAGAAATGGCTTAATGCAACACTGAAGCCATGTCCTCTCCCAACCATGATTCAGTTATGAAGAGTAAGTCAGATTGTGTGTCAGTGAGTAGGTCGTAGATGTTGTGCTTGTTTTCAGAGAGTGATCGAGCATTTATTAGTAGGCAGCCTAGAAATTGTGTTTTGGTGATGGTTTGATTTTGTTTGCTGGAGGAGTGAGTAGCACTCATTGAACTTGTAGCATGTGTATTATTAGCATGGTATTAAGTGTATGAAGATAACCATCATGTTGTTTTTCTATATCATAATCCTCGTCCAGCAGGTTTAGAGTCATTTTGTTGGCTCTGTGTGTGTAGGTTGTTGCTTTTCTTTCTGTGCTAACAAAAGTGAAGTAGGATAAAGTAATGGTTAAAATTAATGCTGTTAATTTATGGCACATTATCAAATAATATTCAATTACTCTGGTATGTCATTTGCTATATATTTTATTTTCCTGATCGCAAACAGTCTCATTTTTTGTGACTTTAAGTTTGATTGCTAAAGAAGTGGACGGTGTATATACAGCTGCTGGATTGCAAAAGAATTAGAAACTGAGTATGCAGCTACGTAGATCTGTTTGAAGGCAAGAACCCACTCATTTATGGCATTCCTGTTTGACCTTTCCCTATGCGTGCTCAGTGCTTTTTTACCCTCTGTTGCGTTTCTTAAGATAATCAAAACTTGGTGAAATTACTCCAGAATAAGTTGTGCAAATCACCCTTGAGCACTCCTTTCATGAAGTAATCCAAGATTCAAAGTTCCTGTCATCACTGTTGGTGTTCCAGTTCTTCTTTAGTCCGTAAATTGTTGTGCTCTAGCCATTACTGGCTTCATCAGAGCTAGAGTCCATTAAATATGTAAACCAAAGTTACTCTATTCACAGACAGACCAAATCCTCTGCTTAACGTGATTCATTGGGCAAAGAATCCGAAGACTTTAAAAGGGACTTGCGTTATTCTATTATACACTTCACAGGCAGAGTCACGTTTAGGTAAGGCACCCATGTGTCAAATATAACATTAGTATGCCCACTAAGTTTCACAGCAAAATCCCAGATGTGATGCAGTAACCAGTTTCATAGTGTATGCAAAGGCGTGTGTGCTGTGAAGATAAACCAAAACCTTGTTTTCTTTCAAAAATACAGTGTTTATGTTAGGGTGCTTAAAAGATATAAGGCTCACCTATTTGCAAAAAGGAGTCTTTCAAACCACAGTTTCCTCCAATATTAGACTTAAATCCATTTAAAACCATCTATAAATCTACGGTCCTGTAAAATATTTGTAATCTATATACTTTCACGCATTACTTACTCCGGGTTCAGAATCATTTTTATTCTATCCACCACTGCATTTTTATGATCTCCCTCATAAGGTTATAGTTACCATCGACTTGATCATATCTTAAATAGAGTACATTACAAATTATAATCCCCTAACCATGTGATCCTTAACAAGCCATTTACCTAATGTAACTGTTCACAGTCATAGGTGTCTTAAAAATCTGCAGTACAAAGTGTCGTATCTAGCTACACCACCAATCAGATCTAAAATAAACTATTTCATTTAAAAATGTGCTACTCTATTCGAATGAAAGAAATAGTAGTTTGGCACTCTGTTAAGATCAGATATTGTCCACAGTAGCCCAATCGTCTCTGTAGTGCCGCATGTGCATGGCATTCTATGTGGGCACAAACTTGAATGTTGTTTAAATACCCAATCTTTTTTTAATAACAAATTTTATTTGGTTATTTTGCAGTATATCGGGCGTTCGCCCTATCATAGCGTGCGTGAACAGAGGGATACGTTTCGCATCGATAACCATTTTCATGATGATAAACATTACCCGCCAAACATGCAGGCAAAACAAAACTTCAAACAGTATGCAGACAGTGGTCCATCTCCGTGATATCGTACATAATGCAGCAGAGTCTAGATATACTTTACAACAAAACAATAAGACAATCCCATGATATAGCAGGGGGTGATATTTGGCAGGGAGCAGAGGATCCCATCTACAGATCCTCCTCCGGTAGAGGGGGTAGGTCAATACCGCTATATGTCGCCCATCGTGACCAAATCTTGCGATGTTTCCTGGGGCAACCCCGGGCCTCAAAGACTGCAATCTCGGCACCCATACATGTGTCTATGGCGCTTTTCCATTTGCCTATAGTCGGGGGAGATGACGCTCTTCCACCCCTGCGCGATGTCCCGCTTGGCAATAGTGAGGGCGAGGAACAGCAGATGTTGTTTATAGCGGTTCCCCCGATGTCGTCAGAGGAGTGCAATAGGAATAGCCGTGGATCAAGTGGGAGCACCCACCCCAGCACCTCACTGAGACATGACCTAACCCTATTCCAAAAGGGCTGTAGGGCCGTGCAGGCCCATACCGTATGTAGGAAGGACCCATCCTCTCTGTCACACCGCAAACATACCGGAGACTGGATGACCCCCATTCGCCACAGTCGTACCCTAGTGTAATACACTCTATGTAAGTATTTGAACTGTATGAGCCTGTATCGTGCGGAGACCGCCGCGCCCCTCGGGCTGGTTATTGCTTCCGTCCAGTCATCGTCCGTTAAGTCAGGAATGTCTGCCTGCCAGGCTAGTCGGGTTTTGTCGAGAGTGGTGGGAGTGTGGGTCGTCAGTGTTTGGTATATTTGTCTGATTTTGTGTAGTCCAAGGTCCCCCATAAGCAGGCGGCCTTCCAATGGCTGGAATTCGGGGAGTACCTCTATATTACGGATCTGGGGGGAGAGCGCATGTCGGAGCTGTAGAAATTAAAAAAATTGTGACTTATGAAGGTCAAAGTCTGTCTGTAATTGTTGAAATGATTTTAGGACAGTGCCCCTCATTACGTCCCCTAGGGTCGAAATTCCCACCAGGTCCCACCCCCGAAACCCACTCAATGCGGTAGCAGTTCTGAGGTATGTACCGTGCCACAGGGGGTTTGATGGGTGAGTTTCCCTTTCCATCCCATTTGTCTGGTCTTAGCCCTCCATAGCTGTATGGCTACCTTACCAGCCGGCGGTAAATGGTCGAGCCGTGTGGAGCTATAGAGCAAGTGGAGCAGCGGGGTTTGTTCCATTGCAGCGTGCTCAATAGCATATGCTGGATCGGTAGGAGAATTATACCACCATTCGTTAATTACAAGAATGTGAGACGCGGCATAGTATGAGTAGATATCCGCTGCCGCTATCCCCCCACAATATGTAGATTGTGTACATGTACGGAGTGCTACGCGAACGGCCCCCCCCACCCCAGAGGAAATTGTTTTGTATTGCATTCATCTGTGCAAACCAAGTGCGTGGGATAGGATAAGGATAATTTTGGAGGCGGTATAGGATCCGAGGCAAGGAAACCATCTTAAAAATGGCTGAGCGCCCATAGAGGGAGAGCGGACCATATCGTTGTTTCATTCTTGAGACTGATCAACAATGGGGTGATATTATGTGCCCATGAAATCTTGGGATTGGGGGAGATGTAAATCCCCAAATACTTGAACCCATCTGTGGCTCGGGAGAGCTGCGCGGCCCATGTATCACGGCCTTGGAGTCCGCACACTGGAAAGAGGATGGATTTAGCAGGATTGGCGTGAAGGCCCGTGGTGCCCCCAAAAACCCTAAGAATTTGCAGTATACGGGGTCCTGAGTACCATGGGTCCGTCATGAAGAAGAGAACGTCGTCAGCATACAATGCTATACGATCTGACCGTGTCCGGGACCAGTCGAACCCCCTGAGCACCGGGTCACTTCTGACCCGGGCCGCCAGCGGCTCGACTGCTAAGGCAAACAGCAATGGGGACAGTGGGCAGCCCTGACGGGTACCCCTCTGAATCGGAAAGGGGCGAGAACGGTGTCCCGCAATCCGAACAGATGCTGTCAAATCTGTATATAACAGGCGTATATATGTCAGGAAGTGGGGTCCAAAGTTTATTGCCTCCAGCAGTTGAAAAAGATAGACCCAGCTCAGCGAATCAAATGCTTTGTCGATATCAGCTAATAATAGAGCAGCGGGTCGGCCAAGGGTAGGGGCGGCAGCGATGGCGTTATGGACTCGTCTGATATTGTGTCTAGTGGCTCTCTGTGGCATAAAGCCCGACTGATCAGGGTGGACCAGGTCCGTGATACACCCCTGAGGCGGTCGGCCAGTACCTTCCCTAGTAATTTGGGTTCAAAATTGATAAGGGAGATGGGGCGGTAAGAAGATGGGTCTTCCGGAGGTCGGCCAGGCTTGAGGAACAGCACAATCTCCGCGTGTCGCCAGTCCCGCGGTAGAATTGCCGCGTCTGTAGCGTCTGTGATGGTCGCCAATAAATGAGGCCCTAGAAGCGACATATGGGATCGGAGGAATTCCATGGGGAACCCATTGGGACCCGGGGCACGACCCGGCTGCAACGCACTGAGGGCGCCGGTCAGTTCCTCAAGTGTAATTGGGGTCTCCAGCCGCTCCCGGACGGAGTCCGGGAGCCGGCGAGGCGGAATGTCCACTAGGAACTCCGCAATGAGTTCGGCAGAGATCTGCTCCTGCTGGGCGTATACGGATGTGAAATGCCTTGCAAATTCCCCCGCCACCTCCCCGGGTGCCGTGTATAGGGACCCGTCCAATCCCCGAATGGTAGGTGTAATAGCCGGGGCGCCATCTACTTGACACAGTCTATGGAGCATTTTACTTGATTTATCGCCCCACAGATATATCCGATGCTGTGACGCCTCCCAAATCTCCTTGGCTTCATTCAATAAGTATTGACGCAGTTCTTGTTGTGCAAGGATCAGGTTTCGGCGGATGATGGGACTGGGATTGGAACTAAGCTGGGAGGCCAGGGTCGCCTGGCGTGCCTCTAGGGTATCAAGCTGCTCGCGGTGGGTACGTTTCTCTTGTGTGCGATAGCTAATTTCGTGACCTCGGACGGTCGGTTTTAGGGCTTCCCAGAGAGTAGTACTCGAAGGGGCCGAGGGACCGTTGTCTGCCAAATAAGTAGTGATCGCAGTATTAAGCATACCTTGATAGGCTGGATTTCGGAGGTGCCAAGGGGACATTCTCCAGCGAAATGGAGGTCTACGTGAGCATGTATGAAATCTCATTGCTACCGGGGAATGATCTGATAGTCCGCGGGGCTGATGTCGTATCTGCGAAAATCTATGGAGAAACACCCGGGGACAAAAAAGTAGTCTAATCTAGATTGTGACCCATGGACTGTCGAAAGGTATGTATAGTCCCGCTCTGTAGGGTGGAATTCTCGCCATATGTCGGCCCAGTCCAGCGTTGATGCCAGTGTGTACAGTTTAGTCGGGCCCGGTGGTTGAGGGGAATTTAAGTTGCGCTGTCGGTCTAACGGCCCCATGGTGTCGTTCCAGTCACCCCCCATCAGGGTCAAACCCGCTGGAATGGCTCCCCATACCCCCAGAAGATTCTCAACAAAAGTAGCTCCTAGTGGTGGAGGGGCATAGATGCTACCAATGGTGGTCTGTTCCCCATAAATCGTACCCGTGACAAAGAGGAATCGGCCCCCGGGATCTGCTCTATGTGATATATACTGAAATTGAACCCTGCGGTGGATAAGGACAGCCACTCCCCTGGACCCTCTCGTGAACCCTGCATGGTAAATGTGATAAAAGCCGAAGCGGGCGAGGCATGGAACTTTAGTCCCCAATAAGTGGGTCTCTTGTAAGAGCAGGATATCTGCCCCATACCTCTTCGCCTGTCATAGGACTGCGCTTCGTTTCACTTTATTCAGTAATCCCCGGACATTCCATGAGACTACCATTAGGTCTCCGAGGGGATCTACTTCATCGGGCGCCATCTAGTCCCTGGGAGGGGTTGGATATAGCAAGGAGATCTGCATAGAAGAAAATGTGGAAAATAGCCCATCGTCTGCATGTACCAAAAACGTAAGAAAGAGGAAAAAAAAACCCCATAAAACTGCAATCCCAAAGGGAAAACCCCCACCCCCCACCCGATACTACCAGGAACAAGGAGCATCTGTCGCGGTACGGATAGTAGCGGACCCCCAACGGGGGGCCCCCGAGTATCGCACCAATGGTTCCCACCCCACCCTATAACTCTATGAAACCTGGGGGTGCAATAGGTCTTTGGTTTAGCGGCCCATAGTCAAGCTCCCCCGCCCGCCCAGAGAACTACATTACTAATGTGGATCCAAACATTGTCAGTGTCTTACAGATTGCCATGTGGGCTGTGGGATGATCTGGATCCGTCAAGGTGGCCGCCCAGGGCTCGCCGACGCCCTGTCCGATCCCGGCCCCTGCCGCTTCTGAGATTTGGTGCGTCGTGGCCGCTGACTCCGTGAGCCACGGGAGGAGTCTGAGTCTATTGCCGATGGGGAACGCGCTCGAAGCTGTGGGCGCTCATCTGTCCAAGTGAAGACCGCTTCAGGGGTGTCGAAGAAATGCGACTTTGAGTTGTATATGACGCGCATCCTGGCTGGATACAGCAGCATGTATTGTATGTTCAGTTCTCTAAGTCTGCGCTTCGCAGCCATGAAGGATTGGCGTTGCTGTTGAACCAGGCGTGTATAGTCCGGGAATATCATGATAGAGCGGGAGTCGTGTACAAAACTGTCTTTCTGTGACCTGGCGAATCGCAGTATGGCGTCACGGTCGGCATAGTTCATGATCCTGGCGATGACGGGCCTTGGGGCCGCGCCCGGGGGGGGGCCCTCTGCGCCAGGGCCCTGTGCGCCCGTTCCACCACAAAGGCCGAGGATAGCAGATCGTTAGGCATCACATCTATGAGCCACTTAGTGATAAAATTCGTCGTTGAGACCCCGTCGCAGCCCTCGGGCAGGCCCACGAAGCGTAGGTTGTTCCTTCGAGCTCGGCCTTCCGCATCTTCCGCTCTAGAGGCCAGGTCCTGCGTGATGACCGTGAGTTTGTTCACTTTCTTTTGGAGGGAGGTCACGGAATCTTCCACCGTCGAGACCCGCGTTTCGGCCTCGGTGATCAGGTCCACTGCTCGCCTGAGATCCTGGCGCAAAAAGGAGACTTCGGACCCCACCGCGCCGATCTTCGCATCTAGCGTATCACGGGCACTGTTAATTGCCACCAGGAGGGCCGCATTGTCCGGGGTCGAGCCTCCGCCATCCCCTCTCGCAGTGCCTCCCGCAGCCGTAGTGAACTGATCAATGGTGCCTTGCCTAGGGCCAGCCCCGCCCGGGCCGCCTTTGCCCATCAGGAGGGAAGACCACGGGCCGTGCAGCCCGCGAAGGGACGAGGAGCTCACACCAACCGGGCCGACAACCGCCTCGCCAGGCAGGACCAGGATGACAGGGGCCGTAGAGGCACCGCGGCCGGCAAGGCACTAGGCACAAACTGAGGGTCAGGCCGAGCGTTCAGCGTCCGTTAATATGTGAGCCCCATGTGGGGGAGCAGCAAGGCCACGGACCCCGGCCAGATGCGGGTCCTCCGCTGCACAGATCCCCGCCCACTCGTGGCAGCACCCAGCGTAAAATACCCAATATTAAAAACTGACTATATACAATATACCAACACCTTAGAGTAGTGGGCACCATCTTGGAGCAAGTTCTAGGGCCAGATGCATCAAAAAAATGTTTTGCGATTCCCTAATTGCGAATCTTTGCGATTCGCAATTAGGGAATCACAAAACGGCATGCATGAAAGTGTGCAGTCACTTTCTGCGATTCCTATGGGGTCGCAAATGACCTACCTCATGAATATTAATGAGGTAGGTCGCAATTTGCGACCCCCTAGGAATCGCAAAAATCACATGGATCGTGGCCTGCTGAGATCAGCAGACCACCATGTCTGTCATTGCTTTTAAATAAAGCAATCATTTTTTTTGTAAAGCAGCCCGTTTTCCTTAAAGGAAAACGAGATGCTTTATAAAAAGAAAAATGAAAAGTTTTTTTTCCATTTTTAGGTCGAACCCTGAGCCAGCATGCAAGTGCTGCTCTTGGGTTGATCTGGGGTAATTCAGTACGGGAGAGAAGCCCCGCCTACTACCCCGCCCATATTTTTCATTGGCTTGTGTGATTGTCCTTCTAAATGCTGTCTTCCGATTGATTATGAGGCTTGTTAGTCCCTCCTTATTATGGCCATGTCGTCATCTGTACCCTCCCATGGCTAGTGGCCCCTTTACTTTGAGTGTTACACCGTACCGTACGTGTTCTTTAGACTGTGAGCACTATCTTTTTCCGTGGCTTCTCACCCTCCCCCCGCCCGCACTCCCGTTTTCCATTCCTTCTCCGCCCTCCCCCGCCCCAAACTCCCCTTGTCCGTGCCTCCCCCCCTCCCGTTGTCCCTGATGCAATGCAATAGGTGTCGCGTAAATGCGAGTCCTATTGCATTGGAAATGCTTGCTAGGAAATACTTTCGCTGATCTCTGCTGTTTAATTGCAGCTCTTGCGGTGAAGGCGATGATCCACGCAAGCCTCAGGATAAAATCCAGCGTGAGATTTTCCTTAAAACTGTTCACACACAGCGACATTATTGACAAAGTGAAATGTAACTCGACGGTGCTTGCATTTTTTTCCAGCGCCTGTTTAGTTTCTCCCTCTGCGCTCTTCCCCCTCCTCCCCTGGTTTTGGTTTAGTTTCTCCAGCTGCTGACTGTAGGGAGGGGCTAGGAGGAAAGAGTATATCCCCAGAGCTGAGGAGGAGCAGAACCGGGGCAGGAGGAGAGAAGGCAAGCTGCAGGCACTGAAGAGAGGAGAGGGCCACCGTGGCAGTGAATGGCACCACACAACATTGAGGTAAGAGCCCACCGCAGCAAAGACCCGGAAATGCCTGGCAGCAAAATGTAAACAACCGAGGCGCCAATGCCACCCCGGAGAAAAGGTTCATTTCCAAGGTCTTCAGACGTCATTACACCGTTGGCAGCCTAGACCCAGGGGTAACTGGCATCTTGGGGGTCTTTAATGTGCTCACAGACTCCTTTAAATAATGAGGCATTCACTACGTTTGCTTCATAGTCCATCTACTTTTGAAGATTTTAACAAACAATTGTTTCTAGATCATATAAATTGAAAGTTCTTAAAATGAATACACATGGGTTGTAACTGTCACAGACACCACACAAAACGTAAGTGTTCACCTAGGGCAGTTAATTGCTCTAATCGTCCATTTAAAGAGAGGAAATGTTCCCATTCTTCTCCAACCAGTAGTTTGATTGCTACCAGTAGCTCTCCACCAACCTATGAGTAGTTCTCCTGTGTCCAGCCAGCCAAGTAAATTTGGATTAGTTGAATTAATATATTTAGACCAACATTGAAAAGTGTATATTCGAAACGAAAGTGTGTGTATTTTGATAAATAATAAGCTGATGCTTGGAAAATAGTGGCAACATTTTCAAAATATATTTACAGCTGATATTTGAGTGACAACTCATGCGGCATAGGGGAGGTATTACTAATACTTTTTTTTATACATTACTGCTGGCATCCGTGCTTGATCCACTAAGTTGATCACTGCTGGTAATCTTGCATTTGGTGATCACTAATGTAATATGGTCTTAAGCGGTCACTATAAGAACGCCTATAATATTAGTAGCTCAGGGTGATTTGTATTGAACATAAGAAGCTCTTATTACAGAAAAGGTTGGAGACCCCTGGTATAAACATCCCCCTTTGACACACGGCGTGGTAGGGCTTTTGTCTGAAAGAGGATACAAAAAACTGTAAGGCCTGATTTCATGTTTGGTGGACGGGTCACTCAGTCACAAACATGACAGATATCCTGTCCCCATTATTACAAGTGCTGGAGGATGTAGTCCATTTGTAATAAGGCACTGGGGATATCGGTCATGTTTGTGACACAGTAACCTGTTCACCAAACTACAAATCAGCCTCTCAAGTACTTAAATTGAATACAATTAGGGTGGACAGAACAATTCCTTTCTGTCATACTGTTTAATTTCAATATTAAAACAAATGTATGTTTGTATGACAGTTCTCAAAGCTGCAGCTATTTTAACATGACAGTCATATTTTACAAATATGTTGCATGTATTTTTTGAGATCCCAGGTCTTGAACCCTAATATACTCACTAGTGAGACAAGCACTTAATAATTATGAAATGTACTATGACATGCTGTATGGCAGAGCTAGTTTTTAATGTAAAGAGTTGTGGCAAAATTGCCCCGCAATTCGCCTTCTCTCTCTGTGTAATCTATTCAGCCTGGAAGTAAGGGACAGGGTGATGGAGAAGTTCAGAGATTGGTTTATTAGGTCGAGCCTAGCGGCAGCGCGCATGCGCTGCTCGCTGTGCGAGAATGCTGTAGTAGAGTATGGTAGAGAAGCCGCGCCCACTCTCCGCCCATATTTTTCATTGGCTTGTGTCATTGTCTTTCGTAAATGCTGCCTTCGGATTCGTTAATAGGCTTGTTAGTCCCCCCTTAGTACGGCCTTATCTTCATTTGTACTCTCCCATGGCGACTGGCCCCTTTACTTCGATTGTTACATGGGACCTGTTATTTAGTCTGTAACCACTATTTACTTTATTGAGTTTCTCTTACTGCAGGCCGGACTTGCGCTACTTCAGCTGAAACCGCTTGTGTTTTTTTAAGCAGCACGGCCACCCCCGTAACATGGGCGCCTGCTTTTAATCACTTTAACCCGGCATTATCTCGTGTCTGTTTCAAGCCCCCAAGTAAAATGGATTTAGAAATGATTAGCGAATTAAGTCCCATGAATTCCAGGTAGCACATAATCCTGTGCTAATGGGCTGAAGCTGACAACAGCACATCTGTGTTACATGTCATCTACACTAAAGCCACCTGAGGGGTTGTTTTCAAAAGCCTGTTTTATTAACACCACCACCACCAATACCACCACTACCACCACCATCAATACCACCACCTCCACCAATACCACCACCACCAATAGCACTACCACCACCATCACCATCAACACCACCACCAATACCACCAATACCAATACCACCACCAATACCAATACTACCACCACCACTACTAATACCACCACCACCACCACCACCACCAATACCAATACCTCTACCACCACCAATACCACCACCAATACCACCACCAACAACACCACCAATACCAATAGCACCACCACCACCAATACCACCACCACCACCAATACCACCACCACCAATACCACCACCACCAATACCACCACCACTAATACCACCACCACTAATACCACCACCGAAACCACCACTACCAATACCACCACCACCACCAATACCACCACTACCAATACCACTACCACCATCAATACCATCACCTCCACCACCACCAATACCACCACCACCAATCCAATACCACCAATCCAATACCACCAATCCAATACCACCACCAATACCACCACCAATACCACCACCAATACCACCACCAATACCACCACCAACACAACCACCACCACCAATACCACCACCTCCACCAATACCACCTCCACCAATACCACCTCCACCAATACCACCTCCACCAATACCACCTCCACCAATACCACCTCCACCAATATCACCACCACCAATACCACCACAAATACCACCACCACCACCAATGCCACCAATGCCACCACCAATGCCACCACCAATACCACCACCACCACCACCAATACCAATACCAATACCACCACCACCAATACCAGTACCACCACCAATACCACCAACACCAATACCACCACCACCAATACCAGTACCACCACCACCAATACCACCACCACCAATACCAATACTGCCACCAATACTGCCACCACCAATACCTCCACCAATACCACCACCAATACCACCACCAATACCACCACCAATACCTCCACCAATACCACCACCACCACCAATACCACCACCTCAGCGTCTCTCGCTCACTAGTAATAGCAGGGGCACTGTACGAGGCCGGAGCTGCAGCTGAGACCATCCCTCCATGCCTGCCATAAAGCACAGCCCGCCCTGCACCAGGAGGTGAAGCCAGGGCCCTACTACAGCTGGAGTGTTTTTTATTAGGCCAAAGATAGCAATGACATTACGCAATGCCACACTGCACACTCAAATCACGGAGAGGGCAGGAAAAAGCCCCCCCCCCCTCTCGCTCTTCCTCCTGAGCCGCGACAGTGTAATCACAGAGCGAAAGGTGTTGGAGCGCTTTGTTAGTGTTTATAGCTCGGATCATATGTAACTCTTACTTCTCTTCCAGGGGATCCTCATCAATAGTCATAAGCACATGAATATTCCCGCCCATGCGCGGGGACCCCGGAAACATATAAAACATATATGTGGAAAAACATATATGTAGCTCTATATATATATATATCTACATATATCTACATATATCTACATATATATATATATATATATATATAACAATAAACACAATGCAGCCTTCCATACACTAAAAAGCTGAGCAATGTTGAAAGAATTTTCTTTGCACATATATACAATTCCAATACAGCAGGGAGAAAAAAAAACATTTGAAAACTGCTTTAATTCACAATAGAAATCATAATCCTGCAAAGAGGAATGAATAAAACATTGCCAGCCCATAGGCTGCATTGCAGAAAACATAAGTGTAGAAAGCTGAAAAGCTAACCCACAGAAACACATAGAATAAAACTGGCACCGTGCCTTTAAGGCAACCATGACCCCTAGCTTCCCATCATGCCTCAGGGGTGACAGTTAGGTCAGAAATTACTACTTATTTTTTGTCAAAGCTTTTTACTTCGACGTCTTTTTGCTGTTAAGGTAGTTTTCTACTATTTTTGAGAGAGTTCAGCATAATTTTCCACACAAATATGCCCTCTCTTTTTGACTCTTCCCCTTCCTGTGGCAAAAAGAAGGCTAAAACAGACTCCCATCCGGTCTGTATCCTTTGCCTTCCTAATGATCATGCTCCCAAGAGTTGCCAGCATTGTCAGTCCTTGTCCAATAGAACTTTGAAGGACAGAGAGAGGATTCGCCTCCATGGGCTGGCTGAGAAGGGGAAAACACCTTCAAGAGGCAGGTCTCCGGTGAAGAAGAGGAAAGAGAGAGCCAGATCTTCATCTAGAAGTAAGGTTCCAGTCTGCTCTCCATCGGCGTCGGGCTCCGCGCCAAAAATACCTTCATCAGCAGCGAAAACGTTGACGAAAAGACCATCGGCAGCGGGCTCGCCGTCGAGAGAACACCGGTCGTCGACAAAGACTACAGGTACGTCGGACCCTCCACCGTCGTCAACCCGGCAACGATCGGCGTCGAGGAGTCGTTCTCCGTTGGTGCGGGCTCGCCCAACGTCGAGGGATAGATCTCCGTCGTCGCAGTCAGTACAGTGGTCGACGTCGAGACCTGCTCCGCCGTCGCCGGTGCACCGGCGATCGGCGTCGAAGCAGGCGTCTCCGTTGCCGTCAACCAGGCGGCGGTCAACGTCGAGACGTGCCTCGTTGTCACCAGAGGCAAGGCATTCAACGTCCAAGCGGTCTCCTCCGTTGTGTCAACCAGGCGACGTTCAACGTAGAGGGCTAGATCTTCATCGACGACGAAGAAGGATTCGTCGTCGAGACCTAATGTCAAGTATACAAAGCGACGTTCGACGTCGAGACGGCGGCGGTCTTCATCGATGTCGAGAAGTGCCCCGATCTCGGCTCTGCTGGCTTCCATTAGACGCTCAGCGTCGACAGAGAGATCCGAGAGGCCTAAGGACACGACGTCGAGAAGGGTTTCTCCGTCTATTCGCACTTCGTTGGTTCTCCTAGACGCTCAACGTCGAGGGCGAAGTCTGTAAGGTCCAGGTGTTCGACATTGGAGTTTTCAACGTCGAAACACAAGGAGAGGTCGACGTCGAAGAGAAGATCCCTCTCTAAAGGTTCACCGGTTCTGGTGACAGTCGGTCGACGTCGAGACACTCCCCATCGACGTCACATCGTTCATCAAGACGCCGATCAGTCTCCAAAGACCGCAGAGAGTCCTCTCGTTCAATTATGAGCTCTCCCCAGGTGCTCTCAACGTCAGGAAGCGCTTCTGCTCAGTCTCCAGAGCAGACAAGAAGATCTCCAAGAGGCTCTCCACGGAGGCAGAAATCTCCTTCGGTTCATCTTTCGCCAAGATGGCTTCAGCCTATCCATCACTGGCAGAAAGAACCTTCCGGCCAAGCTCAGCGGCCTACGGCCTATTCCAGTCCACTGCACAGGTCTCCACTACGACGACTGGTGCAGGAGGTGGACAGGTCTCCTACTACTCGGACCAGGGATCACCGAGGCAAATCTCCGGAGCATAGACCAACTCATGCTCATCATAAAAGAAGAATTACGCCATCTTTGTCGTCTTCCTCCACTCACTCTTCCAAAAAGGACTACTCTCCTACCCTTACAGATAGCCCTCCCTCAAGAGTGTCACCCATTGACGATGTTAACACCTTCCATGATGTCCTTACTAGAGGAGCGCAGAAGCTGAGCATAGATATGTCGGCTCCTCAGACCTCCACATCAGTCATTTTCGAGAATCCATCAGCGGTCTGCGGCTAGGCCATTGCTCCCTCTGGTCCCTGGTCTCCTTCAACCAGTAATGGACATCTTTCTCACCCCATCCTCGATTAAGGCACCTCCGGCTCGGATCCAGAAAAAGTACAAACCTGCTGCATCGGATCCTTTATTTCTGAAATCAGATCCTCCACTAGTTTCGGTTATCATCGCAGCAGCAAAGAAGACGCATGCGGTTGCTTCTTCTTCCTCAGTTCCTCCAGACAAGGAGAGTAAAGCTCAGGATTCTTGGGGGAGAAAGGCCTGCGGCTCTGCAGCATCTTCTCTGAAGGTGTCTAGCCCTGCTGCCCTGCTGGGCCGTTACGAAAGGTCCTTATGGGATTCTTTGGAGCGTTTTAAAGAGAAACTGCCAAAGGAGGATCGACAAGATTTCGCAGAGATTCTCCAGGAAGGGGCGCTGGTAGCCAATCAAGTGATCAGCACAGCTGCGGATGGAGCTTCTTTGGCTGCGCACTCGTATGCGCATGGAATATGCGCACGGAGGTCTTCCTGGTTACGCCTAACAGCTTTGAAACCGGAAGCTCAGCAGCGTATTTTAAATCTTCCGTTCTCTGGTAACTCCCTTTTTGGATCGCACACCGACGAGGAGATGGCCAGAATGAAGGCCGAGTTGGATACGCTGAAGGCCATTGGCCTAGAGAAGAAAAAGGAGTTCAGGCGGTGCTACAGGCTTTATAACCGCAAGAACTACCATCAGAGGGTTCAAACCCCTCAATGGTCGCAAAAGCAGCAAACCAAATCTCAATACCAAGGCCGTCGTTCCTCGAGAGGCAGAGGAGGACATCAACAGCAATCCTCCTCCACAGCTAAAACTCCAGGCAAGCAATGAGTTTCCGCTTCCTCTAGCACCGTTGCGCACTCCAGTGGGAGGAAGTATCTCAAATTGCATAAAAGAGTGGCGCAGCATCACCAAAGATCAGTGGGTGCTTAATATACTGCGCAATGGGTACGCGCTACGTTTATGCGCGCCTACAAGAGACATTCCTCGAAAGATCACGTCCTCAACACCTGGATTTGCTGCGTCAGGAAGTGTCGACCCTTCTGAAGAAACTAGCCATAGAAGAGGTCCCTCCTGCTCAACGGGGAAAAGGAGTCTACTCCAGATATTTCCTTGTACCGAAAAAGACCAAGCAAACAAGTTCAGACCGATTCTAGATCTCCGATCTCTGAACAAGATCATTCGAAAGGAGAAGTTTTGTATGTTGGCGCTCCATCAAATATTTCCACATCTGCAGAAAGGGGATTGGATGTGTTCGGTGGATCTCCAAGATGCGTACTTCCACATTCCAATTGCTCCACGGCATCGCAAGTTCCTGCGATTCATGGTAGGCGCGAAGCATTACCAGTTCAGAGTCTTACCGTTCGGCCTCAAATCTGCCCCACGGGTATTGACGAAGTGCATGGCAGTGGTGGCGGCAGCATTACATCGCCAAGGCCTGTTTGTGTATCCATACCTAGACGACTGGCTGTTGAAGGGGTCATCTCCTCACATGGTGCAGAACCACTATCACACCTGCCTAGATCTACTTCACCGCTTGGGCCTTGATGTGAACATGGAAAAATCAGTTCAACAACCCACTCAAACGCTCCACTATCTGGGCTCCACCCTGGACTCCAACCTAGGAAAAGTGTTTCCTTCGGAGGAGAGACTGTTATCAATGAGAAACATATGCAATATCATCCTTCAAGCACATCAACCATCAGTAAGACAAGTGGCATCTCTACTGGGGTCGATGGCCTCTTTCATATTTCTCATACCCAACTCCAGATTGAGAAGGATCTGGAGGACAAATGGGACCAATCCTCAGGGCATTGGTAAGACCGAATTCTCCTCTCTCAAGCAGCGAAGAAGTCCATTGTCTGGTGGACTCAGCCAAAGAATCTTCTAGTGGGAGTCCCATTCCATCAACCTCTCCCAAAGCAATCCCTAATCACAGATGCGTCTCTTCAGGGATGGGGGGGCGCACCTGGGTCAACTGCAGACTCAGGGCAGATGGTCGAACAAGGAGCAGACCTATCCTATAAACATGTTAGAACTGCAGGCGGTTCATTTGGTCCTCAAGGCATTCCATCCATCGATTCAGTCCGAGTCGATACTGATACAAACGGACTATACAACCACCATGTATTACTTAAACAAACAAGGTAGAACGCACTCTCGCCCTCTGTCACTGGAATCGCAAGCGATCTGGCACTGGCTGCTGGCCAGGAACCTCTCGATCACGGCGGTGCATCTGCCAGGAGAACAGAACGTGCGAGCAGACGCTCTCAGTCGGCACTTCGAAGAACAAGAAGACTGGGTGCTCAACGACGAGGTGGTGGCAGACATTTTTCATCAATGGGGTCTTCCATCTATCGACCTCTTTGCAGACAATCTAAACAGAAAATGCCACGCCTTCGCGTCCAGATTTTACCGGCCAGGAACGAGAGGGAATGCTCTTTTGATAGACTGGTCTGGGACGTTTGCATACGCTTTTCCTCCCCTTCCTCTCATCCCGAAGGTGGTGGTGACCAAGCTCATCCGATCCAGGATGAAGATGATCCTGATTGCACCGGACTGGCCTCGCCAATGGTGGTATCCGGACCTATTACAACTCCCGATCTGTCCGCACAGGAGGCTCCCGTGCAGGCCGGACCTTCTGACCAAAATGGGCGGGAAGATTCTGCACCCCAGCCTTCCCTCGCTGAGCTTGGCAGCATGGCTCCTGAGGTCCTACAATACGGACATTTGAATCTCCCTCTGGACTGTATGGACATTTTGAGGGAGTCAAAGAGACCATCCACAAGGAGCTCTTACTCTTTTAAATGGAAAAGATTTTACTTGTGGTGTATGCGTAATGGTTGGAGTCCGACTAGCGGGCAAGAAGAGGTAATCTTGCCGTATCTGCTTTACTTGGCCAAATCTGGTTTGAAGTACACTTCCATAAAAGTTCATTTGGCGGCCATTACAGCCTATAGAAAATCACCTAACCAACCTTCCTTCTTTCAGCTTCAGGTGGTCAAGGATTTCCTTCAGGGGTTGAAGAAGGTTTATCCCCCTGTCCGACCTCCTTCTCCTCCTTGGGAGTTGAATCTAGTTTTGTCCAAATTGATGTGCCCTCCTTTCGAACCCATTCATAAGGCCACGTTACAGCACCTTACATGGAAAGTAGCTTTTCTGGTGGCTATCACATCAGCACGCAGAGTGAGTGAAATCCAGGCACTCTGCTCTAAGGAACCGTATACGGTTTTCCATCACAATAGGGTGGTCTTGAGAACTCACCCTTCTTTCCTACCAAAGGTGGTGTCTGACTTCCATGTCAACCAGACGATTTCTCTCCCCTCTTTTTTTCCCTATCCTGCTACACCAGGAGAAAGGTCTCTTCACTCACTAGACCTCAAGAGGGTTCTCAAATTCTATTTGGAGGGAACGAAATCCATTAGAAAGGTCGACCAATTGTTTGTAAACTATGGCTCTGTTAGGACAGGCTTTCCAGCCTCCAAACTATCCATTTCGAGGTGGATAGTGTCCTGTATTAAATTGGCTTACCAATTAGCGAACAAGCCTCTGTTGGTCTCCCCTAAAGCTCACTCTACTAGGGGAAAGGCGGCTACAATAGCTTTCTTACACAATGTACCGATGGCCGAGATTTGCAAGGCTGCAACTTGGAAGTCGGTACACACGTTTACTAGACATTACTGTCTAGATTCTGACTCCAGAGCGGATACCCAAGTAGGCCAAGCCTCCTTGAGGAATCTGTTCCAATGCTAGCTTGATTGGAGTCATTGATTTTTTTTTTAACAATGTCTACTTTATTTTACGCTTGTCACTTGCCCGCAGGAAGAGGGGATGGGCTTGCTACTCTATTCATGTGCTTATGACTATTGATGAGGATCCCCTGGAAGAGAAGGATAAGTTACTTACCTGTATTCCTAGTTCTCTTCCAGGGGTATCCTCATCAAAATCATAAACAACCCACCCGCCTCCCCGGGCAAATGATCAAGGTAAATGTCATCTCTTTGTGCCCTGGCCTTCGGGTCTCCGCAAAGAACAACTGACCTAACTGTCACCCCTGAAGCATGATGGGAAGCTAGGGGTCATGGTTGCCTTAAAGGCACGGTGCCAGTTTTATTCTATGTGTTTCTGTGGGTTAGCTTTTCAGCTTTCTACACTTATGTTTTCTGCAATGCAGCCTATGGGCTGGCAATGTTTTTTTCATTCCTCTTTGCAGGATTATGATTTCTATTGTGCATTAAAGCAGTTTTCAAATGGGTTTTCTTTCTCCCTGCTTTATTGGAATTGTATATATGTGCAAAGAAAATTCTTTCAACATTGCTCAGCTTTTTAGTGTATGGAAGGCTGCATTGTGTTTATTGTTATATGAGATATATATACATGTATGTATATATATAATATATGTTTCCGGGGTCCCCGCGCATGGGCGGGAATATTCATGTGCTTATGATTTTGATGAGGATACCCCTGGAAGAGAACTAGGATTACAGGTAAGTAACTTATCCTTCACACTTTGTGTCTGTTTAATTTACAACACTTACACATCTTCACTGCACTATTTATCACTACTTTGAAGACGTCGCAAGCCGGTCTCTTCCTCTGATATTTACAATCTAACAGGCGGTCGAGAAGGCCCTTTATTGCAATGCAATAGGTCTCGCATTTGCGAGAGTTTAAGCTATTAGTATTGTAAATGACAATGCCTTTTATTTATGTTTTAAAATAAAAGGCATTGTCATTTACAATGCCAATATATCAAACTTGCGTGAATGCGAGACCTATTGCATTGCAAATGCTTGTTTAAGAGCAGGCAGTGGTCCGTGGGACCACTGCCTGCTCTTAAAAATGCTTTTACAAACATTCACAAAGGGGAAGGGGTCCCTTGGGGACCCCTTCCCATTTGCGAATGTCTTACCACCTACTTGAAGTAGGTGGTAATATGCGAATGTTTTGCAACCGCATTCACGGTCACAAAACATTCATGCATACTGTTAGGATTCGCTATTTGGAAGGGACGCCCTAAAAACGCCCCTTCCAAATAGCGAAACCCAAACCCATTTTACGATTTGGTAACAGGTTACCGAATCGCAAAATTGGCTTTGATGCATCGCAAAAGCATTTTTTGCGATCACAAACGGGCCGATTCTGCGAATCGGCCCGTTGCAAGGAGAAAAATGCTTGATGCATCTGACCCTTAGTCCCTTATTTGTAGAGGTTTATCCAGCAACATGTCCAATAACCTATGTTTCCAAACAGATAAATATATTTAGTGTTGCAGAAACCATGATAACATTGTCCTGTCTATTCTTATGAACCTGGTTGTTGCATCACTTATAATTATGAGATATATTTAATCGGACAAACAATATTGTAACTCGTGGCCAATATTCACCAGTGTTAGACCGTTCTCAACTACTTTTAACTTCATAATCCAACGAGCTTTTTACAACGTAAACACAGTTCTCTATTCCCACTTCTAGAGTCAGCACATACCTCTTCAATGCCATGAAAACAGAAATCAACATGTGGTACCCTGGTCTCAGATAATGTATTAGGCGATGAATTAGGAGATCTCATTGCCCCTACTTTTACTGGCCTTGGTTGGTCTGAAATTCTCTCTCGTAAAGATCTGCCCAGATAAATCTTTCTGCAAGCACATATCAAAATGTAGACCACATATTTCGACTGGCAAGTAATGTTAGTGTTAATCTTGTACTCTGAACTCCCATTGTAATGAAAACATGTATTTTGATCAACAGCCTGTTGCACACAGTACAACACAAAAAAACCTTTAATAATTAGACCCCACCAGCTGCTGCAGGGTTCAGCTACTGGATAACTGGTACTAATTATGTTCTTGATTATTCTCTCCCCTGCAATATGTGATAGTCGGGTGTAGGGTGATGTGTTCTCTGGTAGATCCATCATGCACTAAAATATACCTGTCTGCTTAATATACCTCTGTGTTTGCCTGCATCCCTTCCATAAGTTGTAATGAAGTAATAATATTCTTCTTCGATTTGCTCTTGCCACTATTATCTTTCAGTGTGGCCTCACGCTCAAGAGTTAGAGCTTTACCACTCAATCTATCTACCAGACCACTGTTGTACCCTCTAATAAGAAATCTGTATTTGTTATCTGCAACATTGTCATAAAATTTCTCTTCATCGCTATAATTCGTTGCAACCGGATTTATGGATGGTTTTAAATGGATTTAAGTCTAATATTGGAGAAAGGTGCGGTTTGACTTGGGAATACTCCTTTTTGCAAATAGGTCAGCCTTATGACTTGTAAGTGCCCTCATATAAACTGCCTAATTTGCATAGAAACAAGGTTTTGGTTGGTCTTCACAGCACACATGCCTTTGCACTGACTATGGATCTGTTAAGGTTAAGTGAAGAAACTGATTGTGTCACATTTGGGATTTTGTTGTGAAACTTGGTGTGGGCATATTAATGTAATATTGGACACATGCGTGACTCACCCAAACGAGACTCTGCCTCCAAAGTGTATATTAAGATAACACCAGTCTCTTTTGATGTCTTTCGATTGTTTGCCTGGTGAATCAAGTGGTGCAGGGGATTGTGTCTGTGACCAGATAGAGAAACTTTAATTTAAATATTATATGGTTTCTAGCCCTGATGAAGTCAGTGATGATGAAACACATCTCGGCTAGAGCTGGACAACAATTTACTGTATAAAGAAGAATTAAAACATAAACAATGACTGGAACCATTAATCTTGGATTACTTAATGAAAAGAATGCTTGTGGGTGATTTGCACAATTTTAGGGAGATTCCTTTTGCGGAGTGTCTGGTAGTCACTTCTGCCCTCTTGAAGCTTCCTGACCTTGGGATTAAGACATCTTGATCTGTGTATTTTGGAAAGTGTGCACCCGCAGTTTTCTAGCTAACAAATCCCTGGAACAATTTGTCCAGGATAAGGTTGCCCTAATTTTAGAACACAAATATGGGATGCCTCAAGACCCCATTATTTAAGGTTTTGCACTAAAATGGATAGTGAATCCCTTTGATACAACATGATTTCCAGTTGTGCCAGGCTTTATCACCCGGTTAGCATTTCGGAGAATAACCGGCAAAAACACATTTTGTGCTTTTTTTATTGCACCCATTTTTCTTTCTTTTGTATCACCAGCTAATAGCTGAGAGTAAATTTACTCTAAAACCAAGTGTGAGCAATTTGTGCTTAACTCACATGTGTGGATGTGTAAAAATGGGTGCAATAATTGCATTTGCCGCTGTTCCCACTTTGCTCTAACCACTAAGTGAGGCTGTATTGTGACAGAATGCGCAATGCAGAATGTAAGACTTCTCCACTAAAATGATGTTGGGACAGCAATAGAACATTTAAAAAACACATTTGCCCACTAGTTACATTGATTGAAGTTATTTCAATACTTCTATTAGCATCTATGATTCTTTTTCATGTGCACCAGCAAGGGCAGATATTAATCTGACAAGTAGGGTGACGAACCGTCGATAAATTTCATGGACCATCCATTATTTGGGCCTCTTGTCCGTGATGATCCCTTTCACGATGCCCTTTGTCCGTAATTCTGGACATTGGAGCAAGCTGCGCTGTCCCGCTACAAGAAGCCTCAGAGTTCTGTAACTATCACTATGGGGGGAAGCTTGCACTCCTGCTGTGAACTCAAGGGCTTGCAGCAGCCCGTCCCCGACCTGGCACAGACTGCTATCGGCCCATTATCATTCTGAGTGCTGGCTGATTATCACATACAGAATGATAATGGGCCTTTCTGTGCAGTTACAGCATTTGCTGGTCCTCCTTCCTCATAGACTTCACATCCCTTGTCTGCCAGCAATTTATAGGCAAAAAACGTCAGTTTATCTCTGGTGATTAATGCATCTGTTTGAGAGATCTTAGTTATGTCTTGTCTGAGTTTTGACTCATCATAAAGTAGCACATAGGGATAGTGTGCCTTCAGCAAAGCACAATGTGTAACATGCAGATCAAAGAATTGTTTTTTTATGTAGACAGCTCAGTGAGCTATTGTTTTTGTCATAGCGACCCTTTAATTGCAGTTCATAAGATACAATCCTACTATAGCGGAGTGAGCTGTAAACCAAAATCCTATAGCAGCATGAAAATGGCATGGGTTTACATCCTTATCGTTTTTCTCTAAACTTTCATTATTCTAAGGTTGATAAATAGGGTTCCTTTGGATAATAATTACTTATTAGTAAGCACAGCCCTAACTACTATGTTATGTTTTAAATCCAGAGTTCGTATCAGGCAGCCAGTCTAATTTGCCGACAGCCTAGGAGGTGCCATGCCCCTGATGAGGAAACTATATTGGCTGCAGGTTTAACGAGCATTGGCTTTTAAGACTGGATGCATCTTCTTTAAATCCCTGCACGGCAACAGTCCTGAGTTTATCTCCTCATGAATTCAAAAGTATATACCCTCTCGTAACTTGAGGTGATCCCATCTTAACCTTCTGGTTATTCCCTCTTTTAAGAAGAGACTAGGAGGCTCTAGATTTTCTATATTAGCCACCCAGGTCTGGAATTCTCTCTCACGTAACATCAGAATGACGGCCCGTTATTTCAGATTTAGACAACTTCTGAAAACATGGCTTTTTACACAGCATACGAAAGGCAAACTGAGCTGCAGGTTATGTTCCTATACACAGCGCCAATAAATCAGCTGATAAATGTGCGCTATATAAATATTTTTAACATAACACATATTGCTCCAGACTAAGCAGCCTTAACATATAATGCCTAGCAGTATGGATGACATGTGGCTCCTGCACATTGTAGTCCTCATTGTCTTAAGCAGGGCCACTGGTATTATGCGTCCCGGGAGGGCCTAAGTATGCAGCAGGGTTGAGTAAATTATGCCGCAAGATAATGCAAATTATGTGGCGTAAAGCTGCACATTTTGTAATAGTATTTACTTAATTATTTTGTCATTTTTAGGTCTCGCGCCTAGCGTTGCAGTGCGAAGCACTGCTCGCGCAGCGCGAGACCTTTAGAAAGGGCTTCTGAAAACGACCCACACGCTCGTGCGTGTGGTTTTGTTTTCAGAAGCCCACATTGGCTGTAGCGTGCGTTTTTTTAAAAAAAACGGCACGCGATTTGGCAAAGGCGGGCGCATGTCCCGCCTTCGCTCCTCCCATTCCCGACGGTGGCCAGAACGCGCAGTAGCGCGCGTTCGCCTCGCTGGCCCCTGCCACTGCCGTGCGCCCTCCTCCCGCTCCTCTGTGGTGCGCGCGCACCACTGGTTTCCCCTCCCCTCCCTCCTCTCTCGCAGGTGTCTCGTGCCCCCTCCTTTGCAATCGCCAGCGCACTCGCACCGCTATCGTTCTTCCCTTCCGAAGGCTGGCCCAGCGCCCCCGCCAGCTCGCGCGCTCCTTCTCTCCCGTCTCGCTCTCCCTCCTCACGTGTTCTCCTTGACTCCCCGGCCGGAGGTGGGGGAAGGCAATCCTCTCCCTCACATGACCCGAATGTTTGTCCCCGTGATCAGCAGCGCCGATACCCCAAGTCCCTGCGGCCCGAGGAGGGAGAGGGAGGCCCGCCTGCCGCCCGCGTGACTACAACAGCCTGACGGCAACCAGGAAATAAGAGGCGCACGACCGCTCTCCCCCTTCCAGAAATTGCCACCGCCCCATCCCCACCCCCATGGACATGCTGGATCCAGGCCTGGACACCAACTCCAGGTGAGTGTGGGGGAGGGTCCACTGACAGCCGCGGGCAGAGGGAGGAGGCTGACTTTGTGAATAGCAAGCCGCGGGAGCTCTGTTTGTAGCGGGAGCTTTGGTGTGCACTTGGAGGGTAGGAGAGGACTGGGGCAGTGTGCTCCGGTACTCTACTCGGGGAGGGTAGGGAACAGGTTCACGAGCTCGTGAGCAGGAGCACGGATTCACATTGAGGGTACTGACGCAGTAAGTAGGGGCTCGCGTACATGGTAAGTGGGAGAGGAACATTAGAGATGGTAGCATGACCTTGGGTGTACAGCGGGTAGGGAGGAGATTATAGCTCGGAGTAGGAGTTTAGGTACACAGTGCGGAGAAGGGAGCTGGTGCTCCTGTACACCACACCGTGAGCGTAGGAAAGGTTAACTGGAGCTGTGAGCCAGGTGCTCGGGTTACAGTGTGGTGTGGTGTGAGGTGAGCTGTGCTGTGAGCAGAAGCTCATGTACTCAGTGAGGGTAGGGAGTCTGAAGCTGTGTGCACTGCCAAGGACCTCGGCTACACAATTGGGGCAGGAGTGCATGGGAGCAGAGAGTAGAGGCTCTGGGTCACAGCGAGAGTCAAGCGGGGCTTGAGCTGTGGTAGTGGTTTCAGTTAGCGCTTTAAAACAAAATACGCCTGACGACCGCTTCTTACAAGCACTCCTCCCGTTCCCATCCACTTTCATGGCAGTTGGGCCTTGTTATAATTTCATTATATGCATTTACGCCGTCACTTCGCCCCTCTTCTCCACTCGTCAATCCCCTTCACCATATGCCAAATAAATCCAAACTTGCCAGTCAAATAATGGTGCCACTGCTTTTCTCTTGTACACTATCACCTTTGATGACTTCAACAACAGTACGCATTCTAATCTCGCATTACCCCGGTTCACTCTTATCCTCCGCCTGTGCTGCAAACCTGGAACACACTGTCGTACGTGACGTTAAGACATGGGTACACACGTTCACAAGTGGAAACCACCCTGCACTCCGAGTAGATGTTAACTTCACTTTCTAAAGAGGGTTCTATACTTCACTTAGACAAATGTGTATACTGTTTTGATCTGATCTCATTCCCTGCGGCTGTCATTCAGTACATAATCTGTCTTCTCCACCCCATGCCTATCTATTCAGTCTTTGCATTCTTCTTTTGCATGAAGATTATACCTAGCAGCACACCTAAAAGTTCCAGAATGCAAAGTGCTGTAAGTACAAAACAAAAACAAAAAACACAAGTCGGGCTAAAGGTGTCGTGCGTGACAGGCAGCCACTGTGGAGGTTTGCAGAATATTACATGCTTTTCCTAACCAAACGTATTCCAGAGTCAGTGGGCTGTAACTCATTAAAGGAGATCACGCTATTGCGTGACCATCATGTTATGATATTAATACCATCACTTTTAAAGGTGCTGCAGTTAACCATTAAAGAGTACATTTTTAAAGACACCTTTCTAAAATTATATGCTTTTTACATTTTAACAAACTTGGCTACATTTGTGTATTGTCTTGCTGACTTTCTCTTGGTGTACCTTTCACTTGCACTTTGCACTTTAGTGGACTTGATTGTCTACATAAAGTACTCCTTACCTTACCACACCTCATTACAGAAGATGATGTGTTCATGATTGTTCCAGGATGTTTAAAATTAACACCAGGTCCACTGCAGTAATGATGGGGAGGTTTTATTGACTGATTGATTAGCGCTCGCTACCCAAGAGTCTCTAGACGCTCGGGATGTCAGTGGGTCTTTTTGTTTCTCCAGAAGTGAAGCTGGGGTCAAGGGCGCAGCTGCAAAGCCATGTGCGCGCGCCCACCGCCATTACTTCATCTCTCTTATAACTGTCATGGAGTCCAGCGTTGGTCCAGGAGGGCTGGGTCCGTGCCAGATGTTCAGCGTATCACACGACACAAATTCACATGCAGCGGTTATCCTGAAAACCTGGCTTGGCAGCTTCCCTCTTGGACCCCCTTCATGTGCCCCGACCCCCCCGGTGAAATCTTTTCAGGCTCTCTGACTGCAGTCATGGGGTTATCTTAACATTTCTGCCAGTGAGCGCAAGTTTTACTATGCTGCGTCTAATGGCTACAGTCCTGACTTTTATGACGAGTTACACCCGTCTCTTGCATAGCTGTGCCCTCGCGCTAGTGTATATGCTGTCTTTATGTACACTCGCACAATGTTATCTGCTAATATCGATTCATAACAAGGTGTGCTGTGTCTATAGTGTGTTTTTCATTCTGGCAACCTGAAAAAAGGCTCTGGTGTCACTCGAATGTGGTGTGTACTATATACAGTGGGTCACATGGAAATATAGAAGTGCAGGTACTCACTATACCTGTGTACTCCTGAAGAGTATCTCCCATTAACTGTATTCCTGCAGTGCTGACAAGTGCAGGAACTCCATTTCAAATTGAAGAAGTGCAGGTACTCAGGACTGGAGACTACCTACCTGCTTAAAGTACTGACTATGTACAACTTCAAATAAAGAAAGAAAATAGATATTGTTGCAGTAGTGAATCTGACGAATACCTTCATCATCATATCTCTATTCGATTATTCAACAATAATCATAAAAGAACAGCAGTAATAAGACGCGTCATAAAATCATTAAAAATCCATATACAGCTATACACAAGCATAACATATCCTAACCATCAGAAAACAGGTTACGCTCAAAAGGAGTCTAAAAATTCATTACGTTGCACCAGCGCAGAGCACTTTTTAAATATCCTCCAACGGAATGGCAAACAAACAGCCTGCTCATATCTCATTCAGAGAAAATAAAATGCCGGTTTCTATTGGCAAAACCAATAAGCTTTAAGAATAGGCAGTAAGTGCCTGCGCCAGAAAGGCTCATAGCAGCAAAAAAATCCCACTTCTTTTAAACCCGATATTTCAGCAGCAGCACCCGTCAGTCCGGCGTGCAGCTCCATATATTTCACCAACGACTGTTTCCTGTCCACAGCTTTCATGGTTAACCAAAAGCATTCTAGGTGTTGTAGTCTTGGTTTGCTTCAGTTGAGCAGGTTAGACTAACCTGATAGCACTGATGTCTAAGGTTGAGAGTCCAGGGCTGGTAACAGTGTCTGTGATGACCTGGATGGTGACCCTGCTCCTCTAGGGCCTGCTATAGAGGGCTTGAGACTTGGGAGCCCCCATATTACAAGTGTGCTGCTAGAATCTGTTAAAATCCCCACCTAGAAGAAATACCCTTACTGCATGATGACTTTATTTCTCCAGGCAATTCTTGCACCCATTTCTATGTTTTCCCAATGGAAATGGGGAATAACATAGAGAAATGGCCATGTGACTGGTATTACCAAGCAGTGACTCATATGTGCTAACACATTTCCCTATAGACACAGAATGGGTACAATCCTTTGATACATCAGGGCCGATATTTCTATTTCCACACCGTCTGGTCAGTTCAAATTCTTCAAATTTTTAACAGGACGGACCTGCACGTGCAAAAACTGGTATTGGAAGCTTAATTTGAAGAAAATCTGTCATCTCGAAATTGTGAAAAAGAAAGTTTGTGTACAGTTTAACAGTTACTGTGGCGCTTGCAATAAGAGCATTCGTGTAGTGTTCGTTTAAAACACCGCAAAGTACCCAAAAATAAAGCTCTAATGCTGCCTACAGTTGAAACAAGCATTTGCAATGCAATAGGTCTCGCATTTACGCGAGTTTGAGCTATTGACATTGCAAATAACAATGCCTTTTATTTTTTATTTCGTTTTTAAAGCATAAATAAAAGGCATTGTCATTTATAATGCCAATACCTTAAACTTGCGTAAATGCGAGACCTTTACTCTTGCCTTGCCCCCTACTTCCTTCCTTCCCCCTCACCATCTTTTGCTATCCCTTCCCAACCTTCTCTATCCTTTTTACTCTTACTTTTCCCCCTACTTCCTTCCTCGCCCTCACCATCTTTTGCTATCCCTTCCCACCAAACAGATGTGCACTCCCGGCTGCTCGGGCAAATCTGTGGGCATCTCATCCAGACCACATCTGGAAAAATAGCAAGGAGAAATAGGGGATGGACAGACACTTTTGTTTTTTAGTGGCTAGCATTCATCCCTCATTTTGGATTAATATTCACACAAAAGGATGTTTGCACTCATCTGTGGGCAAACCAAAGCGGAATCCCAAGTAGTAATTGTAATAATTCATTATCAATATTTAGTCCGGTCTAAATAATAATAATGAATTATTACAATTACTACTTGGGATTAGGTTTTGAGCCACAGATCATCCATCACTTGCTGTTGTTGATAAGAATCTTACAGTTCCTAAAACCTTGGTAGAACAGTGAAACAAAGCAGACAGGCTACCTCACCAGGCTCAGGCCCTCACAAGTTAAAGGTGGGAGTTACCTCTCAACCCCCACCAACAGCCCCCCAACTTTATTGTGCTTTAAAAAAACGGAACATTCCAAAACCTCAATATAGGAAACTTATTGTAGGTTTGTATATCTGTGAATGCCTGTAAGACTATCTGGCATGGCATAATTGTTGTTTTCCACAAAGAGTGGTTCTACTACGCAATAAGAAAACGAGCATTTGCTATGCAATAGGTGTCGCATTTGCGAGAGTTTGAGCTATTGGCATTGTAAATACCAATGCCTTTTATTTCTGTATTTTACAAACCTGCAAGCGGTGCGTAAACAGGCACTTTGTACTTGCAGTCGTTGCTTACGAGAAGCAACGCTGGCAGTAACTATGCCTCTTTTACTGCCAGCCTTCTTTTTCGTAAGCAAGAACTATAAGTACAAAGGGCGTGTTTATGCACCGCATACAGCTTTTCGAAACACATAAATAAAAGGCATTGTCGTTTACAATGGCAATAGCTCAAACTCTTGCAAATGCAACACCAATAGCTCAAACTTTAATAATGCGAGACCTATTGCATTGCAAATGCTTGTTAAACTTATCACTGTCTAGGCATAGGTTGCAACTCATTAGTACCAGTTTAACATCCACATAGAGAAATAAGCAACAGAAAGGTGACCAGTCACCCTTTTCAAAGGGCCTTCCACTGCGCGGAAACATGTGGTGTTGCGTTTTTAGTAACTTCTGAATCATTTGAGCTAAAATCTGCGGAATATGCGGCAGATGATGGATTATGTGACAAATGCAGCAAATCTATAATTATGAGAAAATTGCAGCAGCCGTCCAATTGAATAATTTCAGTGGCCCTGGTCTCTAGTAACATTTCCTATACATTGGCTTACACACTCATACAAGCCATTGTGTCTGTGCAATATGTGTCTGATATAACTAGGGCTCCTGGTTTTATGGTATTTATTTTTTGGACATTTCCGTCTGTATTTATCCATATTTATTTTTTGCTAATTTTATCTGTATTTATCCATATTTATTTTGGGTTTTGTGGAGAAATGAAGCTGAAATTAGTATATTTCCACATTTATTTAACCAATAGATATGCACTCATGCTTGAATGCCTGCCAGGTTTCATTGCTATGAACATGTGCAGAAGATAAATCAATGCACTTATATGAAAATATGCAAATTTCAGTATCAACCTTGTGCATATCTACTGCTGTTAAATCCCCTTTACAAAAATTCCTTTCTTTTTTAACCCCCATACCTATCAATCCACACAGCTATTGGCCTGGTAGTCCTGGCAGACAGTATTTAGAATTAATCAAAAAGCAACACGATTTCCGTTTTTATCCACATTTACAAATAAATACAGACAAGAAAACTTTGTTTTCTGTCTGTATTTTTCTGTAAAAACAGGGAACCTTCGATATAATGCACTCCAACACCCTACTCTACCCTACATACTTGGAATGAGTAGCCGTGTAAAAGAAATTAAATTCACATGAGAGCTGGTCTATGTAGAGATGAGGGGCACCATTGGAGGGAGTTACTGATTGAATCCTTGGAGAAGGAGTTCTTGGGGGCCGGGAGAGGGGCACAACCACTATTCTCACACCATCTGGCACCAGCACTACAGCCAGTCCTGTTAGGGGCATAGCTATCCTTCCTGCAGCCTGTGCAGTGCCCAGGCCCTGAGGTAAAAGCACTTCAGCTGCTAATTGTGGGATCTAGTGTTAGGAAGGCATAGTCTATGAACCGAGGGATTTAATTTTATTGTAATCCATGTAAAGTATTTATTTCAACATTTCCAGGTAACGGAGAACAAAGAACACAAGTAGAAGTGACAAACATAACATGACCGGTGTCCTCTAATCCCAGAATCTTCTAATGCCACACTGTAACCTGTCAGACAAATGCCCTGGGCTGGAACCTTGGATGGATCTCTCTCTCTCATTCTTTGAAAAAAATTATTTTCTTATCAAATAGTGATTTTCTGCCTGTATATATGTATGTATGTATATGTCAGTTCAGCGGCGCATCCATAGCCAAAAGGCAGCAGAGTAGTGTACAAGGTCCAAGACCAAATTCAATCCTGTACACCTGTGCCAAATCTTTGACGGATATATTTGCTAACATTTCACACAGCACAGTAAATGAAGTTACTGTGCAGCATTGCGTGAAGAGTAGAAGAGCACCATATTTTCAAAGATATGGTGCATCGGAATTGAGATTGAAAGGTCTGACATAAAAGTTACAAAGTGAACCCTCACATAATCGCTCTATTCACTCCCTATTCAACCTCTTCATCTTTCGCTGCCCTTTTCTCTATCTGTTCCCTCCTCTCCCCTACCTAGCCATTCGTCTCTGTCCCTCTCCCCCACATGTTTTCTCTTGGTTCCCCCCTACCTCGTCTTTTTTTTTTTTTTTTTTTGATAAACCAGTTTTTATTGTTTTTTTTAGTTTGGAACACCAACAGCAGTGTTAAAACATTTGGATAAAACACATACCATAGAGCGACATAAAATATACAAGATCCAGGCGGGGCAACTCATTTGGCACACAGTAAACATTGCATGAAAGGTGCAAGGCGATTAATAAGACAGTGCATCAGGTAAGACAGACTGCCCAAGCCATTTCCCCCATACCTTGGTGTGTTTCCGGGGACCCCCACGGGCTTCGTAGACCCCCGCTCCTGCTGTGCGCACCAGTCCACACCCCTCCTCCATTTGGCCAGGGTGGGGGGTTTAAAAGCCAACCATTGTGAGGCAATGTCTTGCTTCGCCATCAAGAGGGCTGTTCCCAAAAAGGACCTTTCAGCCCTTGTACCCCCTGTCCCCTCAAGTACCCCAAGTAAAATCAGTGTGGGTGACATGGGAATCTCCTGGCCCAGAACCCCAGACAGTTCCGTGAGCACTCCCGTCCAGTAAGCAGCTAGGACACCACAGACCCAGACCATGTGGTAAAAATCTGCAGGCTCCATGCCGCATCGGGGGCAGGTGGGGGTGGGGTGGAGGCCGGCCCTATGCATGCGGTGAAGGCAGAGGTAAACAAAGTAGAGGTAGTTAATTTGAATGAGGAGCAGCCTGGCTGAGGTTCTTAGTTCCCGTGGGGCCATTAGTGCGGTCCTCCAGTCTTTGTCCTCATAGGTCCCACCCATTCCTCCCATCGGTTCCTGAGGTGGTCCAGTGACCCTGGCGAGTTAATAATGAGTGTGCGATAGATCTGCGAGATCCCCCCTCTACCCAAGTGCCCCATCAGCAGCCTGGCTTCCAGCGGGCTGAACTCTGGCATGGGGTCCGGTGAAAGAGAGTGGGCAGCAAGTGCGTGTCTGAGCTGGAGATACTTGTAAAACTGGGAGTGTGTGAGGTGGTATGTCTGCTGCAGTATTTGAAAGGACCTTATATGAGTCCCTGACCCGACATCCCTCAACCTTGTGATACCAATACAGTCCCAGGGGCAAAAGCCACTAAGGGACGCTGTTTCCCTCAACCAGGTCCCATGCCAAAGTGGAGTTTGCTACGTAAGCTTGGACCCCCATCGCACATGTTGCATGGCCGATCTCCATGCCAGAAATACCACCTGGGTCAATGTAGGCAATGAGCGGGGGATCGGAGCGCCATAGAGCATACTCTGGATCTGGGAATAATTCAGCTGTGTGAGCTCCACTCTGTACGCCGGGTCCGACCACCCCCTGTTGAACCAGTCATGGATGACGAGCAGATGGGCAGATAGGTAATAAAGATAGAAATTGGACATACCCAGACCCCCATCTTAAGGTCCTCGCTGACAATTTGCGAGAGTGATATGTTGTCTGGAGTCCTTCCACAAGAATGATGACATGACCCTGTCTAGGGCCGATAACCAAGTTCGAGATATCTGAAGGGGTAAATTCTGAAAGGTGTACAAGAATCGCGGAAGGATCATCATCTTGTATAGGGCGATACGGCCTAAAATGTTCAGAGGGTGGGAACGCCACTTGGCGTGATCTGGTTTTCTGAACCAGTGGTTGGAGGTTAAGGGTCCACGTGAGTTCGGGGAGCAGTGACCCATATACCTAAATACTTGAAACTGAGTCTGCGTAGGGAATTGTCTCCTTCCAGTCGAAGCAGTCCCGGGACGCCTTGAGGGGAACCAATACAGATTTGGCGGGATTCAGGCGCAGACCGGATGCCTCTTCAAACCGCCTGAGCAGTTGGAGGCATCGGGGTCCACTCACTGCAGGTTGGGTCAGGTATAGCAAAATGTCGTCCACATACAGCGCAATGCGGTCTTCTTGACCTGCCCCACACCTCCAACCGGTGAAATGAGGGTCCGTGTGGATAAGTGCAGCTAGGGGGTTTATCGCCAAGGCTAAGGGAAGGGGGGACAGGGGACAACCCTACCTGGTCCCCCGTTCAATGGGGAAAACTTTAGAGAGGACTCCGTTAACCCGAACTCGGGCTGAGGGGTTGTCGTATAGGGCCTTCACCATGCCCTGAAATCTGGGCCCGATCCCGGTTCGGGTAAGTACCAAAAGCAGGTAGCCCCAGTCCACCGAGTCGAAGACCTTTTCAAAATCGAGGAGAAGCAAGGCAAGCTCGGGGTGCAGGCGGTGTCCGTGCTCCAGGGCCACATGCAGTCGTCTGATGCAGTGTCTCGTGCTCCGGAGTGGCATAAAGCCACACTGGTCCGGATGCACCAGAGTCGTGATGATGCGCCGGAGTCGATTCGGCAGAATCGCGGCAAAGATTTTAACGTCCTGGCTGAGGAGCAAAATCGGGCGATAGTCCGCACATGAAGTGAAGGGGGGGCTGCGTCTTACGTATCACTACTATGGTTGTGGAGTCGACCTCTGCCGGGAAGTACCCCTCCTACATAACCTCCTGATAGAAAAGTAAGAGGTGAGGGATAAAAATCTCACGGAATGTGCTGTAATATTCCATCGGGAACCCGTCTGGACCCGGTGTTTTGCCGGGCGCCACACCAGACAGTGCATCGCCGATCTCTTCCGCTGTGTGGGATTCGTCTAGGACATGGATGTCAAGGGGGGGGGACAGTTTGGGGAGTGAAAGTGACTCGAGGAAGGCGTGGGTTGCCGCCTCGTCTCTAGCCACGGGCCTGGCATATAGGTTTTGGTAATAAGATGCAAAAGTCTGCACTATCTCCGATAGAGAGTGCAGAGTTTGGCCTTGGGCGTTGAGTACCTCCAGAACGATCCTGTTGGCCTGTGAGTGTAAGGCCAGCCAGTAAAGTAACTTCCCGTTTTCGTGGGGTAAGCGAACAATGGTGTACCCCTGTGGGTGCCCTCCCTGGGGACCCTACCCGGTGTGTCGGTGGCCAGAAGGAAAAGAGAGTTGCCCCAGGGCTGTGTGCTGCAATACGGTATGTGCGTGTGTCTTAACCTGAGCGGGAAAAGAATAAGTTTAAACAGAGAAATAACCAACAGTGCGAAAACAAAACCCCTCCCCCCCCCCCAACACCCACCCTCCCCATACTTCGACCCCAGAAGCATCTGTCGCCCTACAAACAGTGAGCACATAAGTAACCAATGGGTTCAGTAACATTCCAAGTGTCGTAATGACTATGTGAGCATCCCTGAAGTGCAGAGGAAAATCCTCAGTTAGTCCAAAGTCATTCGGGGCCTGATGGGGTGGCAGTTGACCAGGCCTCCAGAGTCAGTGCGGCCCAATGGATTTAACACACTTCCCTGGTCGAGGGTCAGTGAAGGGAGTAGGCGCCTCAGGACCGTGACCCCCGCCGGGATCCAGTTAATGTTTCCCACCAGGACCGGGGGCGTCTCAATCCAGCGCCCCAAGCCGGAACCAAACTCGTCTTCCAAGCCTTAGACCTTCTGTATTGCGTAGATGAGGGGGAGATCAGCCGGTATTCATTCGATGTTGGGGCTGCGAGACAAGTCTGAGTCCAAGTGAGGGAGGGCTAGGCCCACTCTGTGGGGACTCCGCTTCTCCGCTGTGGGGCTGAACCCTCCACCCTCCATGGTGGAACTGGGTAGTCGCTTGGAAGGTGACAGAGGTATCTCCTGAGGGGACCCCGGAGGGGATAGTAAGCGACCTCCTCCTCCTCCGTCCCCTCCTCGATCTGTTGCGCAGTCTGCGTGGCTTGGGCAGAGTCTGTGGGTCCTGTGTCCCTGATACTGGAAACTTGTTTTTGGAGGTTGGAGATGTTGTCCTCTGCGGATGAGATCTGGGTTTCCGCCTCGGTCAGCCTAGTTGTGGCATTACGGAGATCCTGGCACAGCAAGGCTACATTCCTCCGTACCTCTCCTATCTTGGTCTCCTATTTTGGTCTCCACCGCTGACTGTGAGGTCTGAATGGCCTGTAGTATCATGGCAAGATCCGGGTGAGAGGGGCCTGGTCCGTTGCCACCAGGGAGGTCTGAGGAGGCTGCCGAGGGGCCGGCAGTATACTGGTCCATCTTAGTCTGGGTCTGTGTGGTGCCAGAACGGGCCGGTCTGTCCTTTCCCATGTCGGCGCCACGGGGGCAGGCTGGGCCGAGGTAGTCACGTCGACCCAAGTCCCCAGGGGTTCACTCCGCTATTCTGACCTCCGCGTCGCGGGATTAGAGGTGGTCCGGCAGCAGCCCCCCAGGAGCCGGTGGAGAGCGTGATGCGGGTCCGGCTGCCTAGCCTCCAGGGGCCTACAGGGTTCCGACATCTTCAGGGCATCCCCGATCTCAGTAGCAGCCATTCGAGGGACACAATATAACGTTCATGAAATTCCTGCAGGGAGGCGTCTCAGGGAGTTTCCAGATCCTATCTACTAGTGGACGCTGAAAGGGAGAATGAAGGGGTAGGTGGGGGGACCCCATGGTTTGGGGGGCACCCACTAAGGCCCGCTCCCCCAACGCAGACCGAATCGCGCTATTTCAGCCTCCCCAGGTCCTCAGTCCAGGCCTCCGTAGGTCGATGGACTCCCCCAAGCGGGGATCAGAGGTCCCAGTCCAGGGCTTGGGGCCGGCCCGCTGTAGGGTCACTCACGCCTCCACTTGCGTAGAGCCGGGATGAGCCCAGGGCTCGGGGGCTCCCTGCAACCCCAGGCAGCCGAGCAAACAGGCGGACCTCCACTTAGTCCTTTTCCCAGGCGGCCCCTCATCCAACGGCCAGGAATCAAGGGCAAAGGTAGGTCCGGATCTCAGGGGCCTTCAGGTAACCCCAGGTCGGTCGGCCGAGCCACAGGGTCAGGGGCCCACCCCATGTTCGGGCCCCAGGCTGGCCCCCTCCCCACCCGGGTTGTTTGCCCCAACAGTACCTTGACCGCGGGCCCACCCAGGTCCAGCGAGTCTGCTCTTCGCTTGGGCATTCTGGGTCCATCACTGGGCTGCATACGTCAGGGTAGGGAGGAGGGGAGCGGGACTCCTCCGTCGGGCCGCACCAATCTCCCTCAGCGGCTCGTCGCGCAGGAAACTCCGGTCTGCGCTGCCTTGGGCCATCTCAGGCTCCACCAGGCCCCCGATCTTCAGATGCACAGGAGGGGGGCACCCGGTGCTCTGTCTGGGTCGCCCTGTACTCTGGGATGGAGCTTCAGGAAGATCTGGTGGACCCTCACCGTGGGGTCCCCCCGCACACTCCACGGCCCCTACCGGATCACTGGGCCAGCCTCAAGGTGGTCCCAGTCAAGGGGGCTCAGGCGTTACTTTGAAGGCTCCACCAGGTCTCTCGCTCTCTCGCCTCCACGCGGCTGGAAGGCCTCCAGGCGCACTCCGCAATCGCCGGTCCCACCGGCCCAGAGTGTCGGGTAAAAGGCTCGGGACGCGGCGCTGCACCGCCGCTCATCCCCTCCTGCCACCAGGGAGGCAGATGGTCGTTTCTTAGTCCGGATTATGTGCGGATCACGGGGATAGGGCCTGGCGAGACGTTAAGGTGCGTCCGCCATGTTGGCATCCTTGGCCACGCCCCCACCTCATCTTTTATATGCCCCCCTACCTTTTTTCTCTTTTCAGCCTTCTCTCTGTTACCCTCACCATCTTTCTGTATCTGTTTTTTACTTTTTTCTCGTCGGATCTCGTCATTTGAAATTGGCGAGGAGGAGACCACAGCACACAGCACGGATCAGCAGCTGCGAACACAGCGGAGAAATTATTGAGAGTAGGAAGGTACTTTTATATACTTAGGAGCGACAGCCAGGGCGCTTAAACGCTACAGAGGGAAGGTGTGGCGCACCGTGTGTTTTCTTGAATTGGGACTGAATCACCCCAGTAGCTGTTACTTTTGCTCCTAAGCCTATGCATAATGCTGAAACGAAAAGACAGAGCAACATCACTAATAACATTGTCAATGCATGTTTCAGCTGTGGCTCCAAAAGTCCTGTTGCTATTTTAAAAAATTGTCCAGCTATGGGCAAAACTTGTCTCAAATGCAAAAAGATGGGCACTTTGCCAGAGTATGCCGAAACTCGTAGAAAGTAGTGTTTGTAGGGGAAAATGCAGATTCTCTTTCCCCATGTGACCAGAACAGCACCAATTCAGATAGTAGGGTAGTATTATCTGAACAAATTATTGATACTCAAGACGGTTGTGAGGAGACTGCTGATCCCAAGTGTGAGCTATTTGACCGAAAGGTTTCATTAGTAGTAACGATGGACTCAGGTTCTCCGATCATCATCATTTTGAACAAATTGTTTGAGCTAGAATGGACACAAGTAACATTGGATAGTCCAGACATTTTCACAGTTGCATTTGGTGACCAAGAGATTGAGATGGTGGGATATTTCAAGGAAAGCGTTAAGTTCAGGGACTGAGAGATCCACACTAAAGTGTGCGTGGTAAAGAAGGGTTACACCATTTTAGGATGGCAAGATCAGGGGTTGTTTGGGATGGTGTTAAGACCTGACACTCTGTATCCCACTACCTTGGAAGGTTCCATTGCTACAGTGAGAGAAACTGAATCACTAGAGTTGTCCCTGAATTATGTTTTGGAGAAACATAAGGCATTGTTTCTAGAAATGTTAGGTCTGGTAAAAGGGTTTGAGCATCGTATTATCCTCAAGCCGGGTGTGTTGCCTGTAGCGCACAATGTAAATAGTTTACCCCTAAGTATAAGGGGGGAGGTTGGAGGAGCATTTGAAGAATCTATGTGTGGACAAAATTATATGCCCATAGGTTCTTCACAGTGGATCTCTCCTAAAGTAGTAGCCTTGGAAAAAATCAGGAGACTTGAGGCTTTGTGTAAACCTTCGGTCTTTGAACAGGAACATTTTAATTGATTGTTTCCCACTCCCAAAAATACAAGAAATGTTAGTTCAGTTGGGGTTGAGTTTTCTAAGAGCAGCTTACCACCAGGTGGAGTTATCGCTGGACTCACGATCACTCACGGCTTTCAACACACCTTTTGGGGCATTTAGGTTTCTGTGGATGCCATTTGGGCTGTCCTCGGCCACATCGGTGTTCCAGAAACTTATGTACCAAATACTGCGAGGACTAGATGAAGTCTTGGCCTATAACGATGATAGCCTGATATTCACAGACTCGATTCAATCTCATCTCAAGTTGCTGGATAATGTGTTTGGAGTGTTGCATAGCTATGGCTTTAATGTAAAAAAAGAGAAATGCAAATTCATGGTTGAAAAGGTTCAATACTTGTGGCACAATTTGTCAGCGGCTGGGATTTCGTCTAAGGAAGACCTATTAAAAGCTATCAAGGATTGTCCTCCTCCCTCCGACAATGATCAGCTACTCAAGATTTGTGCAGAATTTTGTGTTCGAGACGGAACCTCATAGAAAATATTGTGGTCCGGAGCAAAGAACAATTAGACATGTTCAGCCAGTTGAAGGACATGATTATCCTAACACTCGCTCTTCAAGCTTCCAGAGATGATGTTCCCTCAGTGGGCAGTGTTGAAACGGTGACATTGGGCTGGGGCTGGGTTAAGTCAGATGGTACAAGGGGAGGAGAGAACACAATTGCTTTTATTTCCAGTAGGTTGATGTGTGCTGAGAAGAACTACAGCAGGATTCAAAGGGAAGCACTGGCAAGTGTTTGGTCGGCACAGCATTTTGCAACCTACTTGTGGGGAAAAGAATTTGTGATAGTCACTGACCACAAGCCTTTGGAGTCTTTGTTAAATGACAAGAGCTTGCGGAATGCCAGCCCCAGGTTGGTCAGATTATTATCCAAAATGACTGTGTACAATTTCAAGGTCAAACACATACCTTGAGGGAAAAACTGCAGGGCAGAATTCTTACCCAGGTGTCCTACGGATGCTAATAAGATGGAGAATGCCAATTGGGAAGAAGAGCTGGTGGTGGGGTTGATGGATGGTGTGACAGCCACAGACAAAGTTTTTTTTGGAAGAAGATTGAAAGATGAGTTGTTTAAAAGATTAAGGTTTGAAGAGACTCTTTGAGGTAATCACCCAGGGGTGGCCTAGAGAAGAAGGTTCAGTTCCTTTTTAACATTTTTTTTTTTTTGCATTTCTAAAAGCAGGAGCAGTATTACTACGCATCAACAATAGCAGCAAACAAAGGATACAGTACTAAATTCATACAAATATCATAACATGCAGACAGGCAAAAAGCCTAAAGAATTGTGCCACTGAGTTTCCGTAGAGTACATGGCATATAGTACTTAAAAAGCAAGAAAAGTGCATGTGCGTAGCCGGTACATAACAGATCAAGACCACAAATAGAATAAAGTCGCAACCTAGATATTCCAAATTCAAAAGTTCGAGGAGCCTATAAATTGCGCAGATTGCAAGCTTATGTAGTGGCTGCCTCATTCAGCATATAATACCCATCATTCCATCATAAACAAACAAAGTCTGGATAAAAAATAAAAAAAAGACCCAGTTTAAAAAAAAAAAGAAGCATATGCAGTTAGAGGGGAGCCCAAGCGACGGACCGGTCAAAGTGAACCACATTCAGCCCGGCCCGGACGATCCCCATCTAACCAGATATTCTGTCTGCCCAGGTCTAGATCATGCTTTCCATCCATTTTTAGATGGGCAACCAAATCCGGGTCCCCCATCTCTGCACTTTCTGCCCATTGCTCTCGTACAAATTAATTTCTCTATTATATGTTGCCAGAAACCTAGATCTCCATTTGACAAATGTGGGGGCTCTGTATTTAGCCAACCTGACGCAATACATATTTGTGCGACTGCCATAGCAATAAATACCATATATGATTATTTTTTCATCAGTCCCATACCGATCGTACTCTCAACCACACCTAATCGCACCAACAAAGGATTTATTTGAATCTGTTCCCCCAATAATCATCCCGATGAAAGTACCAATCTCCCGAAAAATGGGGTCTAATGCCGGGCATGAGAAAAACATATGTACAATGTCGGCCAGCCCTGCCCCACACCGATTACAGCATCTGTATCGTTTAGCTGGGGTATTATAGAGGTCGAATATAGTTTCAAAATGTTAACTCTTTAACCCCACTGTCAGCAAAATTGAGTGATTCCTGAATTAGGAGACCCTCTACCCCGAGTTTAGATTCCCACTTGGCATTTTGGGTTCCAGATCATCCGGCAGATCTTGTAATAATAAATTGTGAATAGCCCCAATCCTAGCCTCCTTGTCAATGGCTTCTTAAAAGGAATACGGCTGAACAAGAGTTGATTCTTGGGCAAATTACTAACACAGTCCCGAATCTGTAGATATTTAAAGAAGAGTGCCCTAGTTAACCCATAATTATCCTGGAGCTCCCCAAACGAGTACATCTGCTCTTCCTCAAAAAGATCACCCAAAACAATGATACTATTTTGAGCCCAACTTCTAAAAATTGTGTCGTGCAATATAGAAGGTAACGCCAGTGAGTCTTAAATGAATTTATAATGGTTATATTTAGTGACGCTAATTCTCTTCTTAATTTGCCGCCATACCCTATATGCACCTTGTAAGATCTTAAACTTTGTGTTTTTTATAATAGCTGGGTTCAGGGTTTTTCAATATAGGTTTTTCAATATAGAAGGTAACGCCAATGAGTCTTAAATGCATTTATAATGGTTATATTTAGTGACGCTAATTCTCTTCTTAATTTGCCGCCATAGCCTATATGCACCTTGTAAAATCTTAAACTTTGTGTTTTTTATAATAGCTGGGTTCAGGGTTTTTCAGCAGGCTTCCTTTGGCCTCAATCCCTGGTATTAGCTCATAAATCGATGGGGCTTCAGTTAAGCTTAAGCTGTACCTTCTATCCGTAAACAGGATTCCCATATGTTGCAGCTTGCAGGTCCAATAATAACGTGAGATTAGGAACAGTCCACCCTCCACAACGTTTGGGGAGTGTCATTTTTTTAGACGCCCTCCTCAGCTTCTTGAACTCCCAAAGAAAGCTAAAACAGAAACTTTCAAATTTAGTCAACCAAAATCTGCAAATTTCTTATGGAATGGCCCTAAATAGAATTTTTAATGCATTGCACCTCCCCACCAGTGAGCGGTGCAAATTGTTGATTCTCCTAAGCTCCTGTCATATATTACATTGCAGGGCGGTTAGATTCAACTCATCTAGGTGGCCTAAGTCTGCTGCGATCCGAACTCTTAAGTAAGTTGCCTCCTCCATCACTTGAGGATCCCGACATCCAGTATGCTTAGTGCACACCACTTGCGTCTTCCCCTCATTAAGTTTATTGCCAGAGAATGCCCCAAATTGTTTTGCTTCTTTTTCTATCTTAATTAGAGCCTCTGAAGGGTCTACAGTAACCACCGCCACATCATCTGCAAAGCCAGCAATTTATATTCCACCTGGCCTGCCATCAGCTGGCAAATCTACGGGTTCTTCTCTAAAAGTGTAATACAGGCATCAATATTTAGGGCAAATAGCAATGGTGAACACGGGCATCCCTGTCTCGTCCCCCTGGAAATCAGTATTTTTCTGATTCAATCCCCATAAATCGTAGCTTTGCACTGGGGACATGGTAAAGTGCTTTAATGGCCTTAATGAACCCAGGGCCCAAGCCTGTATCGCTTGAGGACCGCCCATAATAAGCCCTACGAGACCCGATTGAATGCCTTATCGGTGTCTAATAAAACCAGACCCATTTTGGTCTTAGTTGCTTCCGCAGTATCAAATAGTGTGAGCACCCTTCTCACGTGATTGATTGTTCCTCGGCCTGGTATAAAACCATGTTGTCAGGGAGACACCAAAGTGGCGATAAAGTTGCCTTATCGATTTGCCAATACCTTAGCTTAAATTTTAGCATCACAGTTTGTCTGTATGACCCTTGGTTTAGTGGGGATTTGCCTTTCTTTTTAAATTCAATGATATTTGTTAATTCCCACGAAGAGGGAATTCCCCGCCCCCCCCCCATGATTTTAAGAACACTGAAAGCATGTGTTGACACAATTCATTATATAAAGCCCTATACAGCTCCATGGGTAGTTTGTCAGGCCCTGTAGCTTCGTCTGAGGCCAATGAACTGATGCTCCTGCTGCTTCCTCAGAGGAAATTGGTGAGTCGAGAGTTGCCCAGTCCTCTGCATCAAGCTCGACCCTAACTACTACTCATAGGATCTCATCATACCCAGCTGGCGGTACAGCTGTATCTTCCAAATAAAGATTCTGATAGAAATCTTAAAAACCCTAATAACTCCCAGGGAATCATATTTGCACACTTGGGTATCCTGTATGGTTTCTATCCTTTTTTCCAACCTACCTCTGTCTAATTCGTAATGCGAGCAGACGTCCAGCATTTTCCCCATATTCATAGCATTTACTCTTATGATTATGAAATTTAGCTGTGATTTCCTTGCTAAAATATTGTGTAATTCCAGCTTTTAATACTGCAATCTTTTGTTGAATCTTCGTGCTATCAAGCCTCTTGGTCACTGCCTGAGTCTGGCGCTCCTCTAATGAAATGAGGTATTTATAAAGTCCACGGATCTCTATGCATCTATGTTTTTGCTGGTACAAGGAGTAGCTTAGGGTTTCACCCCCAATTCCGAAATAGTGTCCCAGACTACAGAGAAGGTTCACTTCCTGATGAATTAAAGGGGTTTAGCAACTTGAGAGAGGAATTGAGTGTAGAAGGAGGGGGAAGCTGCTAATTCTTCCAGGGCAGTTGAGAAGCAAACTTATTGGATTGCTTCACCAGGGACATACTGGTGTGACAGGGACAAGGAAGAGAATTAGACTGTACTATTGGTGGCAAGGCATCGATGTGGACGTGAAATTGTTGGTTAGCAGGTGTTCGGATGCTGTTTGGCAGATAAATCGTTGTGCACTCGCAACATTCCCCTGTGCCCTTTTGAATTTTCAAACTCACTGTGGGAAAAATTGTGTATGGACTTCATTGGCCCCATCAGTATCTTAGGTGAAAATCTGAAATTTACGTTGGTTGTAGTGGATTACTATTCCAAGTGGGTTGCCTACAAATTTCTGAGGTAACCTTTTACAAGAAGTGTCATTCGGTTTTTAAAAAATGTGTTTCACTGTGAGGGCTTTCCCTCAGTGTTGGTCACGGGCATTGTGGTTCAAATCCAAGCAAATGCAAGATTTCTTGAAGTCTCTGGGGATCAAACATCTCACCAAAGCCCTCTATAGACCCCAAGGCAATGGAATGGTGGAGAGGGTCAACCGCATGTTAAAATACACCATTCAGTTGGCACTTTCCTCTGTATTGGATGTGGAGGAGACACTGGCAGAAAGAATCTGGAGTTATCACAACACTCTGCACTCCACCAGGGGAGTCCCACCTTTTGAACTGTTTAGGGGATAGGTTCCTTCAATAGGTTGTCCCACCAGTGTGCAGTCTATGGGGAAATATTAGGTGTAATTTGGATGATGTAAAGGCTAAGGTAGAAGAAGAACAACAAATGAAGAGCAGGGTCAGATATAATCATTTCATAAACGTTAAAGAGGTGCAGTTTCAGGTGGGAGATCAAGTAAGAGTTAAGAAACAGCAGGATGCCAAGAAAGGTATATCAAAGTATTTCCCCAGGACTAATGAGGTGCAAGCTTCCAAACATTTGGTTAAGGTTGAGGATGGCAGATGGTGGAGCAAGAGGAATGTTGGCAAGGGGAGGAGTGGAGATTTGGGAACCAAACACAAGGCTGGTTGTACTAGTGATTGGTATTACGATGTCATCACCGGTCTCTCAGGGATTCTGACTAATACTGCAAATGAGTCAGAGGGACTGGACAGTGTTACTAGGCCCTTGTGTCCAAGTAATTCTTGCAAGTCTTTAAGGAAGGGGGTCAAAGATTCCAGGACCAGGTCTCCCAGTATCAAATCCAGGAGAATGAGTGTTAAACTGAAGTATTTGGATGGCTATGTGGTGGGGTGATCTGCATTCTCCTCTTCCCTGTGTTGACCACTGAGGAATCTTTGTCCACCTGAATTTTCCCTCATGCATACATTACCTAGGTTGCATAGTTATTCAAATTTCATAATGCACAGTTGTTTTCTTGAATTTTGTTATGAACCATTGGTTTTGTTAATTGCGTTGTAATGTTTTACTTTCACTTGTATCTTTGTACTGTTTATTAGGGCATTCTATGTTGCCCCTGTGTTTTGCATTTTCTTCTTTAGCACTGTAGTTTTAATGTTATTTTGTTTAAATATCGTGTTATTTTTATGCAATTTTTTGTTTTGCATTTCCTGCTTTAGCGAAATGGTGTTAATGTTAAGTATATATTTTTTTATTTTTGGGTTATAAGAAGGGCGGCTCATCCGCTAAGGCCGAAGATTGTTGGCCCACTGCTTTTCAGCACTGCAAAAAAATAAAAATAAAATGATAATAACACTATGTTATTATGATTTTATTTTTCCGTGCTGAAGTTGTTTTGTGGGGTGGGGCTGGACTGGGCAGAGCAGGGGGGAGGAGTGGTGGCACTGTCTAAGTGTGCATGACTGTTTGGCCTGCTGTCTTGGGCCGGCCAAACCGTCATGCGCACTTAGCATGTTCTCCACCTGGCCGTATTATAAGCCTAGGCGGAGAACATGCCCAGGATCCCAGTCCCTGTCTGAGCGACACCCCCACCCCCCCATCCCACTAATGCTGCCCGAGAGCAGCCGCCACTGGGTGTGTTATGTATGGTAGGAATGGAATGGTGAGGGACGGATTGCTGTCCAAACAGTTGGAGATGGTTTCAAGTTAATTTAGTATTGCTGGGTTGATTAAAACCGTAGCAACATTAAAACAGTATAGAATTTTTTTTAAAGAAACTTTATTTAAAGTTTTACACAATAAAAAACTACAGGTGTGCAACCAATGCAGCAAAAAGAATCATGCAGTCATTAAACATGGTGTTACAGTTCTGTTAATCGGTCCAACCGCTGAACCCCCCTTCCACCAACATAAGCAAAGTAAACTGACATTTAATCCCCCTCCTCTTCCGTTCCTACCTGGCTGCCCACTACTGATGCGCTTTGTGAGCCTGACTGTGAGCTGTTAGCTAGCAGGTCATGACAAAGTTCCCTCCAAAGCCTTAAATCGTCCTCTAATTTCTCATCTTTGCGACATCTCTTCATGCACCTCCTCAGCTAATGTCCATTCGCGTACATCTCGTATCCATGCCAAAACCTCAGGCGCCCGCGTCCCCATGCACACAATAGCAATACTGTGCCTAGCTAGCACTAAAAGTAATTGCTGGAGTCTATAAACTATCTTGATTTGCTTTTTAGGTTTCCGTATTAACCCCAGTAGGCAATGGGGAGGTGTCATTTGCAATCGCCTATTCACACTGCCTCTGATCCGCTCCACCACCTCCGTCCAGAAGCTACTGACCTCAGGGCATTCCCAAGCCAAGTGCAGGAAATTGGCCCCTTCCCTGCGGCTCCTAGGGCTCGAGTCGGACCTGCTGGGGGCCATGCGATGTATTCTCTCCGGGGTCATATATGTGCGGTGCATGTAATTGTAGTGAATTAACCGGAATCGGGCGTTACAGGAGACCGTGTGCGTGAGTGCACCCACTGCCCTCCAGTTCTTTTCCTCCAGTAGCACCTCCAGGTCTGCGTTCCAAGTAGCAAACGCCCCGGGAGGGGGAGCACTGGCATCCTCCCTTATGGCCCTATACAATATTGATATGATGCGACTTCCCACACAGCACACGAGTAGAATATCTAGTGTCTGCGTAAGCTGTGGGATCGCTGGATGTGTGGGCCATATTTCTTTAAATATATTAGCTAAGGCAGCGTATGGTATATATTGTCGCTGCCCCAATTCAGAGCCGTCACAGGCTTGTTCGAATGTAATAAAGCTCTCACCCGAGTACAGATCCGCAGGGACGTCGCAACCCCCCTCCCGCCAGGTCTGAAATGACATATTGGACATCACCCTTCTAACTGGCATTATAGGACATAGTTAAACAATTCAATAGCAAAAGCACAATACGCCGGTTACAGGGTTAAAATCAACAGTTATACAGTTTTTGGTAAAATTGCTTGGGACTCCAACATGTAAATAAAGTGCATTTCGATCTTAAAGTACAAGATGGCAAACCATTACAGATTTAAACTTATTAAAACGATTTTGTAAAAAACAGATTCAAGGACAATGACGCCATGGATCAACTACAAAATGTTACTGGCAGTGGATTGTAAAAGGATAACCAACATGTGGGCAGATGCATGTCAGATTGTAAAGTGTATTCTAATGGACCCCGCTACTTGTCTATCACAAGATTGCTGACCGTAAAATAAGATACATATGAAATTCTAAAGTGTGCTCTAAGCAATACATATCAGTTAATAAAGTGCATGCTAAACAGTCCCTGATGCTTGTCTGACATAAGCATGCCAACCGTAGAGTAAAAACCTTTCTTCTAAAATTTTAAAGTGCAATCTAAGCAGTTTTGCAATGCTTGTTTATCCTTTGCTGCAGTGAGTTTGCTTATTTTATGAAAGCATGTAAGATTACTGCGAGCTCACATTAAGGTCCAGCGTAACTGTGCTAAGAGCCAGTAAAATGTGTGGTAGGGTCTACCTCTTGGGGTCCCTCCATTGTGGTGAGTATTTAACAAAAATTGCAAAGAGTTCCGAGGAGGCACAAAAGAAGGCAGATGTGTTGTTTTAACAAGGTGTGCAAATTCGCAAGGGAGGTCAGGTCCGGGATTACACACAGGCACAGTTGGATGCAACTCCCAAAGCTAGTGATGTAATGTTAAAGAAGAAAATACTTGCTCGGTGTCTAAGCAAGGTACTTGTATTACAACAGACCCTCTTCTTTGGTGCATTGGGGTAGTGCATAAGCTTGCATAATGCAGCTTCTCTGCCAGCTATATCTTAATTTCTGCAAACACTGGTGTGGATCGAAAACTGTCCCTCCTCTATGGGGGCTCGTTGGATTGGAGCAGGGGAACACTTGGGTGTGTAAAAAGGGAGGCCTCAAAAAGACCTTACTAAGGTATCCGTATGCTAGCAATTTTAAAATATACAGTCATGATCAAGGATAGTTGACTAATACCAGGGGAATCGTCGTAGGTCAAGGGAGTTCCGAGATACCCTAATGCTGCCCTCACTGTTATTCATGCCTCTGGATGAAATTAGGAAGATTCCCCCTCCCACTAAGTCGCTGCTTATTTACAGTATGCACCGATGTTACGTAAATAAATGTTTGCAAATTAAGCTCGATACATAGCAGTACATAAGGGCTTCCAGGAAGAAGGATATCTGCTGGAAAGCCAGGGCGGCTTAGCCAGCCTGTGCAGTCTGTCCAATACTGCCATTTTCCCCTCCACCTTACTAAGGAACTTCACTAGGTGCCAGTTCAGCTGCAGGTCCCCTGGAGCGAAGCAGGCCAACACCGCCTGCCTACGTGTGCGAATTCCTCTTTGATTGAACAATGTTCTTAGCAGTAATCTGCGTTCAGCGGTTAGCTCCTTACAGGAGCATATTAGGTGTGGCAGACCTTCTTTGTTGCCATTGCATAGTCGGCAGCTGCACAGGGCTGGATTTCGCATCCACGGCAGTAGATGTTGCAAGGATTGAAGTATTCCAAGACGATATTTAAAATATTTCTCTTTGACAGTTAGGATACCCCGTGTGAACATAAGTTTGCAGGGCCGCAGTCCTGTAGTTGTTCAGAACAAGCCAGCCATGGGCTCTTCCGGCCAAGGCTTCCTTGTCCTCGATCATCGAGAGGAGTTTAATGGTTTTGTTGACCATTTATTTTAAGCATTATAGGTGGCTGGTAGAAGTTTCCCCAGAGTTGGTTTAGACCTGTTTCCATTAGCGAGCCGCTGAGGTATTGTCTGGCAGGAGAGTTATCTTTGCTCTGCAACTCAGTCCCAAAATGTGAGTTGAAGGAGTTTGGTGCTGCCCTCCTGGTTTTGTTCCAGCAGATTATATACACCCTCTCCCCTCCCCCGGCCAAAAACTGATTCTGGAGTCCAAATTCAAGCCTGATGTTTGCTAGAGAAGTATATTTGGTGAGATTGAAGATCATTCTGTATGTTGTAACCATAATACTGTCCAAAATGAATGCATCCCCCCCCCTTGCGGGGGTTCCCGCCCACACTTTACGGTTGGCGCCAGCTTTGCTTGGATCACTCGGAGTAGTGAAGTCATCATTGGACCGAATCGTTTTTTCTTTAGATTTTTAAAAGTTACGGCCAGTGCGTTTCCTTTTCCTTTCAAAACCTCTTTCTGGGGAGCAAATGGCCCATTTTTTTATCGATGATCACTCCCGGATATTTGTATTTGCCTACTGACTCCAGCCGCTGCCTGGCCAAGAACCAGCTCAAAGATCTTCTCATTGCAGTATTAATTGGCATATTTTTTGTTTTTTCAAAATTGATGACCAGGCCGTTTTTCTGTGGAGTAGTCCTGCGTGATGTTGAGCAGGCGTTGCAGCCCTACTTGGGTGTGACTTATTAAGACCAAGTCGTCGGAATAAAGAAGGCTGGAGAGGACTATGCCTCCTAACAATGGGGGCTCGGGAGATGCAAGTGTTTAGTTTAGATGTTAGATCAGCCAAGAAGAGATTAAGCAGGGTGGGCGCGAGAACACACCCGTGCTCCAGTCCTTTAATTTGAATTCATCTGAACAGGTGTGTCCCAGAGCCCAACCTTGACTTGCACCCACATGCCCTTTTGCAACAGTCTATGTAGGTTCAATTGGGTGGATGGAATATTCCAATTTGCTAATCTGATAGAGACGTCTAGCCACAGATTCCTTAACTTTTGAATTATCCCCAGGCTTCAGACTGGATCTGGAAATTTTTCAGCAGTACCTCTGCACGCCGGGGAACGGCGTTGTATGGCTCCGCAATGATGTATCCGGATGTGACGTAAGCGGTGCCATACAAGTCCCCGCTGGCTCGTGGACATCAGTTTCTTCTTTTCTGCGCTGCAACGCGGATCCGGAGAAGCAGTTCCTCGGGGCCTTTGTATTTTTGGCCTACTTCTACGCCTTTTGCATCAGGGAACAGTGTGCCTATGACATAGGGTTTTAAGACATGAAAGACCTGTGCTTGGCAGATGTTGGCTACGGATCCCCATTCCATCTGCATGTGGTGTCTAGGAGAGCACCACGACTCCCAGGAGTGCGACGCCTGTAAACGGCTGAGGCCTAAGGCCTTGCAGGAAAGGCAAATTAAGCTGTTGACGGCGCGGCTCTCCCAATCGGAGTCCAGGCGACGTCCGTCTCATTCCTGCTCTGAGGTTCCTGCCCGGGGCTGTTCAAAGAGCCGTTCCTGTGAACGTTGCTCCCCTAAGTCATGAAAATCCCGTCGTAGGGTATCAGTCACAGGGGTCCCCTTCGGCCTCACCAAGTTGCGACGTGGTCTCTGCTGGTTCCTCCTGTTCCTTACCGGAGGACGTCGCACAATAGTCAACCCCGTGCCACCCTCCTTATCCTGGAGCGACTATGACCCATATGCAGGCATGCTATCATGCTCTGCATGCGCTTTTGGGTCCATGCCTCCCCCTGGAGCGTCTTTGGGCCCCAAGGAGGTAGGGGGTACTCCAACTGGAAACACGCTGGCGGGTTCACCTTCGGCGCCGGTCGAAGACCTCGACTCCCTGCCTGGAATCATCACGCCGTCAGTGCACTGCTCGGTGCGGCTTCCAGTTGTGATGCCAGCGGCGTCGGATGAAGTTGTACAGGCGGATGATACGTCGCCCCTCTGTCGTCAGTCTGCGCCAGAGGCAGATATGATGACGCCCCGACGCCGGTCAATGCCGGAGACGCCGCTCATGGTGCATGATGATACAACATTGCCCCGACGACAATCGGCGCCGGAGACACCGCTCATAACCACTGCGGTTCACGTATCTTCTCCTTTGCATTCCGGAGCCGGCTCTGTTGCTGTTTTTCCAGCATTGCAAGGTGGCTCAGGTGATGCCGGTGACGTCAACCACTTGGTTGGTCTTGTTCAACCTCTTGTGGAAGGTTCTTAGGCTGCATTGGATGAGGATGGTAGTCTACAACCCTCTCCTGATTCTGCTAGTGCAGCTTTTGCTGAAGCTGTATAGAGAGCTGCTGATGTTTTGAAATTGCAGCTTCCTTCGGTGACTTTGTCATCTGATCCCTTGTTGGATCTGCTTCATCAGGGTGTGACGTGTTGAACCCTTACTGCCCTATGGAGAATCTCTATATGATGTTCTTCTGGGAACTCGGGTGAGGCCAGTGACCGGGCTTTCAGTTGGTCGTGCCATTTCCTATCGCCATCATCCTGCTCCAGACGACCCTGTCTGTCTTTCTCGAAGCCCTACAGCTAAGGGGTTCGTCATGCAATCTGCTATGGCTTCGCCAAATCCAGGTGTTTCTCCTCTACTTCCACCAGGTAGAGAATCCAGGTGGTTGGATCTGTGTAACTGGAATATCTGTGCATCAGCTAGTTCGGCCTTGAGGTCGTTTAACACATCTTGTGTCTTAGGTAGGGCTTCATATGCTGTATGGTACTCTGTCACCCATCTGCTTCCTTCCCTTCCTGAACGGGTCAGGGCTGAACTCTTTCAGCTTGCGCAAAATGGCAGTGAGTTGGCAAAGTTTAATATTAAATCGGCGACTGACGCCACAGATTCTATTGGTAGATCCATGGCGTGGTCTATTGCCTTTCGCATACACGCTTGGTTGCGTGAGTTGAAATTCCCCAAGAATGTTCGGGAGAGTTTGAAAGATATGACCTTTGATGGTGATTGTTTATTTAACATCCATGCAGATTCAGCGATTCAACACCTCATGGCTGGTCACTTATAATATGGCCTTTTCAGGTCTTTTGCTTCTTTTTTATATAGCCACGGTTGTGGATCTTCAGGTTTAAGGATTAAATCCTGTCTCTTCTGCACTATCGTGGTGTTGAAGTATTAAGCGCTACTTCTTTCTTATTGCGAGAGTGTTTGACTCTGGATTTGACTATTTTAATCTCAGGTTTGTCTTTGCAGCTGCTTAGTCTCAAGAGTTCATACCCTTTTTGGGTAAACGTCTTACTCTACGTGGAGTATTGGTTTGCTATTGTATAGCTTTTTATGGGTACTACTTGTGTAGGCTATTTGTTTGCTATTAAATAGTTTTCTCTGAGTACCCTGATTTGTGCGGGCATCACTCGGCTATGTGGCTTAGTCCTTTATGGACTCCATTATATGCTCTTTTAAGGGCTATTGTTGTGGGCTAATAGCCGTTCTTTTCATCTTGTGATACCCTTTTTGGTGTTCTGTTACCTTTACATGCCCCTCTGGTTTTTCTTAGCCAGGGTAATCAGTACAGTTCGTTTTCTCTTCTTGAGCGGACTGCATTTTTATTATGAGTGCTTACATTTTTGAAGAGTGGTTCTGGTAAATTCAGAGTTTATGGTTGTATTCTTTTGAATACAAGAGTTTGTAGCTTCCTCCTTTGTGGGAGGGTATAGGTAATTCCTTTGTTCAGTTGTGGGACATGGAGGTGTGATCTCTGTTTCTTAAGCTGTCTAAGAGGCAGTGTTTGGAACGGTTAAGGCTGTTTTTGGTCATTCATTACATGATGGGAGGTTTTTAGGCTTTATAGAAAGCTCTTCTTGTTATTCTCCTACAATGTTCTTTGCATATGTTATTCTGTCTGAAGGTTAGATATTACCCATCTTCTTGAGGTTTGTATCTAATTTTCTCTGTACTTATCAGTCTTTGAGAGATCATGTTGAAGTGTAAATGGTGTGTGTGTGTGTGTGTGTGTGTATGTGTGTATATATATATATATATATATATATATATATATATATATACATACATATATATATAGAGATATATGTATATAAGTCCTTGTCGGACTTACGATCAAATTTTGTTTTGTATCACAAGTGTGGTCGTATGTGCTTGCTGCTGGCAAAAACAAAAAGAAAACAGAAAGAGGTTTTTCATGTGAGATGCGGTTGCTTCTTTTTTCTCGTTTACCTTGGTGCCTCGAGTGTGTCCACGACTCGAAATCATGTTCAGCTTGTCGGACCATGGCACTGAAGGCCATGCGAGGGGCAAGCTTGGTAGTTCCTTGCGGTCCGGCAGTAGACGGTGGTGAAATTCCGTGAGTTGTTGGGCCACTCGGAGTCTCTGGTGACATATAAATATATATACACCTTTGTGGCAATATTTTATACGTCTGGCATAATTGATGAATACCTATACAGGATTCAAATCTGTTTGGTGTCATTTTAACTTCTTTACAATGCATTATGTAATCTTCCAATGTTCATTCTGTTCAAACAAATGTTTTTTTACCATGGAGGTATTATTGTTTATCTTTCTTGGTGTTCGGATTATGTCTCCAGTTTTTACGTTGATGTTTATATATTTTTGTATAATGAGAATGAGTTCTGAGAGTCCTTCTTTTTGGATGTTATCAGGACTGTTCTTTCTCTAATATTTCTTTATTTTGTGAAGAATGCGGTTTACATGGCTTTTGTCTTGTACTTGGCCCTTTTGGTCAAAGAGTTCTCTTTCTCCTTGGGGGATAAAGGATAATGTCTGATAACTGTCAGATGGTTGGTTAAGGGTTTTCCCACTTTTAGGGCTCTTTATTATTTATATGTTCGGTGACCGTGATCATGTATTCTATTAAGAGCCAAGCTCTTGATCTGCTGTTCCTACGTACATTTGGTCGGTTGTTGGTTATGACTGGCTGGTTCTCTTCGAGAACTTTCATAGCATTAGTTTGCAGACCCTCCTCCAGGGGGGTATCGCTATGATATTTAATTCAAAAGTTAAGGAATCTGTGGCTAGATGTCTCTATCAGATGTACAAGTTGCTAACTTTTGGTAACGTAATATCTGGTAGAGTCACAGTCTAGCCGCAGATTCCTTAACGCCCTGTCCATCCTCCCCTCTGTGTGAAAAACCTATGAGACAAGAGCAATACCCTGTTTCAATACTGGTTTATACACCAGTGGTCACTATCATGTTTATTGATGACTCAACAAACATCTTGTTGTTGCCTCATGAGTATTGTCTTGGTATTATCATACCTTTCACTTCCATTGGTGAGTGATCTGTAGAGTGGGGGGTGATTTCCTTTGCAAGGCTGGTTATGCATTAGGGTGCAGGGTTATACGTAGCATAAGCTTTGTTGGTTAATGTGGGATTTTTACCTTAAACTCTTTGTGGCTGGTATTGGTATACCATTTCATGTTTATTCGTAATTAGTGTTGCAAAGATTTTGATCTTCTTTGGGCACACTGTTTCTACAGCCGGTTTCTAAGGTGGCTCCTCGTTTTGGCGCGGACGTTTCCACAGAAGAAACTGACGTCCGCGCGCCAGAGGGAACTTATATGGCACCGTGGATGTCACATCCGGAGACGACGTCACTGCGGAGCCGTACGATGCCGTCCCCCGACGCGCAGAGGTACTGCTGAAAAATTTCCGGATCCAGTCTGATGCCTGGGGAGAATTCAAAAGTTAAGGAATCTGCGGCTAGACTGTCTCTACCAGATATTATGTTACCGAAGGTAAATAACTTGTACATTTATGCCAGATTTTACCTCGGTCAACATGGTTGAAGGCAGATCTAGAGTCAATAAAGCTTAGGTACAGAGCCAGCCTTGCTCCTTTTGATGCGTCAGTCAGTAGGGATAGGGCCAAGATGTTAGTTGAGGTTCTAGTGTGTTTAGAAAATCCCGCCTGATTTGGCGGAATTATGGCCTTATCAGAGGCGCAAGATAATAATTCCACGAAGAGTGTGCCTGCAAAGTACCCGCTGTAGATTTTTGCGGATGATTTATCTCCACTCTTGAAAATGGGGGAAATTGTAGACCCTCTCCATGGAGCCGGTATTGCTCCCTTGGCTGGTAGCTGTAGGAAGACAAGATCAAGTTTCTCAGCCCAACATCCTGCGTTGTGTTTAAAGAGAACTGGAGGGATGCCGTTTGGGCCCGGGGCCCCCTCACGTCTACCTATAGCTATTTGTTGCCTAATTTCGTTTGGGGGTCTTGTGTTGGCTGTTGAGTGGCAGATGTTTGGAAGCCTGCCTTCAAGTCATAGCTATTGGAAGTATTTATCAGAGTGTTATCTAAGGCCTGTTTGTAAGCTCCTCTATCAGCATTCTCATTAAAGTGAGCAAACAGAAATTCGGTCCTGGTCTCTTCTGACAAGTGTGAGCTGATTCCTCCTTGAACAGGTCACAATAGCTTATTAGTTGTGTCCCACAACTTATGCTATTGTTGTTCTGCATGTCAGAGAGCAGTTTAGCCCAAAATAGGTCATCGTGCTGCCTTTTTATTGCCCATTTTTGTTTTTTAGCACAGTTTTGTTGTATCTCAGCGTTTATTGCAGGGTTGTATCACTTGGCCTGCGATGGAGGGCTTTTAGTGTTTTATTTATGGTCTTTTTAATCAACTTCAGTTGTTTAATCTGTGGCAATGGGATTGAGCCCTGGTGCCTAGCACCATGTTATGGAGACCTTAATTTTATTGGGGTGGAGAATGTTTCGGCTAGTTCTTTGGTAAATAATCCCCATGTAGCGGCGAAAGATGGCTGGGGGTGCCTGGAAGATAACTTCTTGTGCCAGGTGATCGTTATCCTCCTTCTCGTCAAGATAGTAGGAGTAGACATTGCGTATTAATGGAAAAGTGACAAAAGTATAATCTAGTGTTGAATTGACTGAACTTGAGTGAAATGATGCTGCCGGCGAATTATCCTCCATGAACCGGCTGTTGAGTGCGCGGAAACTTAAGTGCTCTAGATACCCTAGAAGTTGCTTGCCGATTTTATTTAGCTTGCCTGTTCTATTCCCTCCTTGCTCTGGTATGTCCAAATGTGAAGTTTTGGATGCAATGATGTTTTCATCAGAGAAGGATCCTAAGAGGTGTAAATTGAAATCGCTTGACACCACAAAGTTTGAGGTTTGTTCTTCTTCCAGGTACCTTGGGATTTCGTCAACCAGTACTCTTGAGGCCTTTAACCTATTTTTGGGGTGTATGTAGACAATGACTATTACAGCCTCGGTTTTGGCATCCTGGCAGTGAATTGCAGTTCTGATTGCATTTATTGTTGGCAACTTAGACTGTAGTCGATTGGAAGAACCTACGCTAGTTACTGACATGTAAATTGCTAAACCACCCATGGAGTGGCTTTATTATGCTTCTCTACACGTTGGCACAAAATATTTTGTGAAGCCCTGTATGTAAAAGGGGCCTTCCAGCCACGTCTCCTGAAGGAGGATTATATTGAAGGTTTGTAAATAAGATTACAGTTTTAGGTCTGATGCTTTATTTGCTAGGCCGTTGATGTTCCAAGAACAGAGGCGTAGGAATCCTTTGAGCGTTTACAGTATGCTGAGCTTTGTCACAGATTCCTAGTTGCGCAATTTATTATGCGTGATAACCCTCTCCAGTTATGGTTCGAAGTCTCAACTGTTTGTTGGTAAGACTCTAGTTGGTTCCTAGGTGTGGCCCTTGTTGAAGTTGATTTACTGAAAGCACCCTTAAGGACTGAGTGTGTGATCTTGGTTTGCTACGCATAATCTTAGAGTTGGTCCGGGCATGACAATGGATGAGAGTATCCAGATTCATGGTAGGGTCTCAACCTTATTCCCCAGCTCCTGAAGGTCGGCCATTCGTTCAGATTTTTCCAAGCTATTTTAGATGTCTTCCAGGTGGCCTTTGTTGCCTCAATCTCCAGCGGACTCCTGGAGAGTACCAATTTAATTGATGTCAGGTCAGTTGACTTTAAGTTTTCGAAGTTGGAAGTCAGTGTTAATAATTGTAGAATGTTACCCCTGTTTAGGATATCACAGTTGCCTTTTAATTTGTATTCAGGTTATAACATTATGATATTTTTTTCCTGGTTGGTCATCGAGCATTGCCTGAGATTCGCATTGACGTCTGCAAGGTTGTTGTGTTGTTAATGAAAGAGCTTCCATCAGGTTTGGCTCAGTGATTCCTAAGACACAAGGGGTCTTCATGGGTGGTCTGTTTTGGAGCGGCTATATAAGTACTATTTTGCTCTGCCATAAGTTTTCCTTGTGTCTTGTGTGCCCTTGCTATTGGTAAAGGGGTTTTCTGCTGGGTCAGCACCCTGTGGGGCGATGAGTTGCACCTTGATTGCTAAATTAGCTCCTATATCCGGTCCGCCTGTTTCTTTTGCTTCAATAGATGGTGGAGGAACACTCTTCTGTATTCAGAGATGCTGCTTCCAGGGCCTTTTGGTTCCTGATTGCCATTGTGTTATTGCTCCTGTGGGCTTTCAGGGTGTCTCCATTGACTGCATCACTGCTGTTTGAATCTCCGTCTCCAGTTTCTTCTCCTGGCTGATTGCCCACTGCTGGGAAGACTTGTGAATGAGGTGATGTTTCAGGGTTGTTAACGTCCCTATAGCTTGTCACTATTTGGGGTGTGGAGTATTCCCTGAAATAGTTTGTAATGTAGTTCTTTTTGTTTCTACCTTTCCTTCTCTGCCTCCTTCGGGCTTGTGCATTGTTCGGGCTGCCCTGGTGCCGTAGAAGTATTTGTCGAGTTAGATTCTAGTTTATTTGAATTTTCCGCCTGCTCCTTTGGTGATAAGTCCTGAGCCCCTTTCAATGCTCCAATTTTGTTCTGATCCGAGTTGGCTTTATCCTTGGGCGAAGGAGTGTTTGTTTGTTGTGAGCCATGGGCTTCCTAGGTGGGGCCTGGATATTGTGACTGAGCACCGGTTGCAAGCTTAGTAGTTTGTGAGACTGGGCTCGCTTGATCAGATTATTTAAGTCACCCAGTTTTTCATGTGTGCCAGAGATGAAAACCGCTAGAGTGTTGAGAAGTGATAGTTGGATATCCATTATATTAGACCGATATTGTAGGGAGTCTACAGACACTTGCGTAGGATTTAGGAGAGATGTCCAAATGGTATCTGTCTGTGGTTCTTTCCCTGGCCCAAGTTCCGCATTGACGTTTTGAATACTTACTGTTTGAGAGGAACTGTGAGCATGGTTGCCATCTCCTCCCATTCTTAAGTTGTCAGGTAGGAGATGTTATTTATCGCCTGGTCCTCATCCAAGATTTGCTGGTCTGAATAATCTCGGTTGTCGTTGGCCGCTAAACCATAGGTATGGATAATGTTCTTTAGCAATGATGAGAATGGGGGGTTTTCCCCTAAAGTAGATGCTTCGACTGCCAGCTGTGCCCCATGAATTGAGGTTAAAGAGCTACAGGTCAAGGGCTTACATTCTCCAGAGGGTGCCCTGTACCTCAAGAGTGTTCCTTCATCGGGGGTCCCATTAGTGTCATGGTTGAGGGTGAGTACGTTTCCTATGCTTCCCACCTCCTCCGGGAAGGTCTGCTTGTTTAAGAAGGTGGTACTTGAAGGCCTCATAAAGGCCTGTTCTGTGGTTCCTTCCGTGTCTTCTTTGTTGATTCGAGCCTCCTGAACACAGGAGGATTTTCGTCTTGGCTGTTCTTTGTTTCTGAGTAAGATCTGACAGGTGCCAGCTACTCCTTCTTTTTGTCCTAGTGTTGGGGCGCCAGTAGAAATCGTACCGTCTAGGGAGGGGGGTGATCGATAAACTTTGGTTGCAACGGTGTCAGTAGACCAGTTAACCCCTCGTTACTGGGGTAAAGGACAGATCCAGCGTCCTTCAAGAAACTATATTTTGTATATATTTTTGGCTAGGATCTGTAGGGTTTTACCTTTGAAGTGGGAGTACTGTCATCAGTTATTAAGGTTCCTGTGTTGGACCATAAGATCCATATTAGTGGCGTCAGGAAGGTTCTCTCTGATGTTAGTTTGTTTTGTTGGTCTTGTGGTATGAGTGTTTTGACTAGTCTGTCTTTTCTTGGCACCTCTTGTTGGAATTGACTGCCTGACTGCCTGACCTTTACTGACCTTACTGAATCCACCTGAGGTCTATTTGCTGGATTGTGTGTTGAGCCTCCAACAAAGGGGAGGTGCACTTACCTGCGGTTATTTGCAGGATGCTATAGCCCCGCACCCCATAGGGCTATGCTGTCTGTATTGGTGTGAAAAAGTTACTATTGCTGGCTTAGCAGTAGAGTTCAGTGCAGTACAGTTCAGTGCAGTTCAGTAGTGCTGTTTTGTAGTAGCTCAGTAGTGTTCCAATGCCGCAGCTGGTTTCTATGTGTTGCTTATCAGCATAGTGACAAAAAGCTGCAGCAGCGTGGTAAACTAGGCAGGCAAACTGGAACTTCCAAGGAGGCATAGGGCAGCAAGCTGCACCGTGCCCTAGCGTAGCCTCTTCCACAATTCCGGCTGCCTCCCCTAGCGCTGACACCCTAATGGCGCCTGCAAGCCTAGGGGGGCCTGTGAACGTGCGAGCAGGCCAAGTTGTTGATGGGCCCTAAGGCCAGTTGCAGAGCTCAGCTCACCCAGCACACGCCCACACTACACCCCTTTCGCTTGGCTGCTTCCTTCTTAATTATGCCGGGCAGCAAGGTGCACCAGAAGGAGGAGGGAGCCGTGGATGCTGAACATGTTGAAGTGGGCGGGCAGGTGCGAGTTTGTAGGCGTGGGTCTCCTACCTCTGAGGTCCGTGTTAGGCTTATATGGAGCTTCACCTTGGCTTCGGCTTTGACTGCATCTCTTTGGCTCCTGTCTCTGAGTTAGGCTGGTTTGAGACCGCCAGAGCCCCTGGACCAGCAACTGCAGCTTGGCCGCTTCTCAGGCCGCTCACTCTCCCGCTGCTCTGGACTGCAGCAACTCGCGCCTTGCACCACGGGGAGCTCCACCCACCAGGATTGTGCTTCCTGCCTTCTCTGATACAGCTTCCGTGTCAGAGTTCACAGATCGAGATGGAGAGTGGCTGAGAAGGTGGCTGGTGTGCTTTGTTTTCTGATGGATAAACTGGAAGTTAGGCAAGTTTATATGTGTGGTTCCCATCATTTCAGTACTGCTGCAGTTTCATTTACTTTAAGGTTGAAAGAGCAAGTGGAGCATCACATTTTAGCCCCATTTCTGGCTGAAATAGTCTATAAAAACCACAGCTATTAGTATAGAAACCATTCCAGAGACAGTGTTGAATGTTTAGCATACTTCAGTGATCTTTGCCACTTCATATTTATTTCAGTCAACAGGCCTTATGGCTTTCTCTGCAAGGGTCTGCAAGGTCAACGAGTATTTAATGGACCTTTCCTGATCGTGCCACTTAAATCCAGAACTGGAGCAACATTCAAGACACAGATCAGTTAAGACATCAGCAATTGTCCTGAAAATTGTGCCCAAGTGGTAGCCTTACTCCAAAAAATGAATCTGGTTTGTTGAGGTCCTTTCAACGCCAGAACACCAGGCAGGTTATGAACCATGCAATACAGAATAAACTAAATGAAACATAAAATACTTTGAAAAGTCTGTGAGCCATGACTTTTTAGAGCGACTGGGTGTTGGCAGTGTTGAGAATGCCTTTTGAAAGAATGAGAGACAGTTATTTGTAAGTTCCAAGTGCCCCATGATATCTAGATCCTTCAGTCCTCCAGACATAGTTCTGCAGCGTCTGACATGTCATGTTTAAAAACATGCATATGCTGCTTTTTTAATTTGAAATACCATGAAGTCATAACCCTAGGGGAAGAATAAATGTGTAGAGGGAGATTATGTTGAAAAATAGAGTGAGGCAAAGAATAATGTTTAGCAGCTTACAGAAATGTAAGTGAGATGGTAAAATATTGTCTTTGTGTGGTCGATTGACAGTGGGTCAAGAGAGGGAGCTATAGACTTGATAGAAAAGTGTCCACAAAGTTGCAAAGCAAAGAAAGTTATCAGTTATCAGTGAAGACATGATAATTTACGCTGACAAAGGCAACAAGATAGTCTAAAATGATTTGCACAGAGTGAAGAGTATTTGACTTATCATAAAATGAAGCCCTGAGGTATCATTAATTCCAATTGTAGGTCAGCAAAGAAGCTCAGTTCAAACGGCTTTGCACAAAGGAGTGCCAAAGTTCAGTCAGAAAAGTACAAAGTGGCACAAGCCACTTATTCACCAACATTCCACCTACATCCTTGGGCTTTATGAAGGTCATGTGATTAGTGTCACACATCTTTTATATAATGAAATACTGACATAATTAACTATTCTTCAATAGAAACACTAACACCCAGTTCAGAAGTGTCACTCCTGGTATGTATAATAGGAGTGTTGGGTAAACCCTAAGTAGTACATATCCACTAACGCTTCCTACCATTATGTTCACCTAATGGGATAATTATTGAAAAATTGACACATCTAGTCCTGGATAAGATTCATATGAAACACTTTTCTCTATAGCCATATAGATAAATACCTGTGTTTCAGTATTAATACTTGCGTATTCTTGCTCATGTAAGGATGATTTCTTAAATATTCCAGAATTGTTTTTCTGCTGCTCCACGCAAAATGCATGAGGATAAAAGTTCACAGTACCCAAATATGATGTAAGGAAACATTGATATAAAATGCTTATCTATCAGGACTTAATAGAGATTGAGTATTTAAACCAGTATGCAAGCAACCCATAATGGCAACACTCATTGCCAGCAAATAGCTTAGTAAAAAAGCGTGTACATCTTTATGTATTGATAACATCCTATTAAGATAACATTTTACTTTTTGTAGCATATACATAATATAATTCATTTCCAAACACCTGGCATCACTCTATATATATATATATATATATATATATATGTATATATATATATATATATGTCACATTACAGCTTTAGTATCAACTTCATTAGTCATCTTTATCAGAATCCCTATTTTATTGTGTTAATGCAATTTAACTATTACGAAAATATGACATTCCAGTCTCCAAATTTCGGTTGTAAGGCCACAGTTTCGGCAATTTAATTCTTAGCAGATGTATAATGCTTCCCATATATATTAAGCCACAGGGACATTGAAATACATGGACTATATTTGAATTCTTGCAGTTAATGAATGATCTAATGTGGAATATTTTTTCTTTACTGCCATTAATCTTGTTGCATGTATTTAAGCCAAAGGAACATACATTGCAGTTGCCACAACATTACATTTCTATTTCTGTTAACCATGCCCTACGTACATAAATTTCCAGCACTGAGAAATGTCATCTTATCTTTTGCACAGATGTGGTTCAAAACAGGGTCTGATTCAAGTGAATACCAATGTTTATAATACTTCGCAATTTACCACTCTGATTAGAGACTGTATTCTGAAAACCTAATGTACATGCTTCTTGTTTAGAACTAATAGTACTATTGCACCTGGTTTCTACAAACTCCCTTCTGTCTTTGGCATCAGCTCATTCTTGCGTAACTTGTCGGACTTTAAATTTACATGCTCTGCTTTTGAATCTTTGTATTTTATCATCAGCTGTCTTGACATAGTCAGTTTCGTCAGTGTGGTTTCTCTTTGCCCTTATGAGTTTGCCATAACATAGCTGTGATAGTGCTTCTTGTGTTGCAACTTTGAGACCATAATAGCCTCAAACATAACAGCCTGGTGATGAGCAATCAGGATATGCAGGGCACACCTCAGCTTCCTTTGTGTGACTGTCTAGAGTGAATGCACAAACAGCCCAACTGTCAGTCTACCAGACGTTGATTACATAGGCAGGCAGAGGCACAGGATGGTAAAGGAAGAAAATGCCCACTTTTTATAAACCACCTTCATAGAAATATATGTGTTTTTAAATTCTGAGTTCAGGGAACCTAAACTGCAAATCTCTGCACCGAGTCCCAGTTGGATTTCTTTTGCTAGTACATAAATCTTCAGATTGGTTCAAACACACCGACACTTTGAACATGGCAATACTGATGCCTGCAGCTTCATGTGAGAGATTCTACCCTAGGGCTTAAGAAGTATATGCAAAATGGTCCCAGAAATAGCCTTTGGGTTAGATTTTTGTTATGTAAATATTTCACTTGTCTTCGATAGCACCTGACAAGTGACTAGTATCATTTCCTGGTGCTTGGTTCATTTTGTATCATAAAATTAGAATAATTAGAATAGAATAAATATAGAAGTGCTGTACATTTACTAACATTGGCCACTTAATTGAGGCAGTCATATGCTAAATTACCTTTTGTCACTCGCTTAAACATTCTGTTGTATATGGCACTGGGCCAGATCATGTTGACCACTGGAAAGTTGTGCCTTAAAAATTCTAACATTGCGCTCCATGAATCCTGAGTAAATTGTTGAATATTACATTTATTCAGAAATCAGGTCATACTTGCCATACTTGTTTGTTGTTGAGTGAGCTCCTTTTGATGGTGGATATTTCTCTCTTCCCAAGAATCTTTGAGTGTTGATTTTCAGAAGAGTAATTCCTTTTGCGGTATCATTGTGCTTGCTATACTTACTCATTTTGATGTCTGCAAATATTCTTCCATAAAAAGGTCAATTATATTTGCTCTATACCCAGAATATTATGTTTTTAAATCAAATCTTTTTTTAGCCTGGGGCAATTTTTCTAATGAATTCTGGTGCTTTGTAGTTAGATTGAATGCTTGTAGACAGGTTACGGATTTGAATGCTTATTATTTGACCCTCCCTTTTTAATTCAGCAGCTGATAAATTAATATTTCACTGGAAGAATGCAGAAGCCATGCAGCTGTACCGCGATGCATTGCAAAAAATGCTGTATGTAGTTCATACTTTTGTAAACTAAACATAACTTTCTGGATGTTTTTTATGCTGACTTTTGAAATATACATGCTGCTTAACTACATTAGTATTTAAGATTGAGAGGTTTACCTTCATGTTTACTTTAAGAGATGTATGGAATACCAAAAATTCAAAGCAGGAGACTTTTGTTTGGCCTCCATCCCCATGGAGTGGTTTGTTGAGAAATTTGGATCAGCTAGATATGGTTTGATGTTTGAACTGTAATGAACATTAAATGACTTGTCCCAAAGCAGTATCAGATCTGCAAACCACAGTCATGTAAAGTATTTTACTGGACTATGCCTGCAGAATTTCACACGTACAGCAAGTGCACAACACCTCTTTATATACATAATCTTACTAAGTAATTTGGATCTTGTCTTCCTATTCAACATAAAAGCTATCCACTAATCCAGCACATTAAGACCTTTTGACATTGTCAATATTGTCAATGTTGTAGACTAGTGTATTCACCCTACAAAAGATTGGGCTACATTTGGTGTGAAGGGAATAGTCAACGATTATATTTTTTAAACAAACTTTATTGGGTTTTACAAAGGTTCCAGGTATCAATTATGCAACATTCTTATCATTGATCAGGATTACAATTGATCGGCTGGGAATACAGTTAAGGCAGTAACAAAACATAAGGATTGCCGGTCATCGCAGCGATCTCAACTTCCCCGCTTTTCCCCCGCAGCCCAGTGTACATAGGTTGTATTGTGTTCGGTTCTGGGACTACTAGACATGACTTCAGACCCGACCTTAAACTCCCTTCCCACAACTTTCCCCCACCCTGCCCTCCCCCCAGGCGTGTCACTTGTACTCCGATCGCTAGTTTGCGGTATCTCGCCACTCCAGGTTGGGTTTCAGAGTTGACTGAGGTAGCAGTTTAGGGAATCTCAGTCAGACAGGGCGGCAGTGTGTTGTGTCTGTTAGTGAATCCTACGGATCAAAGATTCGCTCAGAGCTGCAGCTTAGTCTACTCCTGCCGGGGGTTCACCTATTGATTCCTCCTCCTCAGAGTCCTCTGGGATGTTAAGTGATACAACTAACGTTTCCCATGCTCTTGCTGCAACCAGCGCCCTCTCGCTCCCCGTTCTTTTTGCTATTTGCATCCTGATCACTCCTTCACATTCAGCCCACTTAATGAGTTCTTTTTTCCATCTTGCTATACTTGGACCCTGCCTCGCTTTCCAGTGCATGGTGATGTCTCTTTAGGCCAGTAGGAGTCCCATATCTAAGAACTTACTCGTGATTTTATTTTTGGATGTATGAGGGAACCAGTGTAATATGCAGTAGTCCTGAGTCTGCTCTACTTCTCTGTCGGTGATGTCGGTCAGCAATCTTGTCACCTCCCCCCTCAAAATTACTCCGGTGCGGGCAGCCCCAGAACATGTGCCTGAAATTTGCTCCTTCTCAATTGCATCGCGGGCAAGCCGCTGCTTGGGTCGGGAAATACTTATTAATCTTTTCCGGGGTGAGGTATGCTCTATGTAGGATATAAAAATGCACCAACTGGAATCTGGCGTTTCTAGTGCTCTTCCAAGCTCTCTCCACTAATTCCCCCCAGGTTTTCTCTGGGATAGCCTCTTCAAGGTCAGCCTCCCACTTGAGTCGCAACTCCGATAAGGGCAGTAATGTTTCCCGCGTTATGCGCCTGTACAAGCACGTAACCGCCTTGAATGTACCTGCCAAAACCACATATTGGTAGCACAGTGACGTTTTGGGTTCGGTGAGTCCCCCTCCCCAGTGTTTTTGTATGGCCGCAGTGAGGGCAGGGTACAACAAGAAATCCCCCCGGGTAGGTCATATCGATCCTGCAGATCATTGAACGGGATCATGGCCCCCTCCTCATATAGGTCTCCTATGTTAGCCAACCCTTGTTCCGCCCAATTCGTCAATCCCTGCCAGTTAGCCCCATGTGGCAAGGCTGCACACATAAGTAAAGGGATTTCCGGGGCATAAGGGCGTCTAATTTTGGCCGTCGCAGGCTCCTATTCCAGCACTGTCGTGCTGTATTGAGCTCCGTGGTGAGGCTTGGGGTTCGAACAGGAAACCGCAATATATTTTGGGATAACAGTCTTAAGGTCATCAAGTCTTCTCTCCGCTCTTCCTCCCACTTGAGACAGTTCGCCACCCATTGCGTGAGCCATTGGAATTGTGCCGCTAGATAGTAGGCCTCAAAGTCAGGCACCGCCAATCCTCCCTCTGCTCTTGGTCGCATGAGAACAGTAAGCGCCACCCTTCGTCTGCCATTGCCCCACAGAAAACCCGTGATCATTGACCTGAGTTGGACAAAGTACTTCGTCGGTATCCAGACCGGCAAGGTCCCGAAGTAATATAATAACCTCGGTAGGGTCACCATTTTAAGCAGAGCTACTCGGCCGGCTACTGATAGCGGCAAGGAGCCCCAGAAGTCGAAATTGCTTTTTGCTCCTCTTATGTCTTTCCCTATATTACCCTCTAGTATGTCTTCCTGAGTGTGGTATATTATTATTATTTTTTTTTTTTTAAACATTTTTATTGGCATTTATGTTATATGTATATAATCGTAAAACACAGCGGTGAAACATATACATCTTTTTGTCCACAGACTTTAACTCGGCTTCTGCAATGGCTTAGCTTAGTAAATGACAGGCAGTACCAATATCTCATACTGTACAGTTTGGTTCATTGTACTTGCTCAGATGTGTGTCTTGTCACGTCCGTCTTTATCTTAGTCACTAACGTCGGATGTTGGCTCTGCTAGTGGAAGTTCGCAAATGTTACCCCGATAGGTATTCCACTTTCCCCATATCCGCGTCCATTTTTGGGGGCAGCCCCGGTGAACATACACTGACTTTTCTGTCACCATTGTGTGGTCCATATCCCGACATCACTGCCCATGTGTCGGGGACAACCCCGAACCCCAATTTCTTGCTACATTTCGTTTGGCTAATGTCGTCCCCACTGTCACCTAATCTTGGTCCGCATGATTCAAATCTGTGGGCTCCCAAATGTTAATCAAACATCGCTTTGGTTCAGGCCTGACCTCCACTTTGGTGACCTGTGACATTGTGCTCAGGACTGCCTCCCAGAAGCGAGCTATCACTGGGCAGTCCCATATTGTGTGCCAGAAGGTGCCTACATCACCGCATCGCCGGAGGCAGAAAGGGGTATCTGACCTGCTTGTTGGTTATTTATTATCTTGCGATAAGTTAACGAGATGGCTTTGGTTTGGAGGCGTTCTGTGAGAAGTCTGTCCTCCAGTGGGGAGGCTTCCGGCAGTTCTGTATCTGCTGGGATCACTGTTAGGAGTGCGTGTCGGATCTGTGCATATCTGTAAGTTTCTGTCTGCGCTAACTTGTAAGTTGCTTGTAGTTGAGTGAATGGTATGACCCCACCTTTCTCCCATAGGTCCCCTACCCTGGAGATGCCGATCAGATCCCACTGTTGGAACCCCTTAGTGTTGCGTAGTCTCCCTAATTTTCGAGTATCCCACAATGGCGTTCCCTGCGTAACAGTTCCTTCCCAGCCCAGTGCTCGCTGCGCCGCATGCCAGATCTGTAGTGTGTGGGCCGTAGGGCCTGTGTAACGCCACTTCTGAAGTCTATTATATAAAGCCCCCATTATCCCCTCGGAGTCCAGGAGGTGCCTATCCATTCGGAATGCTGGATCTTCCTGCGACGCATGGAGCGACTGGTTCACTACTGAAAGTTGCGACGCCCAGTAGTATGTTTGCACATGGGGGAGGGCTATTCCACCGTCGTACCAACTCCTTACTAGTTTTTTCAGCGCGATACGGGCTGCTCCTCCATCCCACAGTAGTTTAGTAACTTCAGTATTTATCATTGCGAAGTAGGAGGGGGGAATCAGAAAGGGGGTATTTTGTAAGACATATAAGAATCTGGGGAGCGCCATCATTTTGAAGAGGGCTGCTCTTCCCAGCAGTGTAAGTGGTAGGGAGCGCCAGTGCTTCATGTCTCGGCGAAATCGAGCCAGTGGTTTCAGAAGGTTTTCCTCAGTGAAGAGTGGGACCTGAGGGGTGATATAAATGCCCAGGTATTTAAAACCCTGTTCTGCTATCTGAATTTCACAGCCGCGAGGCAGCCTGGGCGGGGGGGCCGTGGAGAATGCAGAGCCAAGATTTCGACCAATTAATGGTGTAACCCGAAGCTCTGCCATAAGCCGCGCATATGTCCAATAGGCGGTTAATTGATCTGGCCGGGGATGCCATATACAGTAACACATCGTCTGCATATAGTGATATGCGGTCTTCCCACCCCATCGTCCATTTTAGTCCTCTAATTACCTGGTCCTGGCGTATCCAGGCCGCCAACGGCTCCAGTGCTATTGCAAACAGGAGTGGGGAGAGTGGACATCCCCGTCTTGTTCCCCTACCAAGAGGAAAGTCCTCCGAGATTCGGCCTTTCGCCACCACCTGTGCCATCGGCTTGTTATACAATAGCCGTAGCCAAGCACAGAATCTGGGCCCGAATCCCAGATGCCGAAGAACTGCGAAGAGGAAGGGCCACTCCACCATATCAAATGCCATTCGTGCGTCCAACAAAAGAATGACTGCGTTTTCCTCTATGGTGGATTGTCACGCTATGACTCCATGGAGCCTACGAAGGTTCAGGGCCGTATTGCGATGAGGCATAAAGCCTGATTGGTCCGGATGTATCAGTGCAGTTAAGTGGAGTGTGGTATATTTGAGTACCCAGGTATGACAGGCACCTATCTTCCCATCTCACCCCCTCTGTTTCCTGTGGGCCTATCCTGCCCTCTTTTGCAGGGAACAGGCAAGACTTTGCCCACTTCACCTTTAGCCCTGCTACCCTGCTAAGACCCTGTAGCAATTCTTTCGCGCCCTGAAGCGCCTCCCCTGAATCAGCCAGAAACAGCAAAAGGTCGTCGGCATAAAGCGCAATGTGGTGGATCTGCCCATGAACGTTAAGACCCTGATAGGATTGCCCTGATCTAGCTATCGCTGCTATTGGCTCCATTGCCAGTGCGAACAGTAGGGGGGATAGGCACCCCTGTCGTGCTCCCCGTCCAACGCTGCAGGTATCAGATATTAGCCCACCAGTTTTAACCCTAGCAGTGGAGTCGGAATACAGAAGAGCTGTCCAGCCCACAAATTTGTCTCCCAGCCCAAATGTCCGCATCACATGGAACAAGTAAGGCCATTCTAGGCTATCGAACGCTTTTTCTATATCAACTGCGAAAATCGTCGCCATATCTTTCCTATAGGAGTCAGCCTCCAGCACTCGCAAAAGGCGCCGGATGTTAAGCGCTGTGTTTCTGGTGGGAATGAACCCGGATTGGTCTTTGTGTATTAGAGTTGTCATGTGGGGGAGTAAGCGAGTGGCCAGTATCCTACTCAGTATTTTGTAGTCTAAGTTAAGCATAGAGAGCGGTCGATATGCCGTTTTATCCCATGGTGGCTTCCCCGGTTGGAGCAGCAGTATGATGATCGCCTCTCTAGTAGATACAGGCAGGTGTCCCACTTGTCTTGCGTCATTGTATACCTTTACCAGCCTGGGGGCCAACAAATCAATGTATGCTAGGTAGAATTCAATTAGTAGGCCATACGTGCCTGGTGTTTTATTTCGTGCCATATTCTTAATAGCCCCTCTTACTTCCCCCAATCTCCACTTCCCGCCCCAGGATATCTGCGACTTCCTCATCCAGAACTGGTAGTTCCACCTCTCGTATGAACTCATTCAGATCCTCCTCTACTGGGATCAACTTACTTTTGTATAGGTCTGTGTAATATTCTAAAAACAAATCATTAATACCTTCTTGTTCATACCTCACTGCTCCACCCTGTCCCCTAAGTTTCAAGATGACCGTGAAGGGAATAGTCAACGATAATGCACAATTTGCACATTTAGCAATAAAAAATGGAAAAGGGCAGAAAAGTACAAGTACAAAACTGATTGTAGCAAGATACAAGTCTCTAGTTCCAGTATTCCAGGCTATAGAGGCAGGCAAGTGTAATGTGAGGTGGACTGGTGCAGATATTATCTGATGCTGGTATGCAAGCGAGTTGTGATCCACTTATTCATTCCTAGACAATGTATAAAGAATTGAACATTGAAAGAGAAATGTCTCTAGTTTTTGACTGTACCAACAGCCGGTTAAATGTTTCCTCTTTGCTATTAGAGAAAAGGTGTTTACTTGAACATTCAACAGTATTCAGGTGACAAGGTTGGTCAGATGAGGGGGCGCTAGGTGGCGCACTAGCAGTATGGCCGCACTGTAGTGTAGCTCCTGCAGCCCGGAGGAATAATCCGACCATAGATCCTGCCCGGACGATCCCTTAAGCGCGGAAACAGTGGCGACAGGACCGCAAACCAACGCAGCACATCCCGTGCGAGACTGAGACCGGTGAACGTCCCAGGGGTACAGATACAGCGGAGGCTGGGAGGCGCCGGCGCCGAAGCAGAAAACTCCCGGAGCGCGCCCTCGGCTGCGCGCACTACGCGAGCCCACGAGACAATTGGGCCCCGCGTACGGAGCAAACTACAATCACCATACGGAGCGGCGGAGGGGGGAGACCCCCATACAGCTGTGAAGACAGGCTGCTGCGCGTGATACTGTCGCCGGAGGATCAGCAGCCACACCAGAGAATGCAGGGGGACGCATAGAACCAACGGAAAACACTGGGCCGAGGCCTTGGAGAGAGGTGAGCGCTGAGGCCCCTAACCGAGATAACCGTGCCTGACAGAGAGGGGGCATAAAAGAAGAGCGATAACTGACGGGCCTTGCTGCCGCGCCCTGGCGACGCTAAAGCGCTCACTAAGACCAGCGGATAGGAAACTAAAGCAGCGCCGCGGAGCTTGTGAGAAGCGGGCTGCCCAGACCGAGTGGGCGTGCTATGCCTATGCGTTGCTGAAGGCCTTGCATCATACACCCGCTGGGGCCCCTGGGGCACACCCCACGCAGACAGCCCAGACATCACCGAGGCCGGAACACAGGTGAGAAGTGTGGAAGAAGATACACGAAGAGCACACAGCCCCAACAGATCCCACAAACTGGAGCAGGAACGGAACCTCAGGAAATCGCGATCCGCGACCATGGGCAAGACAGACCCGAGGCAACCTAAACTCGTATTTGCGGCCGGAAAGGGGGGACGAGTGCAGCAAGAAGGAACCGAGGAAGACTCGGAGGCCCAGGGACCGGCTCCACCGCCGGATGCGGACATGAAAGCGCTATTGATGGAAGTGAGACAGGGCCTGGCCACAATTTCTGATAAAATGGACTCCATGTCCAACCGCATGGACGCAATCGTGCACAAATTGGATGGACATGAAGACCGTATAAAAGAAACAGAGCGTCGCATCTCGGAAAATGAAGACACAACTTCTCACCTCCAGACTAAAATGACTGCCATGGACAAATTATTGAAAGTTATTGCAGCCAAAAATGAAGATTTGGAGGCACGAAGTCGCAGGAACAACATACGCGTGATCGGTGTACCGGAGAGTGCCAACACCGGGAAAATGGAGGAGTTCGTGGAGCGGCTGCTACGAGCTGCAGTAGGCTCTGAGTCCCTCTCAACGCAATTTCTGGTAGAAAGGGCGCACCGGTCACTGGGGCCTAAACCCCCCCCAGGCAGTGCGCCCCGTCCCATTATAGCTAGGCTGCTAAATTACCGAGACAGAGACATCGCTCTCAAAACAGCCCGCGACAAGCAGCAATTGCATTTTGAAGGCTACCAAATTTCCCTTTACCCAGACTTCACGGCGAATGTACAAGAGGAAAGACGAAAATTCATACCAGTCAAAAAGAAATTGCGAGTAGCTCAAATCGATTACGCTCTCCTCTACCCGGCGCGACTGCGAGTTACGCACCAGGGACAACAGTCGTTTTTCGTCAAACCGCAGCAAGTGGAAGACTTTTAAAACACCTCCGAAGACGCAACGGGCCCACAGACCTGACTAACTCATCTACAGGAGCTGACTCACCAGAACTCGAGTGAAGAACTTTGTAAATTTACGGCGTAGCCCCGGTGAGCGAAGTCAAACATGCAAATATGGCGAGAATAAGAACACTGGATAGAATTACGAAGGGCTGATGGACTCAAAGGACTGTACACACGAGCCCGCCGGGAGATCGCCACCAGCTAAGTGACAATTGGGATCAAGGGACACAACTTACTCTGGGCACCCCTGCCCACTGGGGGCTAGGCCATTCCAACGCTGATGCTCTCTGGGGGCGGGGGGGGTAAGTGCTATCCCCTAGGAGTTCCCCCCCGAGGGCGCTCCCCACATGGTTCATGCTGGGAATATGCCAGTATTAGTTTTTGGGGTAGTAGGGGGAAAAGGGAGGAGGGAGGGACGTATAATTCTGGCATAATTGGGATGCTTCAGTGGGAGGGGGAGGGTAAAAAGTTGTTTATTCAGGTACACTGTGATTTGTACGGTACATATGATGTTCAAGAGCACTGTTTTTGTCAAACCATAGCGCACACACGAAAAAGGCCTATCCTGACATTTAAGCCGCCACGTTGGCCCCCATGACTGACACACCTGGACACCCAGCAGTGAGGACGCTCACCTGGAATGTAAGAGGTTTGGGAGACCCTAGAAAACGGCGCCAAATACTGGCGTACTTAGACACCAGACGCACATTGCCATGCTGCAGGAAACGCACATGGACCCGAGACAAAACACTACCTTTGCTAGTAAATGGGCGGAACACAGAATCTTTTCCTCATATTCCACTTATTCAAGAGGGACGGCCATCATCATTAAAAAGGGGTTCCCCTTCGTCCCAATAGGAACGACACAAGATCAGCAGGGCCGTTATTGTATGGCCTGGGGTAGACTAGGCTCGGACTCCATCACATTAGTATGCTGCTATGGCCCCAACGTAGACTCTCCCGAGTTCTTCACGCAACTGTGGGGGAAAATCTTGGAGGTTGGCTCTACCCACCTTGTTTGGGGGGGGGATTTTAATATAGCGCTCAACCCCACAATGGATAGGTCTAACCCCGGCCCACATCACTTTAACGCTTCTTGCAAGGTGTTACAGAACATAATGGAAGCTAATGGAGTGATAGACGCATGGCGGCATCTACATCCACACATGGCGGAAGGCACACACTACGCTACCCAACACGCATCTTGGGCCCGATTGGACTACATGCTTGTTACCCGTGGCATAGGTCCACAGATTGTCGATACCAAACACTTAGCCAGAACTTACTCGGACCATGCGCCGGTAAGTCTTTCATTTAACCCCCCTGGATGGGATGCCCCACAAAGAACTTGGCGACTTCAGCCACTAACATTGCTAGACCCGGTCTACCATGCAGAACTAGGGCAAGAAATACAAGATTTCTTACTGAGAAATAAGGGATCGGTGGACAGCGTGGAGACAGTGTGGGAGGCCTTTAAGGTCACGCTTAGGGGATACTGCATATCCAAGAGCTCGGGCGTACTGCGGGACATACGAAGATCCCTGAATAAATTAGAAGGAGAGATCAGACAATTAGAGCTGCGGCTTGGAACCAGCGCACATCAACAAGTGCAGCGAGAAATTAGGGACAAACTTACTGAATACGTGGCCACAGTGGACAGAGAAGCGAAATATAGGGGAAGGCACTGGGTGGCGCGGAGATACGGAGAGGGAGAAAGACCTGGGAAAATTTTAGCAGACACAATTCGCAAGCCACGGTACACCAACACGGTTTTGGAGATAGCAGGCCCGGGGGAGAACACATACAGGAATACGAAAGACATACTTAGCACCTTCACAGCACATTATGAAGCACTATATACCTCACAAAGACATGACGAATTAGATCTTAATGCTTACTTAGAAGAGGTGGCGCTAGGATGGCTGGGAGACAATCAACGGGAATTCCTTAGCACCCCCTTTGAACTGGACGAAATAAAAGAAGCCATAATGCATATGAAATCAGGAAAAACACCGGGATCAGATGGATTCCCCATAGAATTTTATAAAACATATATTGACTTGCTCGCACCCATCCTCCAGGAAGTGTTTGAGGACGCACTAGATAACGGCAGACTCCCTCAATCCATGAGAGAGGCGCACATTATTTCTCTGCTGAAACCAGGAAAACCCAGTCAACAATGTGACTCATACAGACCATTGTCACTTATCAACTGTGACACTAAAATTTTAGCAAAGATCATAGCAAACAGACTAAATGTAATCATGGAAAAGCTTGTACTCCCGGACCAATCCGGCTTCATCCCGGGGAGAGCGACCACCCACAACCTCAGAACCTTCTTTGCAATTCTCCACAGTGTAGACCCAGACCTACCATTGGCGGCAGTGTTTCTAGACGCTACTAAAGCGTTCGATTCCATAGAGTGGGATTACTTACTAGGAATCTTACAGCGTATGGGCTTCCCCCCAGTTTTTCTGTCTTGGATTCAGTTACTGTATAACCTACCGACAGCAAGGGTATGCGTGAATGGACACACATCGCCCGCCTTCCACATAACCAGAGGCACGAGGCAGGGGTGCCCGCTGTCCCCTCTGTTGTTCGCTATCGCGGTGGAACCCTTGGCAGCTAAACTCCGCCAGCAACACCAGGAGAAAGCGTTGCGCTGCTGTATGCGCCAAATCTTGGTATCACTATATGCCGACGATATTACTTTGTATGTACGGGACCCGCAGGCCAATCTCAACCCGCTTCTTCGGGAATTCATAGTATTCGGGAAAATGTCGGGGATTAATATTAATTGGGGAAAATCGCAAATCTTGCCCCTTACCCCAGCTACAGCCCAGTTCTCCCTGGACTATCCTCTTGAGTGGTGTCACTCAGATATGCGCTACCTAGGAATACGCATCACTACAGACCGAGACGAGCTACTGCGATTAAACTACGGTAAAACTCTAGATCGTATTACAGACAGTGTCTCACGCTGGATCTCCTTGCCCCTCTCGATTGCGGGACGGGCCTCGTTGATCAAGATGGTGGTCCTCCCTCAGATACTGTACTTATTCCTAAACATACCGTATTTTCCTGGACGCCCCTTCTTTAAAATGTTGCGAACAGAAATGATTAGATTAGTGTGGGGGGGTAAACAACCCCGATTGCAATGGGAGGTGCTCACCAGGCCCTATGACCAGGGAGGGTTAGACATCCCCGACTTTGAACTGTACCACACCTGCGCGCAGGCACATTACGCGTATTATTGGTTTCACCCACCCCGATACATGCCGCATGTAGCGGTGGAGCACTGGCTGGCGGACCCGGTACCACTGGACGGTGTGATGCTCCGGTCCCTGGCCCAGCGAGATGCGACACCCACCTCGGTAACCTGCATAATCAAGGCATGGCATCGCATAATGACACTGCTGAGGTGTCCCATGCTCTACTCCCCACTGCTCCCCCTGATATATCATCCCCAAATGCAACTCCTCCAGGAGAAGGGATTCCAACTGCTCCTGGGCCGGACCGGCATTTCCACATGGGGCGATCTTTACTGTAATGGAGAGCTCCGTTCACTTGCCCATATATTCAGGGAGACCCAGCCAACTCCCTTAGATAGCTTCCTTTACATACGGCTACGGCAGGGCCTGCGAGCCCTAACACCGGACTTTCCGTGTGAGCCCCCTACGTGTCCCCCACTGCAGCGGGTGTTGCAAGCCCCGTCCCCGAGGCACATGGTGTCTACATTATACCACATGATCCACACGACACAAGAGAGGTCCACATGCCCTGCACGACAAAAATGGGAGGGTGAATTGGGATGTACACTGACGGATGAACAATGGTTATACTGTTGTGAACATACGAAACAAATCGCAGCTAGCCATAGGCTACGAATCACGCATTACAAATTTCTGCATCGGTTATACTATACACCGGCGAAGTTACATAAATATAACCTATCAGACTCAGACCAATGTAGAAGATGTAGAGCCCCTGCTGCAGATTTTTTACACTTAGCTTGGGAGTGTCCCGCAGTATATGCTTTTTGGGAAAAAGTAATCGACGCCCTTGAACAGATGACATTGCAGATATTGGAGCGCAGTCCCCTGACCGCCATACTTGGATACATAAAACATGTGGCCAAACCACACCGCAAATATATAGCCATAGCCTTACTCATGGCAAAACGCCTAATAGCATGTCGTTGGGGCAGAGGGAGAGCGCCGAAATTTAAGGATTGGGTATCTTCTTTAGTATACTGTCAAGAACAGCTCACCAACTATGCAGATCTATTACCAAGAGCGTCCCGCCCTGGGGACATCTGGGACCCTTTGAAAACATACCTCCGCACATATAATGAGACAGAGGATGGAGATAACACAACCGTGCAAGTATAATAAACACAATACCTTTGGGACAGCAGACCTCCGCGAGGGTCAATCACAACCCGCACATTTCCTGTCTCAAATCCTTCCTGTAACAGTGGAATATGAAATAATAGACAATTGGGATGTAATTATTTTGTGTAGATGAAATGACAATTACAATTACGCTTTTAATCCATCGCATGTATGTACCTGTACAGTTCAAACTGAGATATATGGTTTGTTGTGTTTTATAAATGATAAAATCAAATAAAAACAGTTAAAAAAAAAAAAAAAATGTTGGTCAGATGATCTAAGCTCCAAAGGCTCTTTACCTTTGGGCTGGAATGAGTTCTGTTGACAGAATTGTTTTTGCATTGTCCCTTAATGCTTAGCTAGGCTAATTTGAAACATGTTCATTTTGTACATTCTGTCCATTTTTCTTTTCTTTAATAAATTATTTGATTTCATTTTTATTATTTAAAGATAAACGTAATATAGCTCAGGATGTGTTATACCATTGACAGAGTAAATAAGATTACTCAGGTTCTTCCAGAAATATTATATGTTAATCATTGACACACACACACATGGATGGGGGCAACAGTAAGGGTAGAGAGGAGTGTGCAGTCTTTTGTCAACTTCTATGTTGATTTCATATTTTATTTTATATATCATGGTATATTGCATATAGGTGCATTATCAGCATAATTCTCAGTCTGTCTTTCCTATGCCCCCTTGCCCATTTGCTAGAGCTACATAGATAGATTGTGTTTTTTGTGCCCCAGAGCTAAAATACCCAACATTTTCCCCCAGTGCCTCCATCCCTGCACCACAGAATCTGAACTTTCTTTTTCCCCAATTTGTGAGGTACCTGTTGGGCCAAATTTCCTACCCTCTTTATTGTGACTGTTGTACGCCTATATAAGGAGTCAGTTCAAATGTAGGGGCATAGTTTTTGCTGCTTTAGGCTTCTTGTCTCTTCACAGCCTTTTGCTGTTCTTGTTCATATATCCAGTGGCTCCTTTGTGTACTGAGGGGCTTGAGGGGTTAGGTTCATTTTAAGGACTCTTACGTTTTCAGATGTTTCCTAATACCTTACCAATTAGACTTCATTATGTGCATAATCAATTATAGTCCTGTATTACTAAAGAATGTTTGGTTTAAAAAAACTGATCTACAGTGTATCAGTCAATCAGTATTGTCCATCTTACTCAATTTTTGGAGGGTTGAGCATTTCCTCCTGATTCTGCAGGTGTCTCTGTTTTAGTCTCAGTGTCATTCTTGTGACCTTTACCAGTCTGGCCAGTTCTCAGGTCTCGATTGGTGTTTCTTTCTGATATTTTGTTATCTGTGGTGGACGATGCTCTTTTCCTTCTGTTCCTGTGTTTTGTTTTTGCTTGCTCTTTTTCGACTCACTGACAAGTTTCTTCAAGACTTATGAAATACCATGTTTTTGAATGCATCAGGAAGCTTAGCTTTGCTGGAAAGAGCATCAAGTACTTAATGCTCATCTTAGTTCTATTTTTACACTATCATATCTTCTTCCTGGATTCTATACTGCTTGTGTGCAATCTGGAAAGTAGAATACCGAGTATCCCTGTACTTCCGGGGGTCCTTTTGCTTGAAGAATGGCATTCCAATCTCTAAAATTAGGCAGTCATGCTCTGGGTGTTGCTCCTGGTTTGTTTTACAGGACTGATACCTGATATGCTCCCTCCACTGATAACGATTGGTTAATACTTTAGGTTGCAGTGTTTCAAGGACTGGGTCCTACACAAATAGTTCCACTAAGGTCCCCTCCGAATGTTCTGGTAGACCTACTAAAGGAATGCAGTTGCTACGTAATCTACTATCCACATCTTCTGTTCTCATAGTTGGGACTCTTTCTTGTTTTTGACATGCCTTGTCCTCTCACTTTTTTCATGTCCTTTGTTTGGTCTCCCGCTTTCTCCTCCACTCTACCTCACCCAAACTATGTTACTGTACAAAGCTGTGCCCTTAAATGGTTCACGTCTATTGCCAGGGTATACAGATCATTCAGCCAAATGCCTCTGTGGATCAGGTCTCCTCCAGCGACAGGTGTCGTTGAATTTTAGGCCCGCAGCCAAGGCCTCTCCCTGTGGGACTCCCTGGGTGCAAGAAACCCTGGCACCTTTAAAGTGCCAAGCCCTAGACCATGGAGTCAGCAGGGGAAGCAGAGGTAAAAGAGCATCTCAGGCCCAGCTCTTGGCTCTGCTCACCTTACATACAACAGTACCAGCCCATCACTCCTCCAGTTTATGATCTGTGGCAGTATTCTTCTTTCTTGTTCCTCTCGGCTGCAAGGAGATGAAGGTGGGGGAAATGTGGATCCAGGGCAGACCGCTTTTTGGGGGGGCTATATTTCAGCATTAACGGCTGGTTCTAATAAGTGGTCAACCTCTCTTTCTGTAAGATTTGTTTTGTCTGGATACTAGCACTGGTACAGGAGTTGAAATTCAGGCAGCCATCTTGTAGCTCTGTTCGCCACTTCCCCCATTCTGTTCAAGACTGAACTATTCCTTCCATAACCCTAAAGGGGCTGAGTATAGGCAGGTCATGCTTAAATGATAACTAAGGATACTGATTGGATAGATCACCCTCCAAAACATTATTTGACCCAGAAATGTAAGTGATAATAAAATCATACTGTGCAAAGAAAATTTCCATTTAGCTTGACAGCTATTCATGTACTCACACTTCTCAGGTTTGCAAGACAAATTATGTTGCTAAAGTCTTTAACTCCAAGTTCACTCTAGTATATTGTCCTACTAGAGCAGCACAAACTGATTTAATACACCAGAGAATATTGTTGGTTACTGGTCACCAACAATATTCTGTGGTGTATTAAATCAGTGCAATGATTGTGACGAAGCCTTGACAAACATTTTGTTGAAGTTGACAAACTGCAATTTGGTTTATGTTTCTTTAACCAAAGAATAAAACAATTACACTGTAATTGGCAAAGGCAATAATGCCAGAAGATAGAACTTCTGTATGATCCTCAATTGAAATTTGCAAAGGAAAAGAGGCCTCTTAGACCTGAAGTTATTTGTGAACCATGAACAGTTTGAATCACTTAAGGAGTCTTCTTAGCTCTCTTAGAAATGTTATTTTTAGTGGCCCGGTCCTGATTAATAAACATTCTACAAGCACCATTATCCAGCAATGTAGAGGTATTAACAACCTTTCCTTTTTCTAATCTTATTAACCACCTTTCCTTTTTCTAATCTTATAACAATCAGCTGAAGGAACCCATGATTATCATTATTATTCATAATTGAGCCAATATCAGGAAAAACCCACACTCCTGTCTTCTTTTCCAAAGATGATTGGGTTCTTGCGACATTCCTCCGAGACCGTTTACTACAGACTTGAATCATATGCTCATTATCACCACAATAAAGACAATAGAACAAATCAGTAGACAATAGCACAAATCGATTAGGACAAAAAATGACGTAGGACGCTGCAAACTGTTTAATTTGTCCTTCATTTCTTCTTTCAATTAAAGTTCGAAAGAGTCGTCTGGGTTCTTTCAACCCATTTACTTCTCGCTGGCACATAAATCAGTACATCCATTGCTTCGTCTTGAATATCACACAATGTTTCCTCAGTAGAATTCTCCAAATCAGGATGTTGAAACATGTTACTAAATACTAGTAAGAAAGTATCATAAGACTACAAATGAGCATCTGAATTCCTTACTAGAAGAGTTGCCTTGGCAAATGCACATCCAGTAAGGCAAGCAATTTGCTACTCCACCATGACTCAATCTTAAACGAATTGTGCAGGGCGAAAGAAAAAGTTTACTGTATGAGAATCCAAGAAATTCTCTTAACTTCATCGGATTCCCAGAATAATGTTGGGCACTCGAAGGGATTACTTGGATGTCTGTATGTCCTAATACTAACATTTGCTTTAGTCCTGAATTCTCAAGGCGCCATTGCTGTATCTATTATGCTAGATCCTGGAAAGTGTCCACATTGCAACACCAATGAATGCTTAGGTTTGATAACAATCTGTCAAGCACTGGCCGCTTAGCAGTTCTGTTGAGTCCCCAACTTGATAGCTTCAGATAAGAGTGATTGCTCACCGAAGCCACGGTGCCAATCTGGTCAGAAAAGTATATGTGAATGGTGTCAAGTGTATCCTTAAGGAGGTCCCTTTTTAGGAGAATAAACAAATAAAGGGTAAAAACCGCATTTGTAATCTTGTGGCTCTTGATTGAAAATGAACATTATTAGTGAAATAAATAGCAAGATACCAAAACTACTCCTGTCAAAAGGGAACAGAAAAGAGCCAAACATAATATCCAGAAGTAGAATCCAATAGAAGTTCTTGCTGTTGGAAGACAAAATAGTAGACAAAATGTGTAGGAGGGGGTGTGAAGACCACGCAGAAAGATAATGAAATTATTGTGTTGAGACTAATCCATCATTCTGAAATGCATCATTATTTTTAATTCAAACAGAAAATGACATCCTAGAAAAGACTGTAAGTGATCTTAGATTTGGCACCTCGGATAACATTGTGGACAGACCACTTTCTTGAAAAGGGAAGTTTATTAGGCTTGTCTATGCATCCTTTCATGGAACGCATGGCATTTGTTTTGCAAACAAATACCCCCATGATTGACATCCTTCAGCCTGCACTGAATTATTTTGATTCCTTGCCACCATTTATGCCCGACTCACCCGGCAGCGCATAAAACGTCCGTCAGGGCAACAGCGAGGAGGAAAACCAAGAGTGATCCAGGCTGCAACGACACATAATCATGTGCTGGGCGCACTATTCAATAACGTGCTGTCCAAAAATGGCTGGAGCGCCCGTTCCTTTCTTCAACACTTGTAGACTCTGGTAAGTTCTCTGCGCTTCTCTCAGCACATATGTAGCATAGACATATGGAGACACCATGCCGATTTGATGTTGGTGGTCGCCAGGTGGAAAGCAAATGGGAGGCCTGGATGTGAATATTCCTTTCACAGGACCAGTGAGTTGACAGATCTCAAGTGTGGCTCGTGGGAAGCCGAAAATGGCTATTGTTCATTTCTTGTCCCCACCATCAATTTAACTACACTCAAAAGACCAGGAGGCTTATTGAGTAGTTATGCTGGCATTGGTCCAGGGTTTGAGGGGGCATTTGAACACTAGAAAAGAGACTGAAAAAACCCAGAAAATATGACATGGGTCCTTCAGTCACTCTGGGAATAGAAGAAAATGTGAAGATGCTCCTGGCTACCCATAACACGGAGAGGTGATAGCTCTGAACAAGGCTATAAGCTCAGGTCTAGTGAGTATTGATCATAAGTATTTTAGGCATTCATTGTGACCTCAGAGACACATCATTCTGGAGACCTATTTGGGTTTGCTGGAGCAATGACTTAAGCCCCTTCTTATTTGTCAGTGGGCTGTGAGAACCAGACAGGAAAATATTGACTCTTTCTTTAAGCTGTTGGAGCAGCATTGGGTGGGCTCTCCTACTACGCCTAGTGTCGATGAGTGGGCTCACAAAGGTAGAATTGGAAGCTTGCCTTGCAGAACTGAAGAAAGACTTTGAGAAATAGCTTCTGAATGGCCAAGCAAAACATGGCAGACGTACCACTGAAGGTAAAGCAGAAATCCATTATTTAAATCTGAGCTTGAAATCAGGAAAAATCAATTCAGCTGCAGACTTGTACTGAAGTGGACCAGCTGACCACCGTGAATTCAACTGGAGGCGCAAACCAAAGCACTGATTTCTAAATTCATAGACTTTGTAAATTGGTCACAATGTGAAAACATCCACATTTGAGATCTGAAGGAAACCACCAAAGTAGACAACGTGACTCGCTGTGTGACTGAACTGTTCTGTGGTATCTTAAAGGAACAACCTGACTAGCAATTTGGAATCAAGAGGCCACACAGAGTGGTTCGAATAGAGATACTTGACACTAAGTGATCTAGAGCTATTGTGGTAAAACTCTCCAGATTCCCAGTCAGGGAAAGAAATATTTTCAAAGCTAGGTTGATTAAAGCTATCCAGTACTCTGATAGCACTATCTCCTTATTCCAGGAATTGTCTGCAGAAATGCTACAAAGATGCTCAATATACAGACCCAGAGGTCGTAAGGTAGCAAAGCACCAGATATGATACCGATGGATCTTACTGGAGGGTATGCAATTACAATACAAAGGCAAAGCTGTCAACCTTGCATCTTGGGGAAGGAATTGCTCCACATAATGGAAGACAGTCAGACAGAAACCACCTCATCCCAGACATCACTTTGAAGATATAAGGACCAGATCAAACACAAACACGGTCAAAGAGGAAGATCCTTTAGGAAGAAATAAAAGATAACTAGTATCACTGTCAGCGACAACAAAATCTTCCTTGATATACTCTGATAGAACCTGGGACCCCTCTTTGCATCATTGCCCAGGGGAATACAAATGTTTTTAGTGAGGTTGATCACAAAGGAATCGGTACTCCATGGAGGAAGTTGGGGGTGGGACCACAGCAGGGTGGCCTATGAATGAAGATATCATAAGGCTCTAGACGGCCAACCATACTGCAGTGGAAACCACCCAGAAAAGAGGAAGCGGGATCCACTCAAGGGAAGAGCAGCAGGAAAATGTATTCTTTCTTAACTAAGTCAGTACTAGTTTTTTCACTCACCCAATGGGTGGTTGCAGGTACCTCCTTAATGACATGGGTCATAAGTAATGCACTACAGAGGGATGAGGAGCTCTACCATTGCGATCATGTTTTATTTGAGTTTACTGTTAGGCCGGGTCTGGTGACTTAGTCAACAAATGCGTCCACTGTAGGGGCCTGTGTTCTACCTCATGGTCCAGTTTAAAATCTCGGCTGGTCCACTGAGCCTTTCATCCTTCTAAGGTCGATAAAATGAGTACCATTGAATTGGGTAATAATGAACATCTGTTATTCAGCGCCAAGATACTCTTCTGGGTGAACGTGCGCTTTACAAATGCACATGTTATGTTAGTTATAGTTGTGGTTTTAGCTAATAAGTTAGGTGAATTCTCTGATGTTGATACAAAAGTAGCCGTCTGAACTGAATAGAAAGCACAGATGAAAATGACCAGCCTCCATATTGATATCTCTTGGGTTATGAACTTCCCTAACAAACAGAACAAGATATGGAGAGACTTAGGGCGAAAGATTCAGCAATTGTTTTCCTGAAGGAGACTCACCGGCTGAGGACAGACAGATTTAAGAGCAAGCATGGATCGAATGTATGACAATATTCTGCATGCGTTTAATACAGATGCCTTCTGAACGCCGCCATTAGAACGAAAGTGTCTTTAGCATGCATTCATTCAGTACACAAGTCATTGCAATGACTTGCCTTAGGGGGGCGCTGGATTTTGGAATAGTTTCATTCACTATTCCAACTCCAGTCTGCCCAACAGTAGGGAAGGTGTTGGACTTTAAATCCAACACCATTCCACCAATGCGCTCCCCTAAGGCAAGTCATTGTAACGACTTGCATGCTGAACTAATGCATGCTAAACACGCTTTTGTTCTATTGCCGGCGCTGTGAAGGCACAGCGTGATTCCGCTTCGTCCTAAAGGACGTTTCCCGTGTGGATCATATGAATCATATTTGCTCCTAATCTGGGTATCTGCAGAAACAAATACAGCTGTGATTGTAATCCTATACACACATGACCTGAGAGCAGTGGTGGTAAGAGTGTGAAGAGAGCTAGTGGGGAGATTTATGTCAGTCACATTGGAAGTGCAAGGCAACAAAGTCACATACATGAAAACCTATGCTCCCAATAAAATGCAGGAAGAGTTGTGAATTGGTTGATAAAAAGAGTTAGGCTGTGAGATAGAGGCGTAATTGATACGGGGGAGGTGATTTTAGCAGTCTGGGAGAAACTGGGATGCTGAGTTGAATAGAACCATGCCCTTCTCACACAATGTAAAAGCTAGTCACAGGTGATTGCCCTCTCACTTCACCAAGCTTGGTCTGGTAGACTTCTAGCATAGCCATCATCCAGGAGATGGGGACTTTTCCTTCCATTCTCTTGTGCACAGGTCATACGCTAAGATAAATTACACATTCCTGTCCAAATCTCTCTCAGAAGGGCTCCACTGGGCAAACATGTCTGTTATTTTTATTTTCAGGCCTTGCACACATGCTGATTGTGTGGCTGGAGCAGTGGGGGTGGCAGAGAGCAGATTGGCCAAGGAAGTCAAAGATACATAGCTGTTTACTGAGGGATGCAGTCCACAGAGCTGAAATGCATCTGGGATTGAAACATTTCCAAGATACTTACTTAAAAGTGCAATGCAACATCTTCAAGGCAACATCGAGAGGGACAGAGATAGCATTGGGAGCTATAGCTAACAGAGGGATCAGGCTTCTTGAGACCCAACTAATTTTAGAGCTACTAGAAACTGAAAAGAAAACAAGAAGTTTCATACCAAAGTCCGATGCAGCCCTAAAGGATCAGTTGAATATTCGTAAGACAAATAAATCCTAGGATAAATAAATCTGAAATGTCACTTTTATGACTAAAGCAGGCCTTCTTTGACAAAGATACTAAAGTGGACAGCCTTCAGGTGTGCACACAAAGTGGCAATAAAGTGATAGCTCGACTAATGGACTGATTTACACCTTTGTACTAGGGGATTATAATATGAAGCGGCAAGGCGAGGATTCTTGGCAAACTTGATAATGCCAACTCTGCTCGCAATGTAACAGTACCAACTCCACAACCCCATTAAACCACAGGTTAATTTATCAGCCAAGTCAAGTCAAATCAGCTTTATTCGGTGTAATATGTACATCCATAAAAGCATACTAAACAAAAATACAATTGTGCATTTATTCTTTACAATTTTTTGCAAATTTTAAAAAGCACCAATATTTCATGTCACTCTATACATCATTTACGAATATAAAATATTAAAATCAATTTTAAATACAAAAAAGGTCTGTCATGAAGATACATAATGTGCAAAATGTTTACATTGAAATAAAGTGCATAGTGAACTATCTCATAAACTTCTAAAAACAAGGAATCAATTTGTATCTAAATAGCTTATTAACATATCTGAATGGCATATTAAAGACACAGCTAAATGCAATCATCAGGTTTTTCATATATTAATGCATCCAAATGTTACAAAGCCTTTCTTTTCCTTATTGCCTTTTGTATTAAGTGAATAACGGAATTAATGGTTTTTATGTTATCAAGGCTACATAAAAAGTTAAAAGCTTGTTTATAATGAAAAAGCTTATTGGTTAAAAAGAGTCGTTTTAAAACCAATGTCCGGATATCCCTATAAAAGCTACAAAAAAGTATAAAATGCAACCTGGACTGGGGGGTCTTTCCATCACACGGACAGTTAGGGAGATTATGAGACCACTTTTCCATTTTTTGGAATGATATTATATAGTGTAATGTACCAAGTCTAAGCCTGGTTAAATAAAATCTATGTTGAATATTTTTTACCAGAATTAGATATGTTTGAGTCCCCATCACTAGAGGGAGTTCGCAATAACTAATAACACTTGTTTTTCGTTTTGCTTCGTCCACTCTATCACATTCTCTAGCGGAAATATATCTTAGCATCAAATCGCTTTTGCTATATTCCTGAATATGCATAGGATTCATTTTATCCAGGTCTATCTTACACCTTGTTAAAAGGTTATGGATATGCTCTAGCCAGGGGATTCTTCTACTGTTGTCCAGGTCCAAGCAATCCATGATTAATTCCTTTGTAAGTTTAGTCTCTTCTTTCACCCATAGCCCCCGCCAAAAAGTAAGTCTCGCTATGTGTATAAGATCACTTATATACGATACAGAAAATTCCTTGTGTACTATATAATTGGCTGTGGAAATTGGAACTGCCAGCACTCTCTTTACAAATACAAGAAAATACATTTTTAAAGAGGTAGTGTTTGCTCTACCCGATAAAGGTGCCCCATAACAGGCGCCCGGAACACACTTCGATCTGTACAGAGTAAGAATTTCCCTTACAGGTTTGTTTCCCATTTTAGCGGAAAATCTAAAAATGCCCTCAGTATTTCTTAAAAATTTCAGATTACATGATTCAATATGTGTGTTCCAGGTACCTTTTCTATTAAAGAGTAGACCCAGATATGAAAAAGTTGGGACTCTACTAATAACTACCCCACCCACATGATGTTGTCTATACTTCGTCCTATTGCTCCCGCATGTCATAACAAATGTTTTAGTCAGATTTTTGGACATGTACAGTGCAAATTTTTCTATTAAGGATTGTAATCCATTCGCCGTCCTAGATAATAGGACGGTGTCGTCTGCATAAAGAAGTACTGGGGTGGGGCGTTTTCCTACTTTTTGGGCATCTACAGTTTGCTGTTGTAAAAAAAAGTCCACGTTGTTAATATATAAAGAGAAAAGGAGGAGCGCCAATACGCATCCTTGGCGTATTCCTCTTGTGACCCTGAAGTCCTGGGTACATTCGCCCGCTGTACCAAACCGTACTCTGGAGATTAGGAGAACATAAATCTGGGATAGATATGTAATATCAGATGGTGCTCCTAGCTCTTTCAGGATTTGCCATAATTTGGCATGGTTAACGAGATCAAACTCACTGGTGAGATCTACGAAACAGAGATGTAAAACCCTTTCCTTAGCTAGGGTATATTTCCCTATTAATAATTCAAGATTTAAACATTGTTCCACCGTTCCAAAACCCCTTCTAAAACCATACTGGGCTTCTGAGAGAATGTTATTCTCATTAGCCCAGTGTTCTAATCTCCCCAGCAGGATTCTACCCATCAATTTGGAGGTTGAATCTAGAAGGGATATGGGACGGTAACAGCTAGCCTTCCCTCTGTCCCCTTTTTTAAATATGGGCACAATAATGCTTTCCACCCAGGACACAGGCCGCACCCCACCGAAAGCAGCATTAAAAACATTTAATAAAATAGGGATCCAAAAATCGGTATTACTTTTAAAAACTTCAATGGGTACCCCGTCCGGACCAGCGGCTTTCCTATTGCCGCTTTTTTGAAGGGCAGATTTTATTTCGTCTTACGCAATTGGTAGCGATTTTACAGGCTCAACTAGTATAAAGTTACAATTATTAGATTTGGTGTTTTTAACAGCTTCTGGATTAAAAATACCCTCAAAATGTGTAATCCAATCTTCCGGGGTTACAGTGCTTTCAATTTTCACTGAGGTATTTTCTTTAAAAAAAGGATGTTCAGTTGTCTTCCAGAATAAAGCTGCATCCCTGGTCTCTGCGGCCTGTACTAAGCTATCCCAAGCCTCTTCGCAATTTCACTTTTCCTTTGATTCAGTTTTTTTTATAGTCTTTCCTCAGGGTTCTAATTCTATCATTATCCCTTGGTTTTACTTTAAGGGCTGTTTTTAAATCCCTGTTTATCCTTGAACATTCTTGGTTAAACCATCTAGAGTTTTGATCACGGATAAGTTTCCTCTTTTAAGTGTTAAATCTTTCGCTATTTCAGTTATGATATTGCGAAATGCATTTATAATAGCCACATCTATGGAGGAGCTATCCATACAGACGTTAATGTCCTTCTGTTTTTTCCCTTTCAGGTTATCCATAAAGGTTGTTGGGTTTACGCCTGCCCATTTAATGGAAACTCCATTGTTTCCTTGAGGTTTTGTATCTGAATCTGCTGTCTTTTCCTGACTTGTTGGGTCAAGCTAAGTGTCAGGGACAGGGTTAGTGGATGATGGTCACTAAGCAAATTCACACAGATTAGGAATTTTTCCACCAAACCCTTACACCTAACTGATACTATAAAATGGTCCATATTCGAAGATGACCTCACCCCTACGTAGGTATGTATGGCCTTCTCTCCATCTAAATTATCTGGTTCCATGACTGCTAAATTATACTTATGAATAATCTTATTTATTGATTCTCCATACAGATCATGTGGGAAGTGTGGAATTCGATCACCAAAACAGTCACAGTAACCACATTGTTCTCCTGCTAATATTTCGCATATTTCAGAATTGAAAACACCCTCCCATATGAGTATGTACTCCCCTCCCACTCCCTTTATGAAGTGGTCCAGGTCTTCTTCTAATGCCTTGATAACCCTGAATCTTGTAGTGTCAAAAATGTTATTGTAAAAATTTATTAAAACTATATTCTGTTTCCCCTCTGCATATAGGTGTAAAAGCTGATAATACTGTGACTTGGTATTAACTTTATTTAATATTAAAGGCGCGGTGACGGGAATTAATGTTGCTAAACCTCCTTTTGCTCTCCCCATTCTAGATGGACTAGCATTAGTACAAATTGACTGATATCCATCAATAAAAAAGGGCTCAGTATTCCAGGTTTCCTTAAGCAGAATTACATTACTGCACAGCCCTCTATCGTTTTTAACCAATCTTCGTTATTAATCTTATTTTTAATACCTGCCACATTCCAAGACATAATATGTAGAGAATCGTGAATGTGTACACTTAATACGGCTTCTGTCAGTTCACTAATTACACAATTATCCTTAGTATTAGTCAGTGATTCACGTCGGGTCTCCCTAAAAGTTTGTACACAGATGTCTCCATCCAACTTATTTGATGTAGCGGTATACACCACGTCTCTATCAGATAGTTTACCCACGTCTTCCCTATGTCAATCAATCTCACTGCATCCTCTCAATAGTTCATACCTATTGTTAGAAGAGACAATTGAGTTTGGTTTATACAGATCAGTGGCATTTGGGTTACTAAAGTTTGGCCTATAAAAAAAAACCTAAGGGGACAGCAGTTATATAATCATTCTTGTTAGGATTTTTCACTATAATGTTGTTCAAGAATATTTCCAACAAAATCCCTACCAGTTCCCTACTACGAAAGTTCACCACTACAGTCTCCCTGGCATTGTTTCCTGGAGCTACCCACCCATTTAACTCTCCTTAACATTATTATATTTTGTTGTAAAACATTAATATCGAAATTAGTTTTTACAGAGATCCAATGTATCGCTTGATTTTTTAGTGTCTCATACGATTCGTAGTTTTTATCTGCTAATCTCGGTACATTTTTCAAGACAATAACGTACGGAGTCACCTGTGGGGGGAGATGTAATGATTCCTCTGTGTTATTGCCAGGTTCCAAGGACCTACTCAGTTTGTCCACCTTATTAATTTCCACTGATCTTAAAAAAGGGACCTTATCTTCCTAAGTAGGCCTTTGGTCTTGGGAGATTTGTAAATTTGTACAGTCCCTTAAAGATGGCCTGGGAGGAGTCGTTCTTCGCTTGGTTTCGCCAGCGGCTATAGGGATATCAATATCTTCCTTTGATCTTATTGGTGAGTTATTAATAATAGTAAGCTTATTCAGATTTTTTGAAGATATTATCTCTGTCACCAAGTCTGTCAGGACGGTCACATCTTTTTGAACTAGTTTTATCTCCGACATCACTCGTCGCTCGATATTGTCCAATTTAGCATGTCATTTTTTAAATAGTGTTTCAAAATTTTGTGGCCGTTGTACATTATCTGTTAGATTGCTCTCTCCTTTTGGTCCCCCAGCATTTTTCCCTCCTTTTTTTGCTTTTGGCTTTAATTTAGCCTTCGCTATCTGTTTCTCCTTGGAACTAAAATTCATCTGAGGGAATTGTTTAGCTTTTTTTGCGGGTGGTGAGACTGGGTCTGTGTTGTTTGATAACAATGAAATCTCCAGTGAAGTTGTTAAAATGCAGGGGTTAGCCTGATTTGGAGCAATATCCTTAACAATTATATTATTACTAGATGTCCTTGTCTCTGAGACCTTATCTTCCTCATTTCATGCAAGAGCTATGGGATCACGCCCATCATCTAGTAATGATTCCTTCAATACAGCGTCTAATGCGGTTTTGGTAGCTGCCAATTGCTCCTCAACGAGAACAATCTCGCTATTGATCATCCCCACCGCAGTTTTTAAATATTTGGTAATGGGTGCATTATTTGTATGCGGCCTCCCCACAGTAGGCGGTAATTTCCTCTTTCCCATTCTCCAACTCTCCCGCAAAGATGAGATCACTAATGATTATGATGCCAAACGCTGAAACTCCTTACCAATAAATTTTCTGAAGTCTTTCAAAAAAACGAAGGGAGGTAGCCCAGTCCAGCCTCGTCCTGCCGCAGACGGGCTCGCACTTGGCCCGGGCACGCCCGCGCGCGTCCCGAGCTGCGGGAGCCCTGGCCACCTTTTTAAGCGCCTCCCGGCACGTTCGTTGACGTGGGCGGTGAGCGCACCGCTAAGGCAGCTGGGTGCTGTGGTCTCTCCCCCTCGCGGGACCGGGAAAGTGATGCAGCAGCAATCTGTGGCAATGGCAGGCATTCAAGAAGTTCAACCCAATAAAGCTCCAGGCCCCGATTGATTCATAGCCTAATATTATAAATATTTACATGCAACCAGATCAATCCACTAGCAGCCCTATTTAGTTTTTTCTTGCAGACATAAGTGGTAACCTCCACAATGCATGAAACAGAGGTATCCTTGATTCCCAAACCAGGTTAAGATAGTGAAGATTGTAGGTTTTATAGACTCATCGCACATTTCAGTGTGGACGTGAAACCTTTTACTAAAGTGCTGTTATAGAGTTTTGATAGAATGCTCCCTTTCCTCATTGTGACAGACCAGGTGGGCTTTGTAAAAGGTAGGCACTCGCAGACCAGTATAAGAAAGACTGCTCACCTAACTGAGAAGTATAGACAGGGGTGTGGAATTTATTAAAATATCTACTTGTCCATGGGACAGGTAGCTTCATAAATCTACTTGTCCTGTACAAAATCCACTTGTCCCTTTGGTGCCATCATGTAGTGCACCGTCAAATAATGGCAGCACTCATTATAGAAGAGCTCGAATAATAGCCTCTCTGGTTATGTCAGGCTCATAGTATAGAAGGATTTGAATACTAGTGATTTCCTTATTTTGCCTCTTTTCTGCAGATCTACCCATTCATCCTTTCATTCACCCACTGATCTCTAGCATTTCAGCTTTACATTGGCTTCCATTCATTCTTTCATCAGCCTTTCACCATTCTGTTTGTCAATCCATCCATCCGCCCATCCATATCCAAATCTACCCATCCATCCCCAAACATACCCATCCATCCATCTCAGCCATCTGTCCATCCTTTCGCTCACCCATTCTTCCGCTCATCCATCAATTTACCCTTTCACTCTTCCATCCTTCTGCTCATCCATCAATTTACCCTTTCACTCATCCATCCTTTCGCTTACTGATCCATCCACCCTGCAACCCATCTATCTTTTCACCCTTTCCTTCAACACATCCATCGTCCATCCACCATCCCTGTCACTCATCCATCCTTTCACTCATTCATCCATCTAGCAAGCCACACTAACACTCATATCTATCCACTCTTTCACCCACACATCCATCCTTTCACTCACTCACCCTTACACGTTAATTATGGGCCTTTGTCTGCTTAGCTGCAGACAGAAGAGGCTCATCAAGAGCTCCACCCCCGCTGTACCTGCTAAAGCGAGTGGTTCACAACGCCCTTGGGGCCAAACCTATCCTTCCAGCTCCAAATCTATCATTCAAACTCATCCATCCCTCCTTCCTTCCACTCATCCATCCATCCACTTTCACCCCCTCCATCCACCCTTTCACTCATATCCATCCACTCTTTCACTCATCCCTCCATCTAGCCATCCTTTTGCTCTTCCATCTTTCACCCCTCCATCCTCCTTTCCACTCATATCCATCCACCCTTTCACTCATCCCTCCATCCACCGTTTCACTCAACTATCCACCCATCAATCTATCCACCCATCCATCCTTCCATCCTTCCACCCATCCATCCTTCCACCCATCCACCCATCCATCCTTCCATCCTTCCATCCTTCCACCCACCCACCCACCCACCCATCCACCCACCCACCCACCCATCCACCCACCCACCCACCCATCCATCCACCCATCCATCCACCCATCCACCCACCCACCCATCCACCCATCCACCCACCCATCCACCCATCCACCCATCTACCCATCTACCCATCCACCCACCCATCCATCCACCCACCCATCCACCCACCCATCCACCCACCCACCCATCCACCCACCCATCCACCCATCCACCCACCCATCCACCCACCCAGCCATCCATCCACCCATCCACCCAGCCACCCATCCATCCACCCATCCATCCACCCATCCATCCACCCAGCCATCCTTCCACCCATCCAGCCATCCTTCCACCCATCCATCCACCCAGCCATCCTTCCACCCAGCCAGCCATCCATCCTTCCACCCAGCCAGCCATCCATCCATCCACCCATCCATCCATCCACCCATCCATCCATCCACCCATCCATCCATCCATCCATCCACCCATCCACCCACCCATCCACCCACCCATCCACCCACCCATCCACCCATCCATCCACCCATCCACCCATCCATCCATCCATCCACCCATCCATCCACCCATCCATCCACCCATCCATCCATCCATCCATCCACCCATCCATCCATCCTTCCACCCAGCCATCCATCCACCCAGCCACCCATCCACCCAGCCACCCATCCATCCATCCATCCATCCATCCACCCAGCCATCCATCCTTCCACCCAGCCATCCATCCTTCCACCCAGCCATCCATCCATCCATCCTTCCACCCATCCATCCATCCATCCATCCTTCCACCCATCCATCCATCCATCCATCCTTCCACCCATCCATCCATCCTTCCACCCAGCCATCCATCCATCCATCCATCCTTCCACCCATCCATCCATCCACCCATCAATCCATCCATCCACCCAGCCATCCATCCACCCAGCCTTCCACCCAGCCTTCCACCCAGCCATCCATCCTTCCACATCCTTTCACCCATTCTTCCACCCAGCCATCCATCCTTCCACCCAGCCATCCATCCTTCCACCCACCCAGCCATCCATCCATCCTTCCACCCAGCCATCCATCCTTCCACCCAGCCATCCATCCTTCCACCCAGCCATCCATCCAGCCATCCATCCTTCCACCCAGCCATCCATCCATCCTTCCACCCAGCCATCCATCCATCCTTCCACCCAGCCATCCATCCATCCTTCCACCCAGCCATCCATCCATCCTTCCACCCAGCCATCCATCCTTCCACCCAGCCATCCATCCTTCCACCCAGCCATCCATCCTTCCACCCAGCCATCCATCCTTCCACCCAGCCACCCATCCATCCATCCACCCATCCATCCATCCAGCCATCCATCCATCCACCCAGCCATTCATCCACCCACTCCATCAGCCATTCATCCACTCTCTCATCCATCAATCCACCCTTTTATTCAACCATCCATCCTTTCACTCATCCATCCACTTTCACCCCATCCATCAATTCATTCACCCTTGCACTCATCCACCCATTCACTCATCCATCCATCCATTCTTTCACTCATCCATCCTTACATCCATCCTTTCACTCATTCATCCATGTATATATCCAGCCACCCTTTCATGTCAATTATGAACCTTTGCCTGGACCTGCAGAAAGAAGAGGCCCATTAAGAACTCCACAGCTGCTGTAGCTGCTACAGCGGCGTGTTCAGATGCCCCTGGTGCATGCACAAAGTGAGACGAGAGGTCAGGGACGTTTTAAGGATTTTGGGGCCCTGGGCCAAATGTATTTTGGGGGCCTCTGTTGGGAACAGCTTTGATGTTATGATCCAGTTTCAGCTCTTTCATGCCCTCTTTGGTCAAATTCTAAATGTATGTACATATGAAATTCAGGGATAGTGATGTGTTTGTAACACAGCAGCAGCTCACTAGTATTACTGCAAACAATCTCCGTGACACCCTCCCATTTCTCACCCTGTATTGATCTAAAAGAAACTTTTTTTTATGGATGTTGCAAGAAAGAAATACAAATGTCTGTAATAGACTCTCACACATTAGAAATAAGTAATAAAAAAACGCTATTTACAACAATCTGTTAAAAAATGATTTAAGGTCATCAGGGCAAGACTCTGCAGAACAGAGCTGGCTCTATTAGGGGGCCCCCTGAAAGGCTGGGGCCCTGGGCCAGAGCCCACTTTGCCCATGCCTTAAAACGTCTCTGCGAGAGGTCCAGTGCAAGGAGAGAAATGAGGGTGCGCCTGAGGATTGCATGAATTCCCCATGGGGAAACTAATGAACTTTAATGTAAGCCCTGGATGAGATAAGATATGAGAGGCCAAGGGGATCGGGTCAGGGCAGTCAGAGGGGGCAGCAGAGGGGGTGGGATTAGCAAGTACAGGCACCGGGTGAAACATACGGTGTACAGGCAAAGCAAAGTGCAAAGGAGGGTTGTGCAGGGGCTGCATGAGCAAGGGAAAGCATGGGCTTTACTGTAGGCCCCCGGAGGCGAGGGTGAGGAGGGATCTTGGGGCCGATTTGAGGCTCAAGGGTGAAGCACAGAATAAAAGGCAGGGGGTCACAAGGTTAAAGTCAGAGCAGGAGCCAAGAGGCCCTTAAGGCAGCCTCTTACATTCCAGTGATGTGAGTGTTCTGGAGCTGCGTCTCGTGCTCCGTGCTCGAAGAAAATGAAAGGACCAGAGGAGGGCCTGGAAGCCACACACGAGCCTCGGGGAGAAAGCAAAAGACTCTTACCTGACAGTGCTGTGGATGTTTTATATGTAGCTGCAACTTTGAGCTCGGCTCCATCATGATGTTGTTCTGCTTTGGGGAAATTAAAGTGTAAGCCCCAGCTTTTGCATTGACCCTTTTCACTCCCAATAAACTGCTCAGAGCTCCTTATTAACTGGCTGTGACCAAAAGGGTTGAACAGCTGTGTATCGGATTACCGTAAGACTGTCTACTTGTCCTTTGGGCAAGTTAGAAATTAAAACCTCTTGCCCTTGTAAGAAATCTAGATGTCTCGGGCGTCGGGAGATAGGAATTCCCCACCCCTGATAGAGGACAATGGTCCTAGACTTTTAAGCCCTACAATTTAGTTGCAAAAAACATTCAACAGTCAAAAATAAGATACATATACAATTAGTATTGGATCATTAATGTACCACCAATTTATACAATATGCAAACATGTAGATCCTCAAAGAACACAAAGCACCCATAGACTTCAAGTATTTATTTCATGATTTTCTGATGTCGCCTGGAGAATCCGTGCTGAACTCATCAAGTCCTGACTTGATGAGTTCAGCACGGATTCTCCAGGCGGCGTGAGCATTTAGAAATGAGACGCTGTGGATGATTGATTATTTCAACACTGCAGCTTGCAATCTTTTGGATTTAATCGTATTCACGCCACACATTTTGTGCGGACCACCATACGAGGGGCTGTATCCTGCTCTACTCCACCTTTGGTTGCCCTCCCTCCCACAGTCCTGAGGAAGACCCGCCCGCAGAGGATATAAATTACCCTAACTGCACCAGGGTCAAAACGTCGACACTCTCCCCCAGTGGGCCTGTACCTGACATCTTCCTAGCCCTTCCCTTTTCACAGATGAACACTCACTGTGCAACATCAGAAAATAATGAAATAAATACTTGAAAAGTCTATGAGGGACCGGCCTATTTGTCAAACTGGTGCTACTGTGAACCGTGACCAGTTTACTAAAAATACTGAACTGATTGTTTGCTGAATATGCCTTCTAGTTTCCCCTCCTTTTATATCTATCTTATTTCACGAGCACTATTCCCCTTCACACTCCCTCTGGAGCAACCTTTTTATTAACAATGAATATGGTGATCTGTTATAAAGAAAAATAAACAGTCACTATCAGAGCGATACTGGGTGCTTTGTGTTCTTTGAGGATATACATGTTTGAATATTGTATAAATTGGTGGTACATTAATGATCCAATACTAATTGTATATGTATCTTATTTTTGACTGTTGAATGTTTTTTACAACTAAATTGTAGCGCTTAAAAGTCTAGGACCACTGTTCTCTATACCACTTATTACCCAGGTCCGTGGACAATTGTGGGGTACCCCATTATACCTTAATGGCCACCTAACTGAGAAAGCGCAGAAGCATGGTGAACTAGGTCTTACTGGATGCCCTATTTGATAAAATTAAATTGAGCTCTCAAATGAAAGCTTGGAAAATGGCCAAGTACCCACCCCCTGCGGCAAGAATAACAATCAGTGGCCGCCTGTCTGCGAGGTGTATACTCCGCCAAGGGAGCAAACCATCTAATTTGCCCTTGTCGTCGAGCCCCTGGCCACTAAGATTCAGTCCACTCCCGAATTGTGGGAAGTGAGATTTGGTACTGTCAAGCACAAAGTTAAACTCTTTGCTGAAGATGTCCTTCTCTCCCTGTCGGACACCAAAATGCTCACTTTTTTTTTAAAAGATATTTTTATTGGCATTTTATATAGTACAATAGACCCATTACAAATCAGGAGAAGAGGAAAAGAAAAAAAACAATTCACATCAGCAGTTACCGACTATGTTCACCAGTACTAGTTCCACTAATACAATTAAATGCAACTATTCTGCAGGTAGTCGCTCAACACCGGTCCATCATCCGCCTATTTGCTCATAAGCATAGTCACAACAAGCCAGTCACGTAACTTGGATTCTGACAAAAAAAGGGATGAAAAAACAAAGAAAAAAGAGAGAAGAAAGAGTAACCTGTGCAGAGAAGTGGTGTGGACATGTCGAGTCACTGATGTCGAATGGAATTTACAGCATAGTTGACCCACGGGCGGGTCCAGGATGGGGGCCCTCCTCACACCTGATATCGTTTCTGCACCCAGCCAATGCTCCCGCGGACCTCACAGACCCATGCGCTACCTCCCCGTAGCTTAAACCCTCAGTGCCACAGGGGATCTTAGGGGAGTAGCACGTACTACAGAGCCCGTTTGGGGTTCATGTTCGGACTCACTCCCTCCACTGCTAGGGCCCGCCGGATTCTCCCACTCGGGCATTACCCCTCACCATTGCTCAGCAATCGGGCGTTTTCTCAATCCCTTGGCTTCCTCCCAAGCCAGCACTCTACCCTCTGCACCCGCCCAGGCAATAACATCCCTGTCCCAGGTTGCCACCTGTGGCCCTCTCGGGGATTTCCACTGCATCGCTATTCTGCGCTTGGCAAGGCCCAGCGCAAGATCTATCAGCCGATTCCCGACTAAGCGCTTAGGTGGCCGAGGAAAAAGACCCAACAGGCACGTCTGCATCGTAAGAGCCAACGCCCTTCCCAGCACGTCCTTGATCTTACCCAATACTGCCTCCCAGAAAGGACGCACCCCCTGGCAATCCCAGGTCATATGGCCAAAGTCAGCATCCGGGTGGGTACATCTGGGACACTGTCGCACCTCCCCCGTACGTCACGTTAAGCCGATGGGGCGTCATATAGGTCATGTGTATGTAGTTGAATTGGATATATTTCAAACGGGTATTGCGGGAGATCTTTTTGGGATAACGTAAAACTTTACGCCACTCGGAGTTAGTAAGGACCCTAGCCCCCATCTTATCCCAACTCTCCTTCAATCCGTCCAAGGGGCCGACAGAAGCCTCTACTAGTGCGGCATAAAGCCATTTCACCAGGTGGCTCGCAATGCCAAGAGTGAATAAGGCATGGAGAACCGGGTGTGTGTCGGGTTCTTCCCTCCCTTAACCCCATAAATGCGCAAACGTGCGTGTCAGCGCCTCATATTGTAGAAACTGACCCGGGGGGAGCCCACTACCATCCACTAGTTCTGTGAAAGTAATCAATGACTTATCCTGATAGCAGTCCCCAACATTGTCCAGTCCGGCCTCTGACCATCTGGCCAGTTGGGCACTCGTAAATATAGATTGGGGGTCCCCATGCGGCAGCCCCACCAGAGGGAGCATAGGAGAATACTTTGCAGGTAGTTGCCTACCCTTGTGGTTTCGTCTCCACATTTGGAAGGCAGTATGCTGCAGTAGGGAGCATCTAGGGATGGGCGTAGCCGGCAGCAGCAGCCTCGCCATCACTAGTCTTGAGCTGGATGCCATGTCCGTCGGGCATGTTCCCTCCTCATTCACACCCTCCACCCACTGAGCTAACCACTGTAACTGGGCGGCCAGCATATAAAATTCAAAATTCGGCACCCCTAATCCTCCCTCCGACATGGGGCGCTGCAAAGTTTTCAAGGACACCCTCGGGCGTCCATCCCCCCATATCAAATCCCGCAGGAGTGCATGCAGAGGGCGAAACCAGCTCCTAGGCATTAAAACCGGGAGATTCACGAAAAAATACAACAGCCTAGGCAGCATGGCCATTTTGGACAATGTGATCCGGACCATGATTGGCAGCTGTAACGTGCTCCAGAAATGGACACGAGCAAAGAAAACGCAGCTCCCTTCCCAGGCTCCTGTCCTTTAAATCATCTAAGTCATGAAAGATATGTATGCCCAAGTATTTAAATGTACGCTGCGCCCAAAGAGTGTCAACCCGCAGCGCCTCAGGTCTGGGCAAGGACCCAGCTGTGGGAAAAAGATATGTCTTAGATTTGTTGACCTTGAGGTCCGAAAGCAGGGCGAAGTCCTCCAAGATATGTAAAGCCTCAGCGGCACCCCCAACTGCCTCCGTAAGGTATAACAACAAATCATCTGCATAGAGAGAGATGTGATGCCTTCCCCCACCCAATGTCAGCCCCAATCCTCTCCCACCGAGGCGGAACCGTTCCGCTAACGGTTCAACGGCCAGAGCACGCAGGAGCGGGGAAGGGGACACCCCTGCCGGGACCCTCGAGAAATCATATACAATCTAGATATGGTTCAACCCGTCTTAACTCTCGCAGTGGGCGAGGCATAAAGAAGCCGCACCCACCGTACCCAATCCTCTCCCAGACCCATGCGCAGCATCACCTCGAAGAGGTACTCCCAGCTTACCATATCAAACGCCTTCTCCAGGTCAACAGACAAAACCGCCGCTTGCTGGAGGGCTGATGTGTCCGCATGAAAAAGTACAGAGTAGAGCCTTTGGATATTATAGGAGGTACTACGAGTGGGAATAAAACCATTTTGGTCCGGATGAATCAGGGACGTCATGTGAGGAAGCAGTCTGCCCGCCAACACCTTGCTCAAAATCTTGAAGTCCAGATTGAGCATGGACAGAGGCCGATAATCCCTCACTCCCGCATCTGGTTCCTTAGACTTAGGGAGCGGGATCACAAGCGCAGTTTGGGTGGAATCGGGCAAACCCCCCCCTCATCCCCCTCCCTCATATGCCTCCGCAAACAACGCCACCAGACGTGGGGCCAGGGTGTCAGCAAACCCCTGATGGAACTCGGCAGGGAGGCCGTCAGGCCCAGGTGTCTTACCAGGCTCCAGCGCTGCTATGGCAGCCCTGACTTCCTGCAGAGTGATCGGGTCCCCCAAGTCCTCCCGTACATCCACATCCAACGTACGGAGTGGCAGAGGGCCTAGAAATTGTCAAATATCCGACAAGGGGGCTGCAGCCGGGGCCTCATACAAGCGCTCATAATATGATAAGAAGGAGTCATTAATGACGTCCGGGTCATGCACCGTGTCCCCAGAGTCTAAACCAAGCCGCGTAACGGGTGTGACCCCCAGCTCGGGTTTAATTAATCGCGCTAACAATCGACCCGCCCTCCCCTCCTCTCTTTGCACTCTGTCCAAGTAATCCCTATAGTTGTAGCACTTCAGCCTGCCCAACGTGTCATTATACCGTGCCCGTGCATCCTGTAAGGACCCCCGGGCTGCATCATCCGTACCCTGTAAATTATCTAACCTGCGGGTGGTCGCTTCCAAATCTAGGAGTTCCCGGTTAATCTCCCTGTGGGCCCCACACGCCTGAGCCATGCAGTGGCCATGCAGAACCACCTTGAACGCCTCCCACTCCACCTGGGGAGAGGAGGCCATGCCGGCATTGATAGGGAAGTATGCGTCGACCAGTGCCATCAGGGAGGCTCAGAAGGGGCCATCGTCAAGTAGCAACGGGTTCAATTTCCATGTAGGGACCGGAGGACGCCGCCCCGGTAAGTGATGCAGCATGAGTAGTGGGCTATAATCCGATAGAGTGCGTCCCAGATACTCTGAATGAGAAACGGAGCCATTGAAGGCCGGGCAACAGAGAAATACATCAAGCCTAGTGTGAACCCGGTGGACCGGCGAAAAGAAAGAGTACTCCCTATCTCCCGAATGTTGCAGTCTCCAAGTGTCCTCGAGGCCCCAATGGGATATCCAGGTTCGGAAACCCAATGCCGTGCGATGTGGCTGAGTCCCCGGCAGAGGAGGATGCGATCGGTCAGAAGAAACATCCGCTACACAATTAAAGTCACCCCCCAGGATGAGAGAACCCGTAAAGCAGTGAGCCAGTGGGGCGGAGAAAGACTCCAGGAAGCTGACTTGATCTTGGTTAGGCACATATACATTGCCTAGCGTCACCTCCTGCCCCGCTAGCTTCCCCGTGAGTAGGATATGCCACCCCTCAGTATCAATCCATGAATGTTCAAGAGCGAAGGGTACCCCAGGCCTCACCCAAATCAACACCCCCCTGGCGAAGTCCGAGAAAGTAGTCGCAAAGATCTGACCCCGCCACCTCTTCTTCAACTTCCCAGCCTCCTCCCTGTTAAGATGTGTCTCCTGGAGGAATGCAATGTGCACATCCCTGCGCCTTAGGGAGGAGTAGATGTTGTGGCGTTTGGCCATTGTCCCCATACCACGGATATTCCATGTGAGGAACCTCACAATGTTAGATGTACCTGTCATTTCTACAATAATCCGCCCCACAGCAACCTAAGGGGGCCCCCTCCCCCGCACGCCTCCCGTGCATACACATCCTCACTCCTCTGCAAACAACTAAACAAAAGCAATCAACAAATGAACCCCCATGTTGAACAACTCCCCGACCCCAGGGCAGCCTGACAACGGTCAGTCGCCCAAACAGCATGTGGAACCAGGCCCTCAGTGTGGCCCTACCCTAGTAAGGCACCCAAGCACCAAAATGCTCACTTATACCAGATTGGGATAAGGAAATCCACAACCCTGCCTTTAAAAAAAAAAAAAAAAAAAAAGTGTAGAGGGCCATTGATAGGGAAATTTCAGAATGAAAAAAGAGACTTCTGGAGGGACACAACTAAGTGCCATAGGAATGTCTCACACATGGAGGCAACCTGTAAACTCTTATTTACCTAACACCAGTCTGCTTCAGATAGATGTACAAAGAAGCTGATGACAAGTGCTGGAGATGTGGCACAAAAATGGGAACAACCTACATGAAACATTTTGGAAAGAAGTTGTTAGCCACTTTGCTAGGTACTAGGAGGCACCACTGAAGGAGACCCATGAACTATCCAATTAGGCTTTGGAGTCCCACAATTGGGTCCTAGAAGTAAATGTTAGAGAACATTGCTACACCACATGCTGGGGAGGGAGGCAGCTGTTACAGCCTATTGGAAAATAATTGAAATACCATGATAACACAATGGATACATAATCTCTGGCAAACACTGGCATTACTTATGACCTGCACCAACAAAGTAAGCATTTTGATACAGTGTGGCAAGGGCTGATCCTGCACTTGGTAGAGCCCATCCAACTGAGAGACTGTCCAACAAGATTGAGCCCTCTCCAACTATTTGATCTGTATGAAGTGGGGATAAAGAGGGGTATTGGCAAACCTTGGCAGAAAAATTAAAGGGGCATTTTACCTCACAATATCACTCAAAGACAGACACAGGCATTTTACTTGGGGGTGGGGGGTGGAAAGGTTAAGTTATAATTGACTGGAGGCATACTGGCTGGGCCCTACCGGAGGGGGCAAATCTTTAAATGTTTGTTGTACAGACAGTAGCTGACTGGGAGAGGAGAGTGGATATTGTTGGAAATATCAAGTGTTCCTCATTATGACCCAGATCTCCATCTATTTTCTTCTTTTGAAATCCATGTTTAAAAAATTCTAAGTAAATGTTAAATGAGAAGAATTTGTTCCAGATCATCTAATGTGTGCACAAGGCAGCACATCTTCTATGTAAAAGAGTGACAGATATCAGCATAACACGGCAAATAGTCAATCCCTTGTCTTATTCCGTACACTGATGCGGGAAATGAAAATGTATTACATAATATATGTCTAGCTCCCACACTGTCAATTAGTGTTCATATTTGCAAGATTCTCAAAATCCTTTCCACCCTTGGACAAGACATTGTCTACCAAATTATGGCCAGATGTACAGACATCTGGTTGCAAAATACTAGTTGTAAATTATGACTTTTATGTTTTGCAACTGTTGTGTAGTTCCTAGGAGTCCCCCAGGACCTGCGCGTTTTGGATGACCTGAACTGAGGGCTCGGTGTCCCAACCGCTTCCGGACAACTCCACAGGATATGTCACCCGTTAGACTAGCTAGCTGTACAGTGCCACTACCACCCCCTGTATTCTACAGTGGTGTAGGTAGTCTCTGGCAACCACTGAACATGACAACCCTGATTCCTCAGGGATCGTGGAAAACAGTACAGTACGTTTCGCTCAGACACTCATGCTTGCTTTCTCTCAGAAAATACACAGGATGTTGATTAGGACGTTTCAATAAGTATTTATTGGTCCAGCAACAGTCTTGTGTAAAACATATGTGCTGCGACAATCCGGAGACAGAAGCATACGAAAGAGATTGCTAATACCAATATAGTAGATAGTAGATACATTTCTACCATAGTGCTAATAAGATGTACATAAGCAATTCAGATAAAAACAGTAGCTCTTGCATATTCCTAAAATGCGCGCCCTAAGTAATTTGCCTAAATGTACCTAGCCTAGCCTGGATGTGTAGGTGTATGTGCATATGGCTATGTGTATCTGTAGCCAAGAAACCCCTAGGGATGAACCAGCCCCCTCACCTGATGGTTTAGAATGAAGGACCTTGTCTGTGCTTTGAGGATTACAGCCCGCAAGGGATATCAGACCGCTGCTTGTCGAAGATTCTCTTGCAGGACCCCGTCTCGGCTTGGAAGGAATTCTCCGCTAATTTGTAGGGGGCAGTGAGGGTCTTTTATACTAAAGTGGTCACTCCAGGGTTTTTTCTAGAATCGATATGTTTTTAAAACAATCATAAATGTTTTGAAAACAATCATAAATGTTTTGAAAACAATCACCAATGCTTTTCTAAACAAGTGCGATCATGCACCCCTGGCTGTTGGCCAAGGATGAAAAAAGTGGTGACCCTTATACAGAATAATTCTGCTGTGCCTGGGGACATGTTTATGTACGTTAGGTACAAGGATTATGATAGAATACTTAGAGCCTGGTGTGGAAGAGACGGGAGCAAGCTACTAAGTAAAAGGTCACCTGTTTAGAATTGTTATTGTCGTGTGGATGGGACAATGTATGTAAAGAATGGGGTATACATGACGGGACTATCCTAAAAGACATGACACCCACTCCTCATCAAAAGGTCAGCTAGGTAATGCTAAACCTAACGTTATTAAAAAGGCATACAAATTATTTTACAATAAAAAATTATAAAAAGCACTTTTAAAAGCCTGAAAAAAGTCCATAAAAGAAAAGTAATGTTTCCCTAAAAAAGCATTCAAAAAGGTCCTCTAAACTTGTATATGTTGTCATTATTGCACTGAGCACCTTGAAAGCCATGAAGATCAGTTAGAGCCGAGAAGAAAAAGTAAACAAAGACACACCTGACCTTCAATTTGGTAAATGTTTAAAAAGTTGCCAAATGGTTCCCAACACAGGAGAGGTCAGATTGTTTTAAGAATCCTGCGCTGAAGACTCAACATCGCTGAACATTGAAATCCGCAGGTGGCAGTCCCTCCAGAACTTCCAGTATCATGTTGTGTGAGCAAAGATGTTCATCTCTGTTTCCCACAGCAGCCGCCGGGGAAGAATTAGATGCCTGCACGCCTGATACCGATGCCTGTACCTCTTGAGCAGAGCTGATATCCCTTCCAACAGGAGCAGAAGCATCCCGTGGAGGCTCCAAGAATGCCGCCAATAGGGGAATATGCTGGGGACAACTGCGCACGTGGGCCTGCAAAGGCTCCAGGAGCACGTCAATGTCCGGCTGCGCAACCGATGGAAGTGTCAGACACAGGTCCAACATGCAGCCAAATCCGCAGAAGAGGCAACGGAACACAGGCAGGACACTATCTAGCCAGACTGGTCTGAAAGACAGGAACCAATGCTCACTCAGCTCTCGAAGCCGAGGCGTAGTGAGGTAGAACACCATACGCTCACAACAACGTCGTTCCAGCAGTGTTCTCTCCATTTCTTGAGGGATTGCGACGTCCATTGCGAAGCAAGATCATTAAAATCAGGATGCCCGCTACCGAAAGCAGGACCAAAGGAAGCCCTCTAAAAACGCTTCCAAGTACGGAGTGTATGAAGGCTGGAATTGCTCCGAAGATGATCTGAAAGGTGGTTAAGAAACCTCATCCAAGTCGCTGAACATTGAAATCCGCAGGTGGCAGTCCCTCCAGAACTTCCAGTATCATGTTGTGTGAGCAAAGATGTTCATCTCTGTTTCCCACAGCAGCCGCCGGGAAAGAATTAGATGCCTGCACGCCTGATACCGATGCCTGTACCTCTTGAGCAGAGCTGATATCCCTTCCAACAGGAGCAGAAGCATCCCGTGGAGGCTCCAAGAATGCCGCCAATAGGGGAATACGCTGGGGACAACTGCGCACGTGGGCCTGCAAAGGCTCCAGGAGCACGTCAATGTCCGGCTGCGCAACCGATGGAAGTGTCAGACACAGGTCCAACATGCAGCCAAATCCGCAGAAGAGGCAACGGAACACAGGCAGGACACTATCTAGCCCGACTGGTCTGAAAGACAGGAACCAATGCTCACTCAGCTCTCGAAGCCGAGGCGTAGTGAGGTAGAACACCATACGCTCACAACAACGTCGTTCCAGCAGTGTTCTCTCCATTTCTTGAGGGATTGCGACGTCCATTGCGAAGCAAGATCATTAAAATCAGGATGCCCGCTACCGAAAGCAGGACCAAAGGAAGCCCTCTAAAAACGCTTCCAAGTACGGAGTGTATGAAGGCTGGAATTGCTCCGAAGATGATCTGAAAGGTGGTTAAGAAACCTCATCCAAGTCGCTTAAATAAGTGTACGATCCCACTCGTATCAGACATGTTAAAGATACGATGAACCATTTCTCCGAAATCGATCGGGAAGTTCGTATGGACCAGGGCCTGTATCTCTGCTGAAGACCTTGCAACCTGGAGATCAAAAGTCTCTCAGGCTGAAGTTAAGGCCATATTTTGTTGAAACAACGTGATTTTCAGTCTGCTCAGCTAATCAAACCGTATACTGGAAAAATTCAATGAAGGCCACAGTGGTGCCTCACCAACTGTGCGAGCCAGGGGAAACAATACTTGCTTACAGCAAACAACCCTGAAGATTACTGTGACTAGATATGCAATGCCTGGCGCCATTCCACATAAGCCTTCATCATTCAGCACTAAATAACTTCCATTCGAAAGTAATTCAAAAACCCGGATGAATCACGGCAGCTGCGGAGCCCTTCAAGTAGCAAGATAAGTTTGCTTTTGACGCATTACACGTTCCATGAAGCGAAACTTCTTTGCACACTAAAGACCCAATTAAAGCCTTTCCGCAGTCAGTACCACTTAAGAAAACTTAAGTGTCCTTATTTCTGCACCTATATCTATAGGTAACTCCCAGGTTTCCTGTGTGTACCCTTCACCTAACGCATCATACCTGCCTGCTTGGATGTACCTAAGGCAGTATTGGAACTGAAATGTTGTTATTGGCAGTGTGATGTAGCCATGAATTAACCATTCAGTAGACGGTGACTCAGCTACTGTGAACGGTAACTTCTCTCATTTTTCAATGAGCAGCATGGTGTACTTTGCTTCTCTGCGTGCCATAGTCAACTGTCGGTCAGATTGTAAATTGAGAACAAACTTGTGCTGTTAATGTATTGCCATGGCACGTGGCCTGAACGCAATGATTGCAGCGTCCAGCTTAAAAGCATAATGGACCGCAATTGAGATTGCCAATGTTGTAGAATAGACAAATCTTGTTCCATTATGTCGATTGCTGAGGACACAATGTTGCCCAGTGAATAAATACGTGAAGAAAGTGTGGTCATACCATTGTCTACCACAGCCAGGGCCTTTTCTAGCTTAATCCTATCAATTTCACGTAATCTCTCAGCAGTATCCTGTTGGGAGACTTTCCACAGTTCATTGTAGATGGCATATAAGAAGCGCTTCTTACGCGGTTTCTTGGGACCTAACAAGAAATCCCTAAGATCCATGTTGTCAGCTAGAAGGGACAAGTGTTGTTTCACCTGTTGTAGTGTTGAGGTTTTTAGCCATTCTAGTCACAACTTCCCAACACTATAAGAAGTCACTACCCCTGGGTCGTCTGTGTGTACATAGCGTGGGTCGGGCCTATCAATCAATCAATCATGTGTTTGTTAAGCGCGACTACTCACCCGTAAGGGTCTCAAGGCGCTGGGGAGGAGGGGAGGTGCAGGTTTCCAGTCCATGAAGGAGGGGGTCTGTCGAAGAGCCAAGTTTTGAGGTTTCTCATGAAGATGGGGAGTGATGTCTGTCTGAGGTTGAACGGTAGGGCGTTCCAGGCTCTGGCCACGAGGAAGGAGGAGCGGCCTCCCGATCTGGTCTTTCTGGCACGGGGGACCATGGCGTAGGAGAACTGGGCTCTATGTAGGGCCTATGGATACTAAACTCTCTGGTGGTACCCTTGAATTTTGTTTGACACCTATTTGTGTCGATAGGCCAAACCAACCATCCCTTCCAGTTGGGAGCTGAAGAATTGTATGTACCATTCTGTATCCTTGTACCCAATACCTCCTCACTAATCAGTGTGTCATTCGATATACCTTCAATAGGTATGGGTGAGGGGATGCGTGGTGTTTGCAGGTCTTTAATTTTTGCAAACCTGTAGCGGGTAGTTTGTTGCACTGTTCTGTTCAGGAATATTATCTGTACCGGTATGAGGCAAGCTCTAAATAAAGCCTCTGATCCCTGAACCTGCCAATCTTTTTTTACCCCAGATGGATTTTGTGTTTATCGTTTCCCTCCAATAGTCGAAACCTTGTAGAGACAGTTGGGAGCTGAAAGGTGCTGAATATATGAGCTTGGTGTTAGTCAGCATCATTTTCTGCGCAGTTGGATTTGTCTGTACTAGCTTATAGTAGTATGACATTGGGTCTGACGTATTGAACCCTGAAAAGTATGCAAATTTCTGTGTGAATGTGGCAGAACTACCTTTCGGCGGTGTCGGGCAATGTTCCCATTGATGGTAAGTGTTTACAGTGCATGGAACGCTAGCTCTGTGCAAAAAGTGATGACCATAGTGCTGGTAACAATACATACTGTCGAAGTCAGGTATATCTTCGTACAATTCCCTGTAAGAAAATGCAGCAGATTGTTCTAAATCTGAGAGCATAGTATTTACCGTCTCAATCATAAGAGTGCACTCGGGGTAATGAAATCATTCATTTTTTTTTTTTTTTTTTTTGTCCTCATCTCACCGAAACGTCTGCAGAGTAAAGCAAAAGAGACCACCATCCGACCTGGGCACCCCGGTCTTCTGCTACTGCATAGGCTTCAGGCCTAGCCAGGCCAGCTTCTTTGTATGAAGCTTGGTGTAATCATTGGACCAAGGGGCATTAGACTAATCGCATTTCGCTACCCCATGATAATGGCAATGCCCAAATGTTAGAATTACTATCTTGGTCCAGACGGGCCATGCCAAATACAGCATTCAACCAGTTCTCATAGAGAGGAGGCCTAGAATCTTTCCAGAGTTTACAAATCTCCCTCCGAGCAATAAGAATCAGAAGGAGTAACAGGCCTTTTTGCGTTCCCGGCAACATATTGGTAAGGTCATTATCCAAGCCAAATATAACTAATGGAAGATTCAAATTCAGCTTAACTTTAAAAACTGTTTGGTATTTCATTACAGATACTTTATAAGTACGTTAAGCCAGCATCTCTTAAAAAGAACCATTTTTATGTTATAAACAGGCTTTATTATACCCCCATGAAAATAGCAAAATTTGCTCCTTCTTCCTCCCCGATGTGCCCAAGGTGTGATCTCATCGCGGCGGATGATATTCACATATTTTTTGAATGTGCTATTTTAAATGGTTTTTGGAAGAATGTTGAAAGTGCCTTACAATGAAATCATTCATTGAAATTTTAAACGTGTGAAATTTTCAAATGTACAGTAGAACCAAATACATCATATGAAACTCTATCCCAAACTATACCATCCGGTACTGGAACTGCTGAAATGTTCACTAGGGACAGGTCTCCCAAGTTCACAGATTGTACTGCAGAGCGTTGTGGGAGGTAATGTCCATTCAGTAGTAGGAAAAAATACAGTTCCTATACCAATCCAAATTAACAGGAACAGGATCCCTAATGCAAACCAAAGATGCAACCAAGGGGACACCAAGTAAGTCTTTTTCAGCCATAGATAGAATCGTCGAAATTGTTCTTGTTTAGAGATGGGTGGCGTTTGCTCAGGTTCACTTGGATCTGAAGAAAAGTAATCGAAGTTGATGAAGTAGCCGGACGCAGTTTGATCTATCTTTGGGAGCTCAGCAGTGTTTGTAGAGCTGGCAATTGCTTCTTTTGAAGGCACATTGATGTAAACTTCATTATTGGGCCGAATTGCAATTTGCATTTCAGTTTGATGTTGTTCAATTTCAACAGGTGTAATTTGTACTCCGTTATTTGCTACTCCTGCATCTTGCTTAGTGGAGTCTTGAAACGTTATTAGTCTTTCCATCTGAACTTCCTGTATATTAGCGAGAGGAGATCTGCGGCTACTCAGGACTCCACGTGGCCTGCTGTTGAGAATCGGCCACATAGTGTGGTTTGATCAAATCAATGGAGACATCTTTTTTCTTTTTTGCTGGCAAGAGGCGGAAGAAGTACTGTTCTTGTTCCTTGAACCGCCAGGACAGGTGTTCTGTAGGATGGCCAAACTCCTCCTTGTCCACAATCTTTTCTCTGACTAGATCCCCAACCTTCGGGACCCAGACAGGACTTGCCGGAACCGGTTTCACTTCCCCAGTGGTGGTGCGTTTTACTTGGAAGTTGCTTTGGAATGCCCGGAATTCATTTAGTTCCTGAAAAACAGCCAAATGATCATTCAATTCAAATGGTTTTACATCCGCCACTGTGCTGGCACAATCCAGGTCAGGTACCCACATTCTTGTCCCAAACAGGATCTCATAAGGGGTACGTCCTCCTGAAGATTTTCTTGGCATATTGTTTAGTGCCCTCTGGACCCCATATAGGTGATTGACCCAACTACCGCCTGCATCTAATACCCTTGCTGTGAAGGATTGCTTTAGGGTCCTGTTTTTCTTCTACACCACCAAATTTCCCTCGGGATGGTAGGGGGAGGAGTACTGCAAGGCCACGCCCATACTTTCCATGACTTCCTTGTAAGCCCGAGAGCTAAACGCAGGGCCATGGTCGGAATGTAATGTGTCAATTGCGTATGTCCCGATGAAGACTCGCAAATCCTTTATAACAGTTCAAGCGTCAGCCAAACCCATAGAAATCTAGAGCATGAATCCACTGCCACCAAGATGTACTTGTAAGCCCCGTCTGAATTTAAGGGGCCGCAGTGATCCAAATAGACACATGCAAGAGGTATGTCTGAAATTAGTAATGGTGTTTGTGGTGGTCGTGCTACGGTAGAACCTTTAATCTGCTGACCGATGTCGCACTTTAAGACATGAGCCTTTGTTTGTTTAGACAAACTTGGCCACCAGACTCGCCGCATCAGTAACAAAACTGTTGCAGTGACTCCTGCGTGTGCAGAGCCCAGACCCTCGTGCGCAGGTAGTATTAAACCTAATCCGCGATCAATGTTTGGTATAACTCTATCCCCCACTCCTGGAATATGAGCATACTGTGTGTTTTGCGCATCTAATTTATAGGAATATTTGAGTGTGAAAGCCCTTCGGAATGGCAGAGCCGTTCTTTGAGGTGTTGACAGCTATCAGTATGTCTCCGTCTATCCTCGTGCTAGAACTAGTGATTGCAGCAATGGCAGCAGTTCGTACTGTCGCCTTGGCGGCTTCATCAGCCAGTGAATTCCCTTCAACATGTATGCCAACACGCTGATGACTCAAGGTGTGAATATCTTGAGCCTGTGGCAGGCATGCTTTCAGTTTTGCCACTTGTTCCCATAACAATTTATGTTTAATTGTGCAACCCTTGGAATCTCTAAACCCGTTCTGGCCCCAGTAATGAAGATATACATTGTAAGACTGCACACAGTATAACGAATCACACACTTATCAGTGTGGGGAATTCCTGATCCATATATTGTAGTGCTAGTATCAGGGCTTTCAGTTCTGCCAACTGTGCTGTACTATCTCCTAGAGATTGGTTAGTCGTGTTGCTGGGCTGGAACTTACCATCCCGCATACGACCCTTTACTATAGCACATGCTGCACTATATTGCTGTTTACTTCCTATGGCAGGCTGAGCAGTTCCATCAGTATAAATGATGTATTCATATTTCTCTAGAGGCAAGATTTCATTCGGAGAGGATATTCATGTTCGTACTGCAGGAACGCTTGCGTTTTTAATGTAGAAATGTATCTGTAATCTACATCTGTTGCAGTGAGAGAATTAGCCCATTGTATCCATCGCAGATATAGTGCTTTTGCATTTGGAATGCTCGCTTTGGTAACAGCTTCTAAAGTTGGTCCCGGGGTTACGACCATTATGCGTTTCACCTGTGCCAGTGCTCTTTCTCTCACTACAGCAGTCTGTACTGCTATCAGTATTTTTTCTGTTGCTGCAAATCGAATTTCAGCATTTGTGTACACATGTGATTTGTATTCAATTGGGACTGTCTCACCTTCATTAAAAGTGATGTAGGTATATCCTGTTAAACCCGGAACCACCCGTATCACCAAGTTAGTAGTATTTACACATGTGCAAGTGTTTTGATGCTATCATGTCAGCCTGAACTGAACGGAGAGTATCTGTGTGTTGCTGTGTCCACTGATGTGGTTTGAAATCGGGTCTGATTAAGTCATAGAAAGGTTTTACTTTTTCTGCATAATCTAGAATGTATGTTCTGCCAAAATTTAGAAATGTTAAGATGGATTGCAAACCGTTTATAGATTTTTTGGAGGTTGGAGCAGCGCACACTTTTTTAAAAAGTTGGCTGCCAGGCTTTTGCCTTCACTTGACAGCTTGTATCCCAAAAATAGGACATTGAGATGGGCAATTTTAGATTTATTAAAATTTAAATTTGTAGCCCAAATTGGTGAATCCCACAACTATGTTGTTCACCCTGTTAAGTGTTCAAGTAATTAATCGTCCGTCAGATAGAGGTCATCTACATAGGACACTGCCTCCTCATCACATGTTTGTAATAATTCTGACACTTTTGCCGAAAATCGCCCCGGGCTGTTCTTATACCCTTGAGGCAAACGATGGAAGTGAGAGTGCTGAAGGCAGAAAATGCTGTCAAATATCTGCTTTCTGGAGCTTTATTTTGGCAAAAGAATCCATTCAAGATATCTAATGTCATTTTGTATTATTTCTGCACAATGTTATTTATTAATGTGGCACTATGTGCATTTTGAACTGCAAATGTTCGTGTGCATGTGTTTAAATGTCGGTTATCTAAAACTAGACGACATGTATTGTCAGGTTTCATTACTGGAAACAAACGATTATTCATCGGGGAGGTGCAAGTTTCAATTACACCTTGATATTCGAGTTGGTCTAGAATTTCTTTGACCTGTCTTTTTGCATCATTTTTTTATAGGGTACTGTCTCTGTGGATTTGGAGTGGATTTTTGTTTTCACAACAAATCTTCATTTTGGAAGGTACAAAGTGGGCAGAGCCCCGCAGAGACATTACATAGATTATATGTGACATATAGTACCTAGTTGTAATATTCGAAAACAACTTGGCCTGCAGAACACCAGGCCGGAAGTGTAACAAACTACACCGAACACCCCCAAAGAATCGTAACTGCGTATTAATAAAGAATACCTGTCCGTAAAAAGTCAGTTTCGTCAGACTATATAAGTGGATAGTGACCCACCAATCGTTCAATGGGATCATGAGAGTCTGGATGTGGTAATGCTGGTAAATTAATGTCTATATGTTGCTCAGCGGGACCAAATTTTCCTGTGCTTCTGTGGGCATCCCCTCGCTTGAAAGACCACTATTTCAGCTGCCATACACCTGTCCATTGTCTTCTTCCACCCCGCTATGATGGGTGGGGACGCTGCTTTCCAATTCTGAGCAATCTCTCTCTTAGCGAGGGTGAGGCCCAGGAACAGAAGGTGCTGCTTGTAGCGGTTCCCCCCGATCTCATCTGTGCTATGGAGGAGCAGTAGTCTGGGGTCGAGTGGAATGGTCCAGGACAGAACCTGGCCTAGACAAGACGTCACCCGAGTCCAGAATGGTTGTATCCCTGTACAACTCCACACCGTATGGAGGAAGGATCCCTCATCATTGTTGCAGCGGAGGCAATGGGGGGACTGGATAACACCTATCTTCCACAACCGGGACTGGGTGTAATATACCCAGTGGAGGTACTTAAACTAGATGCGACGGTAGCGTGAGGATACCTCCGCATACAGAGGACTAGATAGGGCCTCTATCCAATCGTCATCTGTCAGTGCTGGTAAATCGGCCTCCCACGCCGCCCTGGTCTTATGGATAGTGTTCTGTGTGTGAGTATTTAGCGTCTGGTAAATTTGTTTGATTTGGTGGGCCCCGATGTCTCCCATCAATAAGCTGCCTTCTAATGGGTGGAATTCAGGAAGTGTCTCCAAATGACGAATATGGGGGTCTAAGGCATGCCGCAGTTGCAGATAGCAGTGGAACTGGGATTTATGTAGGTAATACTCAGTTTGTAACTGTTGAAAGGACTTAAGTGAGGTGCCTTGCATGATGTCCCAGCGTGGAGATTCCAATGAGATCCCACTTGCGAAACCCAACCAGAGCGGATACGGACCGTATATACGTGCCCTGCCAGAGGGGAGTGGAGCATGTCAGTCTTCCCCACCAGCCCATGGATTTAACTGTGCGTCTCCAAATTTTTATAGCAGTCCTACAAGCTGGGGGGAAGGTGTCTAGGGTCGCTTGGCTATCTAAGAGTTGTAGTAAGGGTGTACCAGTCATAGCCATCCGTTCCACTGCATATGCCGGAACTGACTGAGACCCGTACCACCATACGTTAATTACTAGACGGTGAGAGGCAGAATAGTATGCGTAAATGTCCGCCGCCGCAATACCGCCACAGTACGTTGATTGTGTGCACGTATGGAGTGCAACCCGGATCGCCCCTCCCTGCCATAGGAACCTATTCAAAATCGCATTAAGTTGCGTGAACCATGAAGGAGGGATATTGTATGGGAAATTCTGCAACCGATATAGCAGACGTGGTAAAGATACCATCTTAAAGATTGTGGATTGCCCCTATAGCAATAGGGGCAGCTGAGGCCATACTGTTGTCTCATTACGGACCGCGGGGAGTAGGAGGGCGATATTTTGTGTCCATGAGATCGTAGGCCACGGCGTTATAAAGACCCCCAGATAGTTAAAGCCCCCTGTAGCAAGGGATAATTGTGAGGCCCAGGCCTGACGTCTCTGATCCCCGCATAAGGAAAAAGTGTGGATTTGGAGGGGTTAGTGCTCAACCCAGTGGTTTCCCCGAAAATCCGGAGCATCTGAAGGACACGGGGTCCCGAGAACCACGGGTCCGTCATAAAGAAAAGGACATAATCGGCGTATAGCGCGATTCTGTCTGAGTATTCCTGCGTCCACTCAAACCCCCGGATCACAGGGTCATGACGCACCCACACTGCTAGGGGCTCTATGGCCAGGGCAAAGAGTAGCGGAGACAGGGGCCAGCCCGGTCTCGTGCCTCCACGAACAGAAAAGGGGGCCGACCGGTATCCTGCTACCCGCACTGATGCTGAGAGATCTGTATATAGCAGTTGGGTATATGCTATGAAACGCGGACCAAGGTTTATGGCGCGGAGGAGTTTGAAGAGGTATATCCAACTCAAAGAGTCAAACGCCTTATCTATGTCGGCCAGCAGAATCGCTGCTGGGCGACCGAGCCTATGGACTCCTGCAATTGCGTTATGGACTCGCCTAATATTATGTCTGGTAGAGCGTTGCGGCATGAAGCCAGACTGATCGGGGTGAATGCAAGACCTAAGGCGGTCTGCGAGGACCTTCTCCAGGAGTTTAGGCTCAAAGTTGAGCAGTGAGATAGGACGGTATGAATCCGGGTCCTCAGGGGGACGGCCGGGCTTGAGAAAAACCACAATTTCGGCATGACGCCAGTCTGTGGGTAGGATACGCTGCTCAAGGGCTTCGTGCAATGCCTCAAGGAAATGTGGGCCTAACGTCGTCATGTGCGGTTGCATAAAATCGCTGGGAAATCCATTCGGCCCGGCGCCTTGCCAGGGTGAATGCTAGTCAGCGCTGCCCTTAATTCGTCCACGGTTATGGGGCCATCTAATGTGTCCCTAACTTGATCGCAGAGCTTACGGGGGGAACCTCCCCAGCCGCTGACATGGTCGGATCATGCGTTAATTGAATTCTTCATTCAAGGTCCCAGGGAGATGAAAGGTCCCAATCCTGTCACTCACTACACTCGTAGACAATGGCAGAAAGTCACCCCAGAGCACTTCCAAGCTTCCTTTTTGGGGCCTTGGGACACTGCACCGGACAATGTAGAGGATGCTCTTGCTAAATATAATTTTGCTGTCTCCTGCACTATTGACCAACTCGCACCATTGAAATCACTTCCAAACCTCTCGAAGCGTCCCCAGACTGCCTGGTTCTCCCCCCAGCTCCGAGCTCAAAAACAACTATGCAGAAAACATGAAAAGACACTGGCGTAGCACCCATGACGAGAGGGATAAAGATAGATTCATGGCTACTCTGTCTGGCTACCATAATAATATAAAGGCTGCACGTAAAGCTCACATGGCATCTCAGTTAGCCCAGGCTGGTAACGCTCCCAAAATACTTTACCGAATCCTTCAGTCTTTCATCAACCCTAAGGCTTGTGATAATTTAGAGGCTCCCTCTCAAACGCTTTGTAATGACATCGCTCAATATTTTTTGCAGAAAATAGAGTTTATCTACGATAAAATTGTCTCGGCAGGGTGCCAGCCTTCGGTCGCTATAGCATTTGATCAGCCAGAACAGGCAACCCCCCAGGTGCTAGAGAGTTTCCCTCCTGTGACCTTGGTAGATGTAGAAACATCGCTTTGTACAGTATGCTATCCCGGCCAAAGTCGAAGCCTCTCTGTCTTGTCAACTAGCTCCTTCCATCGAGTTTCTTCTCAATCTCTCTTTGAGAGAGGATCATGTTCCTTTAGAATGGAAAGCAGCACAGGTTATGCCTATTCGCAAGAACACCAAGGCTCCTCTAACGGATCTTTCCAATCTCCGTCCCATCTCGCTACTCCCCCTCCTGAGCAAATTATTAGAGAAGCACATTAAAAAACATCTGTCCAACCATGTGGAACTTACTGGCAGCCTAGATCCTTCCCAGTCAGGCTTTAGGCCCAAATACAGCACAGAATCAGCCCTGCTAGTGGTCACAGATAACATCAGGATGACCTTAGACAGGGGCCAATCTACGATTCTGGTGCTGTTGGACCTTTCTGCTTCGTTCAACACGGTTTCACATCAGATATTGCTCAGGAGATTGAAGGAGATTGGACTTAGAGACTCTGCCTTCCAGTGGATGACGAGTTTTTTATCCTCTCGCTCCCAGACCGTCAATCTTGGCCCGTATCGTTCGGCGTCTATGGAACTGACCAAGGGAGTGCCTCAGGGCTCCTGCCTGAGCCCCACTTTGTTTAATATCTATGTTGCTCCCTTGGCCAACCTTCTTAGGACCTGTGGGTTCATCCCCATCTCTTACGCCGACGATACGCAGCTGCTATTTCCTTTTGATAAATTTACTCCATCTGTACAGTCGGCCTTCTCTTCTGGTATGAGGGCTATCTCAAATTGGATGAGAAGCAATTTCCTCCAATTTAATGTTGGGAAGACCGAGATCTTGCTCTTTGTAGATGCCCCCCTATTGTGGACCCCCGAATGGTGGCTGGCTCCTGCTTTCATACGCTGGGTCTACTACGCCGAGTCTTTCCTTTGCTTCCTGACTCAACTCGGAAGACCTTGACTCAGGCACTTATACTAAGCCGTCTGGACTACTGCAATGGCCTCTTGATTTCAGCCAATGAGTCCTCGCTCTGTAGATTGCAGGTGGTCCAGAACACCGCGGCGCAACTGGTCCTGAATGCCCCTCCCAGGACTGCTTCCCGCCCTCTTCTTCGTCCGCTTCATTGGCTCCCAATACGCGAACGGGTCAAGTTTAAAGTTTGCTGCATTGTTCATAAAGCTATATTCAATCTCGGCCCGCCTATCTTTCCGAGAAATTTACGCCATACCTGCCCTCTAGGTCCCTTCGTTCTGGATCTAAATCTCTTCTTGTGGTCCCCCGAGTTAGGAAAGCCAGGCTGGGTGGGAAGGGACTCTCCCACCTGGGAATAAGCTCCTGGGAATAAGCTCCCCATGCATTTGAGACAATGCCCCGACCACCTACAATTCAGAAAACATCTTAAGACTATTCTTTTCTGTCTCTGATTATGTTCTAGCTGCTTAGCTTTCCTGTTGCCCGTCCGAAGCGCAGAGATACCCCTTCGGGGGTCAATTCAGGCGCTATATAAATAAATAAATAAATATCTGACAACTCCTCTATAAGGGTCTCCGAAATAAGCACCCGCTGTTGATAAAGTGTGGCATAGAAAGACGCAAAAGCCTGGACTACCAACTCTGGGGAGGTACAGAGCGCACCATCCGCGTCCCACAAGAGGTGTACCTGTACAGGGGCTGTCCTGGCCTGGCAGAGCCGATGAAGCATTTTGCTGGACTTATCGCCCCATTGGTATATCCTGTGTTGCCAACCAAGCCTCTTTGGCCTCATCTGTGAGGAGTTGGTGGATTTGCTGCTGGGTAAGCAGGAGGTTAACCCGAGATCCTGGGTCTGACCCGGATAGTTTTCGCGCCTCTAACTGGCATTGCTGGTCTTCCAGCTCTAGTATCTGGGTCAGGCGCCTGCGTTTCTCGCCAGTACGGAAACTTATATCTACTCCCCTGATCGAAGGCTTAAGAGCCTCCCCCAGGTTGAACCGAAGATAGTCAGTGATGGCTTGCCGCAGAATCTCCTGATATTGAAAGTCCAGGAGAAGCCAAGGGGACATACGCCACCAGCAAGGAGTCCGTTGTACTTTCAGGCGCAGCTTAAGCCGGACAGGTGAATGGTCCGACAAACCCCAGGAAAGAATGGACGTATGTGACACCCTGTGTATGAAACTTTGGGGGAGGAATATGTAATCTAGTCGTGAGAGCGTGTCATGCACCGCCGATGTGTATGAGAACCCACAAATCGAGGGGTTAAAGGCCCGCCAGGAGTCCGACCACCCCAATGTATGTGCCAGGATGTTCAATTTGGATTTGGAGGGGAAGGCGTCCGGTCTTGCAGCGCGCCACCTGTCTTGGGGTGTCATAACGTCGTTCCAGTCACCACCTAGGATTGTCAAACCTTCGGGGAGATCGCCCCATAGCTGTGTGATTTTGTCTACAAATGTTTGCCCCAAGGGGGGCAGGGCATACACACTGCCAATGTTTATCTGTTCCCCCTCAACTGTGCCGGAGACCACTGTATACCTCCCACCGGGGTCTGTCCAGTGTTTGGAAATGAGGAATGGCACCCGACGATGTAGAAGCATTGCCGTACCCCAGGCGCCGCGTGTGAACCCTGAATGATACACAGTGGTGAATCCAAACCTACTAAGGCATGGAGTTTTATTGCCTAGAAGATGGGTCTCTTGAAGCAGGAGTATATCTGCTTCACACCGTTTTGCTTGATTTTATTCAGGAGGCTCCGGACGTTCCAAGATATGATGTTCAGCTCTCCCAACGGAGAGTTATGGGTTTGATGTGTCATCTAGCCACTCTACTGTAATTGTCCGCAATTACTATAATGTCAGTGTAAGATTTTGCTGTGTGTTCGGTGTCTAGAACTTTGCAAACAGGGTAAAACCAACAAACCCCCTCCCACCACCCCCCACCCCAATACTTCCAGAAACAAGGAGTACCTGTCGCGGCGGAAACTTCACCGGGCCCCAAACATGGAGACCCAAGGAGCTCCACCAAGAGAGCCCACCCATCCCAACATTATAGAACATAACGCCAAATGTCCAGGGGCGTGGACGATCCGTTCATGGCCTAGAGCCAGTAAATATGACCCCAGTTATTGCATCGCAAACCAAATATATGTGTGCATCTGGCTGAGTTGTATGTCTCCATGTCCTCTTTGTCCAGTATCATTCAGCTGCAGCGACTTGAGTTGGTGCCCTCCAGTTGGAACGAGATCTGTGTCGCCGCCGCAAAGTACCTCTTTTCTCTCTGCCTCAGTGTGAGGCCTGAGAAGAGTCTGAGTCCAGCAGTGGCGGCTAGTGTGGCTTAAGATGTGTCCTTTCATCAGCCCAGGAGAACACCGCCTCGGGAGAGTTGAAGAAGTATGATTTGGAGTTGAAGATTACCTTCATCCTGGCTGGGTACAGCAGCATGTAAGACACGTTCAGCTCCCGGAGTCTGCGCTTCGCAGCCACATAGGATTGGAGCTGCTGCTGCACCAGTCGAGTATAATCAGGGAACACCATAATCTGATGGGAATCGAAGAGCATTTGATCCTTAGGGGTTCTTGCAAACTGTAGTATGGCGTCTCGGTCTGCATAATTAAGACGTTTGGCGATCACCGGTCGCGGTCGCTCTCCCGGCGGGGGCTTCTTAGTCCGGGCCCGATGAGCTCTTTCAACCACAAAGCAGGTGGACATAGAATCGACGGGTAACAGGGACTTGAGCCATCCTGTAAGGAAATTGTCCATTGAGGTGCCCTCTCATCCCTCTGGAAAGCCAACCAGGCGTATGTTGTTGCGCCTGGCCCTACCTTCGGCGTCTTAAACCCGCGAAGCCAGTTCTCGTGTCACGACTGTGAGCTTGTTTACCTTCTTCTGAAGAGACACCACTGTGTCCTCCACCGTTGAGACCCGGATTTCGGCCTCTGTGATCCTGTCCACGGAGGTCTTGGCGCAGGAAGGAGACTTCGGATCCAACGGCGCCTATCTGTGCCTCGAGTGCGGCCCGCGACTGGGTAATTGCTGCCAGCAGGGTGGCATTGTCTGGGGTTGAACCCCCCGATCCCTCTCCTCCCGGGCCCATAGTAGTGTACTGGTCCAAAGTTCTCTGTTTGGAGGCGGCTGCTCCAGACTTGTCCTTGCCCATAGTGGAAAGGAGACGCAGGAGGTAGTGTGTGGATGTGTGGTAATCGCATTCCCACTTCCACAGCATTGCTGGATCAGAGTCACGGGGAATTGCTCCTTGGAACAGGAGCTCTGCGCATTCCAGTTGGTCGCCACAATCTTCGTCGGGGCAGGATCCCAGGCAGGGCCTCACGAATCCGGCCTCCCAGACCGCAAGCCACACCAAGCCTAGCCCGGCCGCTACCTGGGGAGGCCAGCCAAGTGGGCCCCCTAATGGGACCGGACTCGCCGGACCCCCGGCCCGATAGCCACCCCGGTAGCTGCACGTAACGGCTCTGTGGCCAAGGGCTCCGTCTCCCCAGTCCTGGTGTCTCTGCGGGATACTTTGTTAGGAGGCCCCCGTATGCCAAGCAAAAAGAAGGGGGGGGGAAGCTTTTTAGGTGAGGCGGCAGTTATGAGGCTTCAGACGGACTAGGTATGTAACCGGAGCCTCCCAGTGTATATGCCAAAGTCAATGATGCTCTGTCCTTTGGGTCTCCGTAGGCCCACGCGGCGCCCTCTGTAACGCTTCCTGTAGGGCCCGCGAGCTCTCTCCCCATCTCAGATGGTTGCGGGGGGAGGAGAAGGGGCACCCACTCACGTGTACTGCCCAAATGAGAGGCTGACTGCCAGCCGGCCCTCCAAGGAGGCCGCGCGGACACAGGCCCAGCATGCGTTCAACGGCGGCCGCGACCTAGCCCTGGCCCTGCGCCGCTCTGATTCTGTCTCCCGAGGCCACCTGCACACTGCCAGGAGGGAAGGAAGTGGAGGGAGAGCGGACCCACGCCGTCCGGCAGCACCCCCCAGGCCGGAAGATCAAGGGTCCGGCCGGGACCACCAGCAGGCTCCGGGGAACGTCGGATCCCTACCCAGGTGGAGACTTCTGACACCGGCGGTCTCAGCAACATCCGGGCCCCTGGGCGGCCCGGCGGAGCAAAATCCCCAGCTGACGCTTCTCTGTCGGGGGACCAAGCAGCAGGAGGGCAAATTAATCGCGTGGTCGCGGGCTCTCGCCGCGCAGGCATGGAACGGCGGGCGCGGCTCTCCTCACCTCCATGGGCCGCCTCCACGCCAGCCCCAGCACGAGCGCCAGACCACAACCGGAGGAGGTAGGGCGGCGAAATCCGCTCCCGTGACGCACGATGGCTTCTCCACCAGCCTCGATGCAATCTTTAGGGAACCTGGGGTCAGGATCAGTGTCGGATATCGACGGATTTTGGCTCAGGCAGACGGAGCTCCTATAGGGCATGTCCGCTATGATTGGCTGCCAAGCTACGCCCCCCGTGGAGTAGATTTTAATGAGATTTTGTGGTGGGTAGACTCCACGTCCCACTCTACATGACTGCGGTATAATGCCGGAGCTAGCGCTAGTGCCCACTCCTGCGCGTATGAGTGTTTTAAAGATCCTGGAACGAGGTCGGAGAAAGCAGGCAAAATGACGCTTTCCCCTTTTGGGCACTCCATCACAAACTCAGGCGGCCAATCTCTTTCTGCTAACAGTATGTCATATCCATATGTTAAGTCCTCCCAAAAGAGACCTTTAACCTTTCTTGAGATGTCCACCTCTATTTGGAGCGTAATTTCATACAGTCTATGCGGGACACTAACTCTGGTAGCAGGTGTTTCCACCGTGACGTGTTCATTCAGTACTGCTATCACCAGAAAATCCTTTAGGTTCTGGCGAGCTATTGTTACTTCTGCCGCACTGTCTAGCATCGTCAGAGCCCATTCCCCGTTCAGAACTGAGACCTCAGTAACCTGGTCATGTCTAATCTATAAGCCAGCTACTTTCTTCTTTTTGAATTGAGGTTTTGCTTTAGGTTCCTCTTACTGTTTGATAATATAATCTGAAGAACGATGTGTTTCCCTTTTTGTTTTTGGTCGATCTTCCTGCTTTTGTTCTGATCGCCCGTCCCTCTCCGAGTTTTTTGATGAACCCTGAAAGGAACAAAAGGAAAGTGTATCAGTGTCCTGATACCTATCAGATTTCCTACCTACTGTTATCACGATTTCTATGGTTGTACCTCTTTTCAGAGGACTCCCGTTGAGGAGACCCACCCCTTGATTGTGAATTCTTTTCAGAATTCTTTTTTTTAGAATTTTTGTTTTCCCATTTTTTTTTAGACAAAGCGGGTGCTTGCTTCGAGTTGTCCTTGTCGGGACTAACTGCCATTTGTGGCTTCCCGGCTTTGGTTCCCAAATTATCTCTACCTAATTCAGCGTAGGTTTCTTCTATTGATAGGAGCTGTTTCCCTTAGGCGACTATGTATGGCCACTGCTGCTGCCTCCCCCTTTATGTTGCTCAGAATGATTGCAGAGACTTGGGCAAAATTACCCATCAGTTTCATTCCCAAGTCCAGGGCAGGTCCTGCCCTATAGTCGTTCGGTATTTGTTTCAATACATCAGGAACAACTGCTAAGGAAGGGGTACTGTGTACCTTGACGTAAACGGCAGCAAAGATTGTTCTCCAAGTGGTACAATCCTCAATCGAGGGAACCATCCCCATTGGCAAGCAAATGGTTAGCATTCTGTGTTTTTCCTGCGGACCCGTATGGGAAAATACTGCTTCCAGCTGTGCAATTTTTTGTGCTATCCAGAAAGGAATTTGTTTCCCTATTACTGATTTCAGTGTCTGTGGGTTAATTATAGGTGTGGTCTGATGTGGACCAGCTGGAGCATTTCTCGCAGGTTGGACTGTTAATGTTCGCATGACGAACTGGACAATGTGTCTGTAAAGCCTGACTATGTCTTTGTATATTGTACGGACTTCATCCACTGGTAGTGTATCTATCTCTGGATGTGGAGTGTATGTCACTAAGACTGGCCAGGTCGCTCCTTCTATGCTGAGCGGACCGAATCTCATGACAGATGTGTGTGGGAGGGCTCCTTTAAACCAGTTTCTGTGTTGCTGGTACGTTAACGGGACTTCAGTGTCTTCGTATGGAATGTATTCATCTGGTGGTTCAACTACAATGTATGTGTGAAACAATTTAGTCACCGGATCTGCAGGTGGGAAGTGAACCTAGGAATAGAATACCTCTGATCCGAATACCTTGTGTGCCTCAATGACGAAGGTAACACAGCCACCTGTTGCTGGTACGCCGTGTTCTAACAATTTCATAGTAACTGCAGTTACTACAGTTTTTTGTAATGTTTAGAGCGTTAGCCAATTCTTCTTCCCCCGAGCTACTCGCGGGGTCAGTCATTTTAGAAAAGAATAGTAAGTTAAGTGTTTTTGCACAATGTGGGGAACAGTTTATCCTTACAAGCTTGCTAAACCTTCAGCCAATACACAGAGTATATCTGCTCAGCTGAGGCAGATTCCCCTTCCCACTTCAGACGTCTCTGAAAGGTGTGAGTTGGGCTTTCTGAGAAAGCACGACTGAACTACTCAGATTTTTACTGTTATTATAAGAACCAAACCACCATTGGCGGCGCCATGTCGTGTAGTTCCTAGTAGTCCCCCAGGACCTGCTCATTTTGGATGACCTAAACTGAGGGCTTGGTGTCCCAACTGCTTCTAGACACCCCCATAGGATATGTCACCCATTAGACCAGATAGCTCTACAGTGCCACTACCACCTTCCTGTATTCTAAGTGGTGTAGGTAGTCTCTGTCAACAACTGAACATGACAAGCCTGATTCCTCGGGGATCGTGGCAAACACTACAGTACATTTCGCTCAAACTCGTGCTTGCTTTCTCTCATAAAATGCACAGGATGGCGATTAGGATATTTCAATAAGTATTTATTGGTCCAGGGACAGTCTTGGGTAGAACATATGTGCTGCAACAATCAGGAGACAGAAGCATACGAAAGCGATTGCTAGTATCAATAGTAGATACATTTCTACCATAGTGCTAGTAAGATGAACATAAGTAGTTCAGATAGTAGCACTTGCATATTCCTAAAATGCGCGCCCTAAGTAATTTGCCTAAATGTACCTAGCTTAGCCTGGATGTGTAGGTGTATGTGCGTATGGCTATGTGTATCTGTAGCCAAGAAACGCAAAGGGATGAACCAGCCCCCTCGCCGGATGGTTTAGAATGAAGGGCCCCGTCTCTGCTTGGAGGATGACAGCCAGACCGCTGTGTGTCGAAGATTCAGCATGCAGGACCCCGTCTCAGCTTGGAAGGAATTCTCCTCTAATTTGTAGGGGGATTGATGGTCTTTTATACTAAAATAGTCACTCCAGGGTTTTTTCTAGAATCAAATTGTTTTTAAAACAATCATTTAAGTTTTGAAAACAATCATAAATGTTTTGAAAACAATCCCCAATGCTTTTCTAAGGAAGCGCGATCATGCACTGCCAGCTGTTGGCCAAGGATGAAAAAAGTGGTGACCCTTATACAGAATAATTCTGCTGTGCCTGGGGACATGTTTATGTACGTCAGGTACAGGGATTATGATAGAATACTTAGAGCCTGGTGTCAAAGAGACAGGAACAAGCTACCAGGTAAAAGGTCACCTGTTTAGAATCGTTATTGTCGTGTGGAAGGGACAATGTATGTAAAGAATGGGGTATACATGACGGGACTATCCTAAAAGACATGACACAACCAATAAAGAATTTTACAGACTGTTTTAGCAAAAGGTCGGTTCCTAAAATTCTAAATCGTAATGGATCAACCTACGGAATTTTAATGAGTTAGGTAGCAAAATACAACTCACTATGATTGGCAGCAAATCAGTGCGTTGGTCGTAGGCCTGGGCGGTGAACTCTTCTCTGTTCGCAGAGGTTGTGTCATTTTCCATGCTCTGCGGAGCATGCAGAGTTTTTTTCCTCGCTTGCCAACGTTAAGTTGGCGAGTGAGGAAAACCGAATGCCACACCACTTCCCAGCAAGATTTCACAATGCAGGCGGTCGTGGATGGTCGCGACTGCTCACATTGAGAAAACATCTGTTCGCATTGAGGAAGCTGCCGCTTGAGTAGAACATCTGCTTGAGCAGCAGAAAGTAGCAGCACCCTCTTGCGCTGCGTATGGTGCTGTTCGTGCTGATTTTCCCGCGCGGGACAAACACCCGGCAATAAAAATCATGGCACGACCTAACACATTCTGCCGCTTGCAGAACTCGGCGTAGCCCGGCAGAGTTTTTTGGTCACTTGCGTAGTTCCGTGTAGTGGAACTCCGCGTACTCCGCCCAGTCGTAGTTGGTGGCCTGCTAGGGTCAGCAGACCACCATGTCTATGATCACTTATTAGGTTTCGCACTGCACAGCGCTTGTACTATGCTTGTCAAATCTATTGTATTAAATATATCTTAAAAGGGACTTATATCCCGCCTTCACTTCGTTTTGGTCCTTGTGCTTGTCACCTTACTTTTCCTTGTTTCTATTGGTTGTTGGCGTTCCCGTGTGTGTTTCGATCATCAGTTTCCCATCGGCAAAGTACTCTGTTCACCCGCTTTGATGGAATTTCCTTTAAGTGTCTCAAGCAACGATTGGGAAAACAAAATAAGAACAAGAGCTACACCCTTGTTTTAACCCCTTCTATGCTGAGGACATAATGGTTACGTCTTCGGCTGTGGTGCTGGTGTGCCGAGGAATTAACCGTTACGTCCTTGGCATACCAACCAGAAATCCCTCTGCTGTAAACAGCAGAGGGATTTCCTTTTAAGTTTTTTTGCCTTTAGGGAACTGGGGTAGAGCTTACCCAGCCTTCTGAGGCATTTTTTTTCACTGTAATGATGATTGTGCGCATGGCGCGCTGATGTTGTTACTTTGAAAGTGAAACTGAAATGAGCTGATCGGCTCATTTCGGTTTCACTGCTTTGGTGCTCGTGGGGCCCCTGAGGACGGAAACACACGTGAGAGGTAATCATTGGAAAGGGGAGAATCTCCCCTTTCCAATGGTACCCTTTGCTAGTAGATCCCTGCTTGGGTATTGCCGCACCACCACTAGACTCCTGTGAGGGGGGGAGCGGTCCCTTGGGTAAGTTAGTCTTTTTGTCCCGCCCGGTGGGGCAGAAAGCCCACTAAGCACCAGGAAGTATTGTTTTTTTAGCCAGAGTAGGGGTGGGGCTTCCCAGAATGGGCATACCAATTGCCCCACCCCACTCAAAAAAAAATGTCCACAGTCTTTCTGCCCCACCCAGTATATGGGGACAATAGCCCCCTATCTACCCTCCCAGGGGGTGGCAGAAAACCCACTAGGAAGCCAGGGACTATTGTTTTTTAGTAGTTCAAGGGGGGGGGGGGAGGACTGCCCAGAGTGGGAATGCCAATGCCCTCTCCCCCGAAAACATAGTCACAGCCCACTAAGCACCAGGGGGTAGGGGCTGCCCAGAATGCCAATGCCCCCATCCCACTCAAAAACAAATGAGCTGAGTCTTTCTGCCCCCCCCCACCCTGGGGGCAAATGGGGGTAATAGCCCCCGATCTGCACCCCCAGGTGGGCAGAAAGCCCACTAGGCACCAGGAGCTTTTTTGTTTGTATGATAGGGGTGGGGGCTGCCAAGAATGGGCATGCCAATACCCCACCTCCCCAAAACATAGCCACAGTCTTTCTGCCCCACCTTGGGGGGCAGAGACTGGCAAAATCCCCTGATCTGCCCCTCTGGGGGGCAAAAAGGCCAAAAGGCACCAGGGATAGGTCTATGGGTCTGTCAGGGAGCGGACCCTCAGGCAAGGGTCTCTCCCTTTTGTTTTGTAGGGCACACATTGCGGCCGTTTCTGCCCTTGGGGGCCGAAAACCACTAGACCCAAGGGAAAGTTTATGTGTGTGTGTGAACTGGAGTTCGGCTGATGGTCTGCGTGTACCTGCATTTTGCTGCCAATGTATGTGGACTTGCAATTGGCTGGCAGTGTGTAGACTAGCGTTTGGCGGGAAGTGTGCGTGGACTGTCGCTTGATTAGCAGTCTGCATGAATGACGCTTGACTGGCGGTGTGCGTGGACTGCCACGTATCTGGCGGTGTTTGGACTCTCGCTTGACTGGCGATGTGCGTGGATGTGACTTGGCTGGTGATGTGCGTGGAAAAAGCTTGGCTGATGGTGTGCATGGATGAGACTTGGCTGACGGTGTGCGTGGATGGCACTTGGCTGGCAGTGTGCTGGTGATGTGCGTGGATGAAACCTGGCTGGCGGTGTGCGTGGATGAAACTTGGCTGGTGGTGTGCTGATGGTGTGCATGGATGGCAGTTGGCTGGCGGTGTGCGTGGATGGCGCTTGGCTGGTGGTGTTTTTTTACGTGGATCCACCAGTTTTTTATCACCCAGAATCCCCCGCAAACCTCAAATGTAACTTACTAATAAAAAAATATTCAATTTAATGCGCGTCAAAGGTATCCAGTATGTAATTAGCCATTGTAACGGGAAAGGACTCCACAATGGGGTCTGACTTCATGCGGGTAGACAAGTCTTCGGCCCAGTTCATACATTCCAAAGAACAGACATGATCTTCAGCTCCAACAGATGCAGATAATGTCACCGGGCAACCTGCGTTGACTTCTACGAAACTCTGATCTAGCAATCGCTGTGCCGATGCACAGGGACTCCCGTCGACCATTTGCTCCAGACTCGGATAGAGAGACAGTCCTGATAATGTACCACTAAGGAACTTATCAGCTGTTTGAGATCCAGGGCAGGGATCGTATGTAGAGCCAGGCATGTGTCTAGTTCCCATTGAAAGGGGTACCAGATGTAGTGAAATACAGATTGTACGCAGGTGAAGTAAGCACGGCGGAAGGCTAAACATAAATCCACATCCAACGCCTGCAGCGGAATCATGTCAAAGAGCTGAAGCATACGCTCACGGTAGTGCTAGAGCAATGCCATGTCTGGGACAGCCACAGAAGGAACATCCATTACGGAACAGCAGCAACAGGATGAGAATGCCGCAAATGAGGAACAGCAGTAGCGGGAACCCACTGAACACGCTGCAAAACAAATAGTGTATAAAAGCTGGAATTACTCCAAGGATAGTTTGGAAAGAAGTGAAGAGGCCAGAGCCTACAAGTTTAAAAAAATGGGCTATACCCGCGGTATCAGAAGCATTAAATATTTGATGTATCAACTCTCCGAAATGCAGGGGAAGATTTGTATTTAACAGGACTGTATTTCAACAGCGGTTCTTGCCACCTGCAATCCGAAGGTCTCGCCGGCAGATGTGAGAACCTCTTCTTGTTGGAACAATAATGCTTTGAGTCTGCTTAGCTTTTTGAAATCTGCTTTCAAAGTTGGAATGGAAGGCCACAACGAGCTATCTGCTGTTCCATGTGAAGGGGGAAACAGGACGTTGTTGCAACTAGTGACTAACTGGGAAACTGATACAATATCTGGGACTCCCTCCCGCATATTGCAACAGCCTTGATTATTAAGCATGAGATGGCTTCCATTTGAAAGTACTGTAATGAAGTGAAGAATTGCGGGGACTGGAGTTCCTTTTAAATAGAAATCCAAATTAGGCCGTGAAACATTACAAGTGCTGTGGATTTTAACGTGCTGGCAAACAAGTGAATGACCGGCAGTGGAGTCACACTCTTCTCTTGTAAGAAAAACTTCTCTATCAGCACGTTCACAGCAATAGGCAAATGGCAGGGACCATAACTCATGGATGTAGCTGCTCCCAAGGGGTGTTTGAAGCGTCCAACTAAACTGCATAATGGATCTGAGCTGACTCTAACCATGAATGTCGGCATATCATTCTGTACTTTATCAATAACAGATGACACAATGCTATTCAGATTATAAATACGGGATGATAACGTATTAATACTGTTGTCCACCACAGCAAGTAATTTATCCAAATTATCTTGATCAATTTGTCTCAAACGCATAGCAGCTTCAATTTGTGATAATTTCCAAATTTCATTGTAAGCCGCATATAGGAATCTTTTAGAACGAGCGGTCTTGGGACCTAACAAAAAATCAGATAGAGTCATGTCCTCGGACAGAAGAGAAAGATGTTGTTTCACTGCAGACACAGAGCTCACAGAGCTATTCAATAATTCACTTTTGGAGGCGGACTTACCAAATAGCTGGAAGGCAGCCAGGGTAAGACCGATCTTAAAAAAAACTACTGCCGACCCAATGCTACTCCCCAACTACCGCCCAATCTCTTTGCTTCCCTACTTCGGGAAAATACTAGAATCTCTGATCAACCAGCAGCTCGTTAACCATCTGGAGAGTCAGGGACTGCTCGACCCCTCCCAATCGGGCTTTAGGGCGGCCCACAGCACTGAGACTGCCTTGGTCGAGGTAACAGACAACATCAGGCTGGCCTTGGACAAACATCAGTCAGCCATCCTCGTCCTGCTCGATGTGTCCGCAGCCTTTGACACCATCTCCCACTGCATTTTAGAACATCGGCTCTGGGAGATAGGTGTCAGAGGCACTGCCCTCGAGTGGTTTAAGAGCTACCTAGCCGACCGAGTGACAACAGTACAGATCGGCAACAACCTCTCACGTGAGAGACCAGTCAAGATGGGAGTACCACAGGGCTCTATTCTGAGCCCGACCCTATTCAACCTGTACATGACGCCACTGGCCAAGGTGATCAGATCCTACGGATTTGATGTCATATCCTACGCAGATGACACACAAATTCTGATCACTATCGGCCCAGATCCTACCGAAACACAGCTACGCTTCAATAAATGCCTATCCCACATCGACAGGTGGATGAGCTCCAATCACTTACAACTAAACGGAGCCAAGTCGGAGGTCATGCTCTTTGGCAAAGCACAGGAGCACTGGTCCACCGACTTGTGGCCATCCCATCTTGGCCTCTGCCCCACCCCCAAACTGACGGTGCGGAACCTAGGTTTCCACATGGACAACCAATTGTCCATGAGGAACCAGATCAACCATATCATCGGCACGTGTTTTGGAGTAATGCGTAGCCTTCGGAAGGTCTTCAAGTGGATACCAGCGGAGGCCAGGAAACCATTAGTCCAAGGGCTGATAATAAACCGAATGGACTACGGAAACTCCTTACTGTTTTCAATTAACGAAAACCTTCTGGACAGACTACAGATCTTGCAGAACACTGCGGCAAGGCTGGTCCTGGATCTTCCTCCCAGATCACCCTCCGCACCCTGCTTAAGATCTCTTCACTGGCTACCAGTCAGAAAACGAATTCTTTTCAAGGTCCTCTGTCTAATCCACAAACAGTTGTACGGAAAAGGTCCGAGATACTGGACCAAGAAATTATGTTGGTACCAACCACGCAGGGCGCTTAGATCCAGCAACCAATTTTTGCTCACCCCTCTCAAGATACATACTGCCAGAAAAGGAGGACGATCTTTCTCCTTTCTTGCCCCATCATCTTGGAACAAAATTCCTATCCATCTGCGAAATGTCTCTGATCACAACTCTTTTCGCAAAAGGCTGAAGACATGGCTTTTTGACATCTGAGCCATTTCACTTCCTTTCAGAGCCGTCTGCTAGCGCCATGAGATTTTCGAGTGATGTGTGCGCTGTACAAATGCCCCTGATTTGATTTGATTTAGAATGTTCCAACCTTTGCTGGCATAACTTTCCTACTGAATAGGTGGTTATAATGTTAGAAGGGGTAGACTGTGAGTACCGAGGATCTGATCTACTTGATTTGAAACCGGGGGGTGGAGTTAAGAAAATGAGCATGACACCCATTTGTATCTCCTGGCCACAATAACTACCCACCAGGATTCGAAAATGAAAAGTTAAATGTACTATTTTGAATCCTAGTATTTAATTGAGATTCTGTATAATTTGTGTAAGATTGCCAATCATTAAAGCGGGCAATTGAAGAAATGGTCGGGGCATTCAATTCTTTAATCTTTGCCAATCCCAGACAAGTAGTCTGTTGGATCTTTTCATTTAGGAAATAAGTTGTGTGGGAATCAAACAGGCTCAAAATAAAGTTTCTGTGCCCTGGACCTGCTAGGCTTTTGTACCACAAAATTGATTTCAGGTTAATATTGTCTTTCCAATAATTGCAACCCTTAAGGACCAGCTGGTCGACAAATGAAGCCGCATATATCAGCTTGGTCTGAGTAAGCATATACTTTTTGGACTGGGTTGGAACCAATTTAAAATAGTATGATGTTGGGTCTAAAAGGTCATAACTTGTAAAATAGGTGTACTTGTCTGTCTGTGTTTTTGAACTTCCCTGTGGTAAAGTTGGACAATGTTCCCATTGCGTATAATTATAATGGGGACATTGTCCACATGCCCAATGCAGAAAATGATGTCCATAATGGTGGTGACAGAACATCTCAGCGTAATTAGCGTAATTAAGATAGATATCTACTGATTCAAACACAGTATAATATTCTAATTCTGAAAGCATTGAATTCACAGTGTCAACATCCCCATCATCTGATTGTAACCACAATACTATTACATCACCAATAGAAACTTTGAACATATATGGAATCTGCAGGGTTTACGTAGGACCAAATATATCGAAAGGAACTTTATCCCAAAGAATTCCGTCAGTCACTATAATGGCCAGAATGTTGACTAGGGACAAGTCTTTTTTCATTCTATGCAAGGAAGAATGTGGAGCAAGCACCCTAGCAACCAGTTCTGTAGCAGAACGTTCTGGAAGGTAGTGGCCGTTGATCAGAAAGAAAAAAAATCACAAATCCAATCCACATGAATAAAAGAACAAAAGAAAATACGATCCAAATATATATCCAAGGAGGGACTAGATAAGTGCGTTTAAACCAGGAAATAAAAACACAAATCCACGCTTGAGGTGGATGCAGAACTGATGATACTGAAGTGTCAGACGAGAAATGGTCTTGAGCCATAGTACCCTGAGGAACTTAGACGGAAAAGAGGAGGATGCGATTCAGCAGTCAGATTTGAACAATGTAACTTAGAAGGGGTATTCAACGGCGGATCAGTATAAACGACATCTATTGCAGAAGATGGAGACGTAGAAGCAGGAACTGTTGCAGAGATTCTGCACATACACAGAACTATGCACAGGAATACGGGACCTCAGTGTATAGGGGCTAAGCCTTCCTACCGCCTCAGTACCCACAATCCCAGGACCGACTAGCTATAGTGTCTCACTCGCTCTCCTATACAATCACAAAGATGCAAATGATTAGACACCCCAGAACACAACACTCCCGACTCTCCCAGGAATCGCGGTAACAAGACGTACCCTTTCACTCACTCACTTGTACTTGTCCACAATAAGAATTGACAGAGACACGGATATAGTTTAAAATGTTTATTTTAACTATCGTGCTCTATAACGCAGTATACGAGCCACTACCAGCAGCAAAACGCATAAACCTAAAACAGTTAGCATTGTCGCAAGTCCATATATTATAAAGGGAGATGTCATCTTATGTAGACAGTGGATAAAGGACTATAAGGCCTTATCACCCTCCCCTTGGCAAGAAGCAGTATTATCATATAATAGAAGATCTCTGGACTTTTGTCAGCAGACCCCATACCTTAGTGCCTAGATGGTATATCTACATCATAGGAACTGCATGGCTCTTATCCCTGGAAATGTCCCTCTCCAAGTGTTTTAACCAACCACGCATCCCCATAAAATCAAAGCACGAGTTTCCAGCAGCCGCAGCTGTGTTAGCATGTTTTGTCTAGGTGCTAGGGACTGACCAGAACAGAATAACAAGGGGCAGTGTTTATAGACCTTGCTAACAGTGTTCAGACTAAACTCCAGGAACAGGCAGAGAACGCACGAAGCAGACGGTTCTCATGTGAAAGGCATAAACAGAGTCTTGCAAAATAGTCATGTAGTAACGTGCGCAAAAGCAGCATCATGGCAGCAGAGCTCATGCTAACTTAGCAATGTCGATAAAGTCCCTATCGGCCATATGACAGGACCTTGTCAACAGTGCCTTCGGTCTCCCCCTCCGGCAGCAGGGGAGAAGCAGCAACGGTGGGGCTCACTGGCTGCAAAGGAAAGTCTTGTGAGGGACCGCTCCTGGTCATATGGTGTAGCTTGACATGTTCAATGGAAACAAAGCGATTTTTTTTAAATTTTTTTTTATGTCCTTGCTGCAGTGACAAAATCACACCCTGCATACCAAAGGCTGGAACAGGAGCACTGTACTTTAGGCGCATTCCTTCTTGAGGGCCACTTTTTCACGAAACAAGGTCTCCAACCGTGGGAAGCCAACCAGAGACAGGAATATGAGTATTAGTACTCGATGAAAGAGAGCCAGAGTGTCACAGCACTTTTGTAGATCCTGTAAGACAATGCAGTGATTATCTGCGTCAAAGGTTGCAGCTGCTGCCACAACGTCTGGACCATCAAGTTCTGGAACATACATCTTGATGCCAAAGAGCATTTTGTACGGGGTCGCCCAACCAGAGATCATTTAGGGAGATTATTTAATGCTTGTTGAACCCCATAGAGATGATTCAACCAACCACGCCCTGTACCTAATACTGTAGCCGTTAAGGATTGCTTTAAGTTATGGTTCATTCTCTCCACAACAGAATTGCCCTGAGGCCTATACGGAGTAGAAAAATGCACTTGCACACCCATGTACTTCATTGAATCCCGGCAAGCCTTATCAGCAAAAGCCGGGCCTTGGTCCAAGTGGAATGTGCGACAGGCATAAGTCCCGACAAAGACTTGCAAATCTTTAATAACAGTTCGAGCGTCAGCCGAGCGCTGTGGGTAAACCCAGAGGAACCTAGAGCAAGAATATACTGCTACTAAAATAAATTTGCACGCAGTATCGCAAATTATTATTATTTTTATTGATTTTATGGTTTAATACACAGATAAAGGCATAAGAGAACAGATATACATAGTAGAGGAGGTTGTAATGTCAATGTCTTCGGGAGGAAATGAGAAAGTAAGGTGATAATGCCGAAGAGGACCGTTCTAATACAAAGTATTGCAATATCGGTGATATCGGAATGTTTGTAGTAAGAAAAAAAATGTACATACTTGTCCATTTCAGCAGGGTAATATTACAAATGAAGACATTTTGATCAAGTAAAACATGGTGTGTCTAAAAAGGAAGTAGATAAAAGGGGGAGGGGGAGGAAGGGGGAACGTAACCGCATAGATGCTCAGGGTGAGTAAATATGAGAGAAGAAAAGAGAGCAGTTGGGTTGGAGGTACCTGGGGGGGATCTGGTAATCGATAGCGAAGTGGCATGTTTGTTTTAAAGGGTAATACTTAGTGCGGGTGTGGGGAGTTAGCCAGTGACATCCCGACATGTTCCGATGAATGTGCAGGGGAGGAGGTAGTGGAGTCATGCTGTAACGGTTGTAGGTATGAGCAATATACATTCCAGATGTCCTTGGGCCGTGAGGTAGGAGGCTGGAGAGAGGATTATATCTCGGTTTGCATATCGCAGTATGTCATACTGCGAAGCCATGCTTCTTTTGTGGTGTGATGTCTGGTTCCCCAGTGTATCGCGATTTCCCTTTTGGCCAACAGTAGTGCTATCGCTATAAGTCTACGGTGGCTAAGTGGAATGTCCATGACTATTCCCAGAAGGGCCAGCTTGGGGGTGGGTGCAAGTGACGTGGAGGTCATATCAGACAGCAACTGAAATATTGAAGTCCAATACACGGATATAAATGGGCAAGTCCAGGTCATGTGCGCGAAATCAGCGTTGAGTAGTTTGCATTTGAGGCACTGGGAAGTTTTAGAGGGGTCATATTTAGCCAGTTCCACCGGCGTAACATAGATTCTATGAACGAATTTGAAGTGCAGCAGTTTGTGTCTATGGTTGGGGGAGACCCTCTTGATTTGTTCATGAGAGCAAGTCCATTCTCTATCGGCTAGTGGTTGTCCCAAATCCTCTTCCCAGTGGCGTCGCCACCCCCGTCCTTTACCTGTTTAAGCGCCATGCATGCACGATACAGTTTAGTGACTAGGTCACTGTTATTAAAAGTGTGAGAGTTGTGAATTCGTCCGGGGGAGGGGAAAGGAGGAGACTGTTGAACGGAGAGCGCCCAGCAGTCTTGTCACGATGAATTTGTCCATATAGAACATTTCTGTCTGCGCAGCTAGGTCGGCCAGGGCCACGGCGTGTCCCTCTGGAAATAGATCTCCGATTGTGTGCAATTGTAGCTTATGCAGTGTGCGTTGGACTACCTTCTCGGATGTAGATGGTATTAGTGGGTTCTGGGATAATGGAAGGTTGGGTGAGTATAGGGAGCCTGAGCCTAGGAGTAGGCCTAGTTTACGCCAGGCCCAGCAAGTGGTGGTTAATGGCTGTATATCATTAGGGTCTAGCCGTATGCCTAGCGGGAATATAGCTCCGGGGGGGGTCGGACAGATCACGTTCGGGTTTGCTGTATGGTATACGGGCATCTAGGTGGAACTGGTGGTACGCGAATTGGGCTAGTGCGACCAGATAATACAAATGCAGGTCGGGTACTGCGAACCCACCTCGTTCGTAGGGGAGTTTAAGGGTATCCCAGGCTATCCATGGTCTCTGTCCGGCCCAGACCAAGCAGATCAACTGACTGCATAGTTGTGAGAAGAATGCCTTTGTTAGAGGAATGGGTATATTAACAAATAGATATAGAAACCAAGGGAGAACATTCATTTTAATGAGGGTGATGCGGACGGTCCTGGATAATGGCAGCCAGATCCAGCGTTCCACCTGTGAGATGAGCGCGTCCATTGCAGGTCCATAATTTAGACGGATAATTTGTTCTTTGTTTTTATGCAGAATAATTCCTAAATACTTAGTGGTATCTGCTGCCCATCGGAGAGGGAAATTGGTGCGTGTCTGTTAGTCTAATCTGTAAGTGGGAATAACTCTGACTTGTCCCAGTTAATACGCAGGCCCGACATGTCCCAGAAACGACTGATCTCAGCAATAAGGGGTTGCAGATTTGTAGAGGGGTCTCTAATGAAAAGCAGGATATCATCTGCATACATGAACAGGAGTAATGGCCCTGGTCGGAATCAGAGGCCATGGTGCATATGTGTCTCTTGTAGATGTCGAACTAAGGGATCCATTGCTAATATAAAGAGCAGTGGAGACAGACGGCAACACTGACAAGTGCCGCGTGAGACCGAAAAAGGAGCAGAGCCGTGGGGGATGAGTATAGAAGTGAAATCAATGCGATAAAGTTAGCGGGTATGCCAAGCTTACGAAGCGTAGCGAAGAGAAATTACCATTCTAGGGAGTCAAAGGCTTTTTCAGCATCAAGGAGAGCCACTGCCGCTGGGGTAGTTCGGGAAATCCTATTTATTACCGAAAAGACAGTCCTGAGGTTTAAGGCGGTCGATCTGTGTGGAATAAAACCTGATTGAACCGGAGAGAGAATTTGGTCCAGCAGCAACGATAATCTGTTTGCAAGCATCTTGGCGAGTATTTTATTGTCGAAATTTATCAAGGATAAGGGACGGTATGAGTTGCAGGTGGTGGAATCTTTGCCAGCCTTCAGTAAGAGGGAGATTGCTGCCTCTCGCATTGAAGGAGGGAGGGCGCCATTAGTGAGAGATTCGGCATAGACCTCTAGTAGATGTGGTATAAGAGTTTGTTTAAACGTTTTGTAAAAGGTCCCTGAGAGGCCATCTAGGCCGGGCGCTTTTGACCCATTAAGGGAGTTTCTTCCGCAGTAAAGGGTTCACTGAGGAATTGTGCCTTCCCCGTGGTTAGCCAGACCATTGCCACTTCCTCTAAATAAGCGAGGTGGTGTGTAAAATTAGTGGGGAGTTATGTCGTGTTTAAGGACCGATAGTATGTTACTAGCTCTGATAGTATGTCTGCGTTGTCTGTGGTGTTGGAGTTGTCGGGTCGCCGCAGGGATATGATTTGCCCGGTTCCTTGGGGGAGGTCGTACCAGGCGTGCGAGTGTCCTGCCGGGGCATTCTCCCTCGACATATCTACGCGCCACTTAGTATTTGCCCAGTAGTGTGGCCTCTCTGTCTGCGTGTTCATTAAACTCAAGTATAAGACCTTCACGTTTATGGGGGGGTGTCAGGTGTGGCGGGTGAGGTGTCCAGTTGTGTCAATTCTGTTTCAAGTCGGGTAAGGCTGTTTCATATCGAGCGTAGAACCCCTGCTTGTTTAGAGATGCAGACACCGCGAATGTACACCTTGAAGGCGTCCCATAACACTGCATATTGTGTCCCCGAGCTGGTGTTCAAGGATTGCGTCCTGCAGCTCGGATTTGAAAAGTGCATCTAACAAGACTGTGGCCGGGAAAGTCCACCTACGTTCCCACCCGGTGGAGTATGGGATTACCATATGTAGTAGCACGGGTGCGTGGTCTGATAGAGTACGAGGCTGTGTTTCTATGTTGCGGATCCGTTGGCATCCTTGTGCATTTGCAAACCAGTAATCTATTCGTGTCCTTGTCGAGTGTGGTGCTGAGTGAAATGTATAGCCCGGTGCTTCAGGATGATGCATGCGCCATATGTCATGTAGGGCTAATGAGTGCAGGAGGTCTCAAAAGGCTCGTGTTGCCTGGGGTTTTGAGCTCTGCCCGGCACCGGAGGAGTCACGGCTTGGGTCTAGCCATAGATTCAGGTCCCCACCGAGGAGTAGTGTGTCATGATCATGCCTGTCGAGCAATGTTTGGAGCTCTGAAAAGAATGTAGGTTTGTCAGTGTTAGGTGCGTAAATGTTGAGAAACAGGGTTTTTCTGCCTTGCAGCGACCCGTCTGCAATAGTGGTCTGATGTGTGAACAGGAGGCTGCGATGTATTAAAATGCATACTCCGCGGGAATATGTGCTATAGCCAGCGAAGAATCGGTGGGTGCCCCATGTGGAAGCAAATGGTTTGCGGGGGTAGATGAGTTTCCTGTAAATTTTTTATCTTAATGTGATGTCTACGGAGGTAGGCTAGTATTAGCTTGCATTTCCTGGGGTTGTTAAGGCCCGTACATTCCAGGATAACCGCTTTGCCTCGACATTTGCATCGTGAGTCAATGTCATAGATATAAAAGGGTGTATGCATATGTGGTGTAGTTTTGGAGTGAGCTATATGGGAGGGGGGTGCGCAGATAAGGGAAGAGAAAGGAAAGAGAAACTAAAGAGCAGAGTAAGGAAGAACCTGACCCAAGGAGCTCACCCCCCACCCACACCAGAGCTGAGCAGCCTGGCGAATATCCAATACCCCAATTTAAAGGAATAACATCCCAAAGCCAAACCAGTCCGAGTCATCCATAGGGGGCGGGCAACGCTTCGGGTGCCCAATGCCTGCCCAATATAAAGTAATACTTGAAGAAGAGGGAGACAAAAACATTTGTAATAGTATGAAACATCAGAGTCCCCACCTAGTTCTGGTGTGGGTTGTCATCGCTCCACAGCGTGATGCAGTGGGATAACCCATTTTATGCCAAAGCAAGTAGCGTTCAACAGCGTGGCATAATGATGATGGCAAATGGGGAACGGATCGGCCGCTATTCCGAGGAGAAAAGTTCTGCACTTGATGCCAGCTGTCGGTCCGGGGACGAGTGTCCGGGGCCGTGAGGCGGACTTCTGCGGTTATTGTCTTTTTGCAGTTTACAGAAAGCCAGAGCATCAGCCAGAGTATCAAAAAAGCATGGCTTATCGCCCACAGATATCCGCAGTCTTGCTGGGTAGAGCATAGCATATTTCAGACTCAGTTTGCAAAGCAGGACTTTAACATCGGCGAACTTGCGGCGGGCCTCTTGGGCAATGGCTGTGTGATCCGGGTAAAAAGAGAGCGTGGAGCCTTGGTAATGCAGCGGGGCATTCTCCTGGGCCAGGCGTAGGGCAGTATCACGGTCCCTATAGTTGAGCAGGCGTGCAATTATGGGCCGTGGGGGGGGGGGCGCCCTGGGGCAGCCGAGGGCCCAGGGATTTGTGCGCCCTTTCCACGATGAAGACTTTGGAGAAGTGCTGGGCTCCAAAGAGTTCGGTAAGCAGTGTCTCTATGAAGAGCTCATGGTGCACGATATTTGTGGATTCTGCCAAGCCCAGAATTTGTATATTATTCCTCCGGGATCTAGCCTCTAAGTCCTCGTTCTTGACCGCTACAGTTTTCAGTAGTCGTTTCATTTTGTTCAGCCAGCAAGTTGTCTGTGGCTTGGTCCTCATGGGTGGAGATGCATTCATCAGCTGCGTCAAGCCGGGTATTATGCCTGTCAATATGCTCTCCCATCCTGTCTAGCCGAGTGGTAAGCGAGTCGAACCTAGCCTTGATGGCGCGAAACCCAGCATGCAGTTCCGCCATATTGGCCGCTGTGCCATCTAGTGTGGGGGGCTGTACGTCAGAGTCTGCCTCGCCCTCTGTATCAAGGTTTTGTCCAGGCCGGTCTGATGTGCCGGGTCTGCCGAAGGTCAGCTTGCGATGCTTGGGGTCACCATGACCCATTGTGCCCACAGGGGGGGAGGCAGCAGCCAGGTGAGTTATGGTAAGTGATGCTTGGTTCTCTCCCACTGGGGGGGGGTGTCTTGGAGAGCCGAGATCAATTGCTATTGACCGGCGCCAGGCCCAGAAAAGGCAGCGAACCAAGCCGGGCCCACGTCGCCTCCCACGCCGGCCTTCGTTTATCGTAGGACTGCAGCAGCGGCCATCGTGACTCATCCAGGTCCTTAGAGCCGGCCGTCTCAGCTCGCCCCCACCTCAGCAGCAATCTTCAGGCTGCGGTGGCACCTGTCGAGGGCAGCGGGGAGCAGACGGGAGACCCAGCAGAGCACCGCAGCTCCGGCCTCAAGGTCGCCCGTGACCCCTGTCGTCGCGGGGCCTCTGATGCGGGCTGGGCTGCCCCCCGCTCCAGTGAGGTCCTGCGTCAGCTCGGTGGCACGGAGCCGGGACCAATCGCCCTCCGTGCTGCCTCCGTGGTATCCGGCGGCGGTGGGGCGGCATTTCAGAGAGTGTAGGTGACAGGAAAGTGTGGGTTTCGTCAGAAGGAAGGCATCAGGCGCCGGAGCTTCAATGCCGTGCTGCCATCTTGGTCGCCGGCTTGGCCATGCCCCGCAGTATTGCAAATTAAGAGACCGCAATGATCAAGATAAACAGCCGAAAGGCTGATTAGAAATAAACAAATGCATCTGCGGTGGTCTAGACACAGTGGAACTTTTAATCTGTTGGCAAATGTCACAACCCAAGACATATTTTCTGGTTTGCTGGTACAAAGCCTGCCACCATTACCGGTGTTGTAAAAGGGAAATAGTGGCAGCTACTCCCCCGAGTGCAGAAGCGACACCCTCATGCACTGCAACTATTAAAGAATGTCTGCGGTCAAGGTTAGGTATCACGCTGTCTCCAACCCCTGGTATAGTCCCAAATGGAACCTGTTGTTCATTTAGGTAATATGAATATTTAGAAGGAAAACCTTTCCGTAAAGTAGTGCTGGCTTGGAAAGGAGTGAGGGAAACCATGATGTCAGTACCAACACGAGTTTTAGAACACGTAACTGCTGCTATTTTACATGTGGCTACTGCAGATTTGGCTGCCTCATCAGCCATACAATTCCATACTGCGTGTGCTCCCACATGTTGATGACCCAATGTGTGAAATACATGAGCTAGTGGCAATGTATCTTTAAAATCCGCCCACTTAACCCAAAGCATTTTATGTTTAATTGTGCTACCTTTGGAATCCTTAAAGTCATTTTGACGCCAAAAATACAAATGATCATTAAATGATTGTACACAGTAAGACGAATCACACACTATAAGTGTGGGGAACTCAGGATCCGTAAGTTCAAGTGCAAAAAGCGAAGCTTTTAGTTCACCCAACTGCGCAGTACAGTCTCCTAGAGACAGAGTGTGAGTAATAGTAGGTTGAAAAACACCATCTGACATAATGCTTAAAATGATGGTGCATGCTGCGGAGCATTGCTGTTTAGAACCTTTAGCCGGTTGTGCTGAACCATCGGTGTAGATAATACATTTGTATTCCTCAAGAGGAAGAACTGAAGAAGGCACAGGATAAACATGTTCATATTACAAAAATTCTTGCGTCTGTAAAGAGGGGTCAAAGACAAAGTTAAGGACGTAGCCCATTGAATTCATCTGGGATGCAGGGCTTTAGAATGAGGAACAACAGCCTCTAAGGCGGGCACAGGAGAAACGAGAATGATGCGTTTACCTTGAGCCAATAGCCGTTCTTTGAGGATGGCTATCTGGACTGCTGTCAGCATTTTTTCAACAGATGCAAAATGCATTTCCACCAGGGAATATAAATGCGACTTATATGCAATAGGAACTGTATCAACTTCATTAAATGAAACATAAGTAAAACCAATAGAACCCGGTGAAATCCGGATGACCAAATTCGTTGTATTAAGACATGTATGTAGATGTCGCGTTTCAAGCAAATCAGACTGAAAAGATCTGAGAATCGCAGTATGTTCAGGCTTCCAACAGGTCCGAAAAATCGGGCCGTATCAAAGCATAGAATGATTTAATATGTTGTGCATAGGCTGGAATGTAAGCTCTTCCAAAATTCAAAAAGCCAAGCAAAGATTGTAATTTCTTAAGATTATTGGGTGGGTGTAATTGAGCACATTTCTCCCAAAAATGAGGGGTCAAGCTCTTAGCCTCATCAGTTAATTCATAACCAAGGAAAAGGACAGTGAGGAATGCGATGTGAGATTTCGAAAAGTTGAACTTGTAACCAAGTTCAGCAAATCTCGTGATTATGCCATTGACTCTCGCAAAATAAGTATTTAATTCATCATCAGTTAAGTAAATGTAATCGACACAATCCGTGCCGCAAAGACACTTGGGCTGTTTTTTTATAGCCCAAAGGCAAACAAGCTTATCGCCTCTGGGATCCAAGGGCGGTAAACGAGGACTAATCACAGCTCTCAGGAGCCAAATAATGACTAAAAAAACATTGGATATATCAAGTGTTTAAATTGTTTTTACGAACAATATTATTAATCAACGCACTACTATGTGTATTCTGAACAGCAAAAGTACGTGTATGACTATTCTCATGTCAAAAATCCAATAAGATAGGAGTGATAGGGTTTTGAAACCTGAAAAAGAGGATTATTCATCTGAGATACACAGGGTTCAATTACACCCTGGTACTCTAATTGAGTAAGAATGTCTTTGAAGGCCTCTTTGGCATCAAGTTTAATTGGATACTGCGGCTGACGCTGCGGAGTTGAATGTATAGTAATAGCACGAAAAGGAGAATTCTTATCCCAACCAGCTTGGTTGCGATATAAAGCAGGGGCCAAAGCAAGGGCCCATTCGGAAGCATATGCTTGTTTAACTGCGTCTGGAACTAAATGAGAAAATGAAGGGAGGATTACATCCTCAGCCTGGGGACAAGCAAGAATAAAAGGAGGAGGCCAATCAACCTCCACTAAAAGAATATCATATGAAGAAGCTAAATTGTCCCAAAAGATTGCTTTAATGGTGCGTTTAACGTTACCTTCAATCTGAATATCCAAGTGATAGAGTCTGCCATGGGGTGCAACGCTAGTGTCCGCGGTCTCTGCTGTGACAAAAGTTTCAGTTGCTCTTGCCTCCAGAAGCTGGCAGAGTGTCTTGCACACTATGGTGCCTTCTACCGTGCTGTCGAGGAGAGTCACCGCCCAACTCCTGTCCAGGAGAAGGGTTCTCACCATTTGGGGCATATTTAGCTGTCAAGGCTACAACTTTCTTTTTCTGAAAACAGGGCTTTTAAGGAGGTGGTTGATCCTCCTTCTTGATCTTCACGTCAGAGTCTTGTGTGTCCTGTTTAGGCTGCACATACTCTCCTTGACTATGATCAGATCGTCCTCCTCTGCCCTCGTACTGTTGATCAGTCGAGTCCTGAAAGGAACGAGGAGAACGGTGATCAGGAACCTGAAATCAATCAGGAGCTTTAATCTTCGAGCGGTCATGAAAATTGTAACGCTTTTCAGAGTATTCCGGGGGCGTGGTACCGCCATGAGGTCTACCTTTTTGCTGTGGGGGTTTAGATTTATCCCATATTTTCTTTGGAAAATCACGGGCAGGGCGAGCATCTTTGTCAGAAGCTGGTTTTACAAGAGTCGAAACAGAAGGTCTGGTCCCCAAACTATTACGTCCGAAGGACATATACACCTGAGAAATGATAATAGACAACGCACGTTCACAGTCTGCAATTGCCACCGCAGCAAGACGCTGGCGTATAGCGGAAGAAGCTGCTTCACCTTTAACATTAGAAAGAAACATTTCGGAGACAACCAGAAAATTTCCAACAAGTTTCATCCCCAGATAGAGGGCAGTATCTGCCCCATGTTCATTCTGTGTCTGTTTGAGGACGTTTGGCAGAACGTCTCTGTAATCTTTGTTTTTTTCAGTGAATTTCTACGGTTTGTTAAGCGTTAAGTAAACAACGTTAAGTAAAATGCCCATCGAAATGCACGGTGGGGGAGAGTTGGACGCAGGACCTGGCCTGGCAATGTGCTGCCCCCACCTAAGCTTGCTGTTCCTGCCCCTCCTTGCCATACATTTTCCAAGTTCATGCCCCTGCTCCCTCATTACAGCCCTGTGCCACAGTTGTTCTGCCACTGCCCTTCCCGCCTGCCATGAACAGTTAGCTTTGTGCCCATTCCACCTCCTCCCTGCCGTCTGTTGTCTGAGGTGATAAACCTGCTCCCTCCCTCCTCCCTCAATGTGTAATAATGTGTATGTAGCATCTTTCATGGACATAAACCGTTTTTTATCAGTTAAATTAAATGGCAAAAACAAAGCTGAAGCATTCAAATAATCCCAAGGTACTTTACCCATTTTAAGAGTCTGTAGCGTCCATGCAAACTGCATTACTGACCGTAGTTGATTCTGACCATGATATAACACAGATACATCAGTCTGAACAATATCAATAACAGATGAAACAATATTATCCAAGGTATAAATGCGTGAAGACAGTGTGTTAATGCTATTGTCGACCACTGCAAGGACTTTTTCAATATTAGCTTTGTCAATTTGTCGCAGACGAAACGCTGCCTCCATCTGCGATAATTTCCATATTTCATTGTATTCAGCATAGAAAAATCTTTTCGTTCTCGGGGTCCTAGGACCTAGAAGAAAATCAGCCAAATTGATGTCACTCGACAAGTGACGTTTAACTGAGGATAACGTAGAGTGTTCCAACGATTGTTGGCACTATTTACCCACCGAATATGTAGTGACTGAATGTGAGTGCAAAAAACGTGGATCTGGTCTAGCCTGTGTAAAACCTATCTTCTGGAGCACCTTCTATAACCTATATGAGAAAAGAATGAGAAAACTGTTTCTCTCAGACATGATTCTTGAAATCCCTGCTGAAGGCTATTTCACAGGGTAAAATCACCTTAGCAACAAATGATTTATATTGTAACTAAAATATGTTATCAGTCTTTATAAGTTCTCATTTTTGTGACCCTCAAAACCTGCCATGCTCTACAATGCATTTAAATGGGGTGCTATCATGTATATTGGTCCCAAGATGGCTGCCATCACTTTGTGGTTGAAGTGCTGACAGCCATGAGATCCGTGCTTAGGCTCCGCCCAGATATTCACATTTTGATTTAGTTTAATATCTCAAAATCTACCTAATTGATTTACACCGAATAACAAAAAGCATGTTTTCTGGAACAAGAGCTAGCTTTCTGCCAAATTTGGTGTAATTCCGCCCAGCGATTCGGGCTGGAGTCGTGTCTAGAATCTCCTAAGGAATTAACATGGGAAACACACTTTTTTGACTCCCCCCGCCCTCCCTCCCCGTTAATCTCGGCCCTCACTTGACTGATCACCCTGAAACTTTCTATGCACAAATAGAATAACCTTAACACTTTTTATGGTAACTTTTGTGAAGATTCATCAAATGGCCCCAAAGATATAGGCAAGTCAAAAAACGCTTTTCCTATGAAAACATGGTCCGAACTGTAACTACCTACTGACGACTGCCAGTAGGTAATATATATGGATCTGCCTCTGTACCAGGCACTGAAGAAAGCAAACCTCGAAACGCGTCTGCCATTATGTTACTTTAACTAAAGAACCTTGCGCTGGGACAAGCACTCTGAATAAATCCATTTCATCTCAACCTGGCGGTGTCGGACCCTTCTTTAACAGTGAGTGGGGCTAGGTCTTCATGTTTGGCCAGTATTGCAGGCACTGGCAACCGGCACGCCCTCTCGCTCTGGCAGCAACGCGGGAGCCAGCAGTTTTGGACTTTGTATGGAAAATGCAAACGCGTTGCCCCCCCACGCAGTTTCATTACCACAGAGTAAACACACCACTGCACGGGGAGAGAGGAGCAGTATTAACTGTGAGGGAGACATGAGTGGTTTCAGCAGTTACATCAGTACTCACCAAGACAGGCAGCTGCGGCGGAGTGAGGTCCGCGGGCCACATTGTTGGGACACCACTTGGTGTTTTGGATTTCCCAATTACTTAATGGGTATCCACAAAGGACTCCACATACCAGCATGCAGCAGTCTGGATTGTCAGCGCAAGGTGATGCACAGCTGAGAGGCAGAGGAGGGGCCTTGACAAGGCTCCACTGGGATTGGCCAATGCAATATTCAAATGACCCCCAGGTGTAAGGATCTGCCTCTGTAACAGGCACTGAAGAAAGCTAACCTGCTGAAACGCGTCTGCCATTATGTTACTTTAACTAAAGAATCTTGCGCTGGGACAAGCGCTCTGAATAAATCCATTTCATCTCAACCTGGCGGTGTCGGACCCTTCTTTAACAGTGAGTGGGGCTTGGTCTTTATATATATAACTTTGACAAAGACCGTGAGGTTGAAACGCGTCAGTCAATAAACGTTTTGTTTCCTTAATCTTGAGTGCGACTTTGCCTTATGGACGAAAGATGTAAGGATATATATATATATTTCAGCTCCAAGATGTGTCCATCAGTTGAGTCGCACTCGGCCATCAGCAGCAAGAGAACTCTCTTTCCATGGTATGGACGGATACCGCTTACAGCAATTAACAGCCTCCGTGTAGGTTTGCCTGACGCGTTTCGAAAGCTCCTCAGCTTTCTCTTCAGAGGCTTTCAGGGGAAGGATGCGTGCATATGACGTTCCCATTTAAATACTGCACTCCCTCCAATGGGATATCATATGGAACTGTGCATTATGGGAACTATAGTTCGTAATCGATCATCCCCCAAATGGATGCACGCATTACACTCTGTATAAGTCACATGGACCCCGCAAGCTGGCCCGTCCTTTATCCTCTGCTGTTGGCCCACATAATTGATTTGGTAAATACCTTGTCGAGTGGCCCCCTATTATCGCGGGGTGGTGCAGAATCCGCGGCAGGACGGCCGCGAATACATTCAGCTCCAAGATGTGTCCATCAGTTGAGTCGCACTTGGCCATCAGCAGCAAGAGAACTCTCTTTCCATGGTATGGACGGATACCGCTTACAGCCATTAACAGCCTCCGTGTAGGTTTGCCTGACGCGTTTCGAAAGCTCCTCGGCTTTCTCTTCAGAGGCTTTCACGGGAAGGATGAGTGCATATGACGTTCCCATTTAAATACTGCACTCCCTCCAATTGATAGTCATATGGAACTGTGCATTATGGGAACTATAGTTCGTAATCAATTATCCCCCAAATGGATGCACGCATTATACTCTGTATAAGTCACATGGACCCCGCAAGCGGGCCCGTCCTACATCCTCTGCTGTTGGCCCACATAATCGATTTGGTAAATACCTTGTCGAGTGGCCCCCTATTATCGCGGGGTGGTGCAGACTCCGCGGCAGGACGGCCGCGAATACATTCAGCTCCAAGATGTGTCCATCAGTTGAGTCGCACTCGGCCATCAGCAGCAAGAGAACTCTCTTTCCATGGTATGGACGGATACCGCTTACAGCCATTAACAGCCTCCGTGTAGGTTTGCCTGACGCGTTTTGAAAGCTCCTCAGCTTTCTCTTCAGAGGCTTTCACGGGAAGTGGTATCCGTCCATACCATGGAAAGAGTTCTCTTGCTGCTGATGGCCGAGTGCGACTCAACTGATGGACACATCTGGGAGCCGAATATATATATATATATATATATATATATATATATATATATATATATATATATATGTTCACTGAAAATACCAAAGTTACAGGGCCGTTATGGTTAGGAAATAGAATATATAAAATCTTAGAAATTCACTGAAAAAAACCAAAGGTTACAGGGACGTTATAGTTGGGCTCAGGTTTCCCTCGTACAAAACCAGAGAAATCAGCAGTTATAATTAGCTGAGATATTACTCGTGCTCCCGCAATGCACTGCTTATGATCTCACATATAACATCACTCATGACATGGTCAGTGACATCACTGATGACATCTCAAATGACATCACTGATGACATCATCCAGTGACTGAGAGTGCTTTAAAAAAGTTTGTGTTAAATATATATACGAAGGTGTATTGGTGAATCAGTGGATATATGAGTACTTGTATGGGTGATTCAGTGGGTGCATGACTGACTATAAGAGAGTGATTAGGTGTCTCAATGAATGTATGGGTGAGTGAATGGTTGTGTGAATGTCTGTATCAGTCTGTCAGTTGGTGTCTACGTAGCTGTATGGGTGTGTTAGTGAGTACATGAGTTTCTGTATGGGTGAGTGAGTGGTTGTCTGAGTATCTCTATGGGTGTCTGAGTGTCCGTGTGGGTGGGTGAGATTGTGTGTAACCACCTCTATGGATGAGTGAGTGGGTGTCAGTGGCTGTATGGGTCAGTGAGTGCATGTGTGCGGAGCTGTATGAGTGAGTGTGTGTATGGCTGTGTCAGTGAGTGAGTGCATGCGTTTGTGGTATATGGGTGAGTAACTGGGTATGTAAAAGGCAATATAGGTGAGTTATGGTGCATGAGTGACTATAGGTGAGTGAGTGAATGTGACAGTGGCTGTATGGGTGTGTGTGTGCTTGTGTTAGTGACTATATAGGTGAGTAATTATGTATTAGTATCTGTGTGAGTGTGTGTGTGTGTGTGTATCTGTATTGGTGAGTGAGTGGCTGTGTGCTTGACTGTATGGGTGAGTGACTAGGTGTGTGAGAAGTTCAATGAGTGGCTGCCAGTGTGTGAGTGGCTGTATGGGTATATGAGTGGATATGTCAGTGCCTGTATTAGTGAGTTGGTGTATGAGTGGCTTTATAGGTGACTGAGTGGATGTGTGTGTAGACTTATTAATCAGTGAGTGGATGTGTAAGTACTGGTATGGGTGTGCCAATGGGTTTGAGAATGGTAGTGTGGAAGTTAGAGTGGGTGTATGAAAGGTTTTATTGGGGTGTGATTGGGTGCGTCAGAGACTCTGTGGATGATGTCATCAGTGATGTCACTGACAATGTCATGCGTGATGTAATATGTGAGGTCATAAGCAGTGCATTGCGGGGGTGCGAGTTATAGTTAGCTCAGCTAACTATAACTGCTGAATTTCTCTGGTTTTGTACGATCGAAACCTGAGCCTTACTATAACGTCCCTGTAACCTTTGGTTTTTTTCAGTGAATTTCTAAGGTTTTTTAAATGCTAATTCCTAAATATAATGTCCCTGTAACCTTTGGTTTTTTCAGTGAATTTCTAAGGTTTTTTTAAATTCTATTTCTTAATTGTAATGTCCATTTTTTTTAAGTGAGCCTCTAAGATTTTTGTATTTTCTTTCTATAATTGGATATTGTATATTATATTTATATTATATTTCTAGGCAACCTGAAACTTTGCATACAGTCTTATATGTAGCTATCTGATACACACTCTCAACACAAAGGCTCTTGTCAGAGCCACCAAAGAGACCAAAATGTTGTTCATTTTCTTATTAAATTTTTTTTTTTAATTTTGGAAATTCGCGGCAACTTCGCGAGCCTCGTGATCACATCGCAAAACAAAAGCAGACATTTAACGACCACCACCACATTCAAAAATTTTAACTTAAAAATTCATTCTAACTATTACAATACACACATTACTAACCACATCAATGCTTTAAAAACATATTTGTACACATATTTTTCTAGTAAGTTTTTAAAGAAACTGTTGAAACCCTACTTCCCGTTTTTGCGATTACACCGAGAGTCACGATGACTCGGGTAACCGCGACGATGTTGCCTTTTTTAGGGGGTGCAGAACACATATATGCACACATTTTACAGTATTTTAGACTCTAGGGGTTTATTACTGCACTGTTTAAATTCTTATTTTTGTAGGGAGTTTGTATAAAAACAATCATTCAAACCGATTTTCCGTTTACGCTGTGACGCCGGGCGCCGCGATTTCAGTAGCCACGAATACCGCAAATACGTCGCTAAATGACAAAACAAATGCAGGCAATCATTAGCCACCACCACATTCAAAACTTATAACTGCAAAATGGATTTGAACCAACAGACTAAACACATTACTATCTAAATGACTGTATAATGACATGTGCAACTCCCTTAATATCTCTATAACACAGTGCATACATTTTTCATTGTAATCTATGACTGCATGCATCACTGTATCACTAAGTCTCTCATTCACTATATAAGTATTTGAGGGGATCTGTGAGACGGTGCATCAGTCTATCAATACTTCTGTAACGAAATGCGTGACTGCCTCAGTGCATCTATGAGTGGGTGCATCAGTGTCACAATGGGTCTGTGATTGTTTGCTTACGTCTCACTAAATCTGTGAGTAGGTGCATGAGTGCCTTAGTGCATTTGTAAGTAAGTATATGACTGACTGGATCTGTGAGTGGATACATGAGTGTCTGAGTGGAGGAGTGAGTGGGGGCATGAGTGTCTGAGGGGACCATTGCACGTAACACTAAGGAAATCATCTGGGCAAACAAGAAGACATGGAAAATACAGAAGCTAATAACTTGCAAAACACAGTTTGTGGTCTATGTTATAGAATGCCCATGCCACCTAAAGTACGTTGGGAGCACAATCTGTGAGCTCAAAAAAAGAATCTTCGAACACGCAAGAGCCACCATAGCCAAAGACCGAAGTAACGCTGTGGCTAAACATATGGAACAAGCACATAACAGTGATTGGAAGCAGTTACGATTTTACGGCATTGAAACTGTGGAACAACATGTGAGAGGAGGAAACCGTGAAAGAAAATTGCGGCAAAGGGAATCTCGACAGATACTTGCACTACGAACATACATGCCGCATGGTCTCAACCAGGACGAAGAACTTTATGTACATTTATAAACTAAAAATCCATGAGTTTCGCTGACCCTGCAAATGTTTGGTCATAGACCAAATTTTAACGTCACCTAATTTTGTTTTTTAATTTTTATTTATATTTTTCAATTTTATTTTCATTTTTATTAATTTCAACTCGGCAAATGGAAAGTATTTACTAAAAATGATAAATATAGTCAATCTTTCCCCACTGGAGGGAACCAGACAAAATTGCAACAACTTAATTATATGTGTTAAACTGAGAGTTAATGCCCACTAGAGGGCGGATATATGTATCTAGACAAATAATACAGGCCAGACATATAGCGTGTTGTTGCAATGGTTATTGTAAATAATGAATGTTGTAGTGGTTTTAACTACAAACTACAAGTACCAGAATGCCGAGCACATACATATTTTCTTAAAAAAATGTTTTCTCCTTGTTTTGACAGGAAGTCAGGGTCTTAGTTTCAAAATAAGTATGTCGGGAAAAACTGAGAACCCAACCGTGACCAAGGTCTCATGGAGACCGAAACGTGTTGGTGGTGAGCTGTGGATTACTTGTGAAATTGCCTGCAAAGGAATAAAGGATTAAACATGCTGTTTAAATCTCCCCTGTGAGTGCGCTCTGCTTTTTCCTGTCCAAGTGGGATGATTTCTTTTGGGAATTAATTAACGGCTAGGCTCTGTCGAGGAGTTAAAGCACCGCATTAAAGAAGCGCCGCTACACGCAGCGAAAAGCGAGCCTTGAAATGGAATATATATATGTGTGTGTGGAGATATACTACTTACTGGCAGTCGTCAGTAGGTAGTTATAGTTAGGATTTGATTTCTATTAAGAAGCTGTTTTTTAGTTAATGAAGTCCCCTTGTATGATGAGGGTCCTTAGAGACCAAGAGCCCCGCCTGTTACCTCTAGTAAGTCATATAATGTGGGAATTCTGAGAGCTCGTGGGAGGCCCCATGCCTGCTCCACTAGTTCGGGAATAGAATTAAAAAAAACTTGAAAATTCACTGAAAAACCAAAAGGTACAGAGAAGTTCTATTTAGGAATTAACATTAAAAAACCTTAGAAATTCACTGAAAAAAACAAACATACAGGGACATTAAAGTTAGGAAATAGAATTTGGAAAAAACGTTAGAAATTCACTGAAAAAACAAAGGTTACAGGGATGTTATAGTTAGGCTCACTAACTCATACAAAACCATAGAAATTGAGCAATTATTGTTACCTGAGCTAACTACAACATACGGCCCACAATGCACTGTTTATGACCTCACATATTCGATTCACTCATGACATGGACAGTGACATCACTGATAACATCTAAAATGACATCGCTTATGTTGTCTTCCATAGAACCACTAGCACACCCACTCACACCCCCATTGAACCTCTAACACACCCACTCTCACACAAACCCTCATATACCCATTCACAGACCCATACCAGTACTCACACAACCAATCACTCATCCATAGAGCCACTCACACATCTACTCACTAATACTGCCACTCACACACCCACCTATACAGAAACTGACACAGCCACTGACTCACCCATACAGGTACTCACACTCCCCCATATAGCTACTCACACTGCCACTCACTCAACTGTACAGCTAGTCACACACCCACTCGTACCCATACAGCCACTGACACAGCCTCACACTCAGCCATACAACCATTCACACATCCACAAAACCAGTTACGTACCCATTTACACATCCATACAACCACTCACACACTCCCACACCCTTACAACCACTCACACAGACATTCAGTCTCCTATACAACCACTCACACACACTCACCTATACACACGCTAAAACTGCTCATTCACCCATACAGCCACTCTCCCAGCCACTCACTCACCTATGCAGCCACTCACACAGCCACCTACTTCACCATACAGCTACTCACTAACCACTAACACATCCTTACAGCAATTGAGACACCCACTCATACACCCATGCAGCTACTCATACATCCACTCGCACACTAATACAGATAGTCACACAGCCACTCAGATTAGATATGTTAGAAATAGTATGACTAATTACTAGTACAGAAAAAATTCTAAGTTAACTGATGCTGTAACTTAGTATATACCTTTAAGTCTCAGAAACACTTAGACACTGTATGATGTCATCAGTGATGTCATTTGAGATGTCATCAGTGATGTCACTGACCATGTCATGAGTGATGTAATATGTGAGATCATAAGCAGTGCATTGCAGGGGGCGTAAGTTATAGCTAGCTCAGGTAACTATAATTGCTGAATTTCTATGGTTTTGTGTGAGTGAAATCTGAGCCGAACTATAGCATCCTTATAATTTTTGTTTTTTGCAGTGATATATATATATATATATATATATATATATATATTTGTTTGTAGTTAGATGTTTGTTTAAAACATTTAAATCTGACTTTGCATGTATATGTGTATATATCTGATACAAAGTGAGATTCAATACTGTTAAGCAAACATTGCTGGATAAACAATGTGTGTGGCAAGGTCTGCGTCACCTTCTGGCACATTCAACGGGAAACGGCCTTTACAGCGCGGCTTTAAGCATGCGTGCTATTTTCCACGTAAGCTGGACAACGCTTGCCTTAACCACGCATATGCCTTAACCACGCATATACGTGGTTAAGGCATTAGGCGTTCTAGCTGTGCGAGCGGATGGGAGAGAAACCGGAAGGTATGCAGCAGGAAGGACGGACCAGGACATGGCTGGGTAAGTTGGGCTGGGGCCTAGGGTGGTGAGGTTAGGTTTTAGGGCTCAGGGAGGGGGGCTGGAGTAGTTTTTAGGGGGGATGAGTTTTAGGGCGCAGAGCAGAGGGCAGGAAAGGGGCAGTTTTCAGGCCTGGGGCAGTTGGGGTTGGGCCGGGGGGAGATGAGGGTAGGTTATAGGGGCTGGGGGCTAGTTTTAGGGCTAAGGGAGGGGGGCTGGGGTCAGAATAGTTTTTAGGGGGCTGAGTGTTAGGGCTCAGAGCAGGAGGCAAGAAAGGGGCAGTTTTCAGGCCTAGGGGGCTGTTGGGCTGGGGCCGAGGGGGTGGGAGGAGGTTTTAGGGGGTGGGGGCTGGATTCAGGGAGGGAGGGCTGGGCTCAGTCGTTTTTAGGGGGCTGAGTTTTAGGGCTCAGGGCAGGAGACAGGAAAGAGGCGGTTGTCAGACTTAGGGGGCAGTTGGGCTGGGGCCAGGGGGAGGTTGGGGTAAGTTGTAGGGTTCAGGGAGGGGGTCTGGGGTTGAAGTAGTTTTTTGGGGCTAAGGGGTCGGGTTTTAAGGCTCAGGATAGGGTTTGGTGTAGTTTATAGGGCTGGGGCGGGTAGAATAGACCGCAGGAGGGCCGAATTTTAGGGTTCAGGGCAGAAGGGCAGGGGTGTGATCTTTACCACACATTTCCCTTTACCAATCATGTCTTCACCATGAAATTGCGTGGTAAAGGCAGGCATGGTAAAGACCCGGTCGTGGTTAAGACAAGCACGTAGCCAGGGGTAAATGTTTAGGGGGGGCATGGCCCCAAGGAATAACTACAGGAGGGTGTTTGGTTCTCAATATTTGACATTGATTTTGTTCCCCCAGCAGTGTTTTGTAATTAAAGGCACAATATGTTTAAATTTTAAAGCATGCAGCATATTTTGCAGTTTTTCTAAAGTGTTACCATTATTCTACATTTACCACTATAGGTCATAACAAATAGGAAATGGTACCTTTGTAAGTACAGTGAGCAAGAACACTGGGACTGTTAATTACATCTGTTTTAAAGGGTATTTTCCACGCACTTGTATCTTGTAAAATTGAAGAAAACGAAATAGTGCGTAAAAGCAAATATGCGTGGTTCTGTGTTCTCTCCCTCAAAACACCTTTCGGGAAAAGTAAAGCAAATCCAAAGTTTCTAGGTACATTTTCTAAACAACAATTGACAATAATTGAATGGATTTTTAAAGGAGCTCTAAATCATCTTCAGCAAGGGAGACTTCAATGTAATAGTCAGTAGGAGAGATATACATGGTAAGCATAGGATGTTGGGGGAGCATGGGCATAGTTAAGGGAGTGAGTGTGGTGATAGGCCCCCTTCCACTACTTAAAGCAGCAGGGACTTGCCAGGTAGCTGCCCAGTCATTGTTTCAGAGCCTTGTGCCCAGTACTTAATTTGTGTAGATGGTTTCAGGTAGCGAACACTGGAAGTTATCTTTTGAGACCCAGACTTATTTTTCATCATTAGATTTTGACCCTAACCAAAAGAAAGGAGGAATAGAAATATCGGAAAATTATGTCAAAGACAGAACACTCGGACGAAAAAGACCTTGCAAGAATAAGAATAAGAGCTACAAAGTGAAGGGTGTTGGAAGAAAGAAGCATGCAGTGGGCTCAAGATTTGACAGCCTTAGTATTCAGCAACCTCCCCATGCAGCAGGTCTGTCCTTATTGTAGACCCAAGGCTGCAGTGCAAAATGGGGCATTGGGGCATGCGGGGCACACACGTCGCGGTGCAGGCAGCGGTGTTTGTTGACAAACTGGAGTCGATGGCGCTTGTGTCGGTGGGCCAAGGCTGCAGTGTAGGACGGGCCGGTGTGTCGGGTAATTTACAAGCGGTGCCCCCAAACCACAGTGTAAGCAGCGGTGTTGATGTCAGCTTGGAGCTGCGGCGTCGGTGAGACCAGGGCTTCGGTACGAAGTGGGACGGTGCTTCGTGTTCTCCATGAGCGGTGTCCACAGGTCATGGTGCAGTCAGTGACGTTGGAGACAGTGTTGCGTCGTGGTTGGGGATACCAAGGCCACTCTGTGAAGCGAGGCGGTGCGGATTGCGGTGCCCACAGGTCACGGTGCAAGCAGCGGTTCGGTGGTGGCGTCATCGGTGAGGGTTGTGGAGCGAAGTGCGGCGGCACCCTCTGCAGTGCCTTTAGGTCACGGAGCCGACAGCGGCGTCGTTGGTGGCGTTGGGTTACCTTTTCCTCTGTGGCAGCTGAAACATCCAGTTCCAGAAGCCGGAACCCAGAAGAAGTTAAAGTCTTTGATTTCCCTGAGACTTCCAACAGGAGGCAAGCTCTACATCAAGCCCTTGGAGATACTTTGAATGTAGAAAGAACAGTCCAGTCCTTTTCCTGCCCAAGACAGAAGCAGCACCTGCAGGCCAACCCAGCAAAGCACACAGCAAAGTGGTAGTCTCTTCTCACAGCTCTTCCAGCCCTTCTTCCTGGCAGGTTCCTTAGTCCAGCAGTTATCTAAAGCTCTGAGGTCAGGGCCCCAATATTTATACCACATTTCCCTTTGAAGTTGGCAGAAACAAAGTTCCACTAGCATACATAATGCAGTTCTTCCTGGCTCCGGCCATGCTAACTCAAGGAGGTGGATACAGCATTGTGGAAGACAGACACAGTCCATTCAGGTGCAAGCAACAACTCCTCCCACTACTCTAAAAGCAGCCAGGTCTATTCAGCATGGCTAAGAGTCACCCAGGAAAGGCAGGACACACCTCAACCCCCCCATGTGTATGTCTAGTGTGAATGCACAAAACAGCCCCAGCCAGTCTAAAACCCAGACAGCGAATACACGACAGGCAGAGGCACATAGATGGTTAGACAAGAAAATGCCCACTTTTTAAAAGTGGTATTTTCAAACCTACAATATCAAAATCATCTTTACTAAAAGATGTATTTTTAAATCCTGAGTTCAGGAAGCCTAAGCTTCATTTCTCTATCTTGTCCCAATGTAACGTTATGCTTGTAAGATGTTACAAAGCAACTCCAATGTCAGCCTATGGGACAGATAGCCTTGCAATAGTGAAAAACGAGATACAGTCTTTCATTATCAGGACATGTAAAACACACCAGTACATGTCTTACCTTTCACATACACTGCACCCTGACCATGGGGGTATGTTGGGCCTACCTGAGGGGTGCCTTACATGTAAGAAAAGGGAAGGTTGGGCCTGGCAAGTGGGTGCACTTGCCGGGTGGACATGGCAGTAAAAGCTGCACACACTCTTCTGAGACACCTTTGAAAGGCTCCCTGTGTGGGTGGCAAAATCAGTGCTGCAGGCACACTAGCAGCATTTGATTTACAAGCCCTGGGCACACACAGTGCACTGTACTAGGGACTTAGTAGTAAACCAAATAAGCCAATCATGGAAACACCAATCCATAAACAATTTACATGGAGAGCGTATGCACTTTAGCACTGAATGGCAGTGGTAAATTGTACAGAGTCCTAAAACCAACAAAAACAAGGTAAAAAAAAGGAGGCCAAAAAGCAAAAAGGCTGGGGGTAAACCCACTGAAAAAGGCAAGTCTAACAGGCCCCAAGTCAATATCACCATGTTGGCGCTCCATTATCTCTTTCCCAGTGGTACTGTCCCAGTGAAAATGCCCTTGTCAGCATCACTGAGGTGCAGGTGTGTTAATGTCCTAATGTGTCCCATGTCAATATTTGTGACTCATGTCAATGAACAACTTCCAGTGCCACATTGCCAACATCCCCATGCCATTGTTGGTGCCACTGGTCAGTGTTCTAGTGTTGTGTCCCAATGGCAGTGTCTCCATGTCAGTGTCCTTGCATCAGTAACCTCTGTCAGCTTTCACAGGTACACTAATGATGGGTTTCCCGGTCAGTGTCCCTGTGACAGTATATCATGTCACAGCCTAATATTATGTCCCACTGTTTAGTGTCAATAACCTTGTGCCCTGGCATCCCTGTGTCAGTGTCCCAGCATAACTGTCCTGTGTCGGTGTCCCAGCATTAGTGTTTGTGTCCCATGTCCGCGTCCCAATGTCATTGTTTTCTTGTTAGTATTGATGGTCCTCTTTCGGTACCCCTGTTCCAGTGCCCTAGTGACAGTGCTGATTTGCCTGTCTCATTATCTTACTGACAGTGTCCATTTGCTAGTGCCCCTGTGCCTATTTGTCACTGTGGCCACATCAATGCCTCCATGTCATTGTTGGCAGTGTGCTAGTTACCGTGTTGGAGGCCCATTGAAAGTGCAGCTATGTCATTCTTGGTGTCCCTGTTTCAGTTCAGTAGTTTCAGTGTAGGCCCCACTGTGTCACTGGACTAGCCTTAGTGACTCACGTGTTGGCATTGTTTGCTTATAAACTACCTATAACATCCTACGTCCACTTCAAAGTACCAAGGGGACACAGATGTACGAGCGATTTGGTGATATAAAAAGTGGATCAGGGATGATAAAGTGTACTGAGAAGTATAAATTGAAAAAAACAAGATCTGAAATAGCATTTTAAGGAGATCCTTTTTAAAAAAAAGTGAGAATTGAAAAACCAAAACAAGCATTTGATTAATATGTCATAAAGTTATACATGCAGCATTATGATTATACCCACATCAGGCTAATTTTCTAAATAGCCATGCAGGAGCAGTTTCACTGATCATTTGAAAATGAAAGAAATAGTTTGAGGTTTATTTCACAAAACTGGTAGCATATATATATATATATATATCTGTCTTAGGTTGTCAATAGAAAGCCTCCCTATCCAACACACACACACACACACACACCCACACCCACACCTCTACCTTCCCACCAGCATACATATTATTGGACACATGCAGACACAAAAATGCACATTGTTTAGCATCTAGATAAGGATATGAAGCGTTATATCGCTACAATATAATATACAGACTTTGACACTACTGTTACTTCTGCTTAGTGCTGGTACCAGGCCATAATCTGTATTTCCTGCAGCTGACATTGCTGTCTCTCCCCCTTTCAATGAAAGCACTGGCCTTGCATGTCTCTAGCCACAAACTCTTAATGCTGCCCTCTGAAAAATACTGAAAGTTGTATTTTCATTGAGTTCACCAACACCTGTAAGCCCTGTAGTTCTGCACACTTGTAAAGACGTAAGAGCATGTATTTCTCTACTACTTTAAGCTGTTGGAATAAGACTTAAGGTGGAGGATTCCTTCTTCAAAGAGAAGAAGTCATGTTTCATCTCTTCAGGCACAAACAAAGAGGGGCTGAAATGGGTAGATGGTTAGAAACATATTCACTGCAGCACTACAAGAAACATATCCCACCCACCTATTTATTCATCATAATGCAATAGAAATTTGTTTCCTCTTTCATCCACTCACTTTCCAAGACCGGCTTTCCTCTTTTAACAGTTTTGAGCTCACAGTTATGGGATCACAGAAGACAGAACTTCTGTCTCCCTTCTCAGCCCCAGGGTTGGACTGTGCCGGAAAATAGTCAAACATTAAAATAAATGTGGCCCCATTAGGGAATTAGATAGCTAGAAAATTCCTGCATTTGCAAATCAGAGCAGTTGTGAGCTTACAGAGACACGCTGTAGGACTGCTTTGCAAAGTATGTGAGACTGCATGCATTTGTGCTTGGTGCAGGCAATGGTTGTGGTAATATCACTAAAATCAACTGTGAAAAAACAGCTCTCCAGACCATAAAACAGACCACAAACAGCCAAAAAATAGCCAACCCACTCACCTTTCAGACCAGTCCTTCTGCTACTGGTAGAGTGCCCCACAGGCCAGACCTACCCTGCTTAGCCCCCTTTTACAAGCAACAGGCACTTTGGGCTGAGTGTGACTATTAATGCATAAAATTAAAGCTGCTCGATCACAAAGAATGGATAAATCTTATTTTGCTGTGTTAAACTATAAACAGAATCAAAACCTGACCAGACCTTCAACTTGATTCATAGCAAGTGTGTTGTATGGTGCTGTACAGGTGAATGGTACTTTATTTGATTAAAAATATAATCATAAAAGCAAGACATACATACCATACGTATACAAAACTGAGAGATTAAAATGACCAAAATGTAATAGGACTACATGTTTTAAAACCAGATAGCAGCAGAATATCATTAAAAACAATTAATAGTGTAAAAAAAAGAATTGATGTTGCTGCTAAAAACTACAAATAAGACACTGAGTTGCAGAGAGACCCAAAAGATAAAAACAGTTCAGTGAAGCAACTGTCAGGTTGTCGATAGTCAGTATCGAGTCATCGGGATCGCGTTCCATAGTATTGCAGGGGCAGAGAACACAGGTTATACTGAAAAAGAGCTTCATGGGTTTGCTATTGTTTTAGTCACCATGGTGCTGTAGTCTCAGTAGGTGCTTCAGACTGAAGAGAAATGTTGTTCCTGTTAGACTTGGGGGCGTGGAGGATAGGGCCCGGGAGAAATCTGCTTCCTCCTATCGCCCTGTGCAAAATCATTACAAAATGTTGCTGCTTTCGCTGTCGCAAAGCCTGGCTCTAGCAGCGACTTTCCCTGCAGGTAGTTTCTTTCTCTCTCCTAAACCCTCAGCAAAAGCGAAAGTCATCCGTGGAAAAAGTGAGGCCTGTTTCCTGATTTTGTTCTTTAGAACTGCTGCCTATGGGAGGACCTCACCAGTCCCATAAGCACTGCAGAGCAACCTTTCGTTTTGAAAGCAATATCTGACATGCTGGCAGTTGCATGGGGGGGGGGCGGGGCAGGCATTTTTATAGGGGTGCCTGGCCGCTTCAGGCCCCCCCCATAGCTACGGCCCTGGTTAAGACCGCGTTGTTCAGGCATGCGTTGTTGAGGCATGCGTTGTTCCATCACACAACCACATTGAACAGTTGTGATGATGAGGCTCAGGGAAGGGCCAAGACAAATGAAGCTGGGACAAAGGCCTCATCTGGCCTCCCTCTAGCAATGCCAATGCACTATATGTATTCACTGCTCCACTCCACGCTAGGCAAGAAGAACTCCACTGTGACTTGGAGAGCCCTTGCTAAGCAAAGGGATCAAATGTCATAGCTTTTGCTGACAAGGAGATGTCATCAGAAATTTGGTACAAGCCTTTGAAGGGGTTGGCCACTGTGCTTCAGAGATAATGAGGTGTGAATTAGATGTGATTCACATGGAGTTCTGACAGAGAAAATGAATTGGTTCTTTTACTCACAGCGATAAGCAAATGCTACATATTAAACATATGTATGTGTGTGGTTATGTTATTTGAACTTATAGAGCGCACTATACCCTAAGTTGTCAAAGCGCTAGTGGAGACCCAAAATACCAGACAGAAAGAAAAGAACTCCAATGACTATGGAAGATGGAGAGAGAAAAGCCATGTTTTCAGCAGTTTTTAAAATGTGACAAACAAATTAGCTTCTGAGATGTAGGTAGGCAGGGTATTCTACAGTTTGTGAGCAGCCACCGAGATGGACCGACCTCCCCAGCTGGTCTTGCTGAATCTGAGAACTAGCACAGGCTTGCGAGAGGAAGATCTAAGAAACCTACTCAGGGAATACCCCTGAAAAAAGAAATAAAGTTGGCTGGAGCCTTTCTGATGCAAAGCTATAAAAACCATACAGAGAGACTTAAAAATAATCCTTTCTTTAACTGAAAGCCAGTGGAGGGACCGAATCCCTTCACTGACGAAGAGGTGCCTCGGGATATTTAAGATAAGTCGGGCAGCCGCGGTCTGAGCAACTTGCAGTATGTTAAGGCAGCACTATATATATTACCTACTGCCGGTCTCCCTTAGGTAGTTATAGTTAGAACCTAATTCCCATAGACTAAATGGGTTTTGTTTTGCCAATAACTTTGGTGCCATTTTATGAAATTTTGCTAAATAGTTTGTAACTCACTTCAGCTGCTGTCATGAAAGGTTCGGGGTGATCCCTCAAGCAGGGGCTGAGAAAACGGGGGGTGGTGTCCCAAAACACACATTTCCCCCAATGCAGTTTCCTATAGGGATTTTTTTAACACAACTAGATTGAACCGCTGAAAGTAATGACACCAACATTTGGCAGAAAACTAGCAGTTGGTCCAAAAAAGACTATTAAGGAAAAAAATAAATTGAATATCTAGGGACGTGGATCGTTCATGGATCCATGGCAACGCTCCATGAATCCTCACACCAACAACAATACCGTGATTGTTTGGCTGCAACCTGACTGGGAAGTTGCGCCCGCCATTTTAGGTATCGGGCACCGTCCCGTAGCCGCAACATTTAAGTGCATATTGATTGAAGGGGTCATGGTAGATGTATCCTGACCCTATGGGTTTGTTAGAAGGGTCGCAGAGGGACCCATGAAGGTCAACAAATTGCCGTAAAACCTTTTTTTCCACATGCAAGGATTCGCTGAGCCGTCGTGGCACTCAGCGTGGGCATTGTGTGAAGTCAAAACAGATCTGCGAATCCTGCCGCAATCAAGTGAAAGAAATGTACTCACAGACCCACACACCCACCCACACAGACACTAACACACCCATTCACAGACACACAGACACTCACGCATCCACTCAGACCCACTCACACACCCATGCACAGAACCACACAGACACACATCCCCTTACAGACCTACTCAGGCACTCACAGACCCACACAACCACTCACAAACTCATACAGACACTCACATATCCACGCACAGACCCCTCAGACACTCATATGTCTACTCATACACCTACCCAGGCACTCACACACCCACTCACAGACCCACGCAGACACTCCCACACCCACCCACTCACTCACTCACCCACCCATTCATACACCCACCCACTCACTCACTCACCCACTCACACACTCACCCACACACCCACTCAGACCCACTCATGGACCCACGCAAACACTCGCACACCCACTCAGTCACTCATACCCACACACAGACCCACAGACACTCAGATACAGACCCACACGTCCATTCACAGACACTCATCTACCCACTCACACACACTTACACACCTACTCGCAGACCCACTTAGACACTCAGACATTCACTCACAGACCCACACAGGCACTTACAGACCCACACAGCCAGTCTCACACCATTCACAGACCCACTCACTCTCCCAGACAGACATTTACACACCCACTCACAGATCCACAAAGGCACTAATTCACCCACTGACTGACCCATAGCGCCACTCACATGCCCACTCATACAGCCACTCACAAACCCAGTGATCCTTCACACACACACACACACACACACACACATAACCCACAAAATCTGTAATTCATCCACTCACAGACTCATATAGCCATGACCATGCCCGCTGTATTAAATGTGTTGTTGTTTCAAATGAGTGTTTTGGTTGGGAACGGAGTCGCAGATCCTCCTCAAATCCTAAATGTGCTGATTTGTATTGTATGTGTGCTTTTGGTTTGTGGATCTGTGACGGATCCATGGAGCCGAGTAAAAAATAAAAGAAAAAGATTTTGAAAGAAAATGAGCCAGTGTTTGGGAAAAGGGTTGGCTCTGAAAAGAGCCTATTTGTTTATGGTGTGTAGATAATAACTACACATAAAACAAGATGCAGTCTTTCAAGTTGTTGAGGAACACCCTGTTGCCTTTCTCTGTGAAATGAACACCATCAATCCTATATATACTGTCCATATCGAAGCTTACATTTTTGTTGTATATTGAGCCCATGTTGTGGTCACTGAGGAATGCAGAAAGAGTTTTATTGACATGTTTCCTGGATTTGTCTATCTATGGATAGAATTTGTTTGACCCCTTCCACTTCAGCCTTCGTCAGATGTTGGAAAGCACCAAGGCAGTGTGTGGGAAAAGTGCCATTAATTTACCAAAGGTATCCTTCATTAGGATTTCCAGTCCAGTCACAGTAATTATGCCTCGGTCATTGCCACCACAGTGCACAATCATGAGGTCTGGATGCTGGCAATCTACAATGCTTTCAACCAAAGGCAACATTTGACGCCACTTTAACCATCTCTGGCCAAGCCAAGTAATGTCTACATTAGGCAAACCCAAGTCCCTGTCAATGCCACTCTTTCTAGCACTCTCTCTGGTCTAAAACACAAAACTGTGGCCCACAATCCACACTATAACCATTTTAGAGGCAAACTGGAGTAGCACACAGGAGAAGGCTGCAGCTGAATGAGACTGTTTTCAAAATGAAAGGCAGTTAAATTGGAGGAAAACTCCTAAATTAAAAAGAACATATTTGACTGGATGGTGTTAATATGCATGTAGCTAAAAGTAGGCAGTGATTTTGAGGAAAAAAGTAATTACATCTGTGATTGGCTTTGGTAAAAAAAAAAGTTATGCTGTTTGGGGTACGCTTATAATTCCAATTAGTCAACCACACCTGCTACAGTTCAATTTGAAGGTAGTATGGTGCTCACAGAAAAGGTTGTGAACTTTTGATCTAGTGCTAGCAGTGAGTGTTCCAAACATGGTTACTATGGAAACGGAGCTAAAAGTGCAGGGGGAAGGGGACAATAAAGAGTAGACTGTTAATTTGAAAAACAGAGGGGTATGGAAATATTGCTTATTAGAGAGCGTTTGGGTTGAAAATAAGTGCTTTTTACAAAGTAAACTATAAATTCCATGGTTTAACAGCAGATTGTTGAGTGATTTTATGGGCTCCTGTATGGAATCGCGAATCCTCCGCGATATTACACGCTGAGTCGCGCTGAGTACCACGGCTGATTTGTGAATCTGCTCAAAGCCACTACAAAATCAGGCTTCTTAACAGGAGTCTTACAAAGGGTTAAAAAACAGTGACCATTCAGAAGTGCTATAACAAAAGTAAAATGTGAAAGGAAAGTTGTGATTTGCTTACGACATTAGTATCACTGAAAGCAGAGTCGGAAGGGTTGCCATTGCTGGTTCCTGTGTACTGAGAGTGGTATACCATTCCTGTACTACTTACTTCAGATTTTCAACACATTCTAAGTGATACTGAGAAAAAAATTGGAGAATAGCAATGACATTTCACAAGTATGTCAATTGGGATGTATTTAAAAAAAATTAAATGTATATAAAAAGTTATGAGTGTATATAAGGTGCAATAAAATATGTAGGTTATACACAACAGCGAAAGGAAAAATAAAGGGGAGGGTAGATGATGATATTAAGGAAAACCATTGAGAGCAGCAAAGGAGAAATAAAAATGTCTGAAGAGAACATATAGGTATTTTATTAAACTGCAATGAATGAATGTGTTTGGAAATCGATGTGAGTGATTGATTATACTTTATAACACACACACAATGAGGCAGGCTCTTATATACTCAGTTACAGTGCGAACTAGGCACTTATGTACACACCACCGATATTACTAGATAGAAACAGACACCATGAGAGCGACATCAATAATATCATTTAGACACCTATTTATTTACTTATATATCCATTTACATACTCATTCTCACAGGTATAAAGGCACTGTCATATCCTCTCCGACACATATATAGCTTTTTATGTACCCAGTACTTACTCAGAGAGAGATATACACAGCCATACACTCATTTATAAATGTAGTCGCCCCCACACAGCCACTTGTACACCTATTTACAATACAATAGAGTCATTCACACACTCAGTTAGAGTGACAGAGGCACTTGGACATCCACTCACACACCGATAGGATTTATGTACTGAACACCCCTGTTTCTACATATAGGTCACCCCTAAGGTAGGCTGTAGGTAGCACTTAGGACAGGGTGCTATGTGCTTAAAAGTTAAGACGTACTTTGAAGTTTCAGTGAGTTACACACTAACTTACAAAACCATATGCCCAGTTATACATTCAGTCTCCCACCCAAACAGCGACTGACATACCTATTTACAAAAGCATAGAGCCACTTACACACCCAGTCAGACAGCAACAGAGGGACTTACACATTCATATACAGCACGTGTCCAGCAGTAACTGAGCCAGTTGCACACACAGTTACATACCCTAACAGACAGTAAGCTATCCATATAGCCCCTTATTGACACATTTACATACCCATAGAGTTACTAAGAGAGGCAGTCACACAGTGACATAGTTACTTACTCATCCAGTGACACACCCACAAAGGGCCTGATAAACTCATTCAGATATGTACTCAAGTACTGACACAACCAAGTCACCCAACCAGACAAGTAGCCCTTTAAACATAACTCGGGCCTGCTACGCAGAGCCAGCATGTGCACTTTTACTGACAGGTCAACCTGACATATAAAACACCTTGCAAGCCTTAAACTCCCCTTTTTGTACATATAAGTCACCCCTGAGGTAGGCTGTAGGTAGCCCATAGGGCAGGGTGCTATGTCCTTAAAAGGTAAGATGTACTTTGAAGTTTCAGTGAGTTACACACGCACTTATAGACCCATACGCCCAGTTAAACATCCCGTCTCTCACCCATACTGCGACTCGCATACCTATTTACAAAAGCATATAGCCACTTGCACACCCAGTCAGACAGTGATATAGGCCCTTACACATTCACTCACACACCACTTCTGTATCCAGCAGTAACTGAGCCAGTTGCACACACAGTTATATACAGCAGCACTCACTAACACAGTCAGTAAGCAATCCATACAGCCAATTACATATTTACACACTCAGAGCTACTAGGACAGCCAGTCACACAGCGACATAGTTACTTACACTTCCGGTGACACACTCTCAAAGGGACTAATGAATTCACTCAGATATGTACTCAAGTACTGACACAACCTAGTCACCCACTCAGACAAGTAGTGCTTTAAACGAATCAGGCCTGCTACTGCAGTGCTTGTGTGGGCAGTTTTACTGCTAGGTTGACTTCGCATTTAAAACCACTTGCCAAGTCTTAAACTCCCCTCTTTCTACATAAAGGACACCCCGAAGGTAGGCCGTAAGTAGCCGATGGGGCAGGGTTCTTTGTGATTAAAAATAAAAGCATGTGCTTTCATGTTTCACTGAGTTACACGCGCACTTAGAGACCCACGCGCCCTGTTATACATCCAGTCTCCAACTCATACTGCTACTCACATACATATTTACAAAAGCATTGAGCCGCTCACACAGCCAGTCAGACAGCGACAGAGGCACTTACACATTCACTCACACAGCACTTATGTATCCAGCAGTAACAGAGCCAGTTGCACACACAGTAACACAGCCAGTGAGCAATCTGTACAGTCACTTACACACACTTATACAGACCCATAGAAATACTAACAGAGCAAGTCATATACTGACATAGTTACTTACATATCCAATGAGTTACTTACATATCCAATGACACACCCACAGAGGGACTGATGCATTCATTCAGATATGTAGTCAAGAACTGACACTCCTAGTCACCCATCCAGACTAGTAGTCATTTAAACATGTCTCGGACCTGCTACTGCAGAGCTTTGTGTGCAGCTTTACTGCCAGGTCGACTTGACATTTACAATCCCTTGCCAAGTCTTAAACTCCCCTTTTTTCTTCATATAAGTCACCCCTAAGGTAGGCTGTAAGTAGCCTAAAGGGCAGGGTTCTATGTGCTTAAAAGGTAAAACATGTGCTTTTAAGTTTCACTGAGTTACACGCGCACTTACAGACCCATATGCCGCCCAGTTATACATCCAGTCTCCCACCCATACTGCGACTCACATACCTATTTACAAAAACTTAGAGCCACTCACAAACCCAGTCAGAAGGTGACAAAGGCACTTACGCATTCACTCACACACCCACTCAGTACTTATGTATCCAGCATGTATCCAGCAGTAACAGAGCCAGTTGTGCAAAAACTTACATACCCTGGCACTCACTAACACTAACAACACAAACTAATAGTTTGCAATCTAAACTTAAATGTATTGTTCATTTGCTTTTCAGACATCTACTTGTATTTATTTACAAAGGAAGATGTACAATGCCAAAAAAGGCAGAAACAAGAAACAATCAGAGGAAACAGTGCTATCTGCTTAAAACTGACATTGAAAAGGGACATAATACAGAGAATGTACTTAATGAATAAATAGCTGCTGGTAAGAGAACTAAGAAGTTTCTTAAAATGGTATCTGGAAAAGTGTAAATTGTTCAAAGACATGCAATAAAAAGCGATGTTTGAAAAAACAAGTCAGAAAGGAAAAGGAGTAAGTGACATTGAAAGTAAAAAATGTTATCAGCAAACAGTTCGACAAGGAGACAGGAACAATTTAAAGAAATTCAAGTGAGAATGTTTTATAGTAGGGTAATACAGAATTTAATACACAACATGAGGAAGAGTAAGAGAAGACGGACAGCATTGAAGCAAAAACAACATATTGAAATTGTAGTTGATAAAGCATTTGCTCTCATGCGGAAATTATTTAGACATCTAGCCGCAGATTCCTTAACTTTGAATTCTCCCCAGGTGCCAGTGTGGATCCAGAAATTTTTCAGCAGCACCTCTGCATGCCGGGGGACGGTGTTGTACAGCTCTGCAGTGACGTCGTCTCCGGATATGACATCAGTGGAGCCTTATAAGTTCCCTCTGGCGCGTGGACGTCAGTTTCTTCTTTTCCGCGCTGTAACACGGATCCGGAGAAGCGGTTCCTCGGGTCATTTTTTCCTGACCTACTTCGACACCTGATGTCGGTGGAACAGTGTGCCCTTGTCTGATGTTGACAGGTTTCAAACCCTGTGGGACATATGTCGGTGACGGACCCGCATACAATTTGTATGTGGTGTTTAGGTGAACACCACGACGCCGAGGATTATGGTTCCTGCCAAAAGTTAAAACCGAAGGCATTTAAAATTGATGGCGGCGCGTGTATCGCGATCTTCGGAGGCTTCCCAGCCTCTGTCTTTGTCGCACCGGGAAGAGCATGTGCAGGGTTGATCAAGGAGCCGAAGCCGGTTAAGAGACGTCGTTCTCCAGGGAAGTCGTAAGGTAAAGAGGCGGTTGAAGTCACGGCAGTTTCGGACTTCACTGCATGGAGACTCCGCCTCCCATGGCTCCACCCGCTTGACGGTTGAGGTACCCAGACGCGACTCCGCACCGCATCTCCCCATATTTCCGGGAGCCAGGGCGTCGATGGCTCAGTTGAGGGAATATTATGATTCCTTACACCTCCTCTTTGGGACCCCATCTCACTATGGAGCGCCTCCAGGCCCCAAGGAGGTGAGTGGGACGCCGTTGGACGAATTGTCCTTGGTGATGGTTGGGCCATCGGATTCGAGGGATTGGCGTTGGTCGACGTCGGCTGACGTTGCTTTGGCGCAGGCTCACAGTCCTTCGGGATCTTTGCCGTCGACGCCGTTCTTTGACCAACCGACTCCGACATTGATGCCGGCGGCGCCGGTCAGAGACACCTCTCCTTCCCCTGTTGACGTCGTGATGGCGCCGATTCGGGGTGGTACGTCGGCGTAATCAGCTATACTGCCTGAGGGGATTACAGTTTGCGGCCCCTTTTCAGGAAGAGGTGTCAGGAGGTCCACCTGTGTCGACTGGGGCAGGACTTTTTCAGCCCATTACAGACACCAATGTGTTTCAGGTGGAGGAGAGCTTGCTTGCAGCTCTTGGTGAGGCTAGTGGACTGGATTCTTCACCAGCCTCAGGGTTGCTGTCTACCCCTAGTTTGCCAAAGAGGCAAGTTCCTCCTTTGCAGACATGCTGAGGAAAGTGGCTGCTGTTTTAGATTTATCACTGCCCACAGTGCAGAGGTCTAAAGACTCTTTGTTCGAGATCCTTTGCTAGGGGCAGACGGGAGAAGAGCCTGTTCTTCCGTATAGTGAGGCCCTATTTGATATTTTGTTAGGTGCCTGGGCCAAGCCAGAGTCGGGGGTCTCAGTGGACTGTGATGTTGCGCATAGTGGTGCCCGTCTTTTTGGAGATCAGGCAGCTGTGGCGTTAAGACGCTTCCAAGGAAGATGGAGAACTACAGAGTCGTAGTCACGCATTTCTGTCACTGTGTTCTTTGCTTGCCTTTGGGCTTGAGATGTATATTTTTGTTGGGCAAGGTGTAGCCTTATTAGTACGTTGTATAGGTCCAGTTTTGGTTATCAGTACTGGTGAGGAGTGGTGGTTATGACCTCAGTGTTATTTCTTTTTGATTGGTAATGATTTCAATGTCTGAGCGAGATTCCCTTTGTTTCCTGGCTTTTGAGGATGAGCTTTCCGCTCAAGAGGCTATCATTAAGAGAAGTGACTTCCTGTATGGAAGCAAATCTGTTGTATGCTTCTTAGAAGCAGTTCAGTATGCAAGTTATATAGCTTCAGTGTTCATTTAGGGACATATGGTTATTCCAATTGTAGGGTGGTGTATAGTGACTACTCTTACAGTAATCGGTGCTTCAGCAAGTTGAAGCGTTGCTCTGGCTCAGAGGATATGCTTGCATTATTTGAATGCTATTTGCTTGCGAAGTCTTCCTTCATGGCAAAGGAACACTGTCTAGTGAAGGCATAAATATTACCTCAACTGCAGGCAATTCCTAACCCTGCTTCATATTGTGGTGCTGTAAATTGGCAGCCAAAGGTTTATGATGCACGGGTTGGGCCAACTTGTCCCAAGACCGATTTAAATTTGATGGGTTGTTGTTCTTGACCTCAGAAAATATGTCCTAGGGTGTTGGGCCATTTTGGTCTCCAACCAGGCAGCCAATCATCTATAAACGTCTGGGAGACACTTTTATAATACACAGATTTTTTGACTTCATAGTAAGTTTTTTCTTCTTCCTATGATATTCTTGATATACATGGTTTTGCCTGATCGGCATTACCTGTCTTCTGGAGGAGATGTACTTATTATTTTCTGCATTCCTCAATTAATTAGGAAACATGACTGTTGTTTCTTGTGGTGTCAGTTATTTAAGATACCATTTGACCAGCGGTGTTGTGTTGGTGGCAGAGTACGCCCTTTTTTCTCTCTGGGTTGTGTATTTTTGCCGAACTTCTCATTTCAGGGTGGTTTTTTGTTTACAGTGTGATAGAATGTGCTGCTGTGTTTCATATATTGTCTTCTATCACAGGTGTCGTAGGTGCCTGTTGTTGTACAAGGATTTATTTTATGAGATGTTGGGGAACTGCACTTTTAGGTGCTTTACCCGTTTTCAATATTATTGAAAGAGCGCTTTTGGAACTGGTTTCTCAGTTCTAGTTAGCTCATAGGTATACAAGATATAGTTTACTGTATTATATGTAATACACATATTTGTAAAAAAAAATAAAAACCAGGGACAAAAGAAAATGATTTTAATCAAAGATGCGGTTGATTCTCTTTTTCTAGCTTTTTCTTGGTGTTTGAGCTAATTCAGAGCTTTAGATTGTGTCAGTCTGTCGGACTATGGCACTGAAGAGTATACGGAGGCAAGCTTATTACATTCTTGTGTACTGGCAGTAGTTATTGACCAGTGAACTCCTGTGAATTACGAATTAATCGGAGTGTCTGATGACACATTTTTGTTTATATATGAATCTTTGTGGCAAGATGTTATACAATTGGTACATAGAATGAATATGATTTTTCATTTTGTCCAAACTAAACGATTTATACTAAGGAGGTGTTGTAGTTCCTTTTTTTCTCTTGGGGAAAATGGGTTCTGAAAGTCCTGTTAAGGGATTCCATCAGGACAGTACTTTTTCTGATTCCTTTATTGTCATGAACAATGCAGACTACATGCCTTTATCATGCATTGACTTTTTTTGGTCATCGAGTTTTCTTACCTCTTCAGGTGACAGGGGTTAATGTTTGTCATCCGACGGATGGTTCTTCAGGGGTTTTCAACCCTTTTTCCTTCTTGGGCTGATTCTTTCGGACCTGTAAGGTTGTTTTTTTATTTAGAAGTTCTGGGACAGTGATCATGGATTCTGTTAAGAGTCTAGCTCTGGTTCTGCTATTCCTACATACATTTGGCCGGTTGTTACTTTTGACCGGCTAGTTATCTATGAGAACTTTTGTAGGATTAGTTTGCAGATCCTCCTCCAGTGGGGTATAGCTATGTTATTTAATTCAGAGTTAAGGAATCTGCGGCTAGATGTCTCTATCAGATGTAAAAGTTACTTACCTTCGGTAACATTATATCTGGTAAAGACTGAGGGGCCGATTCCGATTCGGGCCGGAAATCTCACCGACCGAGCCGGACCCGGAGAGATTTCCGACCGAATCGGACCCTATTAGCCCGACCGAACGAGTACGATGCGCACGTATGCTATCGGACTCGATTCGGTCGGACTCCCATTGAAGTCAATGGGAGCCGGTCGTACAACGCGTACACGGGCTCCCATTGACTCAATGGGTGCGAGGCGAACAAGGGCGCCCCCTACAGCGGGTACGCGGCGAAGCGACTCGCGCCGTACATGCACAGGTAGGGGGGACCCATGGGTCCCCCCTGTGTGCGACTCGCTGGCTACGCGTACAGGGGGGTCCGACACGGACCCCCAAAGTGCGGCTCCGACTGCTCTTTGGAGCCGGACTGCGCGAGTCGGTCGGACTGCTCGCAGCGCGCATCGTACTTACCCGGCCGGGGAACGTCTCCATTGCGCGGTGCGAGTCGTGTCCGAGCGAGTCGGTCGGAGCGGTCGGGTTCTGCGAACAAGTCGGTCGGCGATTTCGCGAGCGCACGCATCGTACTCGCTCGCCCGGACGCACGTACGAATCGGTCGGGAAATAGGGCTCCGAATCGGATCCGGTTAAGCCGAATCCGATTCGGTGCCCTACCGGCCGAGATCGGAATCGACCCCTGAGTCTAGCCTCAGATTTCTTAACGCCCTGCCCAACCTCCCGGCTCTGCGAATTACCTCTGGGGTAAGAGTTCTACACTTTCAGTGCTGGGTTTATATACCAGTGATCACGATCTTATTCTATGTTGGGAATAAACACATTTCTTGACCTGGCCACTTAGCCTTTGTTTAGATATTGCAATAACATCCATTTCCAAATGTGTGTGGTTGGTAGAGTATGGGTGTGTTTCCTCTTTTCCTCTGGATGACACACCAGAGAGTAGTATTCATTTCTTTGTTCTTTCTATGAAAGTGTTCTGGTATCTTCATACCTTTACATTGGTACTGTCAATTTATCACGTTATGTTGTGATTTAACGCACAACCTGGGGGGTGATTAGGATGGCGGGCGGATCGCCATCGCCCGCCTGGCGGTGGCGATCCGCCCGCCATCACCACCCGATTTACCATCCCGCGGGGGATACCGCGGCGGACGCAAAGTGTGTCCGCCGCTTTTCCGCCGGTCGGCAATCGTTACGATTGCCGGGCGGCCGGGCGGAGCTGGGGCCTAAAATGGTAGCGGTGCCTAGCAGGCACCGCCATCCATATTAGGATGTATGGTTTTTAAGGCCTTTCCATGGTGGCGAGGCCGCCATGGAAAGGCTGGCGGGGAATCGCTTTGGGGGCCCGTTGTGGGGCCCCGGAAAGGTGGGGGGGCTGCACTTGGGGGATACCTATGGTGTCCCCCTACATTGCCATGCACAGGGTGGCAGGCACCGCGCGGTGCCTGCCACTTTGTGCATGGCAATGTGCAGCACCCGCCGCTATGTCAAAATTGCGGAATGCGACCGCCAGGGTGGCGGTCGCATCCTAATCAGCAGGGCGGGACCGCCGCACGTCTGGCGGCCGGTCCCAGCACCGCTAGGGTGGCGGGCGGACTAAAGTCCGCCCGCCATCCTAATAACCCCCTAGTGTTGTTGTTGTAGGTTCTGTTTGGCTATTGCCATGGCATTTATTCCCATTGCTGAATGGTTTATAGAGTGCATAGTGTTTTCCCTCATATTTGGGGTTATTCTCCAGGGCGTAGAGTTTCATGGAGCCCTGTGTTTGTTGATTTTATTGGGGCTTTACCATGTCTGGTATTAATATATCATTTGATGTTTCTTCTTTATTAATGTTTCAAAGATTTTTGATCTTTTTTGGCACACTGTTTCCACAACCAGTTTTTGTAGTGGCTCCGCCTTCTGGCGCGAAAGGTTTCACAGAAGAATCTGATGTCCATGCGCCGGAGGGGACTTATATGGCTCCACTGGCGTCATATCCGGAGACGACGTCACCGGCGCGTAGAGGTACTGCTGAAAAATATCCGGACTGGCGCCTGGGGAGAATTCAAAGTTAAGGAATCTGCGGCTAGACTGTTTCTCTACCAGATATACCGTTACCGAAGGTAAGTAACTTATACATCTTGATACGGAACAGAATGAGAACACTGGATAACAGTGTTGTCTATGAAGAAGAAATGTTAAAAAAAAAAAAGCTTTTTGTAACATTTTCAAAGGAGAATAGAAGCATACATCTAGTACTGAGGCTTTGTTTATTGAAGAAAGCTGCTTATAAGAGAACACATTAGTTCATGAAGTTCAGACAACTGGACGATGCTATAAGGTAAAAGATGGGACTCCCATTGTAAAGAGTAGATGGTTGCTAGAAATGTAGAGGCAGAAATAGTTGAAGAGGTACAAAGAAGGTGTAGACATGGCCCTGTTTATAAATGGGACTGCAGTAGTATTTGGAGAGTTCGGCAGGAATCAATTGATGTTTTTAGAAATGTTCTAAGTCAATTTCCAGATAGAAGTGTGAAGCAGATAATTGCAATCTTGCAATGTTTAGATCCATGCAAAGTTAGGAAATCATTTACAAGGACACTCACTAGCGTGTCTATCCAGGAAAGTGTGCACAAATACCCTTCATCATTTAAGAATGTTAGCTGTTCATCATTTAAAAATGTGTAATTTTAGTTAGACTTTACTTTATAAAAAGTCCATCATTGTGTTTAGGAGAAATGAACTAAGCACTGTAGTACGGTACAGTATCATAGGTTGAAAATGTTTGTGAAGATATTCAGTTACATTTCTTTGGTCCTGAAGAGGAGTCTAGGCAAAATGAGGGGTTGGTATGTTCAGGTGTAGAGGAAGAGAACACAGATGTTATTACATATAACTTTGTACGAGAAATAGCGAAGTTTAATGCAGTTTCTACAGAGAAACCAAACTAAGGGGTCTATTACGATGGCGGTCGGATGACCACCGCCGGGCCGGCGGTGGCGCCCGCCGTACCGGCGGTGGGCATCCGCCTGCCATCGCAACCAGGAAAACCGCCGGTCACATTAGGATGGCGGTGGTGACCGCGGCGGTGGGAAATTCCGACCGCCGCTTTACCGCCGGTTGCCATCCGCACTCCTGCCTGGCGGACGGAGCAGGACCGGGATAATGGTGGCGGTGCAGAGCAGGCTCCGCCGGCAGGATTATGATGCCGGCGGTAGCCAGCCTTTCCTCAGCGGTCAGACCGCCATTGAAAGGCATGCGGTGAGTGTCTTCCGGGGGCCCGTTGCGGGCCCCCAATGTGTTGGGGGGTACCCATGGTCCCCCCTACATTTCCCTGTACCAGGTGGCAGGCACTGTGCAGTGCCTGCCACGCAGTGCAGGGAAATGCAGGACATGCTCCTTTTGACATCGCGGTGGTGCTGCGTGCATCAGCAACCGCCGCAATGTTAAAGCCCGCGAGCCGACCGCAGCGGTCGGATTTCGAGCATGGAACATCGTAATACGACCGGCGGTTATGCCGCGGGCCTTGCGGGCGGTCTTTTCCCGTTACCATGGCGGTAGGGGAGGTTTTCCGACTGCCATCGTAATAGGCCCCTATGTTTGTATATGTTGTCCGCACACTCACCTCAAAGGCCAAACACGAAATGTTAATATGTTCCTGAAAACTGAGCAGGAAAACAGAGACAAGTTTTTAGAATTTGCTATGTATTTATTTGTGGAGGAACGGTTCGATTTGTTAACACCGCAGATCATATGTAAGTAATGTTATTACTAATTAGGACAACAAAATGCCTGCAAGAGCAATACATAATAAGTTAGAGTTGGTTCAAATTCCAGAGGAACTTAGATATCTAAATGTTTCTGAAACGGTGATGAGACAGAATATCAAGTTAAAAATTTCGACTGACCATAATATCAAGTGAAAAATATAATGGAATGGAAATATGGAGTGCAAGAATATTGTTGTCAAGAATATTGATTTTAAGGTAAGTAATATCGATTTTTAAAATATAGAAGTCATTACTATCTTTTGTAAAAATATAGGGCCCGATTACGATGGCGGGGAGACCACCACCGACAGGTGGTCGGTGGCGGTCTCCCCGCCATGGTAACAAACTTTACCGCCCGCCATTTTATGATGGCAGGCGCATGTGTGGCGGTCGTAAAGACTGACCGCCACGCATCCGACACGCTCCTTGAGCCCGCCGGTGCGGCGGAGGGGCTCGTAGTCCCTACAATGGTGGCGGTGCTTACCAGGCACCGCCGTAGGGATTACGATGTCCCTTTCTGCCTGCCTGTTCATGGCGGTTAGCCCGCCATGAACAGGCAGGCGGAAAGGGACTTTGGTGGCCCGTAGTGGGCCTCCCTTACACTCTGGCCACCAGACACGGGACCTGGGGGTGCCCCCTACATATCCCTGCACCATGTGGTAGGCACCGCATGTTGCCTGCCACGTAGTGCAGGGATATGTAAATTGTCCCTTTTTTGCATTGCGGCGCGTGCTGCAGCCACCAGCACCCACCACAAAATGCAAAACCGGCAATGCGGCCGCCTCGGTGGCGGTCGCATCGTAATTTGTACTGTGGGACTGCCACCTTGTAGGCGGGTGGTCCCAAATACGAAACGATATCCGTCCGCCATCGTAATCATTCCCATAGTTTTTTAATTATTATGTTTTTTAGTCTATATTTTAAATGTATGACATAATTTTTTAATTTAATTATTGTTTGTTTCTTACTATATTAGTTAAATTTTTAGTAGTTATGACATTTTATTTAATTACATTTTGTGTTTTTCAGTTCTGTACCTGGTTGTGGGTATAAAGGGGTATAGGGTGGAAAGTAATTTAATTATAATAAATTAATGATTATTTAATTCATATTTATTTAATATTTAATTTTGTTGTGTTAATTTTTTTATGTAAATGTTTTTTGCATGTTGTGGCATTTATGGGGGTAAAGGGTGGAAGGTAATTTATTTTTAAATAATTAATAATTAGTTGTAAATTATTATTAATTAATTAATTGATAATTATGTTGTGTAATTGATTTTTTAGGTGTTGGTTGTGGTGTTTATAGGGGTAAAGGGTGGGAAGTAATTTATTTTTTAATAATTAATTGTTAATTAAAATTAATTAATTGATAATTATGTTAATTGTTTAATTAAATGTTTTTTAGGTTTGGGTTGTGGGTTTTATGGGGTAAAAGGTGGGGAATAAATTATTTTATTTGTTAATTACTTGTTAAATACTAATAATTATGTAGTTGTAATTTAATTAATTGAATTGTGTTATTCATTTTTTTAGTTTAATTTTAGGTGGGGTTGTGGGGTTTATAGGGGTAAAGGGGTGGAAGTTAATTAATTTTTATGAATTTATATTTAGTTTTCCATAAATATTTGTTTAATTGATAAATATTTGTTAATTGTTCAAGTAATTAAAAAAAAATGTAGATGAGGGTTGTGGGTTTTGTAGGGGTATGGGGTATATTTTAATTTATTTACTTTTTTAAAAATTATTTTCATTTTGTTTGATATTTTGTTTGTTTTTAATGTTGCACTGACTGGAGTTGGAGTAGTAAATTTTACCCCTCCGCAATCCAACACTTTCCCTACTACTGTTGCACTGACTGGGGTGAGCATGGTAAATTTTACCCCTCCGCAATCCAACACTTTCCCTTCTGTTGCACTGACTGGAGTGGAAATATTTCTTTTTTTTCTGTTAATTATAATATTTATTGTTGTGTTAATTGTACTGGGAATAGTAAATTGTAGTATTTTCCAATGTTATATTTTATTATTCTAGTTAGAATAGTAAATCTTATTTTTGTGTGATGTAGAAAAATGTGTTTGTGTTGTGTTAGGTGGAAGTACTTATTTTTATTATTATTTAGTATGAAAATGTTTTTTTTATGAAGTGAGAAATGTATATATATTTTTTTAATTTTTAATAATTTGTCTTCTGTTGTAATTTATATAATTATGTGTCTGATTTATTATAATAATAATAATATTTAAAAATGTTAATATTTTTTGTTTGTGGGATTGGGGAACATGGCGGCCGCCGCATAACAGCCACTGGTCTTCTGTCGGCATGCCACTGAATTAAACAGGGCTCTCTCGCTCCTCTGCGCCCCCCCATCCCATCCCATCTCCCGCATACCTGGCATTTGCTTGTTCCTTTCCTTCTTTGATGCGGGGGGAGCGTGAGTGGCAGATGCGTCTCCCCTTGATGATTTTCGAGTCAGGCGGTGTCCGCGCTCTCCCGCCGGTGTGGCGCTGAGTTCCCTGCTGGGAGGGAGCAGCTGGGGAGCCGTGCTGCTGCCGGGTTGCGATTTCCTGCTTCCAGGTCACCGGTGATGGAGTCAGCACCTGCTGGGACGCTCTCCATGAGCTGGATCTGTCTGGGGAGCTGCTTTCAGCCCAGGGACTTGCTGGATGGACACGTTTACCTGTGAATGGCAGTAAGATCTACCCATTAAGGGAGGGGGTGCTATATGGCAATTCCTTTGAACAAATTGATCCCATATTACCCCTCTCTGAACAGAACCAAAGTGATTTTTTTCAACACCTCACAATAGGGGGTTTGCAAAAGAGATTACAGAAAGCCCAAGAGGGTCTAGGGGGGGGTTCGTCTTGCAGCATATGGAGAGGGGTAGGATTACACAGAATAGACCCTCTGTTTCAACTGGGAAAGTGTGCAGGTACACTCTCCGTACCGGGGGGGGGGGACTTGTAACATCTCTTCCAGGGCTGGAAGCCTTGCCTCCTCTCCATCCTGGTTATCATGTAAATACCACAACGAAAGGGCGTAGTAAATCCCCGGAACTAGCCAAGGAAGGTCTAGGAGGGAAAGTAGAGAAAACTACATCTATTACCACTACGGCTGGCAAGAGCACCAGGAGTAGGGGCAGGGGGCAGAGGGAAGAAGGTCGCTACATCCAAGGTTAAGGTCACCACCTCCCTGAAATCTTTCTATAAGGTCCTTGCATCCCCTGCTGCTGTCCTGAAGGGAACGGCTGAATTTCTTGGTCCTCCAAAAATGGAGTCATTAGCCGGTTCAACCCAGGGCTTTAATGCGGAGACCCCTACTGGCCCTTACTTGTTGGAGGCTCCTCGAGATCTAGCTCCAATTCCAACCTCTATCTCTACATTTAATCGATTTCAGGCCTTAGAGGTAGTAGAGGTAACAGAGGCCTGCGGGGATGATCCCCATATTGGACAGGAGCCCTTACAATCTACACCACCAATACCTGCTGTTAGCCAACCCTCTCAGGCGGGCTCAGAAACACTGGTGGACATTCTTCTAGCATTCAAGGAGGAAATGAAGAGTAGTTTTGTAATCTCTGAGCAGAACCAGGTCGCTATACAGGCATCTTGTGCTGCTTTGGCACAGAAACTTAGAGAGGTTTCTGTGAGAACGGAGGCTTTAGAGCAGGAGGTACCTATGCTTAAACAAACATCGACAAGACGTCTGCAGAGGTGAGCCGGGTAACCCGCCAAAATAAGGAAATGAAAGAAGACCTGGAACGTCTCGAAAATCATACCCGGAGGAACAACCTCAGACTCATCAATATCCCTGAGAATACGGAAGGCGCGGATATTAAGGCGTTTGTGATAAATTTGCTACAAGATACAGCCTTAAAAAATCGGGCAGATATTGACCTTTCTACTGAAATCCAGCGGGTACATCGAGATCCATTTAAGAGGAACCCTGGACGACAAAGGCTAAGGATAATTTTAATCAATTTCCTCACTTCTACTGTTAAGGAGGCTATTTTGTCCTCCGCCTTAAAAGAAGGATCTTTTTCAGCAGGCTCCTATTCCTTCTCGATAAGATCAGATCTCTGTCATACTTCATTAAGACAGTGGGAGCTGGGGAAAAGGATGGAGGAATTGAATAAACTTGGCGCAAAAGCCCAGTTAAAGTTCCCAAAGCAAACCCTCATCAGCCAGGCTAGCTTGAATCCAGTGGCAAAGTGAGCAAGGGACCCACGTCTGGGCATACCCTGCCAACTTAGGGCGAACAAAGCGATACCAAAGTGGGATGATGGACGGAGCGCTGAAACTTTTCAGACACTCACCCCCAGTCACAGAGCTGGGTTGAATCCATCATCATTCTTTAGCTCACTTTGCCACCCCAGTTCAGACACAGCTATATGCAAATCAGTCTTGACCCTGTGCCTCATGGGAACAGTCCAGCCCGAACTGCCAAGCCATGTCTTCCCTGGACCGGTTTCAGGCTAACAGTCCTCATCAGCCAGGCTAGCTTGAATCCAGTGGCAAAGTGAGCAAGGGACCCACGTCTGGGCATACCCTGCCAACTTAGGGCGAACAAAGCAAACACAAGTAGATGATAGACGGAGTGCTGAAACTTTTCAGACACTCACCCCCAGTCACAGATCTGGGTTGAATCCATCATCATTCTTTAGCTCACATTGCCACCCCAGTTCAGACACAGCTATATGCAAATCAGTCTTGACCCTGTGTCTCATGGGAACAGTCCAGCCGAACTGCCAAGCCATGTCTTCCTGGACCGGAAACAAGCATCCTGGGACCGGTTTCGGGCTAACAGCCCTCATCAGCCAGGCTAGCTTGAATCCAGTGGCAAAGTGAGCAAGGGACCCACGTGGGGAGGGTATGCCCAGACGTGGGTCCCGTGCTCACTGTGCCACTAGATTCAAGCTAGCCTGGCTGATGAAGGGTGATGCCCTGAAACCGGTCCCAGGATGCTTGTTTCCGGTCCAGGGAGGACCTGGCTTGGCAGTTCTGGCTGGACTGTTCCCATGAGGCACAGGGTCAAGCCTGTTTTGCATATAGCTTGGTCCAAACTGGGGTGGCCTGGTGAGCAAAAGAATGATGGATTAAACCCAGATCCTTGTGACTGGGGGTGAATGTTTGCATTGTTCAGCATTCCGTCCATCAATTGTTTCTTTTGCATTTGTTGCCCTAAGTGGGCAGGGTATGCCCAGACGTGGGTCCCGTGTTCACTGCGCCACTGGATTCAAGCTAGCCTGGCTGATGAAGGGTGATGCCCAGAAACCGGTCTCAGGATGCTTGTTTCCGGTCCAGGGAGTACCTGGCTTGGCAGTTCTGGCTGGACTGTTCCCATGAGGCCCAAGGTCAAGCCTGATTTGCATTCCGTCCATCAGTTGTTTCTTTTGCAGTTAAAGTTCCCTGCTTCCCTCCGTACAATATGGAATAACCATATGTATATATATCGCTCTGTGGAGGAAGCGGATATGATGATTGAGGAAATTAAGAAGGGAGTTTGTAAGTAGAGAGGTGAGGGGTGTGGGGTGGGGGGAGTGAAAAGATCCCTGATGTATTGAGTTTATCTTTTTTTTTTTTTTTCCGACGACAATGAAGACCGCTAGGCTTTATGCCTATGTCAGTAGGGAGGGTTCCCCAGGGGTGGGTGGGTTCGTCACCGGGGGTGAATGGGAGGGAGGTTAAGGGGGGGGGCCGTGGTGGGGAGCAGTGGGAAAAAATAGAAAAAAAATTGTTTTCCCTCTATCATCTTAGTTTCTTAAATATATTACTATGCCAGCCTGTGGTAACTTTTGCCCTTGATATGTTAGATGTGGGGGACTAACGAGTTAAAAATCTTAACCTCAACGGGCTTAGGTGTAAACGTAGGCAGAGATTGACAATTAAGTATTTGGAAGAGAGTAGTGCTCCTATATGTCTGATTCAGGCGACCCATTTAGACACCCTAGAAGGGAATACTGTATTTTCAAAGTGTCGTTGGTTAGACCATTTCCCCGTATCAGAACAGTCTGCACATTGTAGGGGGGTCACGATCCTAATTAAGAGAGGAGCAGGCTGTGCTATCAAAGCCTCTAAGTCTGATAAATCTGGGAGGTGGCTGATGGCTACTTTGGGCTGCGGGGGGGAAGAGTTAGCTTGTGCCGTTTTTTATGGGCCTAACATTGATAATCCCTCCCATTTATCTAACTTGGAATGGAGTTTAATGGAGGTCACGGCTCCTATTATAATCGGGGGAGATTTTTAATGTCCTGCTGGACCCTTTACAGGATAGATCCAACAGAGGTCGATATGACAACACCCCTCGGGTTCGTCGGACGCTAAAAATATTCTGCTAGAATTGGGCCTGTTGGATGTTTGGAGATATAAGATGGGTACTAGTCAGGGTTTTACTTTTGATAGTAAAAAGCATGGTCATTTTTCTAGATTGGACTATCTCTTTGCTGACAGGACTATTGCTGAAAATATAACATCTATAAACATCGTTCCAGGCCACATTTCGGACCATGCGGCAATGATTCTCTCCTTGGTTGGGTATTGTAGACCTTTGAGACCAAGATGGACTCTAAGGAGAGCCACTCTCTCTCTGATCCCGAGGTAGGTGGGATATTAAAACAAGCATGCGGGTTGTTCTTTCAGGACAACCTCGGATCTGCCCCCCTGGATGTCGTATGGGACACGTTTAAGGCCTTTCTCAGAGGGGAACTGCAAAGCCTGTCTTCTGCTCAAAAAAGGGCTGAACGTTCAAGCTTATAACCCTTAGAGGATAAACTAGGCTCATTGGAGGGCAGCATGCTCCAAGCTAGAATGCAGCCGCCTGATTTTCAGGCAAGGTTGCGGAAGCAACTTGAAGATGCAAGGTTAGAATATAGGGTCTGTTTGGATCAAAAATGTAGAGCTCAGTGGAACGTAAAGTCCATGCAGATTTTTGAATATGGGGAAAAAGCTGGCTTACTACTGGCCTGGAAGGCTCGGACAGACAGGTCTAGGAATTTTATTGAAAAACTGGTCGTGAACGACAGAGGGGACACTTCAGGGAAGCAGGAAGATATGCAGGCCTGTTTAGTGTCTCTCTTTTCTAGTCTATATGGGGAAGAAATCTCTTCTGATTTGGAGTGTATTAAGTCCTGGCTGAGGAAGTTGCAGCTCCCCAACTTAATAGATGCGAGTAGTAAGGCTCTTGATGCTCCAATTACTGTGGAGGAGATTCGTTTGAGTATAATTAAGGGTAGGAAGGGTAAAGCCGCAGGTACCGATGCTTTACCAAATGAAGTGTATAGCCTTCTAATTGAGGAGTTGATGTAATTCCTGGAAGCCCTGTTTAATTCTGTCTATAGGCATGGTGGTCAGGTCTCTAAATCTTGGAAAGAGGCCTCCATTGTCCTTATTTTGAAACCTTCTAAGTATCACACTAGGGCGGATTCTTATCGGCCAATCTCTCTGCTTAATGTGGATTATAAGATCTTTGAGTATTTTAGCAGGGAGATTGACTAAGCTCGCTCCTCAGCTCATTCACTTAGATCAGAAGGGTTTAATTCCCAAGAGATGTATACAGGAACAGACCCAACAGTTCATTGGTACGATAGATCTTGCCATAGAACAATCTGCCCCTTTGGCTCTAGTAGCGTTAGATGCCGTTAAGGCATTTGACTAAGTATGCTGGGTCTTCCTTTGGAAGGTTTTGAGCTCAATGGGATTCAGCCCTAAATTTATTAACACACCTAGTGGTGTTCGCTCGTCCTCCCCGACGGGGAGGATGAGCAAGAGGTGCACCCACGAGAGACGCACCTCGAAGTAATTTTGACAACAGGGGTCTCTCCTCCACTCTCCTTCCATGGGGCGTGTAGGTTACTACACAAGGGCTTATTGAGAGTCCTCCTCCGGTGGAGCTTGACAAAGGTCATCCTACCAAGTGGTAATTTCTGACCATAATTTTGGTAAGAACGGAGCCCTTAATTTTTAGTCCTGTTGAATGCCGCGGACCCTTTGGGCCAACAGGCAGAAACATGTCGACCACATTAATCACTACGGTGAGGGGACCAATAATATCCCCATGTTCACCGCCTTCATTATTTTAACACCATATAGCTACCACCCTTATTAAATGTAATTTGGTAACTGTACTGGTTTTTAACTTCACTCACTCTCTCATGGGCCCCCACTTAGTTTTAGAAGTGCCTCCCTGTCTCCAGGTGAAGGCCCGCCCTCTACCAAACCAAGTTTCTAGAGGGCGAGGACTGCCGATGATGAACAATGACACCTGGCGGTGTGTGAGGACAGTCTTTCACTTTTTGTGAGATGCCAGCGCTCACAGCGAATACCTAAAGAGTTTGATTTGGGCCCATAAAGGAGCTAGACTATCTTGGAAAAAACTTAGACGCACCTTGAATAAAGGGGGATTGGTTTTACCTGATTTTAACTGGTATTGTGTTGCTTTTCAATTTAAAAATATCCGAATGCTCCTGGCAAAAATTGATGGTTCCACTTGGGGGAAACTTTTGGGGGAGATGGTAAGGCATTGGAGTGTGGAGGGCTTCCTATATATGTTTGGTGCTCCCAGGTTTTTTATGAAGGTTCGATAAAAGGTATTGAGATCTGCCTTGGATATTTGGTATAGAGTCAGGAGGAGGTGGGGCATTGGATACTATTTGAATTTTGCTCCAGTTTGGGACTCCCCCGGACCCCCAGAATGTTTAAAGGATGCTCTAAGTCTTCCACTCAGAAGGGTGGGGGTTACAACATGGTCGGACTTGGTAGCATCGGAAGGAGTGCACCCCTGGGAAGCATTAAAGGCTAAAACCAGTAATGAGTTGTCCAGATTTAAGTTTATCCAAATATCCACTTGGTTTTTGGCATCAAAAAAGGAGATTGGGGGTGATTATGAATTGGAGTTGTCTTTCCGGGACATCAGGCCTAAGAATAAAGATGTGGCAAGGTAGTATGAGAGATTCTTGGTGTCAGAGGAGGAGATGTTGTCGCTCCCTTACTCTGTGTGGAGAGGAACCCTCTCAGAGGAGGTCATTGAGTTAGTTTGGGATAGTTCGTTGAAGACTTTGTACTCAACTGTTAAACCTGCTAATTTGAAGAGGAACCACTTCTTCACTATTAATTGCCTCTATTCGACTCCGCACAAAATATCCAAGTTCGCCCCTCAAGTTAGACGATGCGGTTTTTCTTTGCTTTGCAGACGCTCTTTGGTGATATGAGGGGAAAAAAATATATATATATATATATTTTTTGTTTGTAAATTATTTGTAATTAAATTGTAAAAAATGTGTTGTTTGCCTTTTATTTGAAATTAAATTTGTTTTCTTTTTTAATACTTTGTTTTTTGTATATTGAAATATGTATACATATATTTTTGATAATATATTATTCACGATTTTTTAAAATTATATTATTAGTTTATCTATATTTGTTATATATATGTATGTTCATATATATGTGTGTGTGTGTATATATATATATATATATATATATATCAGTCGGTCAGTCAACTTTATTTCGGATGGACGAACCATAAAAGTGCACTGTACAAAGATATATTAAATACGTAAAAATTCATAGATATATAACGCATCCCAATGGCAATATAAAATACTAAAAGGAAAGCTCTAGTCATAATACATGAATTAAGAATAAGCTGCCCCAATAACTAAGGAGGTCATTACGATGATGGGCGGACTTTGTCCGCCCGCCACCGTAGCGGTGAATGGGACCGTCCGCCATAGGAGCGGCGGTCCCGCCGCGAGTATTAGGATGCCACCGCCACGGTGGCGGTGGTATCCCCTATTCCCAACATTGTGGCGGGCGGTATTCACAGCACCGCCCGCCACAATGCTGGGAATGCACGTCGTGCATTGACATGCACAAAGTGACAGGCACCGCGCGGTGCCTGCCACCTTGTCCATGCCAATGCAGGGGGGTACCATAGGTACCCCCCAAGTGCACCTTCACCCCCCCTCCCCCGGGGGCCCCCATTGTAAAAGACCGTATGCCTTTCCATGGCGGCGTTGCCGCCATGAAAAGGCACATCTCCGCAGTCAACATAATATGGATGGCGGTGTCTTGCAGACACCGCCACCATATTACTGCCCATTTCCGCCCGGTCACCTGTGTGACCGGCGGAAAACCGGCGGACGGTCTTTCCGTCCGCCGGGCTCCCCCCGCCATCGTAATGTGGCGGGGGGGGAAACGGCATGCAGGCGGAGGGGAATGGCGGGCGGATCGCCACCGCCATATGGGCGGTGGCGATCCGCCAGTCATCGTAATGACCCCCTAAGATCAGAAGCAGCTGGACAAAAACCTCAACAAGAGAAACCTTGAAAAGGTGCTCCTGAAGGGTCCGCTATGTCACCCGGACTTTCTATATTATTTTCTCATGATGGCAGCTCCATGACTCTATAGGATGTCTAAAATAAAATTATGCTCCTTCGGTCTTTATACAGAACAGATGAATTTTTTGTACTATGGAACCTTAGACTGTTAAATATCTCCCATCGATTCCAATCATCATGAAAATGTTTTAGTAAAATCTTCTGACAATGAGGGTCCTCCTACCAGAGATTTAAACCCAGCATTCAAACCATTCATGTACACAGGAATATAAAGGGAGATACAACCCTAAGAGGGTTGTATAGAACAGCCCTAGTTGTAGACCTTGTTGAAACATTGTGCAACAGTGGATTAGATCATCATTGCCCTAACAATTTTGCCCATAGTGTTTTCTAATGACGAGGGTCCCCATAATAAAATTCACAACAGCAGTGCAGATCTCAGCGGAGGCCAATGAATACAAATATCTCATACCTTTTTTATATGTACAGGGACGATGCTTTCTCAATAGTGGCAGCAAAAATCTTGCTCTTGTTGTTTGGTAAAGTGCACAAAATAATGTAAAGTTCAAAGTGCTTTGTTTGGACAAGTTGTCACAGGGACATGGGATGAGTTGATCTGACCACCCTGTGGAAATGCTGCCAAAATGTGCACCATGCCTAACTGAAACCTTGTCAGGTAAAATCTTTATTGTGAGTTGGTACTAAAAACTAAACAAAATTGTAAATGATTAGCCATAGGACTATCCCCACAGGACACATCATTCCAAAATGTTCCTGTGACTGCCGGTGACGATTGTTCGCCCTGATAGAAAAGGCCATTTTAATGCTGTCTTTGGCTTTTGAGGTCATATTCTGGGGCTTTTCATAAAAGTCCCGTAAGCCAATCTCGAGCAGTGTACATTTCAGGTAATGAAACCAGGAAATCTTATCAATAGTAGAGAGGGTAAGACAGTCCCTGATGATATCTCTCGAGAAGGCTAAATCTTCAGCTAGCCAAATCTTTACCCATAATAACAGAGGAGCAAGGCCAACACGACCCTCTATATAATCCTGCCCTAATTAAGAGTGGCAGAAGTTTGTGGGTGCACTTTTCGGTGCCATCAATAGTCTTCTGATAAAATTATTCTCTACAACTTGAAGCTTATTGCTCCTGCCATACCCCCAAACTCCTGCCCCGTAAGTGGCGATGGATAGGCATTTTATATATATGTGTGTTTACATTTTAAAAAGTAAGTTTATTTGTTAAAATATACATTTAGATATATTTTATTTTTATAAATTGTTAGTATTTAATATATGTTTATTTTAATATTTTATATTATGTATATTTAAAAAACCATATTTAATACAACTATTTTTGAAAACAATATTCTTTTTCTCGATATTTTTGTACTTACTTTTTTTAAGTATAGACAGTCGATATTTTTGTATCCTTTTACATCTTTATTTTTAAGGTTGATATTCTGTCAGTGAACCTATGAAACGATACTGATACAATCTATACACCCATTTCAAGCAATAGTTCCCATGGAACCGAAGACAGGGAAACTACCACCGACTGACCTACAGAAAGGCCTTAAAGGTAAAGTTGGGGGCGTGGCTAGCAGCCAAACGAAATGGCCGCTGCCTAACGGAGCTCGGGGACCCCTTCCGACGTCCGATAATCCGGGCATTAATCCATCTATCCTGCTGATTGATGAGCGGTGGAACAAGCACCGGACAGCACCAGGCAGACAGCGACGGTCCCAAATTGGGACGATAGCAATCAGCACCGACGCAGCACCGAGTGGCAGAACTGCGACCTGCACGAGAGGGAGAAGCCGGGGCCTCGAGTGCGCGGGGCGCCCGTGTCAAGTGAGTCCAGATCGGTGAAATCCTGCAAGCAGCCCTCTACAATTGACTTAGGGCATCCGGGGGCCATCAGGAGCACTGGCCGGGGCAGCGGCGCCCTGGGCTTTCATTTACGACCCAGTCGGGCCTCTGTGGGCTTCTTATCCCACCCCCCCTCCAGCGGCTGAAAACACTGCTACGGCCCACAACGGGGCGAGGACCGAGACGCTGCGCACAAGCGCAGCAGACACCGGTACACGATCGGCACGGGTGCTGCGCCAGAAGGTACAAAGGGCACCTAAGAAATACCGCCCCCCCCCACCCTTGCCCAAATATCGGACGCTAGCTCACTGCTGCAGAGGGCCGCATAAACGGCGAGCGCCCGGTGGGGGAGGTGGCAACAATTGGCATAACTGACCGTGATATAAACCCTGATCCATGGTGAAGAGCCGCAACCGCGGAAGGGCACACACTTACTGGCCCCAGGAAACACGCGGCGGGGCCCACTGGCAGCATATACCCTGCACGAACGACAGTACGGGGCGGAGACTGGCTTTGCGACGAAAGGGGCGGCCGCAGAGTCTCCATTTGGGGGTAGGAAACCCGTAAGGCCGCAGGGGACGCAGAGTCTCCTAGGCAGGCAGCGGTGAGTACTGCCGCCCGGCTGTATCCCAACAGCGCAACACAGCGCCAGGAGTGAGGATGGGGGGCCGCGGACAACGCAATGTTCAGCAATCCAAATTAGACAAGTTTGCTCACACTAAAGATCAGCAAGATTTGGTAGAACACCCAACGGGACGAGCGGCGGAAGCACCCGCGGGGGACAGGCCAGAGGTCACACTACAGGACATACTTTCCACTCTGAACAAAGTGCATACAGCATTAGACGGGAAAATTGGCGCAGTATCATCCGAACTCTCCCTGCTCAGAGCTGATTTCAGGAACATGAGCGCCAGAGTCAAGGAGGTAGAAACAACCACCGAGACCTTATGTACCGAGACCAAAGAACTCCAACGACAAGTGCGTCTATTGGAGGCAGAAACCAAGGTACTTACCGACAAACTCGATGATTACGAAGGCCGGTCTCGGCGCAAACATGTTCGCATAATTGGGGTGCCGGAAGGTGCAGAGGGACGAGCAGTGGAACTGTTCGTAGAGGAACTCATTGATCAACACCTACAACCCAAAGGCCTCTCGAACTATTTCTCGGTGGAAAGAGCACACCGAGTCCCTGGAGGCAGACCGAGACCAGGGGCACCCTCTAAACCGATCCTGGCTCGCATCTTTAATTTCAGGGACCGAGACATAATTCTGCAAACTGCAAGGATTGCTCCACCAGTCCGCTTTGAGGACAAAACCATTACCTTCTTTCCCGACTATGCGGCAGCAGTCACCAAGCAATGCCGCACGTTCCTGGAGGTTAAGAAAGAACTTAGAAAAAGGGAGTTGAAATACTCCATGCTGTTCCCGGCGCGTCTGAGAGTTGAAGCGGAGGGCAAGGTGTGGTTCTTCAACGCGCCGGAGGAGGCCCAGGACTGGCTGGAAGGGTGGCGTCCAGCGGCAAAATCAGGGAAACAACACGGCAGACTGCGCCAAACGTCGGCAACAAGCGCACGGCCTGAATCTAAGGCTACTTTAATAACGCAAGACAATTCACCTGAGCGGCACTGAACGGACAGGGACCAAACCTAAGACTGCACTGTGGCGGGAACAACGTAGCGGTTTCTCCACCCAATGGCTTCCGACATCCACTTGCTACAGACACACCTACTACACTAGAAGCACCCAGGAGCGGGGGATGAAGCCGTAGCATGGACATCTCACTGAACACTACTACTATCACGCGCTCACTTGTTTTAAGGTGTCAAATTAAGGATTAAAATAATCACTGATTCATGATGAGACCAAGAGGGGGGGGGTGGAGAGTTGAAAGGAGGGACCGAACCCCACTAAGGTAACTGGGAATGGGACGTAAGCGCTCTGCAATGTTGGGGAGGCGGGTAGTTTCAAGTCCGTCATGCAGGGAGGGGGAGGGACATTTTCTAAAGGACACTAAAAGTTTGGGGAATGTATTTTCTTTTATTGGTATTGTTGTAACGGTTGAAGATCTGCAAAGAATAAGACACAGTCACTGTGAGAACTTATGTGCACGCAACCTCAAATATGCGGTCTGTGATAAGGACCCGTATCATGCACGACCTCACCTAACTCAATGACGCAATGCACCACAACGCTATCGTTTATCTCTTGGAATGATAATGGTCTAAGAGACAAGGTAAAGAGGGGGACGGTGCTGCAATACTTAAAGCGCAGGGCCCCAGCAGTCACATTGCTGCAGGAAACACATTTAGTGGGGTCCATGTGCAAGGCACTGGACCGATGGGGGTTTAAGCTCGTAGTGCATTCAGAATTTACCTCAGGCTCCCGTGGGGTGGGAATCCTGGTTAAAAAGCAATTCCCTCTTATTGTTCACCACACCTTCAAAGATGATCAAGGTCGGTTTGCTGCGATCTTTGCTCAATGGGAAGGCCGTCTAATTAACCTAGTGACTGTGTATATCCCACCTGCCTTGCACTCTATGGCCTTCCAGGCCTTGGGTGCGTTCCTACTTACACTGCCAGAGGGGGACTTGATACTTGGGGGCGACTTTAACATGACGTTAGATGACGCAGTGGACCGTGCACCCCCTCGACCTCAACACCATCTTAGATCAAACTTGGCTGATTTCCTAGAAGCATATGGCTTGCTGGACACTTGGCAGTTTCAAAATCCACACATGAGACAGTATTCTTTCCACTTAGGGGCGCACAATAGCCTCTCCCGCATAGATTACATTATTACAGCAACGGACAATATGGGAAGGTTTGGGGCGGTCTCGCACCTACCCAGGGGAATCTCTGATCACTCCCCAGTGAAGGTGGAGTTTAGATTACACACCCCCACACAGCGTCGTTTGTACCCCATATATCCAGGATTCCTACACAACCCTAAGATTAGGAAAGGCTTGATAACTACAACAACGCATTACTTCAAAGAAAATGAGGCTTCGGTCTCCTCTCCGCTAATTTTATGGGAGGCATATAAATCAGTCCTACGGGGGCAGGCCATATCACTCATTGAAGGTCATAAGAAAGACAAGAAAAAAGAGATAGAAGCCTTAGAACAGGAGGTGCACCATTTGGAGTCACAACATGCCGGGGACCACTCAGATGCCAACGCACATAGGTTACGCGCGAAACAACAGGAATATAAAGAATACCTATGGGCAGATGCCAAAACCTGCATAACGGCAGTTCAACATAGGGTCTACGAATCAGGGGACAAAGCCGGCAAACTTCTTGCTTGGTTAGATAAGAGGGATCGGTCGAATAGATGGGTGACGGAGCTCAGATCGGAGAGCGGTGAATCAACATCAGACCCACAGGAGATAGTGACTGCGCTGGCCGCACATTTTGAACGGGTGTACACATCCACGAACACAACCACAGTTCAGGAAGCGCTCGACTTCCTTCGGGACATACGCATGCCGGTGCTTACGTCAGAGGAGGCCCAAGGGCTAGATGTAGACATCACAGTAGACTAGCTCAAGGTGGCCATCCACAAGCTACAGTCGGGCAAGGCCAGCGGCCCCAACGGCATCCCAAAAGAACTATAAAAAACGCACGGCTGATAAAGTGGCCCCATACCTGTTGAAAATGTATGAAGCAAGCCAGGCCCATGACGAGCTTCCTAGAAATCAGCGTATGGCTACCATAGTGGCCATCCATAAACCTGGCAAACCCTTTGCGGAGTGCGCATCGTATCGGCCGATATCGCTGATTAACGCAGAGGCCAAGATTTTGGCCAAAACATTGGCGCTCCGATTGACCCCCTACCTCACTAAATTAGTCCACCCGGACCAATCCGGATTCATGCCGGAAAGGAATACAGCTTTGAACCTTAGGCGCCTACATAGCGTCTTGGGACGGAAACACACAATACGGGAGGACACAGCGGTCCTGTCTCTTGACGCGAAAATGGCCTTTGACTCCGTGGAATGGGCGTTTCTTTTCGCTGTCCTCCAGCATCTTGGGTTTGGGTCTAAATTCTGTTCCTGGGTGCGCCTCCTGTATGATAACCCTATCGCGCATGTGGTGGCTAATGGACACAACTCACAGGAAGTTTCTCTGGGACGCGGGACGCGGCAGGGTTGTCCGCTGTCGCCACTTCTGTTCGCACTGGTCCTGGAGCCATTGGCTGCCTGGATTAGGGCGACCCCAATAATCCGGGATCTAAGATGGACGGAGGGTTGGGAGGATCGCATCTCCCTCTATGCAGACGACGTTCTGGTGTATATAGCTTCTCCCACGCGATCCCTTCATGCACTATTAAACATCTGTGAGGTGTTTGGGACGGTATCAGGGTACACGATTAATTGGGTAAAGTCAGTACTGTATATTCTACATGGACCACCTCCCAAACTACCTAGGGGCTGTACGGTCAAGGTAGTCACAGATAGCTTTAAGTACCTAGGGATACATGTAACGTCCGACCCAGACGAATTCCAGGCGCTCAACCTTCAATCACCGTTACAGAGGCTGAAGCGAGATATCAAACATTGGAAAGCGTTGCCGCTCACCCTACTGGGCAGAGCAGCACTTTTTAAAATAATGGCATTACCCAGATTTCTTTATGCCCTACACAACACGCCCTACCGAGTCCCTGAATCCTATTTTAGAGCAATAAACTCGGAAGTCACTAATCTCCTCTGGGATAGCAAACCGGCAAGGGTGACCGCGAGTAAACTGATTAGAAGCTGGTACGACGGGGGTATCGCTCTACCCGACGTCCGGGCATATTACTGGGCCTCACAATTGACAGTAATCAATCGGTGGATTCATGCACCAGACACTGACCCTGCGTATCGCTCAGACAGAGTAGCTCTGGGAACGGGAGGAGTCAATAGGGTACTCTAGAACAAACAGAAAACATTAGGCCTCCTGGGACAAACAGCGCACACGGTTCATGTTTGGCACACTGTGACACAGCACCTGGGATGGACTGACAAACTTACACAATACACCCCAATATGGGACACTGGCAGGCTGGGTACCCTGGGAAAGAGCAAGGTGTTTCAGAAGTGGGACCTGATAGGGATCTCCCGGCTGGGGGATCTCTGGAAAGAGGGAAAGGTCGTCACCTTTGCCTACCTGCCGGAACAATACGAAATGGCTCCTGGTGAAATGTTTCGATACATGCAGGTTAAACATGCACTGGAAGCAGCTATTCCAGCAGAGGAGATACTCCCTGAATCGTCTCCCTTAGAGGACCGGCTATTGACAGACCACTTAGACAAGAAATCAATGTCTCTTACATACCGGAAAATTATTAATAATCAAACGGACCCCCTGGTACGACTCCGGTCCATATGGCGGGCAGAGGTGGGAGACTTGGATGACACCGACTGGCAGGAGGCGATTGCATCACCCAGAGAGGTAGCAGTCTCCTCTAGGCTGCACCTGATACAGCTCAAAATACTACATAGGACCTACTACACAAGGGTGACAATGCATAAGATAGGTAGAGCCACTGACCCGCGCTGTGTGCGCCAATGCGACGAATTAGGCACATTCTATCATACTCTGTGGGAGTGTCCGCTGATTACATTATACTGGACAGCAGTGATGGAAACGATCACAGAGGTCAGCGAGAACTCCGAACCAACGGACCTCAACCACACGGTCCGGAATTGGGCAACAACAGGGATGATGATAGCTAAGCGGAATATAGCTCAGACATGGGGGGCGGCACAGGCCCCAACCCTGGCAGAATGGTGCAGGGATATGGACATGATCATGGTGGCTGAGAAGGCTACGTATATTCACAGAGGGTGCCCCAAGAATTGGGGAAAAGTGTGGGACAAATGGAATGCCTATAGAGGACATGTATGTACCCCCCCTGTTGTGGATCGAGACTCAGATGATGAGGTATAACAATCGAAACTACGAGTAACTGTATGTCACTGTGCACGATGCTGATTGATGAGACACTGTCAATGTCATATCTCCTTAATAAGAAATATAATTGCAGATCTTGTTATATATATAATTTTAAAAAATCAAACTAAAAAAAAGGTAAAGTTCTGTACTTACCGTTGGATCTTAAATGTAAAATTGAAATTGTGGGCGTAGCGAGAGATATAGATGAACCGCTTATTATTCTAGTGAATGGTCTGCCCACAAAAGACAAAAAAATCTGGCAAGAACTAGTGGATGTGAATAAGTTGAAGAATGCTACAATCTACCTCAAACAAAAAATGTGTATTAAAAAGATGTACATGTTCTCACAGATGGAAGTTGCATGGAGGATGAAATGTTACCTTCAAGTGGACAGTTTGAAAAAGTGGATAGAACTAAATCTAAAGAAATACACTGCAATATCCATCCTCTGCATTCAAAAGAAGTATTGGGGGATGCCATTGAATTGTACCAGATAAAACAAGCTAAAAATGCTCCAATGAGTAGCAGGGAGAAACGTTTAGAGGTTCGCTGTTTTCCACAACTATTTCCAACTGGAGTAGGCGGACGGTATGTTGACTACCCAGTGCAAATACCAGCAGCTGAGTATAGATCGACCAGGTTATATTCAGAGGACCCTAGATTTCGTCAAAGTATTCCATATATGTTCCATCTGTTATTTGAAAGTGATTTGTCTATCATACACTGTTAACCATATTCAGACAGGAGTTAATTTACAAAATATGTCTGCAAGAAACTTTAGCCACAAAATTCATGGAAAAGATGAGAAGCTGGAATACAATTTGATGGCATGCCAACTTGGCACCTGTGAAGATTGGTATTGTGGTCATGGTGAACTAAAATGTATGTTACAAAATTTAGGTGCACCAACTTGGCTTGTGACCCTCAGTTGTGCAGAGTACGCATGGCATGACTAACATGAATTTTTGAGAGAAGCAGGCTGTAACATTAAAGACATCTACCTGACGAAACTAGGAAACCTCTTTAGATCCTGCAAATGTTTGCAGTTATTATTTTTTTATAGATATTTTTATTGAACAGTTGCTCAGTGTACAGCACGTACAATTGATGGATCATGTGCACAGTATACATCGTAAAGAAACAGATCACATTACAATCACGAAAACTATAGGTGTCAAGTGGAAAGTCTCCAGCATATACCAGTATCAATATCCCATTCAGTGGAATTGAAACAATGATAGGGGCCTGTCCCCCAAGTTGTAACTCCTCTTCTGCTTACTCATCGGCTTCTATAGTTACGCCTATTATCTCATACCTTCTCCCATTTCCTAGGGTAGCTCTGACTTTGGTATACCTTATGTTCTGCCCACTGACAACAGTCATTATCTCTTTCTCCGTCTTCGATACAGGGGGCCGCTCCTGCCCCCAGGCATGTGCTATGTTGCACTAGCTACACCTGTAGCCACGAATAGCCAGATCTTCTGGTATCTGGCCCACACCCTTCTCCGGTTATATTTAGGAGGTGCCATCTAACCTCCGCAGGCACATTTAGTCCTGTGACCCGGGACATAATCTGCAGCACTCCCCTCCAGTAGTGCTGAATTTCTGGGCAGTCCTACAATATGTGAAAAATGGTGCCTACCTGACCACAACCCATGACACAGGACAGTATCACTCCTCCCCAATCTATGTAGGAGTGTTCTAGAGTATTACGATCTGTGTAATATCCTTAGTTATACTCAACGGAAACAGGCTCGTATTACCACTTCCCTGGGACTCTGCACTGCCTCGACCCAGTCATCATCCTCTATGAGTCCAGTGTCTCCCTCCCACACTTCTCTCAGTGCTTTCAGAGGGTCATAGGAATTGTTCATTAATTTCTTATGAATCAGGGAGATGGCTTTGTCCGTCATGGGGTCTAATAATAATCGGTCCTGTAGTGGAGCCGCCTCTGACAATTGTTCTCCTTCTAGTATGTGTCGCCTCAGTGCGTGCCCCATCTGTAAATGTCTAAAGTGCTTTGATTTCACCAACCCATATTCGTGCTTCAGAATCTCAAATCTTACCATAGCCTGTCCTCTCCACACGTCACCGAAGTTTTGGATACCAAGCAGCTCCCATCTGGAGAATCTCTCTAGGTCCCCAACCTCTTGCAGGAGGTCGCTGTCCCACAGTGGGGTCATGTCTGTCAGTTTTCCCTCCCACCGCAGGACTCTAGTAGCCTCTTGCCACGCCCTCACCACAGTCTGGGTGTGTGTCAGCAGGGTGCCCTTTCGCCCCTTCCTGTAGAAAAGCAGCGGGTAACCTCTGCTTCCCATAGCTTCCCAATCCGATATGTTGGTTCAGTTCAATCAGCCACTACCCAGTCATTGACTGCCACCACTTGCGCAGCCCAGTAGTATTTGCTTATGTCGGGGGCCGCCAGCCCTCCCTTGTACACCCCACTTTGGAGTTTGCAAAGTGCTATTCTTGAGCTGCCACCATCCCATAGTAGTTTACGCAACTCATGGTCAACCTTCTTGAAGAAATCTAGGGGTATTGTAGAACATATAGTAGGTGTGGGGGAGTCACCATTTTGAAGAGGACGGCTCTGCCCATCAGAGACAACCGAGGTGCGCCAATGGGCAGTATCCCTCCGGAGGCGATCTAAGTGGGGAAGCAAGTTTTTATTTAGGAAGTCTCCTGCATTGCACGTAATATATATGCCAATATATCTAAATCTATCCTACACTATTGGAGCCATACACCTCGGTGGTAGGCTGGGGACACCCCCTGTCAGAGGAAAGATGAGGGAATTGTACCAATTGATCCGATGCAAACACAAGGAGATGATGGCCGGAGCACTGAAACTTTTCAAACACTCACCCCCAGTTACAGATCTGGGTTGAATCCATCATCGTTCTTTAGCTCGCTTCGTCACCCCAGTTCAGACACAGCTATATGCAAATCAATCTTGACCCTGTGCCTCTTGGGAACAGTCCAGCCCGAACTGCCAAGCCATGTCTTCCCTAGACCGGAAACAAGCATCCTGGGACCGGTTTCGGGCTAACAGCTCATCAGCCAGGCTAACTTGAATCCAGTGGCAAAGTGAGCAAGGGACCCACGTCTGGGCATACCCTGCCAACTTGGAGTAGTCTCCAAACATCTGAAAAATATGCAATATCCTGTCTACAGTGAGATGGGGCTGCATGGCATAGAGCAGTATATTGTCTGCATAAAGGGAGATTCGTTCTTTCCATTCCTAAGTCACACTAATTGCATGTATGAGGGGATCCTGCCGAACCCAGGCTGCCAGTGGTTCAAGTGCCAGCGCAGCAATAGTCGGGGGCAGGTGGGCACCCTTGCCTTGTGCCCTTATGCAGGGCAAAAACCTGGGGCAGTGCGTTATTGACCCTTACTCTTGCCAGCAGACTCTGATAAAGAATTTTAACCCACCCGCAAAACTGGGGGCAGAAGCACAACTTGGCGAGGGCTGCAAAAAGATCGCTCCATCCAATGCTATCAAATGCCATTTTCACATCCAACGAGCGCAGCACAGCTCGTGCAGTCTAAGGTACCGCAGTCATATGCAACAGCCCATATAAATGCTGCAGGTTTAGTCGGGTTCCCCTATGTGGGATAAAGCCGAATTGATCCACGTGGACCACAGTAGCTAACACTCCCCACAGCCTCTTCGCCAGGGCCTTCGCCAGTACCTTGGCCTCTAAATTTAACAATAATATGGGTCTATATGAACTGCATTCCGACAGTGGTTTATCTTTCTTGGGAATAACAGCAATGGTGGCTGACCTTCCCTCTGTGACTCCGACAGAAGCGCCAGCGGAATTGAAGTGAGTGATCAGGTAAGTATCAGTCCTCAGTACATTATCAAACCAAAATTGTATCTGACTCATGGGGGGGGAGAGAGAAGAAAAAGGTTATAACAACTGTTTTGCATTGTGGGATGTTGGCATTGTAACACAACCTCTGCGACATCAAGGACTTTCATGGCCTACTCCTTTATTATTGACTTAACCTGCAATAAAATATGTTTAAAAAATAAAACTATGGTGGCAGACCACTTATCTTCCAGCAGGCACCCCTCCTTCCGGCCACCAGTAAAATTTATAACATAAGTTCTGCGACTTTGCTATGCATTTGTATAGTTCCACTGGCAAGCCGTTGGACCCCGCTGCTTTCCACGACTGTAGATCTTGAATTGCCCTTGCTGCTTTCTCCATCGCCAAATCTTGCTCCGCAATGCTGTTTCTGTCCTCGTCAGAGAGTCGGAGGCAGAGGTCTTTTAGGAGGTCAGTGCAATCATCTCCCGACCTGGTAGTTGTGGACTCGTATGTTTCTTCGTAATAGGCGGCAAACGTTTTTGCTATGGTCGCCCCAGTTGTGTGGAGTTTCCCCTCTGCGTAGATCTCTAGGACCCAGCTCCACCCCCTATCCCTCTTGTCCAGCCATGCTTACAGTTTTGCTGGCTTATCACCAATATTGTACAGTCTGCACTGGGCTGCCAAAGCATAGGCATGTGCCTTTTCTTCCGCTAGTTCTCGCAGCTCGTGTTGCTTGAGTTGGAGCTGGTGTTGTAGCTGGAGGTTGGTTTCTTCCCCCCCCTCAGTATTAGAGTTTCTTGTGTGTCAATCTCTTGTCCTAGCACCTCATATTTTATTCTCTGTTCCTTCCTTTTCCCTAATCGGGGCCTGCCCGTGGCCACGGATCAAAGCCTTAAACGCTTCCCAAAGGACAATTGCTGAGTTAACAGTACATTCTTTGTTCTGAAAGTATTGGACTGTCTTTTCCCTTAGTTTTGTCCTTGAGGGTTCTGTCTTTTAAGTGACAGGGGCCTATTTTAGGGTGCAGCACCATGTCTCTGGTGTGGCCACAGAGCAGCACCTCCACTAGAGAATGGTCTGAGATGCTACGTGCATTATGCGTAGCATTCCTAAACTTGCCAACATATAGGTGCCGGGTGAAAATATGATCTAAGCGGGAGTAACTACCATGTACTACAGAGAGATAGGTGAACTCCCACAGGTCCATCATGCCCATTGTGTCTGCAAAAGCCTGCAGTTGGCTTGACTTGCTGACAATTGGGGATTTGGATTCCTCATCCATGTCTTGATATATTACCATATTCATGTCCTCCCTCTAGAATAAGTATCCCAGGTGGCAGCTCCAACAATAGAGCACTGAGTGTGGGGACTGTCTCTGCGTGTAGTCATGGCAGTACATATACAGAACAGATGTTAAGTGTGTAGCCCTCCCAAGTACCAATCTGTGCCATAAATCTACCAAGCAGGTCACGTCAAGTGCAATGAGGAATGAAGGGTACGGAGGTTTTGATGAGGATGCATGTTCCCCTCAAGCTTGTTGGAAAGCTCGCATGCACCAGCAGGGTATACCCAAAGTGATCCAGCGCCTTATAGTGGTTGCCCTTAAGGTGTGTCTCCTGCAGGAGGACCAAGTTCGGGGTGTGTCTGCAGGGATATTGTAGCACTATGGTGTGCTTAATCTTGCTGAATAGGCTGTTGACGTTCCACATTAGGAATTCAAAGCTAACTGAGTGAGGGCCCCCATTGAGTGCCGTGATGTGTGCGAGGCCATCCATGTGTCTGCTGAGGAGCTGACCATGTTCCCCCTTCCCTATGTACCCCATGACCCACTCAGTGACTGTGTAGTTCCACAGAGCTAAAACAAGTTCTAATACATCTATAAAACAATAAGACTGTCGTACCTCATAAAAGAACTCCCTCTACCCTGCTACCCTGTACTGCAGGCTCAGACATGCCCACCTCCCCAATATGCAGAGTGCCTGTTGCCTGAACTGTATCGTTAAAACTTTTCAGGGTTAGACGGCACCGCCTCAACTAGCCGAACAACTGGAAACATGAAACTGTACCCCTTTAATATAGTGTAGTATATCAGGATCTGTGCAGTGTAGGCCAACATCACTGGTCCTATCCTTCTCACCCTGAGCATAACTGCGCCCCACTACGGATCAGACAGACATGTTCGTTTAATACCTGAAACTTAATCCCCACAGTTATTGTCCTGCATCACTGATTTCCATTTACAGGATATAGTGCTGAGTATGCGGCGGGCCGTGGCTAGAAGTCAACCAGGTCCATTGCTCAAGGGTCTTGGGCCCGTCCTTAGATTGAACCTCATTATGTTCAGAGCTTTCTTTGCCTGGCTTTTTAGCTGGGCGCCCCCTCTTTGTCTCTCGCTGGGTCTGACGACCAAAGGAGCGCCAGCCTTCTGGCCAATCCCAAGCTTCCTCTGCTGTGGTAAAGTGCTAGGATTTACCCTCTGCCACCACCAGCAGCCTTGCCAGATAAAGCATCATATAGTTGAGTTCTTTTGCTCTGAGTACCTTTTTGACTTCATTAAAACTGCGGCACTGGCGCTGCACCTGTAGGGTAAAGTCTGGAAAGAAGAGTATTGTGATGTTCTCATATTTCTGATCGCCATAGATGCGGGCTTCTTGCAACATCACGTTCCTTTTGTGGTAGTTGAACACTCTGGCAATTATTGTCCTTGGAGGGGCACCTGGTCTTGGCGGGGGGAGCAGTGCCATGTGCGCTCGCTTGATTGAGGAAAAGTTCGAAAGGCGCTTGGGGCGGAGGGTATTGACGAAGTCTACACTGGGGCCCTTGGCCCCTTGAGGGACACCCATGACCCTGATGTTGTTTCTGCACGCCGCCCTATCATCCTGGTCCTCAAGTTTGGCAGCAACAAGGGCATGTTGCTTTGTAAGGCATTGTACTTGGTCCTCTAGCTTCTTGGGCGTGGACTGTAGCAGGTTGATGTATGACTCGGCCGCAGTGACTTTTTCAGAGATGTTTTTACAGTGTGCTCTGAGGAGAGTGACGTCCATGGTCACTACGTCTAACTTCGGGTTGATGGTACTCGTAAAGTCTCCTATTGTGGCCATGATTGCGATGGGGCAGGGTTCTGTCATCTCAGGATGTTCAGCATCCGGCCCGTTTGCGGCAGGGGGGGCACCCTGGTTACAGCATACAGATCCGGCGGAAGGCGTGGACAATAATTTAGTAACTCATAGACAGGTTGTGCCCTCCCCGGTCGACAAGGAGTTCCTCAGCACAAGTCCCAGTGCCTCCGGTGTGCTGCTGAGTCATGCTCCACCAGGCATGCACTCGCTGTCTCAGGACCTCATGCCTCCGGGGGTGTCCATTGTAGTCCTTCCCCCCACATTAAGATCAGGCATGAGCAAGCTGGGAGGGGCCCCTGATCATATCACAGCGTCGATCACAAGTCCCGGGCCCCCAAGTCCCCCAGATTACAGACCTTCAAATCCTGTTTTCTGCCACCTAAGAGGGGGGGGAGAAGAACGGTCTGCAGGTTGCGCTGGTAATGCGGGTACCTCAGTCGGGGGTCGCTCAGTGCGCTGTAGCCGCGCAAAGTCGGTTGTTGGCGAGGGACGTGACATTCCTGCATCACCTCTCTGTCCTCGCTGCGCTGCACTCTCCCGATGTCAGCGCTGTTGCTCCTTTCAACATGTGTCGGGCTGCTTGCCTTGTGTTGGACCTGGGTCGCCAGGCTCTCCCCCAGGGCCCTGTGGACTGCGGGCAGCATCTTTAGGTGTCTAGCGCTCTCCTGTCGATGGCCAGATGTCTTCCTGCCACCACACTCGGTGCCCTGCTGCCCCTGACAAAAGTGTGGTGCTAGCCTTGCCTCTGTCGGCTTTTCGGTGCAGGCCGCACTGCCGCTGGTTCTCGACACACGCGTGCCTTTTTACTGGTCCACAGAGGCCCTCCAGATCAAGAGGAGGAAGGGGGGAAAAAATGAGACTGGTAAGAAGAGATGGACCTCCGGCTGCACCCCCACCAATGCTGTCCCGTTGATGTGTGAGAGATTGACAGGTTCCACGCCGCTGTCTCAGGACCTGCATAGCGCGGCCTATATGACCACAAAGCAGTCTCCCCATGTGCCCGGATGGCAGCATGTTAGAATAGGAAGTAAGGCGGTACCAGAAGCTTCCCCCGGGTCGATTGGCACCATCAGCGCACTTTGCAGCAGACAGGATTAAAGATGTGAACGGATGTTAGGGGTTAATCTGTCGGCGACCGCGAAGCTTGCTTAGTGTGCGGCCATCTTGGCTGGTTTTTGGATTTCAAGCCATGCTCTCCTTCATCTGGAAGAAAAAAAATCCACCCCTTGGAGAAGTTACTGATTTCTTTTAGCATAAAGAGCACCAAGCTGGAGGTGCTCCACAAATTCATGTGTTATTGTGGATTAAAAATGCACCAAAATTTGTAACAGACACAGATGAGTCTATACTTTCTTTCATAGAGCCGTATGTTACATTTAAAATCCCAAAAGACAGTGATAATCAAAGGCCTAAAACAGCAAGGTCTGTTTTTTCAATCTCATAGATGTGGGAAGTAGTATTGGCGGAAATACAGAGCAAAAGGAACATTTTACACTAAATGTCGTTTTGAATTTCCAAGATCTGTTATTTTCAAAGGAAGAGTCTTCAATTTTTTGTCTTCAGTCAGACATAATTCTTCTAGAAAATCACCCAAAAACACCTACAACCTGAGGAGAACAGAAGCTTAAAATATATCAACGACTACAATCCTGTCATTCTGAAAATCTGGGAATAACAATATCGATATTCAGTTTGTGGCGGACAACTCCATAGCTGTTGCTCTTTATGCTACTTCATACATAACAAAATCTGAAAAGCCGGAGATGAAGGATATGTGGGAAGAGATTTCTGCTGAAAAGTCTCTTAACAAAGAAACTGTACAGCTTCAGTTTGAAGATACTTTCACGGAGGGAAATTGAATCCTATGCTGGGATCGGTTGAGTTCAGCTAGTTTATACTCTTAAGTCGAGTGCAATTGTTTGGGTGAGTCTAGGCCTAGCAGGTATGCAAAATAGAGTGTTGAAGTATTTTCCTGAATTTCAGTACCGTGCAGAATTTGACCCAGAAAGTACGACAGGGATGAACCGGAGCGAGCCCCCCCCCTGAAAAGACACAATGCACCCTAAGGGTGGGCCCCCGCCCCAAACAAATAAACTGGATAAATATACCAACCAACGTCGGCAGAGGGGGCGACAGCGCCCAAGGGCCAAGAGACAATGGAACCCTCGCTGAGAGCCATAATGGCGGCCATCCACGAACTGGGAACGACCCTTGAGTCCAAAAAGGACAAAGTCACTATAGAAGTGAATTTCCTGAGGGCGGACATGAATAAAGCATCCGAAAAAGCAGCAGTGGCAGAAACAAAGATTTGTGACCTACAGTCCGTCAGCCGTAACTAGAAGACAGAGTCCAACGTCTCACTCACCAACACAAACTGATGGCTGCAAAATTGGAAGACCAAGAGGGGAGAGCCCGCAGGATGAACATAAGGGTGGGGGGGGGGTCCCTGGGGGGCGGAGGGACCCTCGTTGGATCTCTTCCTGAAGGACCTCATCATCAACCACCTGAAACCCAAGCGTCTCTCAAACCTCTTCACAATTGAAAGGGCACACAGAGCACCAAAGCCAGGGCCCCCCCAGAACTATTATTGCCAGACTACTACTTCGACCGCGACACCATGTTGCAGGCTGCACGAACGCAAGGGGACGTATCATATGAGAACGCAACGATCCGCTTCTTCCCTGACTTTACCCTCATGGTACAACGCCAAAGACGCATCTTTGATGAAGTAAAGAGAACGTTGCGAGCCGAAAACCTCAAATACATGATGTTATTCCCGGCTGAACTCAGAGTATTGGACAAGGGCAAATCATGGTATTTCACAGAACCGGAGGAGGTATGGAACTGGCTGGAAGGCGGAAAAGTACCCAATCAGCAGCAACAACGGGAACGGGATCAGGCACGACTCGGAGAGAGGAGCGACGGCTCCACCAGTGGGCTTCCTATCACCAGCACAAATGGGAGACCCCTTTCGGAGGATCGTTCACAAAGTCCTACTGAGTGAGGGTGTGGGATGGGAGGGGCAACAACCTCCACTTCAATGGGAGGGCATTCCGATTGGGGGATGCAGCATGCTGGCCAGGGTTGGGCCTCGAACAGACTGTGGTGGGCACTGAACTGAGGAATTCATAGCCGGGCAAAGATACGTAAGTGCCAAGACTAGATACTAATATGTACGCAGACACAATTTAAATCGGAAGCTATGGGAGTAGTGGGTGGCCGCCTTTGGGTTGTAGGTAACGGTGCTAGTTCACCCCAGTGTCTTGTAATGGTTAGAAAAGGGCGACAGGCACTCTGCAAATTGGGTAGTTATAGACCTACGGTGCAGGGTAGCATGGTGGGGGGGGATGTATTAGGGGAAGGTGTGTAAGTATTAGTAAACTGGGAATGTTTAATGATTTTGCTGTTTCTGCTGTACATACGCCACTACACAAGCTTTGCAATACTCTAATCTGGAATGGCGGGGGGATGGCGGTGGAGGGGAAGTAGGGTAGCAGGTCATTAGGTTACACTATGACAACACAATCTACAAAGGCTCTGAGGGTTTGGACGTGGAACGTCAATGGCCTTGGGGGGGGGGGGGGAAATTAAACGTACCATGGTTCTACAATATGTGCGTAGACACTCCCCTGATCTGCTTTTCTTACAGGAGACACACCTCTGGGGCAAACGCTATATGGCGCTCAGTAGATTCGGCTACACTGCGGCACACGCAGCATTTACCTCAGGGTCTAGAGGAGTGGCGATCCTGATTAAAAAAAAACGGTGCCCTTCCTGCCGGGCCGCACTTGGCAGGACCCATTGGGTAGATACATGGCAATAGCCGGAATGTGGGAGGGACAGGCCCTTAATCTGTGTTCTACGTATATACCCCTAAATCTGCATGCTGACACCCTCCCGGCATTAAGTAAAACACTGCCCGACATGCCCCCAGGTATCCTAATACTGGGTGGAGACATGAATGCCACAATGTCCCCGGATCTTGATAGGACAACGGTCTCAAACCAAGCCGTGGTCTCGGAACCACTGAGAGGTTTCGCAGAGGCATTGGGACTCTCAGATCTATGGAGGGCACACAATCCATCTGCCAGACTCTATACATGGCAGCGGGTCCAGATTGGACTGTCTATTCGCACATCGCATATACGATGGTCGCTTCCACGATACACAATATAAAGCAAGGGGCATATCGGACCACTCCCCAGTTGAGGTTAGTTTGCGAGGCCACATTCAAGACTTTACTCTCCCTCCACGTATTGACCCCTGGCAGTTTAAGGACCGAGAGTTCCAAGACAAGTTCAGGGAAAGATCGAAACAATATTTTGATGAAAACTCTGGGTCGGTGAGATCGCCAAACACACTATGGGAGGCTTACAAAGCAGTGGCAAGGGGCTACGTACAAGCAGCGATCGGGGGCAAAGAAAAGAACGCTATCTCCGATGTGCGGAACTTGAACAAGAAATTACTGACTTGGAGTTACAAGTGATGGAAAGGGACATATCGGATACGTAGTTGGGACATAAGATACGTCTTAAGCAGCGGGAACTAGGGGACTTGGACAAGGAGGCAGCTCGGACGCATGCGGTGGCCACACAGAGGCGCCTATACGATTTGGGCGACAAGGCTAATAAATTAATAGCATGGTTAGAGAAGAGGGACAGGGACCGAAGCTGGGTGCTGGAGATCCAGACAACAGATGGCGGCACATGTCGGTCCGGATCAGAAATAGCTGAGGCCTTTGCAACATTTTGAAAGGACGGGGGAAGATTGTGCTGATTTACTTAACGATATTTCTGTGTCAGAGTTATCCGCAGACGATAGGGAAGCTATGGATAGTGACTTAACAATTGAGGAGATCATAGAGGCCATTCGAGACTTACAGTCCGGAAAGGCACCAGGTCCAAATGGAATGCCCTCCGAATTTTATAAATGTGTAGCAGACACAATAGCTCAACCAATGCTAAATATGTTCCAAGCAGCCAAGGAGGAGGGACGGCTACCAGATGATTTAAGAATGGCCACCATAGTGGTTATACCAAAGAAAGGTAGACCCCCTGAGTTATGTAGCTCATACAGAAACATTTCCCTCCTGAACTTCGAAGCAAAAGTACTAGCTAAGGTGCTGGCTAATAGACTGCATCCTATTATCTCCACATTAATTCATCTGGACCAATCCGGGTTCATGCCACACAGGAGCACCAGGCTAAATCTCCGACGCCTATATGGCGTCATGTCCGTAACAGGGTCCCAATCAGCGGAAGCCACAGCAGTGCTGTCATTGGATGCCCGTATGGCGTTCGACAGCCTCGAAATGGCCATACTTATTTGCGGTACTGTCCAGACTCGGTTTTGTGCTTGGGTACGGTTGCTATATTCTGACCTGTCGGCTAGAGTCCGGGTAAATGGATCAGTATCCAGGCCCTTTATGCTATATAGGGGCACAAGACAGGGCTTCCCCCTCTCCCCTATCATTTTTGTGATGGCACTTGAACTGCTTGCAGCCTGGGTGTGCAGAGACCCTCTTGTATACGGCATAGACATTGGGGAGGTTTGGAGAAACGAATTTCCTTATATGCAGACGATATATTACTGTATGCATATAAACCTCGCCAGACATTCCATAGACTTATACATATCTTTTGAAGTTTTGGCAACTACTCTGGCTACCAGATTAATTAGGACAAGTCGCTCATTTTTCCCTTAACTGGAGAGCTCCCACCTCTCACTTCTGTCTGTACTGCCCTGACACAAAAAGACAAATTCAAGTATTTAGGGATTTGGATAACTAAGTCGGAGAGAGAATTTTTGGTCCTGAACCTACATTCACAATTGGAGAGGCTACGAGGGGACGTGTGCCATTGGAGGCGACTCCCAGTTAGACTCATGGGTCGAGCCGTATTGTTCAAAATGATGGCCTTTCCGCGACTCTTATACGTGTTTCAGAACACACCATACCAGATCCAAGCCACGTTTTTTCGAGCGATTGATGGGGAGTTGCATACCCTGTTATGGAAGGGGTTAGCCCGTGAATTGCGTTGCGTAAGTTACAGAGGGGAATATATGAAGGGGGGCTAGCGGTCCCAGATGTTAGGAGCTACTACTTTGCATCCCAGCTCATAAATATTAATTACTGGGTCTTTACAACCCAGACAGAACCAGCATACCGGGTAGACCGCCATGCAATGGGAAACGGAGGGTACCTGGCTGTATTGTATCGTAAAGATCGTACAAAAACACTACCCATACATACATGGACGGTGGCACAAACATGGCGAGCGGCCACACAAGTAGTAGGGTGGGAGGCCAAACTGACAGAACAAACCCCTCTCTGGGACTGTGATTGGCTGGGTGAGGTGGGGAGGCTCCAGGGCTTTCATAAATGGAGCCTCATCGGGATAGATCGACTAGGAGAGGTTTGGCGGAAGAGGACAATGGTTAAATTCGAAGATTTGCAAACAGAATTTCAGATGGCCAATGGAGAACGGTTTCGATATCTGCAGCTGAAACATGCCCTGAGATGCCACGTACCAGAAGGTGAACAGCTACCCGACTGGTCCCCGTTAGAAGATAGACAACTCCTTGACCAACTAACCGACAAGGCTATCTCGTTAACATATCGGAAGATAATGAATAATTTACCAGATCCTTTAGGCCATCTGAGGGAAGCATGGGAAACAGACTTAGGCCTATTAGAAGATTACGATTGGGCTGAGGCCATACAGAGTCCTAGGGAAAGTGCTATATGTACTCAGTTCCATTTAGTTCAACTTAGGATACTACATAGGTCATACACTTCTTGGATGCTCCTGCACAAAATAGGCCGCTGTGACTCGGACCAATGTGCCAGGCGCTGTGGGGAAATGGGCTCCTTTTTCCATATTCTTTGGGCATGCCCCAAAATTCAAAGATACTGGACTGAAGTGGTGGGTCTGCAAGTCCCAGCAGAAGCAAGATGGCACCTGTTGGGAGTAACTGGGGAAACAACGTGGCCTGAACACACCAAGGTCTGGCTGATGTTAGCTGCTATGGTGGCAAAGAGGAACATCGCTAGGGCATGGGGTGCCATAGAACCCCCAAAGACTAGTGATTGGAAACGAGATTTAGATTGGTGCAAGCAAGCAGAGAAAGTAGTTTACCAGAGCAGTGGATGCCCAAAGAAATGGGAAAAGATTTGGGGCGCCTGGGAGAAATACAGAACTTAGTTGGCAGGGCAAGGGAGGGGGGGGTTTGACACAAGAGGTTCACACATGTAGACGGCTGGGCATCATTTGGGACACCTAGATGAGGATTGAAATTGCATTGTTCCCTCTTTTCACTACCGCCAGATTGAGATATATGTATGTATTATTGTGATCATGTATGATGCAGCTTAAAAAAAAATGCACAGCCTTGACAGCCTTCGAAGATTCAGCCTCCACAGAGCCACACTTATCATGCCACTATTGCAGATCAACCCTCGCAGCATGGTGTCAAACTCCCTGGAGGTGGCACCAGGCACAGCCACTGTATGGTGATGGCAAATACACAAGATGCAGAGGAGCATTATCTTCTCAGGAAGTGAAATACAGCCTTGGCCTGTAACTGGAAGAGTGATTATAAAAAGCATCTGTGGACGTAATGAGGATATGGCCCTGCTAAGATTCCCACAATGAGATACTTTGCATCATCACAGTTACAGATCCATAAGTACCAAAAAACATTAAGGTCATGCATCTCACACTGCTCATCCGCCATCACCTCTTGTGGAGGATAATCCACACAGAGGGCAAAAACACAACACTTGGCCCAGTTTTTTTATATAAGTAGTATTTATTGGTTATTCGCTTTAATTTACATAGCCTTTGAGTTAATGGGAGGTATACATAGCATTACATGGCAACATAATGCAATATATCAGTTGCTGCATTTAATCATATATATAAAACTGGCAGTAGCGCCATTACGGACTATAGCAATACAATACAACACTACAAACATAGTTTATAATAACTTTGCGACCATCGTTTGCCTGTGAAAATGTCTGGGCAGAGTAAGGGTGCTCATTAGGGTATCGAATAATGTAGTTTGTCAAACTAAGGGCGTGAAATTTGGGTCAGTTATGGGTGTGTGTGGAGAGGGGGGTGGGTGTCAGTATGGTCGCATAGACGTATGAGTGTAACTAGGGTGCGCATCCTTTCTGGTCAAGGGGAGAGTGTGGTGGAATGGTAACAATGGGAGGGGGGGAGGTAGCTGCCGTTAAATATAGGACTAATCCTATGAGGGCCCCGGGCTTGGTGTAGTCTGGTGCAGTTTCAATTCTACGAATGTTAAATACTTTTGCCAGTCTGGGGCTTTAGTGTCTATAGAATGTTTTTGGACGTTGTCTTGTGCCAACTTGTGTTCCGTCACCAGTGCCTTGCCGATGACAGTGATCCATGTATTCAAATGTGGGGGTGAGTTGGATTTCCAGCCCATGGCTAGTCTGCGTTTGGCAAGACAGAGTGCCAGGTCTAGAAATTTGTTGATAGTTTTCCGTGCTGAGCTACATCTGGTTCTGCCCAGTAAAAAGTGGGGGCCCTGTGTGGTGACTGTTGTGCCAGTAGCCTCCGATAGTATAGTGCTTTGTTCCAATACACTGTCATCTGGGGACACTCCCACACCATATGTATGTACGTGGCTGCGGGACTGAGGCAACGGGGGTAGACGTCCGGGGTGCCATCATGCATGCGCGCTAACCTGTATGGAGTTAGGTATGTATGATGAAGATAGTTAAATGGGGGGTATTTGAGTCTGGCATTTGTGGATATTACCTTGGGGTAGCCAATGCACTGCACCCACTGTTTATCAGTTAGCGTAATTGATAGTGCCGCATCCAAGTATTCTCTGAGTGATGTTAGGGGCAGTGCCATGTCTTGTTGTAAGGAATTACACAGTATAGTAATTTCTCTTCTGCCCGTTCCGTATGTCAACAGTGTTTGGAGCGTGTTGGATGTTTTGGTCTCGTCTCTTGTGTTGCTCCACGTCCGAAACAACTGATGTCTAAGTGACGCATATAATAAGAATGAACCTGAAGGTATGCCATAATCATCTACGATAGTCTCGAAGTCACAAAGTGTGGAGTGGACAAATAAGTCTCCCCATGTTGTTATACCAGCTGATAACCAGTCCGCCATTTCCGGACGCTGTATCCTTGTAGTGGGGCCAGTGAGTACCCCGAGCGGTAGATTAAGAGCATAGGGTGGGGGTGAGTGCCTGGTCTGCAGGTACCGGGTCCAACAGCTACGTGCGGTGGTCATTAATATGTTTTCTGGTTTCTTCGGTATTACCATCTCGGAGCCGTTTAGCCACTCCAATATCGTGTTTTGGCACAGCTGGGAGGAACAACATCCCAGTTTGGTGGTGTTACGAGATGCTAGCCATCGCATTGGCCATTGGAGTTGTGTGGCTGCATAGTAGTGCCCATAGTTAGGAGCTCCCAGTCCGCCTTCTGTAGTTGGAGCATAAAGTTTCGTAAGGGCAACTCGGATTCTGGATTTTCCCCAGATTAGGGATGTTAGGAGAGATTTCAGGTCTCAAAATAGTCTACCTGGCAGCAGGAATGGGAGAACTGCAAAGAAATACAGTAGCCTGGGGAGCTGCAGCATTTTAGATATGGCTATACGCCCCATTGGGGAGAGCGGCAATTCGGTCCAAAAGGCCAATGAGGAGCGAGCGTTGGTAATAGCTCTGCCTAGATTGCCATCTATGGTATCTGCTTGGGAGTGATATATTTGAACTCCCAAATATTTAAAGGACTCGTATGCCCAAGTAAGGGGAGCCTGAGGTAAAGTCGCTCTTTGTAGGAGACACAGGGGTGTTATTGGGAACAGTAGAGATTTTCCTCAGTTCACCTTGAGGCCAGAAACGCATCTGTATCTATCCAGTAGTTCCATCAATCCGCGCAGCACTATCTGTTGGATTCGAAGGTATAGAGTGAGACAATATGCCAGTGATTATGGGCCTTGATGCCCCAGTCCATCACTCGATTGCGCAATACACATGCCAGGGGCTCCATCGCCGAGGCAAAGATGATTGGCGATAGAGGGCATCCCTGTCTGGTGCCCCTTTCGATATTGAAAGAGTCAGAGATCAAGTGACCTGTCTTAAATCCTGCCTGGGGTGTACTGTATAGTAGTTTGATCCATTGTAGAAACTTAGGGCCTATACCATATCTTTCCAGCACGGTCCTTAAATATTCCCATAAAAGGGTATCGAACGCCTTCTCTATATCCAGAGAGGCGATCCATGATGGTTCCCCTGTTGTGCTTGCTCACTCCAATAGTAGGAAGAGCTGGCGTAGATTGAGGTTGGTGTTCCTGCCGGGAATAAAACCAGATGTACCAGCTATTGTGTTACTTCTATTGGCCAGTACCCTGCCCAGTATTTTATAGTCCGTGTTCAGGTGGGATAGGGGACGGTATGATACCATCAGCAGCGGATCTCTGACTGGTTTTAGGAGCACCACTAGTACCGCCTCCCGAAGTGAGGTCGGCAGCACTCCCTGCTCGTATGCATCTGTATACACTCGCTGGAGGCGAGGGACCAGCTGCGCACTAAACGAGGCATAGAATTCTAGGGGCCAGCCATCAGTCCCTGGGGTCTTCCCCCTTGTCAGTTGCTGTACAGTCTCTGTTATTTCAGTATCTGAAATAGGGGATTCTAAATCTGTGTATTGAGCATGTGGGATCTGGGGGAGTGTTATTTGGTCAAAGAAGAGTTGTATTTCTGTCATGTCGTAAGACGGGGGCGCTGTATAGAGAGGTGTAGTATTGACAGAAGGCCAAGTTGATCTCAGCCTGTGTGTTAAATAGGCAGCCCTCTAAATTGTGGACGGCGGTGATAGGTGCTTGTGCCGAGTCTGTCAGCAACCAGGCTAGCATCCTACCCGCTTTATCCCCCTCTGCATGTTTTCTGGCTGGATACTTTTTGTAGTCTAAGGCGCACAGTCGATCTAGCGTCGCCTTGTGTGATAGTCTGCTTTGGGCCAATGTAGGCGTTATTTGGAGCTCAATGGACAACAGACGTTCGCATCGCTGTATCTCCATCTCAAGGCCTGCTAATTCCCTGTTGAGGGTCATTCACGCCCCATATACTGCCTTCAACATGTGTCCGCGTAGGACCACTTTAAAAGCGTCCCACTCCAAGGCCGACGGTGGACGCGGTGTCCTTGTTACCCTGGAAGTATGTTGTGACGGATTATGTTAAGGAGGCACGCAGTGGGGCATCTTTGAGTGCCTCTGGTGGTAAACGCCAGGTCGGGATTCTGGGTCTGGTTTTTCCCCAGGATATCCGGATCTGCAATGGGTTGTGATCTGATAGTGTGCAGCCTAGGTATTCTGCATGGGAGACCCTAGGGAGGGCCATGTGAGCGGAGTATACCAGGTCTATTCTCGTGTGTAAATCATGTAGCCCTGAGTAGTGGGAGTACTCCCTGTGTGTGGGATGTAGGCTACGCCAAGCATCTTGAAGGTGTAGCATGGTGGCCCATGTCTGGAAGTGTTGTGATAAGGAAATAGCTTGGGCGTCTGGGAGCGGAAGGCGTGAGCAGTCCATTGCTAAGTCCGGAGTGCAGTTAAAGTCTCCTCCCCAGTACATTGGTGCTAAGGGATTGTGGAGCAGGGCTGGTGTTAGTGATTGTAGGAAATGGGATTGACCGGAGTTAGTAGCATATATCGAGATTAGCGCTATCGGTTGGCCATCCAAACTACCCTCTAGGTTCGCGAATCGCCCGTTCGGGTCGGTGCGAGTATGTAGCACCTCTAAGGGAGTCCCAGGTGTCACCCATATCAGAGCCCCCCTTGCATACCCAAAGTACATGGTCCCAACTATTGTGCCCCTCCAGCGTTTGCGCATTGAGGCATTCGTTTGGGTGGTCAGATGGGTTTCTTGCAGTAGTGCTACACTGATCCCTCGTCTACGTAAGTATTGATAAACTCAATGACGCTTGGCGTACCCCGCTAACCCACGAGCATTCAATGTCAACAACAGAATGGGGTTTTCCTGTATGCCCATTTGCTTCGGTTTGATATAAAGTGGTGTTCTAAGACCCTTTGTATCGTGAGTATGTCCCATGTCCGCCCGTAGATATATGTACCCTGTCTGGCGTGCAGGTGGTTGTGTCCGTCCAGAGTGATGGATACTGTTTTGTGGTACAGGTATCGCTACAGTAACAGTCCCCAACTCCCATTCCGAGGCCTAAGCGCCAAGGAACAGCCGACCATCAGCACTTAACTGCAACTCAAGTATACTTGTATTGAAAGAGAGCAAGGTAAGAGAGATATAGAGAGAAATATTAGGTAACAATTCTATAACAGTCACACTGTGGGTGGGGAGCGAGGCTGTGTGGCGATCCTGGGTGTCATTTTATATGGTAAATTGTACGTCATCTCAAAAAGTCTTAAAAGGATAGTGTTCTGGTAGGGTTGCCGTGGCAACCCTTAACTTTACTCACGCAATCCAGCGTCATACAGCAAGTCTGCATAAGGTGCGTCACATCAACTCATCGGAAGTCTGAGGGGTGACAGTAGGTCATTCATCCATCACTGCTGCATGTTGTGAGTCCTTCAGCGATGGGATGTCCTCCGCCGGGTTTTCGTTCTCCGACCCGGATGATGAGGGAGGGCGGGAGGCCGCACATCTTTCTGCGTTTCTCACTGCCTGGGCCCTTTCTCTCACTGCTTGGTCCTCGGTGGGCCCCTGTCTCTGGCATCTACTTTGTTGTCCGAGGCATCTTTGTGTTTGTCTCCTTTGTTGAGGTGCAGTTACTGTGTCCTTGTTAGCAGCCAAGCCGTGTTCTATCCAGTCCCACGCAGCTTCCGGGGTGGCACAAACATTTTTTTTGCCTTCATGTTGTATCCTTAGGGTGGCCGGGAATCGGAGAGCGTTTTTCACATTGTCTTCTCTTAGGATTTTCTTGATGTGGAGTAAGGAAGCCCTGCGGCGTTGCACGGCTAGTGTGTAGTCCGGATATATGTGGACCGTGGCATTTTTGATTAACCATGGGCCGTGAGCTCTTGTGGCCTGTAGTATGTGATCCCATGTCGCTATAATTATAGAGGCATGCCACCACTGGCCTTGGTCGGGCACCGGGAAGGGGGAGCGCCAGGTACTCTGTGAGCCCTTTCCACACAAAAGAATTTAGATTGTTTGCCCTGTAGGGCCGTGCCGACAAACCAGGCCTCTAGGAATAGTTCCATACTTTGGCCCTCCGCCCGCTCAGGAAGGCCCACTATACGTACATTATTCCTTCTGGATCGTTCTTCCTGTCTTCCACCCGGTCCCGCAGATATTCCACCTCTTTTTCCAGCTTCTTGAACTGTACGTCTGTCTCCGTTACCATTGGTTTCAGGGCAGCCAATGTTGATTCTGTGTTCTCGACTCTCTTTTAAGAATTTTTGATCTTCCCGCATGAGACCCAGCTCGATGCATAGAGTATCAATTTTGGGGCCCAGAGTGGATTTGATGTCCAGGATTGCTGCCTTTAATTCGTCAAAGCGATGTGAGTGGTCAGGTGGCGTTTCCGGCGTTTGCTTGTCATTTTGTGGATTGTCCGGTGGTCTGTCCACAGGGTCAGACGAGCCTCCTGATTGTGTCTGTGGCCTATCTGGTCTATTTCTGCCCATCGGGGGGTGGGGCAGTGCGAAGTATGTCCGCAATGGTTGATGACTGTCGAGTAGTGTGACCGGTTCCTGGTGCTGCCCACCTCCGCAAGACCTTCTCCTGTGTTCCCCCGTGTGGGGGCTAGCCTAGACCTCAGTCTGGTCCCGCTGATTCAGGGATTGGGGGGGGGAGTGGACGAGCTGTGATTTCACTTGTTTGAGTACAGCGTGGAGGACCTGCTATCCGGGTTGGGTCATGCGCGGGGTCTCGTATCAGTTGTCGTTGGCACGCCTTGATTTACTGCGATCTAAGTGGAGCCCTTTGTTTGTGCTTTAATTTAGATATGAGCTTGTCAACATTTAGAACTCAGTCCATGTGCCCCACAATGGGAAAGGGAGGAGGGGTGGAATTCTGTGTTCGCTTCCACTGAGGGCAGGCAGCATTTACTCAAATGAGATAAGGCTTCAGATGCCTGTCGTGTCGCCCTCTAATGTTGCAGCCGCGTTTACATAATGGGAGTGGTCCACGCCATTCAGCAGTGCATGTTTACTCAGGAATTCACTCGTCATCCCCCCTGGTGGATCCCTGTCTCCTGCTACAGTAGCACTGCTTTGATACAGTTCGTATGAGAAGGGGGCGGCACACCTCTTCTTCGTGCTGTTCACGGGCGCTGGGGATGTACGCGGCCCTCCTAGTTATCCCCCTAACCCCCCGAGAAGACCTTTCTCATGCAGTACGGGGGGAGAAGAGATACAATGCCACTGGATGTTGGCAGGCGGCTGCTGTAAAAGGAACAAAGCTTTAGGCGGCTCCAGTCGGTAGCAGTGTGCACCCGATGGGCTGCAACCAGGGCCTTCTGACGTCCCCGGCTCACCTCAGGCTGTAGTGTTAGCTGCTAACAATCCATTCAGTATGCGCAGATTGTGTACTGCAGATTAGTAGGATTATTCATGAGTCTCGGGACGTAGGATCCACTGACAGTGTTGGAGGGACCAGTGCACAGACCATTGTGTAAGATAAGCTGCAAGCACTGGAGAGGATGCCGGGGGTCACTTAATCAGTGGCTCTTGGACACAGTTGACATTGCCATCCTCAAGCCAGGGGATATGGGTACACCTTGTGAGGATGATGGATATGTGCAGAATGAAGTCTGCTTTGTCAACATTTGGCAATGAAACACTGCCCCCTGATCTTCGAAAACATCAAGGAGACCCTCTACGAAGACATATTGCCCTCCGGCTCCGTGGCAGTGTCTAATGGGCTAAATGGGGCCCTCGTATGAACCCACACAAGAGCTACCCTTGCCAAACCAGAGTACAGGATGCATAAGTATTGGCAATCCAAACACTTATGGAACTGGGTGTAATGTTCCGGTGTCACATGTGTCTCTTGTAACAGTGCAATGGTTTTTCTCAGCACATCCAGAGATATCATTACAATGCGTCTATCTCCCTTGGTGTACCCATACCTCTGACATTCAAAGTCAGAATGCCATGAGTACCCATGTGTGTGTAGTGTACTGTGAAGTGTGGGCAGGCGTTTCATGAGTATTCTGCCCCCGCGTGGGCCACCAACACACAACCTGGACTTTTCATTTGGGGGGCTATGGCCCTCTAAGCAATGGACTGCCATTCAATGTTTCAGCATCATGACAGTAAAATATGAACCCTCAACACCTCCATCCCAGGGCAGTATCCAAGGGGAAGAATGAGCAATCCGTGACATCTACCTACAAAGGGTATCTTGGCAGTTATGCCCAAACACAACTCAGCCAAGGCAAGGCTAGGTGGAGGGACCGTGTCCTGTGATGCCAATAGGTTTTGCATATGCTAGTGTTCTCCTAGCAGCCATGTCAACAATCTGTCATGAACAATCCTCAACTTTCATCTGGCAACTGTTTTTGCATACTTACATCTATCTAATCTCCACATGTGTACATTTCAACATTACCTGTTATCCTGTATAATCTCTACTCGTGCTGGTCTCACCCCTTTCACATCCACCTCAAAGTAAATGCTCATCTCTCAAACTATCCAACATACACAAGCTCTTCATAACCACCCTCTGGTGCAGCTATCCTGAAAACCAACCTCAAAGCTCCATCCTTGTACTCTAACTATTACACCCACACTCTCACAATATCATCCTGGCGCTGCCCCTCTTACATCCACACATACATTCCCAGCACCACTCTTCATCACTATGTACACAACACCTCTCCCATTCATGCTATGTACACAATGTACTGTACTCATCACCCCCTCAGCAGACTTTAAACGTATCATGTCAAATGTACACCTCTCATCCTCATTTTGACCCTCACTAATGTCTTGGACAGCACTTTTATCATAATGTGCAGCATCATATCCAACTCTGACATTCACATTCAACACCTCACCACATCTCTCACCCAGACACCTACATTGCTCAATGAATATGTCCTCATTCCTTCGCCTCTCACCATTCACTCACCCTACTGTGCTTAAGGACTACTGATAGTCATTTCACAAACTACTGCATCCACAGATTCAAACACAACATACATCAACTGGACAACACCTGACATCTCCCCAAACAGAACCCTAACTTACACAACTGGTGTGTACCCTTAACATACACTTATCCACTTTGTTACAAATAACAAGTTTAACCTTGTCTCACTGTGGCCCTGTCACATGCACATCTCAGTTCCATGCTCCATACCTCCATTAACTTCTGCCCTTTAACAACTACCTTTATCAATGACACTGCCCTGTCAGTCATCTCTCTCTGTTGTGCCACAGACTACAGCTCTCATCTCCTGCCAGACTCCTACCTTGTCTAGCTGGTTCTACCTCAATCACATCTACCCATTCCTAGCATACCGTGCCTAGGCTTTAACCAGTCTTACAAGGTCACACACTCTGATTCACACACCCCAGCATTTCCAAACATTCACATTGTAAGAATGAGGACACTTCACGTCTCCTATACAAGTACTGCCTTTGAACTTAACTCGTACCTTCCACTCTCATAAAAACCCTAACTTGTCCTGCCCCATTACGTATGAGGCTCCACTCCATTTCCGAAATGGAAAAACAAGTCTCTCTCACCTCTACCCATGTTAAGCTAGCTCAGCCCATCCAACATTAACCTTGCAAAACACATCTGCAGCTAGCCCTCACATCCCAACATCCACCTCCTCCCCTGTCTATCTTCTTAGTGCATGGGTGTAACACAGGCTCCTGTAGCATCGGCACAGCAGATGGGCCACAACACTTCTGTGCACTCACAGTCCACTCGGCTTACCACATGTAGCACAGGGCAATCCACTAGACATAACAGCACTTCTAGTTCATCTCTGTGTGATCTTGGCCAGCATCAAGCATAGCTCTAAAGTACACCATTGTCATCTAGACACAAATGACAACATACACACATCATATGCTCAAATACAAATGATGTGTGGTCAAAATTGTAAAGTCCTAGCTTGTACAGACGAAAAATTGTTAGTGGAAAAACGTGCAAAAAACCCAAATCTCAACCATTCTCCACTCTTCTCTCTCGGCAGTCATCCCTGTTGAGCAGTGCCAAAAGTGCTACGATGCCATTATGGCTGTCCGGCTTCAGTTGTGGGGGCGTACCATAGGATTCCCTGATGTTCATCCAGGCAGGGACAGGTTGCGGTCACATCCATAGCACTCACAAGTGATGTGACCACATGCCATAATGATGATGATGCATTGTGTACACTGAGTGAGGGGTGAGCGCAAGTCAAGTGTAGCATGAAAAGAAACTCTTATTTTACAATTTTCTTTCCAGTCTGTAAACTGCAGGGCTGTTTGTGCCAAACACATTGACATCTCAGCCCATGCTAAGAGTCCCAGGTGCGGGGTATTGTGTGTTGATTGTGCATCACCCTGATGCACTATGGATGCAAACCAAAGGGAAGGGTCTGTCCACCTGTTGCGCATAACAGTGACAGCACACTAAAGGCAGTATTCTGCTGCTGGATTCTGTAGTCATTAGCATTTGTGAGGCCATGGGCAGCTGTCGACGGAGAGCGTCAGCCCGGACTGGCACATAGCATCCACCCTGAACTTAATCCACTCCACACCACTCCTGTTACCAACAACTGAGATTCAGACTGCTTGCATGAACTGAGCAAAGAAGGAGATAGTTGCCGTGCATTGTCTTGCTGAAAAGATACACCTTCGGCTGTGTCATATGAGGGGGCTAGAAGCAGCATTGGATGACCAAGCACAGACAAATGTCGTTCACTCAGAATGTACTAACATGACTTGACAAAGCCTAGAATTCCCAACCGGACAATTAGATGGACACAAAAAATACCCTTAGAAATTAATAGTTTGCCTAAATGTCTGAAACATAAATGACACACAAAGACCATGCAGCACCTAGCATTGTCTCTGAACAAGTAGATTAAATATCTTGGACACAACAAGCACAATCCACTCCTGACAGTGTTGTGACAACTCCTAATCCATATGTAGCTAGGTCACGTGTGTCACCTAACTGATATGAGTATTACAGCCTTTGGCAAATAAAAACTGTCTGCCATCTTAGGTACAATGTTGGGCGTGTCCTATCCCATCTCAGAATCATCATATGCCTGAAACAACAACATTTAGAACTCGTGCCCATATGTGAAATGCACTAGCAAGTTGCTTAGTTGGGTAGAAAAGGTAGACACATACTCATGATAAATATCCCTATGACGACACACAAACCAGACTTGTCAAACCAGAATACACAGTAGGTTTCATTGAAGGAACAACACAAAGCTTATCACAATGCAAAAAACAAGTTGAATAAACAAAAAAGCCAAGCCTGAAGTACCACACATTGTGTCTTGGTTACAGTTAGCTTGTCACACATCCTCTCTGGCCATATAGACTCACTCAACGTCACTTATTGCACAAACACTAATTGAAAAGCTTGCACAACATATTGCAACTAACATCAGCCTGGGATAGACCATACATACCCATACCTCTGCTTAACATACTCTGGTCTGGTGCATCATATATCTGGCTGTAGGTGCGAACGCACAGCTATCTGTGCCCTAATACAGAATTCAAAGGAACATCACATGAGCATGATGTGGCCAAAGTCCATTTCCCTGAATTGTGAAATGGCCAGACTCTCACGCTCTAACTGTGGCATAAGGCCACCATGAGATGCACATTACAATGCTAGGTACTGTACAACTCTACAATCACTGCATGCTATCACTAGCATTCTAGTTGTGTGACAACCATTCATGCACCATACGCTGTGTACACATGCAGCTAACACCTACAATTGTGTCTCCGTAAGGACTGTAAAACACTGTAACATACTGAGACAATGTCCTGGACACACACCATCCACATGATGTACACAGACCAAAGCAGGATGGAATGACTGATATCTCATTGTACAGGCCCGGGCCAATATAGACCACAGACACCTTGACGAACAAGAACATCTGCCGAAAGTGGAGTCCTGAGAGGCAACAGGCTCGGGACACTGTCAGAATAATGCCTACCTTACACTCACCATTGGCACAGGAAATGTATCAGATGGGTCCACAGCCTTGAAGGGTATTGGCCTACAGTCGCATGCCACCTGTGGCAAGGTTGTCATTGCCACTAGTCTACCAGATCTATAGAAGACACAGACATGGGTCCACCACTATCAAGTCACATACAACAATTGTACCATTACTTTGGGTACATTGATGTGTCCAAAGTCACTACCATATAGTCAAAGTCCATATGTATTCAGGTGTATTGATAAGACAGTTGTCTTTCTGCACATTACAAACATATGCAGCATGCTTCTACTAAACTGTTGCACGTTGCGACACTTGCACTATGTTGACATGTGAAAGCATAAACTATGTGGAAGTGTGATTTTTAAACAAAAGTTTGTGACTTCATGTCACACTCATAGCCAAAATTAATGTTGACATTGACACCCAGCCATTGTAGGCACCAAAATCTTGACTACATACTGACCAAGTGCTCCTACTCCATGGACCATATGCAATCCATGCCATAAAAACATCTTTGCATGCTTACACTACTAATTACATATGATTTACAGTTAACTAAAAACAATTTTGGGGATACAGAAATCTGTAAACGAAAATTGGTACTTGCTTTATTCAGCATAAAAAAGAAAAGTTAATAAACAGCAAAAGGCCAATGGCCAGTCCAATAATGTTCAAAGTTTGTATGGGCCACAAACTAATTGCCCTTCAGATCTTGCCTGCACTATTCCCTCAAAGGCACACCTCCCCTGGGAGGGGCATCTGGGGGGCAGGCCAGGCACCAAAGGGACAACATTAGGGAGGACTGGTTTGGGTTTAGGGAGGGATAGAATAAGGAGGGTGGGGGTGGACCACCTGCAGAGTGAGGATCAAATGGAGGGTGGGTGGATCAACTGCAGTGGGAGGGTCAGATGGGGGTCAACTGCTGTGGGAGGGTCAGATGGAAGGGGGGTGGGTCAACTGCAATGGGAGGGCTAGATGGAGGGTGGTATGGGCTGGGCTTTACAAGTTTAGGGATTTTGTAATGGGAAATGGTATGAATGGGAATAGGTAGGGCAGGTGACTTCTTGGGGCGGGATTTTTTGGGTGTGGAGGTACTGGGCTGGGATGTGGTAGTATGGGTTTCCGGAAGAGGGTTGGGACTTCGGAGACCGGGGGTGGTTTCTTTTGGGGGGGTGGTTTGGGGCTACCTTTTTTTTCAGTGGGCGAGGGGGTCAGATGGAGATGGCAGGGCCGGGGGCTGGATTTCGTCTTCTTCTACTTCTTGGGAGGGGGTTGGTCGGTTTGGGTTGGGAAGAAGTCAAGTGCAAAGAGGTGGCGTGTCTGGGCAGAGGGGGTACGAGGAGAGGCAAGGGTAGGGATTGTAGAGGCAGAGGGTTGTGAGGTCGGCGGCGTGTCTGTGGATGCTGGTTTGGTGCCCGGTGGTATGTCTGTGGTGGTGAGTGTGCACTCTGTTTTGTGAGTGAGTGTGCGTGCGGGTTTGTCCTTGTGTGCTGCGTGTGGCTGTTGAGGTGGATGCATGTGTATGTTTGCTTGTGCTTGGTTCAGGGATGGTAGTTGGGACTGGATGGGGAAGAGGCAGGAGGGGGGGTGGGACAGCTGGATCTGGGACACTGCTGCCATCAGTGTGGAGGCCAGAGCCTGATTGGATCTTTGTAGGGAAGACACGTCCAAGTGAATGCCCTCCAGGAATGATATCATTTGTTTGAGATGATTAGTATGCACCTGGAGGACCTTCGGTAAAGGAAACAGTGGTCCTAGACAAAAGTATTTGCTTCCAAACAATGAGAGAAAATTAGCACAGCTTACGAAAGAGATTAAATCATCTGGTAGGGAGAGTATGTATTACATAAGCACATTCCACATTGGTGAATTATTTAAAGGAAAAGGCACCTAAGGAGCAGCTTGTTTCTTACATATTGGTTTATTTAAGGACAAATCCTATGCATTAAATGAAGAATAAATATAAACAATAAGAGCATAATGTCAAGCAAGTAATGTTCAAAAGGTTACTTCCAAGGAAGGAAAGAGAAGTGAAAGTTGGTGCTCATGTGAAAGAGAGAGGGTAGATGAAGATCATCAAAGACATTTATAAAAAAGCAGTTCAAATTCCTAGATATTTGTGGGTTCTGGCTCTGGTTCCCAATACGGCCAGTAACCCAACTGTAGTGGGCCTGCCCCAAGACTAGATTCACAATACACGTTTCAAAAATTATTGTTCAGTCAGATGTACAGCGAAATTTCATCTGTGATTTGGGGTAGGGGACAAGGGTGTTACATATAGAGTGCAGGCCCGATTGGTAGATGTCGACGTTTCGACCCTAGTGCAAAAGGGCGAGTGTACTCCTCTGCTGTGGGTCTTCCTCAGGACAGGGGGATGGGGACCTATGTAGATCGTGTCATGTGCAATGCCCCCAGAAGGTGGGTAATCCAATTTAACAGTAGTGCGACAAAGTCAAAGATATTGATCCCAGTCAAGCCGTACTGGGACAAAAAGGGAATAAATCCCTGGAGTTCCGCTGTATGAAAAACGCGGCGTGAGACTTCCAGTCTTAATTGTAACCGGGAATAAATTGTTCCTCAGAAAATCCTATGCGGAGCACATCCGCCTCCGTCCGTGTCTCCGACAGACAAGGACCTTCAGCACTGCTGTCTGCCCCACAGAGATCTGCCTCAGGATGTCGATGGCCTCCACACTCGGGGCAGCAGGGGATACGGGCAGGAGGTGAGGTGACTGGCGCTAAGGAGACTCCTCCCCTTCTAGGGGAGCGGCCACGGACACTTGGCTGGGCAACAGCTGGGAGAGTGGAGATGGTAGGGGTGGTGGTGGTGGTGGACTCGGATGTAGAGGATACAGTCCCTGGGTCATCCACCACCACATGGGAGTCCTCACTGGAGCTTGAGCTGGTCGGGGATCCGACAGATGTTCTGTCCGACCTGCCCTCAGTGAGTCTTCCCTCACCCTCCGTGCCACTGGTTCCCTCCTGCTCAGACTCAGCACTGGAACTAGTCTGGTGAGCTGCTTCCTCTTGTTCCGTGGCGCTGCCTCCTCCACTGGCTGGTTCTGATGCTGTGAACAAGAAGGAAAATGAATCACATGAGTCATCTGTATGTACTTGACACAGGTATCATCACAAATCTTCACAGATCAACCAAGTACATCAATTGGACTTGTGCAATTATTTTTGTTACTGTTCCGTAAATACCACGTTAGTATGCAAGTTAACCTATGCACCCTCACACATGATGTTGTCCGCGACTTTGGGTGTAGCAATATCAAAAGCCACAACCACAATGTCAACTACTTCAATATGTATCAGCTGATGTATTGTCTTTCGCTACTGACAGTGTTGTGTCATGACATACCTGTCTAATCTAATGCAAGGGATTTTAGATCTCACAATGGAAATAGGAGTCACACAATTGAATTGAGACATGGTATCCATTCTGCAATCCCTAATCATCAATTTGGCAACCATTGGGTCTAATGTTACAGGTCATGTAACTTCATTGTCATACATCAAGCTGGTGTAGTCATTGCATAAGTCATATCAATCAATCAATCAATCATGTCACTTATAAAGCGCACTACATACCCGCGAGGGTCTCAAGGCGCTGGGGGAAGAGGGGGGTGGTGCTGCTACTGATCGAAGAGCCAGGTCTTGAGGAGTCTTCTGAAGGCCAGTAGGTCTTGGGTCTGTCGGAGGTTGGTGGGGAGGGTGTTCCAGGTCTTGGCGGCGAGGTGGGAGAAGGATCTGCCGCCGGCGGTCGTTTTCCGGATGCGGGGGACTGTGGCGAGGGCGAGGCTGGTCGAGCGGAGCTGGCGGGTGGGGGTGTAGAAGCTGAGTCGTCTGTTGAGGTAGGCTGGTCCGGAGTTGTGGAGTGCTTTGTGTGCGTGGGTGAGGAGCTTGAAGGTTATCCTCTTGTTGACCGGGAGCCAGTGCAGGTCTCTCAGGTGGGGTGTGATGTGGCTGCGTCGGGGGATGTCGAGGATAAGACGTGCAGAGGCGTTCTGGATGCGTTGCAGCCGTCTCAGGAGCTTAGCCGTCGTTCCTGCGTAGAGGGCGTTTCCGTAGTCCAGCCTGCTGGTGACGAGGGCCTGGGTGACTGTTTTTCTTGTTTCGGTGGGGATCCACTTGAAGATCCTGCGGAGCATTCGGAGGATGTTGAAGCAGGATGAGGAAACGGCGTTGACCTGCTTAGTCATGGAGAGGGTGGGGTCGAGGATGACCCCTAGGTTGCGTACGTGGTCGGTGGGTGGCGGGGCTGTTCCCAGTGATGTTGGCCACCAGGAGTCGTCCCAGGCTGAAGGGTTGGAACCAAGGATGAGGACCTCCGTCTTGTCCGAGTTCAGCTTCAGGCGGCTGGTCCTCATCCATTCAGCGACGGCCTTCATTCCTTCGTGGAGGTGGGCTTTGGCGGTGTGAGGGTCTTTGGTGAGGGAGAGGATCAGCTGGGTGTCGTCGGCGTAGGAGATGATGTTGAGGTTGTGCTGTCGGGCGACGTGGGCGAGGGGTGCCATGTAGATGTTGAACAGCGTTGGGCTGAGGGAGGAGCCTTGGGGTACGCCGCAGATGATCTTGGTGGCCTTGGATCGGAAGGGGGCGAGGCGGACGCTTTGTGTTCTGCCGGAAAGGAAGGATGTGGTCCAGTCCAGGGCCTTCTCTTGGATCCCGGAGTCGTGAAGGCGTATTCGTAGTGTGTGGTGGCAGACCGTGTCGAAGGCGGCTGATAGGTCCAGGAGGATGAGGGCTGCTGTTTCTCCGTTGTCTAGCAGGGTCCTGATGTCATCGGTGGCGGCGATGAGGGCGGTTTCGGTGCTGTGGTTGCTGCGGAAGCCGGACTGGGAAGGGTCCAGGATGTTGTTCTCCTCGAGGTAGCGGGTCAGTTGTTTGTTGACGATTTTCTCGGTGACCTTCGCGGGTAACGGGAGCAGAGAGATGGGTCGGAAGTTCTTGAGGTCCTTGGGGTCTGCCTTGGGTTTCTTGAGTAAGGCGGTGATCTCGGCGTGCTTCCAGCTGTCCGGGAAGGTTGCTGTCTCGAAGGAGATGTTGATTATTTTCCGGAGATGGGGCGCGATGGCTGTACTGGCTTTGTTGAAGATGTGGTGAGGGCACGGGTCTAGCGGTGAACCGGAGTGGATGGTGTTCATGATCTCGCTGGTGTCCTCGTCGTTGATGTTGGTCCAGGAGAGCAGGCGGTTGGTGGTTGTGGGGGCAGTGGTCTCGGTGGTTGCCGGGGCGGTCGTGGTGTTGAAGCTGTCGTGGATGTCGGCGATTTTGCGGTGGAAGGAGGTGGCCAGTGAGTCGCACAGGTCTTGCGACGGCTGGATGTCGTTGGTGTTGGACAGATAACAGTGATTGTGCTCATTTGTCCTGTAGCTTAAGTTCTTTCCTGTCAGGTCACACATCTAACTCTTATTGTGGAGACACCAAGGTAGTAGGCATAGCTAGGGTGAGAGGTATGTAGCCCACAGTCTTGGGTCATCTATGCAGATTGTTAGGAAGATGAATCAGAATGTACATGTAAACTGACAGTGCTGTGTGATCATCACTCACCTGCTCCTCTGGTTTGCCATAGAGCTGCCTGTACAGAGACAGGAGCGTGTCCAGCAGCTTCTGGTTTTCCTCCTGGGTGAAGGCTGGTGCCATAGTAGCTCCCAGAGGATGTGGAAAGCAGCAGAGAGATGGGGAAGTGCAGGAATCATGCAGTTAGCGCAGGCAAGTGAACTCTCTAGGGAACAGACAGACTTATATCTGAACCGCAGAGGTGGTCTTCAGTCCATGTGGCCAAATCGCTAGGTCCTCGTCGGTCGCATTTTCCAAACCGGTCCAATGCATTCCATTGCTTACAGACGACACGTCTACCGCGCGGTTCAAAAAATATCATCGGACTGCGAGTGGCTTTGATACATTGGCAATGGGAGTTACCCACATCGGTTTCCATGCGATGCGGACACAATCTGAAACTCGCGTCTGTCACCATAACAACTAACAGTTTATGGCTGTGTCCGATTCGGTTATGATGCGCCTACCGCGTCCTTTGAATAATCGGTCGCCAGGGCAGACAGTTTTGTAAATATTGTTTTTTTATGAAAATCCATGGCTGGATGCAGCTTTTTCCTAGTGAAAAGGACATCTAACTGAAACACTCACACTCCCATGATGACCTAACCTTGAGGGGCACATGACACACTGATTGGGAGGCTAATGCCAACTATAATACAAACAACTCCATTTAGCCTCTTAGGTTTGGTCACCATCACAATGCGTTTTTGGGACAATATAAGTACAGTCTTTACCTAGTCACTGCATTACGGGACAGTGTGACCCAGTGTGCAATCCATGTGATGTGAGACGGAAAAGGTGGTGTTTTTTAAAACTCCTGGATAATGGATTTACCAAGGAATGACTACACCGTTACATTATGCAGCCACATAAGCTTAATTTTTATATGTGATTTACTGGTGTATCTTTGTGTCCCACACTTAAGTGGATAACCCCATCATAGTTAATGGTTTGTGTATGTAATTGTTTGTGTAATGCAGACACGACAACATGACAGTGTCCACCCTGTGACAGTAGTGTGCATAATTTCCATTGTGAAACGCTGGGTATGTGGTGTCCCACATCGGCCAATACATGATCCTATTGTGGGTACATTTGAACCATATGATTGTTCTCACAAACCTATATCTAGGCTTATTTGTTTGTGAGTTGTTAAGTATGTCATGCTTGCTTTACATGAACAGTGACGGACACTAGTGAAGTTTACACTACTGCACTCTAATTGCTGTGTCATCATACTTTAGAAACATGTCTAGCAAGGGTCAGAGTGCTGTGATATGTATCAAAGTTCAACCTTATTCATTGAAATGTGTATTTCCATTGGCATCTAGTTTTAGGTGTGGTCATATTTTATGTTCTATTTGTCGAAGTGCATGTTGCTTGGTACATTGTGAACTAATACCAACTGTGTTTACACTCTACACATAGGTATCACAGACAGCCTAGAGTGTACAGGCCCTTTCTAGACCTACAAACAGTGGCAGAACGGGACATCATCGGGAAATATAGTTTCACAAGGGCAACAATTCATGAGTTGTGCAAGCAGTTGTCACCTCATTTGAGACCTGGTCGTACTTACCCCACAGCACTAACCCCCAAGGTGAAGGTGATGGCAGCATAGCATTTTTTTGCCACGGGAACATTCCAGTACACAGTGGCAACATCGGGTGGAATGTCCCAGCCCATGTTCAGCAATGTCCATTGGGATGTGCTGCAGGCATTGCTCCATTACCTGGGCCACTACATCAAGTTTCCTAAACCTGGAGAGTTGTCGGACATCAAGGGTAATTTCTTTGCCCTAGGATGGATACCCCATGTAATTGGATCTATTGATGGCACCCATGTTGCGTTGATCCCACCACAGGCCAATGAACTGGTGTATCGCAACCGCAAACATTACCACTCCATCAATGTCCAGGTGAAGTGTTTGCCTGACATGTGCATCTCACACGTCTGTCCTGCGAAACAGCGTCATTCCACATTTGATCAGTCAACTGCAATCTGACCGTGCCTGGCTTGTTGGTGGGTGATGTTGTATGTGTATGTTGCAGTGTGTGTTGGTTTTATGTCAGATAGTGACCTGTTGTCAGACAACTAAAGTCTTTTCTGTGTTTGATGTAGGAGACATTGGATACTCCAACCAGCCATGTTTACTGAGACCACTGCGCAACCCAGTCACCCCAGCAGAAGTGCGCTTTAATGAGGCCCATGGTAGGACCAGGCGGATAGTGGAGCGGACTTTTGGCCTCCTGAAGACAAGATTCCTCTGTCTGGATAGGACTGGAGGAGCCCTCCAATATGCCCCATTAAAGGTGTGCCAGATCATCGCGGCTTGCTGCATGCTACACAACGTGGCTATATGTAAGGGCATACCTCTGATTTTTTGTTTGATCTGTATTAGATTTTAGCATATGTGATACATTCAGAAGATATATTCATTGTCAATAGAACCAGTAGGCAATCTCCGAAACAAATTATTCAAAACATTATAGCGGGAATTTGAACGTATAAAAATATTGATCTATATCCATGACGTAAATTACCTTACCATTGGTCTAGCAAGTAAATAAAGTCAACCCAAATATGTTAAACTTTCCTTATTGATATACTCAGTACAACCGTACTGTACCTGTACATATTAATTCCATACATACATCACAAATGGCTCCTCTCGACCATGTCGCTTCGACCGAGTGTTCGATCAAACGACCATACATATAACGTTTGAACTGTAAACGTTTGAAAGAACCAGGGAGGGAAAGCAGGGAAGCCTGTGTAGGGGGGGGCGGGGGGGAGGGGGAGCGGTCATTGTTCGTTACGATATTACCAATTAAACATTTGCACATATGCATACTTTATCATCAAAATATTATTACATGCTGGCCCGAGGTGTGTGATATATAATATGCTACACGTTCCAGATCACATTTAGAACACATTACAACACATATATTTACTAGCATTAATCGGTACTAGGAATGCCAGGGGGGTCATCCGGATTTACCATCTCATGAAGCGTGCTCAAGATTGCGTTCCATGCCATAGAAATGGGGTACTTGCGCAGCCGTACCGTATCTTCCCTCACCAATGAGACTGCTTCGGCCTTGGCCCAGTTCAACATAGATTGGGACCATGCCTTTATCGATGGGGGAATCTCCTCCCTTTCATCGGCTGGTGATAAGTCTTTAAGGCACCACCAAGCCCAGGTCTAAAAATCTAGAGGAGGCTTTACTTCTAGGCAATATCACAGTTATGAAGGCTTCCCACATACACGGCAGCGCTCTATCTGTGCTGGCAGCCAAAGATTGGATCACACCATGCCAATAAATTTGCAATTTGGGGTATATGTGGAAGATCGGCATCTACCAATTTACAACGTGGGCAACATGCATCTGCTCTATTAAAATATCTGTTAATCTTATCCAGGGATGAGTACGCTCTATCCACTATATGAAATTGGATCAGCCTAAAACGCGCATTTCTGGGGATCTGCCAAGGGCTTACCAACAGCATAGTCCATTCCTTGGGCGTGTATGGTCGCGCCATGTCAGTTTCCCATTTATTACGCAACGGCGCTAAATCCGTCATGGTGTGTTCTCAAATCGATTCTGCGAACCTTTTTACGAGATGTCGCCCCGTGCCCATCACATGTATATACTGCATTAGGAGATGTGTAGTGGGTTCCTGTGTGATGTTTCCCTAGTATCAGCCCAACATGGCTATCCAGGAAGCATGATTCAAGAATTGTCCAGGAGGGACGCCCTCTTCCTCAGACAGGGAGAGGAAAGGCTGCATCGCACCCTCCATGTATAGATCTCCCATTGTGTGTATATCTGCACCATGCCAGTCTGTGAGGTCAGTCACTCTGACTCGCCCTCCCCCTTTTGGCATACACAGTAAGAGAATTGCTGGCGCATATGGTATAACCTGCCTAGTAAGGCGTAATGCCTTACGAAAGCGTTTCTGAGCTATGTGCAGGGGAAGCGATGCATGTGGCCTAGTGCATGGATGAAAGAGAAAAATAATTCTATCCAATGTGCACTGGGCCCATGTTCCGCTATGTCTGCAAGGTGTAGCTCCGCCACCCATTGTATTTGAGACACCAAATAATAATGTTCCATGTTGGGTAGGGCCAGCCCGCCCTGTGACCGAGGCAAGTATAATTTTGCTAACGCCACCCTGCATCGCGTTTTGTTCCAGATAAAATCCCTCATAATGCCTTCCAGTGATCGTAAGAAGGACGCCGGTAAATATATCGGGAGGTTAGCAAAGTAATAGAGTAGATGCGGCAGCATCACCATTTTTATGAGCTCCACCCTACCTACAACTCAGAGGTTAAGTGTTTTCCAAAAGTCAATTTTGGATCTTAAAGCTGTGACTGCTCTGGAGAGATTGCCGTCCAGGAGATCCTGATCATTGTGATGTATGCGTATACCCAAATATCAGAACACTAGTTGCCATGTCACCAAATCCCCATCCACCACCATGTGAGGAGCATCTATCCCAGGGGTAAAGAGGAATAAACAACATTTACCCCAGTTCACACCCAGTCCGGACAGAGAAGCAAATAATTTCAGCGTGTCTGGAATGATCTGCGGAATTGCCTGTAGATCTTTAATACAGAGCAAGATATCATCCGTATACAGCGAAACAGCGTGCAATTCATCCCGGAGGTGTATCCCCCAATGTGTTGCTGATTGACTCAGCGCCATTGCCAATGGCTCTATAGCCAAGGAAAAGATCAATGGGGAAAGGGGACACCCCTGCCTAGTTCCCCTTCCTATCGATATGGGGCTAGAAAATAGGGTTCCCAGACGAACCCAAACTGCAGGTGTTCCATATAATAATTTGATTAGACTCAAAGTATGACCCAAATCCAAAGCGTCGCAGCACCTCAAACATATATGGCCATTCAACCGTATCGAACGCTTTTTCTAGGTCCAATACTAGGCAGCCTGCTGTTGGCCGATCCATCGCGACACTGCGCATCACCCGAAAGAGTCTGCGAATATTGAGAGATGTGCTTCGGGCTGGCACAAAGCCGTTTTGGTCCTGATGGACCAAATACTGGGTGACCGGTGCCAATCTACCTACCAAAACTCCTGCTAATATTTTATAATCCCCTTTCAGCAATGCTAGGGGCCGATAAGCACTCGTGTGCGTGGGATCCCCACCCGGCTTAGGAAGTGTGATCAAGGTAGCTTCTGTCATAGAGGCCGGGAGGGAAATACCGTCTAGTGCTTCCGTAAATACCTTAAGTAATTGCGAGCTTAAAAGGTCAGCATACGTTTTATAAAATCCGTGAGGATGACCATCAGGGCCAGGCACCTTGCCAGATGGCAAAGCACGCATTGTACCTCCCACCTCCTCCAGTGTAAGCAGGGCATCCAGTTCTGTACGCTGCTCGGGCGTAAGGGTAGGGAAGGAGAGGCCATCCAGAAAATTGTGTATCTCTGTCTCTGGGACACTCAAAGCAGACCTATATAGTTGCGTAAAATGTGTGGTCAATTCGCTATGTATTTCATGTTGAGTATATTTGAGTCCCCCTCCCAGGTACCGGAGAGCGGTGATAGGTCCTACCGATTGTTCCTGTTTGACCAGCCAGGCCAGAAGAGGCCCTGATCGGTCCACTTTAGCATGCGCAGACGCTGAATGCGCCGCAAAATTTAGACATTGCGGACGTTCTTAGAGTTCTGCGTGTTTCCTAAGTGCCTCTAACAAGGGGGCAACATCTGGAGCATCTACAATCGCTTGGGATTCTAGTGCCAGCAGCTCTTTCTACTGAGAGTAGATCCAACTCTATCTGCTTTTGCAGTCCGCAACCCAGTCCCAGACACTTCCCTCGGAGCGTAACTTTCATGGCCGCCCACTCCACCATAGAGGACGAAGCCGACCCGGAGTTGTGTTTAAAGTACTCGCCTATAGCTTCCCCCACCGAATCCCGAAAGACTGGGTCTTCAAGCATCGCCGGCTGTAACCGCCACGTAGGGACGTTAGAGATCCCACTTTCCCACGTGAGTGTGACATAGTGTGGGTTGTGATCGGAGTGGGTACGCCCCCAATAGTCTGAACCTATTACGTAGGGAAGTAGGGAGGGAGAGCTGAAAAACCTGTCTAACCTGACATGCAAATCATGGGGCACTGAATGAAAGGAATAAACCCTCACACCGGGATTACGATGCCTCCAGACATCGATCAGGTCCCACCCACACGCCCATCCTTTCAATACCACGGAATTGGCCGTGGCAGTCGTACCCCTAAGTGGGGTAAAAGATCTGTCCAAGCTCGTATCCAATACACTATTGAAGTCTCCTCCAATTAACCATGGTATATCACATCATTTCGTCAGCAATTGGGACAGCGGTCTAAGAAACTGGCCCTGTTCTGCATCAGGAGCGTACACATTCCCTAACAGAATTTAGTGTCCATCCAGTTTGCCTTTCAGGAATACATATCTACCCTCCTTGTCGACAATGACCTCCTCCACTGCAAAAGGCCTGTCTGGGCGAATCCAGATCAGAGCCCCCCGTGCAAATAAGGAATAGTCAGTAGCATATACTTTACCCCTCTATTTACGCTGCAGTCTGGCTGTTTCCACCGCATTTAAATGCGTCTCTTGTAAAAGAGCAATACGCACATTATGTCCCTTAAGATAAGAATAGACCGCATACCTGCGGGATGGCGTACGGAGGCCCCGCACATTCCATGTGATTATCGTGTGATCTGTCCTGGCACTACACTATGTAGAAATTGGAATGCACCTTGACCTATGCATGTAGCTGTGTGTAGAAATCGGCAATTGACTAAATCGTCCCCTATACCCCCCAGAAGGACTCCTGCAATTAGGAAGAACAAGGGTAGACCAACAAGGTAAGGGAAAAGCATTATAAGAGCTGCCCCCTTAACCACAGGGTGCTGCCCAAACTCGACGAGCAGCAAAGTAACCATGTGCCCAACTGGTTCCCTAAAGAAGGGAGAAATGGAGGGGATGTGTAACCGTGCAGGGCATGCCACTGTGAATCCCCAAATGACTCATAAACGTGTGTATAACGATATGTCTATCGGAGAATAACCCACAGGCACTGTGTGCAGGCCCAAGTGCAGCACCCAATGAGCAGGCATCACTATACTGTAAAACAATACAAAAGTTACAATGTCAAGGCAGTTCTTTAGGCCGTTCATGATGTAAGCGCTATCCCCAGTCTGTTTCATACAATACCATCCGAAGTCTGTGGTGTGACGTCGGGCATTTGTAGTGAAACAGTATCCGACAGTACCGCCTCTGACGAGCCCCCATCTCCTGAGGAATGAAGCGATGTTTCATCTTTATCATCCAGCTCCGCAGTTTCTGCCAGCTGCTCCACAATTCGAACCACAGCCTGTCGCTCCCGACGGATCTGGTTCGGGCCAGGTGCCACCGAGAGGCTAAGGAGCTGCTTCCTGGGTCGTTGCCGACGACGTCCCACTCCGCTTGCCTCGCCATTCCAGGTACCTGATGTGCCCGTAGGTCGTGGGCCCGAGTACTGTCCCGAAGTCTCTATCCCATCCCAAGCATCCTGAGGTGTCAAAGAACCTGGTTTTCCCATCAAAGACCACACGGAGTCTTGCGGGAAAGAGCAGCGAGTAAGAAATGTCCAGTTGCCAAAGCTTCTGCTTGACAGGTAAGAAGGACCCTCGTTGAAGCTAAACCTTTATCGTATAATCAGAGAAGATCAGGACCTTGGTATTCTCAAACTTGACCTCAGCCATTTTTCTGGTTTCCCATAGGATCATGTCCCGGTCTTTGAAATGCTACAACTTAAAGATGAGTGGGCGTGCTCTAGCTCCTGGAACCGGTTTCCTACCTGGGTCGCGGTGCACTCGTTCAATAGTGAAGAATGGGGAGAATGAGGTTGACGGTAATATGGTCTTGAGCCACTGTTCCATGAAGGCTACAGCATCCTGACCTTCCGCTCCTTCCGGCAGCCCAATCAGGCGTATATTATTCCTCCTGGAGCAGCCCTCCGCGCCTTCCACCCGCTCCTCAAGATGTCGTATTCTGACCTCATGCGCATTTTGTTGCTTCTCCTGTAAGTTAGTGGCAGGCTTCAGTTCCGCAATGTCTTGCTCCACAACAGTAACACGTTCCTTTAGTTTCCGGTGATCAGCGTGTAGCAGTGTGAGATCCAAGGCAACTTTATCTAGTTTGGCTTCCATCGACTCTCTACAGCGCTCTATGCATTCAGGATAGCGTCTAAACGATTATCCAGGGGGTCCGGCAGTACTGATGATTACGTTTGATCAACATCAAATGGGCCAGTGGCCTGCGAGGAGGCCCACGATCCAGTTCCCCTAGTGCGGCCCATCAGTTTAACTAAACCCGTCAGCTCTCTCCAGTTGTCTCGATGCGTTCTGCAGGATATACCAATGTACTATCACCTAGTCGCCTGACTCGCCACGCTATGTCTGTGAACAGGAGTGCAGTCTCAAGCAGCTCCAGGCCCAGAACCAGCTCCGTGTATGCGGCGGTATAGGCCTGTCACGGCCAATGTCACAGCTCCCAGTCCATCTGACTAAATTTGTGCATACATCCACAGCAAATAGACTACCCCGTCCCAGGAAATCCGTTGCCACAATCCGGTGCCTCAGAACTTCCCCTCAATAAGCTGTCTGCACTCCACAGCCCCCCGATGCTCCCCTTCCGTCTACCAGGCGATCACCAGTATCGCCACGGGCCTCCGCATGTCGTGGGGCTTGTCCAACAGGCCACGTCTCAGGAATATACAGCCGCTCCTCACCTCGTCCGGCCGGTCACCTACACCACCGCTACGATTTAACACGGAACCCCCCTGGTGGCAGTCGTCTTCACTCACCGGCTGTTCCCATATGTTGGATATACCCCTCCACCGACTTCCTGGCTCAGCCCCGGCTCAGGCCGCTCACATAGACAGTCACTGCTCATCTAGTAGGCACGATGGTCGTGGGCCCAACAATAGCGGCCGCACTCGCTCCAGGAGCGCCACGCAGTACACGTTAATGCGGCCTTCACCCCTGCCACTAGGGCGGGCCGACCCAGTTCTTCTCCACCCCTAGGAGCCGTATCCAGAAGTCCGTGAGTTGGCAGCACCCACCTTCGCTTCAGCCGAGCGCTGCTATATTCAGCTTCCCTTATGCCCCGCTCAGATGTCTGGCAATGTGGTGCGTATCACTGCACCAATCTCGCCTCGCACTCCGGCCGGAGCTGCAGGCCGGTCTCACCATAGGCCTCACCCAGGCCATACCCACCCTGCTCAAACCCGTCCCAGGGCTCTGGCATTCACACCCCTCCTCCCCCACCCCCGGGAGCAGGTGTGCCGCAGGGTCTGCCACTGGCTGCCCCAATCGTCCACGGCCCAGGAAACAGAGGAACGCCCCAACGGCCTTCTCTTTTACTGCGTGGGCCGGCAGGTCTGGTACCACACCTCTGTCAAGGCTGCATTCAGAGTCCCCGTTGCCGGCACCGCCTGCCTCCACTAACTTCAGGTCCTGCTGCCTACTGCCTCATGCGTGCCCCGCTCCGATATCGAGCAGGGCAACGCACGCCGCAGTCCCGCTTCCTCTGTAACTGCCGGGCGGAGCTACGGGTTGGATTCGTCGCAGGCCCAGCCCGGGCCGCGCACCCTCGGCCTCAGCTCGTCTCTCGGTGTCGGCGCCCACACTGACATATTTCCAGCGCAGTCAGCGTTTCAAGGGCATACATACCTCTGATAGTGGACGACGGAGACCAGCAGGTGCCACCGAGGGAGGATCCAGGACTGGGCCATGATGACAGTGGTGATGATGATGGCATGGATTTGAGACAACAGCTTATCCACAACTTTTTCACATGGCTGTATGCAATGAGAGGAGGTGACTAACCCCAATTGTTTGTTGTTGTGTTGCAGGTGGACAATGTGTATGTATGCTTGTGAGTGTCTGATAATTGTCCTGAGGTTTTTTTCTAAGATGCGTCTTTGAAATGGGCAGGTTAATGTGTACAGTGTTACCACGAAGCATAGCTAGTGTTCACACTGACATTTTTGTGCTTTAGATGACATACTTTGCAGAATTGTACTACCTAATTCCTGTTTACCTGACTGTTCTATGTTTTTTCTTACCAGGGTAGTTTGTCATGTGATCTACAGAGTGGACCTGCAAGTTGTGACCTCAAGACACATGATGCTGTGACAGACTCCGACATGGAAATGTTGCAGAACTCCCTGTCACACATTTCCTTCAGACCTAATAGACAGTTAATTTTGTTTTTAGTGCCTTTCAGTACTGTGTGATGTGTTTTGACTTTGTGTTCAGGCACCAGGTTGTATCTGGAGAATAAACCTGTGTTCCACATCGAGGTGTGCCTTGTCTGTTATCACACTTCCAAGGAGATTTCTAATCAAAGTTTGACCATGATGAACTGGTTTGCTAACACTGATTGTTGATTGTGCTGGCAAATAGTGATAGTTTTGTAGACAATTGACTTCCAGTGAATCTGTACCGTGTACTACATGTTTTGTGATAACAAGGCTGTGTATATCTATCATGCTGTGCCAAGGTATATTTACTCACAAGCCCTTAGTTTACTTTTTGGAAGTAATTTGTTACCGATGTTGTTGACACTTTGTTCATTGTGATTTTGCGGGTGATTACAATATGTACATTTGGAATTCAAAGTCACGACATGAGCAAGTATTTTAATGTAAAGTGTTTTATTTTTGTACATAAAGTGATAAAAATAAAGCCACACAATGGTGGTGTCCTCACAAAGAAAAATAGACCGTGCAGATAGGAGTTGATAGTGTTTGTAGATGAAATTCTCCAAGGTAAAGCCACAGTTATTTGAGTCCAAAGTCCAACTTTGACCTTCCATCCAATGTGGGACAGTTCTTGATGACAGTCAACAAAGTGAATGCTTGGCACACACTGGATGATATCAAGGCACATTGTCACTTCCTGGGGGTGGTGCCTTGCCAGTCGACTCTCGGATTTTTCCTCGGACGCCCCTTCCCACATTTGGGTGGGGGACCCACAGCTGCAGGCTCCTGGGGTACTGGAAACTCTCCGCTAGACTCCACGTCCCTCCCTGTGGCTTGTGTTGATGGTCTAGATGTTGTGGGCACACAGGTAGATGTGGTCAAGTGAGTTGCAGTCTGGTGGAGGCTGGTACCAATGTCCCACAGCACCCCAGTCATGTAGTCAATTTTTTGATTGAAAGTGTCCAGCCGTTGGCTTTGGCCTGCCTGCAGCTGCTCGATGTTACGGAGGATCCCTATTACCTGGCCCATTTCTCTCTGGTAACCCTCGTAGGCGTTGATCACCCGGGAGAGGTTTGGGTGATCATCAACGGCAGAACCAGCTGCTTGACGGCGTAGATCCACACGACCCCTTCCACCACCCCTACCCACCCAGGCAGGCCCAGTTGTTGGTTGCACAGCCAACACTGAGCCTCCTTCCTCATTGACTGGGGTGTTGTTGTCGGTCAACTCCAGAGTGCTTTGTGTTGCTGTGCTGTTGGCGGTGTCCCAGGCTGCTTTGTCCGTCAGGGTAGGGGTCAGCTGGGTGTTGTCAGCAGTGGTGGGAGTGGTCTCATTGGATCCTTGTTGGACTTGGAACTTTTGGCAGGTTCACCCCTAAACTTTTTGCCTCTTCTGTGACCTGGTGTTGGTAGTTTTAGGCCTCTGGGCACTTTAGCACTGTGGTCCAGTGTAAAGTGCGTGCCCTCTCTGTGTGCATTTGGTAAGGTTGGCCTGCCCTCCCATAGGAATGCATTGAGGATTCCCTGATTAAGTGTGTCAGTGGTAATCCCTGGTTGGGAGGAGCAGCGCGGTCAAGTTTAGTATGTATGAAATTGTGAGAATAAATGCTGCGCAATGGTGTGCGCAGATTTATTATGACTGTGGGAGAAATGCCACTTTTAGAAGTTGGCATTTCTGTGTGCTATGTGTCTGCCTGCCTGATGTGAATTGCAAGTCTGGCTTGTGAGTGACAGGGGCTGGGAGGTGTGTGTGGCTCCAGGAGGGGCAGGGTGAGTCAGCACTAGGCTGAATGGGACATCCGTGCTGGGAGTAGTGGGAGGAGTAATCCCCTGACTCTGAATAGGACTGTGCCCAGCCTGGACAATGCTGGCTCTGCCCCCTGTGGTGTGTCTGATCACCTAGCCCCCACCTGACAAAGGGGAAGAGGAGCTTGGAAAACAAAGTGCTCCAATTCCTCCCTGAACCAGTTGCATCTGGTTTCCCCATGCCCTGCACTACAGACAAAAGATTGTGTGGTATAAATATAGGGGCTGTGACCCCATGAAAATGTTCTGTACTTGTTCCTGAACATGCGGGGGTGTGCTGCTGCTGGGGCCCAGGAGGAACCGCCATGAGGGCTTGCCTCTCTGGGCCCAGCATGGCCCCCTTGATCCCTAAAGGAACTTTTTGCTTGGACCTTTAGTTGCTGTAGATCCTCCAGGACCTTAGAGGACTTCTGGCTGCATCTAGCGCCTCGTGAGCGCTGGATTTTCATTTCCCCAAGGAGGGGAGCGTGGGCTGCGCAGCGCTGAGCTGCAGCCCTTGGAGAGGGAATTCCGGTGTGAGGGATTCCCCCGTGATGCCTAAAGCGGCGGGTGCCCACCCCGCTTATTTGATATTTAAATAGTGGGTGCCCACCCCACATGGCCGCTTTGTTTATTTTTGATGCGGGTGCCCATCCCGAGTTGTCTGCCTTAGCGAGAGCCCACCCCGCGTTCTACTTTTGAAAATCACCGCCGCGGCCCGAGACGCTAAAGAAATCTTCTCCGGGCCGCTGCTCAGCGCGACCCGGAAGTCAGGCGTTGCCTTTGCCTGGTTGTGGGCGGGGCCGGTAACAGGAAGCCCCGCGTATGCTGAGGAGAAGCCGGATCGTCGGCGGGGCTGCCATGCCTGGAGAGAGCCCCGCATGCTGCGAGGAGACCGGGAGAAGTGATGCCGGTCCCGCAGCAAAGAAGTGGAGAGCCTGCAGAGCTGAGCAGCAGGAGAGCCTCCCCAAACAAGAGCCGGTGAGTGAGGGCTCTAAGGGGGTTGTACTGAGCGAGGCACAGGACCGGTGCTTAGGGAGTCTGAGCGGCCCCGCCTGACAGAGGGCCGCTCCACCGATGGGCACATTGTTTTAGGGCCCCCGTGGGGGTCCAGAGGGCCCAGGGGTGCCCGTATCCTTTTGTTGGCAATTTTCACAGTTGCCCCGCTTAACAGTGGGCAACTGCAACGAAGGGGCGATTTGATTTAGAGAAGCCCAGTGGGGCTGAAGAGGCACAGATGTGCCAGGGCCCCTTCATGTTGCTTATTCCCAGCTGCGCCGCACCAGCGCGGGCAGCTGCAACGTTTTTGCCCATTTGCTCGGAAGGCACAGTCGGTGCCAGTGCCCCACATTTGAGTTTCACAGCTATACAGCACTTAGTGACAGCTGCAACGTTTAGGTCCACAGTTCTTTGGGGGCATTTTCAGTGAGACAGGAGTGAAGTGCACTCCTGTGCCCCAGCGCAATTGCGCACGTGGATACTGCTGCATTGGCAGCCGCCTTGACATTTGGACATAGGGCATTTGAGCCCCTTTGAGAAGGCCAGTTGGCCAGGGGGACTGTTAGGTTTGTAGGGCACCAGGCCCTAAGGTGATTTATGTGGTGCTAGGAAATGTGATTCCTGTCCTGAGAGTTATGCACCGTGATTTATGCCTCTAATGTGGTTTAGGTTTATGAGGTGATTTGCATTCTATGATTTATGTTTAGGATGTTATTCCCTAATCTAAGAGTTCTGTTTATGTGCTACTGCATAATGTATTTATGCTTGTGAGGTTATTGTCTAATGCGTTTAGACTTATGAGATGATTGCATAATGTGTTTATGCTGGTGAGGTTGGCGCAGAATATATTTCACGCCTAATGTGATGACTGCATAATGTTTATTCAATTCAATTAAGTCTTTATTTCGACCGTACTGATCATAAAAGACAATAAATAAATAAAATCACCAAAAAAGTACATACATTATCGCCAGTACTTAGCAATAACAGTTCGTGAAAGCTAAAAATACATGATAAAAACAAACAAGCTTTTGTTTAGTTAAAAGAAGGCTTGTACAATTTATAAAAAGTTTAAAATCAATTCTGACCAGTGGCAGTAGTTTATGGAAATTGCCTTTCATTACGTCTGGGTTCTAAAACCATATAGAACTAGTCATACTACATACTAGGGTCCCGATACTGGCTAGAAAGTGTAGTACATGACAGAGTGACAAAAACAGAATGGAAAATGGTGGTTGTGAATAATCACTGTCGCCGGCTACTTGCTTTCGATCTTATGTCGGATTCTCCACACCCAACCTAGGAATTTTGCTAAGGCTATCACGATAGCCTCCTGAGTGCTTGTCTTCAATATTCGCAATGCAGTAGCACTCAACCTGGTACCCATAGTCGAGCAAATTGGTTTAAGCCATTTGCTTCTTGGGGAACTATATGCTGGACATACAAAGAAGATGTGGGATATTGACTCATCCATGTTCTGGCAATAGGAACATTTGCTGTCTAGGGAGTGATACCAGGTTTTAGTAAAATCTTTGATCAGTAGTGTACCTGTCTGAAACTGGAAGAAATGTTTCCTGTCAATGGGCTTTGTTATGAAGTCCCAGAAATCTTCATACAATGGTTCCGACTTGTGCCCCAGGAAGATACTGGTCAGTGATGACGAGCTAGAGGAACACAAATTGCCAGCTCTGATCATTGCCCAGTATGCTTCTTTAAAAGCTTTTTTGGGGGGAAACATGTTATTCACCGGGTCTTCCCACAAGTGACTCATGCCCATGTTCACTAAGGAGCTTTTTACCCTCTTTAGCCAGCTAATCTTGTGAGAGGTGTCGGCATCTCTAATGTCTTGGAATGCTTGGGCATAGTGGGATAACTCCGGGGTGGACCATAGTCTTCTCCAGTAGGCTAATGGTCTAAATCTGGCAGCCTCTGCCAGGGTGTTACACCCTAGATCAAAATATAAGGGTGTGAGTGGTGTACTTTGGGGAAGGCCAGTTAGACCTCTCACAAATCTATTTTGAGCCAGGACTAATGGGGACAGATTTTCGAATCCCCAGAGTTCTGCGCCGTAGAGGATGGAGGCCATAACCTTGGTATTATATATCTTAAGTACAGGGCCAACCGGCTTAGTCTGGGAGAGCCTGTGTTCTTTCAGAAGTGCTCCTGCTAGCTGGGAGTGCTTAAGTGCCATAATATCTATCTGGGGTTTCCAGTCTAGTTTACGGCCTACAGTTATTCCAAGGTAGGTAAAAATATCCGTTTGTTCCAATGGCTCCTTATTCATAACAACACTTGCCTTAATTACTTTGTTTGTGCAGCACCATAAATTTGGTTTTGTCCACATTTACCACTAACTCGTGTGCCTTACAGAATGACTCGAAGCGGCTTAGTGCTCGCTGCAACCCAACTTGAGTTTTTGATAGAATTAGGGTATCATCAGCGAACATAAGTATTGGGACCTTTTTGCCTGCAACAGAGGGAGCATCGGTAGAGTGTTCTGAAAAATAATTAACCACCCCGTTTATAAACAATGAAAACAGGGTGGGAGCCAAAACACACCCTTGGCGTACCCCTTTTAGGATTGGGAACCTGGGGGTGGTGTTTCCTTGTGATCCCCAACGGACCTGCGCATAGTTGGATTCGTGCAGTTTAACTACAAGCTGTAAGAGCTCTAAAGGTAGGCCTAGGTCTTTCAACACGGCCCAGAGTTTGTTTCTCGGGACCGTGTCGAATGCCACTTTGAGGTCTACGAAGGCAGCATAAATAGTGCCGCCCGCTAGCAGTACGACACGCCAATAGATTAAAACAAAATAAAAAACTTGGTCGATTGTACTTACGAGGGCCCTAAAGCCTGCCTGGAATGGGGATAGTATGTTATTCTCTGCTATCCAAATCTGAATTCTGTTCAGCACTAGCCTGGCCATAATCTTTTGGGTGGAGTCAATCAGACTGATTGGCCTATAATTGCTAGGGCTAGAACGATCCCCCTTTTTTATAAATGGGTAGTATTTCGGCTCCTCGCCAAGAGTCGGGAATAGGAGCTCCGCTAGCTATCGAATTGGAAAGTATCAGGATGTCCTTGTCAGATAGAAACAAGTCCGCCGGGATACAATCAGGGCCGGGGGCCCTACCCTTTGGCGCTGAGTTCATGGCGGTTTCCACTTCACTTATAGTAAATGTTACTGTTGAATCTATGTTTGGCACTTGAAAAGGAGAGACATTCTCTCCTACTGCAAATTGGTTCTCAAAGAAGGAGACCCACTGATCAGGCGCTATGTGGTTTTGGGGTACGTTTCCTGAGCCTCCTCTACCCCACTTTACCAACTGCCAAAATGATTGCATATTTTTCATTTTGCTGGCCTGTAAAAGATCTAGCCACCGTAGTTCGTCCCATTCCTTTTTTGCTACTGTTTGCGTGGATTTATACTTTTTACGTGCTATTTTGATTTTGCCCATGTCCTTGGTTTTAATTGCCCGGGACAGTTGCTTATATGTTTCCTTACAGGCCTTGTTATACCAATGGTCATGTTTAAGTGGGGGTCTCTTAGATGTATTATGGGGTTTGGCAAAGAAATACCTAATCTTGTCAAACATGGCCTCGTGGACTTGGGTAATATTAGAATTAATTTCACCTTGGTTATTAAATTTATGTAGACCATCTAGTGTACTCACCACCACTTCTTTCATTTTTTCAAGGGAACTTTCATTTTCAACTATCCTAGACCATTTAATCCTCCTCATGTCGTTACTTATAATAGCATCAGCAGTCTCACTTTCGTTGGCTATGGGAAAGGGTATTACGTGGCCAGATACCTTAAGCTTTAACAACAATGGGTTATGGTCACTTTCGTTCCTCGCACAAACCTCCATATCAACAAGAGATGGCCAGTTCTCTATATTAATGAGGATGTAGTCGATACGACTGCTTCTCAGGCTATTACTGTATGTGTGGGATCCTAGGCGATCAGAAGGTGTACGACCGTTCACTGCCCCTTTCTAGGCTAAATGCTTTGAGTTGGAGCGCTGCCTCTGTCCATTTTTTAATAGGTGGCATCTCCAGTTGGGGAATACCCCATTGGGCGTCTTCATCTGCACTGAGGTAGATATCCTCAGTGTCCGGAGGCTCAAATGTGGTGTTAAAATCTCCTACTATGACTAGGTTATAGCCTTCACTCATTGTGCATAATATGATTTATGATTGCAGGACGATGCTGAGTACGAGGTTTTGCCAGTAATTACTGGTAAGTATTCTACATCTACAATTTGTGCTACATTTATTATAAGTTCTACATTTACTCTTTTCACTTTGTGATGGTTCTGACAGTGGCCCAATTGCCCCTGTCATGTGTATATAATCCCCTGTAGATATTGCCCAGTGCCTGTTGGCACAGTATAAATGTGTGATTACTATTCTATGTGTTTATGATAATACAAAGGCTATTTTTGATATAACCTTGTGTGGAGTTCCTTTTGTAGTGTGCCTAGTGTGTGTGTGTGTGTGTGTGTGTGTGTGTGTGTGTTGCGCAAACCCTTTACACATTGCCTCCGGGATAGGCCTGACTGCTCGTGCCAAGCTACCAAGGGGGTGAGCAGGGGTTATCTTCGGCGTATAACTCCCTTGCCCTGACTAGAGTGGTGGTCTCTGCCTGGCTTTGGCGCAAGCCTTAGCCAACCAGAGATCCCATTTCTAACAATCCTGCTGTAGCTGCTGGTGCTGTGTGCTGACCCAAACCTGATAGGTCAGGTTGGTCCTCGTCGTCCGAGAATGTGTGAGTCTTCCATGCCAGAGAGCTCCTGGTCGGCCATAGTCTGGGACTGGCAGTCCTCATTTGGTCTGGGGGTGTTCCCAGCTCACCCTGTAAGTAGAGAAATGACACAATCATTAATGTGAATGTCCACTGCACCTCAAATCATACCCATTACACAGAAGACTGAACCTAAAAATAAGTTAATGAAGATAGGTTGGCCTCCTTCGTCCATGATGCTGTCCTATGTTTTTAGAGAACAATGCAATTCTGAAAAGGTGTGCATAGGTGATCATGTCCACCTATGTGCATAAATGGGCATGTTGTGTTTAGTTCTCATAACATGTTCAAAGACATTGACTGGTAACTGACACACTGTGGGTGACACTGGTGGGTTGGTGTTCTCCACATCTGTAGGATAACAGTGACATTTGTACTCTCTAGTTCACCATGTCAGGTCTGTGTACTGGGTTTAGTCCATGCCTCGGCAGTCACATGTGTGTGGCTGCCTACACACTCAGTCTGTTGCTTTTCCTGGAATTTTGTGGTTATGGTGTGAGTGAGGTGCTTATTGTTCTCATCTCATGACACTCAAGTGAATGCCTGTAAGGAGCCAAATGTGTGACTGCTTAGCTTTGTGCCTACACAGATCATGTATTTTGTAAATTGACTCCATAGTCAGATGAGATCTCAAACTCTGCTTTCTGCTATTTTGTGGCTAACTAATTTCATGAGCTGAGGTTTGAGTTCTGATGGTCTATTTGTGAAACTTACACCCCTCCTCCCACCCAGCCCAACCTGGCTACCAGGAAGAGTGTTGTCCAGACAATGATGGGAAGTGTACTTGCAAGATGGTTGTCCCTGGTGCCTGATGTTTGGAAAACCAGGTTAAATTTGGTTAGTTGTGATCAGGTCAGACAGCAGCCCCTAGTGTCAGCCATCTTGCTAGTACACCTCCACTCACTGTCAGGTAAGCAGAGTCCCAGGTAGGCTGGTTGGGATGGGTGGGAAGGTATATGTAGGACAGGGCCTGATGGGAGTTGTAGTCAGTGCAACTACTCCTCATCCCACCCAGCCCAACAAGCCCACCTAGAACTGTGTTTCCCTGACAGTGAATGGAAATGTTCTGTCAAGATATCTGACACTGGTGCCTGGTGTCTGAGTTGAACACAACTCCCATCCAGGTCTTTTGCTCTGAACACCATCCCCAGTGTAAGCCATCTTACAGTCCATTTCCACTTACTGTCAGGTAAGCATAGTTCCAGGGGTGTGGTTGTGCTGGTTGGGAGGAGGAGTGTTTGCACGAATATCTCCCATCAGGCCCTGTCCTACACACACCTTCCCACCCAGCACCAAAAGTGTACCTGGAACTCTGCTTTCCTGACAGTGAGTGGGAATGTACTATCAACATGTACACTTCCTGCATTGTCTGTACACCACTCTTCCTGGTGGGCTGTGTGGGCTGGGTAGGAGGAGGAGTTTTGCACTGACTCCATCTCCCATCAGGCCCTGTCTGACACTGGGGACTGGTGTTTGGAGCGCAAAGCCTTGGTGTGAGTTTTGAAGAAGTGTGTACGTGGTAATAGTTTTAAGCCTTTTCATTTTCATTGCAGGTATGTGGTTTATCTATATGACATACACATCACATGTTTTTTAGAATCTAAAAACGGTCATTTAGTTAACTGGGTCCCTTACAGTGATGTCTGTAGAGGTGTAATTGCTAACTTTAGTGGAATGTGGAGTAGCTACTTACCAGACTCCGGTCCTTCTGTGAGTCCATACACGCTCTCCGGCAGAAGGATGGCACGCACCTTCTCCTCCCAGGAAGTGAAGTGCACAGGTGGTGCAGGAGGGCCACCACCAGTCCGTTGTGTGTTCAGATTCTTCTGCACACAGTTTTCTGACCCTCCTTCTCACTTCATACCGCCTTCTCTTGATATCATCCAGTGAGCGCAGGACAGATGCTTCATTGCTCACCTTGCCGCCTATCCTGTCCCACATCCTATTTTTCTGGCTGATGGGGGTCTGTTGTACTAGGGTCCCAAATAAATGTGGCTCTACTTTGACGATTTCATCTACAAGCACTATCGACTCCTTCTCCGTGAAACATGGCTGCTTCCTCTGGGGCAGGTGAGGGTGAATATAAAATTGAGGGTATGTTTGAAAGACGGTATTTAACAAAAAAAGGATCTGTGCAAGTTGTGGGGGGGGATGAAGTGTGTGAGTGTGTGCAAGGCTGAGAGCAGGGAATGAACACCGACTCCTCTATGGGCTGGCAGTAGTAGTGTGTGAGCAAAGGATCATGGTCATTTTTTTGGTCTTTATATCGGTGGATTGGTGGGCGTGCCTAATATCTATATATATTTTTTTTAATTTGGCGCTGCCTATGCTTGTTGTTGTGACAGATTTTGGCATTTTACACTTGCCATGTGGAACACAAACCGACACGGTTCCAAAACCGCGTTGGATGCATCGTAATCTGTTCGGCGGGTCAACCGATGCTTGTACGTAACTGGAATGCCTATGCGACAGCATTTCCGAACGACGCGGTCGGGCGGAATGCTTTCTGACCGACTCAGTCGGATTTTAACCTGCTATGCATCGTAATACGGCGGTCGGAGAGCTCGCGGTCGAGTCGGTCGGAATGTTTCCGAGGACGAGTCGGTTGGAGGTCTTTCAGAGACAGAGCAAAAAGAAATATATATTGAGGTGAAAGACAGAGTTGAGCAGGGATTCTGCTATGACAAGACAGAGTGTTCATGCACATCATTTAAGCCTATACTGTTGTATATCAGAGGTCAAGATGGCACTGGTAAAAGCATTTTAATACAAGTTCTTATTGCTCTTGTGTCAAAATGTTTTTATTGAAATATTTTAAAGGGTAGAAGCGCATTGTAAGACACCAATCTATTCTTTAGGCCAATTGCATCCGCATGCTATAGACAGTTCCAGAATTCCTAAAACAGAAAACTTGGCACAGATTGGCGTGAGTATAAATAGCATTTGGGGGTCATTATAATTCGTCATATTTCTAATCATATATTGTCAGATACCCTTATTAAAAGGAAAAGAAAGACAACATCATAAAAGCCATTACAACAACCTGCATGACCGGAGTTAACAGTTGCTTATGAAAAATGTCTTTATTCTTATAATGGGGAGGGGCGGCGGAGCACAAGAGGGCACCCCCACTGGGAGGACCACATCCAAGAAGTACTTTGTTTATCTTCAGGGGCGAACAGGCGAGCATGGTCAGGCTAAGTCTGGAAAAGGTGAAGTGCTAGTAGTCGGGCGGGCAGGAGAATAGGGGGGGCCCCTCCGAGAGGTGTTGTACTAAGGGGCCCCATATATAGTAAAAACTCTTCAGTGTATCTGCTTATATGTCTGTCGTGCGCTCCAGAGCCAGGGCCTACAATTTCCTAGAATACCATTTGGAGAGGGTAGGGGCCTCCGGCCTCTTCCAGGCTGCAGCCAGGACCATTTTGGCCGCCCCCAGACAGAGATATAAGATGAAGAGATTCACCCATTGATTGACGGTTCAAAGCAGGGTCCAGTAGGCCCAACAGAACATGTCCCGGGCTCTCAGAGATTGGGTAGCCCAAAATCTCCCTAACCGGCGACAGAATTTCCCTCCAAAATGGTCGGATGGAGGGGCAGTCCCACCAAATATGACGAAAAATTCCCAACATCCCACAGCCTCTCCAGCATCTATCCATAGCGCTAGAGAATATTGTATGTAACTTCTCGTGATAGAGGTACCAATCGTATAAAATCTTACATTGTGCTTCCCTCAGGGCCATAGAGCGATTATACCTAGTGATATTGCTGTAAAGTGTCGCCCATTCTTTCCCTTGTATGGTGATGTCCAGTGTGGATTCCCAAAAGGTTATGTGTCGGAGGGCAGACAGGGGCCTAGTGGAGTGTAATAGGGAATAAAGAATGGTTATGCAACCCCTGGAGGTCCCACCGCTTCGTACAAATTTCTCAACAGGGAGGAGGTTTAAATTGAATATAATGGAATCTCTTGGAGAGCGGTAGATGGAAATTGCAACAGCAACTTTCAAAGGTCAGGATATCTTCGCCATGGAACAGGTCAGAGATGGTTAGGCAACCCCCTTCCTGCCATCTGTCAAACGGGCCAACGGAGAGTGCTGGAGGGAATGCAGGATTGTTGTGGATGGGAGTATATGGAGATGGAAATGTTGTTAGTCGTATGATTTAAGGACCGTGTCCCACACTTTAAGTGTAATGGCTGTAGGAGTACTTGGATAATCATTTCTCGGTCGGTCTTGTCGGGGTTTCCATAGGATATCCCATATTGTCCGCCCCACCACCGCTTTGTCCATATGGAGCCAGTGCTTATTCGTGGCCATAGATCATTCGGATATAACCCAAATCTGGGCCGCTCTATTGTAAAATAGGAGATCGGGTAGGGCTAGTCCCCCGGCGGTTCTTGATCGTGTTAGTAGTCGGTAGGAGAGTCTGGCTCTGTGGCCTAGCCAAATGAACTGCGTCATCAATGTACGTAACGTGGAGAAAAATTCTCTGTTTACTTAGATGAGAAGACCTTGAAGCAGGTACAATACTTGGGGGAGCACCGTCATCTTATTCGCATTTATATGGCCCATCCAGGTAAGGTAGACCCCTACCCGTCTTCTAAAATCTAATTTAAGTTATCGCAGTATAGGAGGAAAGTTAGCTTTGTATAAGTCTGCCAGGTCAGGTGTAATCTTAATACCCAAGTAAGTTATCTCCTTTTTGGCTTGTTGAAACGGTGAGGTTGTCATTATCTCGTCTAGCTCATTCAGGGGGGTTGACAAATTAAGAAGAAAGGATTTCGAAAGATTGACCTTGGACACAGCCCCCAGCTCAAAGTCATGTAGCTCTAATTGTAAGGCCGGTAGAGAGGTGCGCTGAGAGGTTACGGGTTGAAGAACATAGTCTGCAAATAATGATATTTTGTGTTCCTCTAACCAAATCTGGATACCTTGTATTTCACGGTTGGCTTGTATCCGCGCCACCAGGAGTTCTATACAAAGGGCAAAAAGAATGGGGAAGAGGGGACAGCCCTGTCTTGTCCCCGTCGTCAAGTCGAAGAAATCGGAGGTCGTAGCATTGACTAACACCCGGGATCTGGTTCTATGACAATTGGCCGGTACCATCCTCCAAAAGTGGCCCCCGAACCCAAAAAGACGCAGCGTGTTCATTAAAAAAGACCAGTCTATACAGTCAAAGGCCTTCTCAGCGTCAGGTGCCAAAAAGACCGATGGGATTTGTTTCTTATGCACTTTTTCTATGAGGTGGATAACCTTACACAAATTATCATGGGTTTGGCGACCCTTAATAAACCCTGACTGGTCACAATGGATCAGTTCCGGTAATATCTCTTCCAGTCTGTTAGCTAAAATCTTAGAGTAAATATTTGCGTCCAAGTTAAGTAACACTATAGGCCTATACGAGGAGCACGATTGGGGGTCCGTACCCTGTTTGGGGATGATTGTGATCAGTGCTTCACTCATTGACGGAGACACTTCTTGGGAGTAGGCTATAAAGTTGAAGAGGTCCGTCAGGTAAGGAACCAGGTCTGCGCTAAAAGTTCTAAAGAACTAAGCATTAAGACCATCTGGGCCGGGAGCCTTTTGAAGTTTCAGAGAGTCTATGGCCTTTTGTACTTCTTCTCTATCAGTGGGGCGATTAAGTGTTTCAATAGTTTTAGGGGAGACCCGCTGCAGGTCCAGTGACTCCAGGTATCGGAGTTGTGCGCTTGGATCTAATGAGTCAGTAGTATAGAATTTATTATAATAGTCCCGAAATATACGGGCCTTCCCCTTCTCACAGTGATGACTTTGTCCAGTATCGTCTTTGATCTGCCTGATATACTCTTTCTCTTGTTTAGCCTGTAGTTGTTTCGCCAGTAAGGAGCCATGCTTTGAGGCGATGGAGGGTCTTCTCGACCCTGTTAGTATAAATTGCATGTAGTTTCCCTTTCAGTGCCACTACCTTCCTCTGTAGGCGAAGAGAAGGAGATGATTTATGCGCCATCTCGGCTCGTGGGAGTTCCTCCTTCAACGTCTGCCTCTCCTTTGCTGATGTAGCTTAGTAGCCAGCGAGATACTTTTGCCCCGTATGACCTCTTTAAATGCATCCTATGTAGTCAGATATGATATCTCCGTCGGATCATTCATCTGAAAAAATTCCCGTATCGTCTTCCGGAGTTCATCCCGGAAGAGACGATCTTGACTGAGTATGTTGGGGAAATACCATCTGCAATACCCGGGGTGTGCAGTGGGCCAGTCAAAGATCGTTTCTAGTGGAGCATAATCTGATATGACAATCGGATGTATCTTCGCCACTTGGACGGTGTGGCGTAATTGTTGGCTAAGGAAAGTGTGATCTATTCTGGAATATGTCCTGTGGTAATGTAAGAAAAAGGTATGTGCAGTGGGGTTCAGGGTCAAGTAATCCTAAGCGGTGGAGAGCCGATTTTGCAGTTTTCATGAAGATCCCAGTGTGGGACCTGTGGGGATGAGTCGTGTTTAATGAGGGGTCCCATATCAGATTAAAGTCCCCCAAGAGTATTATGTCCCCTGTAGCAAACCCATCTAAGATAGAAAGTACTGAGAGAAGAAATTCTGACTGTCCGGCATTGGGGGCGTACACTGTAGCCACGGTGCACGTCAGGCCCCTTAGGAAGCCCTTTACCATCAGGAACCTTCCCTCTTTGTTGGCGTTGGTGTCTTGTACTTGGATGTGGGCTGAGGGGCGAAACAGCAAGGCTACTCCGTTATGCTTGGTTGTGGCAGACGATTTAAAAATAAGGGGGTACAATTTATGTTTTAAGCGGTGATCATCATTCCTTCTTAGATGTGTCTCTTGTAGCGCAACCAGATTAAAATGATGATCTCCAAGGTACGTCCAAATGCAGTGTCGCTTATTAGGGGAGTTTAAGCCCCTAATGTTCCCAGTCAAGGAGGTGTAAAAGCCATAAATTGAAACTAGAAGGGCACGTAAGTCTCAAAGTTCCCCTCTCGCCCCAAGTGTCCCTCCACGCCCCCACCCCGCATCCATCCCCCCCACACAACGCCCCCACCCCCATCCCCCCCACACCATCTCTCTCACAAGACCTGACACTCAGTCATGCAAAACATTAAAAAAAAATACAAAACTCTAGGAACCTAACAAAACAACAAGAGGTTAAAGATTTCCTAATAATTGGTTGACACATCTATTTAGTAAACTTCAGGCTGTGGACACAAACCCCCCTTATCACCCCGCGATTATAGGTAAATGTATACCCTCAGCAGTAAGAGATAAAAGAGTCTGTCAGTAGAGAACGGAAGGAGAAGACCTGTCCTCCCAGGTTCAGCAACAGCATCATCTATAAGCCCTCGAGTTTGGTCTCTAACTAGCAACAACAGAGACCCGAGTTCTGCATTAAAGGTAGTGGGGGAGCTCCATAACAAGTGTCCCGGCTCTCAACAACAAATGTCTCTCACCCCATTAGGGGGATGAGTTTCCCTCCCTCTCATCTCTGTGAGGTTTTGCCCATCTTCTTCTGTGTATGCCAAGTCCATGGTGGGTGCTGTTCCCGGGCGTCTCCCCCTCCGTTCTTCCAGTCCGGCCTGATGAAGCCGGCTCTCAAGGCCCAGAAGTGTAGTTGCCTCAGACTTCTCGGTAAAATGGCATTGCTTATTGTACTCAAAGGCTATAACAAAAGGATAGGTTCACCTATATCTGATTTGTCGATCTTTCAAGGCTTTAGTGATGGGGCGAAACTGCAGACGACAGGCCAAGGTGGCCTGAGCCACATCCTGTAAGAGTGAACAGGTGACACCCTGAATTCAATAGTGTCCCTTGTCCTAGCTCTCTGAAGGACCAGTTCTTTGATCTTGAAGGAGCTACATTTTGCTAGTATATCCCTGGGGTGCCTGACCCCCTCAAAGTCAGGGGCCCACCCTGTGAACATGGTCCAACCTTACCTCAGTGTGGTCATCCCCCAGCAGATTCCAAAAAAGGCCCACCATGAAGACCTCCAGGTCTGGTCTTTCACAGCCCTCCTCCAGGCCCCGTACCCTGATATTGTCCCGGCGGGAGCGGTTCTCTAAATCTTCACATTTAAGGGGGGGTAGAATGCAACTGCGCCCTTAAAGCGGTCGTCTCTTCCACCAGCATCAGCCGCTGCTCGAATTCTTGAGATTTGGTTTCTAGATCCAGGGTACGAGTACCCACTGAGTCCACATCGGACTGGAGGGACACTAGGTGGGAATTAATCTCTGCCTTAAATGGTTCAAAGGAAGCATTTATGGCTGTTTTTATGTTTTTACGTAGTTCCTTCTTAAAGTCTTGTAGTAAAGCTAGGAGATTGTCTCTAGTCAGCGCAATAGTATCCTCCAGGTGTGGTGCCGGTCCCCCTCTTCTGGACTCCGTCGGGATGAAGTAGCTGGAAACTCTATTCACCTGTACCTTTTTCAGTGGCATAGGCCCTCGGGCCTGTGCAGCGTGACACCGCTGGGAGTATATCAGAGGTTCCAGGGCATCAATCTCTCACAACAGACACAAAGCCACCTTCTGGGTGGTCTACATAGCCCTGGATTCAAATAGCAGGATTTAATCATGGGCCTCCGCACTACCACCATGGTCAATTCAAAACTCTCCACAGGGCGATCGCCATGCTCCACTTCCTGCAGGCCCGGGCCTACACCTTCCATATGTGCGGAGTCCTCCTCCCCCTCACTCCAGTGGAAGGGAGAGATATCTTGTAAGCGATTAAAAACTTCAGCACCAAGGGCGTATGAATGGTTTCAGAGCTTCCTCCAGCATCTAGGTTAGATATATAGACCTCAGAGGCAGCGGGGGTGAGTTAGTGGACACCAGAATTAAACTCAGATAGGCTCCTCTATGCAACCACTCAGCCTCCAAACGATCCAGACCTCGCAGTCCCCAAATCGGCCGCCATCTTACAGTCAGGCAGTCATTTACCAAAGGATTCTGTACAGTGCTGAGGTTGTTCCCAGTGTATGGGGAGAGACAGACTGAACCCTGTGCCACGACAGAAGAGCGGTACAAACCACAAAATGGTCCTAGTGACCAAACATACGTTAGTAATTCACGTATCTGAAAGAGATACGTTAGTGACAGATTCCTTACCTTAGAATATCCCCAGGCGTCAGGCTGGATCCGGAAAGTTTTTGCGTAGCAGTACCCCTGCGCGTCGGTAGGCGGCGTCGTGCGGCTCCGCATCCGTCGTCGGCGTCGTGATCGCCGGGATGACGTCGCGGGCAGTACTTAGACGCCGCCCTTGCGCGCTGACGTCAGTTCTTCTTTTTCCGCGCCAGTAAGCGCAGATCCGGGAAGAGCAGTGCCCTAGTCAATTTTTGACTAACTTTTTTTGCGAATTTTTTCACTGTTTCTTCATCGAGTCTTCACGACTCCTAGGTGTCGTAGGGATGCCCGGCTTCAAGCCATGCGGAGCCTGTGGTCGCATGATGTCGATCACGGACCCGCATCTCGAGTGTCTCTTCTGTCTCGGCCGAGACCACGACACGAAGTCGTGCCCTGACTGCCGGAAACTTCATCCGAAGGCTTTGCGAGAGCGGTCTCGAAAGCTACTCGAGGTCCGGCAGTCGGCTCCGCGCCGCACCAAGCCCCGGTCCCGGGAGAGGTCGAGGGGCCGGTCGCGGAGTCCCCGCCGGTCGTCGGAGTCCAAGTCTTCGCGCTCCTCTGGTAAGTCGAAGCACAAAAAGTCTAAGAAGCATCATCGCTCTAAGACTTCGCCTCGCTGGTCTCGCGACTCGGCTGAGGCCCCAGTCGGCACCGTCCCCGCGGCCCCGGACATGCCTGTAGAGCCGCCCCCGCATTACCCGTCCTTTCCGGGTTCGGGGGCGACTCCGGCCGAAATACAGGAATTCCTGTCGGCCATGGCCCGCCTCTTCGGGCCTTCAGGCCCCTCCGGTCCCGGCGTCGCCTGTCCCACCAGCCTTCATCCCGGCCTCGGCTACGGCCCCGGCCTCGATCCCGGCTCCGGTGGTACCGCAACCCCCATCGACGCCGGTTGACCTAACCACGCCTCCGCCGATGTCCCCGGTGCCGTTCGTGACGCCGTCCGGGGCTCCGGACGGCATCGGTCCCCGTCTCTCTCCGGCTCCGGACATGGAGCCGGACCGACGTCGCTCGACGCCGGCTCCGGCGCCGATGAGATCTTGGGTCCCAAATGTCCTTCCTCCTCCATATTTTGAACAAGAGGAGGACCAGGAGAGCTGGGAGGGGTCTGAGGACCCTCTCACACAACAGTGTGAGTATGATCCGGACTGGGCTGAGGAACTTGGGGATGCCAGTGGTCTAGACACCTCCCCTGACACTGGCATGCTGTCTCCTCCCGTGGCTATGGAAGAGGGAGCTAATTTTGCAACGGTGTTGCGTAGAGCAGCTGGAGCCTTACATCTCCAGTTGCCTACTGTGGACGTCAGGACTAACCTCCTGACAGAAGTGCTTCAGCCGGCGGCTTCCTCCTCGGAGACTGTGCTGCCGTTTAATGATGCACTCACTGACGTTCTTTTGGGTGCCTGGTCCAAACCCACCACAGGGGCTCCTGTGGATAGGAACGTGGCCCGACGCCATCGCCATCGCCCTGCTCCGGGCGACCCCTTGTTTCTCTCCCAACATCCCACCCCCGAGAGCTTGGCTGTCCAAGCCTCTGCCTCCCAGACCGCCTTCCCTACCGCCCCTCCGGATAGGGAATCCAAACGCCTGGACCAATTTGGGAAGAAGGCTTTTTCTTCCTCCAGTGCTGGCTTGCGGTCCGTCAACACCGCTTGCCTTTTGGGCCGATATACCCACTCCCTGTGGGATTCGGTGGTGGCTGTTTTGCCGCAGTGTTCTGAGGAGGTCCAGACACTGCTTACCTGCGCCATTGCGGAAGGGCGAGATGCGGCTAAATACACCATCCGTTGTGGCCTTGATACCGCTGACTCGCTGGGCAGATCGCTTGCAACGACGGTGGCGCTGCGTCGCCACGCCTGGCTGAGAACAACTGGTTTCTCGGGTGATGTCCAGAATACACTCATGGACATGCCCTTTGATGGAGTCGGTCTTTTTGGTTCAAAGGCAGACCATGCGCTGGAGCGGTTTAAGGACTCACGGGCTACTGCCAAGTCCCTGGGCCTTTCTGTTGTACGCCCTCCGCTCACCTCTGCTTTTCGCCCCTTTCGTGGCCACGGAAGGGGCGCCCAGTCACGTCAGCTGCCCAGCCACCGGCCCGCGCAGCAAGCGTCTTCGCGTGGCCGAGGACGTGGATACCGCCGTGGCGGTTCGGGCAACCAGCGTGCGGGTCAGGCCACCACCTCCAACCCGTCCGCGGCCTCCAAGCCCTCCTAGTCCCTCCTTTCCGGTGCACACCACGCCAGTAGGGGGCAGGGTCCGCCATCACCTTCACCACTGGCGTCCCATCACCTCGGACAGGTGGGTCTTGGACATTGTCCCGAAGGGGCTACTCCCTCCCCTTCGAGACCACCCCCCAGCCATGCCACCTCAATTCCACCGCATGTCAGGGGATCACTTGGTACTTCTGCAGAAGGAAGTCACGGCCCTCTTGGCCAAGAGGGCCATCGAGCATGTTCCGACCCCAGAAGTAGGGCGTTGTTGCTACTCCCACTACTTCCTGGTGCCCAAAAAGGACAAGGAGGACATGCGTCCTATCTTGGACCTCCGGAACGCCAATCGCTTCCTCCGGAAGGAGAAGTTCAAGATGCTCACCCTAGCTCAGGTCTTGACTGCCCTTGACCCTGGAGACTGGTTGGTAGCGTTGGACTTGCAGGACGCTTATTTTCACATCCTCGTCCTGCCGGCCCACCGGCGTTACCTGCGGTTCACGGTAGGCCTCGAGCATTTTCAGTTCACCGTGCTCCCCTTTGGCCTTACAAGTGCCCCTCGGGTGTTCACGAAAGTGATGGCGGTGGTCGCAGCTCATCTGCGCCGGGCAGGGTGTTCCAGTCTTCCCCTACCTCGACGACTGGCTGCTGAAGGCGGGCTCGTCCCAGGCAGTCGTCTCCCACCTCCAGACTACGGCCGAACTCCTGCACTCGCTGGGGTTCTCCATCAATGTGCCGAAGTCGCATCTGATTCCTTCTCCACAGCTCCTTTTCATCGGAGCAGTTCTGGACATGACGCAGTTTCGGGCCTATCCTCCCGAACGGCGAGTCCGGGATATTCAGGCTATGATTCCGATCTTTCAGCCTTTATCCTGGGTTTCGGTACGGATGACCCTGAGGCTGCTGGGCCTCATGGCCTCCTGCATCCTGCTGGTCACTCATGCCAGATGGCATATGCGGGCTCTGCAGTGGGACCTGAAGTTCCAGTGGGCGCAGCACCAGGGCAACCTGTCCGATCACGTCCAGATCTCGGAGGGGACTGCAAAACAGTTGAAGTGGTGGCTCTCGAACCGGCAATGGGTCATGGGCAGATCCCTCTCCCTTCCCCAGCCAGAGCACACAGTTGTGACGGACGCGTCCCTTCTGGGATGGGGCGGTCACATGGGAGAGGTGGAGATCAGAGGCCTCTGGTCTCCGGCGGAGTCCCGGCTCCATATCAACCTTCTGGAGCTCCGGGCGATGCGACTTGCACTCAAGGCATTCCTTCCCTCTGTCAAAGGGAAGGTAGTGCAGGTGTTCACAGACAACACCACCGCCATGTGGTACTGCAACAAACAAGGCGGGGTGGGGTCGTGGACCCTTTGTCAGGAGGCTCTGCACCTCTGGACATGGCTGGAACATCAGGGCATGTTCCTGATGGTTCAACACCTGGCAGGTTCCCTGAACGCCAGGGAGGACGAACTCAGCCGCAGGTGCATGATGGATCACGAATGGCGTCTTCACTCGGAAGTGGCACAAGGACTCTTTCTACAGTGGGGAGAGCTTTGGTTAGGTCTATTCGCCACCGAAGAGAACGCGCAATGTCATCAGTTCTGCGCGTTGGAATTTCCAAGGCGGCACTCGCTCGGCGACGCTTTTCGTCGCGAGTGGAGTTGCGGTCTGTTGTACGCCTTTCCGCCTATACCACTTCTACCCAGAGTGTTGAAGAAGATTCGGCACGACCGGGCCCAAGTCATTCTTGTGGCTCCGGACTGGGCACGAAGAGTTTGGTATCCCGAGCTAATTAGTATGAGCGTAGATCCCCCGATCCGTCTGCCTCTTCGGGAGGATCTTCTGTCGCAGCAGCAGGGGACGGTCCTCCACCCGAACCTGTCCAGCCTCCACCTGCTTGCGTGGAGATTGAGCGGCGGCAGTTGATTCCTTTCGACTTGCCTCCCGAAGTTTGTGATGTGATTCTGGCAGCCAGGCGTCCCTCCACTAAGGTGGTATACGCCTGCAGGTGGAACAAGTTTGTGGCATGGTGCACAGCAAAGGCTGTGAATCCCCTTTCTGCCCCTCTTTCTGAGGTTCTTCTGTTCCTTCTTTCCCTGGCCCAACAGGGTTCTGCCCTGGGTACCATCATGGGCTATCTTTGTGCCATCTCGGCCTTCCTCAGGCTTCCTGATCAGCCCTCCCTTTTCAAGTCCCCTGTTGTTAACAGGTTTCTAAAAGGCATTACACACCTCTTCCCTCCTGTTCCGTTTGTGATGCCTCAGTGGGACTTGAACTTGGTTCTTACCTTTCTTATGTGCGCTCCCTTTGAGCCTCTACATAACTGTCCTCTTCGTCTTCTGACTCTGAAGACAGCCTTTCTGGTGGCCATCACCTCCGCTCGGCGGGTGAGTGAGCTCCAGGCTCTTTCATGCAAACCTCCCTTTCTGTCTGTCCATCCAGACAAGGTTGTTCTTAGGACGCGTCCGTCCTTCTTGCCAAAGGTGGTTACTGCCTTCCACATTGGGCAGACCATCACTTTGCCCACCTTCTTTCCGCCTCCGCATCCTTCCAGAGAGGAAGAGAGGCTCCACCGTCTGGACCCAAAACGTGCGCTTTCTTTTATATCAACCGCACACAACACTTCCGGGTGGATGACCAGCTCTTTGTTGGCTACGTGGGCGCCAAAAAGGTCGGGCGGTGCACAAGAGAACCATCTCCCGCTGGGTAACCTTGTGTATCAAAGCCTGCTATTCTTTGGCTAAGAAGGAGCCTCCTGTTGGGCTGTGTGCCCATTCCACCAGGGCAACGGCTGCTACCACGGCCTTAGGCCGCGGTGTTCCGCTGCAGGTTATCTGTCAGGCAGCTACGTGGGCCTCGCTGCACACGTTTACCAAGCATTACTGCCTTGACAGTCAGGTCCGGAGGACGGCTTCTTTGGCCGTTCTGTCCTCCGGGACTTCCTTGTCTGATCTTTGTTCGCAGACCCACCACCGGGGTTGGTATTGCTGGGGTATCTATTCTAAGGTAAGGAATCTGTCACTAACGTGTCTCTTTCAGATGCACAAGTTACTAACTTGTGTAACGATATATCTGTAAGAGACAGTAGTTAGTGACAGATTCCTACCGCCCCACCCATCCTCCCCGTTCTGCGAACTGATTTCTAGGGTTAAGGACATCCCTTTCAGGGCCCTAGTATTTTTCAGACACCTATGTCAGCTTCTTGCATGGCTCTGCGTTCCTGGCACGGAAAGTCGTGTACAGAACTGACGTCAGCGCGCAGGGGCGGCGTATAAGTACTGCCCGCGACGTCATCCCGGCGATCACGACGCCGACGACGGACGCGGAGCCGCACGACGCCGCCTACCAACGCGCAGGGGTACTGCTACGCAAAAACTTTCCGGATCCAGCCTGACGCCTGGGGATATTCTAAGGTAAGGAATCTGTCACTAACTACTGTCTCTTACAGATATATCGTTACACAAGTTAGTAACTTGTGCATTAATGATCCTACTATCGGATCCTTGCAGAAGAGAGAAAAAAAAGTGGAGCAATACATTCATAGATTTAAATGTGGGTGCTCAGAAGTGCATGGTAAAGTGTAAATAGAAGTGCTCTTGTGCAAAGTGGTATAGAAAAAAAAGAAAAAATTGATTAAACAAGGATTATTGTTCTTTCTTCAAAAACGTACAATAGCGCAAGTCGTTCCAAAAGAGTCAAGGAAAAAACGGTCTGCTTGAATCCTAACTCCTAACTTGAATCAAGGTAAGATAATGTCGACTTTTTGATCCGACTTGCGGCTAAAATAGTTTTGTCGACTTGGTATGGGTGTCTTCCTCAGGACAAACATAAACCATAGATCAAAAGGCAACCTAAATGGAATGGAAACAACAATTACAAACATCGTGACAACCCCCTGGAGAATACGGGTCTACAGGTGAATGTGGGCACCTGTAAGCAGAGAGAGAGTCTTTGTAGGAGGTTGGTTTAGTATATGGTGCACACTTATTTTAGTGAAGCACCTTGCACTAATCCAGACAACCCTTATGGTGATTTTAGTGGTCTTAGACAACGATAGAAAGCTCCTTAAGTGGTAGCTATGGAGAGCAGCCTTTATGCTTAGTCCAGAAGGAGTGTTAAGCAGCTTGTTTTGCCAGAGCTAATCATATAGGGTAGGTTAAACGAAAAAGAACCACACAGTGTAGTTATAAAAATAGTTATATTTATTATATACACTCACTAACACATTGGTATATCTCCTACCTGGCTATATAAACACAATACAACAATACTTCAAAGGTAAACAGGTAAGTAAGCTCAAATACAAGTGGTCTCCAGGGGGAGACCAAACCATATTCAAAAGAAGTGGAATGCGAACTGCGACCGAAGTCGAGACTTGGACCAGAAGACTCAGAAGAGCTCGGGACACTAGGAACCACCCAAGGTAAGTACCCAGGAACCCCACGGAGGCTGTGTACAGAGTGGAAACACAACCGCGTACTCAATGCAAGTCTGTTTGGCCACTGGGACCATTTTTTTGTTTGTACCGAACTATACCCAGGTCCTGTGGCTCATCTTGAGTTACCCCATTAGTTTGTAATGACGAGCAGTGGCGCCCGTAACCCAAAACGATCCGCACAGCACCTAGGGGATCTCACCGGGATGCTGCTCTCTTCCTGTCAGGCCACAGCTCATCCTCAGTTACGGAGCTGCTGTCAGATCGGGGCTTCCAGCGTGATTCAGCGACCGTCGGATCAGGAGCAGGTCTCGATCAGGGCCTTCGACAGCCCCACAACGTTGTCGCCTCCACCGCAGCTTCAGGCAATCTCCGGGATTGAGACAGACCCGGGCTCAGGCCGCCCCAGTCTCCACACTAATCCTCCGTGCCTCTGCTCTTCCCTGTGGTCGATGAGCTGCGGAAGGGCTTCTCGCAGTCCGCTCGCGCTCCAGTCTACATTTCGGTCGAATCGAGCAGTAAGTGTGAGAGATATGGCTACAAATCGCAGAGACGGGCGAGGAGCCTACATGGAACACATCCACATGGCCATGATGGCTGGCCACGCCCGTTCTTACTGCTTTTCTACAGAAGACTGCAGAGCGTAATTTGTCATGTGTAGTAACATCACCCACTGGATTTGCTACACATAATATCAAAAGAATTTCTTTACATCGACTTTTGATGCTGCCTGTGGAGCATGAAAACAAAGTACAATGCCAAAGGTTATCTGGTGAAGCTTGGCATTAAGTTTAAAGAATGCTAAAAAAGTTAAAGCTTTTAATCATTGATGAGGTGAGCATGGTCTCAAAGTTAATGCTTGCATTTGTACATGTGTGAATGCAACAGATTCTAAAAACAGACTACGATGTACTATTTGGAGAAAAACACTTGATTGTTTTTTGAGATCTACTGCAACTTACACCTCTGAAAGGACAGCCTGTGTTTAAAACGCTGCGTCGCCATGAAACTCGGAATTCTTTGGGAAGCATTGGAAATGTCAATATTTGGTTAAACTTCCAATACAAAGAATTACTTCGGAATATACAACAAGCATCTGACTTTGAAAACGGAAATATTCTGAAGGATATTAGAATGGATGTTAGTTCAAAAGAGGGAAAGCGTCTGCTACACCGTTGTAGGAAAGTGCCTCTTTGGGACATGGTTAGCCCCCACATTTTGCCTGGAAAATGATGCAGTTTCGACTGGAAGTGCACAGGGTCCCTCCCAACCAGGCCCCTGTGCCAGATCTCCTTCCCTAAACTGTACCTTTTGTTTCCACAATTGGCGCCCCTTTAGCTCACATATAAATCCCTATTAAAAAGGTACCCCTGGTACCAATCGTCTTGTGGTTAAAGAGGGTCCCTAAGGGCTGCAGCACTAAGGTACCCCTTACTAAGCATTTGCACACTGCCACTGCAGCTTGTGTGTCTTGGTGCAGACAAAACTGAAGAGTCGATATGGCACACATCCCTGTGCGCCATGCCCATAGACACTGCATGAGATATTGGTAAGAGACCCCTCTAGCAGGCGTTGGCCCTAAGGCAGGGTGCGCTATATCTCCTGTGAGGGCATATCTGCCTGAGCAGATATGACCCTGCAATATCCTTGTCGATTCCTGGATATTGTAAGTGACCAAGGAAGCCATAGTAAGTACATGGGCTGGACACTCGTTATTAAGAGTTCCCCAGCTCCATGATGGCTTCACTGAAATATGGGATGTTTGGTACCAAACATCTCAGCTTAATAAAGCTGCACTGATTTGGTCATTGTACCCAGGTAGACAGATTGATCAGATCTACCGCTCTGCGATGGTGAGACACGCACTACAGATCTCTTCTCTTCAACTTTAAGAAGGTACCAGGACACGGAGTCACGATCCAGTACCCGTGTCAGCCAACCGTGCCAGTTATTCACAAGCCGCTACTGCACCACACGTGCAGTCTTCTTCTGAGATCGCTCCGCTCAAACCACAGGCAGAGCACACCTTCTTCCTTACCCTGCAGCACCGACCGCGCCCTACATCCAATTGGTTGCCAGCCCCTCACCCCAATACGCACGAAGGGTACCCGGCTGGGTCCCTTGTGAGTATCTTTCATTCCTTTTTCACTAAACCGGTGTGTCACACTCTTCACGTAGCTGCGCAGCCGCAATTCAGATGTCCCTACACCCGTAGGTCCTGAAGAGACCCTGTATTGTGTAAAAGGGTTGAAACGTCGTCGACAACCTAGCAAAACGAGCCAATTCAATCAGCCCTGATTACTGTACGCAGTGGCTGTGATTATTGTACAATTGCTGATGGTCGTTTTCTTACGGAAACCAAGTCACATTTGTCACTAATTTAAAAGTTGTATGCTTTATTTTTGGTTCAAACTTCACTGGGGACACCTAGCACTATTGTGTTTTTTCTTTTATGTACATATTGATACATTGTTTGACATATAAAAACAATATGGCGAATACAGTCATCTGTGTCCTTGCTAGCTTTTCTTTCTGACGTCATATTAACCCTTTATCATTGCGATTGCGCATATTATTATCAAGATAGTCTTCACTGCCCCGCAGGAACCGCTGTTTCTGTTACATACCAGCACTGATTCCAGTGTCAGATTTATTAAAAAGTGCACACAGAGGACCCATTATAGGGGTCCCCTGAAACCTACTGATCCCTAGTGTGGTCACAGACTGGCCTGAGTCAGCCTGCTACCACCAGACAGTGTTCTGACCTCATGGGGAGAGTGCCTGCGCACTCTGAGGCCGAGAACAATGCCTTTCCTGGGCGGTCGTGTTCACACCTCCGCCTGGTCAGGAAGAGCCATCCGTGACGGGGAGTTTCAAAAGCCTTGCCGCCTTTGTAATGCGACCCCTTCCTGTCCTCATCCCCTTTTTGGCAGGAGGACGAGCGGGAAAACTTAGAAAGAATAGGAGGTGTGCCCCCCTCTACCAACTCCGCCCCGCAGGTGCTGGAGGCGAGGTGAAGTACACTTTTCAGTGCCCACCATCTTGAAGATGGTGGGACTTATCCAATCCGGGCTAGGTCTATGTCCCCCTCCCACAGGAGGTGGGCATAACAGAGGGTGTAGACACGCCAGATAAGGGGCTCTACCTGTCACTCTCTTGTAATGCCCCTAAATCTAGTATTTAGGTGGCATCCCCAGACCCTGAACTTCAGTTCCTGACAAGCTAAGAAGAGCTGGACACTGCAAAGTTGCACCAGCATAGAAGACTGCAGAAATCAACTGACTTGGCCCCAGCCCTACCGGCCTGTCTGCAGCCCTCGACGATCCTGTGCCAAAAGATGACCTGTCCTGCAGCCTAGCGACCTCCAAAGCCTTTGGGAGGACTGCTTACCTTTGACAAAGATCAAGTCTCCCGAGAACAGCAGACCTGTTCACCAAGCAACCATCTTCAAAGTAAAGACTCTGTGACCTGAGGAACCCGGAGGCTGCCCCCAGTTCCACCTCTGCAACTGACGCCTCTGGCCATAGTGGCCGACCGGTTCCAGCAAGGTTCCCCAGCACACCTTGAGCTGACCTCTCCTGGACTCCTTGACGTCGCCTGCAGCCTCTGCACGGAGACCCCCCGAACCGCGACCTGCTCCAGTAAGCTGTTTCCGACACCAAAAGACACCTCTGCACTTGTCCGCTCTGGGCCTTGGTGTAGAAGACCAAAGTTGTCTCTACGTCACCAGCATCGCAACTTACCTCCGCAGCTGTTGGTTTCCTGCGACCGGCCTCCTAGTCTGAGCCTGCAGCCTGTTTCTAATTTTGTCTGTCTCCATTGCTTTGCATTGGGCCCCCGACGCTTTGTTAGCACCCTGCACCTGGCCGCCCCTGTGCCGCTAGTGTTGTAGTGTTGGTGCTGCCTTTGGCCCCGTCCAGTGCTTGCTTCAACCCCTGTTGACTGGCTGCTGCTACTTAACTGTAAGCAGCCTCTGACTGATTGCCCCCAATCCCCATTGGCTTGCTTTGGGCGCCCAGCCTCAAATGTGCACCCTCCACCCGGCTGCCCCAGTGCCGCTGGTTGTGCACCATTGGTGCTGAACTGAACCTTGCCCAATACTGACCTTAACTCCCGAAGACAGGCCCTGTAAGTCGATGTTATCCCTATGTATGCTGAATGATTTCTTCCTCCCGTAGGTTGACATTACAAAGTCTAAAAAATCCATTTTTGAAACTGAAATGTATTTTGGTTTAAAAACATATTTACCTATGACGAAGTTCTGTGGTTCTACAAAATAAATATAACCAATTGTTATTTTATAAATTGGTCTTGTATTTATTCATTGAGTACGTGTCTCATTTATTGCCACTGTTTGTACAAAAATGCTTATCACTACCTTCTGATAAGTCTAACTACTCGCCCACGCTACCAGATAAGGGAGCATTAGTATTATCTACTTCAGCCTCTGCAAAACCTCTGGGGATCCACTGGACTCTGTATACTATACTTATTTTTGGGATAGTATATAGAGAGCCAGCTTCCTACAGTCGTCTTATTAAAAAAAAAAGTGTTTCCAACAAACAAGATGGCAGCAGAGATAATGTTCACTTTCATTCAAGAAGGAAAACCAATTGCGTGCCTAATGCCTACACTAGCGGAGTGTGCCTCTTTCAACAAAGAATTGCTGAAATTGAAGAAAGATTTATTATCAGTATTTATGACATAATTCGGCCTACCGGGAGTGATGTCTTTATAAAGTTTACCATATGCTGGTGTGCTTTATATATCTATTAGTAGTTCTGATAACGAAGGTCTCAATTTCACCATAAGATTTGTCAAATTAGTAGTGCAAGTTTAGGTAAATCAATCGTTTAAAAAAATTGTAGTGAATGCAACGCACGCTGTTGCTAAAGTGCAGTGACATAGTGTGCAGATTTCTTTCTAGAATCTTTGATTGCTTTTTCCCTACAGCTACTCATACACCTACTCACACACTGATACATCCACTCACACACCCAGTCACTCACCCATACAGCCACTCACACCCATACTGCCACTCACTCACCCATACAGACACTGACAGCCATTCACTCATCCATACATGTACTCACACAGCCTCTCACGCTCCCATACACCCACTCACACACCCACTTACCCATACCGACACACACACTACTTACATACCTATACAATCACTGAAACACCCAGTTAAACTAACATATATATTGACATATACCAACAGGTGTTTACATTCACATACAAACATAAAACATATGCTTATTCTTCCTTTAAACCAGATAAGGTGGTCCCAAAAATAACCTTTTTTTGTAGTTTTTTAAAATAGCAACTCTAAAAACAAAACTGTAAAAACAACATGCACACAATTTGTGCAACAACTTAAAAAACAAAACAAATTAACATGTGGCCTCTTGTTGCGTCAGTTGTCAATTATTTCAATAAACGACTGCTCTCTAACAGTTAAAACTATATTGCATTTTCTGCAAAAAGTACCAATATCGGCCAATTGTGGTACTGCAGCTGGAACAACTTATGTTACTTGCAGTGGTAGGACATCACCAACAGCTAGCACCAGATCTTGAAGTGGAAGGCGCATCTTGCTCTTTCTATGCTCTACTCTCCAGAGATGTCGTGGGTAAGTGGTTTTTAGCTGCTTCAACATGCTGCTGGTGCCATGGCTATATTCCTTCGGTGTCCCTCTTGGCAAGATCTTATTACAGATTTTGCACTGCATCTCCTTCGCCACTTTTTTTCCCTTGGAAGGGATTGTATAAAACTGCAATTGACTCCTTACGGCACTTGTTCTTCCTCCTCTGATGAGGTACGTTGTTCCTGCTTCTGTGGTTCACTGTAACTCACAGATGCCATTTTAAATTTCCCCAAAATTTAACAAAAAGAAATGTGGAGCTGTAATCAAAGGTGTGAAAGGAGACAGCTACACCCCAAAAGAGAAAAAGTGGGATGGACTTCCTCTGGACAAGCATGAAAGGTGTTTTAACCAACCAAATCCCTTTGTTCATTTGTCACATGGGATTTGCAGTGACTCGCAACGTTACTGTAATTCCGCACCTATGTATTAAAACAACAGTGTAAGCTTAAATCACTTATTGGAAAATAAGTTTATATATAATTTTAGTAACTCACTTACGACAAATATGAATTTTATAATGTCTGTATATGTTTTTAATTGTTTTTTGAATATCATGCCGGTTCTGCGGAACTCCCGCGGAACGGAAAGTACTTATTCGGACTGTCCGCAACGGAGTCGTAATCAAAAAAATATGAAAAAATATTTTTTTTTTACAACTTACAAATATAAATATACAAGGATCCCACTTCAAGATGCAGGTCTGTACATAGCAAATAATCCTAAATTCTTGGGCTTCCTGAAGGCAAAGCCGCTGTGTTTTCCTGCAATTCCAACTTCACAAAACAATCTAAAATCCTTCATGCAGCTGAATACATTGTTAATATATCAGAACGCAATCTGTTCTGCAGTGACTGTCACCAGTGGGTTCTGTTCTCTCTTCTCATGGTGACAGAACAGTATATGCTTTTACCTTTAAATTACTACAAGTATGCAAATCCAGAGTCACTTGGAAGCTCCACACACAACCACTTATATACCCAGACACACAGATACAGACAATTTCACGCACTCACACAGCTTCTTACACACCTACTTACACATCCATACAGCCACTCATGCACCCACTCACAGACCCACACAGCCACTTTCTCATCCACTCAGCCACTCACACACCCATACAATCACTCACACATCCAGTCACAGATCCACACAGCCACTCACACACCCACCGACACACGCTCAAAACCACTGATACACCCACTCAGAGACCATACAGACACTGACACAACAACATAACCACTTATACACCCACTCACAGACCCATAGAGCAGCTCACACACTCATTCTCTAAGGTTACAGTTTGGAAATAAAATATAAAAAAACCTTAGAAATTCACTGCAAATACCAAAGGTTACAGGGATGTTATAGTTAGGAAATATAATTAAAAAAACCTTAGAAATTCACTTAAAAAACGAAGGTTGCAGGATCATTATAGTTAGAAAATACAATTTAAAAAGCTTTAGAAATTCACTGAAAAAACTAGTTATAGTTGGGCTCAGATTTTGCACGCACAGAACCATAGAGATTCAGCAGCTATAGTTACCTGAGCTAACAATAAGTTACGCCTTTGCAATACACTGCTTATTTATTTTTAACAAACTTTATTGCATTTTCAAAAATCTAATACATCATCAGACATAACATGAATCAAGCTTGACAACCAATTAAAAAGTGCCATACAGCTTTGCTCGTACAGTTGCAATATAATTGTAGGACCATTGGCAATAAGGCACTCAGTAGCCTTCTCATCCTAGTTCAACCATACACATCCAATGAACCGTCCTTTCAAATCTCTCACTCTTCATTCTTCCATAACAGTGCAATAACATTCCCCCCTTCAACTCTCCCCCCTTATAGCAAGTATATCTAGGAGGTATTTAGCAGCTCCTCGGGTGAAGAGGGAGTCAGGGTTCTGTAGCAAGTCAACCAGTGCCTTCCAGGCATTGGATGCATCAAGTGAGCCATGCCCTCGTTTGGCCTCTCGAAGCTTCACAACACTCTCGTAGCCCGCCCACCTTATCATTTCACATTTCCAGACCGCCACTTGTGATCCTCTCGGCGTCTTCCAGTTTCTAGTGACCTCAATCTTGGCAAAGAGAAAAGCCAGATCATGGAACTTGCTTGTCACCATAGTTTTGGAAGTGTGCGGAAACCAACTCAGTAGGCAATGTCAAGGGGTGCACGTGGCCTCCCTCTCAGTAATCTTTGCCAACACTCCAGTGATGCTCTCCCAATAGTCCGCTAAACCCGGGCATTCCCAGAACATGTGCAAGAACTCAGCTCCCACCTCCCCACACCTCGAGCATCCCGCTCCCTCCACTGCGAAGTGCCTGTTAATTCTTCCAGGGGTGAGGTAAGCTCTTTTTAGCACATAGAAGTTAATAAGTTTAAACCGGGCATTCCTTGACACCTTGGGGTTTCGATCTGGGATGGTCTCCCTTCGATATGGGAATTCCCATGTCCTCCTTCCAGCGTGCTCTAAGAGCTTCTAAGGGCACCATCATCCCTCCCCTCAGCCGCCTGTATAAGCAAGTATCAGCTTTGAAGGTCCCAGAGGAAGTGACTAAATATTGGAATCCTTTAGTATAGGGTGGTTCTGTCAAGCCCATCTTCCAATATCCATGAACAGCTGCGATCGCCCTGTGTAGCAGGAAATGCCCTGGAGGCAGATCATTCTGCTGGCGGAACTACTCAAATGAGAGGAGCACTTCATCCTCAAAAAGGGCCCCAACCGTCTTCCTTTCCGACGCTGCTCACTCCGTCAGCTCCCACCAATCTCCTCCATGTAGAAAATTCTGTATAATATGGCAGCTTCACGCTTGTCTTCTGTAGGCTTCTAGCCCAACAGCGATGCAGCACCTGAAATTCCCTAGTGTCACCAACACTTAGACTGTGGAGTCTGAGGAGCACCCGAACCAGTCTAGATGGGTAAAGAACAAAGGGGCCCAGTTCCCTACCGGGGGCAGGCCTGTCCGCTGTCCACTGTGTGAGCCACTGGAGTTGTGCCACCAGATAATAGTTCTCAAAATCTGGAATAGCCAGCCCTCCCTCCATCGCTGGCCTCTTGAGTGTGGTCAGAGCCACTCTCCTGCAGCCCGTCCCCCACATATTCAGTCAAATACTTTTTTCACTTTCAGTGCAGTGGTCGAGCGGTGGGGTCTGGAAAAAGTATTTCCTTTGGTGACATGGACAACTTTGGACCTGTGGCATGTATGAATTATAGCTGCCCGAAAGTGAAAAAAGTTTTTGACTGAGATTTAAGAATGGCATAATTAAAAGCGGCAAACGAAAACATAATTACAAATAGGGGGTGGCAAGAATATGCTTGGAATTATGCGTTTACTCTCAACCAAGTAATTTTAAAAGAACTTTACATGTTACACTCGGCAGTTATGCTGTTGTATTATGAGAACTTTGGGACAAATTACTAAATGTTGCCGACTTGGAAAATGACAATTATTTAGATAACAAATGTTTACTAATTGAGAAAGAATTAACAGATATTGCCAACATAATGTTTATATGCGATTGGCATTTGACAATATTATGCATAACAGCTTCAAGTGCAAAGCGCAAAAGTATTTCTTTCATCTCTATATAAGTGTTCTAGTTGAGAGAAACACCCCAAAAAATGGCGATTTGATTGATAAAGGCTGTGAAGCCGAAACGCGTCTCAAAGCTGTTCGGTCCTTAGTTGCCTTTGGAATAAAAGAAATGGAATTTACCCGCCTTAGAGTGCAGATTATCTTTGGCTCACAAGGAGTGTTTTGTTTGAGATATATATATATATATCAGGTTGTATACCTCAGAGGGGATTACGTTAACTTTAGAAGTACCAAGACTCACTAACACTAGAGTGGTATCTTACCCAGCCTTCGCTGATTGTCCAAAATTATGTGTCTTGGCATGCATGATGTCTTACCAGTGTACGACCGAGGACGTCAGGCTGATGGGAGAACAACAGTTACTTATTGCAATCAGCAAACCTTTCAAGGCAGTTTAGTCTCCTAAATGGGCCATGCAAGAAGCAGGCGTAGACACCAAGATTTTTGAACCCCATTCTGCGAGCGTTTTTAGAAATGTAATTTGGTTGTTTTTTGGATGATATTATTAACCACTATGTCAAAACATGGTTTTACAAATGTTTGAAAGTTTGTTAGGTTTCTCTTGTTCCTGTTCTTTTTCAGCAGTTCACGTGTGTTGATTTTTTAGGAACACTTCCTGTTTTGACATCTGAGTGTAGATTGGTAATTGTCGTAGTTTGACTATTTTTCCAGATGTGTTGATTAGACATTTGTGGGGGAATCTCCAACTAATGGTGTTCTGGATTTTTTTAAAGAATATTTCTTTAGGAAGGGTCTTGCAGTACCAGTTGTCACACATAATAGTGCCCAGTTCACTTCCTCCAAGGTGACTGAATTACTTGTGTAAAGTGATATTGTACACAAACATACTGCATTCTATTCTCCCAATAGTAACAGTCTTGATGAAAGGTTCAACAGGATTTTGTATGAAGGTATTCAGATGTGTTAGAAAGTTTATTTGAGAAAAATGTGGGCTAATTATCTTTCTCCATTTTAATTGTTCAAAAAATGTGTTTTCCTCACTGACCACTTAATCCCTCTTGGTTGTCATTTAATAGGTTAATCGTTATCTATGCAAAATAGCTAGAGTAAATATTATTTCCAATTAGCTAAAGAGTAAGAAATGGTTTGACTTTATTAAATCTGACAAAAGTTCCAAAATTGCATAGAATTAAGCTGGGTAAGATCAAGAATACCGATTTTTCAGCAAATGTTTTTTCACTTTTGGAATCTTAACAGAATTGTAGAAAAAAATGAAGATGAGGTGAATGACAGGGGAAATATTCTTTACAACGCAGTTGTAAACACGCAGTGCCTTTGCCATGCAGCCAGGGGTATTTTTAGGGTTTAGGGGAGGATAGGGGTATGGGGTGGTAAGGGTATTTTTGGGGCTTAGGAGTTGGTAAGGGTAATGGGTGATGAGGGTATTTTTAGTGGTTAGGGGTGGGTAAGGGCATAGGGTGGTAATAGCATTTTTTAGGGTTTAGGGGTGAGTAGGGGCATAGTGTGGTAAGGGTAATTGATAAAGGGAGGTTTTGGGTTTCCCTAAATAAAAATTAAATACATTTCTATATTAAAAAAAGTGAGGGGTTCGGGAAGTTTCCCCCTCCCAAAAATATATGTTCCACAGCAAGCCACACTTACCTTATTTATACTTACTAAGTGGTAAAGGCATGCATAGTAAAAGCATGCACTGTAATGTCATACACCCAATGACCATGGGAAATCTGTACACTGTGGAGATTTGTTTCTGGAGATTGAGGCTGTGCCTATTGATGTTGGATATTTTAGTTTGAAGGAACTTAGTAATAATGTGTTGAGTTGTAACTCCAGGAGGACATTTCAACGTAAACATTGCAGGAACTACGTTTAACTCCACCTCCTACTTTCTTCATTCTGCGATAACAATTGTCAGACTTGCTTTTTGCTTAATATTTTTGTGCTGCTTATTGTCATTTATAAATGCCCCTTTTCTGGTACCTTTTGCTATTCACCCTTATACACCTTGTATGATGTGACCCACACCTCTCCTTTATTCCATGCCACTCATGTTTTTTTCTGCCTTGTATCTTATGCCCGAAGTTGTGCCTGTCTTTGTTTCCCTGAACTTTTATCTTGTTCCTTGGTTCGAGAGAGGGCAGTTGCTGGGACCTGGAAAGAGAGGTAATGGATGCATGCACTGTGCTTGAGGCTTCTATTAAATGGGCTATTCAGTGTAAAAAAAAAAGAAAAACAGTTCTGTTTACCTGTCCCTAAATCACTAACAATATTGAATAATAGGAATTCCAGAATTTTGCTTTTTTGGTGTCTGCTTTGGTTTTGAGTTCTATAGGAACATCATTCACTGGATGGTGCCCCTTTAAAGGATATTCATATTTGCAAATGGTGTGCTTCTTGTATACAGTGTTTACCACTCATTTGTGGCTAAGTTGTATAGATTATATCTAAGCTTTTCCAATGTTAACTTTTATATTTGGATTCTAACCTGGGCATTTATGGTCTCACTCTGTCAGGCCAGTGACGTTTCAGGTTGATATGTGTTGAGTCTGTAGACAGCATTTGCATGAACCTGAACTTTTCTCGAGAGAGAGAGAGCCAGAACTAAGCTCCCATTGATGTTCAAACAACATAACCCAAACCAGAACAGGTTCGGTTTATACTGTTATGATAACTGCGTGTTTTATACATGGATATTGTTCTCTTTAAGGCATAATGGTATGAAATGGTACTACTTGCTGTGCTTAGGAATCTTAAGTAAATGTGGCTCCCCCTATCATCCATTGGGCGATTATTTTGTATTTAAAAACTGCATTCTGGTTACTTAACTCAGGTTGCAATAAATACACAAACACTGCAGTAAACTTGTCGTTGTTCTTTCTCTATTCTGCAATACTTTATAACTTAGAATAAATAATTGTTAGTATTCTGGTTGTTTATCAACAAAATTAATGTTTTCTTTACTGAGATCTTTTTTAGTGAGAGATGAGAAGCATAGTGTAAGAAATGGAAATCCCACTCAGGCAACACCACAGTCTGGTCAGGGTGAACCCAAAAGTCACTAAATTAACCTGTATTTAACCCTCTGGTAGCTTGGCACACACCAGCCATGCGTAAGTTAGAGGCAATGTGTAAAGTATTTAGGCAGCACACAAACAGTAATAAAGTGAAAATACAGCACAATAAAAATCCCAAACCAATTTAGAACAATAGAGTACATTTAAATAAATAAAATGAGGCAGAAACAACAAAAATCCAATCAGTAAAACCACAGATATGCAATTTCAAAGTTTTAGGTAGATAAAGCACCTAAAAACTCAGTGTGTAGTCGTCTGGTCATGCTAGATCGGGCGAAAGTCACAAGTTCAGGCCAACTGCAATAGAGCGTGGGCCAAACACAAGGACCAGGTTAGTCGAGCAGAAAACGCTATCTTCTGAAAGTCCGGTGCGAAGAATTCCGTTCGCAGTGGATGAGGCTGCAAGGAGCAGGCAGAGCATTGCGGATTGTCTTCTTTGTAGCTTGAAGAGCATGCAGGGCGGCGCAGGCTGTCATCGCTGTAGTGCGAAGAGCTAGTTGTGTGACACGGATGGTCGTTGCTAGAACTTTGTGTTGCGGTCACTGCAGGCTATCATTGCAGTAATGCGAAGTGCAGCACTCGTTTTGCCAGTTGTCGCTAGCGGTCCCCCGGAGGTTTGCACTGGAGGTTGTTGCGGGCGGCAGAGTCTCAGTGTGAATGGGCCTATTTGCAGTCACGAAGAGCCCAAAATGTCATGATTTCTCCTTTTCTTGTACTGGAATGCACTCTGATGACAGCCAAGAGTATATGACCTGGGGAAGCACCTCTTGGGGATCAGGGACTCACTCTAGCTGAGGCCAGCAGGGCTCAGGCAGGTCCTGTTGCAGCAGATCATCTGGACAGTGAGGACAGGGGGGGTTCTGGAGCTTGGTGTGTCCCTGTAGTTCAGAACAGGAGGACAGCCAATTGACCCTTGGAGTTGCATGGGTAGCCTGACATGAAGGGAGCAGGTCCAGTCTTCCTTCTCATAGAGCAAGGCAGGCCTCAAGCAGCAGGGCAGTCCTCTGGGGAACATGGCACGCCTCAAACAGCAGGGCTTTCCTCTGGTAGCAGAAGGGCAGTCCTCTGGGGAACAAGGCAGTCTATCTTCTGTAATGGCCACAGGTACAGGCGTGTACTGAAGAGTGATATGAGGGTATACTATTTATACCTGGTGTCAGCCTTTGAAATGAAGGGATTTCCCTACACTACTCAACATCTGGTTCTAGAAAGTTCTTCCCTTCCCCTGTCACGGCTCCGAGAAGTCTGGGATGACAAAAGGCTATTGTCAGGTACCTTTGTGCGTGCTGGAGGCAAGCCCTTTGAAGGAACAGCTCTGCCCCACCCATCCTGGCAGGATGGCCCATCCTGCCAACACTTAGTCCCCTTTTGTGTCACTGGTAAGAACACACAAACCGCAACAGCGGAGCCATTCACAGTCATGCCACCCAGGATACTGGCAGAAGGCACAAATGGTTAGGACGAGAAAATGCCAACTTTGTAAAAGTAGCATTTTCAGAATTGTCTTAAAATCTGACTTTACCATTAAACAGTTTTTTACATTACAATTTATTTGAGTCAAACCACAATGCCTCTCTCTGCTCCCAATCAAAAGTTAGCACTTATTAAATGTAATAAGGTAACACCATGTTACTCAATCGGAGCGATAGGCCTTGCAGTAGTGAAAAATGACTTTAGGTGTTTTTCCACTACCAGGATATGTAAAACATAAGCACCATTGTCCTACTTCTCAAATGCTGTGCCCCCTGCCATATATGCTATTAGGGCCTGCCTTAGGGGTGACAAATGTATTGAAATGGCAGTTTAAAAGTTCACTATAGGCTGCAGTGGGAGGCCTGAGATATGTTTTAAAAAGGCTACTTTTGTGGGAGGCTCAATGAGTGCTACAAGTCCACTAGTAGCACTTTTTTACAGACCCTGGGAACAGGGAGTACGACTTTATAAGGGACTTACAAGTAAATTAAATGTGACTATTAGGTGTAAGCCAATTCTACCATATTGGAAGGAGAGAGCACAAGCACTTTAACAGTTGGTAAAGTGCACAAGAGTCCTAAAGCCAACAAAACAAATTCAGTAAAACAGAAGGTGTGAAGGCAAAAGGTTTGCGGGAAAACCATGCCAAGGATGTCCAATCTAACCCATAGGTTAATGGATATCCATTAAACTTTACCAAAAACATTTATTAAAATTGTTTAGATAACAACTGCATATTGTGAAGGGAAGAAAAAGAGTTTAAAATATGTATTTAACAGTCAGATAGTATTTGGAACTGTACTTAAATTGTTCTGATTGATTTCCCTACAGATTTGCCATAGAACAGCATTCTGAGGAAACCGAGATGACACCAGCACTGACGGAGGCAGTCTCAAAGGCGCATGAGATGCGCATTCCCTCTCCATTTTCATCAGAGTCTATGGATTCTAGCACCACTGAATGCACTGAGAGTCAATGTTACACAGATCAGAGCATGGTCCTGCAGAACAGCTGCTATCGCCTAGGGTACCCTGGTTCTGACCACACCGTGCACACAAACACTGCAAATGTAAAGCATGTTGGCTCTTCAGTTTTGCAGTCTTCATCACACTTCCAAACTGTATTTTTGTTGCACTCAAATTGCTCTTTGAATTTGCATGGTGGCCATAGTCATCCATATAGCCTTGAAGTGAGTGATTCTTGTAAGTTAAGGCGCTCATTCCAAAATGGGACACAATTACATTTGGGTGGAGTGTACCACCCCAAGCCTGAAACACAGGTCAAAAGAGAACTCTTCCCAGGAAGTGTGACCCAGCTTTTGGCTGATGTGCACAGACTTTTGGATGTGGCCGAGTCTAGTGGTGCAAGTGATGCCCAGATCCCGAATTGTAAACTGTACGGCAGGAATAGTTGGGTAGGTAATGGCATTGCTGTGCAGTGCAAGCCAAAAAGTGCTGTTGTATTGCCATGTAGCAAGCAATCGCTCCATCAAATTACAGGTGTACTCAAGAGCTGCAGCAGATCTAGTAAAGAGAAGGAGGCGAAAACCCGTTTACAGCAGTGCCTAAGCCGTCAGCATGTGCTAGATAACCGGGCCATAAAGACACAAAAGCATTTACATGCTCTCTTGGCCAAGCACGTTGTGGACCACTGTAGACACCAAATGAGATGCTTTGTTAAATATCAGCTTCAGAGAATGCAACTCTTACACAAGCTACCCAGTTGTATAGACACCAGTGCCAACAAATGTAATGATATCAAATCAGAAGCTAGCATTGTTAAATTGGAAAACAGTCCAGAAGGAGACTCCAAGTGTTTCGTTGGTTTCCCACCTTCTCATGAATTGTGGGACTTTGCACACTGTTCTGCTGGACTGCTCTCTCACATGGAGAGAAATCTCGACTCGGATGTTACTGGAAGTAGCTCAGATGAAGATTTGGATAAACACCCAAAAGAGCAAGCCAGTTTCAGGTATGTAAACGTCTGTTGTTGATTTGATATATTTTGTCTAACCCTTGTTAAATATTCATTGTCTCCTTAAAAGGTAATGCCTGTGACATATGCTCTTACAAACTGTGGAATAAGTGTTCATGTAAAAAAAGGATTCAACTAAATGATTTTACATGTGTAAAGTTGAGGTTGTTTGATGACTTTCAGTCAGATTTATTATGTGTACAGATTAAAACCACAAGGACTGCAGTCATTCACCAATCCACCATGCAACTGTCTGACCTGCAAAACCCTGCAGCTCCCTTCTAGAATAAGACACACCACCAGGTGCAACAATCACAAATACACAAATCACCACTCGATTCAAGCGCAAGTACACAGTGCGTACCAGCATTACACATTTTCCCACTTACAAACAACAATTAAGCAACTATAGAATAAAAGGAAAACATATTGACATAAGATTAAAAAAATAAAATGAAAATAACAATAAAGAAATCACTTCAATTAAAATTTCTGAATTTACCAGGCAGTTTGACCACCCTACCAGATTTAGGAACATGATTTCCATGGCTTGTGTCACCATCTACTTATTGAGTGGTAACCTCAATGCTAATTGCGCTGTCTCTTACAACTGCGATCCCTCACTTTTTGCTCCACCGCTTTCATAAAGTCCCTCATTCTCATTTTCAATCTCACTTCCTGAGAGAGCATCCTGACACTCATCCTTCATCCTCAACCAGGGAAGATTTACATCCGGTTCCACACTCTCTTCCCATACTTCCTTGATCTGGATACTAGGATAACTTACACAGATGCCACACTTTCCATCCCTCAGTTTAACTGAATTAGAGTATAATTTATAAATTTTCAGCAGATGTGAAAACTTATTACAATCCTTTCTACTACCTGGCCCACCATTCACACTGACCCATTGTCCCATGTGAACCTTTGCATCCGTGACACCATGTCTGCTATCCTAGTAAGCCTTATACTAATGTTGGCCAGCTTTAATGTTTCTTCTCACAACCTTGGAACTAATACCTTTGTCTACAAGCTGACCTCCAAGTTAGGTTGTCTTTAGTAAAAGGCTCTTAAATGGACTAAATCCTGTATTAGTCAAAGTGATGCAGTACGCCCAAATCATTCTGTGCATTTCTACCTCCTAATATTTTTGGTTTCTCATAGCCATCTGCACAAATCCCATTATAACTTTTATTAAAACATTTTACTGCAGCAATATCTGCTTGGTGTAAAGAGAAGTGCTTTTATGTTTTATACTATTCTATCAATCAATCAACGATTTGTAGAGCGCTGCTTAGCACCCGTTAGGGTATCCAGATGCTGGGGGGAGGACTGCTTCTGCTGTTGTGGAAGTGGGCGTGTGGGCGAGGGAGAGGGAGGCGTAGCGTAGTTATCTGCCAGGTTGGTGGAAGTTCAGTCTGTGGTTGAGGTAGGCTGGTCCTTTGTTGTGCAGGGCCTTGTAGGTGTGGGTTAGTAGTTTGAACTGGCACATTTTTTGAACGGGGAGCCAGTGGAGTTTGCAGTCTGCTTAGTAGTTGTGAGGTGATGCCCATGTAGAGGGAATTTCTGTTGTCCAGGCAGCCGTTGATGAGGGCTTGGGTGACGGTGCGTCTGGTGTTGATGGGGAGCCATTTGAATATTTTCTGGATCATGCGGAGGATGAGGAAGCAGGCTGAGGAGAAAGCGTTTATCTGCTTCTTCATGGTGAGCTTGTTATCAAGTAAGATGCCGAGGTTTCTGGCATGGTCTGTGGGAGTGGGTGAGGGTGAGGGGCCCAGTTCCGCTGGCCACCAGGAGCTCCCTAAGATGAGTACCTCTGTTTTGTTGGTGTTGAGTTTGCGGCATTTGTTTTGCATCCAGCTGGCTACCCTGGGCATTGCACCTGTGGAAATTGGTTTTGGTGTTAGTAGGGTTTGAGGGGGATTCTGTGAAAACAAATTCTCCAGGATTCTAGACCCGAATTGTAAACCATTATCTATTAAAATATTTTTCGGAGACCTTTCTTGTGAAAACGTCCTTACAGTGTGTGCTAGCGTTCCCGACTACATAAACTTCAGGCCATTTAGAAAAGAAATCTAAACCATACAATAATGTATTACCATTTAGAATGGGACCCAACAGATCAGCTCCTAAAGTTTCCCAAGGTGAATCAAGACATGGGATAGTAGTTAATGGTCGACAGAATGTAACTAAGGATTTGTCCTCACAACAACACTCAAAACACTCTCTCATACACGTTTCAATAGCGGAGTCTACCAAAGTCCACTAGTAATGTTCTTTAATTCTTCTCTTTTTCTTTACTACACCTAAATGTCATACATGTCCTTAATATTTAAAACACTTTCCCTCAAGTAGGCTGGGGGACTGATCCTGTCTCTCCTCAACTAAGAAACATTTTCAGTGGTAAGTTCTGACCTAACCTCCCAGAAGAATTGCAAAGCACAACTTAGCAACTTGTTATCCGGCCAACCATCACTGACTTACTTCTTAACATTCATCAAGACCGAATCATTCTTATAACTCTCAGTCCACTCTTCTATAGAAATAGAACTATGCTCCACCCAACTTACAGTTGCTACCGCTTAAGTCACATTCATCACGCTTCCCTAAGGAAATAGTACCCCTGCTTATAACATCTGCAACACTTTTTTGATACTTGGTACATACTTCATTATAAAATTGTAATCAAATACTCTTATCAACATTCTTGCAGTTTGTGAAGTGGCATTGAGCATACCCATAGAGGTTAATACCTTCACAAGTGGTTTGTGATCTAATTGAAGTATAAACTCATAACCCCACAAAAATTGTCTGAAACGTACCATTCCAAAAGTACATGGCATCATTTCCTGTTCAATAACAGAATGACACTCTTCAATAAGAGATTTCCTTCTCATCTGGGCCCATTTGGCATAACACACACTTTGTAAGCAGTTGTCTTATCTCAAAAGTTTTTGGGAAAAGTCCTTTACAATTTTGTTGTGAAATTCAGAAAAACCAAAGAAAGACCCTACATCATCCTGAATTGTAGGGGGAGGTGCATTACTAACTACCTCCACTAACTCTTTTTTAAGCGAAATACTAACTTTATGCCCAATATACGTGACCGGTTTAACTCCAAATTTATTTATTTTTTAAAATTCAGTAGACAACTCTTTGCTTTCCAAAACACTCAAAACTTTTATCAATCTCTCATCTTGTCCTGCTCTTGACTTTCCCAATATCAAAATTTCATCTGAAATTATAGTATTCACATTTTTTAAAGAGTTGATACATTAATCTTTGGCGAACAGTCCTCTCAGAGGACACTCTAAAAGGCATGCGGACAAACTGGATATGACAAAGCGGAGTAATAAAGGCTATTACTTTCTGACTATCATGGTGCCAATCTGACCCTAAATCTATTGTGTAGAACCATTTTACCGCCTTGGTCAAAAGTTAACTAATCTTTGGCAAGGGACTTTATTCACCTGCATATTTCTGTTCAGATCTCTAACATCTACACATAACATGAACTTGCCACTTGCCCGTCTAGCCTTGAACAATTGCCACAATCAACGGAGACATCCACTTTGCAAACTCCACTGCTTCTATAATACATTGTTTCAGTAACTTTTCCGGTACCTTGTTTCAGTAACACTTTACACTTCATCCCAAATCCCTAAAGGAATATTTCTCAGCTTCGGAGAAACTGGGACCCAACCCTCCTTAAGTATAATATAATGAGTGCTCTATCCAAACATCCCACTTCACCAAAAAACAGACATGAGGAAGTTCCTTTAAAATACTTCTTTGTAGGTCCAAACTTCCCCAGAAATCAAAATTTGCTCAGTCATCAATAAACAAGATAGTGGCATACTGGGGGCACCTTGCATGACCCTAAATCATCTGATGCGTGTGCTGTATGTTTTGGACGATGGTTAGGCATCTTGACAATGTTTGTGACATGCTCATGGAGAGTAGCACGTGCTGACGGTCGTTGCAGTATGCTCGTGCCAGTACCATGAAGCAGAGTTAAAGCAACCCGCAATAGAATATTGCTGTTCTCCCATACAGCATACTCTAGACTCCATTTTGACCATCAGATAACAGCTCCAGAATGCCGGTGCAGAAATATTAACAAGCATTTGCAAAGCCAATAGGTCTGTCGTTGGCCGCCAGCCTTTTGGAAATTCTTTTCGCATGGTTTTTGAAAAACTTTAATGTTTGGGAAGCTGCCAGGCCCACATTAGGTGCCGTATTTAGCAATTAGTTGTGTCGCAGTTATACCATGCAACGGGGTGCAAGCGCGTCACAACTATTAAGTGCGATTAATCAAGCCATGCAAGGCAACCATGCGTGGCCCTGAGTAGCTTGATAAATCTGGAGTAAAGCAGTGCAGAGAAAATCGCTGCAGTGCATTACTCTGCCCCAGGTAGGCGTTCTATGGGTGAAGCGTGAGTGTTCCAAAGCAACACCCACAGATTTACACATTTCCAGATTTACCTTAAGTGGAAGACCTGGGAATGCGCCAAAACTGCTACGCCTCCCAAGATGAGTCGTAACGAGGAGAAATATGTTTATTTCTCATCGTTTGTTACATGACTCGAAGTTGTGCTCGGACTTTTGGGCCATAGCTCCCAAGGCCTTGCGGAAGCGAGCTTTGAAGCTCCTTGCGGCCCGGCAGTCGACACCGGCCAGCGAGACTCCGTGGAGATTCCAGTCCCGTTTAAAGAAGAGGAGGCCGCGGACCGCTCACAGAGGCCCAAGTCCTCTTCCTCCCATTCGAGGTCTTCAGGACACTCGGGGAAGAGGCACAAGAAGAAGCCCAAGCTTCTCCTCGGTTGTCCTCTGTCGACGAACGTGGTATGGAGCACCGACGCTCGAGGCACGGTTCTGCAGAGCCGGAGCCAGGGTCGACTTCGCGTCTCCCCCAGTTTACGGGTGCTGGAGCGACACCCGCTCAAATAAAGGAGTTTTACAAGGCCATGCGCCATGTATTTGAGCTGGCCAACCCCTCTGGTAAGCTTTTGGGCCCCGCATGGGTTGGAGCGTGTCCCATCAAACTCAATACTATCAGCTCCGGCCATGGCACCGTTGGGACCTCATGAATCCGATTCCGGGTCAACGCCGGTCGTGCCAACGCGACCTTCCCCGGCGTCGGACCTGAAGTCGGTACCTTCGGCACCGCCGGCGCCCACCGGCGGTGCCAGCCTCATCCTTATTCCTGACAACTGGGAGTCGGATCGGCGTCGCTCGACGCAGACTCTGGCAGAACCTAGAGGTTCTATGTTGTTGCCTGGGCATTTTGAGGAAGTCTCAGGCATGGGATAGGATTGGGAGGGAGGGGTCTATGGACCCTTTAGAACATCAAATAGACGTTCCAGTGGAACAGATGGACTGGTATGAGGAATTTGGGGAAGCCAGTGGACTGGACACATCCCCAAATATTGGCATGCTCTTTCCGCTCTCTGTGGCTACGGGGGAGGGGGCTTCTTATGCCGTGGTGGTAAGGAGGGCAGCAGAGGTCCTTGGACTAATCTCTTGACCGAAGTGCTTCAGCCTGGGGCTTCCACCTCCGAACCCCTATTGCCCTTTAATGAAGCACTTACGGATGTTCTTCTAGGCACATGGTCCAAGCCTAGCGCCAGGGCTCCTGTGAACAGGACAATTGCATACCGCCATCACCCGGCTCCGGGCGAGCCAAGGTTCCTCAGCCAACACCCCACCCATGAAAGCTTGGTGGTGCAGGCTTCGACTTCCCATTGCACGTCCCTTCCGCTCCTCCGGATATGGAATCCAAGAGGCTGGGCACGCTTGGGAAGAAAATGTTTTCTTCTACCAGCCTGACATTGCTTTGGTGAATACGCATGCTTATTGGGCCGTTTCTCCCACACCCTTTGGAAGACTGTTGTGCAAATGCTGCCACAGGTCCTAGAGGAGGCCCGGGCCGTACTCTCCCAGGCAGTGAAGGATGGGAGAGATGCAGCGAAATTCACCATTAGGTGTGGCCTAGACATGACTGACTCGCTGGGCAGAGCGTTTTTGTTAATGGTGGCCTTAAGGTGCCTCGCCTGACAAAGAACATCTGGCTTCTCGGGTGATGTTTAGGCTAATCTCATGGAAATGTCCTTTGACGGATCTCGTCTCTTTGGTGAGAAGGCGGACTTGGCCTTGGAGCACTTTAAGGATTCTCGTACTACGGCCAAATCCTTGGGCCTCTCAGTTACACCTCGTGGCCAGTCTAGCTTTCGTCCCTTTCGTGGCAATGGAAGGGGCATTTCAGCCGTGTAGGAGGCTGGCTTAGTATATGGTGCTCACTTATGTAATTGTAGCACCCTGCGCTAATCCAGACAACCCTTATGGTGATTTTAGTGGTCTTAGACAACCTTTGAAAGCTCTCGAAGTGGTAGCTGTGGATAGCAGCCTTCAGGCTTAGTACAGAAGAAGTTGAAAGCAGCTTGTTTTCTCAGAACGTAATCTTATTGGTATAGATTAAGTGAAAAAGAACCACACAATGTATTTATAAAAACAGGTATTTATTATAAGACACTCACTAACACATACAGATATCTCCTACCCAGAGATATACACAATGCACACAGTGTTGCAGGGATTCTGCACAAACGCAGAACTATGCGCAGGATTATAATACCTTGGGGCCCGATTCACAGAACTAACTTAAGACAAAATCCTAAACTTACTACCATTTTGGTATTCACAGAAGGCACTTACTCATTTTGGTATTCACAGAAGGCACTTACTCATTGATGAGTAAGTGCCTTCTGTGAATAAAAAATGAGTAAGTTACATAAAATGAGTAAGTTACTCATTTTAGTATTCACAGAAGGCACTTACTCATTTATGAGTAAGTGCCTTCTGTGAATACCAAAATGAGTAAGTTACACAAAATGAGTAAGTTACACAAAATGAGTAAGTTACTCAAAATGAGTAAGTAAGTGCCTTCTGTGAATACCAAAATGAGTAAGTGCCTTCTGTGAATACCAAAATGGTAGTAAGTTTAGGATTTTGTCTTAAGTTAGTTCTGTGAATCGGGCCCTTGGTGTATAGGGACTGGTTCTTCCTACCACCTTAGTACCCACGATCCCAGGACAGACTAGCTATAGTGTCTCACTTGCTCTCCTACTCACTCACAGAGAAACAAATGATTAAACACCCCAGAACACAACACTCCCAGATTTCTCAGGAATCGCGGTAACAAGACGCACCTTTTCGCTCGCACTCTTGTACTTGTCCACAATAAGATCTGACAGAGACACGAAACAGTTTAAAATATTTATTTTAACTAACCTGCCCTAACATGCAGGATACGTGCCACAACAAACAGGAAAATGCATGGTAGAAATACAGTCAGCATAGCAGCTAGTCCATAAATCATAAAGGGAGATGCCATCATAAAAAGACAATGGAGCCTAACCTCCCTCCCCTTGCTACGGAGCAATATTATTATATATCAGAAGATCTCTGGGCTTTGTCAGCAGACCCCATACCTTAGCCTATAGATTGTAGATCTACATCATAGGTGCTGTCTCGCTCTTCTCCCTGGAAAGGTCCCTCTCCAAGTGTGTCACCTATTCCTGCATCCCACTAAAAAACCAAAGTATGTTGTCCAAATAGCTGCATCGGTATGTTTTGTCTAAGGGCTAAGGTTTGGACAGAACAAAATAACAAGGGGCATTGTTGCTCGACCTTGCACACAATGTTTAGACAAAATCCCAGGAACATGCAGAGAGAACACAGTGATGAGTTCTCATGTGAAAGCAGCCATAAAAAATATATTAAAAAAAATTAAAAAAGATATGTAGTAACGTGTGCAAAGCAGCAGACAGGCTGCAACGTGCTCATGCTAACTTAGTGAAGACGACAATGTCCCTATGGGCCACATGACAACAGTACTTTGCAAAGAAAACAGGTAAGTAGATTGATATACACAGTGGTCACCGGGGGGACCAAACCATATACTAAAATAGTGGTATGCGAACCACGACTCAAGTCAAGACTATACTAGGGGTGGGCGGCAAATTCCGTTCCGCTCGCGGAACTTGCGAAATTTCGGCATTTCCGCGGAACGCGGAAATGTCGAAACTTCCGCGATCCGGGGCGGAACGGAATTCGGGTGCATGAGGTAATTAAACCTCACCAGGAAGCACTTACAGATTTAAATAAAGCAGGTGCCCAAGTTGAAGCTCAAATTCTGTAACGCATTAATCAGCGCAAACAATTCGTGAGCAAGGTCGAGGCTAAACAGGAGTGCTTTCTGCCCATATCTACCGTCAAACATTAGCTGTAATCCCTGATGGAGGTCTTTGCATCCTTGATTTTCTCGAGCGCAATCCCCGTGTAGGTCCAGTGACCAGGAGGTTCTTCCTCATCTGCTGCTCAGATCGTGCTCTGACCCTTTATAAACAAGAGGCATGTGAACTGCATGGAAGCCCCGCCCGTTTGGCCCCGCCCCACATACACTAGCGGTATGCAACGTCTTCCTGCCCTTTCCCCACTATGATGTACAGCTTACACAAAGACCCCGGCGCCTTTCCGGCGCGGTGGCAAAGTTATAGACACACAAGGTCACTGGAGACAATTCTTCTGGACCTTCACGCAGCTGTAGTGTAGGCAAGGCACTATACATTTACCCAACGAGGTAGCACTTACTGATTAGCCTGTAGAAAGTACTCCAGTTGAGTAGAGGTATTGCACAAAACGGTGGCATCTTCTCGGATAAAAATGCAGGGCAGGTGTGCAGAATTCGTGAGCGTGGTTAAGCAGATGTGCCTTCTCTCCATTTCCAACGTGAAAAGTTAGCTGTAATCCTTGATGGAGGTCTTTGCACCCTTGATTTTCTCGAGCGCAATCCTAGTGTTGTTCCTGTGACCAGGAGGTTCCTTCTCCTCGTCTGCCGCTGAGATCCTGCTCTCACCCTTTATAAACAAGAGGCATGTGAACAGGCATAGAAGCCCCGCCCGTTTGGCCCCGCACCACATACACTAGTGGTATGTAACGTCTTCCCGCCCTTTCCCCACTATGATGGACAGCTTACTCAAAGGACCCTGGCGCCTTTCCGGCGCGGTGGCAAAGTTACAGACACACGAGGTCACTGGAGACAATTCTTCTGGTCCTTTACGCAGCTGCAGTGTAGGAAAGGCACTATACATTTACCCAACGAGGTAGCACTTACTGATTAGCCAGTAGAAAGTACTCCAGTTGAGTAGAGGTATTGCACAAAACGGTGGCATCTTCGTGGATAAATATGCAGGGCAGGATTCATTCTGGCAACGGGCGCAGCAAAATCTCCGCGAGCACGCGAAATTCCGCGTGATCGCGGAGATTTCTTGCCGTTTCGCTGACTTTTGCGTAAGGCAACTCCGCAAATTCCGCCCACCCCTAGACTATACCCAGAAGACGGAGAAGTGCTGGGGACCCAAGAAACCACCCGAGGTAAGTAACCAGGAACCCCACGGAGGCCGTGTGCAGAGTGGAAACACGACTGCATGCTCAATTCAAGTCAATGGGTAAGTTGCGGTTGCAATTTTAAAGAAGAAGGACCCTTCCCAGTGGACCCTGAGGAAACCCCGTGGAAGACAGAAGGTTGGAGAGCCACCCCACCCGTGGATAGCCTAGGAACCATGATACTTACACCAGGGAAGCCGGGTGCGAAGTGGCGTCGGAAACCGCCGTCGAACTGAATGGAGGACTTGGATGTTGTGTGTTGCAGGAGAGGTGATGGTGACCTTGGAGCTGCAGCTGTGGGGACCAGGCGACGCTGTGGAAGACCAGGAGCTGTTCACGAGCTGTCCAATGTTGGATGTTGAGAGTTGCGGGGTAGGTGTCCATCAGGAGCACCAACAAGCCTTGGCAACTGCAAATAACGTGGCAAGCGTAAAAGGTGCAGTTTCGGGACCAGTAAGATCCAAGGGACTCACCACAAGCAGGCCCCGAGCAATCGGGAGCCCACTGAAGCAATAGAAGACCCTCGAGAGGACCCACAGGCCGGAGGCACTGGAGTCGCAAGAGGACCTCGAGCAGCTCTTCAAAGATGCAGGTCCACGATGCACGAGATTCGGTGAGGACGAAGAATTTGGTCAGAGGAGATGCTTGTGAATGGGGCTACTTGGAGCCCGAAGATCTTCGAGGAAGCGAGCCAGCAAGCCTTTGCAACGGCAAGTCGACGCGGTGCACAGGTGTTTGGTCCCTGTGATTCCGATGAGGGATACTGGCCTCAAACTCAGTGAGAAGACAGTGCAGGCCTCTAGGGAGTTGTAGAACCACCACCTGCGTTGCTGAGCCTTTCGGAGTCCGTGGGAGCCCAGGAGCAGCAGACCGGTCAGCTTGGTTGCGGCACTTCAAGGGAGTTTCCTTCAGGTGTTTTGGATGCCCACAGGCCTTGGAAGGATCCTGAATGGAGCACAGGCACAGACATTGCAGCTGACGAGCAGGACAACAAGACCAGGAGCATCAGGAGTCTTCCCAGTTGCAGTCTCGGTCCCCAGAGCAAAGTCCAGCGAAGCCAGGGTGCCCAGACAATCGAAGATGAAGAGGGGTCTTGATATGAATCTTGTCCCACGACGAATCTAGGGACCCACCCACAGGTAAGCCCTTAAGTACCCTAAGGAGAGGGTTGGGACATTTCAGGGGTTCCTCCCAGAGGAAGGGCTGGACAGTAGGGAGCATACTCCCATGTCCTTTGTCCAGTTTCGCGCCAGAGAGGGAGTCAACAGCTCTCTGAACTGGAGCACGCAAGGAGGGCACCAAGTGTGCCCTTCAAGCAGTCTCAGTGGCGCTGGCAAGCGCCCCCACCCTGCCCCAATACACTAAACCCTGTCTGGGAGGTGATCACACCTTCCTGTGACAGGATATCTGTGGTTCTGCGTTCCCCTGCTCGAGCTTGGCTCAGCAGCAGGAGGGCAGAAACATGACTCTGGTCGGCAGCAACCCTAGCTTGCTGTCCGGTCTGGAAGACTGGTACCGGGAGCACTGAGTTTACGGTGTGGGGTTATGGTTCCAACATGTTTGATACCAAATATGACAGGGTTCGTTACAGCCAGTTTAGAGATGGTCATTGCGTAATGATGCATTGCCCCTCTATATATCGTAATGGCTGATGCACTTACAACCCGGGAGAATGGACTCCGAAGGTTGTAGGGGTGTCCTGCTCATGCAGGGGCACCCTCACACTTAGAACCGAGAACCCTGCCTTCAGGATTGAAAGGCCTGCCTTAGGGGTGACTTTTAGGTTTTAAGTTCAGTGACCACAGATTTAATCAAAATTATATCTGTCGTAAGTGGTGCTAGCACCAGCTTACTCAGGCTGCAATGGCAGGCCAGTCGTCACAGTTTGAGTTGTCTCCCATGGATGGCATAATACATGCTTCAACCCATGGGGGACCCCTGATGTACCTATGCCCTAGGTACTTCAGTACCATATACTAGGGACTTATATCGGTACACCGGTAGCCAATCTGGGATGTACCCAAGTACTCACCATAAAAGCACAGAGTCTGGGGTCCTCATTAGCAGGATCCCAGTCAGACTAGTCAGAAACCATAACAACACCAGGCAAAAAGTGGGGGTAACCGGCAGAAGGATCCTACCTTCCTACAAGCCGCATCAACCTTACTTTCTTTTCCTCCTTCTATTCCGCCAATTCAAGAACAGCTGGTGAAGGATCCTCTAACTTTACTCCAAGAGGAAGTTACAGCTCTTTTGGCCAAGGAAGAGGGTTTCGATTTCAGAAGTAGGCAGCGGTTGCTATTCCCGCTACTTTCTGATTCCGAAAAAGAACAAAGGGTTGAGGCCCATTTTAGATCTTCGGACTGTCAATCGCTTCCTCAAAAAGGAGAAGTTCAAGATGCTCACGCTAGCTCAGGTCTTGTCTGCCCTAGACCACAGAGACTGAATGGTAGCATTGGACTTGCAGGATACGTATTTTTACATCCCCATTTTGCCGGGCCACAGACTTTACCTACGGTTCAAGGTAGGCCACGAGCACTTTCAGTTTACCGTGCTACCTTTTGGCCTTACCAGCTCCCCTCGGGTGTTCACCAAGGTGATGGCAGTAGTTGCGGCTCATGTGCGCATGTTGGGGGATTTCAGTCTTCTCCTACCTCAACAACTGGTTGTTGAAGTTGTCCTCGCCCCAGGCTGTTGTCTCCCATCTCCAGACTGCGGCAAACTTCCTGCATTCGTTGGGGTTCTCTATAAACGTGCCGAGGTCACACCTGACTCCTTCTCAGACACTCCTTTCAGAGGAGCTGTTCTAGACACAGTGGGCCCGATTCACAAAAGTAATCTGAGACAAAATCCTAACTTTACGACTTTCGGTATTCACAAAGGGCATTTAGGAGTAGTAAAGTTAGGATTTTGTCTCAGTTAAACTTAAGTTTTGGTCTTAAGTTTAACTTAAGACCAAAACTTAAGTTTGACTGAGACAAAATTCTAACTTTACTACTCCTAAATGCGATTTGTGAATACCGAATGTCGTAAAGTTAGTATTTAGTCTCAGATTACTTTGTGAATCGGGCCCCCTGTGTTTTCGGGCCTATCCTTCCGAGCAGCGAGTCCAGGTTATTCAGGTTATGATACTGATGTTTCAGCCTCTAACTTGGATTTCGGTGAGACTGACGCTGAGGCTGCTGGGTTTCATGGCCTCCTGCATCCTGCTGCTAGTTAAACACGCCAGATGGCTTATGAGGGCTCTGCAGACTCTGAAGTTCCACTGGGCGCAGCATCAGGTGAATCTGTCTGACATGGCCAGATCTCGGAGGGAACTGCAAAAGATCTGCAGTGGTGGTTGACGAACCGCGATTGGGTCAGAGGCAGATCCCTTCCCTAACCAGATCTTACTGTAGTGACAGATGCGTCACTCCTGGAATGGATCGACCATCTGGGAGAGGTGGAGATCAGTGGACACTGGTCTCCGGCAGAGTCGGGCTCCACATCAATTTGTTGGAGCTTCGGGCGATCTGGTAGGCATTGAAGGCATTTCTTCCCTCTATCAAGGGGAAGTTAGTGCAGGTGTTCACAGACAACACCACCGCGATGTGGTCCTGCAACAAGCAGGGTGGTGTGGGGTTGTGGACCCTTTGTCAAGAGGCCCAGCGTCTCTGGACATGGCTGGAACAGCAGGGCATAACCCTGGTGGTTCAACACTTGGCAGGCTCTCTAAATGCCAGGGCAGACAAACTTAGCCATCGAGGCCTAGCAGATCACGAATGGCGTCTCCAGTCGGATGTGGCGCAAGGTCTCTTTCAGGAGTGAGTAGAGCCTTGGTTAGATCTGTTCACCTACAAAGAGAAAGCGCAACGTCATCAGTTTTGCGTGCTGGAGTTTCGAAGGCGGCTCTTGCTCGGTGTTAGATTTGGGGGTCTCTAGTTGGCAATGGTTTGCACCTTTGTCCAAATAGGGACCCTTGCGTCTAGTCAGGGTAAGGGGCTACACTCCTAAAATAACCCCTGCTCACCCCCTTAGTAGCTTGACACGAGCAGGCAGGCTTATCTCAGAGGCAGTGTGTAAAGCATTTGTGAACACATATAGTAATACAGTGAAAACCCTACAAATGGACACTACACCAGTTTATAAAAATAAGTAATCTTAACTAGACTTAACACAAGGTGAAACGACAAAAATCCACAATACTGTAATCAAAAATGAGTCTTTAAAATGGTAGAAATAGCTTAGTTCAAGGTAGATGGTAAATGCGACACTTTACTCTCAAAGTACCTTGGATGCGTAACGCAAAACAAACAAAAGGGTCGCAGGGAAGGTGATACGCCGTTTCCTACACTCAGGGGAGTGGATGCGTCGGTTCCTTACTGTTGCGCAGGGGAGTTGAGGCTCGCTTCCGTACTGTGTGGGGAGTTGATGCGTCGGTTTCTTACTGTGATCCGGTGCGATGCGACAAGATGGCGCCTCGATGCAATGACGATCCGGTGCGATGCGACAAAATGGTGTCTTGGTTACGGTGCGACAACGTAGATGCGATGCGTGCACGCCCGACGGCCATGCGGCGACTCGGTGAACTACTGAGCCGCGACAGGCCCTGGACACGCTTCTCCGGTGATGCAACGGCGACCTCTGCGGCGGCGGCACGTTTCTCCGGTGATGCGACGCGCCTCGGTGATGCGATGCGAGCAGCTGCGGCGGCGGCACGCTTCCTCGGCGATGTGACGGCAACTGCTGCGGCGGCGACACGCTTCTCCTCGTTGCGTCGTGCTTCCAGCTCCCAGCGACACAGTCTTCTCAGAGGGCTCAACACAACAGCAGGCACCTCTTTGCCTGTAGAATTCCCAGCCAGGGAATTCAGGGGAGCTGGTTGGTGAAGTCTTGTATCCCTGAGACTTCAGGCAGGAGGCAAGCTCAATCTTCAAGCCCTTGGAGGTCTTCTTCAAGATGATGAAAGTACACACAAAGTTCCTTTCTCCTTTCTTTGGCAATAAAGTAACCACTGCAGGCCAACCCCAACAACACACAGCACAGGGGCAGTCTCCTCCTTCAGTTTACTGGTTCTTCTCCTCAGCAAAGGTTCGTCTTGATTCCCAGAAGTGCTCTTAAGTCTTGGGGTCTGGGCCCCAATATTTATACTCAAAAATCCTTTGTCTCTGAAGGCAGAGAGTGTCTGTGCCTGACCAAAACCAGTTCTGTGCAGCTTCCTGGCAGGAGGTGGAGACAGCATTGTTTGAGAGCAGACCTGGCCCAGGTAGCTGAAAGGAAATCTCCTCCCCCTACTCTCTATTCTATGAGGTCTCAGAGGAGTGAAAGGAAATCCCCGCCCCCTACTCTCTATTCTATGAGGGCTCAGGTCAGTGAAAGGAAGTCTCCTCCCCCCTACTCTCTATTCTATGTGGGTCCTATTCAGCCCAGCCCTGACCCATCAGACTGCTGGAGCCAAGACCCTCTCCAGCCCCCTGTCACTCACAAACCAGACAGTGAATACACAACCTAGCAGAGGCAAGCTGGATGGTTAGGCAAGAAAATACCTACTTTCTAAAAGTAGTATTTTCAATCACAGAATGTGAAAATCACCCACACTAAAAGATGTATTTGAACATTCTGAGTTCAGGCATACCAAACTCGAATTTCCACCTTGCTCCCTGGGTCAGTTAGGATTATAAGATGTTATAATCAAACTGCCCATTCTGGCCTATGGGAGCAGGTAGCCTTGCAATAGTGAAAAACGAAATTGACAGTAATTCACTATCAGTACATACCACCCACATCAGGGCATGTCCTACCTTTCACATACAATGCACCCTGCCCTAGGGCCTACCTTAGGGGTGACTAACATGTAGAAAAGGGAAGGTTTGGGGACTGGCAAGTGGGTGTACTGGCCAAGTCGACATTGCAGTCCCAGACTGCACACAGGCTCTGCAATGGCAGGCCTGAGCCATAGTTTACAAGCTGCTTCTGTGGGTGGCACAACCAGTGCTGCAAGCCCACCAGCAGCATTTGATTTACAGGCCCTGGGCACACACGGTGCACTATACTAAGGTCTGACAAGTAAATCAAATAATCCAATCATGGAATCACTAATCCATAACAATTTACTATAGGGAGCACTTGCACTTTGGCACTGAATAGCAGTGGCAAAGTGCCCAAATCATCTAGACCAGCAAAAACATAGCAAAACACAGGAGGCAACTGCTAAAAATGGAAGGGAGACCCACGCCAATGGTGCCATGTCTAACACGTGTCCCCTCCAGCTGAAATGTGGGGAGAACTACCCTACCTCTTGGGAGTTCTCTTCACTAAGGCGGAAAAATCTGGACAGACCATCAGCATTGGCGTGTTCTGTACCAGGGCGGTGTTCCACCGTGAAGTCCATCCCCTGTAGGGAAATGGACCACCTCAACAGCTTTGGATTCTCACCCCTCATCTGCATCAACCATCTGAGGGGCCTGTGGTCTGTCTGAACCCGGAAGTGAGTCCCAAACAAGTATGGTCTCAACTTCTTCAGTGCCCAGACCACAGCAAATGCCTCACGCTCAATCGCACTCCACCTCTGTTCCTGTGTAAGTAACCTCCTACTGATGAAGGCTACAGGTTGGTCTAGGCCCTCATTCATCTGTGCAAGAACAGCCCCTACACCATGCTCTGAAGCGTCTGTTTGAACAATTAACTCTTTTGAGAAGTTGGGTGCCAGGAGCACGGGCGCCGTGCACATGGCAGTCTTCAGGGCTTCAAAAGCTTTCTGACAGGTGTCAGTCCAGTTCACTTTCTTGGACTGCTTCCTGGAAGTCAGCTCTGTCAAGGGTGCAACTATGCTGCCATACCCCTTGACAAACCTCCTGTAATACCCAGTGAGTCCTAAAAAGGCTCTCACCTCTGTCTGGGTCTTGGGGGGGTTCCCAAGCCAGGATGGTATCAATTTTGGGCTGTAGGGGCGCCACCTGGCCGCTCCCAACCTGGTGTCCCAAATACACCACGGAACCCTGCCCGATCTGGCACTTACTCGCCTTGATCGTGAGGCCTGCCCTCCGCAGCGCCATCAACACTTCCTAGGGGTGGCGCAGATGTTCTTCCCAACTGGCGCTGAACACTGCAATGTCATCCAGGTAGGCGGCACTGAAATCCTCCAGTCTAGCCAACACCTGATTGACCAACCTCTGAAAGGTGGCAGGGCCATTCTTCATCCCAAAGGGTATAACCCGGAATTGGTAGTGCCCATCTGGTGTGGAGAATGCTGACCTCTCTTTTGCCCCATCAGTTAAGGCGATCTGCCAGTACCCAGACGTTAAATCAAACGTGCTGAGGTACCGGGCAGCCCCTAACCGATCAATGAGCTCATCAGCTCTGGGGATGGGGTGCGCGTCAGTCCTGGTGACTGAATTGAGTCCTCGGTAGTCCACACAGAACCGGAGTTCGGGTGTGGCACCAGGCGCGGCAGCCTTTGGGACCAAGACCACTGGGCTGGCCCAAGGGCTGTTAGAAGACTCAATCACCCCCAATGCGAACATCTTGGAGACCTCCTCCTTGATGCAAGCTCTCACCCTGTCAGTCACTCTGTAAGTCTTGTTCTTCACAGGAGGACTGTCCCCAGTGTCCACATCATGGACGCACCACTCAGTGACACTAGGGGTCAGGGAGAACAGGTCAGGAAACTGTCCCAACAGTTGGCGACAGTCATCCTGCTGCTCAGGGGTCAGGGTGGAAGAGAGGTTTACACCATCCACTGACCCATCTTGCTCTGTCGCAGACAGGAGGTCAGGAAGAGGCTCAGTCTCCTCCTCCATTCCATCATCTGTCGCTAGGAGCATGCCCACTTCGGACCTCTCTAAGTGGGGCTTCAGGCGGTTGACATGCAGGACCCGCAAGGGGTTCCTAGGAGACCGCAAGTTCACCAAGTAGGTGACATCACTCTTGCGCTCCACCACCTCAAATGGTCCGGTCCACTTATCCTGGAGCGCGCAGGGCTCCACTGGGGCCATGACCCACACTTTCTGACCAGGCTGAAGCTCAATCAGAGTGGCATTCTGATCGTACCACCGCTTCATCTCCTCCTGGCTGGCTTCCAGATTCGCCTGAGCGAGTTGCCTGAAACGCCGGGTTTGGTTTCTGAAGGCCAGCATGTAGCTATATACATCCTGGGGAGGTTTCCTGGGAGCTTTCTCCCAGCCTTCCTTTACCAAACTCAGAGGTCCTCTTACCGGGTGACCATACAGCAGTTCAAAGGGGCTGAACCCTAGGGACTTCTGTGGCACCTCTCGGTAAGCAAAGAGAAGGCATGGCAAGAGGACGTCCCACTTACGCCTCATGGGTTCTTCCAGACCCATAATCATGCCTTTTAGGGTCCGGTTGAATCTCTCAACCAGCCCATTACCTTGGGGGTGGTAAGGAGTGGTGAACTTATAGGTTACACCGCACTCCTGCCACAGGGACTTCATATAGTTGGAAATGAAGTTTGTACCACGGTCTGACACCACCTCGCTGGGGAACCCCACACGGGAGAAAATCCCCAACAACGCACGTCCCACCACGGGGGCCATCACAGTCCGGAGATGGATGGCTTCCGGGTACCGGGTGGCATGGTCCACCAAGACCAGGATGAACCTGTTGCCCATGGCTGTCTTGGGATCCAGAGGCCCCACAATGTCAATGCCCACCCGTTCAAAGGGGGTACTGACCACAGGGAAAGGCTGGAGGGGAGCATTGTGCTTCCTCCAACTCTTACCACTTGCCTGGCAAATCTGACAAGTCCTGCAATGAGTATCTGAACTCTTGCGCATCTGGGGCCAATAAAAGTGGGTGACAAGCCTCTCAAAGGTCTTGTCCTGCCCCAGATGTCCTGCTAAAGGTACATCATGAGCCAAACCCAGTAGTAAGGCTCTGAAGCGCTGGGGTACCACCAGCACATGGGCTAACCCAGGCTCAGCAACCTTAGGTTTGCTATACAGGAGACCATTCTCCCAGTAGATCCAATGTGATCCAGACTGATCACCTGCTGCCTGGTTTGTGGCCTGTTGCCGCAAACCCACAAGAGTAGGGCACTTGTTCTGCTCCTCACAGAACTCTTCCCTGGAGGGGCCTCCTTCCTGCTGCCAATGGGTCAGCTCAGGCAGGTCCCCCAGTTCAGCCACTTGTTCCCCTGTAGGTTCCAGGGCATCCACCTCAAGGTCTGCCTCCTCCTGGACTGTGGGAACTATGGGGGCCGGTTTCCCGCGCCCCCTGCCTCTTCTCTTTAAGGCAGGCACCTGGGCCACTCTTTCAGGCTCCAGGTCCTCTTGAACACCCTTACTGGCTGCCATAGACCGGGTGGTCACACACGCCCAATCTGGCAAGCCCAACATCTCCAAATGTGCATTACGCTCCACCTTAGCCCAAGGGGAGCTCTCCAAATCATTGCCCAACAGACAGTCAACAGGCATGGCTGGCCTCACAGCTACTTGAAGAGTACCTGAGACCCCGCCCCCACTCAAAGGGAACCTGAGCCACCTTGCAGTGGCTCTCTGTGTTGTCAGCGGCAACAACTGGGTAAAATGCATTGGGGATCACCTGCTCTTCAGACACCAGCCGACAACTGACAGCTGTCACACTGTCTCCGGTGTCTCTCAGAGCATCCACCCTTTGGCCATTGATGGTCACCCACTGCCTGTACTTCTTAGTGTTATCAGGCAGCTGGGTCCTGGGGACCACCTCACAGTCTCCTAAAGAGACTAGGGACATCTCTGCGAGACCCCACACACCTTGGGCACCCAACTCCTCCCCCAGGGCTACACTAGCACCAGTGGGTGCTGTTTTCCCATACATGGGACATCTTGAATCATAGGAGCAGTGGCCCACTTGACCACACTTGAAACAGGTCTTGGGCCACCTGTGAACAGGCTGATCTGTCGGGGCCCCTGACTTCTTCTCAGGGGGAGGCTGGGAACCCTTCCCTTGGTGCCCTTGGGGATTACTTTGGGGCTCTTTTTGGAACTCCCTCTGTTTACCCTTGCCCCCCCACTCCTCTGCTGGCGACCCTGCCCACCTTTGGCGAAGTCTCCCACATGACCCTTGTGGACCCGGGTGCTCACCCAGCGATCCGCCTCCTTAGCAAGCTTCCTAGGGTTAGTCAGCCTACTATCAATAAGGTGCTGGCGTAGCTCTGGAAAACAATTACTGGACAAGTGTTCCCATGCAATCAAATCAAAGAGCGCTTCAAAATCATTCACTTTGCTACCCTTCACCCAACCATCCAATGCTCTGCAAAAAATAAATCACATATTCTACCCAAGTGCTTGACTCCAGTTTCTTGCAATTCCTAAACCTCTGTCTATACATTTCAGGAGTCAACCCATACCTGCTCAACAAGGCTTCTTTCATGTGAGCATATGAATTGTGGACTTCAGAGGGCAAATCTAACAATGTATCCCGCCCCTCAGTGAGGAATCGCCGCCACAACCCCGCTCCCCAATCTTTCTCAGGGACCCGGTGGGAGGTCATAGCTACCTCATAGGCCTTAAACCACTGGCCAATATCATCATTTTTGTAAAATTCTTTAACCACATCCTTGGGTATATACACTTGTGTTTCTGCAGGCACTGATGGGGTGCTGCCACCAGAGGGAGTAATTTCTAAGCTCCTGGCTTTCAATTCCAACTCCCTCAAACTTCTCTCATGCACTAACTGCATCCTCTTTTCCTCTAGGGCTAATTTCTTATTTTCTAATTCCAACTGCCCACCCATTTTGAGCTTGGCTAGCTCCATCTCATGCATCCTGCTTCTCTCCCTGTCCTCCAGCTCTCCTGGGGACAGGCCTTTGGAAGAAACACTGCTGCCTGCCCTGGAAGGTACTTTCTCTCCCACTGGACCCAAGGCCTCCCCTTGCCGCTCCTCTAAATCCTCCACCTGATCCTCAGGGTGCTCACTGGCACTCCTTGCTTCCAACCAGGCCCTCAGCGCCTTTTGGTATTCCTCTTTTCTGGTGAGGCCTTTCAGGGAGACTTTAAATTTCTTGCAAGCGGATTTGAGCTGGGGCACAGTGTATGCATCCAACATTTCTTCTTCAAATTCAAACTCTTCAGGTGCAATGGATGCTGGTCTACTCATGGTAACAACAACTGGCAGTTCTTAGCAAAAATAGAAATCCCAAGGAAAAAATTCTACCAATAAGTATGTGGTTGCGTTTGATCTGCACTCACTAGTAGTGTACACCAATCACTGTATATGAATCACAAATGCAAGTCCAAATCCTCACCGCTGACCACCAATGTTAGATTTGGGGGTCTCTAGTTGGCAATGGTTTGCACCTTTGTCCAAATAGGGACCCTTGCGTCTAGTCAGGGTAAGGGCTACACTCCTAAAATAACCCCTGCTCACCCCCTTGGTAGCTTGGCACGAGCAGGCAGGCTTATCTCAGAGGCAGTGTGTAAAGCATTTGTGAACACATACAGTAATACAGTGAAAACACTACAAATGGACACTACACCAGTTTAGAAAAATAAGTAATCTTTACTAGACTTAACACAAGGTCAAACGACAAAAATCCACAATACTGTAATCAAAAATGAGTCTTTAAAATGGTAGAAATAGCTTAGTTCAATGTAGATGGTAAATGCAACACTTTACTCTCAAAGTACCTTGGATGCGTAACGCAAAACAAACAAAAGGGTCGCAGGGAAGGTGATGCGCCGTTCCTTACACTCAGGGGAGTGGATGCGTCGGTTCCTTACTGCTGCGCAGGGGAGTTGAGGCTCGCTTCCTTACTGTGTGGGGAGTTGATGCGTCGGTTTCTTACTGTGATCCGGTGCGATGCGACAAGATGGCGCCTCGATGCGATGACGATCCGGTGCGATGCGACAAAATGGCGTCTTGGTTACGGTGCGACAACGTAGATGCGATGCGTGCACGCCCAACGGCCGTGCGGCGACTCAGTGAACTTCTGAGCCGCGACAGGCCCTGCGACACGCTTCTCTGGTGATGCGACGGCGACCTCTGCAGCGGCGGCACGCTTCTCCGGTGATGTGACGCGCCTCTGTGATGCGATGCGAGCAGCGACGTCGGCAGCACGCTTCCTCGGTGATGCGACAGCAACTGCTGCGGCGGCGACACGCTTCTCCTCATTGCGTCGCGCTTCCAGCGAGCAGCGACACGCAGTCTTCTCAGAGGGCCCAACACAAGAGCAGGCACCTCTTTGCAGGTAGAATTCCCAGCAAGGGAATTCAGGGGAGCTGGTTGGTGAAGTCTTGTATCCCTGAGACTTCAGGCAGGAGGCAAGCTCAATCTTCAAGCCCTTGGAGATCTTCTTCAAGATGATGAAAGTACACACAAGTTCCTTTCTCCTTTCTTTGGCAATAAAGTAACCACTGCAGGCCAACCCCAACAGCACACAGCACAGGGGCAGTCTCCTCCTTCAGTTTCCTGGTTCTTCTCCTCAGCAAAGGTTCATCTTGATTCCCAGAAGTGATCTAAAGTCTTGGGGTCTGGGCCCCAATATGTATACTCAAAAATCCTTTGTCTCTGAAGGCAGAGAGTGTCTGTGCCTGACCAAAACCAGTTCTGTGCAGCTTCCTGGCAGGAGGTGGAGACAGCATTGTTTGAGAGCAGACCTGGCCCAGGTAGCTGAAAGGAAATCTCCTCCCTCTACTCTCTATTGTATGAGGTCTCAGGGGAGTGAAAGGAAATCCCTGCCCCCTACTCTCTATTCTATGAGGGCTCAGGTCAGTGAAAGGAAGTCTCCTCCCCCCCTACTCTCTATTCTATGTGGGTCCTATTCAGCCCAGCCCTGACCCATCAGACTGCTGGAGCCAAGACCCTCTCCAGCCCCCTGTCACTCACAAACCAGACAGTGAATACACAACCTAGCAGAGGCAAGCTGGATGGTTTGGCAAGAAAATACCTACTTTCTAAAAGTAGTATTTTCAAACACAGAATGTTAAAATCACCTACACTAAAAGATGTATTTTAACATTCTGAGTTCAGGCATACTAAACTCGAATTTCTACCTTGTTCCCTGGGTCAGTTAGGATTATAAGATGTTATAATCAAACTGCCCATTCTGGCCTATGGGAGCAGGTAGCCTTGCAATAGTGAAAAACAAAATTGGCTGTAATTCACTATCAGGACATGCCACACACATCAGGGCATGTCCTACCTTTCACATACAATGCACCCTGCCCTAGGGCCTACCTTAGGGGTGACTAACATGTAGAAAAGGGAAGGTTTGGGGACTGGCAAGTGGGTGCACTGGCCAAGTCGACATGGCAGTCCCAGACTGCACACAGGCTCTGCAATGGCAGGCCTGAGCCATAGTTTACAAGCTGCTTCTGTGGGTGGCACAACCAGTGCTGCAAGCCCACCAGCAGCATTTGATTTACAGGCCCTGGGCACACACGGTGCACTATACTAAGGTCTGACAAGTAAATCAAATAATCCAATCATGGAATCACTAATCCATAACAACAATTTACAATAGGGAGCACTTGCACTTTGGCACTGAATAGCAGTGGCAAAGTGCCCAAAGCATCTAGACCAGCAAAAACATAGCAAAACACAGGAGGCAACAGCAAAAAATGGAAGGGAGACCCACGCCAATGGTGCCAGGTCTAACACTCTGCAACACTTTTTATCGGAAGTGGAGCTCAAGCCTCCTGTACACTTTTCTGCCCATACCACAAGAAGATCAAGAGCGACTCGGCCCAGGTCATTCTTGTGGCTCCTGACTGGGCACGGATAGTTTGGTATCCCGAGCTTCTTCGAATGAGAATCTATCCTCCGATCAGGTTGCCCTTTCGGGAGGATCTTCTGTCGCAGCAGCTTCAGCAAGGGAGGGTCCTCCACCTGAACCGGTCAACTGTCTGCCTCCATGCGTGGAGATTGAGCGGCAACAGTCCTCCCGAAGTTGTAATGTTATTTTGGCGGATTATTTTGGCGGCCAGGTGGCCCCCCCACTAAGAGAGTATACACCTGCTGTTGGCAAAAAATTGTAAAATACTGTACAGAAAGGTCTATTGACCCTCTTTCTGCCTCTTAATCTACTATCCTTCTTTTCGTTCTTACTCTTGCCCAGCAGGGCTCTAAGTTGGGTACTCTCAAGGGTTATCTTTCTGATCTGTCTTCTTTCTTGCGGCTGCTGGACCAACCCTCTGTGTTTATTTCTCCTAATGTAAATAGATTCTTAGAAGGGCTTGCGCATATGTTTCCACCCATGTCCTTTGTCATGCCACAATGGGACCCTAATTTAGTTCTCAAATTTCTTATGTGTGCTCCCTTCGAGCCGTTACATAATTGCCCCCTACGGCTGCTTACCATCAAGACAGCCTTTCTGGTGGCGATAACATCTGCCTGGAGGGTGAGTTGCAGGCATTGTCATGCAAGCCTCCCTACTTGATGACTTTTGTTGATAAGGTGGTGCTTTGCACCCGAGCATTATTTTTACCAAAAATGGTGACTCCATTCCATCTTGGTCAAACAGTCATGCCTCCCACCTTTTTTGCTCCCCTGCATCCCTCTAAGGAAGAGGAGCTTCTCCACCATCTGGACATAATGGCTATAATGGCGTTGCTGTTCTGCCTTGCCCACACAAAACAGTTTGTCACCAACGATTTGTGGGTTACGTGGGAGCTAAAAAAGGTAGGGCAGTGCAGAAACTGACCAGTTCTCTGCATTAAGATCTGCTATGCCTTGGACAGGAAGCAGCCCCATAAGGGCTTAGGAGCTCATTCCACCAGGGGGAAGGTTGCAACCATGGCGTTGGCTAGGGGTGTCCCAGTCCTGGACATCCGCCAGGTAGCAACATGGGCATCTTTGCGCACATTTGCCAAGCATTACTACCTGGACAGTCGGGTCCACAGGAATGGGCATTTTGCCCGTTCGGTCCTGCAGGACTTTTTAGTGTGAGAAATCTGTCCGCAGCCCACCACCAGGATGGTATGGCTTGGGTATCTATTCAAAGGTAAGGAATCTGCAGCTAGAAGTCTCTATCAGATGAACAAGTTACTTACCTTCGGTAATTCAGATTCCTTACAGACCAACCCATGCCTCGCCACTTTGTAGAATTATTTGTTAGAGCTAAGGGTGTTCCCTTTTTCAGGGCCCTAGTTATGACACACACTTAAGTCAATCACTTCATGGCTCTGCGCATCTGGCGTGGAAAAGTGAAAAGTACAGACGTCTGCGTGTAGGAAAGTGTCCCTTTTTGCATGGTTACCACCCACTTTTTGCCTGACATCTGATGCAACCTGACTTGATGTGCCCTGGGTCCCTGCACTCAGGTTCCCAGGGCCTGTGTTCTTTCCCAAAACTGTACCTTTGTACCCACAATTGGCACATCTCTGGCCACAGGTAAGCTCCTTGTAAAAGGTACCATGGGTACCAAGGGCACTGTGACCAGGGAAGGCCTCTAACAGCTGCAGCACCTATTGTGCCACCCTTAGAGGCCCTGTACCTTAACACCCACACACTGCCATTGCAGGCTGCATGTTTTGGTGCTGAGAAGAGTGAAGAGTCGACATGGCACAAACCCACTGCCTGAGGCTAGGTAAGCCAACCCTCTAGCAGGGTGCACTAGCCCTCAGGTGAGGGTACAGTGGTATGAGATCTGTACCCCTGCAGTGTCTAAGTCCATTCTTAGACATTGTAAGTGTAGTAAAGCCATAAAGAGTATATGGTCTGTGAGTTGGTCACTACGAACTCCACAGCTCCATAATGGCTATACTAAACCTGGGAATTCTGATGGATACATCTGCCTGTGGATTCCTCACCTTATGAATATCCCCTGCGCCAGCATTCCGCGGAAACTTTTTCCTAGCTCTCCACGCCGACGAGGTCGTCACAACTTCATGGCTCCGCACGCGGCTCCACATGACGTCACCGGAGCCGTAAGAGGACCACGTCGGCGTGATGACGTCGGTTCCCTTTTTTCCGCGCTGTCGACGCTAACGGTTTTTCTGGGACTCTCCATACTTTCTGCTAGATACTTTGTATTCTGGATTGTTTCTATCTGTGGTTTTGCCATGTCTGCTCCGTGGAAGTCGGGTTTTAAACCCTGTAAAGAGTGCGGGGGTCATATGTCGATCACTGACCCCCATGATGACTGTCTGTGGTGTTTATCATCAGATCACGACGTCGAAGGCTGTTCTTCCTGTAGGAAAATGAACCCTAAGGCCTTGAAGGAGCGGGAAGCCAAGCTGTACATGTCTAAGGTGAGAAAAGAAAAAAGGGGTCAAACGTTCGAAGTCGAGGTCGTTGACTTCGCGTGACTCGAAGAGGAAGCACAAGAAGAAGAAGAGACCTGGATCTCTGCGCCGTTCTTCGAAGGCTGTGGTTTCGATGTTGCCTTCTCCGGCGCCTCGGCGTCGTGAAAAGGACTTTGTCTCTCCTTCACCTTCGGTGTCTCCTGAAGCGACTCCGACCCATTCTCCTTCAGTCAAGGGGACTCCGGTGCAGTCACCGACGCCGAGATTTTCTCCGACTCCGGAAGATTTGCCGAATCCGGCTGATGCTGAGGATCCTTCGGTTCCAGCGGCTCCGCCTGTGGTTCCAGCGGTTCCGACTTCGGAGGTGCCTCCAGTGGATCTTGAGCCTGCTCAGTATCCTCAATTTCCGGCACCGGGATCCGATCCCTCGCATTTTTTAAATGCGATGTATGGCGTTTTTGCCAGGGCCTCATACCCTTCTGGTGCACCTTCGGGTCCCATGGGTCCTTTGGCATTTAATTTGGGTGATCCTCACCAATATCCTCAGGCACCCTTAATGCCATTCATGCCGACGACGCCGTCCTGGCAATTTCCGGCACAGAGGATGTCGACGCCGTATGTGCAGTCCTCGGCTACATCCCTTGAAACTTCTTCTCGGATTCGTTCGACGCCGGTTGCTGCTGCGGATTCTCCTTCGACGCCGCTCCCGGATCCATCGACGCCGCGTGTGGCGCCACCGACGCCGCAGCCGAAGTTACGCTCGAGGAGAGAAGCGCGGAGGTTGATTGAGGAGGAGCAGTACCAGGCTGAAGAGATGGAGGAAGGTGAAATTTATGAAACTGAAGATATGTTTGAGGGTCTGTGTGAGGCAAGTGGACTTGATACCTCCCCGGAGTGGGACTTTGCTTCACAGAAGGCTCCCCCCTCGAAGGAAGTTTCACCTTACCATGTGGTGATAAGGAAGGCTGCAGAGCTCTGGATCTTGAGCTCCCTGTGGCTGAGTATAAGCCTAACTTGCTTACAGAGGTGCTTCATTCTCCGTCCTCTGTGGTTGAACCGCTTTTGCCATTCAATGATGCCTTGTCTGAGCGAATCCTTGATGTGTGGCGCCATCCTCTTACTGCTCCTGCAGTTTCAAGGTCGGTGTCCAGAAGGTACAGGCGTGCTCCAGGGGATCCTGTGTTCCTTTCGTCGCATCCTTCGCCTGAGAGTTTGGTGGTGCAGGCGTCTTGTTCGAAGCAGTCCACGGGCGCCTTTCCGCAGGCTCCTGCGGTTAGGGATTCCAAGAAGTTGGAACAATCTGCAAAAAAGGTCTTCTCTTCGGCTTTGAAGTCCACAAATGCTACCTGTTTGTTGGGCAGATACATTCATGCCCTTATGGACTCTGCCAAACAGCTTCTTCCAAAATTGTCTGAAGAAGATCGAGGAAATCTCAGTGAGGTGTTGGCAGACTCACAGGCTGCGGCTCGCCAGGTCATCCAGTCTGGCCTGGATACAGCGGATTCCGTTGCTAGGGTGATGGGCTCATCCATTGCTACGAGAAGACGTGCGTCTCTAAGGTCTTCTGGGTTTTCACCTGACGTACAGGCTGCCCTACTTGATCTTCCTTTTGATGGGACTAAACTTTTTGGTGAAAAAGCTGATTCTCCCCTGCAACGGTTCAAGGACAGTAAGGCTACAGCGAAATCCTTGGGTCTGCAGACTCAGGCAAAGGGTTATGGCTATAGAAGATACCGTGGCTTTGGGAAGTCTTCCTTTCGTGGTTTCCGACAACCACAGCAGCAGCAACAGCAGCAAAACCCCTTGTACAAGTCCTACAGGGGTAAAGGCAGAGGTCGTCTTCGTGGAACGGGTCGTCACCCCTCTTCCTCCTCCTCCTCTACCTCCCCAACCCCTGCTGGTAATGCAGGAAAGCAGCCCTAGATCCGCCATCCTGGATCATGCAGGTCCTGTGGGAGGCCGGCTTACTCATTTTCTACAGGATTGGAAATCGGTCACTTCGGGCCTTTGGGTTTTAGATCTGGTAGAAAATGGGTACGCCCTTCCCTTCAGGGAATTTCCCCCCCCTTACCCTCCTTGCCAAGGGTTTTGCACGGAGGATCATTTACTTCTTCTTCAGAAGGAGGTTCTTGTCCTGTTACAAAAAGGTGCGATAGAGGTGGTTCCGGAGCAGGAAAGGGGTCAGGGGTGCTACTCCCGGTATTTCCTGATTCCCAAGAAGGATGGCAGGTTACGACCCATCCTGGATCTCAGGATCTTGAATCTGTTCCTCAAGCAGGAGAGGTTCAAGATGCTCACCCTAGCGCAGGTTCTTCAGGCGCTGCAACAAGAAGACTGGATGGTGTCCATCGACTTGCAGGATGCGTAATTTCACATCCCAATCCTGAAGTCGCACAGGAAGTATCTCCGATTTACGGTTGGTTCGCAGCATTACCAATTTGCGGTCCTTCCGTTTGGTCTTACTACTTCACCTCGAGTCTTCACCAAGGTGTTGGCGGTGGTGGTTGCCCATCTCAGGAGGTCAGGGATCCCGGTTTTTCCCTACCTGGACGACTGGCTTCTGAAAGCAGAGTCGCCAGAGATGGTGCGTCGTCATCTGCAGGTAACAACCCAGCTGTTGTTCAAATTGGGTTTTTCGATAAATGTGCCCAAATCTCACCTGGTGCCCTCTCAGCGCAACCTGTTCATAGGGGCGGTGCTGGATACCACTGTGTGTCGAGCTTTTCCTCCTCCGCAGAGGATTCTCGACATTCAGGAAATGGTCCCTTTATTTCACAATGGAGCGGTTGTTCCAGTTCTGAAGGTCCTTCGCCTGCTCGGTCTGTTCGCTTCCTGCATTCTGTTGGTCAATCATGCACGCTGGCACATGAGGGCGCTCCAGTGGTGTCTCCGCAGGCAGTGGTATCGGCACAACGGAGATCTCAGGGAGTCAGTCAGGATCTCCAGAGAAGCTGCAGCGGATCTGTCTTGGTGGAGTGTGGAGGGCAATCTGTCTCAAGGAAAGCCCTTTCATCTTCCTCCATCAGTGGCCACAGTGATAACGGATGCCTCTACCCTAGGGTGGGGTGCTCATCTGGGGGATCTGGAGATCAAGGGTCTTTGGTCTCCAGAGGAAAGATTGCTTCATATCAATCTTCTGGAATTGCGGGCGATACGTTTGGCGCTCAAGGCCTTTCTCCCTTCCCTTCACGGTCAGTCGGTTCAAGTCCTAACGGACAACACTGCTGCGATGTGGTATGTCAACAAGCAGGGAGGAGTAGGGTCGTACCGTCTCTGCAGGGAGGCGTTGCGGCTTTGGTCCTGGGCTCAGGACCATCGTATTTGCTTGATGGCAAATCATCTGGCCGGGGTGCTGAATGTACGTGCGGACAGCCTCAGTCGGCAGTTCTCCGCCGACCATGAGTGGAGGCTTCATCCAGAGGTAGTTCGACACATCTTCCGGACGTGGGGAACTCCTCGGGTGGACCTGTTTGCCACTCTCGAGAACGCGCACTGCCCGTCATTCTGCAGTCTCCAGTTTCCGAGGCAGGGAGCGTTGGGTGACGCGTTTCAGTTGAGTTGGAGTTCTCAACTCCTTTACGCATTTCCTCCCATACCCTTGATTCCTCGGGTTCTGAGGAAGATTCGCCAGGACCGGGCCCAAGTCATATTGATCGCCCCGGATTGGCCAAGAAGGGTGTGGTACACAGATCTACTTCACCTCTCATCGCACCCTCCGCTCCGTCTCCCTTTCAGGGTAGACCTCCTCTCGCAGTCGGAGGGGCAGGTTCTGCACCCCCACCTCCAGAGCCTGCACCTTCATGCCTGGAGATTGAACGGGGCAACCTGAATTCTTTCTCTCTCCCGCCTGACGTGGTGGATGTTATCTTATCGGCCAGGCGACACTCCACCAAGTCTATTTATTCATACAGGTGGTCAAAATTTGTTAAATGGTGTGGAGAGAGATCTATTGATCCCTTAAAAGCTCATCTTTCTGATGTCCTTTTTTTTCCGTTGCATTTGGCCCAGCAGGGTTGTGCTGTGGCTACTGTTAAAGGTTATTTGTCGGCTTTATCGGCATTTCTTTGTTTGTTTTAAGGTTTATTAAGGGGCTTACTAATATGTTTCTGCCCACTCCCTTCATTATGCCCAATGGGATCTAAACCTGGTCTTAACTTTCTTAATGGGTTCCCCATTTGAACCTATGCATAGTTGTCCTCTGAGACTGCTGTCTTTCAAGACGGTCTTCCTTGTGGCTATCACGTCGGCTAGGAGGGTGAGTGAACTCCAGGCTTTGAGTTCAATGCCTCCTTTTCTTACTATTCATGCTGAAAGGTTGGTTCTCAGGACCAGGGCTGCTTTTCTGCCTAAGGTGGTAACTCCCTTCCATCTAGGGCAGTCCATTACCCTCCCTACTTTCTATCCTCCCCTCACCCTTCTAAGGAGGAGGAGAGGCTGCACCGCTTGGATCCTAAAAGGGCGGTTGGTTTCCATCTGGATAGAACGAAGGACCTGCGAGTGGACGATCAGCTCTTTGTGGGCTACGTTGGACGCATGAAGGGCAAGGCGGTGCACAAGCGCACTCTATCCAGGTGGATCATGTTGTGCATCAAAATCTGCTACGCTTTGGCTGGTAAAGAGCCTCCTGAAGGCATTAGAGCTCATTCCACCAGGGCTAAGTCATCTACGTCTGCCTTGTCCAGAGGTGTTCCTGTGCTGGACATCTGCAAAGCCGCAACTTGGGCCTCCCTCCACACTTTCGCGAAGCATTACTGCTTAGACTCCGAAGTGAGGAGGGACGGCCATTTTGCGCGTTCTGTTTTACAGGACTTTTTGGTATAGAAGGGTGGACACCCTCCTCCGGGAGTGGGACTGCTGTGGGATTCTATTCATAAGGCGAGGAATCCACAGGCAGATGTATCCATCAGAAGAACAAGTTACTTACCTTTGGTAACGCTTTTTCTGGTGGATACAGTATCTGCCTGTGGATTCCTCACTGACCCACCCGCCTCCCCGTTGTCCCCCCTTTTATACCTTAAAAGAGGTATTGGTTAATATGGTTGTTTCATATTGTCATTTTGTATTGGCTCTGTTTGCCTTTGTGTAGGCTTATAGGAAATGCTTGCTTTCTTTTGCTTTCCTTTTACACTTTACTCTGTGTGTATTTGTGTGAATATTGTACACTATGTATGCATTGTCTCTATGGTCGGTCCGCCCGTTCGCCTCGGAGGCACGGAAAAAATGGGTGGAACTGACGTCATCACGCCGACGTGGTCCTCTTATGGCTCCGGTGACGTCATGCGGAGCCGCGTGCGGAGCCATGGCGTTGTGACGACCTCGTCGGCGTGGAGAGCTAGGAAAAAGTTTCCGCGGAATGCTGGCGCAGGGGATATTCATAAGGTGAGGAATCCACAGGCAGATACTGTATCCACCAGAAAAAGCGTTCCCGAAGGTAAGTAACTTGTTCGTTTGGTAGCAAACTTATCAGCACATTAAACCCACACTGATGCCAGTGTGGGATTTAATGTAAAATGCACTCAGAGGGCATCTTAGAGATGCCGCCTGAAAAACAACAATCCCTGGTGTGGTGCCTGAATGGCTGCCCGCCATTTGCCACCACCAGACAGGTTTCTGGACCCCTGGGTAGGTAGCCTCCGCTCTCTGGGTCCAGAGTCAAAGGCCATCCTAGGCAGAGGTGCCATGCCTCCTCCCCCAAGATGGGCTATGTCCAAGAAAGGGGAAGCTTCAAAGGCCTGCCGCCTTTGTGAGCTGTCGTTGCCTTTTGCCGCCCCCAGCAACTGGCTCCCACCCGTTCTGCCCCCCACTTTGGGTGGGAGAATCGGCGGGAAATCCAATCTAGGAGGAGAGGTGTGCCCACCTCTGCCAACCCCACCCCTCAGGTGGGGGAGGCGACGTGAAGCACACATTTCAGTCCCCTCCATCTTGAAGATGAGGGGACCCAACCAATCAGGAAGAGGCTTATGCCCCCCTCCCACTGGAGGGTGGCATAATAAGGGGTGTACCCACCCCAAAGAAGGGACCCATTGGTCCCGGCCTGCACACCCCTTTTAACGCCCTTAAATCTAGTATTTAGGGGTCACCCTGAACCTTGCCTCAGGTTCGAGAAAGAAAGAAGAAGGACTGAAGAGCCATGCTGACTCAGGAAGAAGAGTACATCAACGGCTTTGGCCCCAGCACCACCGGCCTGTCCCGTCTCCGACCTGCCTACAGCAAGAACCCCGGCGTGTCCAGCAGCCAGCTACCTCCAGAACCCGGAGGACCTGCCCTACAACCATCTTACAGACTGTCTCCTGTGAGCACTGGATTTGCTCAAAGCCAAGATTCACCCACAGAATCCGGATTCCGGCGACTCTGCTATTCTGCACAACTCTGTACCTGATGCCCACGGCCCTAGTTAGAATGGCCCAACACCACGAGGAGGTCTCCCCAGCGATCCTGATCTGGGATCCGATTATCCCTAACTTCCCTCAAGCTTCAAGATGACGCCTGCAGCCTCAGCCTGAAGGTTCCCCCGGCCGTGACCGGAGCTGGTAAGAAAACCCTACACCAGAAGACACCCCTGCACCCGACACCCCACAGCCTTGGGTAGCCCAACCAACGGTGTCCAGGCATCCCCCAAGAACCCAGCTTACCTCTCCAGCTGTTAGTCTCCTTTAGGAAGTTTCCCAGCCTAATCCTGCAGCAACTTTACCGAACCAAAGGTGTCCATAGAGAATCACAGGGTCCCCGACGTCTCTGCATCCGGCCGCCTCAGTGCTGCTGGTGGTGCAGCTCCTTTGCTGATTGTTGGCCCCTGCAGTGCTGACCTTAACCCCAGGAGCTTTGCTTCCCCACCCGAGTGGCCTACTCATGAGCAGTACCTAACCGAAGGCCCCTTTAGCCCCATTGGCTAACATTGGACCCCTGCACTCTGCACCCGTTCGCCCCAGTGCCGCTGTTAGTGCATCTTGAGTGCCTACCTAGACCTTGGGGAACCTTCGTCCGAACCTTCAAAACTCTCACTCGTAAAAAGTTTACTTACCTGTGAAACCTTTAACCATTTTTTTCCCATAGGAACCCATGTTATGAGATTTTGGGCCTAAAATGGTCTAAGTGTTGAACTAATGTTTGTATGGAGAAAGGATAACTAAACTGCAAAGTCAAAGGTACTTAGGTATTTGGCAGCCCCCAACTTATCTATCCGTTCATCAGCTCTGGGGATGTGGTGTGCACCTGTCTTGGTGACAGCATTGAGGCCTCTTCAGTCCACACAAAACCTAATTTATCTGTTTCCACCGTCCTTGGGGACTAGGGCCACTGGGCTGGCACAGGGACTCCCAGAAGGCTCAATGACCCCCAGCATCTTGCTGACTTCAGCCTTGATGCTTTCTTTGACTTGGTCAGACTGGCGATAGATTTTTGTTTTGACAGGCAAGCTGTCTCCAGTGTCCACATCATGTGTACACCATGCAGTCTGACCAAGGGTCAAGGAAAAGAGCTATGTGTACTGTTGCAGAACCTGTCTGCGGTTGGGCAGAGAGGGGATCTGGTTAGACAACCCCATCTACTGACCCATCTTGGGGGCTGTAGGAGAGGAGGTCAGGGAGAGGTTCACTTTCTGTCTCCTGGTCCTCATCAGTACCATCAGCATGGTCACATCAGCCCTGTCACAATAGAGTTTGAGGAAGTTCACATGGATCAGCCTTTTGGGGGACCTGGTAGTTCCTAGGCCTACCAAGTAGGTGACCTCATTCTTTTTTTTAATTTTTTTAGGATAGGGTAAGGGCCACTCCATTTGTCCTGTAGAGCCCTTGGTGCCACTGGCTCCAAAACCCACACCTGTTGCCCTTGTTGGAATTCTACCAGTGCAGCTTTTTGGTCATATCAGAGCTTCTGGAACTTCTGGCTGGCCTCAAGGTGTTTGGATGCTTTCTGCATGTACTCTGTCATCCTGGAACGAAGGCCTAGTACATAGTCTACCACATCTTGCTTTGATCCATGATGGGGTCTCTCCCATCCTTCACTCACAAGAGAGAGTGGTCCCCTTACAGGATGGTCAAACAGAAGTTCAAAGGGCTAAAACCATACTCCCTTCTGAGAGAAGATCTCTAGGCAAAAAGCAGGCAGGGTAGCAGAACATCCTATCTCCTTTTGAGTTTTTCAGGGAGTCCCACTATCATACCTTTCAGTGTCTTGTTGAATCTCTCAACAAGGCCATTGGTTTGTGGGTGTTAAGGTGTTGTGAACTTATAGATCACTCCACACTCATCCCACATTTGTTTTAAGTATGCAGACATGGAGTTGGAACCTTGGTCTGATACTTCCTCCTTAGGAAACCCTACCCTGGTGAAGACATCAATGAGGCTGTAGTAGTCCTAAGGGAAATGGCTTCAGGATACCTAGTTGCATGATCCACTACTAGTAGTATGAACTTGTTTTCTGAGGATGTGGGAGGTTCAAGTGGACCCACTATATCCACTACTACCCTCTCAAAGGGTACTCCAACCACTGGTAGTGGGATTAAGGGGTCCTTTGGGTATCTTCCTGTCTTGCCATTGGCTTACAGGTGACACCGTAGCTTACAAACTCCTTTAATTTTTTGGGACATCTGGGGCCTATTGAAGTGGGTGACCAATCTTTCCCAAGTTTTGGTCTGGCCCAGATGCCCAGCTAAGGGGATGTCATGAGCTAGAGTGAGTAGAAACTCCGTATACAACTGAGGCACTACCACTCTCCTAGTGGCATCAGATTTGGGGTTTCTGAGCTCAGTGTACATGAGTCCTTCCTTCCAATAGACCTTGTGGGAGCCACTGACCTCTCCCTGCTCCACTGCCCTCAGCTTGCTGCCCCAGGCCTTCAAGAGTGGAGCACACTTGTTGCCCAAGCCACAGCTGGTCCCTGGAGGGTTCCCCTGGTACCAAGAGCTCTACCTCGTAAGGTTCAAGTTGCATGGGCTCAGTTCCCTCTGGGGCTGACAAGACCTCTCCCTGGGGAGAGGGGCCCTGATCTTTCTGCTGTGTGGAACCTGTTTTACCAGTCTTCCTACCTTTTCTCTTGGGAGGTTGGGCCATCATTTCAGGCTGCAACTCTCCTTTTTCACCATGTGCTAGGCATTGTGCTCTTGTTTTCACACACGCTATCTCAGGGATTTGCAGCATGGCTGCATGTGTCTTTCTTTCTACCTCAGCCCATGCTGAGGTTTCCAGATCATTTCCAAGCAGTCAGGAGGCTGTAAGCGTTGGAGAAACCACTACCTGTTTATTTTTTTTTGTTTGATCTGTTTATTAAAGATTTTGTTGTTGTGAACATGAATATATAACGGTACACCGTCATTAAGAAACATCATACAGAGCCAATAGGTGAGTAAAAAGTCCGAATCACAAATCAACAGTAAACGGCATAGATGCATCCATCCATTTTTGCATGACTGGTATTGACACATGGCATTTCCCATCCATCATATGAGTCCTCCCTCCGTCAGAGTCACTGCACAATCACGTTAAGGTACATTAAGACTTTAACTTTGTAATACATATCGATTACGGAAGTACGATGCTTATGGCTTCACTCTGCCATATCACATTAATCTATTCAGTAAGTCAAAAAGTTTATAAAAAACAAACCCCTAACGTGGGAGGAACTGTCGGGAAGGGGGTAGGAAGGGAAATAGGGGCCGCAGAGAGATATGGGAGGGAATACAGATCCCGGTTAAAACGGAGGGGGATCCCATCGTCTATTCTACGGGTGCACATCCTGATTGCTAGGAGAAATGACCGTCCGATGTGGGGTACAAGGGACACTGTCCACACAACAATTCAAAGCTCGGGCCGTAGATCTACCCACATATATTGCTCTGTGGATCTGGAGTGGGGATATCCAGTTGGTCGTCTGGAGTCACCAACCCCTGTAACGCACACAACATAGTGTTTCATGCAGTGGAAATAGGGAATTTCCGCAATCCCATCGTGTCCTCCCGTACCAGGGAAACCGCTTCAGCCTTCACCCAATTCAGCATGGAGAGGAACTAGGCTTTTGTCGGCAGGGGCTCTACCTCCTTCCACCGACGGGTAATCAATCGCTTGGCTACAACGAAACCCAGATCCAGAAACCGGGTGGACGCCTTGTGCTTTTTGTGTCTGGGAAATACGCCAGTAGTGCATGTCTCCAATGTTTGTGGCACCACCCTATCTGTGCTTGTGGTTAACGCCCCGAGCAACCCCTCCCAGTAAGCACGCAAAGCAGGGCAAGCCCAAAGCATATGTAGAAGATCTGCATCCGCCAACCGCCAATACCGATTAATTTTGTCCGGGGAGAGATGAGCCCTATGGACAATGTAAAATTTAATCAATCTAAAACGGGCATTTCTGGGGATCTGCTTGGGACTTACCAGGACCATAGACCATTCCTTATCCGAATAAGGCCTCCCTTTGCCAGTCTCCCACTTAACTCGCAACGGCGTTAAGTCCGCTAGAGTATGCTCCCTGATTGATTCCGCAAACCATTTCACCAGGTGGCGCCCCGTACCCATAACGTGCACATAATGCCCCATAAGATGCGTTGGAGGTTCCTGCGTAATGTCTCCCCACCAGCGTCTCAGCGCAGCCGTCCAGGAGGCATGATTTAGAAATTGGCCTGGGGAAACTCCATCTTCGTCCGTAATGGCTAGGAATGGCCATAGTCGGCCCTCTCCGTAGAGATCCCACAGGGTGGTTATACCAGCCCCCTTCCAGTCAGTAAGGTCCGTACTCCGTACGCGTCCCTGCACGGTCGGCATACCCAATATAGGTACTACTGGCGTATACGGTGTGACGTGTCTAGTAAGATGAAGCGCCCTACAGAAACACTTCCGCGCCGTCAAGACTAATAATGGAAGAGGTTCATTCGATCCATTACAAGGGTGGCATATGGGGGGTCGCGCCCTGCCGAGTCCGATAGATGTAGTGCCTCCACCCATAGAATTTGCGACGCCAAGAAGTAATGCTCTAGGTTGGGTTGAGCCAGCCCCCCCACCCCCTCGAACAAAGTAGTTACAACTTTGCCGGTGCCACCCTGCACCCCGAATTGTTCCAAACGAAGTCCCGGACTATCTTCTCCAGAGAGCGGAAGAAGGACACGGGTAGGTGGAGCGGTAAATTAGCGAAATAATAAAGGAGACGTGGCAGCATGACCATTTTTATTAATTCCACCCTACCGATGACCGAAAGATTAAGCGTCTTCCAGAACTCAAGCTGAGACTTAAGCACTGTGACTGCCCTCGTGATGTTACCGTCTAGAAGATCTTGATTGTTGTGGTAAATGCGGATCCCCAGATACCTAAACGCCACCGGCTGCCATTGCACTCCCGTCCACCTCCCAACCCGGATCCTCCGTAGCAGGGGTAAAAGGATACAGGCAAGACTTGCCCCAATGTACCCTCAGCCCAGACAGGGAGGCAAAAGACCGCAATGTAGCAGGGATGACTTGGGGGATCGCACGAATGTCCTTAACATATAACAAAATGTCATCCGCATAAAGCGAAATTGCATGTATACGGTCCCCAAGACGTATCCCCCAGTCTGGCGCCGAGGTGCGTAATGCCATCGCTAATGGTTCAATCACCAGGGCGAAGATTAATGGGCAGAGAGGACACCCCTGGCGGGTCCCACGTTCTATCAATTTAGGGTCAGAGAAGAGAGCCCCTAGCCACATCCGAACCGTGGGAGCTCCGTACAGCAGCTTGATCAGGCTTAAAATGTAAGGCCCAAGTCCGTAGCGATGAAGCACAGCAAACATGAAGGACCATTCAACTGTGTCGAAGGCCTTCTCCAGGTCCAACACAACACAACTGGCCATCGGCCAGTCCATTGTAGCACAGCGCATCACCCTAAACAGTGGCCGTATATTAAGCGACGTGCTACGGGCTGGTACAAGCCCATTTTGGTCTTGGTGGACCAATTGAGGGATCAGGGGCGCTAATCTATTAGCCAGGATGCCTGCTAGTATCTTGTAGTCCCCGTTCAGAAGCGCCAAGGGTTGATAAGCCCCTGTGGAAGTGGGGTCCCTTCCCGGTTTGGGGAGTGTAATCAACGTAGCCTCCGTCATCGAGGCCGGGATAGCAAGGGTCTCAAGTGCCTCCCTGTAGACTTTGAGCGGCTGTGGGCTGAGAGAGTCTGCGTATGACTTATAGAATACGTGGGGAAAGCCTTCGGGGCCAGGAACCTTCCCAGATGGCAACGCCCTCATCGTGCCTCGAACCTCATCTAGCATGAGCGGAGCATCTAATTCCGTCCGCTGCTCGCCCGACAGAACTGGGAATGGAAGGCCTTCTAAGAACTGGCTTATCGCCTCCTCTGAGGCCTGCTGGCCCGATTTATATTATTGTGCGGACAATTCACCATGGATTTCCAGCTGTGTGTACCGAAGGTCCCCTTCTGAAGAGCTGCGATTCGCCCACCCGACTGCTCCTGTTTAATCAACCATGCGAGGAGAGGCCCTGAGCGATCTGCTTTAGCGTCCACGGACGCGGAGTGTGCAGCAAAATTAAGGCAGCGCTGTCGGTCCAGGAGCTCCGCCTGTGTCTTGCGCGCATCCACTAGATCAGCCAATCCCCCAGCATCTACCACCACCCTAGATTCCAACGGCAGCAGACGTCGCTCTACTTCAAGCAGGTCTGATGCTACCTGTTGTCGCAACCCTCAACCCAGCCCCAAACACTTCCCTCTCGGGGTGACTTTCATAGCCGCCCATTCCACCATCACAGAGGAGGCAGTCCCCGCATTGTGTGTAAAGTATTCCCCTATAGCCTCTCCAATTGCCTCCCGAAACATCGAGTCTTCAAGCATGGCCGGTTGCAGCCTCCATGTGGGGATTCCCGGGATCCCGCCCTCCCAAGCCAGCACAACACAGTGAGGATTGTGGTCGGAGTGCGTGTGCCCCCAATATTCCGATTTCGAGATGTATGGAGGAAGACAGGTGGACCCAAAGAACCTATTGAGACGAATGTGTAGGTTATGAGGTGCTGAAAAAAATGAGTACACCCTCTCCTCTGGGTGGTGATGTCTCCAGACATCGACCAGCCCCCAGCCCTGTGCCCATCCATTTAGCACCGCAGAGTTGGTCGTGGCGGCCGTGCCCCTGAGCGGAAGGAAGGATCTGTCGGTCCCCACGTCTAAAGACGCTGTTAAAGTCACCGCCCAACAACCACGGGATCTCACACCACTTCTCCAGGGCAAGGGACAGCTGACCAAAGAAGTGACCCAGCTCCACATTCAGGGCATACACATTACCCAATCCTACAAGGCGTCCATCCAGCTTACCCTTTACCAACACATACCTGCCTTCCCTATCTGTAAGAACCTCCTCCAGAGCAAAGGGTGTCCCAGAGCGTATCCAGATAAGGGCCCCCCTAGCGTACAGAGAATAATCTGTGGCGTATATTTTACCCCTTCACTTGTGTTGTAGTCGGGTAACCTCCAGTGCATTTAGGTGTGTCTCCTGCAGCAGCGCTACATGCACATTACAGCGTTTTAGATAAGAATACACTGCGTACCTACGGGAAGGCGTGCGGAGACCCCAGACATTCCAGGTAAGTATCACGTGACCCATAGCAGAGTTGAGAGAAGCATGCAACTGTGGCCAGTGGTCCCCCCCACCCGGACCTCTATAAGAAGCAGATGTACATGCACCATAACAGTTCCAATCGCCCCCCCCCCCCCCACAGGCTCCCGCAGCAAAAGGGAATTGGGAAAAACTAACTAGGGAAGGGAAAAACCATATAAGGGCAACCCCCAAAACATAGGGGTGTCATCCAAACACACCATACAGCAACCCGACCGCATGTCCTACTGGCCCTGAAAAGATGGGGAAAACAGGGGGTTGTGCAACCATGCAGGGTAACCTCTCCCAGTCTCCCCTGAGACAGCTAACACGGCATTGCCATGGCTCAGATCTGAAAGTCCGCACCAGCAACCTCCCCCAGGACTCAGATGTATACTTAACATGCCAGCCCCCTCCATCCTCATTCATAACAGCACATATACATTAGGAATATTCAGAGACCCCCACAGCAGTGAAAACATAGCACCCAGTAATGTACATCCATAACAGTCGTTCTCATACGATACCATCTGCCGTCTGTGATGTAACGTCCGGCATTCTCATGGACACCTTATCAGACGAGTCCGCTACCGAGGAGCCCCCTCCCCCGATGAATGGAAGGAAGTGTCCACTTTATCCTCCGGCGCCGCTGTCTCTGCCATGCGCTCAGCAATGCGGACCACCTCCTGCTGCTCCTTACGGATCTGGTCCGGTCCAGGCACCGCCGCTGACCCCAAGAGCCGCCGTCCAGGCCGCCGTCGTCAAGGTCCTCTACCACCTGCTTCCCCAGGCCATGTCACAGCAGTGCCCGCAGGTCGTGGGCCAGAATACAGACCCGACGTCTCCAGCCAGTCGGACATCCTGAGGCGTATCAAAGAACCTGGACTTCCCATCCGAGACGACACGGAGCCGGGCCGGGAACATCAGTGAATAGGATAGGTCGAGCTGCCGGAGCTGTCTTTTAACTGGCAAGAAGGACCCCCGCTGGCGCTGGACCTTCATAGTATAGTCCGGGAAAAACAGCACCTTGGCATTTTCATATTGGATGTCGTCCAGTTTCCTAGTCTCCCGGAGGATCACATCCCGATCCCTGAAGTGCAGGAGTCTGAAGATGAGCGGGCGTGCCCTGTCTCCGGGGGCTGGCTTCCTGCCCGGAACCCGGTGGGCCCGCTCTATGGTGAAGAACGGGGAGACTATGGAGTGTGGTATGATGAACTTAAGCCAGGTTTCCAGGAAGGTGACCACGTCCTGGCCCTCCACACCTTCCGGCAGCCCAATCAGCCGGACATTGTTCTGCCACGAGCGACCCTCTGCATCCTCAATACGGTCCTCGAGATACCGAATCCGGATTTCATGGGCGTTCTGCTGTTTCTCCTGAAACTCTGTGGCTGGCTTCAATTCGGCAATCTCCTGTTCAACAGCGACGACCCGGTCCTTCAAGTTCCGATGGTCCGCGTGCAACAAGTTAAGGTCCAGTGCCACTTTGTTCAATTTGGCTTCCATGGATGCGCTAGAACGTTCAATGGACTGCAAAACTGCGTCTAGTCGATCCTCCAGAGCCGACCGCTCACACACCAACTGCGGCGGGTCAGCGTCACCGGCACCCGTTGCTTGCGAGGAGGCCCTCGATCCGGCTCCTCTGCTGCGCCTCATTTATTTACAGAGTTTTATATAGCGCGAACTTGACCCGAATAGGGTATCAGAGCGCTTTAGATAGCACCAGTTGCGTTACAAGAGGACACATTCATTTTTGTTAGGCACGGGGAGATTAAGTGATTTGCCCAGAATCACAGGATGTTCAGCGTCATTGCCGAGACTCGAACCCAGTTCCCCAGATTCGAGGTCGACCGCCCTAGCCGTTAGGCCAACTCCTCTCCCCATTGTCCTGTATACGCCGAGCTCAGTCTGCTATACTACCCGAGTGTTCCACAGGTCTCCACACAGCGCCTCTTGACCCAGCGCTAGGCCACACCAGCCACGATGGTAGGCCGCAGCCTGCTATATCACGCACGTGCTCCCGTGTTCACCAACCTCCCTAGTGGTGCCACCGCTCCTGGATGTAGTGCTAACGGTGCTGCTATACAGGGTGACCCACACGATCACTTATCAGAGGCCTCCTCCTTACTTGTGTCGCACTTCGTGTCAACTTGGCCCTGCCTCCACTTTGGCCACCTCCGGTCTGCCATCGACACCTCCTCACTGTTTCGTTGGGCCCACCCCCCCTTCTGTAGGGGCCGCGCCCCACCAGCGCTAGCCCTGATCCAGCTGCGGGCACCTCCACTTCTCTGATCATCAATGTACAGGGGACAGCGCATGTCCCGTCGCGGCCATGTTTGGAGTGTGCATCGTCCTCTAAAGTCCCACAGGCTGGGCCCCACGCCGCACTCCGCATCCAAGAGGACCAGTTCTCACACGCTCCGTCGCCTCCCACCAACTCTCGGGGGCACAGCGCGCACTAAGATCCTGGGCCGGAAAGTAAGGCCCAAGCCCAGGCGTGTCGTGTGGCCGATGCACTGTGGCCCCTCCCCCGCTCTACGGTACTTCGCCGGCTGCCTCCGAGTCTCCTGCCTTCCTGGCACAATTTGTATAATTCTCCCTGTGCCCCAGAGAACAGCTCTGTCCTACGCCGCCTCACACCGCACTCCGTCAGTGGCACTGCGGATGTCCAAATCAGGGCCGAGGACGAGGCCCAGTCACAGTTGCTCCTCCCAGCCAATCGAGGCCGCGGTCTTCTCGAAGCGCGTTGTCGCTCCTCCGTACCTCGCACCGCTCGTCCTCTGGGACTTGCACCGACCTCCACTGACCCCCGGGGGCTCGCCGATGCGGTACCACTGTCCTCCGGTATCGGATGCCGGCAAGCACGGAGAAATGTGCTGGATTAAGGGGACAATCAGCAGAGCGCTCTTAGAACGCGTCCGCCATGCTGCCCCTGCTGGCCACGCCCGAAACCACTACCTGTTTCATGACAGCAACCCCCTACCCCCCCAGTCTAATATCCCCATAGCCATGGCATGGGGACACTGCCAGCATTGGTAACTGGATATGTTTTTCCAGTTAGGTATTGCTCTTGGGAAACCAGTGTATCTCTCATCATAGTGACACTAGCACCTGTATCCCTCAGGGCTTCTATCTCAGTCCCATTCACTAAGGGGTCCTGCAGGTATTTCTTTAAATTAGGGTTCCAGACAGCCAAAGTAGCTAACCTTCCCTCCCCTTCAGAGACTAAAACAACCTCAGTGTGATCCCTGATTTGCTCTAGGCACACTATTGATCCCATCTGGAGATTTGCCATACCAGTATAAACTGGTGGGGGACTAGGGCTGGTTTGTTGGGACAGGCAGCATCTCCAGTTCGGTGTCCCTTCTTGTTACAGTGGAAACGTCTGGCCTTTGCAAGATCAACATTTTTCCCCTTGTACCCACTAATGGGCTCTGAAGAGTTCCATGGGCCCACCCCCCTGACCAGGATTTTGGGGGCCTTTAGAAGACTCTTGTATTTTTGGGTTTCTCAACCTCTTTCCCCTGGGGAGGCTTTGTGACCGCTTTATTTTGGTCACCCCCAGTGGTTGTCTTGGTTACCCTTGTCTTGACCCAGTAGTCTGCCTTCTTTCCCAATTCATGGGGAAAATTGGACCTAGGTCTACCAGATACTGACGCAACTTTTCATTGATGCAGTTACTTAAAATGTGTTACTTCATAAACAAATTATAAAGTCCCTCCTACTTCTGCACTTTACTTCCAGTCAACCAGCCACTTAGTGTCTTTACTGAGAAGTCTACAAATTCCACCCAGGACTGTCTCTGGGATTTCTGAGCCCCCCTGAATTTAATTCTGTACTCCTCAGTAGTGGGTCCAAATCTCTCAATTAGGGTGCCCTTCATGAGTTCATAGGAATCTGCTTCTGCCCCACTAAGGGTCAGAAGTCTGTCTCTACACTTGTCAGAGAACAGTTCCCAAAGGATTGCCCCCCAGTGAGACTTCATCATTTTTCTGGCTTCACAAGCCCTCTCAAAGGCTGTGAACCTGTTGGTAATGTCATCACCATCCTCAAATTTAGGGACAATCCCTTTGGGGTCTTTATGATCATAGGATCCTTCCTTTTCTTGACTTTTTAAATTGCTGCCGCCATTGATGGGTCCTGGGACCATCTCTGCTCTCTCTTTCTCTAGAGCTAGGAGCCTAGTCTCTATGTCTAGTCTTTTGGTCATCCTTGCTAAAAGGAGATCCTTCTCAGTGAAGTTGTCCTCACTGTCTGGTATGGAGTTGGCCCTACCTCTGTAGGAGCCAGACTCTGTACCTCTTGGGTGTGGAGGGTAGGACACAAGGTAGAACACAAGGTGGTTGGTCTAAGACTTCAACATCCTCACTACTTTCCCCATTCTCCTGAAGGTCTTGACCTCCTTCTGTGGGGTGGTCTCTTGCATTGTGTAGGAAGGTAGAATCTGCTTTTGTGGTTACCCCCACTTTTTGCTGGTGGTATTCTGTTTTCTGACTAGTCTGACTGGAATCCTGCTAATCAGGCAAAAAGTGGGGGGATAACCATATAAAAAGGGGCTCCTTCCTACACACACGCGCAGGGTGGGGTGCCAGGAATGCCAGACGTCTCAGAGGCCAACTGAGTCTGCCCAGGAGGTTAAGTAGCTAGAATGGGCATGCCTGCCAGGGTATGGGTGGGTAGAGACTTCTAGATCGGGGTCTGGGACCGCATTGAAGTCCTCTCCCACAACCGCAAAGCACGGCGGGAGAGTCGGAAAGAAGGATCGCAGTATTTGCAGGGAGGGTTACGGCAGAGGGGTAGGGGGACATAACAGGACACAAGATTATAGGACCTAGCTTCTAAATGACCCTTGATGCCCATGTAGCAACACTGGGAGTCAGTATACTGCGTGGTAACTGCAAGGGGGACGGATTAATGCAGCAGTATGGCGACCTCTCTGGAGCTGTGTGCGTAACCTGAATGCTATACACTGTCATACCCAAAGCGGCCAACAACGAGTGCCCATCAAATGGGTCTCCTGCAAAAGGATGACTTTGGTCTGTGTCGTTTGAAAAACCGCAGCACGGCAGAACGCTTGATCTGGTCCAATAGGCCGTTCAGGTTCCAAGAGAGGATCGTCCGTTTAGTGGAGGCCATAATGCTCGCAGAAAGCGGGAGATAGCTTCTGCCAGGAGGCAGGGGGCGGAATATCTATCTGGGAACATATAGTGTTGTACCCCTCACATGCTAAATAAACAGTGCTAGTGCTTGCCATGAACAACCTAAAAGGAGAAAACATAGTTAGAACAATAAAAAATAACAGTGGACATGCCCACCCCCATCACTACACTTTGCCCCAGGAAGCATCTGTCGCCCAAAAGGTTACCCCCTACAACTAAACAAAGAGGCAACATCTGTGTCCTTTAGGCACCCATGCAGAAGGATCTAGAGCCTGACAAACTCGTATCACCCAAAGCAAGTTGCATTACGAATAGGTCTGGAACAAGGACAACACTGGGATGGCCAAGAGGAGCCGCCCACATTATGGCCCCTACAAGGAGTAGGAGAGGCGAGCCGGCGCCAGAGTCGGTGACTCTCGGTCCGCTCCCCCAAACAGAAGAACAATCAGGAAAAATGTCCAGCACTTGAGTCATGGTGTTGCGGAGAGTTGAGAGGGGGAGCCTAGGTCAGGTGCTTGGAGTTTTTGCTTCACTTCGCCGCTGCTGCATCGCCCTTGTATAATCAGGAAAAATTAGAACTTTGGAGTTATCGAACCGCAGGTCTGGACCGGCGCGGGCATGGGCCTTCCTGCAAAATCACATCTCGGTATTTGAAGTTAAGTTAAGTAACCTCAAGATCAGATGTTAGGCAAAAAGTGGGGGTAACGATGCAAGAAGAGGACACCTTCTGCTTTGGCCCCAGCCCTACCGGCCTGTCCCGTCTCCGACCTGCCTACAGCAAATAACCCCGCGTGTCCAGCATCCTCCCAGAGTACCTGCCCTACACTCACCTTACAGACTCTTTTTCCCGTGAGCACCGGATTTGCTCAACAAAGACTCCCAAGACCAGAGTCCGGATTCGGGTGACTCCGCGATTCTGCACCACTCTGCACCCGACGCGCATGGCCAGAGTTTGACTGGCCCAACACCACGAGGAGGTCTCCTCAGTGATCCTGACCAGATCCAAACCCTCTCAAGCCTCAAGACAACGCCTGCAGCCTCAACCTGAAGGGGGTCCCCCCGACCGCGACCCGAGCTGGTAAGCAAACCTGACGCCAGAAGATCCCACTGCAACCGACGCCCCATGGCCTTGGATGGCCTGAGCCTGCAGCAACTTTGCCGAACAAAAGGTCTCCATTGAGAAGCACAGGGTCCCCGACATCTCCTTGGCACCCTGCACCCGGCCGTCCCAGTGCCGCTGGTGATGCAGCTCCTGTGCTGATTGTTGGCCCCTGCAGTGCTGACCTTAACCCCAGGAGCTTTGCTCCCACACCCGAGTGGCCGCTTGTAAGCAGTCCCTAACCGAAGGCCTCCTTAGCCCCATTGGCTAACATTGGGCCCCTGCACTCTGCACCCGGCCGCCACAGTGCCGCTGGTGGTGCAACTCGAGTGCCTACCTAGACCTTGGGGAACCTTGGTCCTAACCCCCAAAACTCCCACTTGTAAGACACTTGCTTACCTGTGAAACCGATAACCATTTTTCTCCCATAGGAACCCACGTTATGAGATTTTGGGCCTAAAATGTTCTAGGTATTGAACTGTTTTGTGTGAGAGAAACAGTAACTTCAACTCAAGCCAATAAAAGTCTTACTTACCTTGTTTTGTGAGATCCTTATGCATGGTATCTATGCATACCACCCCCAGTACTCAAAGTGATCTAAAAGTAACTGAAAAGTATTCTAGAAGTAATTATTGTGTAATGTAAACTGCTTTTTGAATCAATACCAACATGTAACTAATGCAAATCCAACCACTTCCTTGTGAAGTCCTGCATTTGAGAGTATATTTTACTTATCTGTGCCAAGTCCAGCTTGTTTCTAAAAATACAACATAAGTATACCTTTTTTATACTTACCCAATTGGTCTGGATTCAGTCTCTGAGTATGTGCCATTAGTCTTGATTGAGTGAATACAATAAATGCTTGACACACCCTCTGGATAAGCCTTACTGCTCGCCCACACTACCACAAAGAGAGCTGTTAGTACTTACCTAATTTAGCCTCTGCTATACCTCTGGGGACTCCCTGGACTCTGTGCACACTATACCTTACTTTGGTATAGTATATACAGAGCCAGCTTCCTACAGCAATCCATATGTATTTGTGGTGGGAGTCACAATCACCACCATCACAAGTATTTTGCTATGGAGGAATACCAGATCAACGAGTAACCTCAACCCCTGAATAAAGTTCTGTCAACCCAGCGCACCTAATAAATCATATAATCCCACTTTGTAACCCTCTCTTTTTAGGTCTGGTGTTAGCCAAAAGCTATACATTTCACTAAAATTATATGTAAAATATAAGTAAAGAGGCTTTCAACCAGCTGTCTTTTTACATTGGTCTGTTATGACATTCACATTTTGCTTCTGTCCACTACAGCATACAGCACGGGACAATGAGTCTGCCTTCTTAAGCCACTGGCTAATTTCACTTAGAGTGAATATATTTTGCCCTTTTGTAAGGAGCACACCTGCCCGCATGGTAGTTCCGTTCAGTATCAATGTTTTGTTTTTACTTTATTATTACTTTAATGTTACCTTCGTGGTTAGAGCTGGATGTGATGAAATGTCACTTTCTACTAGCTCTCCATGCACAGGGCACAAGGGCACATTGTAGCTTTATGAGTTTCTCTCTCCTACTAATGCTATTGTAAATTTATTTTGGACTTTCCTTCATCTGACTGCTGCTATTTCACAGCGTATCAGCTTGTGTCCATTTCAAGTAGTTCTTTATAAACGTATACTCTTTTTAGTATGCACACAATGAAGTGCATATATAACTGCACTCCTGTATCTCATGCTGGTATGCATTTTTAATTGAGGGCTACAATCATACTTGTAAACCATTCTAGACTGTATGTCCTGCTTGTATGTCTTTCTAGTTTGTTTTCAGTGTTCTTGTTTGTCGTGATTAGACATTTACTAATTGAAACTATGCTGTTTATTCCAATTTTCTGTTCTATCTATCTATCTATATGTCTATCTATATATCTATCTAACTTTGCTTCCCATCTATCTCTGTTGTTGCAGATTTTGCATTTATCTTTGCAACCCTATCATCTCACTATCTCTCTCGCTATGTTTCTTTATCTCTGTCTCTCTCACTATCTCTTTACAACCCCATCTATCTCTTTAGCTGTCTGTGCAACTCTGTTCTGTCTTAGCAACTCTATCTATTTTACATCCCCATTTATTTCTATCTTTTCAACTCTATCTATGTATGTATCTGTCTATCTGTCGCACGGCAGGTGGTTCGGGGGAGGCACAGACACGGACAGCTGCTTGGTGGGAGGTGCAACCTGACTGCTCACCTTCTTTCTCCACGCAGTACGATGAATGGGTGAATACGACTCCGGAGGAATGCGGAAGCTCGGACGACACGGGCTGCTATCCCTTTAACTGGCCCAACCAGGACTGTGACTCCGCCCTTTTTTCTGACGTAGCCTACAGCGCCGCATCAAGAGAGGACGGATCCAGGAAGGAGGTGTGCTGGTTCACCGGAGGTCGAGAGGACCGGGGAGAAGGACGGAGCGTGGAGAGCAGAGGTCGAGACAGAGAGAAAGCGGAAGGAGAACGAAGAGGGACGCGAGCATCATCTGGCGGAGGAGAGACAGACAGGAGCCAGAAGACGTCCGGATGACCGAGGGTCTGCGGGGACCACTCTTCGCCCAGCCACGCTCCAGGAGGAGCGTGGCTAACACATGTATGCAAACAGTTCGCGGGCTGGGTAGGGAGGCGGGAGAAGCCGGCCGTAGAAGGCAAACCGCCCTGTACTTAACTTCCTACCGGGAGCAACCCCGATTCCCTCACAATCACGAGTCACCCCCCCTCAGCTCATACCGTCGTCACTTGTGTGGAGGTGCTCCCTCACTACCCCTCCCCTCAATCACTGCGTAGCACTCGGTGCTCACAAACCCTTTTTTGTATTCCCCTTTTATGCTGCCTTGAGTATCCGGTGCTGACGACCATGCCGGGAGGCTAGGAAGACCCTGAGGAACCCCGAGGAGAAAGAGAGAAGGGGACCTGACCCGGGAGACCTAACCATCCAACCTCGGGCCGCAGCCTTCCAACTATACTGGATCCTGGCTAACAGACTGAAACGAGGACTCCGTTCAATAAAACCCTCTTTACCATCCCAAGGAGTGCAGCCTGTTATTACCGACCCGCTAACACTGGTGGAGAATGCGGGGATAAGCCAACCCATCTGTACAACAGAGATGGATGCCCTAATACAGCACCTAGTAAAGGGGCAGGAACGACTCGAATGGGCCGTAGAGCGCCAGATGAAATCGGCGGAGGCGGACCGAGGGGTGTTTAAGGATACCATCACAGCCCAGATAGAGAGGCTTCAGAAGATGACCGAGAGGTCCCCGACGAGTACGCCGCGGAGCGCAGTCCATGCCCCCTCGGGCCTCTCCCTGCAGAAGTATATGCCCGGTGAGGATCCGGATGCCTTCCTATTGAATTTTGAGAGGGCAGCACGGGCATGTGGATGGCCCGTTGACCGGTGGCCGGTGTTTCTGGCCCCCCTGTTGACAGGAGAAGCACAGGCAGCGTATCAGGTCGCCAATGCCGGAGGGGATACGCCATACTCGGACATTAAAATCATAATCCTAGACCATTTGGGGCTTGACGCCGAGGCATACCGGGTTCGTTTCCGAAAGGAGAAGGGTGCCCCAGGTGAGAACCCCAAAACCTTGTTCTTTCGGCTGAAAATGGCGGCTGATAAATGGCTAACCCCTGCTCACAGCACCAAGGACGAAATCATGGACAAAATCTATCTGGAGCAGTACTTAGACGCCCTCCCCTTTAGCACTCAGAAATGGTTGCGGCAACATACGCGCCTCACGGTGGAGCAAGCCATAGAGATGGCTACCACCTACTCTCGTGCCCAGCCCAAACCGCCCGTGGGGGACATAGAAAAAGCACACCGATACCCTACTCCTAAATATGACCGGAAACCTAAAACCATACCAGAAGGGGGGAGACCCCGAGCACTGAAACCTGAACCGCTGAGCTTCAAAGGTCCACAGTGCTACGACTGCGGTGGCTGGGGACACATTGCCCGTCTCTGCCCCGGAAGGAAGCCCACGGAGGAGCCGATGGAAGTGGGGTATATCCCGAAATCCGTCTTGTACACTGCGGAATTGGGGAGCGCTTTCCATGTGAGTGTCTGGGTGAATGGGAGACAAACAAGGGCCCTCCTAGATTCCGGGTGTAGACAATCAGTGGTCCAGGGGGCCCTAGTACATCCAAGCCAGATCCTGCCGGACACCACCGTACACATCAGGTGTGTACATGGAGATGTAAGACCCTATCCACTGGCGGTGATAGCTCTTACCCCTGATAACGGAGAAACATACCATATCAAGGTGGGGGTATTGGGTAGTCTTCCCGAGGAGCTAATCATAGGAACCGATAACCCCGGGTTCCTCGACCTGTTTATCAGGGTGGTGAGGGGACGGGACAAGAAGATAGGGTCAGGGAGACTCCCCGATAGTCACCTCTCTGCTTTAACAACACCGGAACCCTGGCTACAAGATAGGAGTTTCAGATTCGCCCAGGCAAACGATACAACGCTGTTTAACGCCTGGGAACAAGCACACGCCACCCAAGGCACAGGGGTCGCTACGTTCCCTCGATTCCTTATACAAGAGGGGCTTCTTTACAGACAGGGCTCCCAAAACGACCCTCCCCAACTCCTGGTCCCCCAGTCCTTCCGGGATCAACTCTTGTTTTTTTCCCATTCTCACCTCACGGCAGGGCACATAGGGGCGGAAAAAACCACCCAAAACGTACTCGGACACTTTTATTGGCCCGGGGTATATAAAGATACAAAAGTATACTGCCAGTCCTGTGAGGTATGCCAAGAGTTGAACACACATAGACCCCCAGCGGTGCCTTTACAGCCTTTACCAATCATAGGTCTCCCTTTCGAGAGGGTGGGGATGGACTTGATTGGGCCCCTTCCCCGTACAAAAAGGGGGAATCAGTATGCCCTAGTGATCGTGGACTACGCTACCAGATATCCGGAGGCTTTTCCCCTACGTGCTCCCACCACCCGCAACATCTCGGAGTCCTTCCTAGACCTCTTTTCCCGAGTTGGATTCCCCAAAGAAATACTCACAGACCAGGGTACCCCGTTCGTGTTACGTATGATGAAGGAGGTCTGTCAGACGTTAGGTTTACGACACATCAAGACCTCGGTATATCATCCCCAGACCGACGGTCTTGTTGAACGCTATAATGGAACGCTGAAGACCACCTTGAAGAAAATGTTAAGCACAAACTGGAAGGAGTGGGACCAGCTGTTACCACTGGCACTATATGTAATATGGGGGCAAAGCTCGCTTGGTTGTTCGTCGTTCGAAATGCTCTATGGACGGCAACCCTGGAGCCTACTGGAAATGACGAGAGACGCATGGGAGAAGGAAGATGCAATAGACACTCGAAACATGCTGGAATACACACAACACCTTAAAGCCCGGATAGGGAAATTACGTGATCTAGCATACTCCTGCTTGGAGGAGAAACAACGGCGCCAGAAAGCCACGTACGACAAAGGGAAGAAGTGGAGGAGATTGTGTCTGGGGAATTGGGCTTTGGTCCTCTTGACGATGACAAAGAAGTTTCAAGCGGGATGGAAAGGGCCTTATAAAGTTGTGAAGGTGCTCGGAAACACTACGTATAGACTACCGATATCACCAAATCGCAGCCAGACGTACCACATAAACCTGCTAAAAAAATGGATAGGCCCGTTACCCGCAAACGCACATCTCGCCATTTCGACCCAGACAGATGACAAGAGCACTCTGGAACATCTGGTTGTGAACGAGGACCTTTGCTCCGAGGACAGGACCTCGCTCCTATCGACTCTTGCCCCGTTTGGGGCTATTTTTTCTGACAAACCAGGGAAAACCCACCTGGCCGAACACCGGATTGACACCACACCAGGAAAAATAATAAAAAAACGTCCATATAGGGTTCCGGCCGCTAGAAGAAAAGCCATACAGAGGGAGGTACAGGACATGTTAAAACTAGGAGTCATCCAACCCTCGAGAAGCGACTGGTCGTCGCCGATTGTGATGGTTCCCAAACCAGATGGGAGCACGCGTTTTTGCATGGATTTTCGAAGCCTCAACGAAATATCCGCTTTTGATGCCTACCCCATCCCCCGCATAGACGAACTGTTTGAGAAATTGGGTGACGCCAGTTATATAACCACCCTCGATTTAACCAAGGGATACTGGCAGGTCCCTTTGCGTAAGGAAGATCAAAGAAAGACGGCCTTCTCAACCCCGGACGGACTCTGAGTTCACTGTGCTCCCCTTTGGATTGCATGGGGCTCCTGCAACGTTCCAAAGATTGATGAACACGGTGTTACAGGATTTTCATGGGTTTTCTTCAGCCTACCTCGACGATATAGTGGTGTTTAGCCCCGATTGGAATACACACTTGCAACACCTCCAAACGATCCTCAAAGCCCTACAAGAAGCAGGACTACATATAAACTCCCGAAAGTCCAGAGCAGGATACCAAAAGGTGAAATACTTGGGGTACGTGCTAGGACACGGAGTGATCCCACCCCAAACTGAAAAGGTCCGCGCCATCTCCGAGACACCGTTTCCAGCCACAAAACGAGAAATGAGAGCCTTCCTGGGATTGATCGGATATTATAGGCGTTTTATTCCTCAGTTTTCGGAAACGGCAACACCCTTAACTGATACCCTTCGCAAAGACGTGAAACCACAAGTCTTCCTTCACACCACGGTACAGATGCTGGAGGCCTTCCGCACCCTGAAACATACCATAACCTCTTCGCCTGTGTTGTCCTCCCCTGACTTTTCGAAGCCCTTCGTTCTTCATACAGATGCCTCCGATCACGGAATTGGGGCCGTGTTGTCCCAACTCTCCGCGGACGGGGCTGACCACCCAATTGTGTACATCAGTAGGAAGTTGTTTCCCAGGGAGACGAGGTACCCCACCATTGAGAGGGAGTGTCTGGCAGTGAAGTGGGCCATTGATAGTCTGCGCTACTACCTGGAGGGTCACCCATTCACCCTATACACCGACCATGCGCCTCTCCAGTGGATGAGCCGCAATTACACCCAGAACCCCCGAGTACTTAGTTGGTTCCTGTCTCTCCAGCCCTTTCGCTTTACTGTGAAACACCGCAAGGGGGTGGAGAACGGCAGCGCCGATTACCTGTCCAGGGTCTTTCCTCTCCACGATCGGGAGAATCCAGGGGAGGAGGTGTGTCGCACGGCAGGTGGTTCGGGGGATGCACAGACACGGACAGCTGCTTGGTGGGAGGTGCAACCTGACTGCTCACCTTCTTTCTCCACGCAGTACGATGAATGGGTGAATACGACTCCGGAGGAATGCGGAAGCTCGGACGACACGGGCTGCTATCCCTTTAACTGGCCCAACCAGGACTGTGACTCCGCCCCTTTTTCTGACGTAGCCCACAGCGCCGCATCAAGAGAGGATGGATCCAGGAAGGAGGTGTGCTGGTTCACCGGAGGTTGAGAGGAGCGGGGAGAAGGACGGAGCGTGGAGACCAGAGGTCGAGACAGAGAGAAAGCGGAAGGAGAACGAAGAGGGACGCGAGCATCATCTGGCGGAGGAGAGACAGACAGGAGCCAGAAGACGTCAGGAGGACCGAGGGTCTGCGGGGACCGCTCTTCGCCCAGCCACGCTCCAGGAGGAGCGTGGCTAACACAGGTACGCAAACAGTTCGCGGGCTGGGTAGGGAGGCGGGAGAAGCCGGCCGTAGAAGGCCATCCGCCCTGTACTTAACTTTCTACCGGGAGCAACCCCGATTCCCTCACAATCACGAGTCACCCCCCCTCAGCTGATACCGTCGTCACTTGTGTGGAGGTGCTCCCTCACTACCCCTCCCCTCAATCACTGCGTAGCACTCGGTGCTCACAAACCCTTTTTTGTATTCCCCTTTTATGCTGCCTTGAGTATCCGGTGCTGACGACCAAGCCGGGAGGCTAGGAAGACCCTGAGGAACCCCGAGGAGAAAGAGAGAAGGGGACCTGACCCGGGAGACCTAACCATCCAACCTCGGGCCGCAGCCTTCCAACTATACTGGATCCTGGCTAACAGACTGAAACGAGGACTCCGTTCAATAAAACCCTCTTTACCATCCCAAGGAGTGCAGCCTGTTATTACCGACCCCCTAACACTATCTTATTTGCAACCGTATCTATCTAGCTTTGCAACTCTATCTGTCTTTGCAACCCTATCTATCTTTAGCTCTCTGTCTTTGCAACACTATCTCTATCAACCTATATCTATACAACCCTATCTCTCTAGCTATCTTCATCTCTATTTATCTATGTGTATCTCTATTTCTCTATCTATCTATCTATCTATCGATCTATCTATCTCTCTCTCAAGCTCTCTAATTCTCTATCTACCTATCTGTCTTTGGATGCGTCTGTCTTTTCAAGCCTTTCTTTGCAATCCTCTCTATCTGTCTTTGCAAGCCTCTCTATTTATTGGTCATAAAGAATTACAAAAACATTACAAAAAAGCGTTAGCAAAGTCAAGAGGTTGGCAGCAAATACCAGACCTATTAGTTTTTTAGGTCTGGTGCTAGCCAAGTCCTTCTGATGGTACAAAATGTACTTAGAAGGATTTTCAGCCAGACCATTAGTCTGTTGTTGTGTCTTTCTCATATTTCTTTCACCCACTCAAGCATGGATCATGGGGCAATGGTTCAGCCAGTGCAAAATTTGTAAAAGAATCCGTGCCAGGCCCACGGTTTTGCTGACAACCCGTGGCTGGCAGTATTGAATGTTGGTGTGCCAAATACCAAAGCTGCATAGTCTTGGTTCCACCTTATGTCTCGTCAGTCCACCACCTAACACTCCCTTTCCCTTTATCTCACTTGTCGGTTCCTGCTTTCTTCCTTTGTCACAGGTTTTCCATAATTCTCTTCCTCCTTCTTTTTCCCTTGTGTGTTTGTCACTTTTTTGCTCAAGGTCAAAGTCTGATGAAGAAAAATAAGTTCCACTCCCCAAAAATAAACGCCAGCAGGCTCCACATCTAACTACCACCCACATTAAGCACTTGGGTCAGCCTACTTCAGCCATTGGCTGACTCCACTAAGAGTTACGGAATGCTTCCCTTTCACAAGGGGCACATCCATACAGAAAGCAGTTCCCTTAAGTGCCAGGGACTACTATGGTAATGTGTGTTTTTTTGAGACCAAAGAAAAATGTTGCCTTTAGCCAATTTGTTTTTCAGATGAATGAGTTCCTTCAGCTTCCACAATAATACAATAAAGTTTTGCAAAACCGTTGGAGAACAAAACAAGAATTGCCAAAAGGCTGGCGGCCCATGCCAGACCTATTGGCTTTACCTGATGGTTTCTCTCTTACTGCATTTTCATGGCTTTCCCTTGTTTGTAAGCCACATCTTACTCTTGGTTTTGAAGAAATTATCCTGGGTTTATTTGGTCCGTGTGAAATAAAAGGACCTTGAAAATTGTACTTGGGAGCTGGAGATCATTACTGACATGACAGAAAAATGTGCCTCCTTAAACTGGGATTGGCCTCAGATAGTAGGCAAGTTTCAACATTATTTTAGTTGCTCCTTGCCACCAAGAAAACTGAGTCTAGAAATTTGAACATGCATAGCAAGTTCCCAATAACTCTGGACTAAAATAATACTGTTTAAATACCAACACACAACCTGTGTAACACCATTGGTTTTCCTTAGGATAGCAGGGCTCATCCTAGGGAAAGACAGTTCTCAGTGCTGCTTGGGGTGCAGGTATCAAAAAGCCAACTTTAAACACATGGTCTAGGGCTGTACTATGAGGAAGTGCAGGGGTTCTGATGTAGAACCACAGGACAGGTTCTTACGTCGGGCAATGCTATTGGCCAAAAGAGCAAGAGCCATCACCTGGACATCTACAGCAAGAATAACTACGATGGCTGTACAGCGTACACTACTGAGCTTTAATAACAAATGTGATGTGACTTAACCTTTAAAGTGCGGGTGTCGGTCAATTACCGACATTAGCACTACCTGCCCAGTGCGTGTATCGGCCATTGGCTGACACTGCAGAGGAATGTAAAGTCCTTTATTTTTTTTTAGATCATGTTGCTCAAGAAGAGCTTCTCGAGCCGCCTGAATTGTTTTTTTTTTTTTTCCACACCATAATGAAGATCGGCATGCAGGCCACGCTGACGTCATTGCAGTAAAAGTGAAAGGAAAACAAGTCGATGGGTTCATTTTTGTTTCACTGAATCAGTGCTCGGGGGGGCTATCTCAGCCCCACGAGCACTAATTCTAACAGGAGATGGATCATTGGAAAGGGGAGAATCTCCCCTTTTTTTAAAGGTACTTCTCACCAGTGGATACCTGCCCCCGGGGGCCAGATGCAGGCAATTACCCCCGATCTGCCCCCACAGGGGTGAAAGCCGACTAGACACCGGGGTTTATTTATTTTTTAGGACTATAGGGGTGGGGGCTGCACAGCATGGACATGGCCATGCGCTCACCCCAACAAAATGGGACAACAGTCTTTCTGCGTCCCTGCTGGAGAAGATTGGGACAATTGCTCCCGATCTGCCCACTAGGCATCAGGGTTATTTAATTTTATAGAAATTAGGGGGTGGGGGTTACCCAGCATGGCCATGTCTATGCCCCCACCCCAAGTAAATGGAAGAAAGTTCACTAGACTTCAGAGAATGTTTTTGTTTGGTATAAAATGAAAGGGGCAACAGTCTATCTGAAGCCCCCTTCCCCCCCCCCCCTGCCGGCGGGGTTATTACCCTGATCTGCCACTCCTGGGCGGCAAAAGGCCCACTAGACACAAGGGAATTCTTTTTTTTTTTAAATATTGGGATAGGGGCTTGTAGGAGGCTGGCTTAGTATATGGTGCACACTTATTTAAGTGATGCACATTGCACTAATCCAGGCAACCCTTGTGGTGATTTGAGTGGTCTTTGATAACCATAGAAAGCTCTCAACGTGGTAGCTGTGTAGAGCAGCCTTCAGGCTTATCTTGACTGAGTGTTAAGCAGCCTGTTTTACCAGTTTAATCTTAAAATGCGGGTTAAATGAAAAAGAACCACACAGTGTTTATATAAAAATACTTCTACTTACTACACAGCACTCACTAACACATTGGTATATCGCCTAACTGGAGATATCAACGCAATATACAAGAATACTTCAAATGCAATCAGGTAAGAAGCACAAAATACAGTGGTCTCCAGGGGAGACCAGACCATATACTAAAAAAGTGGAATGCGAACTGCAACGGAGGACAGGACTTGGACCAGAAGATCCAGAGAAGTCGGGTACACAAGGAACCACCCAAGGTAAGTACACAGGAACCCCACGGAGGCTGCGTGCAGAGTGGGATCACAACTGCGTGCCCATGGAAGTCAATGGAGAAATTGCAGTTGCAGTTTTGCAGAAGAAGGATCCTTCCCAGAATACCCCAAAGAATTTGCTTGGAAGACGGAAGGTTAGAGAGCCACCCCACTCGATGCCCAGGGAACCAGGTTACGTATACGAGGGAAGCCAGGTGCATAGGGGTGAAGAGACGTCGGAAACCTCCGTAGACGACAATAGTAGAAAATACCTCTGGAGAAGAAGGTGAAGAAGTCCGGTGGAATCCAAGGGTGGATTTTGAAAGTGAAGAACCTGCAAGCAGAAGGGATAGAGTCTATGCCAATAGGAAGGGACCAGCAGGCATGAAGACACAATGCATACCGATATCAGGAGGTTCAGAAGAGTAATCGGTGACCTTGTCGCTGCCGCTGTGAGGACCAAGCACGTGGGATGTTGGTGACTGAGTGGTCGGTGTCGGAGCACTAACAAGCTTTGGTAGTCTCAACTGGCGTGGAGAATGAAGAAGGAGCAGCGTTGGGACTAGCAAGGTACAAGGGACTCACTAATAGTAGAAGAGTAGGAGCAGGACCCTAGCAAGCAGGGGAGCCCACTGAAGCAGCAGTAGACCCTCAGGAGGACCCATAGGCCAAATGCACAGTACTTGCAAGAGGACCTCGAGCACTTCACCAACAATGAAGGCCCATGGTGCAGAGGATGCGGTAAGGACGCTGAGCTTGGAGGGAAGAGATGCTGGAGCTTGTAGCCCGAGGATCTCTAGAGTTTAGATCCAACAAGCCTTGGCAACGGCAAGTCGACGCAGTGCACAGGGGTTTGGTCCCAGCGGTTACAACGAGGGATACTGGTCTCAAAATTGCAGAGAGGACAGGTCTGGCCTTGAGGGAGCTGCAGAACCAACACCTGTGTTGCTGAGCTTCGGGAAGTCAGTAGAACGACAGGATCAGCAGACCGGTCAGCTTCGTTGCGGTGCCTGCAGATGCAGGGGGAGTGACTCCTTCACTCCAAGGGAGATTACTTCAGGTGTCCTTGATGCCCACAGGTTTGTTAAAGAACCTGGCAGAGGCACAGACACAGGCGACGAAGAAGACTTGAAGAACAGCGAGACCAGGAGCAGCAGGAGTCTTTCTTGATGCAGTCCCGGTTCCAGTTGAAGTCCAAGTGTCCAGACTGTCGAAGGGCGACGTAGTTTCAGGTTTGAGTCTTGTCCCACGACAAATCTAAAGTCTCACCCACAGGTAAGCCCTTAATTACCCTAAGGAAAGGGTTTGAACAACTCAGTGGTCCCTTCCAGAGGAGGGGCTGGACAGAGGGGAGGATACTCCCATGTCCTTTGTCCAGTTTTGCGCCAGGACGGGAGCCAAAGGCTCTCTGAACTGGCTCAAACTGGAGTATGCAAGGTGGGCACCAAATGTGCCCTTCAAAGCAGTCTGGTGGCGCTGCCAAGCACCCGCACCCCAGCCCAATACTATAAGTCCTGTCTGGGAGGTGACAGGAAACCTATTGTTCTACCATCCCCTGCTCGAGGTTGGCTCAGCAGCAGGAGAGCAGAATCGTTTCTTTGGTCGGCAGCAACACTAGCTTGCTGGTAGACCCTGAAACTCTGTTACTGGGAGTACAGGGGGGTACCCTAGGGAGCCCCTCGAGTACATGGGATCATTCTTCCAACACTGGAATTGGTGATGGGGTATGATTTCAACATGTTTGATACCAAACATGACCGGCTTTGGTCCAGCCACTATATAGTTAGAAATCTCGTAATGACTGATGTCCACTATATGTATTAAAATGGCTGACCACACTTATAAAGCCTGGAAAACTGACTCCCGGGTATGTAGGGGTGGCCTTCTCATGCAACACTTATAATCAAGCACCCTTCCCTCAGGACTGAAGAGCCTGCCATAGGAATGACGTATAGGTTTTAAGTGCAGTGACCTCAGATATAAGAAAACGTATATCTGTCGTGAGAGGTGCAAGCACCAACTCACACAGGCTGCAATGGCAAGCCTGTATTCACAGTCTAAGTGGACTCGCATGGGTGGCACAATACATTCTGCAGCCCGTGGGAGAACCCTGGTGTACCTATTTCCTGGGTACCTTAGTACCATATACTTGGGACTTACAAGGGTACACCGGTAGCCAATTGTGGATGTACAAAAGAACTTACCATGGTCAATTTAAGGATAAAGTGCAGTGACTGGCTTCCTGATTAGCAGGATTCCAGTCAGACTAGGTTTAAAACATACTGACATCAAACAAAAAGTGGGGTTAACCATGAAAGCAGATCCTACTTTGCTACACAACCTCCCTTCCCCCCCCAAAACAATAAGGAGATGAGACTAACCTTGCCCAGTTGAGTCTTCATTTTCTGAGTGGAAATATCTGGAGAGTCCATCTGCGTTGGCATTGTTACTCTCAGGTCTATGTTCCACTGAATAGTCCATCCCCTGTAGAGAAATAGACCACCTCAAAAGTTTGGGATTTTCACCCTTCATTTGTTTAAGCCATAAGAGGGGCTTATGGTCTGTCTGAACATTGAAATGAGTACCAAACAGGTATGGCCCCAACTTCTTCAAGGCCCAGACCACAGAAAAGGCCTCCCTCTCTATAGCTGACCAACGTTTCTCCCTGGGGGTCAACCTTCTGCTTATAAAAGCTACTGGTTGGTCCTGACCCCCTGCATTTAATTGTGACGGACAGCTCCTACCCTATCTCAGATGCATCTGTCTGGACAGTGAAGGTTTTGGAATAGTCAGGACTTTGCAGAATGGGAGCAGTGCACATGGCCTGCTTCAGGCCATCAAATGACTTCTGACAGCTAACTGACCACTGAACATTCTTTGGCATTCTCTTGGAGGTGAGATCATTGGGGGGAGTCACAATGGATCCATACCCTTTAACAAACCTCCTGTAGTACCCAGTCAGGCCAAAGAAAGCTCTGACCTGAGTCTGGGTAGTGGGAGCAACCCAGTCCAGGATGGTCTGGATTTAGCTCTCCAATAGCTGAACTTGGCCTCCACCTACCAGGTGACCCAAGTATACAACCTTGCTCTGCCCTATCTGGCACTTGGTGGCCTTGATAGTAAGGCCTGCCTTTTGCAGGGCCTCCAGAACAGTCCTGATGTGGAACATGTGATCCTCCCAGGTGGAGCTAAAGACAGCAATATCATCTAGATATGCTGCACGATAGGCTTCCAGACCTGTGAGAACTTTGTTCACCAACCTCCGAATTGTGGCAGGTGCATTTGTGAGACCAAAGGGCATCACAATAAATTGATAATGCCCACTGGGGGTTGAAAATTGTGTTTTGGGCTTGGCATCCTCAGCTAGTCTGATTTGCCAGTAGGCTGCAGTCAGGTCAAATGTACTCAGAAACTTGGCTGAGGCCAAAGTATCTATGAGCTCATCTTTCCTTGGAATAGGATGCACATCAGTCCTAGTGACTGTGCTGAGGCCTCTCTAGTCCAAACAAAACCTCATCTCTCTTTGTCCACCCTTGGTGTGAGGTTTTGGTACTAGGACTACTGGACGAGCCCAGGGACTATCTGAAGGCTCAATGACACCCAATTTCAGCATCATTTGGACCTCTGTCCTGATGCAGTCTCTGACATGGTCAGGCTGTCTGTAAATGTTGTTCTTTACTGGTAGACTGCCGCATGTATCCACTTCATGGGTACACCAGGTGGTTTCACTGGGTGTCAGAGAAAACATATTCTTGTACTGATTTAGGACCTTCCTGCATTCAGCTTGCTGCTGGTCAGTAAGGCTGCCTGCCTAGGCTATTCCATCAACTGACCCATCAACAGGGTTCTGAGAGAGGAGATCAGGGAGAGGGTCACTCTCTTCCTCCTGTCCCTCATCAGTGGCCACGAGCAAGCTCATGTCAGCCCTGTCTACAAAAGGTTTTAGGCGGTTCACATGAAGTACCCTCTGGGGACCAAGTAGGTGACCTCTCCTTTCTTTTCAAGGATTGTGTGGGGGCCACTCCATTTGTCTTGGAAAGCTGTTGGGGCCACAGGCTCCAACACCTACAATTTCTGGCCTGTCTGGCAAACAGTCAGGACAGCGTTTTGGTCATTCCAGGCTTTCTAAAGCTCCTGGCGGGCCTCAGGGTTTTTACTGGCCTTCATGTACTCAGCCATACGTGAACGCATGCCAAGGACATAGTCCACAATATCCTGTTTAGGAGGTATGAGGGGTTGCTTCCTGCCCTCCTTAACTAGACACAATGGACCCCTAACTGGATGTCCAAACACAAATTCAAATGGGCTGTAGCCAACCACCATCTGAGGAACCTCTCTGTAGGCAAAGAGAAGGCAGGGTAGTAAGACATCACATTTTTGCCTGAACTTTTCTGGGAGTAACTAGACATGAAATTGGTACCTCTGTCTGTTAAGACCTCCTTAGGGACGCCCACTCTGTAAAAGATTCCCAGGAGGACCCTGGCCACTAAAGGAGCTTTAGTGGTATTAAGGGGAATTGCTTCTGAAGACCTAGTGGCATGGTCCACCACCACTAGGATGTAACTGTGTCCAGATGCAGTTGAAGGGTTCAAGGGACCAACAATGTCAATCCCTACTCTCTCAAAGGAACCCCCAACCACTGGGAGTAGAATTAAGGGGGCCTTTGTAGTGCCACCTGACTTAGCACTAGCTTGGCAAGTGACAGAGGAGCGACAAAACTCCTTGGTGTCCTCAGACATATGGGGCCAGTGAAAATGAGGGACAATCCTATCCCAAGTCTTACTTTGCCCAAGGTGTCCTGCAAGGGGAATATCATGTGCCAGGGAGAGAAGAAAAACCTCTGAACTTCTGGGGTATTATCAGCCTCCTGGTAGCACCAGGCTTAGGGTCTCTACCTTCAGAATACAGAAGTCCATCTGCCCAATAGTTCCTATGGGACCCACTGACATTCCCTGCTTCCTCAGGAGCAGCTTGCTGTCTGAGCTTTTCAAGAGAGGGGCAGGATTGCTGCTCCAAACTCAAGTCTGCCCTGGAAGGGCCCCCTGCCTTCAAGAACTCTGCCTGGTTAGGCCCAAGTTCCTCTGGGACAGTTCCTTCACAGGGACTGAGATCATCTCCCTCAGGAGACTGATCCTCACTGGGAGTTTGGGAGGAGGGCAGTTCCTTACCCCTCCTGCTTCTCCTCTTAGGAGCAATCTGGTCCATTTTTTCAGGATCCAGTGCTCCCTCAGAGCTAAGCTGTTTGGCCTGAGCCGTGGTAACAGCAAAGACACTGGCAGAGATGCCCATCCTCTCTGCAGAAGTCCTGAACTCTACTTCAGACTAGGCTGAAGTCTCTAAATCATTGCCAACAGACAATTTAAAGGTAGGTCTGGAGATACCACAACTCTCTAAGGTCCAGTTACCCCTCCCCAGCTGAGATTCACAACTGCCAAGGAATGATCAGTCCTGACATTGCTAGCGTTGGTTACTTGGTACATATATCGAAGTATGATTTGTTCAGGGGACACAAGTTTCTCTGTCACCATGGTGACAGTGGGCCCTGTGTCCCTGAAAGCTATTGCTTCCTTGACATTGATTAAAGGCTGTTGCCTGTACTTGCCCAAATTAGTGGGACTTACTAGTAAGGTGGCACGATCAATGCCACCATCAGACTAGAACAGCCTTAGCTGGAGTTCTGACTAAGTCAGAACCCATCTCGGAACCCAAGGTTAACCCAACTAATCCCTTGGTTGCTGTACTACCATGTGTACTGGTGCTAGGGGGTGCAGTTGCCTTAGTGGCAGTGGTAGTAGGTTCCTTGGCCTTTGGACAATCAGCATCTCTTGTCCAATTGGTTTTCACCTTACATATATAACACCAAGGTTTCTTTTTGCCTTTCTGGGAGTTTTGGGACTCACCCCCAGATGCAGGTTTTTGGGGGCCTTGAGAAGTCTCCTTTTTGTCTTTGCCCTTTTCCCCCCTCTTCTCCTGGGGTTTAGAAGAATCGTGCTTCTTCTGGTCACCTCCACCACCATGGTTTTTCTGCTTGAGCCTGGTGCGGACCCATTTGTGTGCCTTCTTTCCCAATTCTTGGGGAGAGGTCCGATCAGAGCCCACCAGGTACTGGTGCAAACGTTGATTCTGACAGTTATTAAGGATGTGCTCCCTCATCAATAAATTGTACAACCCTTCGAAGCCAGCCTTCCAGAGCCTTAATAGCACTATCACTGAAATCTACCCAGTCCTGGGTGTGTGCCTTCTGGGTGTCTCTGAACTTAATCATGTGTTGTTCAGTGGTTAAGCCAAACCCATCAATGAGGGCACTCTTCAGGACTGAATAATTGTCAGCACCCTCTTCTCTAACAGTGAGGAGCTTATCTCTACCTTTGTTAGCAAAGGAGAGCCACAGAACTGCCCACTGCCCTTGAGGGACCTTCTGAACTTTACAGGCCCTCTCCAAAGCAGTGATCCATTTATGGATATCATCCTCCTCCTGGTAAGGAGGGACTATTCTGCTCAGGTCCCTAGTGTCAAAGGATGTTTCCCTGATCCTAGAGACACTATTGCTGCCACCATGGCAGCTGCGGTATGTGCAGGTAACAGCGGTGAGGCCGTGTAAGGGGGGATTTCAAGGGATGATGCCGAAGGAAAATTAATTATTTAATTAATTTTCCCTCGGCATCGTCCCTCGAAATCCCCCTTTACCGGGCCGCACCGCTGTTACCTACACTTTCTCAAATTTGATCATTTGGTACTCCCTTTCTAAGGAGTTCTCCCTCTTACTAGATAGAAAGGTCCCTATTGATGTGTCTGAAACACTGGACTCAACAGAAGGAGATCTGGACCTCCTCTGCCTACTCTGAACCCTCCCAGGAAGAAAAAAGGGGACACCCTCTGTACCATCTGCACTATTCCCTAGGGGATGCGAGTTCACCAATGTGGGGTCCTCAGACTCCTCTTGGTCATGCTCAGAATTGGGGCCAGTAGGGGTAACCCCTCTTGCCCCTTCTTCTGGGACATCCCCACCCACTTTATCCTGATCCTCTGACATGTCAGGGTTCTGGAGATCATCTATGATAAGCAGCTCTAAGAGATGCTTAGTGGTTGGGTTGCTACCTGACTTTAATTCCTTAAGGTACACAGGGTCCTTAGTTCCTGGAACTTAAGACCACTGTATCTAGAAGACTGGGCCTCATTGAGGTCCATTACTAAAGACACCGTGTCTAGGTGTAGTGTGGTGTTGCACCTACCTACTCTAGTATGAACTAAACTTCCTAAGATTGGAGAAAGGGTTGTGCTAGACCCTTAACAACCAATCTAAAAGTTCAGTAGAACTTACTTATTTTATAGTATTATATGTGCCTAATGCCAGTGATGGTATTTTAATGAATCCACACCTAGATTAACTGGTAAAAACAATGCAGGCTTGAATCCCAACCGCTGCACACCAATGTGAGAGACTGGCTTAGTATATGGTGCTCACCTATGTAAGTGTAGCACCCTGCACTAATCCAGACAACCCTTATGGTGATTTTAGTGGTCTTAGACAACCTTAGAAAGCTCTCTAAGTGGTAGCTGTGGAGAGCAGCATTCAGGCTTAGTCCAGAAGGATTGTAAAGCAGCTTGTTTTACCAGTACTTAATCTTATGGTATAGGTTAAGTGAAAAAGAACCACACCGTGTAGTTATAAAAATATGTATTTATTATTAACACTCACTAACACAATGTATTATCTCCTACACGGAGCCCTGAAGTTAAGAGTACAGGAGCATGTGCGTGCTCGACGTAATGGCGATCTTAGATATCCCCTTACCTTTCATATGCAGGAAAACCATACAAATGGTGATGATTTTTGGTTCATAGGGATAGATCACGTCCCTGCCCACCCACGAGGGGGGAATAGGGAATTGGCCCTAAGAAAGAATGAAGCAGGGTGGATTTGTAGACTGCGATGTGTTGAACTAGGACATAATAGTGATGATGAAATGCACTATTTCCTGTAAGAACTGCATGTCATTCCATGTCCTGATTCGGTCTGTACATAAAAGTTATTTATTTTTTCTCCCCTCCCTACTGTTTCATATAGTAGGGAGTCTTTATGAATTAAGCTAAAAACTGAATGGTGTGAATTGTCCTTCTAATTGCACCATTCTGGACATGAGTAAGGTGAATTGTTAATGATATGATAAATGTTTTAGGCCCTACATGATATGTGGGGCCATTATGTACATTTATTTTTCTTTCTTCTCTGTCCTCCCTCTGTCATGTTATGCTTTTGTTTTCGTTTTTATTTTGCTATGAATAACCTGGCAATTGGTTTTTCTTGTACTTCATTTGGATGCTAAAAATATGTCATTTATCCATATATGCTTTGTCCTTCCTTGAATACGAATCTCGTGGATACTATGTTATTTGGTGATTTTGTAAGCATAATGGCCAATGAGAAACCTTGAGCTTTTCATTTCATTAGAGTTAAGGGATTGAAGACTTCGTTTTGTGTTGCCAATTAGCCAGATATAGGTTTATAAATCCCAGCTTACACTGTATGAGCCTGGTGCATGAGTGGTTTCACTTAATAAGCTGGATATGGCTTTGGGACCCCTTGGTCCTTAAACTATTTACATGGGAAGCACAGGTTAATTTTGATCTTAACACAGGCCAATATGGCCGCTGTTTTATCATTACTATTTAGACACTGTCCCTTGTTCGGTATGAATGGATCTGAGAGTATCTCACTAAATAGTAGATAGTTTTTACCCTCAACGTGGGTTTAAGTAACAGCGCCGCATTAATGAGCACTGATAGGTTGCTGCGCCGTATTTATTTTCTATTTATCATGCAAATTTTTTTTACGTTTATCAGATGCAAGACGTGGGTCATTATTGTGCTGATGACTATTGTTACCTTTACTATACTACGGCATATTGGGCCGTATCATTAGGCGTCTTGATTTTGATTTCGCATGATATGCGAGATTTTTACACCTAATGGTTAACGCTACAATATGGCCGCCGTATTAGGCTCACATTGTATTACTTGGACGAGCACGTATACTTTTCCGTCTTCCTTCCTTGAATACGAATCTTGTGGATACTATGTTATTTGGCGATTTTGGAAGCATAATGGCCAATGGGACCCTTTGGTCTTTAAATTATCTACAAGGGGAGTACAGGTTAATTTGATCTTAACATAGGCCAATATGGCTGCCGTCTTATCACCATTATTTAGATACTGTCCCTTGATCTGTGAGAATGGATCTGATATTATTCCACTAGGTATTAGATAGTTTATTTACCTTCAAAGTGGGTTTAAGTTACAGCGTCGCAGTTATGAGCAGTGATAGGTTGCTGCGCCGTTTTCATATTCTATTTATCATGCAAAAATTCTTTTTACGTTTGTCATATGCACGACGTGGGCCAATATTGTGCCAATGACCACTGTTACCTGTGTTGCACTACGGCATATTGGGCCAATATGTGTTTTTTTTAATTATTATTATTAGGCGTCTTGATTCTTGATTTCGCATGACATGCGAGATTTCTACATCTACAGTTACCGCTCCAATATGGCCGCCATATTAGGTTCATTTTGTACTACTTGGACGAGTACGTATACTTTTCTTGACGCAGGTGTTCCGGATTTTTTAGACGTCGCGCGTTATTTAAACTCGCTGTAGTTACTGCTTGGTCTTCCTGCCCGGCTTTTTGCTGCTACATTTTCCAGTGCTTTCGTTGACTGTTACAGCTTCACTCTGGTAAGCTTTGCGTCGGCATGGTTCTATTTTGATCCTCTCTTCAGGACGGTTCTTTCGCTCTTTATTAAGAACTATGCATATATTGGGGGCGTAGGTAACAGCTTTTACGAGGTCTTGTTGATCTTATATTTCCACAATTGAAAAAAACGTTATGGCGCTGCTTCGTCGTGCACCTCGTTTAAATCATCTAGACTATTTCCATACTGATAGTATTTCTCGAGTATGCTCTGTGACAGAGGGACATCAAGATGAGAACAGTGCTTTTTGGGTATTTACCTTATAAATGTGTTGCATGGTTACAAATTCACGCTTTTTGGGCCGCTGTATGAATAGGTCATTTATCCTTTTAATATATGTGTTTGTCTTCTCTGCCTAAACAGATTTGTTTTCTAAGCTTTGCTTTGCTATGGGACATTGTGGTTTCACTCATGGTTTTTAGGGAAGATGTCACAGGGCAGTGAAAGTGTCTGGGATTGTAGGGATTAAATTACATTAAGGTTATAATACTGTTTTAGGAACTAAAAAAGAGGTGTTTTTTCGCACCTGTATAGGGATATTACTAATCGGGTTATTATCTCCCTGTAGGTCTAGCGGTGCTTTCCTGTATACTTCCACCCTCACTATATGGTGTCATCCCTTTACCACCTGGACCTTCGTGTAGATTTTTTGAAGGTATGTGCTCTGTTATTAGGTCTTTCCTCTAAACAAGGCATTATGCAAATTTCATTTATGTCCCAATGGTTTAAACGGAGGGGCTGGCTATATTATCTGCCATGCCACCATGGGGCTTCTTACCAAAGATCTATAATATCTATTTTGTTCTCATCCTTGAGTAAATGGAATTGTAGACATTATGGTGGCTGTGTTGTTAAAATATCTGTAGATATGTCATTTCCTTCTCCTAATTAAAACTGATTTTATTTGCCGTTATATTATAGAAATAAATCGGACGGGAAACATTTTGCCATCAGGGAATTCTATGACCTGTAACACTATGGCAATGTCGGATCCTACCATCATCTTGTGGTGGGTACCTATGTGTGATTTGTCTTTTGATATCGCCCAAGGAGTTTCATAAGTATTTCTGTTTCCTAGACACTGACTTGCAGAACACGAGGACTCTAATTCTGTGGACGAAGTTGTGACATCTTTTCTCATATATTTTCATATCTTTCCACTTTTGGGTATCTGTACAAGGATTGTGTATATGTTCGGGTCCGTGGTACGATATGCCATCCCAGCTAGGTTTCATCAGCATTTACTGCTCTTTTTTGTTTATCCTTTTGTGTTCCTTTTTGTATTTAAGCCTTGATGGCTAATCTTTTCTCCCTTTTTCTCCCTTTTCTCTCTCTTAGTCTATTGTTGACTTGTTATCATTGACAAAGTATCGTTGTATGAAGTGAAGTGATAATAATATGAAGTCACTGGAGATAGACATAAATTGAGTAATAAAATAATAAATAAAAATATTGTTCCGGGTGGAACTTTTTAGGCCTTTGTAAATTTGTTAATATTAAGCACTTTAGTATATTTTATTCAAAAATGTAAATAGATGAATATATATATGTTTTAGAGTCTGTCGGTCTGTCACTGTTGTGTATAATATGTAAGTATTGTTCATGGATTAGGATTTTGCCAATTGGTATTTATGTACAGGATGTTCTAAGAGTGTTGTAAATGTTGTTTGTCTAAATGTATATATATATTTGTTTGTATTTTAACAGCCCTGAAGAAGTCCTCTATTAGGACGAAACGCGTCGGCTGTACTGTTTATTGAGTCACTTGAGCTGGACTCTGTGGTTTTTATCAGCGTCAAATGAAAATGGAATAAAAGAAAAAACTGAAGAACTTTTGTGTCTGGATACAGACTTTGTTTATTGATTGAATTTTACTGCATGGTGCACCTGTGCTGTTGTTTTGTATTGTGTGTATTGTGGTTATATCTCCGAGTAGGAGATATTACAATGTGTTAGTGAGTGTTTATAATGAATACATATTTTTATAACCACACTGTGGTTCTTTTTCACCATAAAACAAGCTGCTTTACACTCCTTCTGGACTAAGCCTGAAGGCTGCTCTCCAGAGCTACCACTTAGAGAGCTTTCAAAGGTTGTCTAAGACCGCTAAAATCACAATAAGGGTTGTCTGGATTAGTGCAGGGTGCTACACTTACATAAGTGAGCACCATATACTAAGCCAGCCTCCTACAGTCAGGCTGTTTGTAGATGTTACTCTTTACAGGCAGACTGTCACCGGGGTCCACTTCATGGGTACTCCAGGTGGTTTGACTGGGAGTCAGAGGAAAGAGATAGGGAAACTGATTGAGAACCTGCCTACAATCAGCTTTCTGTTGATCAGTGAGGATGCCTGCCAAGGCTACTCTTTCTACTGATCCATCCACAGGGTCTTGTGAGAGTAGATCAGGGAGAGAGTCACTCTCTTCCTCATGTCCCTTATCAGTGGCCATGAGCAAGCTCATGTCAGCCCTGTCGATAAAAGGCTTTTGGCGGGTCACATGGAGTACCCTGTAGGGATTCCTTCGAGTACCTAGATCAACCAAGTAGGTGACCACCTTTTTTCTGAAGGATGGTGTGGGGGCCACTCCATTTGTCCTGGAAAGCTGCTGGGGCCACAGGCTCTAACACCCACACTTTCTGTCCTGGCTGGTAAACGGTCATTACAGCCTTTTGGTCATGCCAATCTTTCTGAAGTTCCTGGCTGGCCTCAAGATTTTTGCTGGCCTCCTTCATGTACTCAGCCATATGAGACCTCAGGCCAAGTACATAGTCAACTATGTCCTGTTTAGGAGGTATGAGAGGCTGCTCCCTTCCCTCCTTAACCAGACACAATGGACCCCTAACTGGTAGCCCACCCCCTTCTGGGGAACCTCTCTGTAAGCAAAGAGAAGGCAGGGTAGTAAGACATTCCATTTTCACCTCGGCTTTTCTGGGAGTCCCATGAGCCCATTGCCCTGTGGATGATAGGGTGTGGCAAACTTGTAGTTTACACCACACTCCTTCCACATAGCAGTGATGTAGCTGGACATGAAGTTAGTACCTCTGTCTGACAAGACCTCATTAGGGAACCCATCTCTGGAAGATATTCTCAGGAGGGCCCTGGCCACAACAGGAGCTGGCTTCTGGGTACCTAGTGGCATGGTCGACCACCACTAGTATGTAACTATGTCAAGATGCAGTTGTAGGATTTAAGGGACCTACAATGTCTATCCCTACCCTCTCAAAGGGAAACCCAACCACTGGAAGTGGGATTAAGGGGGCCTTTGTAGTGCCACCTGACTTTCAACTGGCTTGGCAGTTGACACAGGAGCGACAAAACTCCATGGTATCTTCAGACGTGGGGCCAGTGAAAGTGAAGAACATGCCTGTCCCAAGTCTTGCTTTGTCCAAGATGTTGGGGTATCTGTGTAAGAAAGAACAAGAATATCTGAATTTCACTACACAAAAAACACCCAACATATACGTACTCCCGAAGGTGCATAAAAATGCTGCACAGCCGCCGGGAAGACAGATCATCTCGGCGTGCGGGTCAATGTTAGAACCTTTGGCTAAGTACATTGACGTGTTTATAAAACCATTTGTGGCCCAAACAAAAGCATATATAAGGGATACTATGGATTTCATCTCGAAAATTGAACATTCGATGTTTGAAAAAGACCAACAGTTGTTGGTCTCTTTCGACATCGAAAGTCTATATACAAATATTCCTCAAGATGAGGCATTGGTGGTCATGACTTTGGTACTTGATAAAAGACCCAGGCCTCACCAGGTACCCACGGAATTTTTATTATCATTAGCCCGCATCTGCCTGAAAAACAACTTCTTTGCTTTAAAAAAAGATCTGTTCTTACAAGTCAAGGGCGTGGCGATGGGCTGTTGCTTCGACCCCGAAATAGCTAATCTTGTGATGGACTGCTTTGAAATGAAATACATCTTTCAAGAAAATACCCCTTTTAAAGTACACATCATTAAATGGGTACGCTTTATTGATGATATTTTTATGGTATGGAAGGGTAATCAGGAAGAGCTGGAACAGTTCCATATGTGGCTCAATTCGCGTACCAGTGACCTTTGATTTACAAAAACATCAAGCAATGTCCAAATCAATTTTTTAGATGTCTGGATCATCAACAAAGATGGTAAACTGGAGGTCGACTTATATATTAAGTCGACTGACCGGAATACTCTCTTGGAATATACTTCGGGACATCCGAGAAACCTCAAAGATAACTTACCCTACGGGAAGTTTTTGAGAGTTCGCCGAAATTGTACTAACAAAAATGATTACTTTAAAAATGCGGAAATTCTGCAAGACAAATTAATTGCAAGAGGTTACCCAAAGAAACTGGTTCGGGGGGCGCTGAAAAGAGCTTGGTTTACCCCACGTGAATGCCTTCTCACTCCCAAAGTCAAACAAGACTCCGAGCAATTGATTTGTGTGCTCACTTTTAACCCGAAAGCAAACAAGGTGAAACAAATTATCTTACGTAATTTGAGGCTGATAGAACATCTAAACATCCCTAAGCCCATGTTTGCATTCCGACGAGGTAGAAATTTAAGGCAACATCTTGTAAAAGCTGCACGCTCACAACTGATAAACAAGCATTTGCAATGCAATCGGTCTCGCTTTTAGGACCTTATAAGTATTTGGCGATGCAGCATATTATCGCACATTACTGCAACATAGCTTCTTAGCTCATAAGTATTTTTAGCAATATGACATTCCCATATGACGGTAATCACGACAACACATTAAATACTTTTGAACTTGTCAATGAGTCCTGTGCATATTGTTTCTGATGAAATAAAAAGGACCGCAGTACCACTAGAAAAGGAAGACATGCGAGCAATTTTGGTTAAAATAAAATGGCATGATTTGGTGGGAAAGACAATATTTTATGTAGACAGAAAAACAACATGTCTACATTTTGTAACAAAGCATAACCATTGCATCGCTGTTTGCAACTTGATTTAGGCATGAAAAAAACAGTGCTGGCTGATAGCGCCGTCACACATGTAATACCAAACTGAGATATGAAAGCATATACTATCTCAAGCTTTATATTTGAACACATATCTACTACTGACGTATGTATGCGAGGTATGTTATACATGTGCATAATCAAATTAATATTCAATATTAATGAAGGGCAAAAGTCTAACTTAATTATTCTACAAGCTAATAAATATTTATATATTACTATCGAACTCAATGGCACACATTTTATCAACCTTAAAAAAGTGAAAGATTGAGACAGTGCTTGTAAGAAATGAAAATTCAGCCTAGCAGGTTACATAGAGCTGTGGCTGCCTAAACTACTGATTTATTATATCAGGGTTGGAACTAACGCCTTGCAGGTTATACAAGGATCTCTGCAACAACAACCCACTGAGCTATCTTACTGCAAAAAAGAGAATGAGACTTGCAGGTTACTGGCAGTGCTCTGCAGAACGCGCATTAATCCCATAGGTTACATACATTAGATATATTGCCCTTTGTGGTTTTTCATATTAATAAACTCCTTTCCTGTGCAGTTTCCCTGGCTGGCAGCTGTTAGGAGGGAGTCCATCGGTGGGAACTGGAGCTCTGGTGCTGCCTACTTGTGCCTAAATTTTATGGTTCTGCATCGGCTGGACACCGAATACTTGTGTCTAAAATAAAGTGCCATCGGATTTGCTACCCCCTCGTGCGCCCAACTGCCCATACACGCAGTGTACACCTGAGGTTCGCAGGGTTCCTATGATATTGAAAAGGAAGCTGCGTGGCCTGCTAGTTTTTTAATACACAATTGTAAGCAGAGCTGTGGTCTATTTGTTTATACAGATCACAAAAGAGAATAACGGAAAATCATTCCCCCAGTCACAACAGAAAATCTCGTTGTGTCACTGGTAGAAAAACTAGCAGGCGCACGGCCGGTAATGCGACCCTTCGAGGCTTCCGTGAACAGCAACAGGAGCCTTCCGTCTTTGTGAGGGAGCGCACACGAAGCAGGTGTCATTTGTCTGCAGCACAGAGGCTCCTGGAGAGCAGGGCCGAGGCGTTGAGGCGCTAACAAAAGGAGCGCTCAAGCTGTGTTTACTCGGAAAGAATGCAGGCAGGCTCATTGTTGGAAGGAAGAATGCACACTCCCAACACAACGCCCATTTGTGTACTACAATGTGCTGAGAAAGGGCTGTGTCAACACACGATGCACGCCTGGTATTTATGGGCAAACCCTGGTGTGCACCAGTGAGGCATGTGCAGGACCCGCAAGTGGACACCAGCAGCTAATCCTCAATAGGTACTGGTGCGTGTGTGCACGTGTCTGTGTTAGTGTGCGTGCCTGTCTGTGTGCCTCTGTCAGTGCGTGTGTGTTTGTGTCAGTGTGTGTGCTTGTCTGTGTCAGTGTGCGTGCTGTGTGCGTATCTGTGTGTGTGCTCGAGTGTGTGTGTGTTTGTACTTAAGAGAGCACGGACCAGGGCTAAAAAGCAAGCATATGTGTGCACTCGTGAAGTAATTACAACTGAAAAAGGTAGTGCTTTTAAGAAAGTACTGCAGATCCAGCGAGGGCGAGTCTGTATGTGTGTCGACACACATGTAACACAACACGTGTAGTTTTAAACCATACCCTAACGCAAAATAGCTGTATTTTTATAGTTAAAGAATTGTTCTCATTTTATCGACCTTGACGGCGCGGGAGGTCCGGTTAGGGGAGAGCGCCGCCAGCTGCCGCCAGCTCCTGCCTGCCCTCGGTAAAGCGCATCGCAGGAGGCGCATTTGCATTACAGCTGCCAATGAGGTCCTGGTAATGGAGAGCGCCGCGAGCTCCTGCCTGCCCTCGGTAAAGCAGGATGCGCATTTGCAATTTTTACTGAAGTCGCTTCCTAGCACGGATACTCAAACACGTTGAGGGATATATTGGGTAAAGTGGGGTACTCGCTTTCTCTCCTGTCTAAATGTATCCAATTCACAACAACCCAACCTCTCCTCCCCTCTGTAAGCGTGTCTCAAGACAGGACCTCCTCCCTCCTTTGGCTCATTCTTTCCCATTCGCTCACCGGGTTTCCGGGGCGCGCACAGGGGGCTCACTGCTCATTCTTTCGGTCGTCATGGGGGGCGGAGTCTCGACCTGTCACTCTCCGCCGCTCGGACAGCGGCCGCTGCTGCTGACTGGTCTGCTCCGGTAACGCTCGCTGCATAGTTGTTGCGTATGACGTGCCTTTAAGCACGCACCTACCTAGCGTCACTTTGCTCGCCTCGCATGTCCCTCATTCTGCGCACGCGTGTTCCCTGCCTTTGACATGTAGTAGGAAATTATAGATAAATTAGAAAGACTACTCGCTTTACCCACGACCGATAATGCTGGAGATTAACCAAACAGGCATTTGCAATGCAAGAGGACTCGCATTTACGCGAGACCTAATGCATTGCAGACGGGTGGGCGGGCGTGATTAAGGCATGAAAAACGGGAGTGGGTGGGGCGGGAGAGAAGGCACGTACAGCGGGAGGAGTGGCGCTGGTATAAAGTAGTGCTCAGGAAACACGCAGTAAAGGGGCCAATAGCCGTGGAAGGAGACATGGCCGTCATAAGGTGGGACTAGCAGCCTCTAAACCAATCAGAAGGCAGCATTTAGAAACAACAAAGCCACAAGCCAATGAAAAAGTGGGCGGGGCTTCCCTCACCTATAGTGTATACTGCATGCCTCGCAAAGCGAGCAGCGCATGCGCTGCACCGCTACGTGAGACCTAAAAAGGACCTAAGGGGTCTATTGGGTCTGCTGGCAGTGATAGGGCATTGTAGATGCAATAATTGCGCTGCATGCCCTCAAACGAGTGACTCGAAATTCATCGAGATTAACAACAAACAACATACACAATTGAGCTTATCAAATTGCAATACGAAAAATGTTTATTCTGTGACATGCCCTTGTGGTAAAGTTTACATCGGTCAGACGACTCAAGCTGTTAAAATGAGAATACTTCAGCACAAGTCACGCATACGGTGCAAAACACAAGGAGCCCCACTAGTCCAACATTATGTACAATATGGCCATGGAGAAAATGATTTGAGGTGGACAGTATTGTTAGTGGTTAAAGCGCAGAATAAAGTAACCCTACAAATGAATCTTAATTGATTGGAGGCGCGAATGATAGAGAAGTATCGCACATCAACTGAAGGACTGAATGATCGGGATGAAATCTGGGCATTAATATGAACTCACGTGATTCAATATTGGGATACTGCTGATATTAATTGGATATCTAAGATTATGCAATTATTTCCTCATTTTTCTGCTTTGTTCTGCTCTGTTTTTAACCACAATGTATATATTTCATCACGAGTTTTTGTGTATTAGATATATTTATTTTTTGTACCTTAGATTGTAAGCCTTTATTGTACCGAGTATGCTGGCAACAAGAGCCCACGACTTCACGTTTTCCATGTATCCTTTAGACTTATTTTCGAACATGGATTCATTCTCTTGGTGTGTGATAGACTTCTAGTACCCCGAGTTATTCCCGAGTGTTCATTATACATTAGCAGAGTTCTTTGCGACTTAGTGCGCACTCAAGCTGTTTTTGATACTTTACTTTGAATCCTCCCGTGTTTTTAATGTCTGGGTGCACCTACGTACGCTGAGGTCACGTGGTGTTCCTTTTCAAGTTACATCCCCGCATTCTAGTTGTTTTTAGAATCCTTTGTTCAGTCCTTTTTTGCTGGCGATTTCCGGACTGACGTAATGACGTTGACGGTATGCAAGAGTTCTCCATATAACCATTTGAGCGGCCGGCGTGGATTTGGCACACGCTGACGGCTGCTGCGAAAGACCGTGAAAGCATTTTCGGCTATTACGGAGGGCTGACCAGTGAGTATGCTGTTTCCCTGTTCATTTAATGTTATCCTGGGGGAAATAGGAGACTGTTCGTAGTGATATTTCTTACTGATGGGAGTTTTTCACCCATAGGGAGACAGTGTTTCTGACCTGCCCAATAAGAAGTCTTGGCATAGATTATGGACGGTTCTCACTCGTGAGAGAGGTGAGTGCCCGATTGATTTTTGATCAGAGGCTCCGTTCGTTAATTAACTATTGAGAGATTGAGTTCCATCTATTTTTGTCATCTGTGGGTTTTTAGGTGATTTCACCTCGTGTTTGAGGCGCGTCTAGAGGCGCTACAGACCCGGGTCTAGGATAGACGCGACCCTTTAAAGAATTTGTGTAAGTAACCAAAGACATTAGTTCACTATGCCCCTCTATATAGGCCCTTCTCTTATATCTTCCTTTTATAAGCGCTCTGGGGTTCATATTTTGGGCCACACATTTTCACTTATATGGACCCTAATCATTAACCCACACAGAGTGAGTTGGTTTTATTCCTTGGCCGTTGAAATCAGATATTGGCTACCCTTAGCTATTTGATAACACGTCTGGGGCAGTTCTGTTCTTTACACACTTTATACATTTTTGGTGGTACTGCGGTAATCTGCACTGTACGGGCATTTGTTCGGAAAGCCAGCATGCTTTATACAATTAAGAGGTCAGAGATGTATATTAAAAATATATATATTCATTTGGATTTATTTACTATTGTTCCATTGCCCTTGTCCTGAAGAGGCCAAGAAGAATATCAAAGGCTGAAACGCGTCCGCGTCGACATTTATTATGGAGGAGTCTCTATCAAATTTATAAGGAGTGGTTTTATAACTTTTTTTGTACCGTTGTGCTCTGAGTCAGCGTCGAAGTCGACGTCGAAACGTCCTTCGACGTCGAGGGCTCCAAGTCATCAAGAATCGCGTAGGCGGACCACATCTGGCTCACCTACAGCGAGAGGCGGTGAGATACCGACGTTGGCACATCAACGTCGAAGCCCGCTGGCGAGAGCACCTCTAACGACGTCGAAGACACCATCGACGCCGAAGGTACTGCAAGCTTCGTCGTCAAGCAGAGCGGTTTTGGTGTCGACGCCGGCAAGACAGCCGTCGCCGTCGAGACATTCGACGTCGAAACAGGCATCGCCCAGGGGTTCGACGTCGAGAAGGGCGCGTTCGGCGTCGAGAAGACAGACTCCGAGGAAGTCGCCTTCGACGGTGAGAAGGTCGACGTCGAGAGCGAGATCGCCGTCTAGGACTTCGGTGTCGAGGAGGTCGACGTCGAGAGCGAGATCGGCGTCGAGGAGGTAGACGTCGAGATCTAGGTCCCGCAGATCAAGGTCCAGATCGCCGTCGAGGGGGTCGACGTCGAGGAGGTCGGCGTCGAGGAGGTCGGAGTCAGCGACGGGGAACATCCAAATGGCCTCCAGGAGTGCTTCTTCCTCTCCGGGGCTTCAGATCGTACAGATCTCGCCAGAGCGCTCTCCAGCTCCACCTGCACACCCTGTAACAAACATCTCTCCTAGATGGCTGGGAGATATAAGGGAGTGGAAGATACGGAAGGTTACCAGGAGGGTCCATTCACGTAGCAGATCCAGGTCTCCATTGATTCAGTCGGTGCACTCCTCAGAGCGGCATGATCGACGAGCCCGGTCACGCAGATCTCCATCGGTGAGAAGGCATACACCCCGCTCTCCCAGAAGTAGAGCTTCTAGGCCTAGTCATCGCTCTCACAGGAGTAAGAGCCATAGGTCGTCTTCATGGTCTTCATCATCTAGACCATCTAAAGCGGACTACTCACCCACTCTTTCCTCAACACCTCCGAGTAGGGTATCTCCGATTGACGATCTCAACACCTTCAATGAGGTTTTGTGTAGGGGAGCGGCTAAACTTCAGATTGAGATGCCTGTTCATGTTCCAACAACCTCAATCATCTTTGAAACGCTGCATCAGAGGGCGTCATCCAGACCTCTACTTCCTTTGGTGCCTGGTCTACTGGAGCCTGTGTTGCAAAAGTTCTTGACTCCAGCTTCAGTGGGTGCTGCTCCCTCAAGAATCCTAAAGAAATATAAAGCTCCTGACACAGACCCTCTGTTTCTGAGATCCGATCCACCTCCGGATTCAGTCATTGCCTCGGCCGCGCGGAAGAACCAGACAGGGGCAGCGTCTTCCACGGTACCACCTGACAAAGACAGTAAGGCCATGGATTCAATAGGCAAGAGGATGTGCAACACCTCCGCATCCTACATGAAGGTAGCCAGCGCTTCGGCCTTGCTGGGTCGTTATGACCGCTCTCTCTGGGACTCCCTGTCACGTTTCACGGACAAACTCCCTAAGGAGGACAAGCAAGACTTCCTGGAGGTCCTTCAGGAAGGGGGCCTGGTGTCCAACCAGATCATCAGCGCGGCAGCGGATGCCTCAGATCTAGCATCACATGGGTACTCTCATGGAATCTGTGCCCGTCGCTCTTCCTGGCTAAGGTTGACGGGGTTGAAGCCGGAGGCCCAACATCGGATCCTGAACCTGCCGTTCAATGGATCCTCGCTCTTCGGATCTCATGCCGATGATGAGATGTCGCGCATGAAGACAGAACTGGACACGGTCACGGCAGTGGGACTCGAAAAGAGGAAAGACTTTAAACGGCGCTATCGCCCCTACGATCGGCACAACTACCAGCAGAGGGTTCAAACCCCTCATTGGTCTACACAACAGCACCAAGGGAGATCCCAGTACAATCAGCGACGTCCAGGCAGAGGACGAGGAGGTTCCTCCAGGCAGTCTGCACCAGCTGCCAAGCAGCAGCAACAGCAGAAACAGTGAGTGCTTGCTTCCCCTAAACCCGTTACCCACTCCGGTGGGGGGAAGCATTCGTATGTTTCTAGAAGAGTGGACCAAAATTACACTGGACAAGTGGGTTCTAAACATCGTAAGGAACGGATACTCCATCCGGTTCAAGTCACCTCCACCTTCTATTCCTCCCCGGAAGACCACCTCCCATCACGTAAGTCTTCTACAAGAAGAGGTATCTGCCCTGCTTTTAAAGGAGGCCATCGAAAAGGTTCCATGGCAGCAACGTCATCAAGGACTTTACTCTCGTTATTTCCTAGTCCCAAAGAAAGGTCTCGGCAAAGAGTTCAGGCCCATTCTAGACCTCAGGCGACTGAACAAATTTATTCTGAAGGAAAGGTTCAGAATGCTGGCCTTGCATCAGATAATTCCACACTTGCACCCACAATACTGGATGTGTTCCATAGATCTTCAGGATGCCTATTTCCACATTCCCATCTCACTGAAGCATCGGAAGTTTCTAAGGTTTCGCATTCAATCCGACCATTACCAATTCACAGTCCTACCGTTCGGTCTCAAGTCAGCCCCTCGCACTTTCTCAAAGTGCATGGCAGTAGTAGCGGCGTTCTTGAGAAGGAAACAAATATTCGTCTACCCCTATCTAGACGATTGGCTTCTCAAAAGTGCTTCCCCAGCACTTCTGCAACTACACCTCGCTTACTGCGTTCGACATCTGCATCGATTGGGTCTGCATGTCAATTTAAAAAAATCCATCCTCAACCCAACGCAGAGAATTCATTACTTGGGGGCAACTCTGGACACGGTAAACGCAAGAGCGTATCCTTCGGAGGAGAGACTGTCATCCATCCTCCTCAAGTGTCAGACCATTTTGCGGAACCCTTACCAAACAGCCAGACAAGTCTCGTCTCTTCTGGGTTCTATGGCATCTTGCATCTTTCTAGTCCCGAATGCCAGGCTACACATGAGACCTCTTCAACAGGCTCTGGAAGATCAGTGGTCCCAGATCTCCAATCGCTGGGAGGACACGATAACGATACCTCTGTCTGTCAAACTCTCCATCGGCTGGTGGATGCGGAGGTCTCATCTTCTCGTGGGCAGCCCTTTTCACGAGGAACCTCCAAAGCTGACTCTTGTAACAGATGCGTCTCTTCAAGGATGGGGCGCCCACATGGGGTCCCATCAGGTACAAGGCCTGTGGTCGGAAAGAGAACAGCTCTATCACATAAACATGCTGGCGCTCAGGGCAGTTCATCTGGCCCTCAAGGCGTTCTTTCCGTCCATCAAGTCCAATACCCTCCTTGTTCAAACGGACAATACAACAACAATGTTTTACCTGAACAAGCAGGGGGCACCAGGTCCAGGCCTCTGTCGCTGGAAGCACAGGCGATCTGGAGGTGGCTTCTGGCTCGGGACATGAAGATCTCAGCGGTCCATCTTCCGGGCATCCTAAATGTTCAGGCAGATGGCCTAAGCAGGCATTTCGCAGAAGCGCACGACTGGGCGCTAAAGCAAGAAGTAGCACAGGACATTTTTCAAGCCTGGGGGGGAACCAGACATAGACCTGTTCGCAGATGCAGTCAACGCAAAATGCCACGTCTTCGCCTCCAGGTTCCCACAACAAGGCTCCAAGGGGAATGCTCTATGGATAGACTGGTCAGAGACATTACTCTACGCATTTCCACCAGTCCCCCTCATTCCTCTAGTGATCAGGAAGCTGTACAGATCCAAAACGAGGATGATCTTGGTTGCACCAGACTGGCCTCGCCAGTGGTGGTACCCGGACCTTCTTCGTCTTAAGACAGTACCGCACAGGAGGCTACCCTGTCATCCAGATCTGCTGACCAGGGCGGGCGGCAAAGTGTTCCATCCCAATCTGCCGTCCCTGAAGCTAGCAGCATGGCTCCTGAATTCATCCAATATGGGCACTTAGGTCTCTCTCAGGACTGCATGCAGATCTTGAAAGAGGCTCGACGTCCTTCCACAAGGAGAACATATGCTTTCAAATGGAGGCGATTCTACATGTGGTGTACTGCAGAGGGTCATGATCCTATTCATGGTCAGGAACAGGTACTGTTACCATATTTACTGTCTTTGGCAAAAGCAGGATTACAGTATTCATCTATTAAAGTTCACTTGGCCGCGATAACAGCTTATAGGAAGTCCCCCAATCAGGTTTCCTTTTTAGAATGCCAGTGGTTAAGGACTTTTTAGAGGGCCTAAAGAAAGTCTATCCTCCAGTGAGGGCTCCATCTCCCTCTTGGGAACTCAATATCGTTCTCTCCAAGTTAATGGACCCTCCTTTTGAACCTATACATAAGGCCTCGCTGCAACATCTTTCTTGGAAGACTGCATTCCTTGTGGCAATCACGTCTGCTCGCAGGGTGAGCGAGATACAGGCTTTGTGCTCGTCGGAGCCTTATCTCGTTTTTCATGCAAACAGAGTGGTACTAAGAACTCACCCGAAGTTCCTTCCGAAAGTGGTCTCGGAGTTCCACATCAACCAGTCGATCACTCTTCCCACTTTCTTTGTGAACCCTGTCACACCTGCTGAGAAGGCATTACATTCACTAGATCTTAAAAAGGTGTTGAAGTTTTATCTGGATAAGTCTAAAACTGTACGCAACACTGACAGATTGTTTGTTAATTACGGACCATTGAACACTGGCTCTCCGGCCTCTAAAAGGTCCATTTCTAGGTGGATTGTGTCATGCATTATGCTATCTTATCAGCTAGCACACAAACCGCTCTCAGGCAGGCCGAGAGCACATTCTACAAGAGGAAAAGCAGCTACAATAGCTATGCTGAGTAAAGTTCCTATTCAAGACATATGTAAAGCAGCCACATGGCGTTCGGTGCACACTTTTGCACGCCATTATTGTCTTGATTCTGACACTCAAGCTGATGCTGGGGTTGGCCAAGCATCCTTGAGGAACTTATTTGGGTAATATAAGTTGGATTGGTTGGCATGATATAATGGTATTCGCCCGCAGAGTATGGGGATGGCTTGCTACTCTATTCAGTGCTTATGACTATTGATGAGTATCCCCTGGAAGAGAAGGATAAGTTACTTACCTGTAATCCTAGTTCTCTTCCAGGGGTATACTCATCAAAGTCATAAGCAACCCTCCCTCCTCCCCGGACGAATACCATGTTCATGTGAGATGTATCTGTTACCCATATTGTGATCACACTGTTTACGCCGTCCAAAAGAACTGACCTAACTGTCACCTGTAGTGCATGATGGGAGCCTGAGGGTTCCAAGAGGTCTTAAAGGCACGGCGCCAGTTTTTCCTAACTGTTCTATATGCAGCCTCTCTAGGCTGACCTGCCTCTATGGTCTTACCCCTTTTACCTTTGAAAATAAAGGTTGTGTTGTTTCAAAGCAAACTGAAGTGGTTTACTTGTTTTAATCATGATTATATCATGGGGTATGTTTATTTGTTGTTCAAATTTAAAAGGTTTTACATGCAATGAGGCAGGTTTTCTGAGCCTAGTATATAATATCAGGCTGCATATATGTTTGTTTTATGCATATCACCTATATATATATTTACTTATATGTGTATATGGATATATATGTAGGTATATGCATATTATTGGCTATTGCTCCGGGGTCCCCGCACGTGGGCGGGACTATTCAGTGCTTATCACTTTGATGAGTATACCCCTGGAAGAGAACTAGGATTACAGGTAAGTAACTTATCCTTCCATAGATTGGAGAAAGGATTGTGCTAAGACCCTTGACTACCAATCCAAAATGTTCAGTAGAACTTACTGACAATAAAAAGTATTATATGTGCCTAGCTAGTGATGGTTAGTATGTAACCCTCACCTAGATTAAATGTTAAAACTGTGCAGGCTTAAATCCCAACTGTGCACACCACTGTAGGAGGTTGGGTAGTATATGGTGCACCTTGCACTAATCCAGGCAACCCTTATGGTGATTTTAGTGGTCTATGATAACCATAGAAAGCTCCCAAAGTGGTAGTGTGGAGAGCAGCCTTCAGGCTTATCTTGAAGGAGAGTTAAGCAGCCTGGTTTACCAGTTCAATCTTATAGTGTAGGTTAAATGAAAAAGAACCACACAGTGTTTATATGAAAATACTTCTATTTATTACACAACACTCACTAACACATTGGCATATCTCCTACCCGGAGATATCAACACAATACACAAGAATATTTCAAATGCAGTCAGGTAAGTTGCACAAAATACAGTGGTCTCCAGGGGGAGACCAAACATGTACTAAAAAAGTGGAATGCGAAATGCAACAGAGGACTGGACTTGGACCAGAAGACCCAGAGAAGCCGGGGACACAAGTAACCACCCAAGGTAAGTACCCAGGAACCCCACGGAGGCTGTGTGCAGAGTGGGAACACAGCTGTGTGCCCAATGGAAGTCAATGGAGAAGTTACTGTTGCAGTTTTGCAGAAGAAGGACCCTTCCCAGAGGACACCGATGAATTCCCTTGGAGGATAGAAGGTTAGAGAGCCACACCACCAGTGGATGCATTACACCAGGGAAGCCAGTTACAAAGGGTGAAGAGACGTCGGAAACCTCCGTAGACGACAGTGGAAGAAAATGCCTCTGGAGAAGAAGGTGAAGAAGTCCGGTGGAATCCAAGGGTGGATTCTGGAAGTGAAGAACCTGCAAGCAGAGGAAACAGTGTCTATGCCACTAGGAAGTGACCAGGAGGCACCAAGACACAATGCCCACCGATGTCGGGAGGTTCAGAAGAGTTGACGGCGACCTAGTCGCTGGAGCTTGAGGACCAGGCGGTGCTGAGGAAGACCTGGAGCCGTGCATGAGTTGTCCTATGTCAGGTGTCAGAGACTAGGTGGTCAGTGTCCAGCGGGAGCACTAACAATCCTTGGTAGCCGCAACTGGCGTGGAGAACAAAGAAGGAGCAACGTTTGGACCAGCAAGGTGCAAGGGACTCACCAACAGCAGGAGAGTCTGATCTAGCCCAGAACAAGCAGGGGAGCCCACTGAAGCAATAGAAGACCCTCAGGAGGACCACCAGGCCAAAGGCACAGGGGTCGCAAGAGGACCTCGAGCAGCTCACCAAGAATGAAGGCCCATGGTGTAGAGGATGCAGTAAGGACGCTGAGCTTGGAGGGAAGAGATGCTGGATGCTGGACCTTCTAGCCCGAAGATCTCTTGAGTGCAGAGCCAACAAGCCTTGGCTACGGCAAGTAGATGTGGTGCACAGGGGTTTGGTCCCAGTGGTTACAACATGGGATACTGACCTCACAATTGCAGAGAGGACAGGTCAGGCCTCAAGGGAGTTGCAGAACCACCACCTGTGTCCACCACTAGTGTTGCTGAGCCTCGTGAAGTCTGTAGGATGACAGGAGCAGCAGACGGTCAGCTTTGTTGCGGTACCTGCAGATACAGGGGAGTGTCTCATTTACTTCAAGGGAGATTACAATGATTGTCCTTGATGCCCACAGGTCTGTTGAACCTAGCAGAGGCACAGACACAGACGACTACGAAGACTTCAAGAACAGTGAGACCAGCAGCGGCTGGAGTCTTCCTTGATGCAGTCTCGGTTCCAGTCAAAGTCCAACGAAGTCCAAGTGACCAGACGGTCGAAGAGCAACGTAGTTTCAGGCTTGAGTCGTGTCCCACTACGAATCTAAAGACCCACCCGCAGACAAGCCTTTAAGTACCCTAAGGAAAGGGTTGGAAACCTCAGGGTTCCCTCCCCGAGGAGGGGCTGGACAGAGGGGGGTGGGTGGGATACTCCCATGTCCTTTGTCCAGTTCTCGCCAGGGCGGGAGCCAGGTGCTCCCTGAATTGGCTCAAATTGGAGTATGCAAGGAGGGCACCAAATGTCGCCTTCAAAGCAGTCTGGTGGCCTGGCAAGCGCCCCCATCCCAGCCCAGTACACTAAGTCCTGTCTGGGAGGTGGTCACACATCCCTGTGACAGGAAACCTATTGTTCTAACTTTTCCTGCTCAAGCTTGGCTCAGCAGCAGGAGGGCAGAATTATGTTTGTGGTCGGTGGCAGCACCAGCTTGCTGTTAGCCCCTGATCGGCTGTTACCTGGAGCACAGGGGGGTACCCTACATAGCCCCCATTACATGGGATCCTACTTCCAACACTAGAATCGGATTTGAGGTATGATTCCAACATGTTGATACCATGCTTGACCGGGTTCGGTGCAGCCACTATATAGCTAAACATCTCTTAATGACTGATGTCCACTATGTGTATTAAAATGACGAACCGCACTTACAAAGCCTGGAGAACCGACTCCGGGGTTTGTAGGGGTGTCCTACTCATTCATGGGCACCCTAACACTTATAACCAAGCACCCTGCCCTCAGGACTGAAGAGCCTGCCTTAGGGGTGACTTATAGGTCTTAAGTGCAGTGACCTCAGATATAAGAAACCGTATAGCTGTTGTGAGAGATGCAAGCACCAACTCACACAGGCTGCAATGGCAGGCCTGTGTTCACAGTTTAAGTGTACTCCCATGGGTGGCACAATACATGCTGCAGCCTGTGGGAGACCCCCGGTGTACCTATACCCTGGGTACCTTAGTACCATATACTTGGGACTTACAAGGGTACACTAGTAGCCAATTGTGGATGTACAAAAGTACTTACCATGGTCAATTTAGGGAGAAACACAGTGACTGGGGTCCTGATTAGCAGGATTCCAGTCAGACTAGGTCAAAAAACATACTGACACTAAGGAAAAAGTGGGGGTATCCATGAAAGCAGAACCTATTTTCCTAAATGGCTGGCCGTCATGGGTATGCTCATTCCTCCCAAGTAAATGGGGCAACAGTCTTTCTTCCACCTCGGAAGCGAATGAGGGTAATTACCTCCAATCTGCCCGTTTGGGGGGCAGAAGCCCACTTTATGGCAACAATATATATTTTTAATAAAACAATGGGAAGGGTCTTGCCCATCCGTACATCAGGCCCACCCTCACCCCTTAAATCTCAAGAGTCTGTCTGCTCCCCTGTGGACTAAAGCATCCCATCCCAATGGCAAGCGAGAGGACATTGGATTCTTTTTTTAATCTTTTTATTGCAATCAAAACACATGATAGCAGTGTTCAGCACATTCGACAACACATCATAGAGTATATATCATTACAAGTGTCAGGACATTCAATTTGCATTGTTCCACATCCTTCTCTCCCTACCCTTACGGCCCAGGGGCATGACCTCATCCCTGCACCGTCTATCGTCTGGGGAATCCCACTAACAGGCAAACAGAGCATTCCCCTACTCTAGTTCCAACGCCCCCAGATTTTGTTCCATTTACGCGGAGAACCTCTGCTCTCATACACCACCCTCTCCACCTGCATACACCAATCCATATCGGTTTTCCATTCACTCAGTGTAGGTCCCGAGGTCGCACTTCATCTTCTTGCTATGTTGCATTTAGCCACCATAAGGCCTAGTGTGACCCATAATCGCTCCCCTGCAGTTAAGTCAGTTGTTTCCCAAATATTCAATTGGCACCACTGAGGCGAGGCTTTTACGTCTTTCTCACATATTCATCATACAGGTTATGATCGCACCCCAGTAGTCTTGAATCGCTGGGCAGTCCCACCATATGTGTAAACACGTGCCCTTGTGGCCGCAACCCCTGGGACACTGCTTTGAATCTAGTCTGCCCATCTTGACCAATATTACCTTTGTGTAATATGTCCTATGTAATATTTTCAGCTGGACTAGTCTGAAACGGGACCTTATAGCCACTTCTCTGGTAGACGCCAGCGCCTCCATCCACTCATCGTCACCCAATTACCCCAGATCTTCCGTCCATTTATCACTTAGTTTCTCCAACATGTCAGAGGAGTTGTTTAGTATCTTGTGATACTTCAGGGATATGGCCTTTTTCTGTAGGTAGTCATCTAACAACCGATCTTCCAGCGAGGAGGAGTCTGGAAGATCTGTCCCCTTTGGAATGGCTTTCTGTAATCCATGTCTTATTTGCAGCTATCAGAAGGTTTCCGTCAATACCAGCTCATGGTCCCTCTGAAGATCAACAAATTGTCTTAAGTCCCCGTCATTCCATAGGTCGCCCACCTTCGAAATACCATTAAGGTACCATTAATCAAAACCTGGTTGATTCGTTAGTAGACCCAACTGTTCCGAGTCCCACAGCGGAGTAGCTTGCGTAATCTTATTCCACCACCCCAGTGCAGCCGTCACTATTTGCCATATTCTCACGGTCACCGAGGTCGGGGTGACTTTTGGCATTTCATGTTTTCCCCCATAGAGGGCTCTGAGGTATCCCCCCGTTCGCATATTATGTCTCTCCATCCTATAGGCTGGTTCACCTTGTGTAAGATGGACGACATTTGATTCTTTTGGGTGTTATTTTTACATATGAACCAGGAGAGTGTGGCTAACTACCAATATTGTCCCACTTGCAATGGTGAACGGCTGCAATTTTTGGGCTTGAGTAGGCTGCCACCTGGAAAAACCTGCCAGACCCACACAGTTCTGAAAACTGTACGTCTGGGGGAGTCCAGGGTGATGTGCTTCACATGCATTTCGTACCATTTTCTTACACACAGTGCCCTGCAAACCTCAAACGTGGACTAAAAACACACATGTTCCTCACATTTCTGTGAGGAAAACTTCTGGAATCTGTGGGGAGCCACAAATGTCCTACCACACAGCTTTCCCCCCAAGTCTCCCAATAAAAATAAATGGTACCTCACTTGTGTGGGTGGGCCAAGAGACCTTAACACAGAAGACCCCAAAGTGCCATATGGAGAGATCAGCAATAGGGTTAGCGTCAGTATTTGGCCATACTCGGCCGCCACCTATTGAAACCTAACAAACAGACGTTTTTGAAAAGTAGAGAACTAGTGCATTCCAGGGTGATGTGCCTTGTGTAAATCCCATGAGGTTTTCTTACAGACAGTGCCCTGCAAACCTCAAACTTTGCCTGAAATCTCGCATTTTCCTTACTTTTCTGTGATGGATATTTCCAGAATCCACAAAATTCCTAACACCCTACTAGTGCTGATAAAAATGCTGCACAACTTGTGTGGTTGGGCCTGGTGCCCGCAAAAGGAACGTATCAAACCAAAGTTAATAGTAGTCCCCACACTAGGGCTCCCATTGACCTTGGTTTGATCCGTTCCTGTTGCGGGCACTAGGCCCAGCCACACAAGTGGGGCATCGTTTTTATTGGCACAAGTGGGGTATTGCTGGGTGGTAGGAATTTTGTGGATTCCTGCGGCTTCCAGAAGTTTCCATCACAGAAATGTAAGTTAAATGCGTTATTTATGGCAAAGTTTGAGGTTTTTATGGCATTGTGGGTAAAAAAACTTCATGGGATCCACATAAGGCACACCACCTTGGACTCCCCTACTTGTCTAGTTTTCAAAAATGTACAGCTTTGCTAGGTTTCCCTAGGTACCCCCTGAGTCAGGGCCCAACATCCAGAGCTACCCACTTTGCAAAAAATGGATCAGCTTTGAGTGGAGAAATGTGAAGTATCTATGTTGCGTTTTGGGCCGTTTCCTGTGGCGGCACATTAGGCCTACCCACACAAGTACAGTACCTTTTTTATTTGAAGACTTAGGGGAATGTTGGATGGAAGGAAGTTTGTTGCTCCCCGTAGATTCCAGAGGTTTCCATTTCAGAAATGTAAGGAAAATTTATTTTTTTTAGTTAAAGTTTGAGGTTTGCAAGGAACACTGGGTAAAACAACCTGGTGAAAGCCATGCAAGTCACCCCATCCTGGATTCCCCTAGTTGCCTACTTTTCAAAAAGCGTACAGGTATGCTAGGTTTCCCTAGGTACCAGCTGAGCTAGGGTCCAAAATCCACAATTACCCACTTTGCAAAAAAGTCAGGTTTGAGTGAATAAATGTGCTGTATGCATGTTGCGTTTAGGGACTTTTCCTATTGCGAGCACTAGGTCTACCCACACAAGTGAGCTACCATTTTTATCAGAAGACTTAGAGAAATGCTGGGTGGAAGAAAGTGTGTGGCTCCCCGCAGATTCCAGAACATTCCATCGCAAAAATGAGAGTAAAATGTGTTTTTAGTCAATGTTTGAGGTTTGCAAGGGATTCTGAGTAAAACAACCTGGTGAGAGCCATGCAAGTCACCCCATCCTGGCTTCCCCTAAGTGTCTAGTTTTCAAAAAATGTACAGGTTTGCTAAGTTTCCGTAGGTGCCAGCTGAGCTAGGGCCTAAACTCCACAGCTATCCACTTTGCAAAAAAACAGGTCAGTTTTGAGTGTATACATGTTGAGTTTTGGGCAGTTTCCTGTCGCGGGCAGTAGGCCTACCCTCACAAGTGAGGTACCATTTTTATCTGAAGACTTAGGGGGATGCTGGGTGGGGGGAAATTTGTGGCTCCCTGCAGATTCTAGAACTTTCCATTACAGAAATGTGAGGCTAATGTTTTTTTTAGTCAAAGTTTGAGGCTTGGAAGGGATTCTGGGTAAAACAACCTGGTAAGAGCCATGCAAGTCACCTCATCCTGGATTCCCCTAGGTTTCTAGTTTTAAAAAATGTACAGGTTTGCTAGGTTCTCTTAGGTGCTGGATGAGCTAGGGCCCAAATCCCCAGCTACCCACTTTGCAAAAAAAGGGTCAGTTTTGAGTTGAAAAATGTGATCTATCCATGTTGCGTTTTGGGACGTTTAGTGTCGCAGGCACTAGGCCTACCTGCACAAGTGAGGTACTATTTTTATCAGAAGACATGTGGGAGCATAGCATAGTAGGATATTTGTTATTACTAATTGGATTTCACTGCATTTGTTTATTTTTATTTATTTATTTTTCCAATTTTATATAGCACGGATATGGCCTGAAGTCATCAGAGTGCTTTACACAAGCAGGAGATAAGGTTTACAGCAGTTTACATTAATAGTACTTAAACACAAATGGTTACTTTGGTGGGTGTATGCAGGAGTAACCACAAGAACAGTTACAGCAATTGGGGAGAGGAAATACACAGTTAAAGCATCGATTAAGATAGTGGGGTCTTATAGCGAGGGCAGGTCAGATCGCAATCAGAGAGAGTACTTAAGTCTGATTCGAGGCTGAATTAACAAAAATGTCTGTCAAAAAGGAGGAGCTTGAGGTCTTTTTTGAAGGTTACTACGCAGGTGGTTAGAATGGGGGAGGGAGGCAGAGAGTTCCAGATTCTGGTGGCACTTCCAGAGAAAGACTGGTTAATGTATTGTTCTCGACTGAAGGTGGGGCTTTCAGTAGCAGCGATTGGGCATTTCTGGAACCCCTATTTCCTCCGGAGATTTTCAGTTTCTCGTTTAGATAGAGGGTGAGAAGGAGTGCAGCGCTCTGTGGGTAATGCAAGCAATTTTGAATTGGGCCCGCACTTCTATGGGGAGCCAGTGGAGGGTTAGCAGAGCATGGGAGATGTGGTCAAATTTCTTAAGACCTAAAACGAAGTGTGCTGCAGCATGTAGTGTTGCTCTCAGAGGGCCTAGGTGAATTTTGTGAATGCCTGACATGATGGCATTTCCATAGTCTAGTCTAGAGAGCATGAGTGACTGCACCACTATTTTGAGGTCTTGTTCCGGAATCAGTTGTCTGATGCCTTAGAGCTGCCTAAGTTGAAATTCTGCGCTGTTGGCCATGTCTGCGATGTGTCTGTGAAGACTGAGACGATTATCAAGGGTGATGCCGAGCGGTCTGGCACTCTGGACAATGGCGGGTCAGCCATCCAGGGCAGGACGGTTAGCCATCCATTCTTGTACTGGTGTTTTTGCTTTCGGGATTAGATCAAAAGAAATTCTGTTTTGGTTGGGTTGAGATTTAAATGGTTGTTGGACATCCAGTTTGAAGAGAGTTTTTGAAAGCAGGGCAACATCTTTTTGGGAAGAGATTTTCAAGTATATTTGGATGTCGTCGGCATATAGGTGGAAGAGAATCCCAAAGTTTCTGAGAATCACACATAGACGTACTGGGTAGAGGTTAAAGAGGGTTGGGGAGAGGATTGAACCGTTTGGGACCCCTTGGTGAACGCTGAGTGGTCTCGAGAGATGATGCCCATTTTCACAATTTGGGAATGGTTGGCTAGGTATGAGGCGAACTAGTTGAGGACAGTGCCTCCACATCCCAATTAAAGTTCAAGAGTACGAAGGAGGTCCAGATGGTTGACAGTGTTGAATGCAGCAGATAAATCCAGAGAGGACCAGGAGGTAGGAGTTGCAGAAGTCGAGGATTCTGAGGGAGTCATCGACTATTTGGAGGATCACAGTTTCTGTACTGTGACCCTGTCTGATACTTGATTGGAGAGTGTCAAGGAGATTGTTTGTTCAAATGTGTGTGGCTAGTTGGGATGCTACGCAACTTTCGATGACTTTGCTTAAAAATGGGAGTGTGGAGAATGGGCGGTACTTGTTCAGATTCTCAAGATCAAGAGATTGTTTTTTCAAGAGAAGGGTGATTTGACCCATTTTTTGTCATTCTGGGAAGAGGCCCTGTTTGAGAGAGGAGCTCACCATGGTGGTCTTAATGGGGAGAAGGTGTGTGGGAAGCAATTTGCTGAAAGAACCTGGGATGGCGCCCTGTTGGTTGTTTGAGGGTTTTACTTTGGAGATTGTTTGTTGTAGTTCCTGTTGGGAAATTGGAGAGGATGACCAAGATCGTAGCTCCTTACATGGTAGAGTCTCAACCGTTTTAATGGAGTCATTGATAGGCAACGAGATATGGATGTCTCTAACTTTATTATCAAAGAAATCCACAAAGTTGTTGCAACGGGCCACGGATGACTTAGGAGCCGAAGTGGTGGAGGAGTTAGTAGTCTGTTCAATGACCTCGAACAGGCGAGGTCTGTTCTTTGCCGAATTCACGGGTGCTTTGATATGGGAGGATTTGGCTCTGAGGATTCCATCTTTGTAATGTTTTCTCGCTTTGCAAAGCTTAGTCATACTCGGGTTAGATGGCGCTTGTCTCAATCAATAAATCTGTGTTCTTGTAAAGTGCGACTACTTATCCGTAAAGGTCTCAAGGCGCTAAGGGGGCGAGGGGATCTGCTGTTCAGTCGAAGAGCCAGGTCTTGAGGTCCTTCCTGAATTGAGGCAGAGATGGAGATTGCCTGAGATGCAGAGGTAAGAAGTTCCAGGTCTTTGCAGCGAGGTAGGGGAAGGATCTTTCTCCAGCAGTGTTCCTGCGGATCCGTGGGATGGTGGTCAGGGCCTGATGGGCGGCGCAGAGATGTCTGGTGGGAGCATTGAAGGAGAGGCGGCAGTTGAGGTATGAGAATCTGGTGTTGTGGAGGGCTTTGTAGGCATGTGTGAGGAGTTTGTAGGTGATCCTTTCGTTGACCGTGAGCCAGTGGAGGTCTCTCGTGGCTGGTGATGTGGCTGTGGGGGGGAATGTTCAGGATGAGTCTGGCAGAAGCGTTTTGGATGTTTTGCAGCTTTTGAAGTTTTTGTGTGGTGCCGGTGTAGAGTGCGTTGCCTTAGTCGACTCTGCTGCTGACGAGTGTGTGGGTGACCGGTTTCCTGGACTCAGTGGGGATAAATTTGAAGATTTTCCGGAGCAGGCGGAGCGTGTGGAAGCAGGAGGATGAGATGGCGTTGTTCTGGTGGTTCATTGAGAGTGAGTAGTCCAGGATGGTGCTGAGATTTCGTGCATGGTCCGTGGGTTTGGGGTGGGGGTTCCGAGCACTGCGGGTCACAAGGAGTTGTCCCAGGCAGAGGTGGTGGGACCCAGGATGAGGACTTTGGTCTTGTCTGAGTTGAGCTTGAGGCAGCTGTCCTTCATCCAGGTGGCTACTGCCTTCATTCCGCTGTGGAAGTTGTTCTCGGCGTAGGAGACAATGTTGAGTCCGTGGTTTCTGATGATGGTTGCAAGCGGGACCATGTAGATGTTGAAGAGGGTGGGGCTCAGGGAGGAGCCCTGTGGCACTCTGCAGCTGGTTTCTGTGGGTTCTGAGAGAAAAGGTGAAAGGCTGACTCTTTGTCTTCGGCCAGTGAGAAATGAGCAGGTCCAATCAAGGGCTTTGTTGCGGATGCCGGCGTCGTGAAGTCTAGCGCAGAGGGTGTCGTGGGAGATGGTGGAGAAGGCAGCTGAGAAGTCCAGGAGGATGAGGGCTGTGGTCTCGCCTCTGTCGAGGAGGATGCGGATGTCGTCTGTGGCGGCGAGGAGAGCAGTCTTGGTGCTGTGGTTGCTTCTGAATCCAGATTGGGACTGGTCTAGGATGTTGTTCGTTTTGATGAAGTTGGGCGTTGATGGCCTTCTTGATGACTTTGGCTGTGAAGGGGAGCAGGGAGATGGGTCTGTAGTTCTTGAGGTCCTTCAGGTCGGCAGAGGGTTACTTCAGCAGGGGGTTAATCTCTGCGGGTTTCCAGTCTTCAGGGATGGTGGCGGATTCAATAGAGCAGTTGATTGTGCCATAAAGTTCAGGTGCAATAGAGGCACTGGCTCTGTTGGAGATGTAGTGGGGGCAGGGATCCAAGGGGGCTCCGGAGTGGATGCTCTTCATGATCTTGAGGGTCACGTTAGTGGTGAGGGAGGACCAGTTGAGCAGGGTCTGCTGGGGTCTGGGGCAATTGAGTACGGTAGTTGCGTGTGAGGTTGGTGGGTCTTGGTTTGTGAAGCCGTCGTAGATAGCCTTGATCTTGTGGTGGAAGAAGTTGGTGAGGGTGTCGCAGAGCTCTTGAGAGGGGGGGGGGATGTCTGCTGTCTCTGTGCTGGGTTTGGTGAATTCTTTGACCACAATGAAGAGTTGTTTGCTGTTATGTGCGTTGGCATTGATGCGTTCCTGTATAGCAGTTTTCTTAGTTGTTTTGATGAGGTGGTGGTGTTTGGTGGCGGTGTGGTCTGCCGGGGCTTTGCTGCTTTTCCAACTTTTCTTGAGCCGTCTGCAGGGGCGCCTGGACTTTTGGAGTGCTGGAGAGAACCAGCTGGCTTTCTTGGAGGTTTGCTTGCCTGAGGGTTTCCTTAGGGGGGCCAGTGTGATGGCGCATTTGGATATCCTTAGGTGGAGGTTGTGTGCTGAGGCTTTGGCGTCCGTGGATGTCGGTGGTGGGGTTTTGCTGAGGGAGGTGGTGAGCTGGTCTTCGGTGACCTTGTTCCAGCTTCTGCGTCGGTAGCGGTGGGCGTGCTGGTGTATGGTGGGTTTGGTGAAGGAAAAATGGATGCAGCGGTGGTCGGTCCTCTGTAGTTCGGAGGTGTGGCTAAAGGAGATGTTGTTTTTTGCAGAGAAGATAGTGTTGAGCGTGTGTCCTGCTGAGTGGGTGACCAGTTGCCTGAGTCCAACGATGGCGAGGTTCTCCAGTAGGGATGATGTCTTTGTGGTCGTTGAGGTTGTCCAGGTGGAAATTGAGGTCTCAGAGGAGGATGTAGCCATTGAAGGCGAGGGCATGATGTGCGATGAAGTAGACTAGGGTTTCGCTGAAAAGGGGAATGGGAGGCCTGTAGATGAGGCTGTCACCGAGGGTGGTGTTAGGGTTGGTCTGGATCTGGAAGTGCTTCTGGATGGTTGAGTTGTCATCCGAGCTGGTTGTGACACAGAGGGTTTTTCCTGTGCAGGAATGTGGAGTTCTTATAGCCCAACGCACAGGACATATTGTTTGGGGTCAAGGGCAACAAGTTTTTATGTGCATTTTGTCCTTGGGACAAGTAGGCCCAACCCCCTGCCGCAAAACCCTTTGACTGCCAGTTTGCAGTACCACATTATGGATCAGGGAAGGGCACTGTCTGCAGTTAAGGTAATGTTTTTGCCCATATGTTAATGCTGTTCAAATTTGTATTTATGGTTCATTAATTGAAAGCCTTTATTATTAGGGTGAGCTCTCTAAGTAAATGTTGAAAGCTCTGACTGCACTACTGACAGTGGTTCCAGTATAAAAATGTGTACACACGTTTTAAAAGTTTAGCAATTTGAGGCTATGTATAATGCTCCCAGAATGCTGTCTGATTTGATGCAAATATTTGAGAAGCTTGAAAGTAAGATTGATGATTCTTTGCTTTCAAAATAAAATGTTCATAAAAGAATCAAAGCAGGGAAAAAACATTTAGCTAAACTACTGTAAAATTTCAGGTACCATTTCTTTGTAGCATCATTTAGTAACATGTGGTGATGCATGCTAGTATTTCCCAAAAATATTCATTATGGAAAATCAGTGTAACCAGTTTCAATAAGATTATGGGAAACAAAAATAGACAAGCATTGGCAAAGCAAGTAGGTCTGAAATTGGTGGTCAGCTTTTTAGTTTTGTCAATGTGTGACTTGTTTTGGCGTGGTTTTTCTAAAACCTTATTGGTGTGGGAGCTGCCGGGCCCTCACCATTATAACAAACATTGGCAAAAGCAAAAATTGTCTTTGGTCTCAAAAAGCACACACTGCCACAGTAGTTACTGACACTGAACAAAACTACTTTGTGTGCCGATATGCTCCTTGTGAAAGAACAGAATGCTGTCACTCACAGTGAAGCCAGCCGATACAGAGAGAGAGAGACAGAATTTTAATAAACACAAAAGGTCACGGTCAACGACAGACCTAATTAGGGGCCCAATTACTAAAGAAAGTCTCAAAAGTGCACTCATGGTATATGTCTTTGCATTAAGTGCAGCTATAGGGCTTTCGTGAATTCCCAAAAATTTACAGAAGTAGGACAAGAACTAGTACACCTAGAAAATATTTGTGAAATGCATTTTAGCATGAGCAAATCTGCATGTGTAGATTTGCTCATGCGAAAATCTGAGTGTTTGCAAGTTCACTTTCCCTTCTACCACTTTTTCCCCCAACTCTGGAAGAAGGTTTACGTCTGCCATTGTCAGGAAAAAATTTCCAACATTTCTCAGTATGGGAAAAGATTAGAGAAGAGTTGTTGAAAACCCTTAAAGCATGCAAGTTAGTAGGTTTGCACAGACTCAAAAGGGCATTCTAACGCTGGAACTACTGCTTACCACTATCTTCAGCCCCAGTATGTAGATCTGCGGAAACGTGGCAACATAAGGGGATTGCAAGTATTCAAACACTACTATGGTATGAGCCCTGGCATAATCAAAGTGTTGTGTAGTTCCTATAAGACCTATATAGGATCTGCACGTTTAGACAACATACACTGCGGGACTGGTGTCCAGACTGATTCCAGACACCCCCACCGGGTATGTTGGCCTGTGTACCAGCTAGCTCGCGATGCGACTATCACCTCCTCTTATCAAGGAGACAATAGTTCTTGGCAACTATCGAACATGACAACGCTTTATCCCTCAGGACCATGGAAACAGTAACTTACTTTTCGCTCAGGCACTCGTGCTCACGTTTTCTCAGAGAGAGACACAGAATAAACGGTTGGGACGTTTTCAATAAGTATTTATTGAACAGTCGTTATTCTAGTGTAGAATAAGTGTACTGAAATCACCAGTAGACAGTAGCATATATAAATGAATAACAGCACTAAGAAAGTAAACAGCTGGTAGGTTTCTACCATTTTGCTAAAATCAGAACCACAGGTAAGTATATAAAATACCTGGCAGTAAAATGCGTACTCCTACGATACGACCCTAACTAGATGTACCTAAGTGTACCTAGCATGTGAGTAGGTGTAAAGCCAAGAATCCCTCTAGGATAAAGCCAACCCCATTACCTGATGTTAGACTGCGGGACCCCGTTCTGGTCTCGAGTTGGACACCCCGCAAGGGATGTTCAGACCACCTCGAGCTGGAGTGTCTGCATGCAGGAACCTCAGCGTATCGCGTCAGTGTGTCGGCATGGAAGTCGTGATCTCCTCTCACTATCTCAGCTAGCTGAGTGTTTATATACCCTAAGGTATCCCCAGGGGTTCTACCTTGCTGTGTCAGTGTCGGACTTAGGATGACGTTGGGAATGAACTTTATACACAGTTATTATGCAGGAGATGATGGTCCTGCTGTGATTCGAAGAAACTAAGAATCCTCATGCATAATTTATGAGGCCAGTGTCCAGGGAAAAACCCTACGTACTTGTGTGTAGTATTGTAACTGGGTAAAAGGTCAGTCCTTCCAGTCCGTTATGTATGTAGTATAGGAGAGAATGTAGGTGAAGGGTTATGATGTTACCTAGACCTATATCGGGGTACCTATATGAAATATAACACCCACTCCTCATCCGACTGGACGACATTACTAAGATCTAGCGTACTACCAAGGCATCGAGAGGTTTGTACGCAACAAATAATAAGAACATTTTTCAAGAGAAGTTAAAAAGCGTTAAAAAAACCTTTAAAAGTGTTCTATTTAAAAAAATAATTCAGGTAGTGGCTCTAAGGTGTCTGTTTATATAGTCCGAACAACTACAAGCATTTGAAAGCCATGCAGGTCAAAAGGTTTCAATTTGGAATTTTGAAAAAAGTTAAAAGCCAAATCTTCCCAGCGTGCGACATGCCAAATGTTTGTGTCCTTGCTGGTAGACGCAACATTGCTGCTGTCTGCATACGCAGCTGACGATCCCTGTAACACCTCACAAAGAATGTCAATTGAGCACAGATGATCTTCCGTATTACCTGCAGCAGGTGCCGGGGCAGCCTGTGCTACATCCAAAGCCTGAGTGTTTGAGGAGCCGGTGTCCATACCAACAGGAGCAGAAACTACCTGTGGTGGCTCTAAGAATGCTGCCAACAACATGGGAATGCGCTGAGGACACTGCAGAACATGGGCCGTTATCGGGTCTAGTAAAGCATCAACATCTGGTGGCGCAACCGATGGGAGTGTCAGACAGAGGTCCGCATTCTTCTCCGCAGAACAGGAATCGGAGAACAGGTAGGACAGAGTCCATCCAGACTGGTCTAAATGACAGGAACCAAGAGGCGCTCAGTTCCCGTAGGCGAGGTGTGCCCAGATGTTGTACCATGCGATCACCGTATTTACGCTCCAGGAGAGCTGTTGCTACTTCCTTGGTGGCTGGGACGTCCATTGCGTAGCAGAAAGGTAACAATCAGGATTCCTGCTATTAGAAACAGGATCAGCGGAATCCCTCCAAAAATGCTTCCAAAGACGGAGTGTATAAAGTTTGGTATAACTCCGGGGACCGTCTGAAAGGTGCTTAACAGTCCGGAACCTATGGTCTTAAATAGGTGTACAATACCCGTCGTATCGGACATGTTAAAGATACGGCGACTTACCATTTCTGTTAAATGGAAAGGGCAGTTTGTATGTATAAGTGCCTGTATCTCAGCCGAGGACCTTGCGATCTGGAGATCAAAAGTCTCCCGGGCGGAGGTTAAGGGCAGGGTTTGTTGTAAAAGCATGGCTTTCATTCTGCTCAGAGTATCAAACCATATAAAGGAAACATTTAGCAAAGGCCATAACTGCGCCTCCCTGACTGTATGTGTTGGTGGAAACAATACTTGCTTGGAGCTTGGAGGTCACGGTGACTAGATTGCGATGCCCGGAAGCATTCCACAACAACCTTGATCATTCAGCATCAAGTAACTCCCATTCGAGAGAAGCGTGAATACCGGATTAATCACAGCTGCCAGGGTACCCCTCAAGTGACGGGACAAGTTCGCCACAGACCCTTTACAAGCCCCGTGTAGCATAATATCCTGGCATATAAGAGATCCACTTAAAGCGTTCTCGCAGTTAGTTCCGCTTAGAAACACTTCCAGATCCCCACTCCTGCATCGAAATCTGTATGGTAAATCCCAGTATTCCCTGATAAATTCCTTACTCATCTTCTCATATCTGCCTGCCTGTTGTTGTTCTAGGCAATATTGAAACTGAAAAGTTGCGACCGGTAATGTTATATGGCTGTGGATGGTGACTCTGCCACAGTAAAGGGTAACCTATCCAGTTTCTCAATGCGCAGCTTTGTATATTTTGCTCCCCTCTGTGCCGTTTTCATCTGCTTTTCAGTTAGATTGTATGCAGAAAATAATGACGTAATGTTGATAAAACGCCAAGGCACATAACCGGCACGCAATGACTGCAGCGTCCAGCTTAACAAAATAGTAGAACGTAACTGCGACTGTCCGTGTTGCAATATGGACAAATCCTATTCTATTACATCGATAGCAGAAGATACAATGTTGCCCAGTGAATCTATCCTGGATGTTAATGTAGTCATACCATTGTCAGCTACGGCTAACGCCTTTTCTAGGTTAACTCTATCTATTTCTCTTATTCTCTCCGCAGCTTCTTGTTGGGAGATTTTCCAGATTTCGTTGTAGACAGCATACAAAAAGAGCTTCTGACGTGGTTTTCTGGGGCCCAATAAAAGATCCCGTAGGTCCACATCCTCTGTGAGTAAGGACAAGTGTTGTTTTACCGGGGGTAGTGTTGAGGTCTTTAGCCAATCAAGGCACAACTTCCCATCACTGTATGATGTCTCTACCCCCGGATGTTTGCGTTGTACATAACGTGGGTCTGGCCTATGGATACTAAACCCTTCGGTGGTACCCCTGAATCTTTCCTGACATCTGTTTGTGTCAGTGGGCCAAACCAACCATCCCTTCCAATTGGGGTCTGATCTATTGTATTGCAATATGTTATCCAACTTAGCCCCTCTTTCTGATGAAAAATTCCCCTCCGTGTTTAAACGTGTTGGAATTTGAGGTGTGTTCAAGTCCTTATTCTTGGCTATTCCAAGACAGGAAGTCTGTTGCACAGTGTCATTCAGAAAAATCCTCTGCTGCAGAATGAGGCATGCTCTAAATAGTGCTCCTGTTCCCTGGACTTGCCAGTCCCTAGAACCCCAGATTGATTTCAAGTCTACAGTGTCCATCCATAAGTCAAAACCCTGTTCAGGCAGCTGGGAAATAAAGGAAGCAGAGTAAATCTGTTTGGTGTTTGTTAACATATTTTTCTGTGCAGATATGGGTGCAACGTTCTAATAGTACGAGGTGGGGTCAGAAGTGTTAAACACTGAAAAATATGAGAATTTCTGTGCAAATGTTTTTGAACTACCTTTCGGTGGTGTAGGGCAATGTTCCCACTGGTGGTATGTGAAAACATTTCTGGGTTTGCTCGATTTATGCAAGAAATGATGATCATAATGTTGGTAACAATACATTTTGTCAAAATCTGATCTATCCTCTAACATTTCAGTGCTAGAAAATGCGGCAGATTGTTCTAAATCAGACAATAAGTTATTAACAGTTTCAAAATCCCAATCATCAGAAAATGTACTGGAGGTAATGATATCGTTCAATGAAATTTTAAACAAATGTGGAATTTTTAAAAGCTCGGTTGGTCCAAATATATCATAATTTACTTTGTCCCATATTATACCATCCGGTATAGGAACTGCTGAAATGTTCACAATGAGATGAAACATGAGGTTTTAAAATTAAGTTTACTTTTGACGTTGCTGAGCTCTGTTGAAGATAAGTTCCATTGATGAGTAAGTGGAAAGTGATTACTAATCCTAACAAAAAAAGAAAAAATAATATACAGGTGATTATCCAAAGTTCTAGCCAAGGTGATACTAAATAAGTCTTTCTAAGAAAGTAAAAAAATTCTTTGATCCGTTGTTTGTGAGAAATTTGGGCTGGCGTTGTTTCAGGTTCACTTGGATCCAATGAAAAGTTATCGAAGTCGATGAAATAGCCAGATGCAGTTCGATCTATCTTTGGTAGCTCAGCAGGTTTTGTTGAACTTGTGGATTGCTCTTGTTGAGGCATGTTGACGTAGACATCCTTATTAGGTTGAATTGAAATTTGTCTTTCATTTTGATTTTGAGAGTTATTGTCAAGGGGAACTAGTTCCATTGCATTGTTATTGATTCCACTGCTTTGTAAAGGTGACTCTTCAAATGTTATCAGTCTTTCTGTTTGAACTTCCTGTATTGTAGCGAGAGGAGGACGTCGACTACTCAGGAGCCCACGAGGCCTACTATTTAGTATCGGCCACATAGTGTGGTTTGATCAGATCAGTTGAGACTAATCTCTTTTCTATTCCGGCAAGAGGCGGTAGAAGTACAGTTCATGATCCTTCAACGGCCGGGACAGGTACAGGCTTTCAATAGGATGGCTCGAATTCTTTCTTGTCCACAATCTTTTCTCTGACCAGATCCCCAACTTTAAAAATCCAGGCAGGTCTTGCCGTGGCTGACTTGACTTCCCCAGTGGCGATTTTCTTTGCCTCGACGTTACTTAAGGAGGCTCTGGATTCATTCAGATCCTGTAAAACAGCCAAACGTTTATTGATGTCAAACAGTTTTTCATCCGCCACTGTGCCTTCACAATTGAGATCAGGTACCCACATTCTTGTCCCAAACAGGACCTCGTAAGGAGTTGCACCTCCCAGAGAGCTTCTTGGCTGGTTATTAAGGGCCCGCTGGACCCCAAATAGGTGATTGACCCAACTACCACCCGAGCCTAATACCCTAGCTGTTAAAGACTGCTTTAAGTCCCGGTTTTTCCTCTCCACAACCGAATTTCCCTCGGGATGGTACGGAGAGGCGTACTGCAATGCTACACCCAAACTTCCCATGGCTTCCTTGTTGGCCCTAGAGCTGAACGCGGGGCCACGGTCATAATGTATTGTGCCAACTGCGTATGTCCCTATGAAGACTCGTAAATCTTTTATAACAGCCGAGCGCTGAGGTCATACCCATAAGAATCTTGAACAGGAATCCACTGCCACCATGATATACTTGTAAGCCCCATCAGATTGTAAGGGGCCGCAGTGGTCTAGGTAAATGCACGCGAGCGGTCTGTCTGATATTAACAATGGTGTCTGCGCTGGGCGAGCTACGGTGGACCTTTTTATCTGTTGACAGATATCGCACTTTAAGACGAAGTCCTTGGTCTGCTTTGTTAAACCTGGCCACCAATAGCATTGTTTCAGTAAAGAAACTGTTGCCGTAACTCCTGCGTGCGCAGAACCCAGACCCTCGTGTGCAGCCAAGATTAAACCTAACCTGCGATCCATGTTTGGTATTACTCTATCCCCCACCCCAGGAATCTGAGCAAATGGAACGTTGTATGCATCTAACTTGTAGGAGTACTTGCGTGGAAAACCTTTAGGTAGTGCTTTGCTGTTATTGCGTGAAGCAATCACAGCTACCATTGTGCTACCGTCTACCCTCGTTTTTGAACGGGTGATTGCAGCTACGGACGCAGTGCGTACTGCCCCCTTCGCGGCTTCATCAGCCAATGAATTCCCTTCAACGTGAACCCCATCACGTTGATGACTCAGCGTGTGTATCACGTGAGCTCTTGGTAGTTCCTTCAACTCTGCTACCTGTTCCCATAGTTTCCTATGTTTAATTGTGCCACCTTTTGAATCTCTGAACCCATTTTGTCCCCAATAGTGGAGGTATTCGTTGTATGACTGGACACAGTAAAAGGAATCACACACTACCAGTGTGGGGAATTCTGGATCCGTATTTATCAGTGCCAGTAATAGTGCTTTTAATTCTGCCAACTGAGCTGTGCAGTCTCCGAGAGACTGCGTTTTTGTACAGCTTGGACGGAACTTGCCGTCCTGCATCCTACCTTTTACAATAGCGCATGCTGCACTGTATTGTTGCTTACTCCCTATGGCTGGTTGAGCAAAGCTGTCAGTATAAATAATGTATTCATACCGATCTAGAGGCATAACTTCATTTGGTAGAGGATATTCTTGTTCATATTGCAGGAATGCTTGTGTTTTTAGACTAGGGTCATATCTGTATTCTACATCTGTTGCAGTGAGAAAATTAGCCCATTGTATCCATCTTGGATGTAACGCTTTTGCATTTGGGACGCTTGCCTTTGTGGCAGCCTCTAAGGCCGGTACCGGGGTCATGACAATTATTCGTTTCCCTTGAGCCAGTGCTCTTTCTCTCTCTACAGCAGTCTGTACTGCTGTCAGACTTTTTTCTGTGGGTGCAAAACGCATTTCAGCGTTAGTGTACAAATGCGATTTATATGCAATTGGTACTGTTTCACCTTCATTAAAGTAAGTGTACCCAGATTGACCTGCAATCACGCGGATCACCAGGTTGCGTACGTTTACGCATGTTTGTAAGTGTTTTGATGATATCATATCAGTTTGTAGGGAACGTAGTATATTTGTGTGTTCTTGTGTCCATTGCCTGACTGAAAATTCTGGTCTTATGAGGTTGTAAAAAGGTTTTACTCTCTCTGCGTAATCCAAAATGTATGTTCTGCCAAAATTCAGGCATCCCAGTATGGACTGTACATTTTTTTATGATTTCGGAGGTTGGAGCAATGCGCACTTTTCTAAAAAGTGGGCTGCCAGGCTCTTGCCTTCACTTGAAAGCTCATATCCCAGAAATAGGACATTGAGGTGGGCTATCTTTGATTTTTTAAAGTTAAATTTGTAGCCCTCGGAGGCGAAACCCAAAATAATGGTGCTCACCCTGGTCAAGTGTTCATCCAAGTCATCATCCGTTAGATAAATATCATCTACGTAAGATAATGCTTCTTCATCCAAATTCTGTAGTAACTCTGTTACCCTTCTTGAGAATAACCCCGGGCTGTTCTTATACCCCTGGGGGAGTAGACAAAATTGCCGCTGGGACCCTAGCGCTGAGAAGGCTGTCAAATACCTGCTTTCAGGCGCTATGTTTTGGCAGAAAAATCCATTGAGATATCCAGTGTTGTGTTGTATTTTTTCCGCACAATGTTATTCATTAGTGCGGCACTGTGTGCATTCTGGACTGCAAATGTTTTTGTGCATGAGTTTAAGTGTCTATAATCTAAAACTAGGCGATATGAATTGTCGGGTTTCATTACGGGAAATAAAGGATTATTCATTGATGAGGTGCAAGGTTCAATTACACCTTGGTATTCAAGTTGATCTAAGATCTCCCTGACCTGTTTTTTAGCTTCCTGTTTTATGGGATACTGTCTTTGTGTAGTTGGGTTTGGTTTTATTGGAATAACGTGGTGGGGAGACTTCTCATCCCACCCAACATGGTTGCGGTATAACGCTGGAGAAAGGGCTACCGCCCACTCCTGTGCATATGTATGTCTTAGGTGTGCGGGGACTAGGTCGGAGAAATCTGGAAAAATTACAGTTTCCCCCTTTGGGCATTCCATAACAATAGTAGGCGCCCAGTCTCTTTCTGCTAATAGGATGTCGTAGCCAGAAGTCAGGTTCTCCCAAAAGAGATCTTTCACTTGTCTGGGCTTGTCCCCCTCCATCTGGAGTGTTATTTCATGTAATCTGTGTGGGACACTCACCCTAGTATCAGGTGTTTCCACTATGATATACTCACTCAACTCCGCTGTCAACAGAAATTCCATCAGGTTCTGGCGAGCTATTGTTACTTCTGCCGCGCTGTCTAGCATCGTCAGAGCCCATTCCCCGTTCAGTAGCTGAGTCCTCAGAATTCTGGGCATGTCTAACTTTGAGACCTGCTACCTTCTTCTTTTTAAATTGAGGTTTTGCTTTAGGTTTTTCTTCTTTCTTTGAAGCGTAGTCTGAAGTGCGTTGCTTGTCTCTGGACTTTGTACGCTCTTCTTGTCTTTGTTCTGACCGTCCTTCCCTCTCAGAGTTTTTTGATGAACCCTGAAAGGAACGAGAGGAACAAGTATCAGTATCCTGATACCTATCAGGTTTCTTAATGTTATCTCTATTTCTAAGATTATATCTCCTTTCTGGGGGCTCCTGCTGAGGGGACCTTCCCCTGGAGTGAGATCTGTTCTTTTGTTGTTTATTATTGTCCCATTTCTTCTTTGAAGAAACTGGTGTTTGCTTTGCCTGTTCTTTATCTGAACTCCCCACTAGTTGGGATTTTACAGCTCTAGCTCCCAGACTGTCTCTACCTAACTCTGCATAAGCAGTTTCAATTATTTTAGGTAGTTCTGTCTCCTGTTGTAATGGAGTGAACTCTCTCAGACGTTGGCGTATTGCCACTGATTCTGCTTCCTCTAATATTAGCCAATATTACCGCAGATACCTGGGTGAAGTTGTTTAACAACTTCATCCCTAAGTTTAGCGCAGGCTCTGCTCCATACACGTTCTGTATTTGTCTTAATACATCCGGTATTACCGCTAAAGATGGGATATCATGTGTCCTGGTATATATTGCAGCGAAGACTGTACCCCAAGAAGTACAATCCTCTATTGAGGGAGCTATCCCCATTGACAAGCAAATAGTAAGTATTCTATGCTTTTCCTTAGGACCAGTGTGTGGAAACACCGCCTCCAGCTGTGTAATTTTTTGTGCTATACAGAAGAGCATTTGTTCACGTTTTGTGGGCATTCTACCCATCACTGCGTGCAGCGTCTGTGGTGTAATTTTTGTTGTAGGATTTTGGACTGGTCCTGGTTGTGTAGCCGGTGTGGGCTGAAGTGTGATTGTTCTCAGCACAAACTATGTCATGTTTCTGTAAAGGCTTATTAATTCTTTATGCTGTACAAGTAAGTCTCCTCCTGGCATTGTGTCAATGTCAGGATGTGGTGTGTATGCCGCTAAAACTGGCCACGTTGCTCCGTCTCTTCCTAGCAGACCGAGTCTTACTCTATTTCTTGTATGGGGGAGGGCGCCTTTAAACCAGTAGAGGTGTTCTTCGTAAGTGAGTGGAATTTCAATGTCCTCATATGGACTATATTCATTTGGTATTTCATCTTCTACATAGTAGTGAAATGTTTTGGTTTGTGCATTTGCCTGCGGGAGTTTAATCCATGAATAGAATACCTCTGTTCTATATGATTCGTGTGCCTCAATCACGAAAGTCACTTGGCCACCCCTAATTGTAACACCATATGCTACTAGGTTTAGGGTGACGGCATTTCTAAAATTTTCTGCAATGTATATTGCATCTGCATCGTCTTCTTCGGCTGAGAAGTTTAGTTCTCCTGTCGGGTCTCCGTGTACCGACATTGTTTTTAGTAAGAAGAGCTTTTCAAGGGTACTGAGATAAGGTGTTTATGCACAATTAGGAACAATCTATCCTTCAAGCTTGATTAGACCAACAGCCAATACATTGGAATTTTCCTACTCAGCTGCGGCGGATTTTGTTCCCTCCCACTCCAGACGGGTCTGGGGAATGTGAGAAGTGGTCTCTGAGATTAGCACAACCGAACTACTCAGTTTTGGCTGTTAAATAAGTGCCAATACCAACGTTGGCGGCGCCATGTCGTATAGTTCCTATAAGACCTATATAGGATCTTCACGTTTAGACAACATACACTGTAGGACTGGTGTCCAGACTGATTCCAGACACCCCCACCGGGTATGTTGGCCTGTGTACCAGCTAGCTCGCGATGCCACTATCACCTCCTCTTATCAAGGAGAGAATAGGTCTTGGCAACTATCGAACATGACAACCCTGATCCCTCAGGACCGTGGAAACAGTAACTTGCTTTTCGCTCAGGCACTCGTGCTCACGTTTTGTCAGAGAGACACACAGAATAAACGGTTGGGACGTTTTCAATAAGTATTTATTGAACAGTCGTTATTCTAGTGTACTGAAATCACCAGTAGACTATATAAATGAGTAACAGCACTAAGAAAGTAAACAGCTGGTCGGTTTCTACCATTTTGCTAAAATCAGAACCACAGGTAAGTGTATAAAACACATGGCAGAAAAATGCGTGCTCCTACGATGCGACCCTAACTAGATGTACCTAGCATGTGAGTAGGTGTAAAGCCAAGAATCCCTCTAGGATAAAGCCAACCCCATTACCTGATGTTAGACTACGGGACCCCGTTCTGGTCTCGAGTTGATCACCCCGCAAGGGATGTTCAGACCACTGCGAGCTGGAGTTTCTGCATGCAGGAACCTCAGCGTCTCGCGTCAGTGTGTCGACATGGAAGTTGTGATCTCCTCTCACTATCTCAGCAAGATGTGGTGTTTATATACCCTAAGGTATCCCCAGGGGTTCTACCTTGCTGTGTCAGTGTCGGGCTTAGGATGACGTCGGGAATGAACTTTATACACAGTTATTATGCAGGAGATGATGGTCCTGCTGTGATTCGAAGAAACTAAGAATCCTCATGCATAATTTATGAGGCCAGTGTCCAGGGAAAAACCCTACGTACTTGGGTGTAGTATTGTAACTGGGTAAAAGGTCAGTCCTTCAAATCTGTTATGTATGTAGTATAGGAGATAATGTAGGTGAAGGGTTATGATGTTACCTAGACCTATATCGGGATACCAGTATGAAATATAACAAAAGAGGCTATATCAGAGCTCTTATATAATGAGATTGCTGCCTTAATTTGTCGCCGCACTAAATGGCACCAAAGAGACAAGGGGATTTTGTTACAGGACAAGTAGATTTATGTAGGAACCTGCCCCATGGACAAGTAGATATTTTATTAAATTCCACACCCCTGTCTGTGTACAATGGCAATGCTTCCTCTCCGTCAGGTGGTGCTGTCCTTATGGAAGATTTTGTAGCCATTGGGAATGGCGGTGGTGATGTCCGGGGCTGAGGTAGAGTTTATCCAGGTTTCCATGAGTAAGGCGATGTTGGGGGAACACTGAGTTGAGCAGGTCCCAGATCTCCTCGCTGTGTTTATGGAGGGAGCGTGTGTTGAGCAGGATACAGCTAAGGCTGTCCGGTCTGGTGTGTGGTGGCAGGCGTAGTTGCAGTTGCAGCATTAGAAGGGCCCTGGGTGTTATTCGGCGATTCTATGTGACAGGAGGTGGGACGTCCGGTGTTGAGAGCGTAGAGGGTACTGGAGTCGTAGCGGTGGATGGTCGGAGGACCAGAGTCCGTGGCGCTGGGCGTGGTCCAGGCGCGGACGGGCGCAGACGGGCTTGGCATTAAGTAGTGTTTGTGGAGGGCTGGAGAGCTGGGAGGTGGGAAGCGGAAAAACGGTGCTGGAAGGGGGCCACGGGGTACGAGCAGCATTAAGGACACAGAAAGGGAAAAAAGGTGCAAAAAAGAGAAGAAATTAGAGAAAATGAAAAAAAAGCGATAATAGATAAAAGGAAAGTGAAAAAAGAGCAGAGAAGCAAAAAGGTAGAAAGCAGAAAAACAGAGGGCAGAGATCAGCTGCAGAGCAGAGATGCTCCCCACTGCACCACCAGGGAAGAGGCCCAGGTGTGTGCCTGCGGTTGGAAGAAGGCCTCGAACTTAGGACCTGAGAGGGTCAGGGGGCAACAGCTACCAGTCGGAGCTGTGCGGCGAGGGAAGCAATTTACTGACAGGTCAGTAAGATCTCCAGTAAGTGATTGTAGGAGGATGGCTTATTATATGGTGCACACTTATTTAAGTGAAGCACCTTGCACTAATCCAGACAACCCTTATGGTGATTTTAGTGGTCCTAGACAGCCATATAAAGCTCTTTAAGTGGTAGCTGTGGAGAGCAGCCTTCAGGCTTAGTCCAGAAGGAGTGTTAAGCAGCTTGTTTTACCAGATCTAATCATATAGTGTAGATTAAATGAAAAAGAACCACAGTGTATTTATAAAAATATGTCTATTTATTATACAACACTCACTAACACATTGGTATATCTCCTACCCAGAGATATCAAGGCAAATACACACAATACTTCAATTGTAAACAGGTAAGTAAGCACACTACACAGTGGTCTCCAGGGGGAGACCAAACCATATACTAAGAAAGTGGAATGCAAACTGTGACCAAAGTCGGGACTTGGACCAGGAGACTCAGGATAGCTGGGGGCCCAAGGTAAGTAACCAGGAACCCCATGGAGGCTGTGTGCAGAGTGGAAACACAGCTGTGTACTCAATAGAGGTCAACTGAAAAGACACGGTTGCAGTTTTGAAGAAGGAGGACCCTTTCCAGTGGACCCTGAAGAAACCCCGTGGAAGACAGAAGATTGGAGAGTCACCCCACCCCTCGATCTTGGCAGGAAGAGATGCTGGAACTTCTTGTAGCCCAAAGATCTCTGGAGTGCATAGCCAACAATCCTTGGCAACGGCAAGTTGATATGGTTCACAGGGGTTCGGGTCCCAGTGGTTCTGATGAGGGATACTGGCGTCAAAATTGCTCAGAGGTCAGGTCAGGCCTCGAGGGAGTTGCAGAACCAACACCTGTGTTGCTGAGCCTTTCGTAGTTGGTGGGACGTTAGGAGCAGCAGACCGGTCAGCTTTGTTGCGGTGCCTGCAGATGCAGGGTAGTAACTCCTTCACTCCAAGGGAGATTACTTCAGGTGTCCTTGATGCCCACAAGTATGTTGAAGATCTTAGAAGAAGCACAGACACAGACGATGAGGAAGACTTGCAGAAAAGCGAGACCAGGAGCAGCCAGAGTCTTCCTTGATGCAGTCTCGGTTCCAGGCGAAGTCCAAGTATCCAGACGGTCCAAGAGTGACGTGGTTTCAGGCTTGAATCTTGTCCCATGAAGAATCTGAGGACCCACCCACAAGTAAGCCCTTTTGTACCCTAAGAAAAGGGTTAGAACGACTCAGGGGTCCCACTCAGAAGAGGGGCTGGACAGAAGGGAGGATACTCCCATGTCCTTTGTCCAGTTTCATGCCAGAGCAGGAGCCAAGGGCTCCCTGAAGTGTCTCAAACCAGAGTATGCAAGGAGGCCCCCAAATGTGCCCTTCAAAGCAGTCTGGTGGCGCTGGCAAGTGCCCCCACCCCAATACACTAAGTCCTGTTGTGGGAGGTGGTCACACCTCCCTGTGACAGGAAACCTTTTGTTCTATCCTCCCCTGCTCGAGCTCAGCTCAGCAGCAGGAGGGCAGAATTGAGTCTCTGGTCGGCAGCAGCACTAGCTTGCTAGCAAACCCTGAAAGGCTTTTACCGGGAGTACTGGGTACTTTCCGAAGGAGCCCCCCAGTGCATGGAATCATACCTCAACACCGGTAACGGTGTTGGGGTATGATTCCAACGTGTTTGATACCAAACATGCCCAGGATTGGCACACCCAGTATATAGTAAGCCATTGCGTAATGACGCTTAGTCACTATATGTATCAAAATGGCTGACCGCCCTTACAAAGCCTGGAGAATTGACTCCGGGGTTTGTAGGGGTGTCCTGCCAATGCAGGGGCACCCTCACACTTATAACCCAGCACCCTGCCTTCAGGATTGAAAGGCCTGCCTTAGGGGTGGCTTATAGGCTTGAAGTGTAGTGACCTCAGATATAAGCAAACTTATATCTGTCGTAAGTTGTGCTAGCACTGGCTAACACAGGCTGCAATGGCAGGCCTGTAGTCACAGTTTGAGTGGTCTCTCATGGGTGGCATAATACATGCTGCAGCCCATGGGAGACCCCTGGTGTACCTATGCTCTGGTTACCTTAGTACCATATACTAGGGACTTACATGGGTACAGCAGTAGCCAACTGTGGAGGTATCAAAGTACTTACCATGACAAATTTAGGGAGGAAGCACGGTGGCTGGGGTCCTCATTAGCAGGGTCCCAGCCAGACGAGTCAAAAAAACGTAGTGACACCAGCAAAAAGTCGGGGTAACCATGAAAGCAGATTCTACTTTCCTACAGTAATGTAAGTAATGTCTCCATTCTTTCCCTCATTTTCTGACAGTCTTTCTTTCTTCATAAAGCTCTTTAGAGAACTAGGGCCTGGAGGGTTAGGTCTGGATAATTTGCATTTCAGGGGAGCACATTTGTCGATAAGGGATTCCATGCAGGAATTGTAGTTGTTGGTGGCCTTGTTTATGTCCATATGAGGTGTAATCGAAATTAGGGCGGGGAGGGTCATGGCTACTATGTCCAAGTTGGATGTGTCTTTGAAACATATTTTCCCTTTCTTGGGTTGCCCATATGTTTTGTTAAGCGAGCTGGTTAGGGAGAATGGAATCTGCATGTGATCAGACCGGTCGACTGGGATGGGGGTCATATGTCTTTAGGTTGGGGGGAATTGGAGATTATCAGATACAGAATGACGCCTTTGAGGAGTGTGGGTTTATGGCAGTGTTGTTGGAGATCATTGGCATTGATAAGGGAGGTAAAAGTGTCCACATATTTGTTGCCCACGTCGTGAATACTATTACTATTCGTAAATGCCCTTTGTGAATACTGAAAGTTGTAAGTTCACCATTCGATATTCACAAAGGACATTTACGAGTAGTAAATGCCCTTTGTGAATACCGAAAGTCGTAAAGTTAGACTTTCGTCTCAATTTACCTTTGTGAATCGAGCCCATTGTTGTCAGAGCTGATTAGTTGCGAAGTGAAGAAGTCCATGCATACCTCGATGAAGGTGTTGTTTTGACCAGGAGGGTGGTAAATCACATTTGATCTGAGGTTGGAGGTAGTTGATGTGGACAGAACCACCGACATGCATTCAAACGACTGAAAATGAGTCGTTGGGAGGGTTCGGCATCTGAGTTTCAGTGAATGAGTGCAAGACCTCCACCGTGCCCATCTTCCCGGTTGCTGTGCAAAATGGAGTATTTGGGAGGAAAAAGAAGGTCTAGAGCGTAGTTAGATGAGACATTGAGCCACGTTTCTGTGAGGATCAGGATGTCAAGATTATGAGTCTGGATCGAGTCTGAAATCTCCAGATGATGTTGGACTGTAGACCGATGATTATGTATCATGCTGTTAAGGGAGAAGCTGTTGTCTTTCTGACTTGGCTGTTCCCGGAGGGTAGTTGGGATATGTATAAAGTTAACAGGGGGTGAGCGTGCCCTGGGAAGGTTTGTGTGCATTTGAGTGCGGTCAGAGATGATGGTGGAGATTGGGCAGCCCCCTATGGGAAGATAGGAGGAGGGGGTAGCGGAATTTGAAGCTATAGAACTCTTAGGGAGATAGTGGGTCTGAGTTATCTAGGGGTGATTGAGTCCATTTGGGACTAGATAGGCGACTACCTCTCGGTATGCTGGAGGGATGTGGGGGGGAATCCGCAAGGGGTGATGATTTAGCAGTAACGAGACGACAGAGAGTCACTTAGATGGAGTAGAGCCGATGAGAGGATGTCCATTCTTTGAGAGAGGTGCGAGAACAAAGAAAGGAGCTCACTGAAAAGGGGACAGTTATGTTCAGCGGTTGTGGGAGGAATGTGGTGAACTGGCAGGGATGGAGTCTGAGGGGTTGAGGTGCAGGTAGGGGAAGGCGCTGGTTGTTGGTATCTGGTGTTGGGAAATGTTAGGGCAGGTGGCGGAGAAAGTAGGGAGGAAGGGGGAGAAATATGGGCCGACTGAGAAGAGGAAAAGGGGGTGGTGGTGGCAACCGGGCTGGAAGAAAACGGTTTGTGGGAGGTTGGAGGGAAACAGTGCGGGGATAGTCTGTGGGGGTATGTGCCTGGTCTGGTATTGGCATTGAGCTATGGGATGTGGGAGGCCTATCGGATTGTAGGAGAATCCGGGGTGAGAGGATCTGTCTGGGTTGCCCGGCAGGGGAGTAGAAAGGTTCATCGATATGATTTGCTGGTGGGATTGGACAGTTTTCTAAGGTTGGAAGGGCTTGTTTTGTTTGAGATCTGGTACCAGACCTGTTGTATCATTGCAGGCTTCAATAAGGTTGTTGTGAGTAGTGTGCTTCCAGGTGTTCCAGCCTGAGAACCGACATCTTTTGAGTTGGCCTTCTGTGGTTTGAGGCTGGCTAGTGGTTGCCAAAGCTGCATAGAATCCTGGTTCTTCCAAGTGGTGCCTCCCAGCTCTGTAATAACGAAGCACCTTTCCTGTGGCAGCAGCTGAAACCTACACGGTGGCAGTACTCACACCTTGGCATACAGCTTAACTTCTAGCCCAGGGTAACAGGGTGGGTAGCCATGGAGATATCCTGTTACATTGACCGATAATTGATTTTGAGGACACATTGTTGCAGGAGTGGGCATTGCAGGCTGGAAGCCTCGTGGCCAGCTAGAGCGATTAGAGGAGTGGTGGAGCCGTGTTGAGGTCAGGCATTGTGCCGCTCATAACATCCACCTCCGAATTCCGCATGGTTTATGCTGACAGGCTGAAGGGGCTGGAAAAGCGCAGGAGGCGCCTCCTCGCAAGAGTCACGAGTTACTGCGGTGTGTCATATGTAGGAGAACCATGCAGAGGAGCCCAAAGATCAAGCAGAAATCCGCTAAAGGCAACCTCGTAAGAGCAGGGCGCTATATGTGTTGCCCCCACTTGAGAGAGCCAGAGCCTAGCAGTCGGGAAACTTGTTTTATTCAGTTTATGAAGGGTAGAACAGTATAGTTCTTTCTTTATTGCTGTGGGAGGAGATAGGTTAAGTCCCTTCTTCATTGTTTCAATGATGAAGGGGAGTAGAGCAGTATAGTGCTTTCTTTATTGCTGTAGGAGGAGATAGGTGAAGTCCTTTCTTTTGTTTGGATGCTAAAGGGGAGTAAAGCAGTATAGTCCTTTCTTTATTGCAGTATTGTCCTTTCTTTGTTGCTGTGAGCTTTGAGGCCAAAAATGAGGGAGACTGTTGTGAAGATCCGAAGTAGACAGGATGGAGGCGGGGGAGGGGCTAGTGAGAGCAGCGTGGCCGACCGGTCTGCCTGGGCCCCGATGCAGCCTGAGAGCCTTCCCCAACGTCACGAGTCTGGAAGAGTCCGCTACTCTCAAGGTGCAGAGGTGGCTGCGATGGAAGAAGCCAAGGTTGTTGAGCGTGGGTGCCATCTCCAGGGCTTAGGAGGCCAGGAGAAAAGAGAGGGGGGGCAACCACAGCAATCTCCCCAGGCATCCGGCAAGCCAAGCAAACCCTGGCAGTCACAAGCAAGCAGGCGCCCAAGCAAGCACCGTGACAATCCAGCCCCAGGGAGGCAAGCCGGGAGCTGGCACGCCCCGCACGACAGGAGGTCATGAAGCGGTCCAGGGCGGGAGCAGGTTGAAGCCACTCACCAAATGAAGAGCAATCTGCTGGAGCAGCAGAGAGACCAAGGCTCCTGGGGACTCCAGTGATGACACCGGTGCTATGTGTAAGTCAGGCGCCGTTGGTCAGTGTAGTAGGAGTGACCAGTGGCAGGGATAACCCTCAGTAGGATCTCAGCTGCAATGTCTTTAAGTTCTTAAAGGGTCTCTTCAGGGGTCCCAGATCTCAATGGCTTGCCACTTCCGTCCTCAGGAGGTCCAGACTCACTCCCCCCGAGCACCAGAGAACCACAGTATGGAGGCAGCCCCAGCAGAATGTCACCGTCCGATTGGGGCCCACAAATCCAGAGTCACCGCCTCAGGGGCCCACTTAAGTGCCTGTGCCTTGCAGTGGTCCCTTCAGCATACCAGGCTCCAATGCACGAGCCGCCTAGGGCTCTGATATCCGTTCGGCCAGCAACGGAAGTCAAGGTCATCTCACAGACCTACCAGCCTCCGGCAACCTCCATTAGAGTTGGCGGCTGCGCGTGAAGGAGGGCGATAGGGGGTGGGCAGAGAGCGACCGGCCCGACCACCAAAGTTACTGTTTGTCTTTCTCCCCAGCCTGCGCTATAACTGGTGATGTCCCTGGGCGCCACACACGCTGTTGGTGTTTGCCCATAGGAGCTCAGGCTGAGTAACTCTGGGCCGCTACAGGCATTTTTCTTGCTTCATCAGAGGGAAGGGGCGGGGGGACACGACGCGGGGGCAAGGAATGAGTCCACCCGCTTAACCAATGCCCACAGGCCCTCAAGAGTCCCCGCTGCCTCACCAAGTCTACACATCTGGTGCCTTCCAAAGGTAAGCCAATGTTTAAGAAATAAGACATTTTTAAAAATTGTCTCTAAATCATATGCTGTTCCGGGTACCCACAAATTCAGAGATGTACAAATAACCACTGCTCCTAAACTTTATATTTTGTACCCATTTCAGAAATACATAGGTTTCTTTGATTCTCATTTTTCACTCTACATATTTCACCATATAAATTGGTCTATGCTCGGCACACAATGAAAAACCATTGTACGGTGCAGCTCAGTTGCTGGCTCTGGGTACCTTTGGTTTTTGGAAGACGGACGAACCCTATATATCTCTGCAACCAGAAGGGCCTAGCCGACAAAATGGAATATTGCTTTTGTAAATCGGCCTTTGTGAAAAAAAATGAAAACGTTATCACAAATGGCTGTTTTTTCCTACTAATTTTCAGTTTGTTTCTTTAGGAAAACCTTGAGGGATCTACACATATGGCCCCTTGCTGAATTTTGTCTATTTTTCAAAAATCTGTCGCTTTTCTGGATCACCCAAAGGTTTCACACTGGTTTCCACCACAAACTGGAAGTAGGTTGAAAGCACAAAAAAATTGGAAAAATGGGCTAACGTTTTGAATAGTGACAAACCTTTGGTAAAAAAAAATGCTTTTTTTATTCAGCTCTATATGTTCATTAAAGCTGGGAAGATGGTGACTTAAGCACAGCAAACGGTTCGTTGATGCCATTTTTAGAAAAAAACAGACACTTTTATCCAGAGCACTATTTTCCTATTTTTCCCCCAAAACTCAAAACTTAGCTATATTTTGCCTATTTTCTCCATCCCTGCCAAGGAAACAACCCCTAGGTACATTTGTAATCCCCAGGATGTTGGGGGAAAAATAGGACACAAATTTGGCGTGGATCACTTATGTGGAAAAGAAGTTATGGAGCCCTAAGAGCGAACTACCCCCAAACAGCCCAAAAAAGTCTCAGCACTGAAGGTGGGGGAGGGAGGTCCGCGGGCAGCAGCAGTTAAGGGGTTCATCTGATGTTGCTATTTACTGTGTTCATTTTATTTACAGAAAATCATTAATACATCTCAAAAGAAGTCACAATGTTGATATAGACTATCATATTTGAGGTGGTTGCCAAATGTTGAGATTGTGGAGCTGCTATTTCTTGATCGTTAATCAGTAATTTATTTTGTTCACAGTAAACCTACTCCAGAATGGATGTGGTACACAGAAAGAGCCAGAATTGGTAGCCGCTGGAGCTGGCTGCAGGCCCAGATCTCTCAGCTAGAATGCAAAATACAGCGCCTCACAAACATTTATAGGCAGCTCCGCACATCTAAGGTATTGTTCACTTTCCCAGAAACTGAATACGTTATCGGAAAGGTATTGCTTTTGTCATTTTTAAATGATGCTGCATGTTAATTAAATTTTTTGGTAGGAAACAGTGGTCCTGTGCATGTATTCAAGCACCCAATAAGTTGTGAACATTTCCGAAAACAAAACGTAGAGATACTGGAACATGCGATTCTGCTGGTGCTCAGGTTTCTGTAGAGTTATCAGATCTGTGAACTTGCCATGGAATCCATCTTCTACTGCATGATTTGAAGATTAAGCAAAGCAATTTGTTTCAATCTCCACTGTGCAACAAAGCTCCTTTTTAATTTCCAAAAGTTAACTGCAGACCTTTCACCTGTAGTTTGCTATACGCAGTTATTAAAGATATGAGATTATGTTAAAGTCCCCAGTGGAGTGGTTATGTGATTTTTTTCTACAGTATGAATCAAAACCCTTACAGAACTCATGCAGCATGGGAAAAGTGAGTTCCTCTTTGCCATTTAAATGTTTAATTTCACTATTATGGCATATTCAAGTTCTCAAAGCAGCAAATATTTCATACTTTATAACAAATTAAGCATCTTATATTTTTTTTGTCAAACTTGTTTTTATTGATTTTTTAAGACATAGAGCATCAGACATGGTAATACATTGTCATTGCCCCCGCCTATAGCCGTGGGATATCTGTTTCCTTGTACAGAGTATATCGGATAATCCGGGCAGTCGCCTCTTCAGCTGCATGGTCAAGTATTACAGTGATGCTCATACTATATATTTTGAACAATTCCCCTGAACTAAACACTATCCCTCCCCTTTCCCATGAATCTATTCCCGTGTACAGATATTGTAATGCTGCTTCCACTGATGGGCAGAAGATACGGAAAGTGAGAAGAAAACCAAAAATAAATTTTAAAAAAGGAAACATAAGTATAGAAACTGGGCCTAAACAAGGGACCTGGGCGACCTGGGGATGCGAGCATAGGTCTGGAGTGGGTTCTAGTGGGAAGGGTGGCACTACTTACAATTGGAAAAGGTGCATTGCACTGACCCTCGATAGGCAGGTGGTCAGCGGAAGACCTCTCGATAAGTAGCTGACAAAGGGCCCCATGCATATTCAAATTTATTTAATTTGGCCCTTAAAAATGGCACTCATACGTTTCATACTGATTGCTTGCTACAAACGTGCATGCCATTGTGTCATGGCCGGCGCCTCTTTCTTCTTCCAAGCAGCGGCTATTGCCATTTTAGCCGCCCCAAGACAGAGCCACATAATGGCTTGGTCGGCTATCATTTGGTATTTCAAGCAAGGGTCTCGAAGGCCCAGGAGGGTAAAATCAGGTGTGTCTGGAATAGGATACCCCAGTATCTCCTTAATTTGGACTAGGATTTCTGCCCAGAAGATCTGGATTGTCGGACAGGCCTACCATATGTGGCGAAAGTCTCCCAAAAAGCCACGCCCTCTCCAGCATAGATCTGATGTGTTAGGAAATACCCTATATAATTTGGTAGGGTATAAGTACCAGTCATAGAGTATCTTATAGTTGGCTTCACGTTGCCCTAGGGAGTGATTATGTTGCCTAATGTCTTTCCATAAAGCCTTCCATTGTTTGTCTTTAATATCATGGCCTAGTGTGCATTCCCAGAATTCGAGGTGATGTGGGCGCCTCGAGGGTACTGTGTGCAACAGGAGAGAATAGAGGAAGGAAAAGGCCCCTTTTACGGACCCGGCCCCCTTCACGTAGCGGGTGAACGGCGAGGGGAACGTCATCCATTCCGTCTGTCGCAGCACATCATCCCAAGTTTTAAGCCTCGTTCTAGTGGGGGTGCTTATGTAAGCATTAACGGGTCTGTCCGCCTTCGGTTTCCACAGTACATCCCACATCACCCTTCCTGTGATCTCCCGGTCCATATGTAGCCAATGTTTATCAGACTCACGTTGGGACCATTCTACTATTATTTGAAGTTGTGCCGCCTTATAGTAGATTGTCAGGCAGTGCCAGTCCCCCTTCATCCGAGGGCTTTCGTAAACGGTTGAAAGGAAGCCTCTGTCTTTTATTTTGCCAAATAAATTTCTTGAGAAGTGTGTGGACTCCCTTTAAGTAATCTCTCTCCAAGTCAATAGGCAGACTCTGAAAGAGGTGCAAAGCTTTCGGGAGAACTACCATCTTAATGGCATGTATTCTGCCAAACCAGGACAAGTATAGCGGCGCCCAACGTGTAAGATCGGCTTGCAGCTGGCATAAGAGAGGAGGGTAGTTATCTGCAAATAGCCCTGAAATTCTGGGGGTTCATTTTATAACTAGATGTTAATTCTTTCTTGTCCCACTGGAATGGGGTTGTATCCGCTAGGACGCCCATCTCTGCTTCCGCTAAAGTCAAGTGAAGGAGGATGAATTTGGGTAGGTTAATGCGGAGCCCAGCCACTTCTTCGAAGCTTCTCAGCTCCTCCTGAATTGTTGTCGGGGATCGTTGCGGGTCGGAAAGTGTCAATTGGATGTCGTCGGCGAACAGAGAGATCTTGTGGTCATCGGGCCCAAAATCAATACCCCTGATCAACGGGTTCTCTCTGATCTTTGCGGCTAGGCGTTCAATGCTAAGCGCAAAGAGGAGTAGGGACAATGGGCATCCCTGTCTCTTCCCCCTCCCCAGTAAGAATGGATCCGAGCTCACCCCGTTAACTATAACTCTGGCGCTTGGGGCCGAAAAGTTAGCCTTTATCATGTTTATAAACGTTTTGCAGAAACCAAATCTCTGGAGGGCGTTAAAGAGGAAGGACCAATCCACTCGATCAAACGCCTTCTCGGCTTCTAAGCCGAGCAGCACTGCGGGGATCTGCTTTTTAGTAGTTTTTTCAATTAAGTGTGTTACCCTGCGCACATTATCGTGCGTTTGCTTGCCTTTGATGAAGCCGGATTGGTCCTGGTGTATCAGTCCCGGCATCAGATTCTCTAAACATGTGGCCAGTAGGTTAAGAAGTGCTATGGGGCGCGAAGAACTGCATTGCTGTGGATTTTCCCCTGGTTTGGGGATCACCGTGATGAGTGCCTCCCGCATGGTGTGTGTCACCTGTTGGGCATCCGCGATGTGATTAAAAAGGGTGGTCAGTTGGAGGATTAATTCTGCGCTAAAGGTTTTGTAGAATTGGGTCGTCAGGCCATCTGGGCCCGGAGATTTGGGCAGCTTCAGACCCCCAAGTTCCTGACGTACCTCTTCTTCTGTTATGGGTTCTCCCAGTTGTTCGTTTTGTGTTCGGGTGACTTGTGAAAGCTATACAGCGTTATGGTAAGTTGATTGCGCCTGTGCGTTGGGTTGGCCAGCTGTATATAATGCGCTATAGAAGTCTCTGAAGATCCGAGCTTTCCCTGAGGCTTCCTGTGTTTTAGTTCCTGAGGGCCCCTGTATATCGCCAATGTAATCCTTCTCTCTCTTGACTCTCCGCTATTGTGCTAAGTGTGTCCCCACTTTGTTGCTCTGTGCATATGATGTCTGCTTAAGGCGTAGTAGTGTCAGTTCTGCCGTTTAGAGTAAAAATCACATTTAGTTTCCCTTTCTGGGCTGTGACCTTTCTTTGTAGTGCTAGCGTGGGGTTAGCCTTATGGGTGTGTTCTAGCGTTTTCAATTCCCCTTCCAAACTCTGCCTTTCCGCGGCTCTCTGTTTGTTGAGGGCGGCCTTCAGAGGCAGGCATTGGCCCCATACCACCGCTTTGAACGCATCCCAATTGTTCGCCGGGGACGTATCTTGAGCGTCGTTTAATTGAAAAAGTTCCTTGATGGTCGTTCGTAATGCGTCTAGTAGTGTTTTGTCGTGCGCTAGTGCGTTGGGGAAAAACCATCTCCTAAATTTAGGTGTGGGGGAGTACCAATCCAGGGAGATGGAGATCGGTGCGTGGTCAGAGATAAGAATGGGGTGTGTTAGAAATGGGGGTCTCTAGTTGGCAGAGGTAGGTACCTTTGACCAAGTAGGGGCCCTTGCTTCTAGTCAGGGTAAGGGGGCTACACTCCTAAAATAACCCCTGCTCACCCCCTTGGTAGCTTGGCACGAGCAGGCAGGCTTATCTCAGAGGCAGTGTGTAAAGCATTTGTAAACACATACAGTAATACAGTGAAAACACTACAAATGGACGCCACACCAGTTTAGAAAAAAATAAGTAATCTTTATCTAGAATTAACACAAGACCAAACGACAAAAATCCACAATACAGTATTAAAAAATATGACTTTCAGATGGTAGAAATAGCTTAGTTCAATGTAGATGGTAAATGCAACACTTTACTCTCAAAGTACCTTGGATGCGTAACGCAATACAAACAAAAGGGTCGCAGGGAAGGTGATGCGTCGGTTCCTTGCTTCGGGGGAGGTGATGCGTCGGTTCCTTACTGCAGCGCAGGGGAGGTGATGCATCGGCTCCTTACCGGAGAGGAGGTGATGCGTCGGTTTCTTACTGCGGTCCGGTTACGATGCGACAAGATGGTGCCTCGATGGGATGCGACGATCCGGTGCGATGCGACAAAATGGCGTCTTTGGTGCGATGCGATAACTTGGATGTGATGCGTGCACGCCCAGCAGCCGTGCGGCGAAATCGATGAACTTTGGAGCCGCGACAGGCCCTGCAACATGCTTCTCCGGTGATGCGATGGCAACCTCTGCGGCGGCGGCACGCTTCTCCGGTGATGCGACTCGCTTCCTCGGCGATGCGACGGCGAACAGCTGCGGCGGCGACACGCTTCTTCGGCGATGCGATGGCAACTGCTGCTGCGGCGATACGCTTTTTCCTCGTTGCGTCGCGCTCCCAGCGACACGCAGTCTCTAGAGGGCCCAAAACAACAGCAGGCACCTCTCTGCAGGTAGAATTCCCAGCAAGGAAATTCAGAGGAGCTGGTGGTGAAGTCTTTGTATCCCTGAGACTTCAGAACAGGAGGCAAGCTCAGCTTCAAGCCCTTTTAGATCTTCCTCAAGATAGTTAAAGTACACACAAAGTTCCTTTTCTCCTTTCCTTGGCAATGAGTAACCACTGCAGGCCAATCCAAACAGCACAGGGGCAGTCTCCTCCTTCAGCTACCTTGGTTTCTCTCCTTGGCAAAGGGTTCGTCTTGATTCCCAGAAGTGATCTAAAGTTCTGGGGTCTGGGCCCCAATATTTATACTACTAAATCCTTTGTTCTCTGAAGGCAGAGAGTGTCTGTACCTAGTCAAAACCAGTTCTGTCCTCCCTGGTGCAGCTTCCTGGCAGGAGGTGGAGACAGCATTGTTGAAAGCAGACCTGGCCCAGGTAGCTGAAAGGAAAACTCCTCCCCTACTCTCTATTCTATGAAGGCTCAGGCAAGTGAAAGGAAATCTCCTCCCCCTACTCTCTATTCAATGTAGGCTCTATTCAGCCCAGCCCTGACTCATCAGACTGCTGGACCCAAAGCCCTCTCCAGCCCCCTGTCACTCACAAACCAGACATGGAATACACAAACCTAGCAGAGGCATACTGGATGGTTAGGCAAGAAAATACCTACTTTCTAAAAGTGGTATTTTCAAACACAGAATGTAAAAATCACCCACACTAAAAGATGTATTTTAACATTCTGAGTTCAGGCATACTAAACTCTATTTTCCTATCTTGTTCCTTGGGTCAGTTATGTTTATAAGATGTTATAATCAAACTGCCCATTCTGGCCTATGGGAACAGATAGCCTTGCAATAGTGAAAAACGAAATTGGCTGTAATTCACTATCAGGACATACCACACACACACCAGGGCATGTCCTACCTTTCACATACAATGCACCCTGCCCATAGGGTTACCTTGGGCCTACCTTAGGGGTGACTAACATGTATAAAAGGGAAGCTTTAGGGACTGGCAAGTGGGTGCACTTGCCAAGTCGACATGGCAGTCCCAGACTGCACACAGGCTCTGCAATGGCAGGCCTGAGCCATATTTTACTAGCTGCTTCTGTGGGTGGCACAATCAGTGCTGCAAGCCCACCAGCAGCATTTGATTTACAGGCCCTGGGCACTCATGGTGCACTGTACTAGGGTTTGACAAGTAAATCAAATAAGCCAATCACGGAGTCACTAATCCATTACAACAATTTACAATAGAGAGCATATGCACTTTAGCACTGATCAGCAGTGAAAAAGTGCCCAGAGTCATAAAACCACCAACAACAGGTCAGAAAATAGGCTAGGAGGAAGGCAAAAAGTTCAGGGATGACCCTGCAAAAAGGGCCAAGTCCAACACAACCCCCTTCCAGCCAAAACGCAGGGTAGACCAATCACTACCTTGAGGGGCTTCCCTGCTTTGGGCGATAGAACGTGGACCCTGGCCCGCAACTGCAGGGGCATACTCCAGTTCTACGCCAATCTGAACCCATTTGGATCCCTCTGTCCATACTTTCAGGGCCCCCTAAGTTAACCCATGGGGAACCCTTCTCCTCACCTGTGGACACCATCTGTGCAGCACCTAACCGTAGCTTGCTCACAGGTGTGTCCCAACAGACAGACAGTACCCACATGGCCAACACAGAGGTGTGGCCCTCTCCACCCCCGGGGTATGACTCTGGTCCCCCTCCCAGGGGCAACTCTGTCCACCATGACAGCAAGCCATAGTGGCCACTGACAGCTGTCCGTGATGAGAACCAGGTCCCAGGCCTTTCATGGTTCTCCAACCTCTGTGGCGTCAGAGAGCGGGGGGCAGTAGCCCCAGGTGCCTGGCACCCCTGGTCCACTCTCCCTCCTGTCAGGTAAGGTATGACATCCTGACACTGACCCACCAACAACGGGCCTGTACCCGGTGGCTGGACAGGAGACTGGGGTGGGCCTTCCCACACCCGGTCCTCATCCTTGGGGCTCTGCACCCTCCCACCTGGAGCGGTACCCCCTTCCAGAATTGTCAGGGCACCTGTGGCAGGTGCCCTGCACAATTCGCCCACCAGTTCAGGGATTCTATCCTGCAACTGGGACCACAGCTTAGGGTCTGTACCCTTAGACTGGGTAGAGGTCACGGGTGAGGCTGCCCTCTCCCTGCCCTCCTTACTGGGGTCCAGCACCCTCCCACCTGGAGTGGTGCCCCAGAAGACAAACCGGTTGGGACACTGATTACAGTTGTCCTTCCCTCCAGGTCAGGCAACACTTGCACCCTGCTTCCCAACCCAGGGACTACCCCCTGCGGCTGAGCACCTGCCTGGCGCACCAGGACTTCCTGGGGAGCACTCATGCCCCCCGAGGGTAACACATAACTCATGTGTTGTGTGACAGTCTGCCTGGCGCAGATCTCCCAACCCCTGTCCATCTGACAGTGCTTGAATATCCCCCAGGACAGAAGTGGTGTCACCATGGTCACTCCTAGGAGGCTCAGCCCCTCTGGCTGGCCCCTGACCCACTGCTTCTTCCACTTGGGACTCTCGCCCCCTCTCACCCCTCAATCTGGACTTCTGCACCCTCCACTTAAGAGTGGTACTGCCAGACACCAGAACTGATGGAGGTCTGCTTACAGACACTCCACGTTCTCCGGACACTAGGAGATCCCCCTCAAATGGACCACTAGTACAGCTTAGGCTCCCTACCTGGTGTTCCCTTAAGGAACCATCCAGGCCCTGAGACTGAGGTTGGGCATTTTCGGGACACATCCCAGTCTCACTCCTTCTCCTCGGAGACAGGACGTGAGGCCCTACAACCTTCCCACTACAACGGGACCTAGCTGGGCTACTCTGAACCTCTCCCACCACTCTGGGCTGGAAGATACCTGAGCCACTCCTCTTAGGGTCACTCCCCAATGCCTCTTCAGACCCTTTGGAATCCACCAAAAGGTCTGCCTCCTGGGTGAGCTCCCTGGGGTCAGAGAACTCACACTCCAACAGGTGTTGGCATAGCTCTGGAAAACAGGGACTTACAATATGCTCTCCCATAATTGAATCACACAGCCCCACACAGGTGTTAACCAAACTATCCTTCACCTCACCATCCAGTGCCTCGCACACGTACCCCACACCACTCTCCTGAGATTGGCAAGACAGTATCTGACTGTCTGTCACTCAACCCACACTCTTCTGTGCGGTCTTCACACACCAGGACTTCAACCATGGGGGAACTCCTCTCCCTGCACCTCTCATCTAGAGTCAGTAGAGTGTCCCTCCCACCACTAGGACTATGAACCCCTGGGCCAGTTCCCCAATCCACCTCAGGGACACTGCGCACCACTGGAGCTACCTCATATCCTTGAACCCCCTGGTGTATGTTAACCCCCTCCTTCAAGTCAGGCGCCACATCTCTGGGTGTGTACTGCTCCCTTAGCACTGGATAACTCAATTTTGCTGCCACCATCTGAGCTGGACTCCACCTCCAACTCAGCCAAGCTCACTTCCTGAGCTTCATACATTTCTTTTTCAGCTAAGGCTCGCTCTATCTCCTTGCACTCCCGGTCTAGCTGCCTCAGCCTCCGGTCACGAGCACAAATCCGATTCTTCTCTTCACGAGCCAATATTTCCCAAAATGTTTCCTCCTCACCCTCTTGGTGTTCTGGCTGGGGATCCTCCCCTTCAGATTCCTCCTCAGAGTCATCTGCTAGTGTTGCTTCCCAGCGTAGCACCTCATAGCTATGCAGGTCTGCCTCAAGATCCTGTCTTGTGGATCTCTTCTTCACAGGTAGCCCCCTCTCCTTGCAAAATACTTTTAGTTCCCTTATCTTGTAGATGTGCAGGTGCAAAAAGTTGACTTCCATTTTGACAAGGCCCAACAGGTGCAACAACTAACCAGAGTTCCAACAACCAAATTCCAAAGGAAACAGGGAAAAATAGTATGTGGTTGCTTAATGGTCTGCACTCACTAGTAGTGTACACCCATCACTGTATATGAGTCACAAATGCAAGTCCAGAATCCTCACCGCTGATCACCAATGTTAGAAATGGGGGTCTCTAGTTGGCAGAGGTAGGTACCTTTGACCAAGTAGGGACCATTGCTTCTAGTCAGGGTAAGGGGGCTACACTCCTAAAATAACCCCTGCTCACCCCCTTGGTAGCTTGGCACGAGCAGGCAGGCTTATCTCAGAGGCAGTGTGTAAAGCATTTGTGAACACATACAGTAATACAGTGAAAACACTACAAATGGACGCCACACCAGTTTAGAAAAAAAAAAAGTAATCTTTATCTAGAATTAACACAAGACCAAACGACAAAAATCCACAATACAGTATTCAAAAATATGACTTTCAGATGGTAGAAATAGCCTAGTTCAATGTAGATGGTAAATGCGACACTTTACTCTCAAAGTACCTTGGATATGTAACGCAATACAAACAAAAGGGTCGCAGGGAAGGTGATGCGTCAGTTCCTTGCTTCGGGGGAGGTGATGCGTCGGTTCCTTACTGCAGCGCAGGGGAGGTGATGCGTCGGTTCCTTACCGGAGAGGAGGTGATGCGTCGGTTTCTTACTGCGTTCCGGTTACGATGCGACAAGATGGCGCCTCGATCCGATACGACGATTGGGTGCGATGCGACAAAATGGCGTCTTTGGTGCGATGCGATAACTTGGATGTGATGCGTGCATGCCCGGCGGCCGTGCGGCGAAATTGGTGAACTTTGGAGCCGCGACAGGCCCTGCGACACGCTTCTCCGGTGATGCGACGGCAACCTCTGCGGCGGCCCGCTTCTCCGGTGATGCGACTCGCTTCCCCGGCGATGCGGCGGCAACACACTTCTTCGGCGATGCGACAGCAACTGCTGCAACGGCGACACGCTTCTTCCTCATTGCGTCGCGCTCCCAGCGACACGCAGTCTCTAGAGGGCCCAAAACAACAGCAGGCACCTCTCTGCAGGTAGAATTCCCAGCAAGGAAATTCAGGGGAGATGGTGGTGAAGTCTTTGTATCCCTGAGACTTCAGAACAGAAGGCAAGCTCAGCTTCAAGCCCTTGGAGATCTTCCTCAAGATAGTAAAAGTACACACAAAGTTCCTTTTCTCCTTTCCTTGGCAATGAGTAACCACTGCAGGCCAACCCCAAAGAGCAAACAGCACAGGGGCAGTCTCCTCCTTCAGCTTCCTTGGTTTCTCTCCTTGGCAAAGGGTTCGTCTTGATTCCCAGAAGTGATCTAAAGTTCTGGGGTCTGGGCCCCAATATTTATACTACTAAATCCTTTGTTCTCTGAAGGCAGAGAGTGTCTGTACCTAGTCAAAACCAGTTATGTCCTCCCTGGGGCAGCTTCCTGGCAGGAGGTGGAGACAGCATTGTTGAAAGCAGACCTGGCCCAGGTAGCTGAAAGGAAATCTCCTCCCCCTACTCTCTATTCAATGTAGGCTCTATTCAGCCCAGCCCTGACTCATCAGACTGCTGGAGCCAAAGCCCTCTCCAGCCCCATGTCACTCACAAACCAGACATGGAATACACAAACCTTTCAGAGGCATACTGGATGGTTCGGCAAGAAAATACCTACTTTCTAAAAGTGGTATTTTCAAACACAGAATGTAAAAATCACCCACACTAAAAGATGTATTTTAACATTCTGAGTTCAGGCATACTAAACTTTATTTTCCTATCTTGTTCCTTGGGTCAGTTATGTTTATAAGATGTTATAATCAAACTGCCCATTCTGGCCTATGGGAACAGATAGCCTTGCAATAGTGAAAAACGAAGTTGGCTGTAATTCACTATCAGGACATACCACACACACCAGGGCATGTCCTACCTTTCACATACAATGCATCCTGCCCATAGGGTTACCTTGGGCCTACCTTAGGGGTGACAAACATGTAGAAAAGGGAAGGTTTAGGGACTGGCAAGTGGGTGCACTTGCCAAGTCGACATGGCAGTTCCAGACTGCACACAGGCTCTGCAATGGCAGGCCTGAGCCATATTTTACAAGCTGCTTCTGTGGGTGGCACAATCAGTGCTGCAAGCCCACCAGCAGCATTTGATTTACAGGCCCTGGGCACTCATGGTGCACTGTACTAGGGTCTGACAAGTAAATCAAATAAGCCAATCATGGAGTCACTAATCCATTACAACAATTTACAATAGAGAGCATGTACACTTTAGCACTGATCAGCAGTGAAAAAGTGCCCAGAGTCATAAAACTACCAACAACAGGTGTATGGTAGTGTCCCTGACGTACTTGTTTAAGGCTTGACTCATAAAAAAATATAGTCTAGTCTAGTCTAGAGTAGGTGCGGTGAATGTGGAGAAGAATGTGTAATCTTTGTCTTCTGGGTGTACTTCCCTCCAGGTATCTCTGAGGCCCATTTCGTGAATAGCATGTTTCAGATTTTTCGGGAAGCTCCCTTTGTGGGCTCTATTTGGGTGCGTGCTGTCGGTCCCAGAGTGCCAGGTGAGGTTGAAGTCCCCCATCAAAATTATGTCTCCTACCGCGAATCCCTCCAAGAGGGACAATGTGTTGTTTATGAACGTTGCCTGGTTAGTGTTGAGCGCATATACGGAGGCTATTGTGCATTGCTTCCCCCGAATTCGGCTTTTCACTAGTACTGCCCTCCCCTCCTTATCAGTTTTATAGTCTTCAGGTTGGAACTTGAGAGAGGAATGAAAAAGGAGAGCCACTCCATTATCTTTAGTGGAAGAAGAGGATTTATATATCAATAGGTACGCCTTGTGTTTTAGCCTGTGTTCTTTGGATCTCTTGAGGTGGGTCTCTTGTAGTGCTACCATATCATAGTGTTGGTCTGTGAGGTATTTCCAAATCTTCTGGCGTTTGGAGGGGGCATTTAAACCCCTAACGTTCCATGAGAGTGTAGTGATCACCATAATAGTAGTGTGTACCTGTTTGCCCGCCCTTGTTCGCCCCTGTTGTTTTGCTCACTCCCCCTCCCCAACGCCCCCGCTCACCCATTCCAGGTTCCTCGAACCCACCTCTCCAGTGCTCGCAACTTGTCTTTGTTCCCCATGTGTCGTCCCCATCACCCAGGCCCCTGGAAAAAAGGAATAGAAAACAAATCATAAAACAGTTAACGATGGGACAACGTGTCCCCAGAACAGTCCACCATTGTGGTATCTGTTACACATTGGAGGCGAATTGGACCAATGTCCGCTGCCTGGATTTCTGTATAATGTCTGGTTGAGAAGATACTCTTGTTTTCGGCAGATTGGGTCCTGTTGGCACACTTCAATGAGAAGGTTCAGATTGCAGATCGTAGTTTATACTAGAGCGTGTATTGACCAGGTCCTAAAGTGATGTGGATTCCTTGGGCCCATCAAGATTTGTATTGTCTTGCTGGTGTCTGTTACCATCCATGTTTCTTAGGCTTTTGTGGTGATCGCGCCCCAGCGTGGTGGAAAGCTGTTACTATAGGAGTTCTCAGGATACTTCGGGAGGACCTTGTTTCCTCTGTGTTCTGGGAGGGCGACGGGTTTGCCATGGGTCTCCTTTCCCAACACCCGTGGGGAATATGCCTTGTTGTTCATGGTTATCTGAGCCAGGGTCATCCTCCGGCATTGGGAGACCCAGTAGTGTGAGTGCCTCTTTGACGTCGGTGATGTGGCGTGTTTTATTCTGGAACTCAAAGCACAATCCAAAGGGATAGGTCCAACGATATTTAATGTTGTTGTGCCTGAGTTTTTCTGTGACGGGCCTGAATTGTTGGCGTCGCATGAGAGTCGCCGGTGCTATGTCTTGGTACAAATCACATGTGTATCCCTGGAATTTCACTGTGTCCATTTTCCTAGCGGCTTGCCGTATGGCCTCTTTGGTTTTGAACGAGTGTCATTTCGCCAGGATGTCTTGTGGTCGACATTTGTCTCCTTGGTTGGGCCTCCCAACCCTATGCACTCTTTCCAACTTTACTTTGACAGGCCTCAAACCCAGGATTTCAGAGAAGAGGCACGTTACGAAGGCCTCAATGTCGGGGCCCTCTGCTCCTTCCTCCAGGTTCCAGATTCTGATATTTTCCCGTCTGTACTGGTTCTCCAAATCTTTGTTTTTCAAGAGCAAGGCTTGTAGCTGGGTTTGGAGTTTCCTGGTGGTGGTTGTAAGCTGGTCTGTTTGTTGCTCTAGGCATGTAGTTTTGATCTCTATGTCCATCACTCTGGCTCCCACCGAATCTACGTCTTGTTGAAGTGCCTTCAGCATTTCCAGGGATTTGGCCATGTCCGCCTGGAGTTCCTCCCGGAGCTCCTGTTTAAACTGCTGCAGCGAGGCAAGTAGGTCTTCTTTGGAGAGCGCCATGTCGTTCTCCCCTCCTGTACTTGGCTGTGTCTCTTTGGTGGCTGCGGGGGTGAAGTATGTGGAGGCTCTGTTACTCGGCTGTTTTTTGGGCGGCATAGAGAAGCTCTCTATCGTGCCCATATGTATTTGACAGCGTGCTGGCCACGCCGGATCGTCAATGTTGGCAGGAGGAGTAGTCACTCTCCAGTGCTAGTGCACAGCACTGCTCTGCCTTCTCTCGTTGGTGTTGCGGCAGTTCACTGTGTGACCCTCTAAATAGTCCCTGAAGTAACACCTTAGATCTATTCCTGGAAGTCTCCCTGGCTCTCAACTTGTTCTGTCGTCTCTCCTCCCCTTTGCCCGTGATTTTTTCCCACTCCTGTGGGTCACCGGTATCCAGCACTTCAGCACCTCGACCCTGCTGCCTTCTTGGCCCCCCCTGTGGTTCAGCGCATTGTGTCGGCTTGCTACTTTCCCCAGAAGTAGAGCGCCCTCCAAAATGTATTTATCTGAAAGAGACAATTAGTTATGGATTCCTCACCTTAGAATTACCCCAGGCGTCAGACTGGATCCGGAGAATTTTTTCTTCGGCAGTACCCCTGCGCATCGATAGATGGCGTCGGTCGACTCCGCGTTTGTCGTTGGCGTCGTGGTCACCGGGATAACGTCGCGGTATCTACTTAGACGCCGCCCTCGCGCACTGACGTCAGTTCTTTCTTTTTCCGCGCCAGCCAGCGCAGATCCGGAGAGAGAGCGGTACCTCGAGCCACTTTTTGACTCCGTTTTTGCGACTTTTTGTCGGCGTCTTTTTGAGCAGTTATGTCTCCTGGTGCACAGGAATGTCACCTCGGCAGACCGGCTTCAAGCCTTGTGGCTCCTGTCACACGCTGATGTTGGTGACGGACTCCCATCTTGTGTGCCTCTGGTGCTCTGACTGCCGGGCCATGGCCCCGAAGTCTTTGCGAGAGCGGTCCCGAAAGCTTCTGGAGGCCCAGCAGTCGGCTCCGCGCCGTTCGAGGTCCCGGTCGAGAGGGAGGTCGCAGGACCGGTTGCAGAGCCATCACCACCACTCGTCATCGAAGTCTTCGTCTTCGGGTAAGTCGAAGCACAAGAAGAAGGAGAAGAAGCATCGTCGCTCTTCGCGTTCTCCCCGTCCGTCGGCCAACGCGACGCGGGAAGCGGAAGGTATTCCTCCGGCTCCGCCCGCGGAGCCTGTTGGGTCGACTCCGGCCTTCCCTCCCTTTCAGGGAGCCGGAGCGATCCCTGCCCAGCTTCGCAACTTTTACAAAGACTTAAATCCATCTTTGGGCAGCCCGACTCCGCCAGCGCGCCCTCGGGCCCCGCGGACTCGGCTGGGGGCTCTAGGCCTTCAATGCCGGCGGCTCCGGCGCCGCAGGGCCCCTAAGGATCCAGGCCTGGATCCAGATCGGCACCGGTCGACCTTGTGACACCTCCGGCGCGGAATCCAGTGACGACACCTCCGCCCCTCCGACGCCGGTTGTGTCCCCAGCCGAAGTCGACCCCAGCCTCCCCCTCGATGTAGATACGAAGCCAGACTGACGGGACCGGCGCCGACCGGTACTTTTGTACCCCTGTTCTCCTCTGGTGTTTCCTATCGCCCTGAGTGGCTACCAGAGGAGGGTGAGGAGGACTGGGAGGGGTCTGTGGACCCTCTGGCAGACCAGTTAGACGAACCGGACTGGAGAGAGGAGTTGGGTGATGCCAGTGGTCTGGACACCTCCCCAGACTTTGGCATGCTTTCTCCCCTACGGTGGCTACGGAGGATGGTGCATCTTACGCAGTGGTGTTGCGTAGGGCAGCCGAGGCCCTCAACCTCGAGCTTCCTCCGGTGGCGGTCAGGACTAACCTCCTGACCGAGGTGCTTCAGCCGGCGGTGGCTGCTTTGGAGCCCCTGCGGCCGTTCAGTGAGGCCCTCACGGACATCCTTTTGGGCAACTGGTCCAATCCCAACACAGGGGCTCCTGTGGATAGGATGACTGCCCGACGCCACCGCCCTGCCCCGGGCGACCCCATTTTCCTCTCCCCACACCCCACCCCTGAGAGCTTGGTGGTCCAAGCCATGGCTTCCAAGGGTGCATTCCCTAACGCACCCCCTGATAGGGAATCCGAGAAGCTGGACGACCTTGGGAAGATGTTTTCTTCCTCCAGCTTAGGACTGCGGTCGGTAAACACTGCATGTCTCTTGGGCCGTTACTCCCACTCAGTGTGGCACACGGTTGCGCAGGTGCTGCCACAGTGTCCGGAGGAGGCCCGGGCCATGCTCTCCCAATTAGTTGCCGAAGGGAGAGACGCAGCGAAGTTCGCCATCCGATGTGGGCTGGACACAGCCGACTCACTAGGCAGGATGATTTCCACGTCGGTAGACCTTAGACGCTACGCCTGGTGGAGGTCTACTGACTTCTCTGGTGATGTCCAAGCTACTCTTTTGGTCATGCCCTTTGATGGCCGTCGCTTGCTTGGCGATAAGGCGGACAATGCGCTGGAGCGCTTTAAGGACTCCAGGTCTACGGCCAGGTCCTTTGGCCTCGCATCCACCTCCCGCCCATCGCAGTCTGCTTTTCGCCCCTTTTGTGGCTACGGAAGGGGTGCCCCACCACGTTCCACCCAGAGCCAGAGGCCTGCGCAAGCTGTCCATCCTCTGCGTGGCCGGGGATGTGGGATCCACCGTCGTTGGTCTGGGGGCCAGCGGGCGGGCCAGTCCACCAGCGCCCACTCTGCAGCAGCCTCCAAGCCCTCCTAGTCCGACCTTTTAGGGCCACCTTTTGCCAGTGGGCGGCAGGATTCGCCATCAACTCCCCCACTGGCTCACCATCACGTCGGACAGGTGGGTTTTGCAGATAGTCCGATGCAGACCAGCATGTTTTATCTCAACAAGCAAGGGGGAACATGTTCACCAGCGCTATCTCTTCAAGCCAAGACATCTGGAACTGGGCTCTTCAACAACAGATAACGCTCAAAGCAGAACATGTGCCAGGAATTTTCAATATCCTCACAGACTCTCTAAACAGGGCCAATATCCCTTGCCACAAGTGGGAGCTCGACAATTACATTCTGGACAACCTTTTCCACCATTGGGGCAAGCCAAGACCTATTTGCGAAGAAGGAGAACAAGAAATGCCCATTCTTTGCAAGCAGGCATCCCCAAGAGGTGTAGTGTGGGGAAAGCATTTTAGATCAGATGGTCAGGAATCTATGCGTAGGCTTTTCCTCATTGCTCCCAAGTAGTTCATACAGTTCTAGTTCTCAAAGCTCCTGCTCGAACAACTTCACGTTCAGCTCAAACCGATACCAACGCTGCTGACCATGAACCAAGGCCAAGCCCATCATCCCAACCTTTACATCGCTGCATTTTTCGGCCTGGCTTCGGAGTTCAATGAGTTTGCCCTGTTTGACATTCCTTCAGACTGCAGGGAAATCCTTGCCAAAGCTAGGGCGGACACCACGAAAAGAGCTTATAAACTCAAATGGAAACGCTTATACCTTTGGTATGCTGAATCTAAGGTCCACTCTCTCACATCACCGCCTGAGCAAATTCTTCCATACCTGCTTCATCTGGCAAGATCCGGCTTGACACATTATTCCATCAGAGTGCCCCTGGTAGCAATTTGGCCGATCCTGCAGCCTATCCTTCAAACCGGAGATCTCAATTGGAAACCCCAGGGCTCCCGACATCTTCTTGGCATTCTGCATCCGGTTGCCTCCGTGCCGTTGGTGGTGCAGCTCTTGTACGGATTGATGGCCCCAGCAGTGCTGTTCCTATCCAGAGGAGCTTTGCTCCCATACACGAGTGGCCTGCTCATAAGCAGCCCCTGACCGAAGGCCCCCTTAGCCCCATTGGCTAACATTGGGCCCCTGCACTCTGCACCCGGCTGCCCTAGTGCCGCTGGGGGTACAATATGAGTGCCTAACTGAACCTTGGGGAACCTTGGTTCTCTTCCAGGGGGATGCTCCTCAATAGTCATAAGCACTGAATAGTCCCGCCCATGTGCGGGACCCCGGAGCATATACAAAAATATATGCATATAAAAAAAATATATAAATGATAAAGACCTCGCTAGGTCGAAACGCGTTGGTGTAGCAGAGTTCTTTTGAATTAAAAAGAACTTGAAAAGGAATTTCACTGAGTGCAGCGTTATTTGGGAAAACCAAACGTCTATGGGCTCAGAGGCTCAGCCCATACGCAAACACCCACATTGGAGCGTGCCGGGATTGAGCCTGTTTGTGTGATATATATATATACTCCAATGAAAAACAGAGTTGCTTTCATGCCGCCTCTGGCCTCGCAACGCCGGTGCCGTCGATGGAAGCAACCACCATCAGCAATTATTAGATACAGATCCACTCCAGACAAGGAAATGAAAAGACGGCACACCAAGTGAATTTCTCGCACAGATCTTTATGTGCAAGAGAACGACGCGTTTCAGCAATAAGCTAGTGTCAAGTTTTTTTGATTAGTGCTCAATCCCCCATAGAAATAACGTGGATAAACAAAGAACATGGAAAACAGACTATCGAAAAAAGACTTACATATACAAAGGTCATGAAATATAAAAAATAAAAATTGCACGTGCATGATATTTTACAATTAATAATGACCTATAGACATATGTATGTACAATACTGAATAATCAGAATTCTTTCATTCAGATAATTTCATTCCATGTGATGATTTAACATGAGTTCCGTTACGCCACGACAGGTGTTAGAATAACCCAAAGTGCAATTGAATATTGAATTTTTAAAACGGCACTTACACAACAATGCAGATAGTTACGTCAACGAACAAAACTTCAATGGAAGTTATAGAAAGGCCACATCCATATGTTATAGGGGCAGATCCTGCTGCTCAGAGAATAATAAGGGAGATTCCTAAGAATTGTCAAGGAGTGGAAAAAGGAACTACATAAGGGGCAAATGCCCCACATACATCTAAACTCTCAATCAAATAGGTTGATAGTATAAAGCTCCACAGTTATAATAAACATGTAGGAGCAACCAGACGTTGAGCCATGTAGAACCTTAAAAATCATAAGACAATCAAGGACAAATGTCCAACCATCCAGACTGTAACATACTGCAATTAAAAAGAAGTGCCTAAAAATATGTCACAAATGGAGAGTGAAACCAAAAACTAAGTGAAATAGAAAATAGAAAATAAGGGGCCTATATACAATCAGTCAGATGAGTGGGAAAAAGGCAAGTTAACATCCTATTCAGTTTATGTGAGTTGTCAATTCTTCACTAGTGTTCAAACCAAAAGGAATACGGGTATTTAGATCGATGATATATCTTGATTCTAGTACTCGTAATTGCTTCTCTCTATCTCCCCTCGAGTTTGTTTCAAAATACAATCAATTCCCACAATCTTAAGATGATACTTATTGCTATCATGTTTGGCCTGGAAATGCCGGGCCACGGGGTAATTCAGGTCATTGTTGGTGATAGCACGAAGATGTTGTAATATTCGCTGTTTTAATGGTAGTTTGGTGCTCCCAATATACCGGAGCCCACAGGGACATTCTAATAGGTATACCGTGAACTCAGTATTACAAGTGATAAACTTGCGAATATATCTGACATTGCCATCACTTGTAGTGTAACTTTTATGACTTTTGCCATTATTACATGCTTTGCAGGACCCACAAGGGTAGTAGCCCTCCAATTTTTTATTCAACCAATTAGGAGGTGGTGTGGGTTCCTGATAACTATGTACTAGGGAATCCCTTAGAGATCTTGGTCGTCGATATGTGACCTGGGGAGTGGCTCCAATAGAACTGCCTATTATGGAATCAGTGAGTAAGAGATTCCAATGTTTTCTTAGAAGACGCTTTATATGTAAAGATCTTTTATTATATGTGGTAATCATCCTAGGTCGATTATCACTACTTTGCGTCTTACCCCTTTTGTTCTTAAAGAGGATATCAGTTTGTTTTACCCCTTCCAGTTTTTTACTCGCCTGATACAGTATTTTATTAGAGTAACCTCGTTGTGCAAATCTATCCTTGATGTTAATTTGTTCCTTACGATATGACTCATCATCACTACAGGTACGGCGGGCTCTAATGAGCTCACCATATGGTATGCTATTGATGAGGGTTGCTGGATGGTGGCTTGCAGCATGTAATGTGCTGTTACCTGCTGTCTTTTTTCGGTACAGGGAAGTTTGTATTTTGTTATCTTCAATTTTAATTGCCACATCCAGGAATTCACAATGTGAATTACTGATAGTGCAGGTGAAACTGAGATTAAGTTCGTTGATCTCCAGAGTATTGATAAATTCCCTGGCACTGTGTTCATCACCATCCCAAATAAGGAACAGATCATCAATATATCTGATCCAAATTGGGATGTGTTCGGTGAATCTATCGCTTTGTTCTGTCCAAACTACTTGCTCCTCCCACCAGCCCAGAAAGAGATTCGCTAGGCTGGGGGCGAAGCAAGTGCCCATCGCTACACCTGACTTTTGCCTATATACCATATCCTCGAACAAAAAGATGTTCTGCTTCATACAGAACAGTATCATAGCTCCTAGCATATTGGTATGATCCAATAATGATAGTGATCTCCCTTTCAGAAAGTACATACACGCTTCTACACCTTTCCTCTGGTCGATACATGTGTAAAGAGAACACACATCCAAAGATATCATAAGGAAAGTGCTCTCCCATTTGATATCATGTATCCTTTTTAGGAAATCAGTGCTGTCACGACAGTATGACCTGAGGTTGGTCACGATGGGTGCTAGAAAGGAATCAAGGAAGATTGAAGTATTCTCAAGGAGTCCCCCATTAGATGACACAATGGGTCTCCCTGGTGGTCTAGTGGGATGTTTATGTATTTTCGGCAGTAGGTACAAACAGGGTATACGGGGATGATCATTTTTCAAGAACAAGTATTCATCATAACTCATTAAGCATTTTATCCACCAATCTTTAAGCATTCCATGATATACATTTATGGTGTCTCTGTACAAGTTCCATGAAATTTGTTCATAACAGGATCCGTCACTTAGCTGGCTGAGGGCTTCATTTCTATAGTATTCTGCATCCATCAGAACAATATTGCCCCCCTTGTCACTGGGCTTTATCTTTATGCTGGAATCTTCAGTTAATTTTTGAGGGCAGCACGTTGTTTCTGTGTCAAATTATCCCTGCTTCTCATTTTATGATCGTTCCGCATCAGTGTCAATTCATGAATTATCACAGAATTAAAGGCCTCAATGTTATCATGGGGGACATTCGGATGGAACCTTGATTTGGGTTTGAAGCCACTATTCATAGTTTCATCCACTGTGAAACCTATTTGTCTCAGTATTTCACTTGTGTCCTGTTGTTGCCCTTCACTAGGAGAATCATCTTCTAATGAATGTAAGGTCCTTGTCTGGAGTGGATCTGTATCTAATAATATATATATATATATATATATATATATATATATATATATATATATATATATATATATATATATATTCACTGAAAAAACCATAGGTTTCAGGTACGTTATAGTTAGAAATTAGCATTTAAAAAACATTAGAAATTATATGAAAAAACCATAGGTTTCAGGGACGTTATAGTTAGCTGGACATTTCACTCTTACAAAACCGTAGAAATTCCACCGTTCTAGTTAGTTGAGCTAACTATAACTCGCGCACCCGCAATGCACTTCTCATGCCGTCACATATTACATCATTCATGACATGGTCAGTGACATCACTGATGACATCACTGATGACATCATCCAGTGACTGAGTGTTTCTATAACATTTAAATATGTTTTATATATATATGCCAAGGTTTATTGAAGAATGAATGGGTGTATAAGTGTCTGGATGGATGATTTAGTTGGTGTGTGACTGACTGTATAAGTGAGTGATTAATTGTGTCCTACTGAATGCATGTGTTAGTGACTGATACAGACATTTACACAGTTTAGTTTGTCAGTTGGTGTGTAAGCGGTTGCATGGGTTGGTGAGTATCTAAATGAGGATCTATATGGGTTATTGATTGGTTGTCTGAGTATCTGTATGGGTGCCTGAGTGTCTGTGTGAGTGGGTGGGGGTGTAACTCTGTGCATAGATGTGTGAGTGGAGGATTCACTGGGTATATGGGTTCAAGAGTGCATCTGTGAAGAGCTGTATGGGTGGGTGAGTGTGTGTATGGGTGTGTTGGTGAGTGAATGGATGCCTCAGAGGTACATGTGTGAGTAACTGCATATGTGAAAGGCAGTATATGTGAGTGTTGGAGTGTATAAATGACTATATGTGAGAGTGAGTGATTGTGAGAGTGGCTGTATGGATCAGTGTATGCTTGTATTAGTTATTGTAGAAGAGTGCAAGCATGTGTTAGTATATGTTTAAATAAGTGAGGTGGTGTGTGTATAACTGTACAGGTGAGTAAGTGGGAGTGTGATTGATTCTTCGCATGACTGACTAGGTGTGTGAGTAACTCTATGAATGAGTGGCGGTGTGTGAGTGTCTGTATAGATATGTGAGTGCATATGATAATGCCTTATGGATGGCTGCCTGGATGTATGAGTGACTGTATGGGTGAATAAGTGGATGTGTGTGTAGACATAGGAATTAGTGAGTGGGTATGTACTAACTGGTATTGGTGTGTTTATGGTTTCGAAAATGATAGTCTGTATTTTAGAGTGGTTGTATCAAGGGTTATATTAGGGTGTGATGAGGTGCATCAGATTTTCACGTGGATGATGTAATCAGTGATGTCATCAGTGATGTCATTTGAGATGTCATCAGTGATGTCATCAGTGATGTCACTGACCATGTCATGAGTGATGTAATATGTGACGTCATCAGCAGTGCATTGCAGGGGCGCGAGTTATAGTTAGCTGAACTAACTATAACGGTGGAATTTCTACGGTTTTGTAAGAGTGAAATGTCCAGCTAACTAGAACTGTCCCTAAAACCTATGGTTTTTTCAGTGAATTTCTAAGGTTTTTTAAATGCTAATTTCTAACTATAGCGTGCCTGAAACCTATGGTTTTTTCAGTGAATATATATATATATATATATATATATATATATATATATATATATATATATACAAAAAGAGTTGCCACTAGGTGGGATGCACTCCCAGGTGGAAATTGCGCCAAAGCAAGGGCACACGCCATGAACAAAGTCCTTTTCTGGTTTACCTGCCAGACGCGTTTCGGGCCAATGCCCTCTTCAGTGGCAGACCATGTGACGTGCCGGCATGCGGCAACCACCAGTAATCCCCATAATAGTAACGCTCAGGTGAATCACTGATTCTGAGGGAGGTCTGCTGGCCGAAGATTTCTGAAATAGTATGATGCAGCCAGGGTTTGTGGGGATTAATAAAACCCCTGCACGTCGGAAAAGAAGAAGAAAAAATGTAAGTGGGCAGCCCTGTAAATAACGTGACAACTTTAAATGCGAGGATCAGTATTCTGGAGATGAAATAATGGAATACATTTTGCCACCAGCACTATATGGAATTATTCCTCTGAGGCCATGGGGTGGCAATCCTTTTTCATGTTTATCTTTTAAATACGAGACTCAAGTTTTTGTATTTGGGGAGGACACAAGACTGTATTTGGAAACACATTAGCAAAGCATTATGGACGCTGTAGTCCGATTAGAGATGCTGCTTGGATCAGGACTTCACAAACTCGGACATTGTTTAGAAATAACCGCATGGTGCAATGATGCTTTGAAAGTACTCGTTGAAAAGAAATGTCCTGATTCTGAAACTGCAATTAATAATCAAGAAATCAAGATGCTTGTGTTACCTGGAATGAAGCACTTACAATGTTGTCCTTCCTTACTGTTTACCATCTCAGTATACTTCAACCAAAAACAGCTGATGTCCGTGATTGCATATGATTAAGACCCTGGTGGGTCGAAATGGGTAATTCTACATGGTTTGAGCTGCTGGCTATGAATAAAGTCTCTGTTTACCTGTTTTCCGATGGCTGGGCTTTTCGTTGTGCTGAGAAAGCGGCATGATTTTTCTTATGGAATATAAAGGCGGTGACGTCGCCAAAAAAGCCCCGGCCCGTCAGGATGGGCGTTACCTTCGTCGCAGTTTGTTTGGATTTGTAATATGGAGATGCCCGCCGGCTGTACATATCTTGAACTGAAACATTTGGTTTTGCAGCACCACCACTGAAACGGAAGTAATGCATGTTTAACCAAATCTAAGGACTAGTCCTGTGGAAACATACATAAATATATATATATATTTATAATGCATATATATACACACACACATATATGCAGCCTAAACCCCAAATTAGGTTTGCATATGCCAATATTGCATTGTATTTTTTTTATTTAAAATAAAACATATATATGCAACATTTCCATGAAATAGAGAAATGTACTCCTAACTTGTTTGAACGCAACCTTTATTTTCAAGGAAAAAGGCATGGTAATAGCAGGCAGATTAGCCCAGAAGGCTGCATATAGAACACATTAATCAAAAAACTGGCGCCGTGCCTTTAAGACCTCCAGGATCTCCCAGGCTCCCATCATGTCCCACAGGTGACAGTTAGGTCAGTTCTTTTTTCCGGCTCCTTCTGTGAGGATCCTGGAGCATTGAGCTCATCAGTTATTGGCATTTTTGCCATTAATTGATATTCTGAAGTTGAATTTGTTGGCTTCACTGTACGTCTTTTAGTACAAGCTGTACTAGTCTAACATTTTGTCTGACTTCTCTAGATATTTTTTAGTCAGAAATGCCAGCCTTGTTTAACAAGTGTCCTTCGTGTGTTAAGAAAATGGCTAAATCAGACCCACACTCGGTCTGTATTGTGTGTTTACCATCCTCACACAGACCAGACAAGTGTTACTACTGCCTGCAGTTCTCCAGAAGAACCCTCAGAGACCGGGAAAGGATTAAGCTGCATGCCATGCAAGAGAGAGGAAAAGGATCCACAAGTGGCCTGGAAGGTAACAAACAGCCTTCTAAAGAGCCCTCCTCTCAAGTACGGTCTGAGCATACGAAAAAAGCTGAAAAAAGAAGACATTGGTCAGTTTCGCCATCGACGGAGAGAAGATCAGCGTCGAAGATACCTCTATGCTCACCGTCGGCTTCCAAGTCGTCAACAGGAAGACCTTTGCTGCGGTCAACGTCGAAAGAACAATCACTAACGACGCGGTCAACGCCAGGACAGTCAAAACGAAGTAAGTCTAAGTCTAGACTTCAAGCGTCAACTACTCACCGACTGACATCGACTGTTCTTTGTCAACGGTCCAGGTCCGGTTCGCCTCCGACTGTGGAGCACAGACGCTCAACGTAGAAGTCATACCGACATGGGTGGTTGCAGTCGAGGTCGCTGTCGTCGAAGACACCACCGACGTCAAGGACGCCACATTGGGCGAAGACACCGCCGACGTCGAAGACACCGACGTCGAAGACGCCACCGACTGCTAGTCATGAGCACTCGGCATGAAGACGCTCGGCTTCACCATCGCTGATGTCAGGGCGAAATCGATCGACGTCGAGGAGATCGCCGTCAAGAAGATCGACGTCGAGACCACTGTCCTCTCACACGTCCCCACCGGCAAAGAGATATAGATTGGCTCAGTCACCTGTACCTACGTCGAGAGATCCTTCGACGTCGAGGGAAATTCAAGTGGTGGAGTCTCAGGAACCGACATAGAGACGGTCGACGTCGAGGAGCGCATCATCTTCTCCGGGCCTGAGAATTGTGCAGATCACGCCGGAGGGATCCAGGGAGAACAGCACACACCTCAGATAAACCTCTTACCGAAATGGGAGTGTGAAAGAGTGGCAGGGCGCAGTCCGGGGTCAGACATATATATATATATATATATATATATATATTTATATTATATTATATTCCCCCTCTAATATCCGGTAGAGGGGTGCGCCCACCGACACCAGCCACAAGGTCTCCTCTGGGATCTCCAAGGCAACAATCTCCAGCTTTAATGAGACATTGATCAAGGACACCACTCAGGCGCTCCCTGACTAGATCCAGACACTCCCATTCCTCAGGGCCTCGGGAGCGTAGACACAGGTCTCCATCGTGGTCTACAAACACCTCCAGATCCTCGGTGGAAGACTATTCCCCTACTTTGTCTGCCACTCCTCCTGCCAGAGTGTCACCAGTGGACGACATCATTACTTTCAACGAAGTCCTATGTAGGGGGGCTGCAAAACTAAACATTGAGATGCTGTCTACGACCCCTTTGGCATCAGTCATCTTTGAAACCCTCCATCACAGGTCGTCCACGAGACCTCTGCTTCCCTTGGTACATGGTCTACTGGAACCGGCTCTTCATACCTTTCTCACTCCTGCGTCAATAGGAGCAGCGCCACCGCGCATAATCAAAAAGTACAAAGCCCCAGACCAGGATCCACTGTTCCTGAGGTCCGATCCACCACCGGACTCTCCGGACTCTGTCATAGTGTCAGCAGCAAGGAAAGCGCACACAGGGGCGTCCTCGCCGCAGTCCCTCCTGACCAAGATAGCAAGTCAATGGACTCTATTGGGAAGAGAATGTATAGCACCTCAGCCTCTTATATGAGGGTCGCTAGTGCCTCTGCACTCCTGGGAAGATATGATTGATCACTGGGACTCCCTCTCAAGGTTCACGGACAAACTGCCAAAAGAAAACCGGCAGAATTTCCAGGAGATCCTACAGGAAGGAGGACTCGTAGCGAACCAGGTCATAAGTGCTGCAGCCGATGCTTCAGATCTGGCGGCTCATGGTTATTCACATGGCATTTGTGCTAGGTGCTCCTCCTGGCTGAGACTCATGGGCCTAAAACCTGAGGCCCAACACAGGATTCTGAATCTGCCCTTCAACGGAACTTCACATTTTGGCACTCACGCAGACGATGAGATGTCCAGAATGAAGTCCGAGCTTGACACCCTGAAGGCAGTAAGTCTGGAAAAACGTAAGGATTTCAGACGCCGATACCGTCCTTATGACCGCCGCCAATACCAACAGAGGGTTCAAATCCCTTACTGGTCTTCGCCACAACACCATTCCAGATCCCACTTTCTCCAGCACCGTCCTAGACGAGGGGCTTCCAGGCAAACAACCCCCTCTGCTAAACAGCAGCCAAAACAGTGAGAGCTTGCTTCCCCCAGCTCTGTTTCCCACTCCGGTGGGGGGGAAGTATCATGTTTCATTTGGACGAGTGGCACAATATTGGGTTCTCAATATTGTGTGGAATGGGTACTCAATCAGATTCAAGTCCCATCCACCGGCAATACCGCCTCGAAGATCATCAGTACATCAGCAAAACCTACTTCGGGTGAAATTATCCATCCTGTTACGAAAGCAGGCCATCAAAAACGTTCCCTGGCTTCAACATCGACAGGGGATGTATTCCCATTACTTCTTGGTTCCAAAGAAAGGCCCAACCAAGGAGTACAGGCCTAAACTCGATCTTAGATTTTTAAACAAGTTTGTCCTCAAAGAAAAATTCAGGATGTTGGCACTACACCAAATTGTTCCTCAAATCCATCAAGGAGATTGGATGTGCTCCATAGACCTTCAGGACGCTTATTTTTATATCCCAATTTCCCGAAAGCACCGGAAATGTCTGCGGTTCAAATTAGCGTCAGAGTACTTCTAGTACAAAGTCCTCCCTTTCAGACTCAAATCAGCCCCCGCACTTTTTCAAAATGCATGTCGGTGGTAGCGGCTTTCCTGCAAAAGCAAAGTATTTTAATCTATTTATATGTAGACGACTGGATGCTCAAGAGTGCTTCTCCCAGTCTTCTGCAAGAACACCTAGAATATTGCATCCAGGTTCTAAATCAGTTGGGTCTGTGCGTCAACTACAAGAAGTGCATTCTCAATCCAACTCAGAGAATCCACTAGTTAGGCGCAACTCTAGACTCCGCAAACGCAAGCACGTGTCCTTCGGAGGAGAGGCTATCCTCAATCATACACAAATGTCGCACTCTCCTCCGCACACCTCATCCCTCAGCCAGACAGGTATCCTCTCTGCTGGGCTTGATGGCATCCTGCATATTCATCGTTCCCAATGACAGACTGCAGATGAGACCGTTGCAGCAGGCATTAGAGGATCAGTGGTCTCAAGTCTCCAACCGTTGGGAGGACACCATATCTCTTCCTCACACAGTCAAAGACTCCCTGAGATGGTGGATGGAGGGTCATCATTTGAAAGGAGTCCCGTTCCACCAGGAACTCCCCAAACAAACACTCATCACAGACTCGTCCCTCCAAGGATGGGGAGCCCACATAGGCCCTCTTCAGATTCAGGGGATGTGGTCAAAAAAGGAGAAAACCTACCACATCAATATGTTGGAACTAAGAGCTGTACATCTGGCGCTCAAAGCGTTCTTTCCCTCCATAAAGACACGCTCCCTGTTGGTTCAGACTGACAAAACCACAACTATGTACTACCTGAACATACAGGGAGGGACCAGATCCAAGCCTCTACACACGAGGCTCAAACAATTTGGAAGTGGCTGTTGGCGAGGAAGCTGATCATATCGGAAATTCACCTCCCAGGTACTCCTAACGTGCATGCGGATGCGCTAAGTTGCAACTTCGTCAAAGCGCACGACTGGGTGCTAAAAGACAAGGTAGCACACGACCTCTTTCAAAGATGGGGTTATCCAGACATCGATCTGTTTGCGGATGTAACAAACGCAAAATGCCGCGCCTTCGCATCCAGGTACCCTCAACCAGGCTCCAGAGGGAATGCACTTTTGATCGACTGGTCAGAGACATTACTCTGCCTTTCCGCCAATCCCTCTCATACCACTGGTGAATAACAAACTCTACAGATCCAAGACTGAGATGATCCTGATTGCGCCAGAGTGACTTCGCCAGTGGTGGTATCCGGATCTGCTTCATCTTTCCAAGACACCACACAGGAGGTTACCATGCCATCCGGATCTTTAACCAAGTTCGGAGGGAAGGTGTTCCATCCCAACCTTCCATCACTGAGATTGACGACATGGCTCCTGAGTTCCTCCAATATGGACATCTAGGCCCCTTGCCAGACAGTATGCATATTCTGAAGGCAGTGAGGAGGCCATCTACGAGGAAATCATACGCTTTCAAATGGAAGCGCTTCTATCTGTGGTGTACAGCCAATGGACATAATCCCATTCTTGGTCAGGAACAGGTTGTTCTCCCATACCTTTTGTACTTGGCTAAATCAGGTCTACAGTTTACTTCTATTAAAGTGCACTTGGCAGCAATTACAGCTTATAGAAAGTCACCTACTCTGGGCTCTTTCTTTCAGATGCCAGTAGTTAAGGACTTCCTGGAAGGGTTGAAAAAGGTCTACCCCCCAATTAGATCACCTTCCCCTGCCTGGAAACTAAACGTAGTTCTTTCTAAATGAATCGGTCCACCCTTTGAACCTATCCTCAAAGCCTCATTGCAGCACCTGACTTGGAAGACCGCTTTCTTAGTGGCAATTACCTCTGCTTGCAGAGTGAGCGAGATTCAGGCCCTATGTTCTAAAGAACCTTATCTCATTTTCCATGCTAACAGAGTGGTCCTGAGGACCCAACCGAGTTTCCTGACTAAGGTGATCTCGGATTTTCATATCAATCAGTCTATTACTCTCCCCACCTTTTTTCCAAATCCTACCACTCCCCCTGAGAGGGCGTTACATTCCCTTGACTTAAAAAGCGTTCTAAAATTCTACCTGAATAAATTTAGGGCATGAGAAAGTCGGATTGTCTCTTTGAGAATTATGGTCCGATGCGCTCTGATGTTCCTTCCTATAAGCAGTCCATCTCCAGATGGATAGTGTCCGGTATCACTTTATTTTATCAGTTAGCTAACAAACAGCTCCCTGGTAGACCGAAGGCTCAATCCTCTAGAGGCAAAGCCTCCACCACGGCCCTTCTTAGGAATGTACCCATTAAAGAGATATGTAAAGTGGCTACATGGCGATCGGTACACACTTTTACCTGCCTTAACTGCCTAGATTCTGAAACTCAGGCGGATGCCCAGTTTGGGCAAGCTTCCTTGAAGAATGAGAGTTTGGTTAACATGTTGTTCAGTGTGTGCTATCTATACTGGTGTTCGTCTGCAGGATTCTGGGGATGGGCTTGCTATGCTATTCAGTACTTATAACTATTGATGAGTATCCCCTGGAAGAGAAGGATAAGTTACTTACCTGTAATCCTAGTTCTCTTCCGGGGGTATACTCATCAAAGTCATAAGCTACCCTCCCTCCTCCCAGGACGACTACCATGTTTTCAACAGCACTCTGTTTGCTTATGATCACTACACAGTGTAACACACCGTTAAAAAAGACCTGACCTAACTGTCACCTGTGGGGCATGATGGGAGCCTGGATGTCCTGGAGGTCTTAAAGGCACGGTGCCAGTTTTTTGATGAATGTGTTCTATATGCAACCTTCTGGGCTAATCTGCCTGCTATTACCTTGCCATTTCCCTTGAAAATAAAGGCTGTGTTTAAACAAGTTAAGAGTACATTTCTCTATGTCATGGAAATGTTGCATATATATGTTTTATTTTAAATGAAAAAATACAATACAATATTGGCATATTTGAACCTAATTTGGGGTTTAGGCTGCATATATGTGTATGTATATGTGCATTATATATATATATATATATATATATATATATATCTATATATATCTATATATATATTTTCCAAGTTCCCCCGAGCTTTAAAGACGCACTCCGTGTGGAAATGTTCACAGAACCTTTATTAATTGGAAGCAGTTTTGTGGACCCAATCAAATCAAGTCCCTGACACGTTTCAGTGCACACCTGCACCTTAATCATAGGGTAAGGCAAATTGGAACAACAGAAATGGACTGCCACTTATTTTCCCTGTTAATGCATGTGATCTCCAGTGAACAGCATGCTGGGTGCGGTAGTCCTGATTTTTCCCCCACGGTGGGGTCCGATGTCCAAAACCCATTTTCTCTGCCAATGTTCTAAAATCACAGCCCTCCAGTGGGCTCAGGTCCACACAACCGCTGCCTTTGTAGTATTTCCTCACGCTGGAACAGACTGCCACGATGTGCAGCCACACAGACCTTTCTTCGCTGTTAATCGGCGGTGCAATCTTCCACGGCCCGAGCTGCCGTGTTCAAACATTTTCCAAGTTCCCCCGAGCTTTAAAGACGCACTCCTTGTGGAAATGTTCACAGAACCTTTATATATATATATATATATATATATATATATATATATATATATATATATATATATATATATATATATATATATATATTATATATATATATATATATATATATATATATATATATATATATATTCACACATCAGGATTGCCCAGATTCAAGACCGCACTCCGTAGCTGGTAAGTAACATACTTTATTTCAGAAGGCATCCAGCTTAGCATCCCTGCAGAAAACGTCCCCGGGCTATAAACATTGTCCCACATTGAAGTGCAGCAACCAAACCCACTGGAGGGTCGTGAAAGAAATTAAATGAACTACATCTCCCAGAGTGCTTTGTAAATAAATGACGGTTGTTCCATCTTGGAGGCACACCTGAAGCCAAGCAACTTGAATAAAACTCGAGCGGGAGAATGCAGTTGAAAAGAGAGGCTGCTGACACGGGCCTCTGATGAGAATCAAAAGAGATTCGAAACGCGTAAGGCCAGGGACGTTTTCTGCAGGGATGCTAAGCTGGATGCCTTCTGAAATAAAGTATGTTACTTACCAGCTACGGAGTGCGGTCTTGAATCTGGGCAATCCTGATGTGTGAATATGGCCGCGGCGGTTCCAGGCCGCGTGAGACGACGCACCATCTCTAAATCCAAGAACCCAAGGGGTGGAAGATTCCACTTCTGTGCGGGCGCAGTTGGTGATTTGAATATAGGCATCCAGAGTTCCATCCTGAAGCCCAATGGAGGGCTATAAACATTGTCCCACATTGAAGTGCAGCAACCAAACCCACTGGAGGGTCGTGAAAGAAATTAAATGAACTACATCTCCCAGAGTGCTTTGTAAATAAATGACGGTTGTTCCATCTTGGAGGCACACCTGAAGCCAAGCAACTTGAATAAAACTTGAGCGGGAGAATGCAGTTGAAAAGAGAGGCTACTGACACGGGCCTCTGATGAGAATTAAAAGAGATTCGAAACGCGTAAGGCCAGGGACGTTTTCTGCAGGGATGCTAAGCTGGATGCCTTCTGAAATAAAGTATGTTACTTACCAGCTACGGAGTGCGGTCTTGAATCTGGGCAATCCTGATGTGTGGATATATATATATATATATATATATATATATATATATATATATATATATATCCATATATCCATCAAAAGTTGCCCAAAAATGGAAACGCCACTGCAATGATTTTGGGACAGTGGCAGCAACCACTTGGTGTAACTAGAGGGAACAACAAGTACCATCATGCAAGTGTGCATTCGCCCACTGGGGCGGGACATGGTGAAATATCAGGTGTTCCTTTTGCATGCTAGCCGCTGCCCCTGCATTTTTCTCTGCCCGTGAACAAGGACACTTCGTGGAGTGGAGATTTGAACTGTGATGCGGATGAGGAGACTGCGCCATTGAGGTCTTGGATTAAAGGTGTTCAATACTCACTGTGAGTGGCGTTTCCATTTTTGGGCAACTTTTGATCGATTTTTAGCGGTTTGCCTTAACCGCGGAAACGCCCCGCTGTGACTCCTGCAGATCCGGCGATTGGAGTACCAATTTGCCTAAAGGAGCGGTGAGGTCCGTGTCTCAAGACAAGTAATGAACAATGTGGCGGTCTTTCCTGACCTTCATCAACCCTCTTGGGTAAGATTGCAATGATTTTGGGACAGTGGCAGCAACCACTTGGTGTAACTAGAGGGAACAACAAGTACCATCATGCAAGTGTGCATACGCCCACTGGGGCGGGACTTGGTGAAATATCAGGTGTTCCTTTTGCATGCTAGCCGATGCCCCTGCATTTTTCTCTGCCCGTGAACAAGGACACTTCGTGTTCGAAACGCGTAGGGCTGTGGAGATTTGAACTGTGATGCGGATGAGGAGACTGCACCATTGAGGTCTTGGATTAAAGGTGTTCAATACTCACTGTGAGTGGCGTTTCCATTTTTGGGCAACTTTTGATGGAGATATATATATATATTTATATATATATATATTTAATTTTTTTTTTATATGCATATATTTTTTTATATGCTCTGGGGTCCCCGCACATCAGCGGGACTATTCAGTGCTTATGACTTTGATGAGTATACCCCTGGAAGAGAACTAGGATTACAGGTAAGTAACATCCTTCTAACCCCCAAAAAGTATTCTTGCAGGTCGTTTACTTACCTGCAAACCGATAACCTTCTTTTCCCCATAGGAACCAATGTTACGAGTTTTTGTTTCTAAAATGTTTTAAGTGTTGAACTGTTTTTTGTATGGAAGAAAAGTAACTGTGCTTTAAACCAAAAAGTGTCTTAATTACCTTTGTATTGTAGGATCCATGGTGTGATATCTAGGCATATCACCCCGAGTAGTCGATGTAACACAAAAGTAATCAAAAGTACTGAAGTGGGTGGCTTGCTGTGGTAAATGACGATCCCTGGAAAGCATAAGCCGGTAGTCTTCAATGATTTCTATAGCTTTATTGAATAATCCAGAGGAACAATTTCAAGTGTATTGAGGGCTCAGGATGGTCGCTCCAACTAACACTGGAGAGTTCTATGCCATAGCCCTAACATTCTGATGCAGGTAATACATGGAAAGTAATACATGTAATATGAGCACAGGTACAAAGGAAGGTTCAATGAACAACATATAGTAAAGGAGCACTAGCAAAGAAAACATGAACACCACATATCTCCCCTTTTTAACGAGAATAAAGGACAACGAGAGGAGAAAAGAAAAAAACATACTTAATGAATGTATCTGCTGGGAATTTTCTTGACCCTAGAGCTCTTTCTGACAACAGAATAACTTTGCACACTTTTGTCAAAGGGAACATCATATCTTTTGGTCTTAGCTAAGCGACCCACATTCCACCATTGACCATTATTAAGTTTGACAGCATGACCTCTAATGTTGACAATACACGCAGGATCTCTAAATTTTGATTTACCTTTTTGTAACAGTAAAGGGTCTTTAACACAAACCCAATCACCAATAGCAAACTTAACTTCTTTTTGAGTACAGGAAGTTTGAATTTTGAACACCTGCGTACACTAGCCTCATCACTTAGAGTTTTGGCTTTGAAGGAATCTTCCATCACATTGCATTCACTGTTCAAACACTGCATCTTCCAAAATGGATTAAGAGTGGAAACAACTTTTCTTCCTCTCATTAGTTCGAAAAGTACAGAACCTGAAACCGAATGAGGAGTAGTTCTGTACGCCCATACAACATCTCTAATGGCGGTCTCACAGTACTCTTGCTTTTATTGCACTTTGAATACATTCAACCAATACTCTGTTGAATCTTTCAACTTTGCCGTTGGCTTGGGGAAAATATAATGGAGTGCGAAGATGTTTGATACCCATTTTTGTTAAAAATTCTTGCATAGACTGTGAAGTGAACTGAACCGCATTGTCGGTTAGTAATTCTTCGGAGACACCCTCTCTGCTGAATACATCTTGGAGGAAGCGGACAACAGATTTAGTATTGGGTTCAGAAACACCCCTAACCTCCACCCACCTGGATAAATGGTCAATTAAAACAATGAAATACTTCATACAATTGGGAAGTACATGAAATGGTCCCAGAAAGTCTACAGCAACCCTTTGCCATACCTTGTTGGGAGACACAGTAGATTTGGGTGAAGGAGTAGAAGTGGACAAATGTTTATCACTATACAAACATTGGGTACAATCGTTCATTAGAGCTTCCACCTCACGATCAACAGAGGGCCATCAAAAATCATTGCGGATTCTACGTTTGGTGGCAGTCATACCTAGATGACCTGAGTGTGCAGTTTCCAGAATTCTTTTTCTGAAGCAAGGAGGAGGAATTAATTTTCCCTCTCTAACTAATAGTTTGCCCTCAATGGATAATTCGTTGGCAATCTTACAAAAAGGCTGTAAATTGGGATCAATGGATCTTTCTTTGGGCCAACCTTTCACAACAAAATCCATGACTTGTTTAAGTGCAGAGTCATTTTCTAAGGCTTTACACCACTCTTCCATATCTTCGCAAATTACAGTATCATCAATAGAAGCAATAATGCATTCTTCAATGTCCTCTTCCTCTCTTACATTAAGTTTGTCCTCCTGGACAGGAAGTCTGGATAAGAAATCAGTTTTAATGTTCTTGCCACCAGCTATGTACTGCATAGTAAAGTTCAATTCTAACAGCTTGGTAGCAAGCCTAGCCAACCTGGCAGTGGCTTTCTTAATCTTATTACCGGAAAGGATATCTACTAACGGTTTGTGATCCGTTCTAAGCCAAAATCTTCTCCCCCACAAATAAGGTTTGAATTTCTCGACTCCCCACACACATGCGAGCATTTCTTTTTCAATAACTGAATACCTCAGTTCTACATCTTTCATCCTTCTTGAGGCAAACCCAATGGTAACTTCATTGTTGCCACACATCTGTGATAAAACGGCACCCATGTCATAGAGCTGGCATCAACAGTGATATGTGTCCCGACCCTCCACGTATGCTTGAAGAGCGGGAGCAGAAAGTATGCTCTCTTTGATGCGTTGGAAATGGTCTTGGCAAGTAGCTGTCCAGATAAAGTCAGAACCTTTTTTTAAAAAGCTTCTGAAGCATTCAGTGAGGTTTGCAAAATTCTTGATAAATTTTGAATAAAATTCGCAAAGCCCAATGAAAGAACGAAGTTGCTCTTTGTCAGTGGGATGTGGTGCGTTGATAATGCCATCAACAATGCTTTGTTTGGGTTTAACGCCATCTTTGGATAGAACATGCCCCAAATATTCAATTTCATGAAAAATGCATTTGTCTTCCCTGACAGTGACTTAATTGTTTTGTAAGATAGAAAGGACTTGTTCAAGCACTTCATTGTGTTTCTCTTTTGATATGGTATGAACTAAAATGTCGTCTTGAAACACAACCACATTGGGTATACCATTAAACATGTTGCACATCACTTTTTGAAATACAGACGCAGCAGATGCCAGTCCAAATGGCATTCTGCAGAACTGGAATGTACCATCAGGTGTAACAAACGCTGTAAGATGTCTGGATGATTCATCCAGTTCCACCTGATGGTAAGCTGCCCGTAAATCCAATTTAGAAAACCACTTGGACTGGCCTACTGCTGTGATGAGATCCTCAATACGAGGCAGAGGAAAGTTTTCCACCCAAATTGCGTTGTTAATAGAGCGTAAATCCACACATAAGCGTAACTCGCCATTCTTCTTCTTGGCAAGAACTCTGGGAGAAAGCCAAAGTGTGGCATCAACTTTCTCTATGATACCATTGTCTTGCATGTTTTTTAACATTTGAGATAATTCACTCCTTACACTGTGGGGAACATTGCGTAATCTATGCTTTACTGGAGACACACCTTCCTTAACTTTGATGGTGTGGGTAAAAATTTTATCAAACCAATTCTATCAGAAAATACATCTTTACATTTTTCTTTCCAGGAAATATGATCAGAGACAGAACTGGTAAGAGAAACAGGGTGTTTGTGGCCGGGTTTGATTATCATGCCGAATTCAGCTTGATGCCACCAACCTAGAACATTAATGCCTTTGTAGGCTACGTAAATGTTTCCATGAATGGTTTTTGTTTCGAACGTAATATTACCACACAATACCCTGCTAAATCAATTTTGCTACCTTCAAACGCTGTGGTAATAACATCTGGAGGTAGCAACACTTTATGTGCCCAATTCTGTTTGTACTTATCGATGGAAATAATGGTGATTCTTGCACCGGAGTCAATGAGAAAAGGAATGTTAACATTGTCAATGAAAATCTGAACTAAAGGGTCAGTAACAATCTTATCCAGCCAACATTAATTCCTCAAGTTTGTTTTCTACTAACACCTGTTCACTATCCACAACATTGTCTTGAATATACCGAATAGGATGGCGTCTGCCTCCTCTACAAACATTGCCAAAGTGGCCAATCTTTTTACATTTCCAACACTCTTGTGCTGCAGCTGGACAATTTTTGAAATTAGAAACATGAGAGTTCGAACCACATCTAAAGCATTGTATTTTACCACGGCCAACGGCTGCACCTCTACCACCTCTAATATTGGTAAAGGAGTCAACTCTAGATTTGTTCGCAGAAGAGTCAGAAGCGTGTGAAGTTTTTGAAGACACATTGGCAACATTGGTAGAAGGTGATGGTTGAGTTTCTAATTGCTTGGCATCAATTTCAGATGTTTCGATGCTTTTAGCTAAATCAATGGCTTCATCTAATGAGGGATTCCTGCAGGGCAACAGTCTTTGCTGAATATTTTTAGAATAACATCTGGAAACTAGTTGATCCCTAATTAATTGTGAAGTGAAATGTTCAAAATCGCAATAGCCAGCAAGAACTTTCAAAGAGGTTATGTAGGTATCAATCGACTCATTGGGACCTTGAATGCGAGTGAAGAATTTATGACGGTGAACTACAAGATTGACCTTTCCCTCAAAGTTAATGGATAACTTCTTTACCGCTAGCTGAAACTCGTCAAGGTCACCCAAGTCTTGACCTAAATAAACAGGTAAGTGGTCAAACACGTTCTGCCCCTCCACACCTAAATAGTAATACAACAAACTGCGTTTTCTTTCAGGTTTGAACTTTAAACCATCAATGGCTCCTAGGTATGCTTCAAAAGATCTGTACCAAAGGCGCCATTTAAGAGGAGGTTCTCCAGGATCCTGTAAAAATTGAGCAGGAGGCGTGACGGATTGCATGATGCTAGGAGTAAAATTTGACACGGTAAGAAGAAAAGAGCAAGCGTCAACACGAAGAAATAGCGTGTTAATCGCTGACGTTAATGCCAAGTGGAACAGAGAAAAGTACTTGTGAAAGGATATATAGTACTGTGAGCAGGCATCAACACGTGGAAACGGCGTGTTAATCGCTGATGTTAAAACTAGATGAGACAAAGAAATGTACTGTGAAAGTACGTGCAGTACTGTGATAACACTTGAGGGGCACTGTGGTTGAACAAGAGAGCTTGAATGGAGCAGGAAGTGTTCTTTTAGATAAACGAATTCCTTTATTGAGTGTGAAGCGGAAACCAAAGACGAAGTGCAACAGTTGAACCAGAGGTAATGTAGCAAGAGCGTGGATGCCAGGACATAGGCGTGATACGGTAATAAAAATTGTGTTGTATTTATCGCTTGTAGTCTGACGTGCGCCGAAATACGCGCCGGGTATCAGACAAGATGAATGCTGAACGTTGGCTCAAGCGCGAGCGACAGCGCGTGTCGGTATGGAAGTGGACACGGGCCTCTGCGCGAGCTATCGAATAAAGCGAGATGGAGCTCGAGGACAGGTTGTTTTGACAGGTTGTCTCGGTAATGTTCGACGCGCTCGAGCGGGTGATGAAACGTTGAACTGCCGAGACCATAAATGTAACAATATGCGAAAAATTATGTCCAAAAGCCGCTCAGCTATGCTGGATAGACAGGGTAGAGCACTCAGACATAGTGATAAAAGTCTGTAAGTAGTGCTGGAGCGTACAAGGTAAACAAAGTCCCTCTAAGTTGAGTCCACAAATATCGGAGTTGCCGGCAGTAAGTAAACGAAATCCCTGAGCCCTCAGAGTAAATAAGGAGAAAAAAAATACAGTACCTTGTGAAGCGCTCGCAACTGCAGAAAATAACAGGCAGGAAAAAAAATATGAAGTCCCAAACTTGTCGCCAATTTGAAGTGGGTTCATGGGTGGCTTGCTGTGGTAAATGACGATCCCTGGAAAGCGTAAGCCGGTAGTCTTCAATGATTTCTGGAGCTTTATTGAATAATCCAGAGGAACAAGTACAAGTGTATTGAGGGCTCAGGATGGTCGCTCCAACTGACACTGGAGAGTTCTATGCCATAGCCCTAGCATTCTGATGCAGGTAATACATTGAAAGTAATACATGTAATATGAGCACAGGTACAAAGGAAGGTTCTATGAACAACATATAGTAAAGGAGCACTAGCAAAGAAAACATGAACACCACAAGTACTTCCTATGTATTTTAAACTGTTTTAAAAGCAAATGCAAACATGTAATGATTGCAACTCCATTCCCAACTGCATGTCCTTGTAAAGTTTTGCATTTGAAAGTATATTTTACCTACCAGTGCCAAGCCCTGCTTGGTTCTAGAAATAAAACATAATTATACCTTTTTTATACTTACCTAATTGGTCTGGATTCTTTCTCTGAGAGTGTGCCTTCAATCTTGATTGAGTGAATACAATAAATGCTTAACACACCCTCCTGATAAGCCTAACTGCTTGACCACACTACCACAATGAGAGCTGTTGGTGATTATCTAATTTAGCCTCTGCTGTACCTCTGGGGACTCTGTGGTTTCTGCCTCTTGTATAAGGCATAAGAAAGAGTTGGTTGAAACTGTGTTGAAACGCACCCCACCCCACCGCAAGAAAGAGCTACAGTAATTTTTAGGGATCATGGAATTCTATAGCAAATTCGTAAAAGGGCTGGTGGAAATGACATTTGACATTAGAAAGCTTTTTTTTAAATGTTGAGTTTGTCTGGGATGAGAAATGTTGTGAGGAGTTTGAGTGGATAAAGGAAAGGACAGTTTATCAAAGACTCCCATCTCCAGGCTTTTTTGGCAAGCCGGGAGATATTATTAGTGACAGATGCTTGTATGAAAGGTTAACGGGCAGTTCATCTGCAGCAAGCGGGTATTTAAAAAGTAACTAACATTTGTATCAAAGACGCTTCTGTGCACTGAACTCGGTTACTCTCTGATTAAGAAAGAACAACTCACTGTTCATTGGGCCATTAAAAAACTTCGGAATTTTCAGGCAGGTGAGAACTTTGTGGTAAGAACAAATCGTTAAGGGAAATATCTGATAGAGACTTCTAGCCGTAGATTCATTCTCTTAGAATTATCTCCAGGTGTCAGACTGAATCCGGAAATTTTTCGTCAGCAGTAACCCTGCGTGCCGGTAGTTGGCGTTGTTCGGCTCCTCGTGGTGTCGTCGCTGTCTCCCTTTACGGAAGTGATGTGCACGGTCCCTATATAGACGCCACCCCAGCGTGCTGATGTTAGTTCTATTCTTTCCACGTCAGTCAGCGCAGATCCGGAAAGAGCTACCCCCAGTCACTTTTTGACTGTCTTTTTTTTCACTTTTTGTCAGGTTTTTTTTTTACTTGTCTCATGGTGTGGCAGGGATGTCAACGAGGAAGGCTGGATTTAAGCCCTGTGGCGGCTGTCGCCGACAAATGTCAGTAACGGACCCGCACCTACTTGGTCTCTGATGCCTTAAGCTCCACCACAACTCCAAGGCATACTTTGATTGTCATACAATGCACCCCAAGGCCTTGGGAGAGCAATCGCTCAAGCTCCTTGCCGCTTGTAGTGCGACACCGCAATGGTCTTGATCCCTTGTTGAGAGGAAGGTCCTGGGATTGAGCCATTGATCTACATCGCAGTCGAAGTCGTCCCATTCCTGGTAAGTCCCACAAGAAGAAGAAGCAGAGCATGAAGTCGGAGAGCTCTTCGACTTCAAATCATCCGTCAAAGTCATCCGATGAAACGAGGGAGCGTCGGCACTCAAGGCCTAGCTCCGAAGTTGAGCCTGTGCCTGGGCCATCTCCGTGCCTCCATGAGTTTCCGGGAGCCGCAGCGTCCCCGCCCACCTCTGAGAAATTCATGAGGCCAGGCATCTCATATTTGAGAGGCCAATTCTGGCTAGAGGGCCTTTGGGCACCGCAGGTTCGGGTGAGGCCTACTGGTTCCCCACCGGCGGGTCCACCCTTGATGCCATTCGGACCCCTTGGATCCACAGATAGATCTGGACTGGCACCGGCCCCACTGCCAATGCTTCTGGTGCCACCGCCCCATTCTTATGCTGGACTCTGACATGGAGCCGGAGGGGGGTCCTCCGATGCTGACTGAAGCCATTCTCTCCAAGCCGGAGTCTGAGCCCCGTTGGGGAAGATTGGGAAGGGTCGCTGGACCCTGAAGAATACCAGCCCACAGACCCCAATATGGACTGGTGTGAGGATCTGGCAGGTGCCAGTGGACTGGATACCTCCTTAAATACTAGCTCGGTCTCTCCTCCTTCTGTGGCTACGGTGGTGAGGAGGGCGGCTGAAGTCCTGGACCTTCAGCTGCCCTCGTTGGCTGTCGAGACTAACTTCTTGATGGAGGTGCTTCTGCTGCAGGTCACCCCTTCAGAACCGCTTCTCACATTTAATGAAGCCCTCACAGATGTTCTTGCTTGGGCCTGGTCCAAGCCCTACACAGGGGCTCCTGTGAAAAGTACCATTGCCCGCCGCCATCGCCCCACCCAGGGGACCCCTCTTTTCTCACCCAACACCCCACCCAAGAGAGCTTGGTGGTCCAAGCCTCCACTTCCTGAGTAAATCCTGGCACATTCCCTACCACCCCACTGGATAGGGAATCCAAAAGGCTAGGCACCTTGGGCAAGAACATGTTTTCTTCAGCCAGCTTGATATTGCTGTCTGTGAACGCTGCATGCCTTTTGGGCCATTATTCCCATTCCCTTTGGGATTTGGTTGCTCAGGTGCTGACTGTGGTTCCAGAGGAGGCCAAGACATACTCTCCCAAGCTATGGCTGATGGGAGAGATGCACCATCCGATGTGGGTTGGACACGACGACTCGCTAGGCAGAGGAGTTTCTTCGTAGGTGGCCTTACTGCGCCACTCCTGGCTTTGGACAACTGGCTTTTCAGGGAATGTCCAAGCTTCACTTATGGACACACCCTTTGATGGCTCCTGTCTCTTTGGAGAAAAGACGGACTTGGCGCTGGAGAGCTTAAAGGACAGTAGAGCTACGGCCAGGTCCTTAGGCCTTTCTATCGCCCCCGTCAATCCCAACCCGCCTTTCACTCCTTTCGTGGCCACGGAAGGGGCTTCCAGCCATGTCTCTACCTGCCCAGCCACCACAGCATGCAAGCTTCCCAACCCATGCGTTGCCAAGGACGCTGTACTCACAAACCCTGTGGGTCAGGCAGCCAGAAGTCGCCCCAGTCAACTCCTCCCTCAGCAGCTGCAGCCTCCAAGCCTCTTTAGTTTGCCCTCCAACCACTATGGACAAGCAGTGGGCGGCAAGATATGCCATCAGCTGCACCACTGGAAGTCAATAACATCAGACTGCTGGGTTATCCAGATTGTTCTTAGGGGCTACCTCCCCCCCCCTTATGACCACCCCTCCACCCATGTCACCCACTTACAACAGATTGACGGAGGACCATTTTTCCTTACTTCACCAGGAAGTGGCTGCTCTCTACGCCAAGGGAGCTATAGAGAGGGTGCCGGCATCAGAAGTAGGTTGTGGTTGCTAATTCCGCTAGTTTCCGCTGCGCTATCCTAGACCTGCACCTTCTCAGTTTCTTCCTGAAAAAGGAGAATTTCAAAATGCACACACTCTATCAAGTGCTGTCTGCCCTGGACCCGGGAGACTGGATGGTAGCTTTGGACTTGCAGGACGAATACTTCCACATTCCTGTCCTGCTTGCCCACAGAAGTTACCTGCAGTTCACGGTAGGTCACAAACACTTTCAGTTCACCATGCTCCCCTTTGGCCTTGCCAGCACCCCTCGAATGTTCACTAAGATGATGGCGGTGGTTGTAGCTCATCTGCGGGGATCAGTGGTGCCATTCTTCCCCTATCTCGACAACTGGCTGTCGAAGGCGGGCTCATCCCAGACCGTCGTCTCCCTCCTCTAGAATGCGGTGGACCTCCTGCACTCGCTGGAGTTCAGTATCAATGTGCCAAAGTCACACCTGACCCCTTTTCAGATGCTCCCTTTCATCTGAGCTGTTCTGGACACAGTGAAGTTTCGGGCTTATCCTCCCGAGCGGCGAGTCCACGATATTCAGGCTATGATAAAGATGTTTCAGCCTCTATCCTGGATTTTGATGAGACTGACTCTGAGGCTCCTGGACCTCATGGCCTGTTACATCCTGCTTGTGACAAATACCCGCTGGAATATGCGCGTTCTGCAGTGTGACCTGAAGTTCCAGTGTAGGCAGCTTCAGGAAAATCTCTCCTACATGGTCCAGATATCAGAGGGCACTGCAAAAGATCAGCAGTGGTGGTTAACGAACCGTGATTGTGTCAGTGGCAGGCCCATTTCCCTTCCCTAATCAGCTCTGACAGAAGTGACAGATGCGTCACTCCTGGGCTGGCGCCGCCATCTGGGAGAGGTGGAGATCAGAGGCCTCTGGTCTCCAGCAGAATCCAGACTCCACATGAACCTGTTGGAGCTCTGAGCGATCCGACTGGCAGTGAAAGCCTTTCTACTCTCCATCAAGGTGAGGCTAGTGCAGGTGTTAACGCGCAAATCCACCAACTATGTGGTACTGCAACAAACTGGGGTGGTGAGGTTGTGGGCCCTTTGTCAAGAGGCCTTGCGTCTCTGGACATCGCTGGAATGTCAGGGCATTTCCCTGGTGGTTCAACACCTGGCGGGATCTCTGAACTCCAGGGCGGACAAACTCAGGCAAAGATGCCTAGCGGATCACGTATGGCGTCTCCATCCGGAGGTGATGCAAGGTCTCTTTCAGCAGTGGGGAGAACCTTGGTAAGATCTGTTTGCTACCACCGCGAATGCGCAATGCCAGCAGTTCTGCCCGCTGGAGTTTCCAATGCAGCTCTTTTTCGGAGACACTTTGCGCCTCGAGTGAAGCTTGGGCCTCCTGTGCACCTTTTCGCCCATACCACTCCTGCCCCGAGTTCTCAAGTAGATCAGGGACGACCAGGCCCAAGCCATCCTTTTGGCTCCTGTGTGGGCTTGGAGAGTCTGGTATCCCGAGCTGCTGAGCATGGCCATCTATCCTCCGATCAGGCTGCCCCTTCGGGTGAATCGTCTGTGGCAGCAGCAGAGGATGGTTCTCCACCGAATCTGTCAACGCTCCGCCTTCATGAATAGAGATTGAGCGGCAACAGTTGACAGCTATCGATCTTCGGCCCGAAGTCCGTAATATCATCTTGGCAGCCAGGCGTCCTATTTTTTTTTTCTTCTACAGTTTTATATAACGCGATCTTGACCCGAAGGTATCAGAGCGCTTTACTTGAGCACCAGTTGAGTTACAGATGGACACACTCATTTTTTGTTTGGCACAGGGAGATTAAATGATTTGCCCAGAATCACAGGATATTGAGCGTCCCTGCCCAGACTTGAACCCGGTTCCCTAGCGTCAAGGTCGACCACTCTAGCTGTAAGGCCACATTCTCTCCCCACCACCTTGTCCCTTCCTCCAAGATGGTATTCGCCTGCCGTTGGGGCAAGTTTGTGGCATGGTGTGCAGAAAAATAGGTTGACCCTCTTTCTGCCCCCCTTTCTCAGGTCCTTATGTTTATTCTCTCTCTTTCCCAGCAGGGCTCTGCTTTGGGCACCTTAAAAGACTATCTTTCTGCCATCTCTGAATTTCTGTGATTGCCTGATTAGCCATCCCTTTTCAAGTTCCTATTGTACAAAGGTTTCTGACAGGTCTCCAACACTTGTTCCCACCTTCACCCTTTATCATGCCTCAGTGGGACCTAATTTTAGTTCTGGCTTTCCTAATGTGCACTCCTTTCGAACTGCTAAATGTTAGACTTATCATCCTTGTTGTGGTTTCCCCTGACTTGTTGCTTCTACCGCCGGTATTTTTGAGGGTATGCTGGATTTCGTTTTTGCTGGCTTAGATGCTTTGGGCACTTTGCCACTGCTAAATAGTGTCAAAGTGCAAGGGCTCCCTGTGTAAATTGTTATTATGATTGGTTACCCATGATTGGCATATTTGATTTACTGGTAAGTCTCTAGTACAGTGCACTGTGTGTGCACAGGGCCTGTAATCAATAGCTACTAGAGGGCCTGCAGCACTGCACCCACATGAGTAGCCCAGTAAATGTATCTCAAACATGCCACTGCGGTATCTGCGTGCGCAGTTTTAAACTGCCATGTCCACCTGGCAAGTGCACCCACTTGCCAGGGGTCTAACCTTCCCTCTTCTTACATGTAAGACACTCCTAGGGTAGGCCCAAGGTACCCCCATGGGCAGGGTGCTGTGTATGTAAAAGGTAGGACATGTACTGGTGTGTTTTACATGTCCTGATAGTGAAATACTTCCAGTTTCGTTTTTCACTATTGAAAGGCTATCTGTCCCATAGGCTAACATGGGAGTTTCTTTGTAACATCTTACAAGTATAACTTTCCTTTGGGACAAGATAGAGAAGTGGAGTTTAGGCTCTCTGAACTTAGAATTTAATAACACATCTTTTTAGGGAGATGGGTTTTAAATTGTGTGTTTGAAAATGCCACTTTTAGAAAGTAGGAATTTCCTTATTTAACCATTCTGTGTGCTTCTTCTGTTTGTGTATTGACTGTCTGGTTTTGGAATGACAGGAGCTGGGGATGTGCATTCACTGTAGACAGCCACAAGGGGGGTTGAGGTGTGTTCTGCCTTTCCTCGGTGGCTGAATAGGCCTGTTCTGCATTTAGAGTGGTGGGAGGAGTTTTCACTAGCACCTGAATAGGCAGTGTGTCCTCTGCCCAATGCTGTCTCCACCTTCGGTAGTGAAGCTGGACCAGAGAGGGCAGAACTGATTGGAATGGGCTCAGAAATCCTTGTCACAAAGAGAACAAAGAGAAAATGGGGTATAAGTATTGGACCTTAAACCTCGGAGAATTAGATCACTTTTGGACTAGAGGAACTTCTGCTAAGGAGGAGAGCTTGAGAGCAGTAAGTAGGAATACTGCCTCTTTGCTGTGTGTGCTTTGCTGGGTTGGCCTGCAGTTGCTGCTTCTGCCAAGGAGAGGACAAAGACTGGAACATTGCTGTGGACCTGCTTTAAGAAGAATATCCAAGGGCCTGTGTGTGCTGGCTCCTGTTCTGAAGTCTCAGGGCCACAAAGCCTTCACCTGTACCCACTGACCAGCACCTGGACTACTCTGTGAACTCCTGTATTCAAAAGGGCACCAAATCCAGTTCCTGGGCCCTGAAAATTGTGTGGTTGGGGCTGCAAAGCAAGATGAACAACTCCTATGCCATCAGCGCCGCCGCCAGTGATGCCACGACCTGCACCGAGGCTGGGGGCACCGCTCGTGAAGTGCACGACGCACTGCTCTGCCTACACCGCAGCTCCGACGCCCTTTGATGCTGGCCGACGCTTGCAGTTATCGGCCTTACCGATGAAGGTAACTTCACGAACTCTTCGACGTCGCATCGCCTCGCTGAAACCGTCGACGCCGCCTAACTTCCCCGTCCTGGACTCAACGCCTGGAACCGGATTCGCCATGGCACGACTCCTCACCTCCACAACCCCGTGCATCGTCTGTTGACTTCGTTTTCAAGGTACTGTTGTTTGGGGGTCCGTGTGACTCCATGCCCGAAGCCGCGCACCTCGCAGTCAGCGCCTTACTTTGGATTTATGCCTGTCACGATGTCGTAATATCCCCAGTTGGAGCTATTTTTGAAGTAACTGTTCTAAAAGTGATATTTTGATACATGTATGCTGGATTTTTGTCGTTTTGATCTTGTTTGGTTTAGATAAAGATACTTTTTTTTTTTTTAAAGTTGTGTAGTGTCCATCTGGGGTGTTCTCACTGTATTACTGTGTGTTTGGAGTACAAATACTTCACACATTGCCTTTGAGATAAGCCTGTCTGCTCGTGCCTAGCTACCAAGAGGGTGAGCAGGGGTTATCTAAATAGAGTAACTCCCTTACCCTGACTAGAAGAAAGGGTCCCTTACTTGGACAAAGGTGCATACCTCTGCGAATTAGAGACCCCCATTTCTAACACTGCACAACTGTCTTATCAGACTTCTCACTATCAAGACTGCCTTGGAGGTCAGTGATTTCCAGACTTTGTCATCTAAGCCTCCGTACCTCAACATCTTCCCATACAAGCTGGTCCTTCGCACTAGAGCTTACTTCTTACTAAAAGTTACTGAAAAGCCAAGTCCTGGGCACACGTTTGTACAAAAAAAACAATGTTTGTTGTTGTTCTGAGCATTCGTAGAGTTGTTATTAAAGTCCACTCGAATAGTAAATGTTTATAGTTTTAATCTCAAAAGCAAAAAGGACAAAGGCCCCTCGACCTCTCCCGGGACCGGGGCTTGGTGCGGCGCGGAGCCGACAGCCTTCGGATGAAGTTTCCGGCAGTCAGGGCACGACTTCGTGTCGTGGTCTCGGCCGAGACAGAAGAGACACTCGAGATGCGGGTCCGTGATCGACATCATGCGACCACAGGCCTCGCAGGGCTTAAAGCCGGGCATCCCTACGACACCTTAGGAGTCGTGAAGACTCGTTGAAGAAACAGTGAAAAAATTCACAAAAAAGGATAGTCAAAAAGTGACTAGGGCACTGCTCTTCCCGGATCTGTGCTTACTGGCGCGGAAAAAGAAGAACTGACGTCAGCGCGCAGGGGCGGCTTCTAAGTACTGCCCGCGACGTCATCCCGGCGATCACGACGGACGCGGAGCCGCACGACGCCGCCTACCGACGCGCAAGGCTACTGCTACGCAAAAAACTTTCCGGATCCAGCCTGACGCCTGGGGATATTCTAAGGTAAGGAATCTGTCACTAACGGGTCTCTTTCAGATATGCCTGTAATGTTTTGTCACCATGTCTTCCCACCTCACCTATCACCACACAGAATCTTTTGTTGTTTTACCGCTCCCTCAAATGTTCTCTCCTCATAAGGTTTTAATCCTTCTCTCAGTGCTTTAAACATTACCCTTACCATTGTCGTATGCCACTCTTTTCACCAGGTCTATGTTGTTTTGTTTTGAAGTCACAATAATTTGCCTCCACACTACTCTTTTAGGGTTTCCACGTGTACTGGTGGTTCTTTATTTCTTGTTTTCATTTACAGAATAAGCTGCTTCTTCCAAAGCGGGTGTTTTGTGAGTCCACTTGTAACATGACCTTTTGTATCCTTCCCAGCCCTGAAGAAGTCACGGGTTACTTCCCTTTGTGACGAAACACGTGTTGGCTGGTTGTACTTTGTCCTTTTTGCTTTTGAGATTAAAACTATAAACATTTACTATTCGAGTGGACTTTAATAACAACTCTACGAATGCTCAGAACAACAACAAACATTGTTTTTTTTGTACAAACGTGTGCCCAGGACTTGGCTTTTCAGTAACTTGTGTGGGTTGACACCCACATATAAATACGGGGGTTATAGGGTAATTCCTCCGACCTGGTAACACCGCGCAACACACACACCACAATCACCATACGCACATACAGCAAGGCGCCACACTTCCTGGCATATCCAAAACCCTACCTTTAAAATACGTTTTCTACTCACAGGAAGGGCAGCCGCGGCGCAAACTAGTATACTATTATTTTTTCTCATCCGTGTCATGTATAGAGATAGAATTGCTGCAGAGCTTTTTGATAACGTAGCTAGAGGTATAGCCACAAGTGCTCCCTCTACTAGTGGAAACCCAGTACGCAGAGAAGGACTCAGGGAGAAATTCCTGAGACTTGAGAGACTTAAGAAAACAGAGAACTCCAGCTGGTGGGACAGTGCCACCTTAAAACAATATCTTAGATTGAACAGAGTCCCAAGGGGACTTAGATCCCAGATCTTCCCCACCTTTGATGACCTAGACAATGATTTACTAAGCAAATGGGAGGAGGCCCTCACTTCTAACTCCAACACACTAATTAACATATTAATCGAAAATGCAGAACGCAAGGTAGCCAAACTACAGGCGGATATCTGCACTCTAGAAAAAGAAATCCTAGAACTAGACATCAAAGAAGCAACCGAGAAAAACTACGTGATTCTAAACGATATCCTGTCCAAACGCCAAAACGAGATCAAGGAGAGAAAGGCTAGACAACTCAAGAGAGACGAGGCAGACTACAGAGAAGGAAGGGTGTTCACTTTCGCCAGAAAGTACGATCAACTCGTTCAAGCTGCCTCTTCTGGAGACAAACCAATAAGATCAGGAGCCACTTCAGTTTCTTCCAGCTCTACCTCCCTAAGCACCATCTTAACAAGTGATAGTGAAACAGAGAATCAGTCAGAGGACACAAACAGAACAGGGCAGACCAAATCGTCTTTTTTAAGGGAGGTCCAAACCATACGGAGAGAGAACAGAACACAAAATATAAGAAGTGCCCCAGACAGAAAACCCGTAGAGGCAAGAGAGCAGGACAAAGACGAGTACAAAAAGAAGTTGAGATCAGGGGATGGGAGGAACAAATAGATATTACAGATAAGGAGGTACAAGTAGTCAACCTGTCTTCTAAGACCCTTAACAGCGAAATGGTCTCACTACTCAGTAAGGGATTGAACTTCAATCCCCACGAACATGGTGATATTTGCAGACTTAAAATCGACCTTTTTAAATTCATCAGGGGTTTGAAACTTAAAAAGCATTTTAGTGTCAATCCTTCTATGAATACTAATAAAAATCGTGTGAAAACTTCCAGTGACAATCTGTCTGATGTACAGAGCATACATGATATCCAAGCAACACACCTTCTGCTTTCCCTGACAGACCTAGAACAATCACCATATGACATGGAGCTGCTTCTCAAAGAACTTAACATAGACACAGACTACACAATAGCGAGTGGTCTTAAGGCTAAGTCCAAATGGACTCCCACTCTTCCAGGGGGCAATGCAATTGACACCTTCCACAATCTAATACTTCAAGACATAGACAAACATGACCTTAGAAGATCAAAAAGAAGACATAACCACAATGATAATCTGGCAAGTAGTGAACGATTGGCCCTCAAAACACTAATCTCGGACCCTGATATCATTATCAAAGAAGCCGACAAAGGGGGTAACGTTGTTATCATGAACCGGGATGACTATCACAAAGAAATTATGACACAATTGCTAGACACAACCTGTTATGAACTTTTAACACACAACCCAATAGGACCCTTGACCATTATAATCAACAAACACCTTGAAGAATGGCACTCATTAGGTCTCATAGATGAAGACGAACACCTATATATGAAGGTATTCAGACCCACCTTTCCTTGGCTACACAGCCTACCCAAAATACATAAACAGGCACCATTTCCTCCAGGTAGACCAATTGTTTCGGGAATTGGTAGCCCCACAGAGAGACTGGCCCAATATGTTGACATTTTCCTGGGACCCATGGTAAAGAACTTACCCTCTTTCATACAAGACACCAAACACATCTTGGGCATCCTATCAGACCTTCAATGGCAACCAGGCATGATCCTGGCCACTTTTGATGTGGTGTCTCTGTACACCAGCATCAAATCGGATATGGGACTTAAAGTAGTCACTAAACTACTTCACAACAGCCCAGCCACTCAATGGCAACACACTACTATGCTCATCACCATGATGGAGGTGATTCTCAATAACAACTATTTTATGTTTGACAAACGGTGGTACAAACAGATCAAGGGTGTAGCCATGGGCTCTAGATTTTCACCCTCTTTTTCCAATCTGTACATGGGGGGGTTTGGAAGCAGAATGGATCTGGGGCACCAAGGGAGCGCCCTGGATAGACTCTATTATCTACTGGGGTCGATATATCGACGATTGCCTCTTACTATGGTCGGGCAGCCAGGGAGAACTGGAAGAATTTTGCACCCATCTCAATTCCAACAACATGGACATGAGATTCACCAAGAACTCCAGCTCTTCCAACATCACTTTCCTTGATGTGGAACTATACATCAAAGGAGAGGAGCTACACAGCAAACTGTTTCGAAAAGAAACCGCATGTAACGCCATTCTACATGCTGAAAGCTCACACCCAGCACACCAACTTCAGGCGATTCCCTACGGGGAATTTGTAAGAGCCAGGAGAAACTGCAGCGAGGAAGCGGTTTTCCAGCAGTGCATCTTGGACATGAAACATAGATTTAAAAAAAGAGGATATAAGTCACCCAACATCAACAAAGCCGAGACTAGAATTGGCAAAATACGCAGAGACGACACACTACGCCACAAGATTAAAACCCAACCACACAAACAACCAGTGAGACTAGTGACAGACTATACAGACTTGAGTGTTATTATGAGGAAAAGTCTCAACAAACACTGGGGAGTTCTACAAGCTGACAAAACTTTAAGTGACTTCATTACCACACGACCACAGATCACATACAGACGAGGTAGGACGCTTAGGAACAGGCTGAGTCCCACTGTTCCACGAACTTCCATTGATAACAAGTGGCTCACTACACACACACTAGGCTTCTACAAATTTGGCTGTTGTGGAGCCTGCAGATGGGCCAAACATGGAACCAAGAACTTCTCTAGCCATGATGAAAGAAACACTTACAGTATTAAGCAGAATATCAATTGCAATACCAAATTTGTGGTGTATATCATAGAATGTGCATGTGGGGGCCAGTACGTGGGGAGCACCATCCGACCCCTTAAAGAAAGAATCAGTGAACATGCGAGAGCACTTCACCAACAAGATGCCAGATACCCTATGGCAATACATGCTGCAACATGTCCAGCGCAAGGTCTCCAGAAAAGATTTGCATTCTATGGCATCGACGTAACCGAACCGAACATCAGAGGTAGCAACAGAGAACTAAGGCTAAGACGCATGGAAGCCACCTGGATCATGCGCTTACAGACAGTAAAACACGGACTCAACAGTGACCAGGAAATGGAATACTTTCTGGGCAATTAAAGACCACCTACAGTAACACAGAACATGGCCAATTCCAGATCCCCTGCGGCTACTCGCTGCGGATTTGGAAGTCAACAACACTAGCATGTTACCATCATGTTCAGTTTATACTTCTTGTCGCTCTGTACTGTTTAGAAATATGTTATGTACTGATTCTCATTCTTTAGACCACCGGTCCTTCTATGTGTTGTTTCACTGTTCATTTTCCTTGTCCTACCCTGTATCACACCTCCTCATATTTTACGTATACTGGATGGTAGAGTGACATTTTGCCTCAGTTTTCCTTTTTTTCTTTTTACTATTACCTTTTAGTTCAAATCCTTTTCATTTATCCTTGCCCACCGTCACCCCTTCTTTTCTGTCTTCTTCCTTTTATCCCCATCGTTAAATTTTCTTTCCATGACCCTCAACATACTTTGCGACATCTCAGGACCACCCTATATGCCCTTCACCCGCTCTCCATTTTAATTTTATTTCTTGATCCCTGTGTTGTTTCACAGCACATTCACTTTTCTGCCTCTCGGCTCCCTCCACCTTTCTTAGTGATTACAGGGGCATCTACTTTGGTCACGCGCCCCCGTTTATTTATGGAACCAGCATTAGTGCATCTTCTATTGCACGTTGTTTTTTACGCGCTCACATATATATATATATATATATATATATTACACTTATATATATATATATATAAATATTTTTCGCCTTGATCTTCTTTCACTCCGCGCCCCTCTCACCTTTTCGTGGTTTTGTGATTTACATTTACCCACTGCCCTTTTTTCTGTTACACACGCTGCCTTTTTCTGGGACTAGACGCTGGAGTCCGCGCTCTAGTCTTTTTTAAATTTTCTTGCCCGGATATCCTAGTATAAAGGGCACTTCCGGTTTTGACGCTTGTTCCTCACCCGGAACAGAGACGTGTCGGTGCCTACACTCCTCCTGAAATACATTCACGCTGAAGGTACATTTTGCTCCCTTAGTTTCTATGTGGACACTGTCCACCGACCCACCTGTGAATCCCGCCGTTTTTCAGCGACCTCGTAGTGCAGGTCCCGTTATTTCACAGATCGTCTGGAACGGCTGACCCGCCCGTTTACAGGCTGCAGGCACTACTTTTGGGATCTTCTCGACCCTGGTAAGAGCGCCAAAGCGCCTTAACTTTTTTACACTTCTAGCGCTTCTTTTATGCGCGCTTAGAAACTGACTTTAGTTTTCCCTTTCAGGAGGTCCCTTCTTAATACACTAAGGTTTTCCTTGAAACTTAAGGTAAGCCTTCTTATCCGATTTTAGCAATCCTTGCACCATGCTTATATTTTTTCCCTCCATTCCAGTCCCTTACCTTTTAGCTCCCTTTACATTCTCAGATCCGTGGAGACGTGGACCCACCGACCCACGGCTGTTCAGTCATTCACTCCTGGGATCGCCTATAGCCGGTAAGATCCTGCTCTAGCCCCCCCCCTTTTTATCTTCTTGCTAGTTTGTGCCATGATAAATTTCTTTTTTGTTTACTCTTAGCTTCTTGCAATTCTAGGAGCTTTCCCAACATTATCTTGGATCTCATTGTCACTTTCTTCAACCAGACCAGCCGGGTCGGAATTATCACCGGCGGAGCGGTGAGGAGCTTTCCTTTTCATTTTCTGGTTATTTTTCAATTTTCCGGTTTTCTTTCTTCTTATTCCTCCTTTTCCTTTTTCAGATTCCTCAACGACAACTACATATCCTTTACAGGTAGCCCTTCTTTCCCATGCAGTTCCTTTTTACTCATTCTACCCATTCTGCTATATGACTCCACTTTTCCCCAGCCCTGTTAACCATTCTCACAGTAACAATTACTGTTGCCGCCTTTTGATCCTTTTCACTTTGTATGGCGAAATACTTACCCTTTCCACAAGCTACTTTATTCCCAATTGTGGTCTTCAGTATGGTCAGACCAACCACCGTTTTCCATTTGTGGACTGTATTTTTTGGTTAGTTGTCTTTTCATTGCAGGTACTGCTTGCTGAAATTCATTTTCTTAGGTTGGATGTCATTAACATGCCTGTAATGTTTTGTCACCATGTCTTCCCACCTCACCTATCACCACACAGAATCTTTTGTTTTACCGCTCCCTCAAATGTTCTCTCCTCACAAGGTATTAATCCTTCTCTCCGTGCTTTAAACATTACCCTTACCATTGTCGTATGCCACTCTTTTCACCAGGTCTATGTTGTTTTGTTTTGAAGTCACAATAATTTGCCTCCACACTACTCTTTTAGGGTTTCCACGTGTACTGGTGGTTCTTTATTTCTTGTTTTCATTTACAGAATATGCTGCTTCTTCCAAAGCGGGTGTTTTGTGAGTCCACTTGTAACATGACCTTTTGTATCCTTCCCAGCCCTGAAGAAGTCACGGGTTACTTCCCTTTGTGACGAAACACGTGTTGGCTGGTTGTCCTTTGTCCTTTTTAGGTCTCGGCCTGCACCAGCGCTTGCGCTGGTCTGGCCGAGAGTTTTAGTAAGTGGGTTTTGGAAGTGCAAACACTGGCTTTCGGCTGGCGACCAGCTTGAGTTCACGATGGCGTGCACGCGCAGCTGGTATCTGGGTTTCCTATCTCTTCCTCATTTCCTCGTCATGGCTCATTAACTCTCTGGACTCTGATGTTTCAATCGCAGCAGCAGCTCACATTACCAACTGAGGGCCCTGGACTACAGTCACATGAAAAACAACAGCGATTAGCATTGAAATGCAAGCTTTTTTTGTCTAGTTAGAAATATTGCTTTGGTGGGTTGATTTCACCTTATATCGCTATTTGTTTTATATTGGGAGTCACAGCCTAATTACCAGTATTTTTGTCTCTCACTGTTTTTTTTTAAATATTTATTCGCGCAAAGCACAAAGCTATATTTAAGGTTACTTTTTCCGCGTCACTTCTTCACTCTATTTAAACTCCACACCCCCCACTCTTATTGTCTCTCTCCTCTCTCTCTCTCCCCTCTCTAATTCTCTCTCTACTTAATTAACTCTCCCCCTCTATCTTTTTTAGCCTTTCATTCCCTCACCCCTTTATCTGTTTCTCTTTCAAACTCCTTCATTCACTCTCTCTCCCCTTCTTTCTCTCTCTCTATCCCGCTCCACTCTTTATTCTATGTACACCCTTTCTCTCTCTTTCTCTCTCACCACCCTCTCTAATTGGGCATTATATCTTCACTCTATCTCTCACTCGGCAACACCACAGCATCACTCAGCGCAACCACAGCATCAATCAGAGCCAGCACAGCATCAATCAGAGCCAGCACAGCATCACTCAGCACCAACACAACATCTCTCAACGCCATCACAGCATCACTCAACGCCATCACAGCATCACTCAACGCCATCACAGCATCACTCAGTGCAACCACAGCATCACTCAGTGCAACCACAGCATCACTCAGCACAACCACAGCATTACTCAGCAAAACCACAGCATCACTTAGCGCCACAACAGCATCACTCAGCGCCACCACAACATCACTCCGCGCCACCACAGCATCACTCAGCACCACCATAGCTTTACTCAGCGACACCACATCATCACTCAGGGCCAACACTGCATCACTTAGCACCACCACAGGATCACTCGGCGCCACCACAGCATCACTCAGCGCCACCACAGCATCACTCAGCGCCACAACAGCATCACTCAGCGCCACCACAGCATCACTCAGCGCCACCACAGGATCACTCAGCGCCACCACAGCATCACTCAGCGCCACCACAGCATCACTCAGCGCCACCACAGCATCACTCCGCGCCACCACAGCATCACTCAGCGACGCCACAGCATCACTCAGCGCCGCCACAGCATCACTCAGCGCCGCTACAGCATCACTCAGCGCCGCCACAGCATCACTCAGCGCCAAGACAATATCACTCAGCACCACCACAGCATCACTCAGCGCCAAGACAATATCACTCAGCACCACCACAGCATCACTCAGCACCACAACAGTATCACTCAGCAACACCTGAGTATCATTCAGCATCACCTCAGCATCGTCTCCGCAACAGTCACCACCACCACCACTACCACCTCAGCATCACTCAGCACCACCTCAGCCTGCTCTCGGAATCTGGCATCTGTTGATTCTCCCCTAGCGTCTGGCCGCTGCTAGTGTTATAATACAGGTACTAGTTCCCAACCTTCACCCTCCGATTGTTTATGCCCCCTCAAAAAAAAGCTTTAACAAACAACCATTGCAATAGGCAGAAACAAGTTGCCAAGCATTGCAAGAACAAAAGAAAACTGAGGACATTTTTTATTGTAAATACTTTTTTTAATATGGTCGTTCAGTTTTACATAATGCCTTCTTGGTCATATATAAAATAACAAAAATGCTTCTGACACTTTTTTATTATAACTTTTCAGCATGCCGCACAGCAGCCACACTTCTCTACAGCACAGCTTGAAGACATTGGCAAAGTCAATAGCTCTGGCTAAACACCTATAAGGCCCCAAAGGCGAGACCTATTGGCTATGCCAATGCTTGTTGCTTTTGAGATTAAAACTATAAACATTTACTATTCGAGTGGACTTCAATAACAACTCTACGAATGCTCAGAACAACAACAAACATTGTTTTTTTTGTACAAACGTGTGCCCAGGACTTGGCTTTTCAGTAACTTGTGTGGGTTGACACCCACATATAAATACGGGGGTTATAGGGTAATTCCTCCGACCTGGTAGCACCGTGCAACACACACACACCACAATCACCATACGCACATACAGCAAGGCGCCACACTTCCTGGCATATCCAAAACCCTACCTTTAAAATACGTTCTTACTAAAAGTGATTACTCCCATTCATGTAGGCCTGTCCATCATCCTGCCTACCTTTTACGCTCCACCTCGTCCCTCTAAAGAAGAGGAGCAACTCCAGTGGTTGGACCCAGAAAGTGTGTTGACATTCTGCCTTGACCGCACAAAAGAGTTTTGGGTGGATGACCAACTCTTTGTGGGTATTTTGGAGCCCTGAAAGGGAAGGCGGTACAGACACACACCATCCCACAATGGATTGTGTTCTGTATCAAAATCTGCTAAGCACTGGCCGAGAAGCAACCTCCTTAGGGTGTTTGTGCGCTCATTTCACCAGAGCCAAGTCTGCAACCACTGCATTAGCACACAGAGTTCCGGTCCTGGACATCTGCCAAGCAGCAACATGGGCATCTCTGCACACGTTTACCAAGCACTACTGCCTGGACAGTCGGGTCCATAGCGATGGTCACTCTGCCCGTTCGATCCTGTAGGACTTTTTGGTGTGAAATTGTTTAGCAGACGCACCTCTGGGGAGGTATTGCTTGGTTACCTATTCTAAGGTAAGGAATCTGCGGCTAGAAGTCTCTATCAGATAAACAAGTTACTTACCTTTGGTAATGCCTTATTTGGTAGAGACTCTATCTAACTGCAGATTCCTTACCAACCCACCCATCCTCCCCACTCTGCGAACTGATTTCTAGGGATAGAGCTGTTTCCCGTTCAGGCTCCCTAGTTTTCCACACCAGTGGTCGGTGTTTTTCGTGGCTCCATGCTCCTGCCCTGAAAAGGCGTGAAAAGAAAGTGACATCAGCACGCTGGGGTGGCACCTATATAGGCACTGCGCACGTCACTTCTGGCGTGAACGACAGCGACTATGCCATGCGAAGCCGAATGTCGCCACCTATCGGTGTGCAGGGGTCCTGCTCACAAAAGTTCCCGACCCAGTTGACTCCTGGGGATAATTCTAAGGTAAGGAATCTGCGACTAGATGGAGTCTCTACCAAACTAGGCGTTACCAAAGGTAAGTAACTTGTTCATTTATGACATAGAATTACAGATGGGTAACAGTGAGTTACGGGGATGTTTTACACTGAGGGGTTCTGAGTAACATCAAATTGGCCTCTATGGTGTCACTCCGATCCCCAGGTGAAAAAACATCCCAGTAATTCACTTTTTACCTATCTATAATTTTATGTTAAGTATGGCCCCCACATCATCCGCCCTGCTTTAAACTACTACGCAGTGGCAGAGGCTTAATGGAGGAGCCATACATAACATGGCCACTGTTATGTATCCCTATCCCAAAGGTAAAAAAAAACTTACCTACCATCCTTGACCAACCCCTACCACCTTCCCTTCCTTCCTTCCCTCTCATGCAGCTGTACTTTCCGCTTTAAGGCAAAGCACGCAAGCAGTGCTGCTCTAAGAAGCTCTCTGAGAGCCATGTCAGCCTGGCCTGGAAGGCCTTTGTGACATAGCAACAGTGAGTAACAGGTTTTGGTATCAACTGTTACTACATCATAGCAGTGAGTTATGAGATCTAGAAACTGAAATAAACAATAGATGCTCTCTATGAGAGCCATACATAAGGAAAGGATTGAATGCAGAATCAAGCAAGATGTGGAGGTGGATCTGCAGCAGTAAACCTTAATGGTGGAATACATTCCTGGTGGTTCCAATAGGGTATCAGATTGTTTGATGAGATTAGTTCATCCCGATAGTCCGGATAATAGAGAAGAGAGTGATTCAGATGTGGAGAAGGTTTGTGTAGTCACAGAAGGGTGTGCAACAAAACAAGAATGGTAAGAGAAAGTTGATAAAGATCAGGTGCTGTTGGAAGTAATTGTTTGAAAAAAGGGTGTGATGTTGATGGAGACTAGTTGAGGTGACACTGTCCTTCTGGCATATAATACATGTGTTAGCAAACAATTATAGTATCTTATTTAGAGGGACTAGATTAGTTCCTCCCGCTGTGTTGTGAGACAAATTAAATATGTTGCCACACATGGGTTACCTAGGGTTGAGCAAGTACCAGGACCGATTAAGTTTAAGCTTTTGGTTGCCTGATAGGTATGAAAGAAACAGTTAGTTATAGATTCCTTACCTTAGAATTACCCCAGGCGTCAGACTGGATCCGGAAAGTTTTTTCGTCAGCAGTACCCCTGCGCGTCGGAAAGTGGCGTCGGTCGACTCCGCGTTCATCGCCTGCGTTGTGGTCGCCGGGATGACGTCGCGGTAGCTACTTAGACGCCGCCCTCACGCGCTGACGTCAGTTCTTTCTTTTTCCGCGCCAGCAAGCGCAGATCCGGGAAGAGCGGTACCTCCAGTCACTTTTTGACTGACTTTTTCTCGACTTTTGTCGACTTCGTTTTTTGAGTCCATCGACTCCTGGTGCACGAGGGATGCCCGGCTTCAAGGCTTGCGGTTCCTCTAACCGACTGATGTCAGTGACGGATCCGCACCGCGTGTGCCTCTACTGCCTGGAGCGCGACCATGACCCCAAGTCGTGCTCCGACTGCTGGACCATGGCCCCGAAGTCTTTGCGGGAGCGGTCCCGAAAGCTACTCGAGGCCCGGCAGTTGGCTCTGCGCCGTTCGAGGTCCCGGTCGCGTAGAAAGTCGAGGGACCGGTCGCGGAGCCAGCACCAAGTCTTCGCACTCGGGGTCAGGTAAGTTGAAGCACAAGAAGAAGTCGAAGAAGCATAGTCGCTCTTCGACTTCTCCCCGTGCGTCGGCCGACGCAACGAGGGATGCGGGTGAAATTCAATTTCTTCTCAACATATTGATAAATATGGAGGGGGAGAAAAACAGCAGGTTGACAAGGAAGCTCCAGCGACAAATGCAAAATGAACCAGTTACAATTATGGGAAAACTTCCACGAATGGGGTACCCCGAATCTGGATCTGTTTGCCACAGTGCAGAACAAAAAATATTGATTGATTGCAAGCAGGTTCCCACTGAAACACTCATGGGGGACGCATTCCAAATTATTTGGATAGGAATTTTTGCCTACACTTTCTCTTCATTTTTTATGGTTCTCAGAGTCCTGCACAAAATGAAACCGGAACCATGTTGTTTAAATCTGATAGCTCCGGCGTGGCCAAGACAGTATTTTTTTTAAAAACATATCTTTATTGACATTTTGCATTTAAACACTTTACTGTATACATATATAGCAGATTTTCCTAGTTACATATCTCTTCATTGTAACATTGGGTAACATTATATAAGGTTCATCCTTTTTCTTCAATCTTATTATTTTCTTGTATTTGTCAGAACATATTACACTTTTATAATCATGCCTTATAAACAGTTCAACAGTTCACAGTTTCTCACATGTCGGGATGAATCCTGTGTTCTCCAGTCCCTCTCTATGGGTCTGCTATCTACTCTAGATCAGGGTATATCCATGTATTTTATGAATGAGGAATCTATTTTACAAACCAAACTATCACTAGAACTAACAAATAAAAAAAGTATCCGCGTGGGGGTATCTGCCAATAAATGCTTCGAATGCGTAGGGAGGGTCCATCCAACCAATCCTGGCCTTACAAGGTTCTCGGGACTTTCCCTTTCCTTATGACTTATTATTATCTAGAGGTGACCACCTTTGCCATGTAAGCCTTCCTAATAATTCGAGTATTGTGCGGGGGTGTACTAATCACTCTAGTGTACTCCCACTTCCTCACTGTTTGTTTGTGTCCGGTTTTCTCATGACCTCAAGGCTTCTTGCCACTGGTCTGCTATAGAACTCTGCCGTACTCCCTTCGACTCCTCCCAGCTTAGCGCTCTGCCCTCTGCGCCGGCCCAGCTGATAAAATCTTGATTCCAGCTAGCAACCTGTGGTCCAATAGCGGACTTCCACGTTATTGCTATTTTCCTCTTAGCTAAACCCAAGGCTAAGTTTATTAGTCTATTCCCAACTTTCCGGGCATGTGGTTGTGGAAAGAGCCCCAACAAGCAAACTTCAACTGTAGGAGCCAACTCTCGCCCCAGTGCATCCTTGATCTTAGCTAGTATCTCTCCCCAATATGTCCGAAGGTGGGCACAGTCTCATGTCATGTGCACAAAGTCTGCATCAATGTGAGCACATCTCGGACACTTCCGCTGCTCCCCTCCATACGTGACATTAAGATGATGTGGCGTCATATAAGTCATGTGTATGAAGTTAAACTGCGTATATTTGAGGCGAGTATTCCGAGAAATCTTCTTAGGGGATCAAAGAATCTTACCCCATTCCACGTCGGTAAATTTTCTGCCCACCACTCTCTCCCATTTCCTCCATAATTCTCCCGTAGCCAAGACAGTATTGGTTCACAGAGCTGCTTCTCCTCCAGATCGACATCATCTTTCTTAATACAGTACAATGCAATACAAGTCTTTTGTAGAGGCCACCGCTGCCTCCGAAGAGGCGTTCCCAGTGCTAGTGAGAGTCATAAAAGGGAAGTTTGGAGAATTTTTCTGAAAATAGATTCAGAAGACCTGCAATGTAAGCTGAGAGGAAGAGCATTCCATAATTTAGATGCAAGAAAGACCAAAGATCTGCCACCTCTTCTAGTTCAGCGAATGCGGGGTAGTTGAAAAAGATTAAGATTGGTCAATTTCAAGGATCTGACTTGATAGTGGGGCTTGAATCTTAGATAGAGGGTACCTTTTTGCATGAAGACCCTGAAAGCAAAAATAAGAGCCTTAAATTGAATCCTCTTGGAGACAGGAAGCCAGTGGAGTTGGCTTAGGTAGGTTGACACCGGAACTCTTAGAGGAATCTTCAAGATTAAAAAAGCAGCAGAGTTTTGAACCATTTGTAGGCGTTGAATTAGGTATGCTGGCAGACCTAAATGCAAGCTATTGGCATTCTCCAATTTGGACGTAAGCAAGACATGGACAATCATCTTGCGAGAGTCCTCCAGGATGAGGTGGAGCATCCTCGTCAGTTACTTAAGTGTGACAAACAAGTAGCAGAGATCGCCCTGATTTGGGGTTCAAATGAAAGACTGGAGTCAAATTTCACTCCTAGGTTTCTAACTGTAGGAGCCGGAAGAGGAGGAGCAACTATTTCTGTCGGCCACCAGATCCTGCTGGGATCCGGGGATGCCTTAGCGCCAAAAAAGAGATTATAATTATTTTCTAAATTAAGCTTTAAGCAGCTTACATCCATTCATTCAACCACTGCCTTCAAGAAAAGCTTAAAGGAGCTCATCGTTAATGGCACATCTTCTTGAAAGGCCAAATGGAGCTGGGTGACATTGTAGGAGGCTGGCTTAGTATATGGTGCCCACTCTCAGGAGTGATGCTCCTTGCACTAATCCTGGCAACCCTTATAGTGATATTAGTGGTCTTTGATAACCATAGAACGCTTTAAAAGTGGTAGCTGTGAAGGAGCAGCCTTCAGGCTTATCTTGAAAAAGTGTAAAGCAGCTTGTTTTTCCACATTTAATCGACAGTGTAGATTAGATTAAAATGGACCGACCACACAGTGTTTGATTAAAATTTGTCTATTTATTACACAACACAATCAGTAACACACTGGTATATCTCCTACCCAGAGATATCAACGATACACCCCCCTCCAGTGATTGTAAATTGGACTTCCCGCTGAGCAGTCTCACAGACGGTGTTCAGAGGGTCTGTGCTCGGAGGTCTGTGTTCCCCGACCATCTGCAAAAGTTGCATCGGGAGGCATCGAAGTCCCGGGACGCCGTCAGGATCGGTTTGTGCTGTTGAGCGTCGCACCCAGACAGGATCACAGGTCAGACCCCGCTGCCGCCACTCAAATAGATCTCCCGTATTGGCCGTGCCGCCGCCAGCTGTAGGGTGACCAACTGGCATGGGTGCAAATTCAGGACAGTGAGTGTAAAAATTCAGGACAAAGGGTCAAAATTCAGGACAAAAATTCAGGACAGGAGGTCGAAATTCAGGACAAAAGGTAAGTTTTACAGACACATCAGAGGAGGTTGCGCAATAGTATATAAGTAAGAAAATAGACAACCACTTAAGTACAAGTGAAAATAAGTTTATATTAGGTTGAGCCAATTGTGCACTTCATGGTTTTTAGATCTCGCAGACATGCGTTGCAGCGCGCATGCGCTGCTCGCTCTGGGAGGCTTCTTGTAATCGAGTACATTTCAGAAGTGGACTTGAAGCCCCGCCCATCATTCCTATTGGCTTGTGTCATCCTTTATGCTAAACGCTGGCTTCCGATTCAAAATGAGGCTTCTTTGTTACCGCCTTGTCTCCTTCTCGGACGGCCCATCCAGACTGGAACTTTCACTTGCGGCGTTACACAGTCTCCTTCATTAGTCGGGACGCACTATACTTTTGTCACAATGCCAACAGCTTGTTTAAAATGCGCCTCGGGCGGGCTCTCTTACGGAGTTAGCCTGTGTGCTTTTGGTTTCATGTTTCATCATCGCGATGCGGGAAAAAAAACATTCCGTATCAGCTTCTCTTTACTGCAATCATTAAACACGAGCGGCCGGATCTTATCATTGATCGCTCAGGGATTATATTTGCAGCGCGGTCATTTGTTCTTAATGAGGGGTCAGCTTGCCCGACGCTTCAGCTCTACAACTGTAAAAAATAACTGGCTGGCTCCCTAAAATGCGCAAGCTTATCTGTAATGGAACCGAATGTTTATTTAAAAAATTTAATACCGAGCGCGGCGCCCTCTTCAGGGACACCGCGCTCGGGTTCGTTATTTGTGTGTGTACATTAGTCCAGCTTCGACCCAGGATTGTAATGTCGTCCTCCAATCCGGAGTCCGACAAGGAGCAAATTGGGGCCGCAACCAGCGCTCGGGCACGCCACGCGTGTTTAATGAGGGACAGACATAGGTGCAGGTTAACTAGCTTCCTCGGCCGTACGTGAACTGCCGTCACGTCCGGCCGGATGCCTCTTTCTTAACTTACTCACGTGGGCCGTGCGGACCACCCTCCATACTGCTCAAGGAGGGGCGAGCAGGCCCACTAAACTTCCCCGGGTACGGGAGACCCTCCTCGCCCCGCCCCTTCGCCGGTCAATCATCCTAATCCCAGCTTTTTATTATTTGACCTCCCTCGCCTTCGCATAATAAAGTTGTCTAGGTTCGGAGGCAAAGTAGAAGCAATCGGACACGCTTGGTTTATTTATTTAATTAATTTGGAGCGCGGTCCGCTCACTTTAGCGGCCGCGCTTGTTCCGCAGAGCTGTCTGTTTTCACAGGATAGAATTTCATGGCCGGAGTGTGTTCTATTTTGAGTTCCTAATGGTATGTAAAGATGGCGTGTGATTTCTTTCAGTGGTAAAACTCGCTGGTACTAAGCGGCGTCCTGCCTGGTGGTGCTTGCTCGATGTGCACAGGGTTTGTAAAAGAAGCGGCTTCTGACAGTTTTTTCTAGCACGAGTAGAAATCCTGTTCTCATCCGAGTAGCCTTCCATCTCTGGTAGAGCCTTCACGGCTGTGGACGAAACTGGATTCACGAGATTCAAATGGCGCTAACAAAACATTCTTCAGTCGTAATCCAGCCAATCTTTTTTTGTAATCCCCCAAAAACAAGCATTTGCAATGCTATAGGTCTCGCATTTACACGAGTTTAAGCTATTGGCATTGTAAATGACAATGCCTTTTATTTAAGTTTCAAAAACAAAAACAAAAATAAAAGGCATTGTTATTTGCAATGTCAATAGCTCAAACTCGCCTAAATGCGAGACCTATTGCATTGCAAATGCTTGTTCAATATGCGCGCACCTTTGAGCAAATTTGCAGGTCTTTTTGTGGTAACAAACCCGCCCCCACCACACCTTTCCAGTCTCCCAGGAAAACGCCTGATGCCCGGTCCGGCCTTGCAGCCACCCTCCAATGGTGCCCCTCATCTTCACAAAGACCCTCTCTCATGTGTATTTAATTTCTTTTATAGTGCTACTCATCCCAAGTAAGTAGGACAGGGTGTCCGAGTGTGTTACATCACACACATATTATATAGAGACAATGACTCATAAATGTAAAAGTCAATGTATAGGAAATGTTACTTAAGATAATGGGGGTTACAAGGTGTAATCTTTCTTTCATCCATCATTCAATCTTTCACCATTCATTCTTTCCTTCTATCTGTGTGCCCATCTATATCAATATTCAACCATTTGCAAACCTATCCATTATCTATCCTTCCATCCATCCATCATTCCACTCATCTATCCCTCCATCCACCCTTTCACTCATCCATCACTCCATTCCTCCTTTCACCCTACCCATTCGTACACTCATCCATCCATTCACTCATCCATCCAGCCATTTAACCTTTCACCGATCCAGCCATCCTATCACTTACTCATTCATCCACCCAGTCACTCATCCTACCACCCAATCAGTCATCCATCCATCCTCCCTTTCTCTCTCCATCCCCCTTTAACTTAGTCATCCATCCTTCCACCCATCCACTCATGAATCCATCCATTGACCCTATCACTCATCCATCCTTTCACTCATCCATCCATCCTTTCTCTCATCCATCCACCCTTTCACTCCTTCACTCCTCTATCCACCCTTTTGTCATTTACCCTACCTTTCACTCACTCATCCAGCCTTACATCCACCCTTTCACTCATCCATCCATCCATTCATCCTTTCACTTATCAATTCACCAATCCTCCCATCAGTTCACTCATCCATCCATTCACTCACCTATCATCCACCCTTTCACTCATCCATCCATTTACCCGTCCATCTACCCTTCCACCCATACATCCATGTATTTACCTTCTCTCATCGATCCGTCCACTCACTCATCCGTCCATCCTTTCTCTCATTATCCATCCATTCACCCTTTGTATTCATCCATTCACCCTTTTTATTCATCCATTCACCCTTTCACTATTCCATCCAGCCATCCCTTCACTTACTCACTTTTTCACATTAATTATGAGCTCGGCCTTTGTCTGCAGAGTTGCAGACAGAAGAGGCCCATCAAGGACTTCACCCCTGCTATAGTTCCTAAAGCAAGAGGTGGGGCGGGGGGGGAGGGGGAGGACTCACTATGCCCCTGTACATAGGAAATGTGAAAAAGTGGAAGTCATGAGTCATGCATGAAGCACAGTGCCACTGACACATGGTGTTGTTTCCAGGGTTTTAAGTGGGATGAAAAAACTGGGGGTCTCTCCAAAGGGGGTGTTCGATGTAATTAAGGGCATGACTTAAAACACCTAAGCTAAAAATCTGTGCTTAGCATAGTGTGCCGCCCGACTGGTAATTTGCTGCTTCTTTCATTGCATCCAGATATATAACACAACAAGTTGCGAAACATCTACAAGCCAGAACTATTGGCTTTGTCAATGGTTGTCAGTTGCATAAAATAAAAAAGCAGCAACCATGGCTTTGTTGAATATAACACTGAAAATGCGTCCGTTTTAAAACGATGAGACAGTGAAAGACCCATAACCCTTTTTTTTCAACTTGTTTCACCTCCTTCTTTTCATGAACTGGATTCTCGTGTAGCAGCATTGGCGTTTTTGTGCATTTCACCACCTGACTGAATGCCCTGCCTTAGACCGAAGCTGCAGGAGACCACCACATGCATTAAGAGCACAGACTGTCCCATTGTCATTCTGTATGTGGCAATCAGCCCCATACAGAATGACAATGGGCGGATGGGGCTTGTCTTGCGCTCAGAGGCTGAGTGCATGGCGGCCCCATCAGGGAGCTGACGCTTCTGGCAGGGGAACAGTGATGTTCCCCAATGCCTAAAATTACGGACAAAAGGCGTCCGTAAAAGGGATCGTCACGGACAACGGACATGAGGTCCAAATTACGGACGGTCCGTGAAATTTACGGACGGTTGGTCACCCTACCCAGCTGCCGTGCAGCTGTTTCGGAAGATCGACGGCACGGCCGCAGAATCTGGGGGAGGGACACACGGGGGGCATTTATTAAATGCTAGTTGGTGGTCCTGGGTCGCTGGCTGCTTGCTGCTGACTGCGGTCGGCGTGGATTCAGCGGACCCGGTTTTGAAGCGATTTACCGGCTTGAAGCAGGATCGGCCATCGGGCAGCCCCTCACATCCCTCGGCTGTGATCCGGAGCTGCGGGCAGGTGAGAATCGGAGAGGCAGCTGGCCACGGATTGCAACTAATAAGCAGAGCTTCATCAAGCTCAGACTGGACTGGGTCCTGCACAAGCGGCCGCACTGCTGTTGCTGGTGGGCCGCGGGGGCTCTCTGTGTAATATGTTGGATGGTCCGTCGGCCTGGCAGAAGTGCTGTTTGTCCTGGGGTTGGTGGCTTGGCTGCAGGGCCGGCGCTAGGCATGGGCAGCGTGGGCAGCTGCCCAGGGCCCCGCGCCTGCTCGCAGCTGTGGGGCCTCGCACCTTTAAAGATTCCAGAGTATCGAGGCCCAGGGGGCCCCATAAGAGTTTATATTTTTTCTTTATTTGCTCAATCTCCCCTGCCTCTGTGGGCCTAATGGCTGCATCTGCATGTTGATGACAGCAATTAGACAGTTATTTACAGTGCCCTTACGTGTGAATGTGCGCCCTGAAGAGCAGAATATCCTGCAGGGCGCAAAGCAAAAGACAGAATGGCTGCGCATCACAATGGAAACTGCTCACCTAGGACAAGTGGAAAGGGAGCAGAGAGGCGAATAAAATGGGTAAGACAAACGGAATAAAGTGTGTGTGTGGTGGGGGGGGTGCAGATAGGTGCGAGTACGGCAGTGAGCAGAGGAGCAGAATCAGCAAGTAAAAGGAGCAGGGTCTAAAGTGTGCTGGGTCAATCAAGTCTTAGACCCGGTAGTAAATTAATATGGACATTGAAAAGGGGCCCTATATTCATGTCCTTAACTTTGCCCTCACCCTCAGTGTGAAAAAACAAATCTTAACTCTGCAGCAGTGCCACCCTTCGCTGCCTTTAATGTAACTTCAACGAGACTCGTTATAGTTCTTTCATAGTCACATCATGTCAGAACTGGAGCATTTCCAATATTATATACAAGGAAGCCGTAGATGTTGCTTATTCATCTCATACAACTAATAACCACTGACCAAGCCAATAGAACTGGCCTGTTGTAGGTGTAATTTTACTTGTTGTAATATTTATCTGGAGGCAATGACAGAAGCAGCAAAATACCAGTAGGGCGGCACACTATGCTAAGCACAGATTTATATAGCTTACATGTTTTTAAGCCACACCCTTAATTATATTAGCCATGCCCCTTTGAAAGACCCCCCCCCAGTTTTTTCATCCCACTTAAAGCCCTGCTGTCAGGTCAGTATGTAGGCCGTTTTTTAGCTAGTTGTTGACCTGCTTTATGGTCAGGTGAGCCGGTTTTTACTGTTGATTTTTATGATATTAAAGCAAACATTGCCTGCAGCAAACTCAAATCAGTGCAGTCTTCCATACCTTACAAAAAACGTATACAGCGTGTCTTTACAAGTTTTAGACTGCCCTAGTTTGCAAACATGGGACCCTTATCTAGCTAAATAACTCACTAATGAGGGCCCCTTTTATTTTGGTACAGGGGCCTATTTTCTGTCCCAGTCTGATGCTGCATGTTAGGCAGGGCCACTGGAATTATGCGATTGTGCAGCAGCGGCAATTTCTGCATAATTATGCATTTGACGCATTTGCCACATAATCCATCATCTGCTGCATAATCTACAGATTTTAACAACAAAATTGCTTTCTATCTCAAACAGTTCAAAAGTTACAAAAATGCAGCGACGCGTCTTGCCGCATGTGGGAAGGCCCTTTGAAAAGCTGGAATTGGCAACTTTCTGTTTCCCACTGCTAAATTTGGGTGTTAAATTGGTACTAATTGGGTGCAACCAGTGCCCAAACAGTGTTACCAAGTTTACAAATGGCAAAAAAAATGTAGTAATACTATTTCAAAATGTGCTGGATTATGCAGCATAATTTGTCTTTTCTTGCCACGTAATTTACTCACCCTGCCACATAATTTAGCCCTCTCCTGCCGCATACTTCCAATGGTCCTGATGTTAGGGTAATCCATGGCAGTGATTTTGTTCCTGTGTATATTTCCCATTCTTTACTTAATCTTGCATTCATCAAGAGTGGTAGCTATTTCCAGCATGTGTGTTTCTGTATTTCATTTCACAGCATATTACTCTTGGATGATGCACCCTTTGTATTGAGTCGCCTCCAGGTGTTTATAACAGGCTACAGTTGAGCACTCTGGAGTTGAGGATGCAGGCAGTACAACTTTCACACTGTGTGCCTGTCTGTGGGTCAAAAAGGTGTTCAGATTACATGATCATTCAAAATATGGCCTCTCTGCAGAACACAAAGCGCAATGTTCCTGCATTCCAGTTGTGATTCTATGCAAATGTGTGTGAAGGAGCTACATATTGGTCAAAACAACAAGGTGAAAGAAAAATAATTTATTGCTGTTACTCATTTAGCTTAAACAGCTAACAACCATTGACAAAACCCAGTCGCAGCCGGCATAACTCGCGGGGGTGGGGGTTACGCAGGGGGGGTAATTTTAATAATTAAAAAAAATAACTTTCCTTAGCCGGCCCGATCCAATCCCGCCTCGTCTCTGCTTAGGGGCCTCACATGTTCCTATTCTGCCCGGGGCCCCACATATCCTAGGACCGGCCCTGCTTGGCTGCATAGGTGACTAGTTTCCGCTCCTGGGGTTGTTGCCGGCTTCCTGCTCGGTAGGGAATCGGACATGTCCCCCAGGTTGCCTCTGCTGTGACCCACGTAGGCTGCCTATGAGGGGAGAAGCAGCCTCTGCTTGGATTTGGGAGCGTAGCACCGCCGTGCTACAGGGATGCTCGATGGTGGGGTCGGACAACTCCTAGGCTGTTTCGAATTCAGGAGCCGCGTCATGTTTGGGGAGCCACAAGCCTCTCGACTTGTGATCAGCTGAGAGGGGGGCCGAGGGCCTACGTGGATCTTCCTAATCCCAAATTGTAGCCCCCACCTTTCTCACTGGGTGTGTTGGAGCGGTACCACCGTGCAATCTGTAATCTGACTCAGCCATTTTGCGTCCAAATCCCCTTAATCTCCCTCCACCAATTGGCTACCATCTTCTCTTCCTCTCGTCCTCCACTGCATTGTTTCACGCACCATAGGCAGTTGTCTCTTGTTTAAACCTTGAGCACCACCTTGTGGCCACAAAAAGTATCTGAATGCTAGCTAGTTATTTATACTGCAGGTGATTGGTGCTACAATGCCTGTTTTTGAGGGTGGAAATTTTGAATCTCTACAGCATCTTTCGTGCTCCTTGCGATGAATACCACACTGTCTTAGCTCAATTTCATATTTATCAGACAAACTGAGTTTTGGGCTCCTAGGTGAGCATCCTAGTTTGTGTATCCTTGTCATACATTTTATGTAGTACCGTTTCAGCTGTAAACCAGTCACACAAATGTCGATTTCCATGCTACCCCACAAACCTCTTGACACGGCTCTGGTCAGATATGGTCCTTACTCATGGTCTATCAATTATCCTTCTAATATCTCAAAAAATGCAAAAAAGAACATCAAACACAAATTAATGAAACAACACCCGGAAACTTTAATTGCAGATACCTTCCACAATTTGTCCAACAGCACCACGAAAACTAACTTTGTCTTCTATTCCAAACGACCTGCAAAATAGAAAAACATCTTCCTGCTCCTACTACAAGTGTCCAAGACTATCAAGATACCCTATGGAACTAAACAGGAATCATTCTTCTACAAGCGACCGACCCTCACCTCTCCCTATTCGATCAACACTTTCGGTCATTTTTCAATTCTTTCACTCCTCAGGGAGATCTGTTCCTTTTGCCTCCATCCCCCCAACCCCTGACACGCTCACCTAAACCGTCCCACCTTCTTCCCTCTTCAAATTCACCATCCAGCCCGAAGCCACCCATGGATTCAACTAGCAACCTTACTTCCCCCATAGACACACTCTGCACACAAACGCTCAGTGGAGGGTCCTTACCTTTGTCCACCCCAACCAGCAATATCCCGGTAGCAAATCGCAACGTTGGACTCCGCAAATCTAGTTGCTTGTGCCTCATCGCTAGACCAACCTCTCCTGACCCTTACGCAACCAACTGGATCGTGCAAAAAATAGACCCAGGGAACTCTTTAACATTGTGAAAAGACAAACCACGTCTGACCCCCCCCTTGCTTTAACCGCCACAAATGAACGATGTGAAGAAACTGCTTGCTTTTTCTCTGACAAAGTCACCATAATTGAACAATCCTTCTTGCAAGTCTCCTCTCTGTCCTCCGTCCTTACCTCCCTCTCCGACCCACCTCCACTCACGACAGCCCCTCCTTCTGTTCTCATTGCTGGCCAAACGACCCCTATACGTACTAATGGATACCTTAATCATTCCAAACTGAAAAACAACTCCAACTAGTCTGACTTCAATCCCTTGTCGGAAAAGGAAGTCTTCAAAATAATCAGGAATCTAAAGCCTTCGGTCCACACAAATGACCCCCTCCCATCCATGATGGTGAAAACCTCAACCACATCATTGCCCCGTTTTGGACTCTAATCATCAACACATCTCTCACCACGGGCTGTGTTCTGATCTCTCTCCAACGAGGACAAATCACACCCATTTCCAAAAATCCCAGGGCTGACCCTAATGATCTCAACAACCTCAGACCTATCTCAAACCTCCCGTTCCTAGCCAAGGCGTTGGAGAAATGTGTCTTACAGCAACTTAATCATCATATACGAAAATTCACCCTTCTAGACACTTTCCAATCTGGTTTCAGAAAAGGCTGCAGTACTGAAACGGCCATGCTCAATATATCTGATGACATTCACAGATCCCTAGACGAGACGCTTGCCTACTTATCCTTCTTGACCTATCGGCGGCGTTCGATACTGTTAATCACCGAGGCCTACTTGAATCTCTGAGGTGTCGCTTCGGCATCAATGGCACCGTCTTAAAATGGTTCACATCTTACCTACAACACCGTTTGCAACAAATCAAAATCAACTCATGTCTATCTAAACCCACACAGGTCAATCTAGGAGTGCCGCAGGGCTCCATTCTATCCCCCTCCCTTTTTAATCTCTTCAATGAACCCCTGACGGTCATCTTGAAACAGGCAGGGATCAAATATCACCTATATGCTGATGACACGCAACTTTCCTACAAAATCAAATCACCCAATGATATTCAACATCTTAACGCCACACTGATCGAGTTACAATCCTGGTTTTGCTCTAATCACCTAAAGCTAAACCCCATCAAAACTGAAGTAATTCTATTCTCCCCCAAATGCAGCCACCTTCCAATCCACGAATGGCTCAACAACCTAAATGCCTTAAATTGCTCTTTCACTATATCCAACTCTGCAAAGTCCCTTGGTTTCTTTCTGGACAAAAACCTGTCAATGAAAGAACACATCAAAAATTCAGCAAAAGGAGCGCTTTACGCACTAAAACAATTAAGAAAATTAAACCTTTCATCCCGCCGATGATTTCAAGACTGTGGTGCAATCCTTGGTCCTTACCAAACTAGACTATGGTAATGCCATTCTCACTGGGATGCTGAAATCTCACCTTGCCCCCCTTAGATCAGTTCTTAACTTGGCAGCCCGGCTCATTTCAGCTCAAACGATTTGAACACATCACTCCTGGCCTCAAGAGCCTAAACTGGCTTCCCATCGAAGGAAGATGTACTTACAAGACTGCCTGCATCATCCACAAAGCACTTCACTCACACACTCCCAAATACCTTGAAAACAAGCTAATGAAAGCTGGGTCTACCAGATCTTTGAGAAGCTCTAACGCTCTTTTACTCATATCTCCCAATCTAAAAAAATCAGCAACCAAGTCTCGCTCTTTTTCCGGAAATGCTCCGAGCATTTGAAACTCTTTACCTTGTGACCTTTGATGCAACCCCTCCTTCCCTAACTTCAAAAGAAATCTGAAACAACTCCTCCTCAACAAATACTTTAACTCCTAGATTATTGACCTTGATTAATTATCGCGTGTACAGATCTAGTCCCGACGACCATAGGCTGTTTATCTGTTTTATGCTGTCTATTAGATCCTCTCGAATTGCTTCTCTTGTTTTTGGTACTGCTTTTATCTCTTTGATGTTTACTATTTTCTATTTTGAATTCTCACCTTGTTTGTGTTCACATGTCGGTTTTACTTTATTTTCTGGTCACGATTTGTAAAGCGCTCTGATACCTTCGGGTCTAGCAAGTGCTATATAAAACTTAGAAATAAATAAACTTATAAATAAGTAAGTAGCACAAATATACACTGGTCTCCAGGGGTAGACCAAACCATATACTGAGAAAGTGGAATGTGAACTGCAAAGACGAACTGGACTTGGACAAGAAGACTAAGAGGAGCTGGGGATACAAGGAACCACCCCAAGGTAAGTACTCAGGAACCCCATGGAGGCTGTGTGCAGAGTGGAAATACAGCTGCGTGCCCAATGGAAGTCAATGGAGAATTTGTGGTTGCAGTTTTAAAGAAGGAGGACCCTTCCCAGAGGACCCCGAAGAAACCCTTTGAAAGACAGAAGGTTGGAGAGCCACCCCACCCGTGGATGCCCCAAGAACTAGGTTACTTGCACCAGGAAAGCCGGATGCATCGGAGTGAAGTGAAGTCGGAACCTGCCGTAGACGACAATGGGAGGCTTAGAAGAAGATGCCTCTGGAGAAGCCTGTGAAGGGTCCGGTGGAATCCAAGGGTGGATTTGTGAAGAGGAGAACCTGCAAGCAGAGGGGACAAAGTCTATGCCACTCAGAGGTGACCAGGAGGCATGGAAGCCACAAGGCCCACCGATGTCGAAATGTTCAGGAGTGAAGACGGTGACTTTGTCGCTGCAGCTGTGAGGACCAGGCGACGCTGAGGAAGACCAGGAGCTGTGCACTAGCTGTCCCACATCGGATGTCTGTGTCTTGGTGGTCGATTTCTGATGGGAGCACCAACAAGCCTTGGTAGCCGCAGCTGGCATGGAGAGCGAAAAGATGCAAAAGTTGGGACCACCAAGGTCCAAGGGACTCACCAAGTACAGGAGAGTCAAAGCAGGCCCCAAGCAAGCAGGGGAACCCACTGAAGCAAAGGAAGACCCTCTAATGGACCAACAGGCCGAAGGCACAGGAGTCACAAGTGGACCTCAGGCAGCTCACCAAAGTTGAAGGCCCACAGTGCAGAGGATGCAGGGAGGACGCTGATCTTCGAGGGATGAAGTGCTGGAGGATGGAGATTCTTGTAGCCCGAAGATCTCTGGAGTGCTGAACCAACAAGCCTTGGCAACGGCAAGTCAATGCGGTGCACAGAGCTTTGGCCCAGCGGCTGCGACGAGGGATAATGTCCTTAAAATTACAGAGAAGACAGGTCAGGCCTCTCGGGAGCTGCAGAACCACCACCTGTGTTGCTAGGCCTCAGGAAGTCTGTAGGACGACAGGAGCAGCAGACCGGTCAGCTTTTTTGCGGTGCCTGCAGATGCAGGCGAGTGACTCCTTCACTCCAAGTGAGATTACTTCGGATTTCCTTGATGCCCACAGGCCTTCTGGAGAACTTGGATGAAGCACAGTCACAGACGACACATTGAGCAGCTAGATCAGGAGCAGCAGGAGTCTTCCTTGATGCAGTCTTGGTTCCATTCGCAGTCCAACGAAGTCCAAGTGTCCAGATGGTCGAAGGGTGTCTTGGTTTCAGAGGTGAGTTTTGTTCCATGACAAATCTAAGGATCCATCCACAGGGGAGCCCTTGGGTACCCTAGGTAAAGGGTTGGAATGAGTCGGGGTCCCTCCCAGAGAAGGGGCTGGACAGAGGGGAGGATACTCCCCTGTCCTTTGTCCAGTTTCGCGCCAAACAGGAACCAAGGGTTCCTGAACTGGCTCAAACTGGAGTACGCAAGGAGGGCACTAAATGTGCCCTTCAAAGCAGTCTGGGGGCGCTGGAAAGCGCCCCAGCCCAATACACTAAGTCTTGTCTGGGAGGTGGTCACACCTCCCTTTGACAGGAAACCTATTGTTCTACCTTCCTCTGCTCAAGCTCCGCTCAGCAGCAGAAGGGCCGAATGGTGTCTGTGGTCGGCAGCAGCACTAGCTTGCTGGCAGACACTGAAAGGCTGTTACTGGGAGTACAGGGTGGTCCCCTAAGGAGACCCCACCCAGTACATGCTTTTATACTTCCTGCACCGGAATCGGAGTTGGGGTATGATTCTAACATGTTTGATACCAAACATGACTATGTTCGGTGCAGCCATTATATAGTTAGATATCATGTAATGACTGATGTCCACTATATACCTTAAAATGGCTGACCGCACTTACAAAACCTATTGTTCTACCTTCTCCTGCTCGAGCTCAGCTCAGTAGCAGGAGGGCAGAATCGTGTCAGTGGTTGGCAGCAGCACTAGCTGGCTGGCAGACCCTGAAAGGCTGTTACCGGGAATACTGGGAGCTTCCCAGAGGAGCCTCCCATAGCATGGAATCGTACCTCCAACACCGGTAATGATTCCAACATGTTTGATACCAAACATGCACAGGTTCGGCACAGCAACTTTATAGTTAGCCATCGCGTAATGACGGATGGCCACTATGTGTATCAAAATGGCTAACCTCACTTACAAAGCCTGGAGAATCGACTCCAGGGTTTGTAGCGGTGTCCTGCTCATGCAGGAGCACCCTCACACTTATAACCAAGCCCCCTGCCCTCAGCACTGAAGAGCCTGCCATAGGGGTGACTTATAGGTTTTAAGTGCAGTGACCTCAGATATAAGGAAACGTATGTGAGAAGTTCGCCTGGCATATGCTGTCCACTAGTTATAGTGGGCACCTTGCACCATTCCAAACGACCTTTATTGATGATAGGTTTAAAGACAATCTTTATTGAAAGCTATCCTAGTGGTAGCTATGGAGAGCAGCCTTATAATCTCATGAATGACCAAATGAAAGGAGAACCACACCAGGTATATATATAAAATATATGTATTTATTACTAAACACTACCCAATAGTCTCTTTATGAGGCTAGAGGTCAAAGTACACAAGTTACAATCAAATAGCACAGTAATGTAGCACAATATACAATTAGCCCTAGGGGCGTACCAAACCATATATTAAGAAAGTGGTATAAGAACCACGACTTAAGTAGACACAAGGCCTAGAGCCTGTAGAATCGCTGGGACCCCAAGGAACCACCCAAGGTAGTGACACAGGGGACCCACGGGGGCTGTGTGCAGTGTGTGAACACAGCCGCGAGCTCCGTTAAAGTCTATGGGAAAGTCGCGGTAAGAGTTTTAGAGTTTAAGGACACTTAGAAATGGACTAGGACCAAACCCTCTTGGACTTAGACAGTTGTAGGGGTAACACCCACGGGAGCACCGGAGTACTTGAGTTACCTCACCCAGGGAAGCCGGGTGCATAGGTGTCGAATGGTGTCGGGTCGCGTCGTCGATTTCAATGGCAGCCTGCCACGAAGTGCTGCTGCCGGGAAGATGCGAAGTGTCCGAAGGGATCCAAGCCTGGATCGGAGATGAGAAGAACCTGAAAGCAGAGGGGACAGAGTCTGGGTCACTTGCCAGTGACCAGGGGCACGATAGTCGAATGCCCACCGATGTCGGGTGCTTCAGGTGAGAGGTGAAGCTTGACTCTTCAGCCACGAGGACCAGGAGGCGTCGACGACGACCAGGAGCTGGATTCGAGCTGTCCCACGAAGGATGTCGAGTGCTGCAGCGTTGGTGTCTGGATTGAACACAACAAGCCTTGGCAACAGCAACCCACGCAGAAAGGAGAAAGATGCTTCGGTGCAGACCAGCAAGGTCTGAGGAACTCACCACTCGGTGGGGAGTTGGGGCACGTCTGGAGCAACCAGAAACGCCCAAAGAAAATCAGAGTTGCCTTCACAGGGACCCACCAGCCGACGGACCAGGGATCGCGAAGGAGCCTCGAGCGGAAATGCAAGAAGCGGGCCCACGGAACACTCGTGGAGTGTAGGCTCACAATCTTCGATGCAAATGGTGCTCGGGGCCTGGGCTACAAGTAACCCAAAGCAGGACTTCAAGAGTCGTCGAGAAGTCGATGCACTAGCAAATGTGCACGGTGTCCAGGGGTTCCGGTTCCACGTCACTCGTGAGGGCTGCGGGTCTCAGCTTTGCTGGGGACTCGGGTCGGCCTCTGAGAAGTCTGGATAACCTCTTCCTGGGCTGCAAGTACTTCGGAGTCCGGCGGGAGCTTCGGAGATGCAGACCGGCAAATGCTTCGTTGGTGCCTGCCAAGCAGGGGAGTCGTACCTTGACCCCAAGGGAGATTTCTTCAGTCCTCTAGTCTTGAGTAGAGCGTCGAAGTTCCAGGATTCAGCTGCAGAGTTTCGTCCAGGGATATCTAAAGTCCTGTTGCCAGGGGTTCCTTACTTATACCTAAGAAAGGGGTTGGACTAACTCTGTGGACCCACCTATGGGAGGGTTTGGAAAGAGGGGTGGCTACACCCATTTCCTTTGTCCAGTTTCGCGCCAGAGCAGGGGCTGGCAGCCCCTGCAACCGGTTTGAACTGGGGTATGCACGAGGACACCAAATGTGCCCCCAGTGCAGGACTTCAAAGCTCTCCTGGAGTGCACCCACCCAGCCCTAATCCACTAAGGCCTGTCTGGGAGGTGGTAACACCTCCCTGAGACAGGAAACCTATTGTCCAGGCCTCCCCTGCCGGAGTTTCGGTCAGCAGCAGGAGGCCAGACTCGTGTCTGTGGCTGCAGCATCCATTTTGTGATGCCAGGGCTCTGTTTAGCTGGTACCGGGCATACCGGTGCTGTCATTCCTTTCCCTCTAGAAGGGTGGGATCATACTCCCACACCAGTTACTGGTGTGGGGGTATGATTCCAAGGTGTTTGACACCAAACACAACATGTTTCCGTGCAGCCATCCCTAAGTTAGCATTTACCGCGAGGATATAATGCTCTTAAGAGTATATGGTCAGGCTGCACCACAGACAACCCCGGAGAGGAGATTCCGAGGGCTGCAGAGGGGCTCTGCTCATGCATGGGCACCCTCTCACATATAACCAAGCACCCTGCCTTCAGGATTGATAAGGCCTGCCATAGGGGTGACTGATAGGTTTCTATGTGCAGTGATAGGGGAGATATAGTGAACCTATATCTCTGCAAGGGGTGCATGCACCACCTCACTCAGGCTGCAGTAGCAGTCCTGTGGTGTCATTTTGGATGGTCTTCCAGGGGTGGCACAATACATGCTTCAGCCCCTGGTAGGCCTCCGGGGTACCTATGCCCTGGGTACATAGTATACCATATACTAGGGACTTATAAGGGCACCCCAGAATCCAATCTGAAGTGTACTTAAGGTACATGGAATCAATTTAGAGAGGAAGCAGCTAGGCTGGGGTCCTGGATAGCAGGACCCCAGCCAGACTAAAGTCGAAAAACAGTGAGACATCAGCAAAAAGTGGGGGTAACCATAAGAGGCAGATCCTACGCTCCTACAACGTATATCTGTGGGGCCAGTGAAAGTGATGGACAAACCTGTCCCAAGTCTTGCTTTTCCCAAGATGTCCTGCAAGGGGAATGTCGTGTGCTAGGGTCAATAGGAAACCCCATAACTTCTGAGGTATGACCAACCTCCTGGTGGCACCAGGCTTGGGGTCCCTACTTTCAGAAAACAGGAGCCCATCTTCCCAATAAGTCCTATGGGACCCACTGACATACTCTGCTTCCTCAGTAGCAGCTTGCTGTCTGAGCTGTTCAAGAGAGCGTCAGGTTTTCTTCTCCAGACTCAAGTCTGCCGTGGATGGCCCAAGTTCCTCTGGGACAGTTCCTTCACAGGGGCTGAGGTCATCTCCCTCAGGAGACTGATTCTCACTGGGAGTCTGAGAGGAGGATACATCTTTACCCTTCCTGTTCCTTATCCTGGGAGCTGGCTGGTCCATTCTTCCAGGATCCAGGGCTCCCTCAGTGCCTAACTTCTTGGCTTGTGCACTAGTGACAGCAAAGACACTGGCTGAAATTTTCATCATTTCTGCATGAGTCCTGAACTCCACTTCAGACCAGGCTGAAGTTTCCAAATCATTACACAGTAGACAGTCCACAGGTAAGTCTGAGGATACCACAACTCTCTTTGGGCCAGTTACCTCTCCCCAGCTGACATTGACAACTGCCATGGAATGATCTGTCCTAACATTGCTAGCATTGGTCACTTGGTAAATCTGACCAAGTGGAATCTTCTCAGGAGACTTAAATTTCTCTGTCACCATAGTGACACTTGAACCTGTGTTCCTGTAAGCCACAACTTCCTGAACATTGATGAGAGGCTATTGTCTGTATTTGCCCAAGTTAGTGGGACTTACAATAGGGGTGGCAAGCTCAGTGCCACCATCACAAACTAAAACAGCGTGAGTGGGTGTCCTGACTAGGCCAGAACCTATTTCAGCACCCAGGGTTAACCCAGCTAAACTCATGTAGCACTACTACTACCAGTGCTATTGCTAGGGGCACTAGGAGGTTTAGGAGTAGAGGTAGCAGTATTGGTGCTAGATTTAGGGCAATTGGCATCCTTTGCCCTCTGGCCTTTTTCCTTACACAAATAGTACCAAGGATTCTTGTTAGAAGAGGAAGATGATTGGGACCCACCCCCAGAGGAAGATTTTTGGGGGCATTCGAAAGGCTCTTTCTTCTCTTTTGATTTCTCCCCACCTTTCTCTTGGGCCTTAGAAGAATCTTGCTTCTTCTTGTTATCACCACCATGAGACTTCTGTTTCACCCTGGTGCTGACCCACTTGTCTGCCTTCTTTCCCAATTCTTGGGGAGAGGTCAGATCCGAGTCCACCAGGTACTGGTGCAGTTGCTGATTTTGACAGTTATTAAGGATGTGCTCCTTCACTAGTGAATTGTACAGTCCTTCATAATCATGCACATTACTTCCATGAAGCCAGCCTTCCAGAGCCTTAATAGCACTATCTACAAAATCTACCCAGTCTTGGATATGTGCCTTCTGTGTGTCCCTAAACTTACTCCTGTATTGCTCAGTTGTTAACCCAAACCCATCTATGAGGGCAATCTTCAAGACTTTGTAATTATCTGAATCTTCTTCCTTTACAGTCAAGAGTCTGTCTCTGCCTTTGTTAGCAAAGGTGAGCCACAGGATAGCTGCCCACTGCCCTTGAGGAACCTTCTGAACTTTACAGACCCTCTCAAAAGCAGTAATCCATTTATGGATGTCCTCACCCTCCTGGTAAGGGACTATCCTGCTCAAGTTTGTAGTGTCAAAGGAGTGTTCTCTAACTCTAGGTTCACTAGTGCTGCCACCATGGTATTCTAATCCCCAATTATTCCTAGCCCTCTGAACTTCTCGGGTCTCTGTATCTAGGGCCAACTGCTCTTTCTTCATTCTGAGCTTGGCTCTCTCAAGTTTGAGTAGGTGGTATTCCCTTTCTAAGGAGTCCTCCCTCTTGCTAGAGATGGTAGTCCCTATTGAAGTGACAGAGGAGGTTGAATTAACTGAGGAGGACCTGGACCTCACCTAAACCCTTAGTACCCTCCCAGGAGGAATAAAGGGGGCTCTGTGTCACTAGAACGATTCCCTGGGAGACTAGGGTTCTCCAGTAAGGGGTCTTCAGACTCCTCCTGGACATGCTCAGAAGCAGAGTCATGGGTGTTGGACACCCCTGGCTCATCTTCTGGAGCATCAACACCCATAACTAAGACATCCTGCCCATCTAAACCATCAGGATTCTGGAGGTCATCCTGCAGGAGCATCTCTAAGATATGATCTTTGTTAGGGTTGATACTTGTCTTAAGTTTCATAGATGCACACAAGGTCCTAAGTTCCTGGAACTTAAGACCACTGTACCTAGAGGGTTGAGCCCCACTGGGGTCACCAACCTGAGATATGGCACTAGATGTAGCAGGGTGCAATGCACCTACCTACCCTAGTGAACTAAACTTCCAAAGATCGGAGAAAGGGTTGTGCTTAGACCCTTGACAGCCAATCCAAAATGTTCAGTAGAACTTACTTGATAAAAGTATTTTATATCTGCCTACCTAGTGATGGTTTTTCATGTAACCTTCACTTTGATTAAGTAGTAAAACAGTGCAAGCTTTAATCCCAACCGCTGCACACCAATGTAGAAGGCTAGCTTAGTATATGGTGTACACTCTTAGGAGTGATGCACCTTGCACTAATCCAGGCAACCCTTATGGTGATTTTAGCAGTCTTTGATAACCGTAGAAGGCTCTCAAAGTGGTAGCTGTGGAGAGCAGCCTTCAAGCTTATATTGAAGGAGTGTAAAGCAGCTTGTCTTACCACATTTAATCGACAGTGTAGATTAGATGTAAAAGAACCATACACCATTTATAAAAATAAGTTTATTTATTATGCAACACAGTCACTAACACTTTGGTATATCTCCTGCCCAGAGATATCAACAATACACACAAGAATATACACTGGTTTCCAGGGGGGGGACTAAACCATATACTAAGAAGGTGGAATGCGAACTGCAAAGGAGAAAGGGACATGGACCAGAAGACTAAGAGGAACTGGGAAAATAAGGAACCACCTAAGGTAAGTACCCAGGAACATACACACAACAAGAGGAAGGGGGGGTCCGAGGAGAAAATATTTTAAGACCTGCAAGGGTTGGCTCCCCAATCTACTAACAAAAACACAATATAAAACCCTCTGGTCTAAACAAGAAACACAAGAAAGAGTAAACGCATCTAGGAGGAGTCCCTTACGCCCCTGGGTGAGTCCCTTTATTAGGACGAAATCCCTCACCCATCATAGGTGGAATGCTTCATCATTGGGATTCTCCTCGTGACGGGAAAACCTAGTCCCGCCACAGGCTACAACCCCTCTCTGAGAGGGAGGAGCTCAGGGATGTTTTGTTCTTAGTTTGAGGATATACTAAATCCAACAATGAGAAGTAATAAACTCGGTTGGGTGAAAGACGCAGGGCAAAGAATAATAATGGTGAGGAAAGTGAATTAAAACTAGCTACCGGGTACGTAATCTACCTTTATTAACACGTCCTGGGGCCAGTGTTAAAAACAGGGCACTGGCAGGGGTAACATATACCTGCGAGTTAGTGACGGAAAAAGGGGAGGTCTACATGTTTCAGCCTATTGACCCTCAATAAAGATGTTGCGGCTTTCGTCAGGACCTACGCGTGCTGCTGCTTATTATAATATCTTATCCACAGTTATTATAATGGTGTGAGACAACGTGAAAAGTTAACAGGAAAAGAATGCAAAACCAGTGATCTTCATTCCCCCCCATCCGGCTGCAGACTACGGCACCCGGAGTACCGACTACGAGAGCGGTGCCACCTCCCTGAGCTGCATGCCACAGGGGTGTGGAATTTAATAAAATATCTACTTGTCCATGGGGCAGGTTGCTTCATAAATCTACTTGTCTTGTAACAAAATCTACTTGTCCGTTTTGTGCCATGTAATGCGGTGACAAATTATAGTGGCTATCTCATTAAATAAGAGCTCTGATATATCCTTTCTGATTATGCCAGGGCTCGTACCATATTAGGGTTTGAATACTAGCAATTCCCTTATTTTGCCACGATTCCGCAGAGCTACATACTGCGGTTGAAGATAGTGGGAAGCAATAGTTCCAGGCTTGGAATGCCCTTCTGAGTATGTGCAAACCTACTAAATTGCATGTTTAAAGGGTTTTCACCAACTCTTCTCTAATCTTTTCCCATACTGAGAAAGGTTGGAAATGTACTCCTGACAAGGGAAGATGTAAAACTTCTTCCAGGGCTGGGAAAAAAAGTGGTTAGAGAGAAAGTGAACTTGCAAACACTCATTAGATGTTCCCATGAGGAAATCTACATATCCATATTTGCTGGTGCTAAAATGCAGTTCACAATATTTTCTAGGAGTACTATTTCTTGGCCTACTTCTGTAAATTCAGTAAAGCCGTAAATGTGCACTTAATTCAAAGACATATACCATGGGTGCACTTTTGAGACTTTCTTTAATAATTGGGCCCCTAATTAGGTTTGGTATTAACCATGTCCTTTTGTGATTATTAAACTTCTGCCTGTCTCTCTCTCTCTCTCTCTCTGTCTATTGGCTTGCTTCACTGAGAGTGACAATATTCTGCTCTTTTACAAGGAGCATATCGGCACACAAAGGAGTTTTGTTCAGTGTCAGGAACTACTGTGGCAGTGTGTGCTTTTTGAGACCAAAACTATTTTTGCTTTTCCAATGTTTGTTATAATAGTGAGGGCAAAGCAGCTCCCACACCAATAAGGTTTTACAAAAACCATGCCAAAATAAGACACGCATTGACAAAAACAAAAGGCTGACCTCCAATTTCAGACCTACTGGCTTTGCCAATGCTTGTTTATTTTTGTTTCGCATAATCTTATTGAAACTGGTTACACAGATTTTCCAATGTGAATATTTTGGGAAATACTAGCATACATCAACACATTTTACTAAATGATGCTGCAATGAACTGGTGCCTAAAACTTTACAATAGTTTTGCTAAATGTTTTTTTGCTACTTGCATTTTTTTGTGAACACTTTCTTTTGAAAGCAAAGAATCATCAATCTTGCTTTCAAGATTCTGCAAATATTTGCATCTAATAAGAGAGCATTCTGGGAGCATTATACGTAGCCTCATATTGCTAAACATTGGAAACGTGTGTTCACATTTTTATACTGGAACCACTGTCAGAAGTGCAGTCTGAGCTTACAACATTTACTTAGCGTGCTCACCCTTATAATAAAGGCTTTGCATTAATGAATCATAAATAACATTTTGAACAGCATTAACACATGGACACAAATATTACCCTAACTGCAGACAATGGCCTTCCCTGATCCATAATGTGGTATTGCAATCTGAAGGCCAAAGGGTATGTGCTGTAGGGGGTTGGGCCTACTTGTCCCAAGGACAAAATACACATGAAAACTTGGTGCCCTTGTCCCCAAACAATATGTCCTGGGCGCCGGGCTATAGGAATTCCACATCCCTGCATGCCAGGTTAATGTGCGGTTATTTCCCGTAACTTACGGGTATGAGCAGTGAATCGTCCAAGAAGAATAAAGATCACTGGTTTTGTATTCTTTTTCCTGTTAACTTTTCACATTGTCTCACACCATTATAATAACTGTGGACAAGATATTATAATAAGCAGCAGCACGCATAGGTCCTGATGAAAGCCGCAACACCTTTAGTGAGGGTCAATAGGCTGAAACATGTAGACCCCCCCTTTTTATGTCACTAACTCGAAGGTATGCCACCTATGATGGGTGAGGGATTTTGTCCTAATAAAGGAACTCCCCCAGGGGTGTGAGGGACTCCTCCTAGATGTGTTTACTCTTCCTTGTGTTTCTTGTTTAGACCCGAAGTACCCAGGAACCCCACGGAGGCTGTGTGCAGAGTGGAAGCACAGCCGCGTGCCCAATAGAAGTCAATGGATAAGTCGCGGTTGCAGTTTTACAGAAGCAAGACCCTTTGACAGAAGGAAGGTTGGAGAGTCACCCCACCCGTGGATGCCACAGGAACCAGGTTTCCTGCACCAGAGTAGCCGGGTGCATAGGGGTGAAGTGACATTGGAACCTGCCGTAGACAACAATGGAAGACTACAAAGAAGATACCTCTGGAGAAGCCTGTGAAGGAGTCTGGTGGAATCTTGAAGAGGAGAACCTGCAAGCAGAGGGGACAGAGTCTGTCACTTTTAATTTCAAAGAATTTTATTAAGACTTTTCCGAAAGCAAACAATGTACAAACAGAAATAAAATATATATGAAGAACATAAATGTTTGTAGTCTGGTGATGTTACTCAACAATAACTGGTTCCAAAAGACATGATCTATTGCAAGCAGTAAATATAAGAAGCATCTACAAACAGATAGTAGATAATAATATAAAAACAATACAAATTGAAACAAGACAAATCAAAACAATAGTTGGCCTGAAGGTCTGTGAACCGGTTAAGATTCGAGTATGTGTACAGATATAAAGAGTCTATGCCACTTTAAGGGAAGATCTACCAAGTGGGGTGCTACCAGTACAAGCAAAATGGGATGGGTTGGTAAAGGAGCCACTGACGGAAAGAGAATGGGAGAAAATGCATGAAGGGGTGCAGAAAGTGAGCTCCAATGCAAGCTTCAAACTCCTTCAATATAATTTAGTTCACCAGGCATATCTCACCCCCGTACATTGCACATAATAAATCTGTCCCTCAATGATGAATGCCCAAAGTGCAAAGAGTGTGCAGCGGATTTTCTACACATGGTCTGGGCCTGCCCAGCGCTACTCACCTACTGGGACAACGTGCTTACACGTCTCAGGAGGGCCATGGGATCGGCAATCCCTAAAGAGATCCGACTAGTACTGTTAGGATTACTGCCCACGCCTAAGCGCAAGAAGCTGAGCAGATAATTTGTTCTGCTAGGGTTGTTTTTGGCAAAAAGATGCATTGTTATAGCATGTCTTCAACCCAGGTCCCCACAGAGTGAGGAAAGGAAGAGAGATATGTGTGAGTGGGCAACCGCGGAAATGGTTCGAATTAAGTTTGTTCGGAAAGATGAAAAGATCACTGATAATCTACAGGCATTGTCCTATTTGATAACAGAATTAAAAGAGGAGCAGGCCTCAGAGACACAAAGAGCCTCGGGTGAAAGGGTAGCAAGTCCAGGGCCGCTGATCTTACAACAGGAACAAGATGAAGATACCAGTTAGGTTTCACTATGTGACCTCAGGTGATCATATAAAATAACAAGTTGTCTTTTCATCGATCTGTGATACAACACGGAAGTGAGGGGGGAGGAGAGTGGGGAGGGAGTTAATGGACTATTGTGGCATAATCTCCGTAGACAGTCTGCTGACGTGGACTGCGTGGGCCCATGTATTACTAGTACGAGAACTTGCCTGTAACATGGTTCATGTGCGCATGTAATAATGTACGTGTAATTTAGAATGCCAATAAAGTTACTTAAAAAAAAAAAAGAAACCTTAAAAAAAAAAAAAGTCAGATGTCGGTATCCAGGTGTTCGGTGTATGGCGGGAGCACCAACTAGCCCTGGCAGCCGCAACTGGCGTGGAAAGCGAAAAGATGCAAACGTTGGGACCACAAGGTCCAAGGGTCAGAGCAGGCCCGAGCAAGTAGGGAAGCCCACTGAAGCAAAGGAAGACCCTCAAGAGGACCCACAGGACGAAGACACAGGAGTCGCAAGAGGACCTCAGGCAGCTCACCAAAGATGGAGGCCACGTTGCAAGGCATGCAGTGAGGACGCTGATATTCGAGGGATGAGGTGCTGGAGGCTGGAGCTTCTTGCAGCCCGAAGATCTCTGGAAGTCAGTCAACAAGCCTTGGCAACTGCAAATCGACGCGGTGCATAGGTGTTTGGTAGCGGCTCCAACGAGTGATACTGTCCTCAAAATTTCTGAGAGGACAGGTCAGGCCTCTAGGGAGCTGCAGAACCACCACCTGTGTTGCTGGGCCTCGGGAAGTTCGTAGGGCGACAGGAGCAGCAGACTGGTCAGCTTTGTTGCGGTGCCTGCAGATGCAGGGGAATGACTCCTTCACTTCCAAGGGAGATTACGTTGGATGTCCTTGATGCCCACAAGTCTTCTGGAGAACCTGGCTGAAGCACAGACACAGGCGTGTGTTTAAATCTGTATCATTGATGATTTTTAACCTGTTCTTAAACCTGATTGCTATTAATATAAATACTGTGTTCTTACTCACCAAGTGCTGTCAGTGGCATGCTGAATTTGAATGTGACCACTCTGTGATTAGGGTTGGGGAAAGCTCACTTCCTGTAGAGCGCTCTGACTACTAGAGCGCTCCAGTAATTTCCTGCCTCACTCCTGGGTCTCGATCACGTGACTTCCAGGAGGGGCTTAGCTAAACTACCGGCATTAAAATGCCCGTTGAAGCGCGGGAGGGCAGCGGACGTGCGCAGCGGGCACGCCAGCGGCGCGCCAAAGGCAAGCCCGTCTGCGCCCGACCGGGCCCAGGGCCCAGTCACCTTGCCGAATCATTGAACTATTCCTCCTTGGAGCTCAGAATGCTTCACGATGCGTCTTATAAACTCGGAGGTCCAACTCTAGCACGTCTATCCCACCTTAATATTGGTTCGACACGAGACTCATTTTCGGAGGTCAGGTCGCCCATCACCCATGCCCCCCAGCTATCTACTCAGGTCAATATGGGGCAAAAAGACATCTCAATTATATACCTCAATACTCGTTCATTAGTCAAACACCAGCTGGAAATTTTCAGCCTTCTTGACTCTGAACAACCTGACATTCTGCTAGTTACAGAAACCTGGCTCACTTCCGAATCTTCACCTGATATCCTAGCTGCCCTACCCTGCGAATACTATATTCTACAAACTAATCGCCCATCGGGTAAGACAGGCGGTGGAGTAGCGGCCATTATCCATACAAATTTGAGTTTTACCGTCCTTACCCCACTTAATCTCTCCGTCACTGACAGCGCAGTCATAAAATTTGAATCTAACTTGGCCCCGTTCATTTGCATATTACTTTATAGGCCACCTCAGTACATGCCCCAGTTTCCACATCTGTTAGCTGAACAAATCGCACCTTTAGTTACTAACTATACTAGAATTCTCCTAATTGGGGACTTCAACTATTGGGCCAATGACCCTCAAGGAGGATCACAATCCATCGAGTTGACAGATTTATTAAAAATATGAATCTTACTCAACAAATCTCCTCAGCTACCCACTCAAAAGGCCACATCCTAGATCAACTATGGACTGCCAACTTAGTGATATCAGTTCCATCTATCATGCCTTGTGTATGGTCTGATCATCACTTGGTAAAATTCTCCTTAAAATATTCTTACACAGGAAAGTGCCCACTCTAGGAGGAAGAATGGCGAGAAAATGGCTCTCCATTAATAATAACGATTTTATCGCCACTTTAATCAACACAGTTCTCTTCCAGGGGATACTCATCAAAGTCATAAGCACTGAATAGTCCCGCCCACGTGCGGGGACCCCGGAGCAATAGCCAATAATATGCATATACCTACATATATATCCATAAACACATATAAGTAAATATATATATATAGGTGATATGCATAAAACAAACATATATGCAGCCTGATATTATATACTAGGCTCAGAAAACCTGCCTCATTGCATGTAAAACCTTTTAAATTTGAACCACAAATAAACATACCCCATGATATAATCATGATTAAAACAAGTAAACCACTTTAGTTTGCTTTGAAACAACACAACCTTTATTTTCAAAGGTAAAAGGGGTAAGATAATAGAGGCAGGTCAGCCTAGAGAGGCTGCATATAGAACAGTTAGGAAAAAACTGGCGCCGTGCCTTTAAGACCTCTTGGAACCCTCAGGCTCCCATCATGCACTACAGGTGACAGTTAGGTCAGTTCTTTTTTCCGGCTCCTTCTATGAGGACCCTGGAGTTTGAGCTCCCCAGTTAGTGGTTTTTTATCACTAATTCTGGTTTTGAGTGGAATATTGTTGTTTCACTCGACGTCTTTACTGACTAGCTGTTAGATTCAGCTGTTTTTTCCCCAAAATTTTTCACTTTTTTCCCTGTCAAAATGCCGGCCTTATTTATTAAGTGCCCGGCCTGTGGAAAGAAGATGTCCAAATCGGACCCACACTCGGTCTGTATTGCTTGTCTCCCTTCATCACACAAGCCAGACCAGTGTTACCATTGCAGCAAGTTATCCAGAAGAACCCTTAAGGATAGGGAGAAGATAAAGCTGCACTCTATGCTGGAGAGAGGAAGTAAGGCAAGTGCTAAAGGAGAATTGTCTGCAAGAAAGCCCTCCTCTCACTCAAGACACAAAGAAGACGAGAGAAGACATCGGTCGCCGTCGAGGGACAGATCAACGTCCAAGGTACCGTTGTGCTCTGAGTCAGCGTCGAAGTCGACGTCGAAACGTCCTTCGACGTCGAGGGCTCCAAGTCATCAAGAATCGCGTAGGCGGACCACATCTGGCTCACCTACAGCGAGAGGCGGTGAGATACCGACGTTGGCACATCAACGTCGAAGCCCGCCGGCGAGAGCACCTCCAACGACGTCGAAGACACCACCGACGCCGAAGGTACTGCAAGCTTCGTCGTCAAGCAGAGCGGTTTTAGTGTCGACGCCGGCAAGACAGTCGTCGCCGTCGAGACATTCGACGTCGAAACAGGCATCGCCCAGGGGTTCGACGTCGAGAAGGGCGCGTTCGGCGCCGAGAAGACAGACTCCGAGGAAGTCGCCTTCGACGGTGAGAAGGTCGACGTCGAGAGCGAGATCGCCGTCTAGGACTTCGGTGTCGAGGAGGTCGACGTCGAGAGCGAGATCGGCGACGAGGAGGTCGACGTCGAGATCTAGGTCCCGCAGATCGAGGTCCAGATTGCCGTCGAGGGGGTCGACGTCGAGGAGGTCAGAGTCAGCGACGGAGAACATCCAAATGGCCTCCAGGAGTGCTTCTTCCTCTCCGGGGCTTCAGATCGTACAGATCTCGCCAGAGCGCTCTCCAGCTCCGCCTGCACACCCTGTAACAAACATCTCTCCTAGATGGCTGGGAGATATAAGGGAGTGGAAGATACGGAAGGTTTCCAGGGTGGTCCATTCACGTAGCAGATCCAGGTCTCCATTGATACAGTCGGTGCACTCCTCAGGGCGGCATGATCGACGAGACCGGTCACGCAGATCTCCATCGGTGAGAAGGCATACACCCCGCTCTCCCAGAAGTAGGGCTTCTAGACCTAGTCATCGCTCTCACAGGAGTAAGAGCCATAGGTCGTCTTCATGGTCTTCATTATCTAGACCATCTAAAGCGGACTACTCACCCACTCTTTCCTCAACACCTCCGAGTAGGGTATCCCCGATTGATGATCTCAACACCTTCAATGAGGTTTTGTGTAGGGGAGCGGCTAAACTTCAGATTGAGATGCCTGTTCATGTACCAACAACCTCAATCATCTTTGAAACGCTGCATCAGAGGGCGTCATCCAGACCTCTACTTCCCTTGGTGCCTGGTCTACTGGAGCCTGCGTTGCACAAGTTCTTGACTCCAGCTTCAGTGGGTGCTGCTCCCTCAAGGATCTTAAAGAAATATAAAGCTCCTGACACAGACCCTCTGTTTCTGAGATCCGATCCACTTCCGGATTCAGTCATTGTCTCGGCCGCACGGAAGAACCAGACAGGGGCAGCGTCTTCCACGGTACCACCTGACAAAGACAGTAAGGCCATGGATTCAATAGGCAAGAGGATGTGCAACACCTCCGCATCCTACATGAAGGTAACCAGCGCTTCGGCCTTGCTGGGTCGGTATGACTGCTCTCTCTGGGACTCCCTGTCACGTTTCACGGACAAACTCCCTAAGGAGGACAAGCAAGACTTCCTGGAGGTCCTTCAGGAAGGGGGCGCCTGGTGTCCAACCAGATCATCAGCGCGGCAGCGAATGCCTCAGATCTAGCATCACATGGGTACTCTCATGGAATCTGTGCCCGTCGTTCTTCCTGGCTAAGGTTAACGGGGTTGAAGCCGGAGGCCCAACATCGGATCCTGAACCTGCCGTTCAACGGATCCTCGCTCTTCGGATCTCATGCCAATGATGAGATGTCGCGCATGAAGACAGAACTGGACACGGTCAAGGCAGTGGGACTCGAAAAGAGGAAAGACTTTAAACGGCGCTATCGCCCCTACGATCGGCGCAACTACCAGCAGAGGGTTCAAACCCCTCAGTGGTCTACACAACAGCACCAAGGTAGATCCCAGTACAATCAGCGACGTCCAGGCAGAGGACGAGGAGGTTCCTCCAGGCAGTCTGCACCAGCTGCCAAGCAGCAGCAACAGCAGAAACAGTGAGTGCTTGCTTCCCCGTTAACCACTCCGGTGGGGGGAAGCATTCGTATGTTTCTAGAAGAGTGGACCAAAATTACACTGGACAAGTGGGTTCTAAACATCGTAAGGAACGGATACTCCATCCGGTTCAAGTCACCTCCACCTTCTATTCCTCCCCGGAAGACCACCTCCCATCACGTAAGTCTTCTACAAGAAGAGGTATCTGCCCTGCTTTTAAAGGAGGCCATCGAAAAGGTTCCATGGCAGCAACGTCATCAAGGACTTTACTCTCGTTATTTCCTAGTCCCAAAGAAAGGTCTCGGCAAAGAGTTCAGGCCCATTCTAGACCTCAGGCGACTGAACAAATTTATTCTGAAGGAAAGGTTCAGAATGCTGGCCTTGCATCAGATAATTCCACACTTGCACCCACAAGACTGGATGTGTTCCATAGATCTTCAGGATGCCTATTTCCACATTCCCATCTCTCTGAAGCATCGGAAGTTTCTAAGGTTTCGCATTCAATCCGACCATTACCAATTCACAGTCCTACCGTTCGGTCTCAAGTCAGCCCCTCGCACTTTCTCAAAGTGCATGGCAGTAGTAGCGGCGTTCTTGAGAAGGAAACAAATATTCGTCTACCCCTATCTAGACGATTGGCTTCTCAAAAGTGCTTCCCCAGCACTTCTGCAACTACACCTCGCTTACTGCGTTCGACATCTGCATCGATTGGGTCTGCATGTCAATTTCAAAAATCCATCCTCAACCCAACGCAGAGAATTCATTACTTGGGGGCAACTTTGGACACGGTAAACGCAAGAGCGTATCCTTCGGAGGAGAGACTATCATCCATCCTCCTCAAGTGTCAGACCATTTTGCGGAAACCTTACCCAACAGCCAGACAAGTCTCGTCTCTTCTGGGTTCAATGGCATCTTGCATCTTTCTAGACCCGAATGCCAGGCTACACATGAGACCTCTTCAACAGGCTCTGGAAGATCAGTGGTCCCAGATCTCCAATCGCTGGGAGGACACGATAACGATACCTCTGTCTGTCAAAATCTCCATCGGCTGGTGGATGCGGAGGTCTCATCTTCTCGTGGGCAGCCCTTTTCACGAGGAACCACCAAAGCTGACTCTTGTAACAGATGCGTCTCTTCAAGGATGGGGCGCCCACATGGGGCCCCTGCAGGTACAAGGTCTGTGGTCGGAAAGGGAACAGCTCTAGCACATAAACATGCTGGAGCTCAGGGCAGTTCATCTGGCCCTCAAGGCGTTCTTTCCGTCCATCAAGTCCAATGCCCTCCTTGTTCAAACGGACAATACAACAACAATGTTTTACCTGAACAAGCAAGGGGGCACCAGGTCCAGGCCTCTGTCGCTGGAAGCACAGGCGATCTGGAGGTGGCTTCTGGCTCGGGACATGAAGATCTCAGCGGTCCATCTTCCGGGCATCCTAAATGTTCAGGCAGATGGCCTAAGCAGGCATTTCGCAGAAGCGCACGACTGGGCGCTAAAGCAAGAAGTAGCACAGGACATTTTTCAAGCCTGGGGGAACCAGACATAGACCTGTTCGCAGATGCAGACAACGCAAAATGCCACGTCTTCGCCTCCAGGTTCCCACAACAAGGCTCCAAGGGGAATGCTCTATGGATAGACTGGTCAGAGACATTACTCTACGCATTTCCACCAGTCCCCCTCATTCCTCTAGTGATCAGGAAGCTGTACAGATCCAAAACGAGGATGATCTTGGTTGCACCAGACTGGCCTCGCCAGTGGTGGTACCCGGACCTTCTTCGTCTTTCGACAGTACCGCACAGGAGGCTACCCTGTCATCCAGATCTGCTGACCAGGGCGGGCGGCAAAGTGTTCCATCCCAATCTCGACGTCCTTCCACAAGGAGAACATATGCTTTCAAATGGAGGCGATTCTACATGTGGTGTACTGCAGAGGGGCATGATCCTATTCATGGTCAGGAACAGGTACTGTTACCATATTTACTGTCTTTGGCAAAAGCAGGATTGCAATATTCATCTATTAAAGTTCACTTGGCCGCGATAACAGCTTATAGGAAGTCCCCCAATCAGGTTTCCTTTTTAGAATGCCAGTGGTTAAGGACTTTTAGAGGGCCTAAAGAAAGTCTATCCTCCAGTGAGGGCTCCTTCTCCCTCTTGGGAACTCAATATCGTTCTCTCCAAGTTAATGGGCCCTCCTTTTGAACCTATACATAAGGCCTCGCTGCAACATCTTTCTTGGAAGACTGCATTCCTTGTGGCAATCACGTCTGCTCGCAGGGTGAGCGAGATACAGGCTTTGTGCTCGTCTGAGCCTTATCTCGCTTTTCATGCAAACAGAGTGGTACTAAGAACTCACCCGAAGTTCCTTCCGAAAGTGGTCTCGGAGTTCCACATCAACCAGTCGATCACTCTTCCCACTTTCTTTGTGAACCCTGTCACACCTGCTGAGAAGGCATTACATTCACTGGATCTTAAAAGGGTGTTGAAGTTTTATCTGGATAAGTCTAAAACTGTACGCAACACTGACAGATTGTTTGTTAATTACGGACCATTGAACACTGGCTCTCCGGCCTCTAAAAGGTCCATTTCTAGGTGGATTGTGTCATGTATTATGCTATCTTATCAGCTAGCACACAAACAGCTCTCAGGCAGGCCGAGAGCACATTCTACAAGAGGAAAAGCAGCTACAATAGCTATGCTGAGTAAAGTTCCTATTCAAGACATATGTAAAGCAGCCACATGGCGTTCAGTGCACACTTTTGCACGCCATTATTGTCTTGATTCTGACACTCAAGCTGATGCTAGGGTTGGCCAGGCATCCTTGAGGAACTTATTTGGGTAATATAAGTTGGATTGGTTGGCATGATATAATGGTATTCGCCCGCAGAGTATGGGGATGGCTTGCTACTCTATTCAGTGCTTATGACTATTGATGAGTATCCCCTGGAAGAGAAGGATAAGTTACTTACCTGTAATCCTAGTTCTCTTCCAGGGGTATACTCATCAAAGTCATAAGCAACCCTCCCTCCTCCCCGGACGAATACCATGTTCATGTGAGATGTATCTGTTACCCATACTGTGTTCACACTGTTTACGCCGTCCAAAAGAACTGACCTAACTGTCACCTGTAGTGCATGATGGGAGCCTGAGGGTTCCAAGAGGTCTTAAAGGCACGGCGCCAGTTTTTTCCTAACTGTTCTATATGCAGCCTCTCTAGGCTGACCTGCCTCTATGGTCTTACCCCTTTTACCTTTGAAAATAAAGGTTGTGTTGTTTCAAAGCAAACTAAAGTGGTTTACTTGTTTTAATCATGATTATATCATGGGGTATGTTTATTTGTGGTTCAAATTTAAAAGGTTTTACATGCAATGAGGCAGGTTTTCTGAGCCTAGTATATAATATCAGGCTGCATATATGTTTGTTTTATGCATATCACCTATATATATATATTTACGTTTATGGATATATATGTAGGTATATGCATATTATTGGCTATTGCTCCGGGGTCCCCGCACGTGGGCGGGACTATTCAGTGCTTATGACTTTGATGAGTATACCCCTGGAAGAGAACTAGGATTACAGGTAAGTAACTTATCCTTCCGTGTCCCACATCTGATGTTAACCTATACGAAAAATCTTTCTCGTCTTGGTTACTTGCGGCTAGTAACATACATGCTCCACTAAAACAAATCAGCTTTACCCGCCGACATGAGGCTCAGAGATGGTTTTCCCCTGACTTAAACTCTCAAAAACGCTCCCTTCGTCAACTGGAAAGAAAGTGGAGGCAGGATTACTCCCAAACAGGAAAAACTATTTATGTCCGGGCCTTACATGATTATAAGAAGGCCATCTCCGCAGCTAAGGCAGCTTATTTTTCAACACGAATTCTCAATTCTAATAATCAAGGTAAGGAATTATTCACAATAGTTGATGAATTATCAAACCCTGAGAGAGTCCTAATTAAACCCAAGCCGTCACAGGCCCTGTGTGATTCTTTGAATACATTTTTTATTGATAAGATTAATGATATTAAAGCCAGCATCCCACACAGGCTCCCATATGATATTACCCCGCCTTCACCTAGGAACCCCCACTCTCTGGACTCCTTTTTACCTATTGATATAGAGACCTTGAATAACCTACTCGCTAAAGTTAAATCTGGCTCTCCTTTGGATCACTGCCCCCCTCATGTCTTGAAAGCAGCCTTTATGGCCTCTCCAGACCCAGTTCTTGCCCTTTTAAATCAATCCTTGTCCCAGGGCTGCGTCCCCAAGGCTTTTAAGGAGGCCATAGTAGTCCCCCTACTAAAGAAACCAAGTGCTGACCCCCAGACACTAGCAAATTATCGTCCCATCTCTCTGCTCCCCTATATGGCTAAGCTACTAGAGGCCCATGTGGCAAAATGCTTATCCAACTTTTTGGAACAGACGGGATTCTTTGATCCATGTCAGGCCGGTTTTCGGCCTAACCATTCCACTGAAACTGTGACTGTGGCAATATTGGACTCCCTACGTGAAAATGCAGACAGAGGCACTCATCAGGCCCTGATATTGCTTGACCTCTCAGCTGCATTTGACACGGTCGACCATAACATACTAGTGGACCGTGTCAGAGAGGCTGGCTTTCAGGGTCTAGCCCTTAGCTGGATTAATTCCTTCTTAGTAAATCGCACTCAGGCAGTCCGTATTGGCCAATTCACTGCCCCTAAACTAAAAACAACTTGCGGGGTCCCCCAGGGCTCTTCGCTTTCACCACATTTGTTCAACCTCTACCTATGCACATTGATAAGATCTTTGAAAGAAAGGAAGGTGAACCTTTTCAATTATGCAGATGACCTCCAACTCATGTTCTCAATTGATAATTCCCCTGAATCTATAACCAATTTTCAATCTATTATGCTTTTCATCCAGCAATGGATGAATCTTAATCATTTAAAACTTAATCCCAGCAAAACTGAACTAATTTTGACAGGGGAGCTTGCAACCCATGGGGTCCACAATATTGGCCTAATAATCTGGGACCTCCCCTACCCCTCAACCTCAGTAAAAGTTTAGGGGTTACAATAGGCAACGACCTGTCCTTAAAAGCATATGTAGGCACAGTGGTCTCTGCCTGTTTCCTACAACTACGAAAAATTAGGAAAATAAGTAGGTTTCTGTCCCACGCTGCTTTGGTCCAGGTGGTAATAGCTCTTGTGCTGTCTCGTCTGGACTACGCAAATGCCACCTACTTGGGACTTCCACTTGGCCTCACCAAACGACTTGAGCTGGTGCAGAACCAAGCGGCTCGAATGATACATAATCAGCCCAGATGGCAGCACGCCTCACCCCTCCTTAGGAAGCTGCACTGGCTCCCTATTCCGCAGCGATGTGCCTTTAAAGTCGGATGTCTGGTGTTTAAATCCCTAAACGGCCATAGCCCAAAATTCATTGATAATCTTGTCTCTCGTTATACCCCCACTCGGAATCTTCGTTCAGCTCAACTTCACCTTTGACAATACCCACCTTTAAACTGAAACGTCAGGGGGGCTGCAGGTTTGCGACTTTGGCCCCACGCCTGTGGAATTCCATCCCCTGGAAATTAGACTTAGCACCAATCTGCTCCTATTCAGAAAATCTCTTAAAACTTGGTTATTCACACGAGCTTATGAATAAACTGTTCCGGATTGGCACCCACCTAGTCTCCAGCGCCATGAAACCAATTGGTGAACGAGCGCTCTATAAGTCACAATTAAGATAAGATAAGAAGACTTGAAGAGTAGCGAGACCACGGGCAGCAGGAGTTTTCCTTGATGCAGTGTCGGTTCCAGTCGAAGTCCAACGAAGTCCAAGTGTCCAGATGGTTGAAGAGTGTCTTGGTTTCAGAAGTGAGTCTTGTTCCACAACAAATCTGTGTACCCACCCACAGGGGAGTCCTTAAGTACTCTAGGGAAAGGGTTGGAATGATTTGGGGGTCCTTTCTAGAGGAGGGGCTGGACAGAAGGCATGATACTCCCATGTCCTTTGTCCAGTTTCCTGTCAGAGCTGGAACCAAGTGCTCCTGAACTGGCTCAAACCCGAGTTTGGAAGGAGGGCACCAAATGTGCCCTTCTATGTAGTTCGGTGGTGCTGCAAAGCACCCCCACCCCAACCCAATACACTAAGTCCTGTCTGGGAGGTGGTCATGCCTCCCTGTGGCAGGAAACCTATTGTTCTACCTTCCCCTGCTCAAGCTCAGCTGAGTAGCAGGAGGGCAGAACTGTGTCTCTGGTCGGCAGCAGAACTAGCTGGCTGGCAGACCATAAAAGGCTGTTACGGGGAGTACTAGGGGCTTCCTGGAGGAGCCTCCCAGTGCATGTAATCATACCTCTAACACCGGTAATGATTGCAACATGTTTGATACCAAACATGCCCAGGTTCGGCACATCAACTTTGTAGTTAGCCATTGCGTAATGACGGATGGCCACTATATGTATCAAAATGGCTGACCTCACTTACAAAGCCTGGAGAATCGTCTCCGGGGTTTGTAGGGGTGTCCTGCTCATGCAGGGGCACCCCCACACTTATAACCAAGCACCCTGCCCTCAGGACTGAGGGGCCTACCATAGGGGTGACTTATAGGTTTTAAGTGCAGTGACAGGTATAAGGAAACATATCTATTGTGAGGGGTGCAAGCACCATCTCACACAGGCTGCAATGGCAGGCCTATAGTCAGAGTTTAAATGGGCTCCCATAGGTGGCAGAATACATGCTGCAGCCCATGGGAGACCCCTGGTGTACCTATGCCCTGGGTACCTCAGTACCATATACTAGGGACTTATAAGGGTACGCCAGTAGCCAATTGTGGATGTACCAGCGTACTTACCAGAGGGGAGATTTAGGGGAGAGAGCGCAGTTGCTGGGGTCCTGATTAGCAGAATCCCAGCAGACTACAGTCAAAACACACTGACACCAGGCAAAAAGTGGGGATAACCATGAAAGCAGATTCTACTTTACTACACACACCTTATGATACATTCTATCCCAAACGCTAAGGGCTTTATTATGAGTTTGGTGGTCAGTTAACTGCCCTACCAGCGGTCCGACTGTGGTGATCTCGGTGGTCCGACCGCTGTATTACGAGATGGGTGGATTGCGTTTCCAAAGACTGCTGCTGAATCGCCCACACCACCAGCACAACGCAAGGATCGTGGTCGGGGAAAGGCAGCTGCCCTAGGGTGGTACTGAGGAGCTCCACGGACGTCCGTATTACGTGTTGGCTTGCCAACGAGCTGACTGCGGTGGTCCAGCCGCCAGCTTAGAGTCGGTGGTAACAAAGGATTTGCGGTGCATACTCACCCCTCTCCTGTTCTTCCAGGCAGAGTTCGACGTGGATCCCTTTCTCTAGGTCCCCCATCACAGCAACATCTTCACCGCAAAGAATAAGACCCTGTTTGTGGCGATCTACAGGTGAGTCATTTTTTGTATTATATACCCATTGCTGGACACATATGGGCCACACTCTTGGCAATGGGTAGGTGGTATTTTCCCACTTGTATCTTGCATATGTTTACATTCGACACGTGCAGTCGAAATGTACACACATGCATGGATAGATATGGAAAGCGATTGCCCACCTCCGCAGCCCCACCGTGGGCCTTGCGATCAACTCATATTACGGCAGTCTAAAGACGACCAGTGCTATGTACTATTGTCAGCCGTGGTTTTCGGGCGGTCAGACCGTCAAGCTCGTAATCAGGCCTTTAGTGTGCCGGGTCATCGGAAAAAAGTCTCTCTAGTCTTTCCAATTCAGTCTCTCTGCGCTTTGAGTCCCCCTGTAGTGTACGACGTATACCAATCGTGGTTGCCAGGCATAATCCCCTCAGTACCACCTTCATGGCGTCTCACTCAGTCGCCCTATGCCCTGTACTATTGTAATTAAACTAAAAATATTACGTCATGGCCTTTGACACTGCCAGTCGGAAAACCCGATCCGACAGGGCCTCCGCATTAAGCCCCCATAATGGCACCCGCGGCCGATATCACTCCTGTTAGATTGAGATTTTCAGAGGCTGCGTCCAGTTCTTCATTCACTGGGAGGGCTATCATGCGAATGAACAGTTGTGGATTTTTGCCTCTTCAGTCGATACCCCTTGATTGGGTTGTCAATTTTTTCTTGCCTTCTCTGACAAGCTTGGGGCCTCAGGATGGAGGTATAGTGGAACCCCGGTGTCTTTGCTGACTAGGTACTTGAGAATTGCAGTACCTTACATGGTCCCCTGTTCCTGGGTCTCAAGAAACGCTGCATGAAGTCCACAGCTGTGGGCTATGAGTTTCACTCACCTGGAGCTGCCTTCTCTCGTGCTTCTGGTCTCCTAGCTGCTGCTCCTTCCTTGTTCCTCCAGTTTCAAAATGGCAATCAACGGCCTGAGGGTTTGCAGCTGCCTTTTAAAACTGCTCTTCAGCTTATCTGGTTCTGGTTTTTGTTCCTGTTTCTTTCCCTTTTTAATCTCTGCTGTTTCTTCCTTGATTTCTTTCTGTTTCTCCAAATCCCTTGTGTTCCCTGTTGTGTGATTTTTGGTGTAATTTCCATTTCCTGTTATTTTACTATATAAAGACTTCAGTCTAGTTGGAGGGTTTGTCGGAGCAAGGCTGTGTTTCTTCGCTTGTTTTCTTGCTCCCTTCACTTGCTGATCCTGACGCTTCACTCCTAAAGAATTCCACTGTTGGATTCTGGATTCCTGGTTTTCTTCAATCCTTTGAAGTCTTTGTCCAGCAAGGAATATTTTTACACCTTTAAATATTTTGAGACTGTGGCAGTTTCTCAAGGGCACTTGCCTACCACATATATTGCAGCAATCCTGCAAATCATCCTGGACCAAAGAGAAACAGCAACCCTCCTGATGCTCGACCTCTCTGCAACATTCGACACTGTCTCCCATAACACCCTCATCAGAAGACTCCAAGAGATTGGTATACAAGGATTCTCTTTCAAATGTATGTTTCTTCCTCACAGGAAGAACCTAAAGGGTCAGGCTGCCACCCTTCACATCAGAGGCCAAGAAATTAATATGCAGAGTCCCATAGGGATCATCCCTCAGCCCCACCCTTTTCAACATATACATGACATCCCTTGCCAACTTCATCTGTTCACAAGACATCACCGTCATCTCCTATGTCGATGACACCCAACTCATCTTCTCCCTGACAGACATAACAGCTACCGCCAGAAGCAACTTCACTAACTGCATGACCTTGGTAGCCGATTGGATGTGAACCAACTGCTTGCAGCTCAACTCCGACAGGATGGAAGTACTGTTCTTCGGCAACAAGCCCTCCCCATGGGACTCCACCTGGTGGCTGTCGGAGCTAGGGCCAACACCGATAGAACACACAAAAGATCTATGGGTCATCCCATTTGACAAGCTCAACATGACGGCTCAAGTCAACGCAGTGTGCACCTCCTGCTTCCACATCCTACACATGCTGTGAAAAATCTTCAAATGGTTGCCTCAGAACACCAGACAGACCGTCATGCAAGCACCCATCACCAGCAGGCTGGACTATGGCAACACTCTCTATGCCAGCATCTCCAAACAACTCCTACACAGACTCCAGAACATGCAGAACACCGCTGTAAGACTCATACTTGACCTCCCACGCTGCTCCCACCTCACACTGCACCTCAGGAAGCTTAACTGGCTCCGCATTCACAAGCTTAATTTATTCAAACTTCTCATGTATACATACAAAGCCTACACAACACAGGACCAGAATAAGGGAACAGCTACATACACTTTCACCAACCCACAAGACACCTATTATATTTATTATTTTATTTTAGTGTTTTATAGAGCTCGAACCAGACTCGTGAAGGTATCAGAGCGCTTTACAGGATTGACAGGAGGAATACAAAAGACTTAGGAGGGGAGGGAGCCATTGGGATAAAGACGGGTAGAAACAATATATAGGGAAAACAAGCAGTCTCAATACCCGGATACATTTGGGATAAGAACAAGTCGATACATTGAACAAGAAAAAAAGCAGTCTCAAGTCCAGGGTGGGATGCCCGGAAGAGCTGGGTAATGCGTAGTGGTAGGTGGAACCAGGTCGCGGAGGTGATTGTGATGTGAGCGGTAGGAGAGGAATTTGCCCATTAGGAAAGTTTTGGCCTCCTTTTTGAAGCGTGCCAAAGACGAAAGTCTTCTGATGGCGGGCGGGAGTGAGTTCCATATTCTTGGGGCAGCCCCAGAGAAGGCCCGATTGTACGTTTTTTTTTTTTTCCTGAAGCGTGCGGGTTGGAGCAAAAGGTCTCTGGCGGACTGGGAGTTTCTGGCTCCTCCGGATATCACGAGTTTCTGGGCGAGAAATGCAGGGGACTTGGAGTAAAGGGCCTTGTGAGTGATGCAAGCCAGCTTAAATTGGATTCTGGCCTCAAGAGGAAGCCAGTTCAGAGCTTTAAGGTGGGGCGAGATGTGGTCGAATTTCTTTGAACCAGTTAGAAGTCTGGCAGCGGCGCTGAGGCAGGCTTTCAAAGGGGCCAGAGAGTACTTGGGTAGACCTGCAAGGGGAGTGCATCCATATTCTAGTCTGGAGATGACTAGTGCCTGAATTGCCGTTTTTAGGTCGGGAGTGTCGAGGAAAGGTTTCAGGTTTCTAAGGTAGCTCAGGTGAAATCTGGCAGTTTTAACCATCGAGTTGATATGGCCACGCATGTTCAGGCTGCCTTCTAGGGTAATTCCAAGGGATTTAGCAGAGTCCACAATGGTAGGAGAGCAGTTTAGCGCTGTGATAGCCTTGATCCATTCTTGAATGTCTGGATTGGTTTTGGGTGGTGAGATTAGAAGGAACTCAGGTTTTTTTGCGTTGAGTTTGAGCTGGTTAGAGGTGAGCCAGTGAACAGTCAGCTTCAAGGCCTCATTCAGGGAGAGCAAGTCCTCAGGAGAAGTGATTTTAATGTAGATCTGTGTGTCGTCGGCATACATGTGGTAGGAGATATTGGCGGTGCGTAGCACCTCTGAGAGCGGTTCAAGGTAAAGATTGAAGAGGGTAGGGGACAGGGTTGATCCTTGGGGGACTCCAACCATGATCAGAGAGGGAGCGGATAGGTTGCCGTTGATCAGGACTCTCTGTGAGCGATTCTGGAGGAAGGACCTAAACCATTCAAGAACGGTGCCATCCAGGCCCATCCTGAGATTGAGGCGTTTAAGGAGTGTTTCTTGGTTAACCGTATCGAAAGCCGAGGATAGGTCAAGGAGAATTAGGATACAGGTTTTGCCTTGGTCAAGGGCTTGGAAGGGCATCATCCACGATGTGGAGGAGGGTGGTTTCAGTGCTGTGTCCAGGTCTGAACCCGGATTGGAAGTCGTCTAGTAGGTGGAAGTTAGTGATGTGTAGGCTCAACTGCTGTTGCACACATTTCTCCAGAACTTTAACTAGGAGTGGGATGTTAGAGATAGGTCTGTAGTTGTCAGGGGAAGCAGGATCTAGCGTAGGTGTTTTTTAAGATGGGGACGACTTTGCCGGCTTTAAAAGAGTCAGGTATCGATCCCTGTAGGAGGGAAGCGTTGATTATTGCAGTCCAAGAAGGGATGATAGCCTGAGAGACGGCGGCTAAGCAGTTAGATGGGAGAAGATCATTGAAGTGATTGTTAGGGTTTAAGGAGGATAGAATTTTCGAGACAGAGTGTTCGTCATAGACTTTGAAGTTGGACCAGTGCGCTTGGTTTTTGGGTGAAGTCTGGGTGGGCAGCGCGGAGTGAAGAGGTGGAGCCGGCGGAGTTTGGGAGTAGGTTGCGGACTTGAGTTCCTTTCCTAGGGCAGAGATTTTGTCGCAGAAGGAGGAGGAAAATTCCTTGCATGATATTAGCGATAAAGGGGTTTCTTTGGAGGTTTTTGCTAGTTTGTTGGATTGATGTTTGACCAAATCGAATAGCTTGCAAGGTCTATTCTTGGCGTTCTCCAGTTCTGTTCTGAAGAATTCTTTTTTAGAGTTGAGGATTTTCCTATTGTAGGCATTTCTGACCTGGCGGAGAAGTTTTAGATGGGCTGCTGACGGGTGCTGTTTCCAGTTCCGTTCTATCTGCCGGAGGGATCTCCTCTCTTTGATGAGGTATCCGTTGAACCAGGGGTTCCTGTCTTTGATCTGGGTTCTTTTTAGTTTTAGCGGAGCAAGGTCATCGAGAATGTTGGATATAGTTGTGGAATAATGTTCAGTGAGGTTGTCGACCGTGGTGAAATGGGGGGGGAGGGGACAGTTTCACAGCGAGCAGCCAATTTCTCGTGATAAAGGTTCTTGGTGTCTCTAACCCATCGTTTGGGAATCACGGGTTGTGGTGTCCATGTCTTGTGGGTGCCAGGCAGAAGGAAGGTGATAGCGTGGTGGTCAGACCAATCGCATGGATCTATGGAGATGAGTTTGACCGCAGATTCCTTGGCGATGATCCAGTCTAGAGTGGCGCCTTTCGAGTGAGTGGGGAGAGAGCAGGCTTGGGTAAAGGCTTGGTCGGCCAAGAAGTCTCTGATTGCGTTGACCTGAGGGTCCTTGGGGGTCATTCCAGTGCAAGTTGAAGTCGCCAAGGAAAATGTCATTGGAGTTATGGGAGGCCTTGGCTTTGATGATTTCCATGAGGTAGTTGGTGAAAGTGTCATTCATGCCTGGGGGGTGGTAAAAGATGTGCAGTCTGCACAGTGGGTTGGTGTTGCTGTAAATGGAGAGTGCAAGGTATTCGCAGGAGTCTGTAGGATCAGCCAGAAGTTCAGTGACAAGGAGGTTAGAGCGGTAGATGCAGGCAATGCCTCCCCCTTTTTTTTTGATTGCCTGTCCAGCCTTACGATGTTGTAGTTGGGCGGGACTAAGAAGTCTAGGCAGGGCGATGAGGATTTATTTAGCCAAGATTCAGTCAAGATCGCTAAGTCCGAGTTTTGGCTCAGGATGAGATCGGCGACATCAGAGGCATGCTTTACTGCTGAGCAGCAGTTAATTAGGAGTCCGGATAGAGGGAGGTCGGAGTGTGTGTCGTGAGTAGGGGCAGAGGTGGGAACTAGCGCTAGGTTACTATTGACCACTCCTCTGTTGCGGAGGGTAGCTGCTCTGTTGGGGTTGGTTGCAACCGTGCGGATAGGGTGTTCGTCACTCAGGTACCTTTGCTCTGCCTCACTGTCACTCGCACACATTTCGCTGATCCACAAAAGCAAAATTGGAGGTTGCTTATTCTCTTACATTGCACCCAAGACATGCAGCGACCTCCCTCAATACATGAGCCTCCTCCTCACTTCTTGAGTTCTGCAAGAAGCTGAAGACTTGTCTCTTCGTGTAAGCACCTTGGGGACCACAAACTTACACACCTGCATAAGCCCCTGCAGGCCTCGAGAAATATACTTGAACAATCGCTATGGCCAGTCAGATTTTATCAGGTCGAGCTATATTTATGTCCTACTCGCCCTTTCTGGTGAGTTGACAAAGAATAGGTGTTCTATTCAGTCAGAAAATGAAGGAGCAATAAAAATGCTTTTAGGGCCTTATTACGAGTTTGTATGTCTGACCACCTGAAGACCACGGGCGCCAGGAGAACGCAACGCCAGTGGTCTGTAGGCCGCCGTATTACGAGTTTATTGCGGTGAACGTGTTTTGGCTGCGGAGATTTGCAGCAGTGGGGATTATTTTTCCATATGTATCAATGCCTGTGTGAGCATTTCGACTGCATACGTGTCGGATGCACATATATGCATGATATATGTGGAACAATACCACCTATGCATTGCCGAACGCGGGCCCATATCTGGGCAGTCCAGGCAATAGGTATATGGCACAAAAATGACTCACCTGTACATCACCGCAAACAGGGTTGTAATCCTCAGGGTGAAGATGCTGCTGTGAAGGGGGGACCTGAAGAAAAGGATCCATGTCAAACTGGAAGAACAAGAAAGGGGTGAGTACGCACCCCCAAATCCTTTGTTTCCATCGACTTGAAGCTGGAGGTCAGACCGCTGTGGTCAGCTCGTGGAAAAGGCAACTCATAATATGGATGGCGGTGAAACTCCCCTGTACCGCACTATGGCAGCTGTCTTTCCCCCAGCGCGAACCCAGCAGTTGGCAGTCTGCTGGCGGTATCGGTGGTTCGGCCGTGGTCTTCGCAAACCCAATCCGTGCAAATTGATATACGGCGGTCGGATCACCGAGCTCACAGTGGTCGAACAATGAGTACCTATGTCCACGGACCACCATACTCGTAATAAGGCCCTAAATCTTGTTTTTATCTTGTCACAGTTGCTATGTGTCCAAAGACAGAAGTCAGAAGTCAGTTTACAATTACTTTTCCTTCTCTCACTGCAGAGTTCCAGGATTTTGTAAAGTGAACTGTCTGACCTGCTGTATGAAGTGTGAAATGAAAGGCTGTAGGGTATCAGATTTCTCCTAATACACATTTAAATAGCAAGTAGGCCACTCAGCACACACCCCTTTGGCAGGGAAATTGGCTGGGGGAAGTGAGAGCCCTGGAGGGATTCAGAGGTTATTGGAATATCACAATTGGGGGACGTCTGGGTGGGGGAACCACATACTCTCATTTCAAGACCTACAGGGTCGCTACACCCTCCACCAATCAGTTTTACAAATACGCTCTCAACACACACTTAACGGGTACGGCTCTTCTGGAATTCAGCCCAATGGAAGCACAAATCATGATGGGGGACCTGGAAAAGGGCGGGGTCTCGCGGATATACCGCTCCCTAACCAATAACAGCCCAACATCACTTGACTCACTGAGACACCGATGGGAGGGGTGGCTGGGTCCCCTAGAGGACGAGGACTGGCGAGATGCCCTAATGGCCCCCAAGACCGTTACCACTTCAGCTAAACTTTGCATGATCCAGCTATACTATCTCCACAATGCCTACCTAACTCCTGACCAGCTCCATAGAGCAGGCCTGCGACCCTCATCGTCCTGTCCGTGCTGTGGCCTAGAACCGGCGGACTTCTACCAAATGGTCTGGTCCTGTCCCCGCATCGCCCCCTACTGGGAAGCAGTAGAATCTGCCCTCACGGGTGTCCTGGGTTGGGATGTGCCACACAACCCCCTGAACCTCCTCCCGGGCGTCATGGACGGCTTAGTTGGGTCCCGACCTGACAAGCTCTTCCTAGGCACGGCCACCATGGTGGCCAAGTGGGATATCGCCACGGCATGGATACAATCTGACCCCCCAAATATTACTAAATGGCGTAAGGGAGTGGATTGGTGCGCAGTGCAGGAGAAGTCACTCTTCGAGGCTAGAGGTTGCCCAACCAAGCAAACAAGGGTCTGGGGCAAATGGCTGAACCAATTGTGATGTATGTACACCCTGTCTCTTCCCGGACTATGATTGTATATGAGAACATGCTCGCAATAAGAGCGGCAAGTATGTTTGCGCATGACCACGCTGATAATTACTCCACTATATAAATCTCTATGATTTACCTGTGCTGTATTGTTCTCTGTTCACTTAAAAATCAATAAAATGGAGTATAAAAAAATAAAATAACAAGTAGGTCAATTGTACAAACATTTCAAAACATATTTCAGTTGTTGTGAAAGCCCATTTTGTGTACTTCTGTGTGGTGAAAAAATATTTTAATGGCATGAAAAACAAAATCAGAATACTTTATTTGGTGATCTAAAAATGATAAATATGTTTTCTGAAACCCAATTTTCACAGATTATTGTTAATGCACTATATAGTTTTATCAATTAGGCTGCAAGGTAGTGGGAAGGTTTTTGGCCATTTCTTGGAAATTTACTGTCTGTAAATGACAGTGCGCTGCGACATCATGCTTTAGTAATATATTTATTAAAAGTGAGTGTTTAAACATGAACTGAGAAACACTTCTGACCCTGCCCTGATGGCAATGCTATTAGTAAACAGAGGCAAGTCAGGGATCATGCGTACCCTATATGTGGGCCAGATTCTTATTACACATGGAGCAAATGTTTAGTCTATTTAATCAAACAAAAGAGTTTCGTTTTGTACAGCAGAAATGCTGAACTCACATATTTGAAGGTGCACTCATATGTGAGAATTAAGGAAAAGGCGATTCTGTAAAATAAAATATTTGCCCATGATCACACAATTTGAGTTCAGTTTATGGGCCAAGGACATTACAGTTGGGTTGAGTAGATTATTCAAGTTACTCGACCTGCAGGTCTAGTAACATTTTAATGATTTTTTGAGGCCTGGCCTGGATACCCTCTTGAGTGATTAGTGCACTACACAAATCAATATAACATATTTCAGTGTTTAGTGACATTGTGGCTTCCAGAAGCAGTCACCCATACATCGACCAATGAAAGATTGGACCCTGATTACGGGTAAGCGTCCTAACCTGAACCGGCTTTCATGGAGACATAACGTGACAAACATTTTGTAGGTATAGAAAATAAAGTTCTGTTATCTTGGAATCTTATATTTATACTTTTAAGATGGCCATATGTTGCATATAACCACAGCAGGGCAATCATCTTGCATTTCCAAGAAGGCTGCCACTTTGCATGTACACTCACTGTGGTGGCCATCTTGAAAGTAATGAAAGTAGCGTTCAAGATAGATAAACATTATTTTCGTACTTCCAAGATGGCCACCACGTTGAAGGCCATCTTTGAACTATAGGACATACAGTTCCAAACAGCTAGACTGCTGCTTTTTGTTTTGCCAGTGATTGCACTATGTTAAATGCTTTGGCAAACCAATTGCGTAAAACAGCAAGAATTGACTAAGCTATTCAGGGGGGCTTTGACAGTGTTCGTTGCTGTAGTTTTTTATTCTTCATGCTTGCAGTGCTACTGTTCACCAGGATACCAATATTTATGCCAAGCTTGGAGAATACAAATGGGGCACAGACACTTAAGAGGTACAGAAAGAGTTAGGTTGTATAAAAACACAAACCAAGTAGGCTATGCACATTTGTGCATGTCTGTGTTGGCCTGCGTTAGCACATTAAATCCAAACCTCTTGACTTTGCTAATAATTGTTTTGGGGTTATGTTTTTGCATCAGTTTTACGTGTTAGTGATTGACTTGCATTTTATTTGGCTTTGTTTAAAAAAAACTTGCCTTGATAAAGTTTACAAAAACAAGAAGATATACAGCCCAATTCACAAAATGCATTTTGTAGTATGTGAAGTAGTACTAGTCACGTACTACAAAATGCAGTTCAAAACTTACTGCCTGAGACCTCCACCTCCCCTGTCTTTTCTTAATTGAGAAATCTGCCACAGTGCACCCCAGCCAAGTACTGCACATCAGGCGTTACACTAACGCATTTCAGTGTGGTGGTCCGCATCACCGCACTGAAATGCATTGTCATGCATTTATAGCGCCTCCTCAGTGAACCAGAGCCGAGTGCTGCTAATTACACCACACTGACAGAGCTAAGCTCTTAGCAGGCAGCAGCACGTCCGCACGCTGCTTGCGGCAGGCTTGGGGGCTAACTCAGCTCGCTCAGCTGGCTACAATGTAAAACATTCACCCGACACCCCCGCGCAGCACATCTTATTCACTCAGGAAGGCTTCACGAGAGTTATTGCCCAATCACTACAGTTGAGACAGCCTGCCAGGACACACTGTCTGTGAGGCTGCAGGTGGGCGTGGCATAGTTTAACTTTGGAAGCCAGTGCATCCGGGAACCCGCAGCTTCCAAAGCATTGTGGCAAGCGGTTGGCTGGAACCCAGTGGAGTAATGATCACTTGCCACCAACCCCTGCAGACTTGTGGGTGCTGCTGGAGTGCTGGTCTGGTGCCTTAGTACTGCAGCCTGGCCCTCAGGTACGTGACATTCAGCTTCAGTCAGGATTTATTTGTGAGTAAAATATAAACATATGCAAGGTATCAACGGCTCTGTCTCAGTGTTATTATGGAGTAAAACATGCCAATGTGCCCTTTGTACCCGATGCCTCACTTTGCCTAGCCCCCACAGGCCCGTCAACCCTACGGTGCTGGCCCTCCATGCAGCGCATGCATATTGGATCAAAAGTGAGGGGTACTCCTCTTTTTGCAGTGTGTATGCAAGGCATTTCTACTTCTGATGCTTTGTTTTTGTTGTAGTTGCAGCCTCAGTAGGCCCCGGCTGTGACTATACCAACGTAGAAAGAAGGCAGCAGTGTTCTCTTTGAAGTAAAGGATTTTAAACCGCACTAGACATGGCAGACACAAACTCACATGCTGTCTGCTTTGACCATATTCAATTTGTGTAAACTGCCATGCTAGGGAGGAAGGAATGACGGAACAACGAGTGTCTTTACCACTCATGCCTTAACCACGCAGTTTTTACAATGCACTAACTACTACTACACACGTTTTTACCACGAAACACACTACCAAACATTTATATAGGGTATTAATAAAAGTGTCATTACCACGCATACCATTACCACGGAACACGCATACAGTTACAACAAATACAGAAAAGCACTTTAATTCACAAAATATGAAAAAAAGAAAAGTAATTGTTAAAGTAACAACAAAAAATATACAAACAAATATCTTCCAAAACACATTTTACAAATAAGCATCATAAATGAAACATGAAACAGTACAACTAATATTGAAAAAACGCATTCCGAAATACGTTTGCAACATAGTCCTACCTTTTTTTTAACCCCTTACTTTCGACCTTCCCCAAATAAAAATGATTCTCGTTTTAAAACAGGAAGTGAAATAAATGTTTTCTTTTTAGGAACAAAATAATAAACAACGTATACACAATAAAACTCAGTAAAAAACGGACATTCCAGCACATATCTTTGTTTACATTTTCATCTACCACCCCAAACATGTAAAAAAAGGGCCGCCCACCATTTCACATCCACTACTATAGTAATTGGGTTCGAGAGCACACAGAAAATATTGCCGAATTGAGACTTGACTACCACAAACTACACCATCTACCCGTCCAAGTAAGTAAAACTTTCACAATTAAATGCTTATGTGTGCACTGCCTACTTATACGACACATCTATTGATTTTAATTTTGCTAAATTTACAGATGCAACCATAAACTTTTCAAACGTTGACCTAACAAAAACATTCTGGGTTTGTATATTTAAAATGATTTTACATACAATATTTATCAGCTCGATAAAATATCATTTTCTAACTTAACTAAATACTAAACTCAGGGCACTTGTTTGACAGTAACTAAGGGTCAAAATTAATATTAATTCCACCAGTTAATTCCCTCAGGGCAGGTGCTGGACACTAGTTATGGGACAAATTACTATTCTAACTCCACCAAGTACTTACCTCAGGACAGGTGCTGGACAGTGACTAAGGGGCAATATTACTATTCCAACTGAACCAAGTAATTACCTCAGAACAGGTGCTGGACACTAACAATGGGAAAAATTACTATTCTAACTCCACCAAGTACTTACCTCCGGGCAAGTTCTGGATAGTGACTAAACGCCAAAATTAGTATTCTAACTCCACTGGGTAATTACCTCGGGTAAAGTGCTGGACATTGACTAGGGAAAAATTACTATTGTAACTCCACCAAATACTTACATCAGGCCAGATGCTGGACAATGACTAAAAGCCAAAATCACTATTCTAACTCCACCGGGTAATTGCCTCAGGGCAAGTGCTGGATACTGACTAGGGAACAATTACTATTCTAATTCTACCAAGTACTTACCTCAGTGCAGGTGCTGTACAGTGACAAAAGGGTCAAAATTACTATTTTAACTCCACGAAGTACTTGCCTCAGGGCAGGGGCTGGACTGTGACTAGAGAGCAAAACTGCTAATAAAACTTCATCAATTACTTATCTCAGAACTGCTGCTAGACGGTGACTAAACTACAAATTTAATAGTTTAAAACCACAAAATATTTAACTAAAACAAAATGCTCAAATTCATAGAGTACATATTTTTAAAAAATGAGTAACATTTATTTTGTTCCTTATCTACACAAATGCACCTATCTACAAAACAACTAAAAATAAACCCAACTATAGGACCTATCCTAAACAACAAAAACTAAAATATTCACATTCGTATTATAAATATCAACCGTAAATAATTATAAAAACACCATAGATACAAATGTTTATGGAAAACTAATTAATTGCATTTTTCATTGCACAACAAATGCCAACAAAATTGACAAAAGACAAATTAACCTACAAAATACTTCAAAAAGATACAACTACCAATAACATCCCTCAGAAACAAACAAATCCCCAATATCAAGGTAAATAAGTTATAATTTTTTAACAATAAAAATATTGCACAGGCAGAGCGGTTACTCTGGAAGACACCGTAGTTAGGACAATAGAGCATAACCACTCTGCCTCTGCAATGGAGATAAAAGTATGTGAAAGCATGCAAAAAATGAAAGACCTTGCATCCATCTCTATTGAGCTCCCGGCTCAATTTTATGAAATCATTTCTATGCACCTAGCCAGTAGTATGCCCACAATTCCCAATATGAGTAGAATGGTACAAAGACAAAAACAGGCAAGTAATCCCCAACGTATAACACTACAAACTTTTTCTGACAATTACATCCCCCTGAATTAACAATCACTGTCTCAAAAGAACCCTTTCTACTGCATGACAACGAAAGCCCTTCAAAAAGAATACTAATATTTAGCACAAACCATTACCTTTTAACTCTTGAAAATAGTGAAATTTGGGTGATGGGTGGTACTTTTAAACCAACACCACATCCATTAACCCAAATTTACACTATTCATGCTAACATAAATAACACAACTGTCCCATTAGTATATAGTTTACTCCCTGATATGCAATCCTCAACATACACTGCATTAATAAGTTATAAAATCCAAAACAATGAATAAAAGTCCTAGAAAAGTAATAATTGACTTTGAATTATCAATGATTGATCCAATTACAAAAATATATCGTACCAACAAAATTCAAGGATTTTTTTCACTTTTCTCAGGCATATTGGTGTAAAACTCAAAAATCCTCCTTAGCTGAGGATTACTTATCAAACTGTAAACTTCATTTTGAATTTTAAAAAAAACTACCTGCTTTATACCTCCTGACAGTGTAGAAGAGTACTACACAGCAATTTCTGAATCACAATATTTTACCCAAAATGAATATAAATTGGCACCACTACTAAATTATTTTGAAGATACATGGATTGGCCATCTAAAAAGGTCAGGTCACAGAAGGAGACGAAGATCTCCTGTTGAATGGTGGAACTGTTACACAACCTGATTAGAGGCAGGTGCAAAGACTAACAATGCCACTGAAGGATGGCACAATTCCTTCAGCAAATCAATTGGCAAATTTCACCCAAACCTAAATAAGTTTTAGGAAATTTTGAAGAAGGAACACAGTTTCCAAGAAATGAGACTTGTGCAATCTTTGTCAGGTAGCCTGAACCCACATATCTCCAAAAGGAGTAAAGAAATGTCTGAGAGACTATTGGGTCAATTTCAACAATTTCCACTGATGGTTTCAGACTACCTGGACAGTATGGAATACATATTACATTACTAATACTAACAAATATTTCCCTAAATTACTTGCCTGTTTTAACAATTCTATAAAATTCAATTGCCATTTCTCAATTTTTTTTACCAAATTATCAACCATTTGAATTCCTATCTGTAGCTGTTTTCTTTCTTCAACTCTTGGTGATTTTTTAAACAACGTGTCAACAGTAATCCAATAATCCATATATGTACAAATTAACATACGCAGGAAATAAAGAAATCCCGAAAAAGCAGGTTTTTAATTGGAAAACCGTGACCTGCAACTCGGATGTTACAAATATATTAATTATGAGTCTAAAAAACTCGCTGTAATAACAGAATTTTATTTTATACAATTTACTTTTAGTTACAGTAGCTTGGAAAAATCCATTCTCCAAAAACAAATTGATTTCCCGAAAAAGTCAGTAATAAAGAACATCCATATCGGAAACCCTATTAATAAAAACATCACATTAAAAAACAACACTGTTTCCAAATTGTAATATCCCAAAAATAACGCTGTACATCCATCTTCATCCTGAAACCACATGATCTTTGTTCAGAGAGAAGTACAAACAGTATCAAAAAACATGTAGGCAAAAAAGTAAAAATTTTGCTTTTATTTCCAAAAAGTTTAAAAAAGTTTTACTAACTTATCTTATAACTTTTATAAACTGATTTGAGAAAAACCAACCGTCCCGACGTGAGCATATGAGCACAACCTGCATGGGAATGAAAATAGGATAAAACACATAAAAAACCACCAGATATTACTATCTTTTTTTATTTTATTTTTCGTGAACAAACCGTAAAGGACAAGGCAGGTACATCAATGACAGTAGAAAATAAATGAAAAAAATTGCATTATACACCGGTGTTCCATCAACAATGCAACAGTACTGTACACACATATATCTACTTGGTATGAATTGCAAGTTCAATCATCAATAGCTGTAGGAGGAGAGTTTACCACATTTACAGTCAGTAGGTAGGACGTGAGTGGGGCCCAAAAGTCCTTCGGTTTAGATGGCATAGGAAGTTCTTCAGCGTTACACGCCAGCTGATCTCTACAATATGTTACATCTTTCAACCAATTTTGTTGTCGTGGAGCATTTCTACTATCCCAGCACTGGGCCACTTTTCTCTTAGTCCGGAGCAGAGCGACCAGAACCAATCTCCTATTTTGCGGTTTTAGATGCCCCACAAGGCCCAACGAGCATACCTGTGGCGTACATTCCACCGGTTCCAATACAATATCAGACAGGGTCTTGGTAACCTGGTCCCAAAAGGCATGCACCCTCCCACAAAGCCAAGCCAAATGGATAAAATCAGCCTCTTGCATTTTACATCTGGTGCAGTTGTCTGATTCTCATAGCCCATATCTGTAACTGCTTAGGTGTATAATATAATTGCTGTAAAAATTTAAAATGAATCATACGCAAATTGCAATTTGCTGTCAGTAACCCTGTAATATAACAGCCGTAGTCCCAGTCTTTTTCAGTAAGCGGCGTCTCTAGCACCATGTTCCATTTCTCTCTGGCCCTACAGTGTTTCGGTGCAGTGTCAGCCTGCATTGCAGTGTATAGTCTGGTTACTAATTTCGATCTGGAGGGATTCGCCAGCATGACTTGGAGCTGCTTCAGGATTAGCGGTTCTGCAGGATGTCGTGTATTAAAAACTTTAAGGGCTTCCCTCAGTCTATAATATGTAAATATCGTCAAAGGGGAATTTGGATGACGTGCCTGTAGCTCCTCTAGTGTAATAAATGTACCTTCAGGGTATGCGTCACCCATTGAAGTAATGCCTATATCTGCAAGGATGGAGAGAACCCGGAGCTCTTGTGCCACAGATATATCTGGGTGCTGCGCCAGCGGCATGGTCGGAGCATACACCGGGAGTCTTCCCGCCCGCGCCGCCATTGTTCTCCACGCCTGTGCTGTACAGTTAATTGTGCTCATTTCGCGTCTGGGGTACACTGGTTGTGCCCTATGTAACAGGGCGGTCAGTGGTTCTGGGAATATCTCGTCCACCTCCACTGTGACATGTGGGAGGAATGGTGGGCGGAAGTACCAATAATGCGCGAAATGCGCCTGTGCGCATAAATAATATAGGTATAGGTCAAGGGGCCCGAAACCCCCTTGGGAGTAAGGCCTAGTAAGTATTTCCCAGCGGCATCGGGGTTGCTTACCCGCCCAGACCATCCTGATTAAGACAGAACGCAGTCTTACAAAAAAAGTCTTCGGTAGACGTTTATGAACAAACAAAACTTCGGGAGGATCGTCATCTTTATAACCGCTACTTTATCTGCCAGTGACAGCGGCAACTTAATCCATCTGCTCACTTGTTCCTCTGTGTATACTACCGCCCGACCAAAGTTCTCTCTCATAACGGTATCAGGATCCTGATGGATTCATACCCCCAAGTATTTCACAGGATCCACCGTCCACTCCAGCGGCAATTCTAGTTCAAATGATCTCGTACCTGGTGTTAACGGGAAGATGATGGGTTTGTCCCAGTTAATCCTGAGGCCAGATAACCGCTCATATGTTGTGTACTCTCTGAGGTCCTTGCCGGAATCCTAGTGCTGCCCTGGAGTGCTTCTGCCTTATAACACATGCCAACGGCTCCATTACAATCGCGAACAGCAATGGGGAGACCGGGCAGCACTGTCGTGTTCCCTTACGAATCTTTGAGTTCAGAATGACAATTGTTCACCCGCACTCTAGCAACTGGGGCATTATACAGCAGTTCCATCCATTGTATAAATGCGAACGGCAATCCCATTTGCCTCAATACATCAAACATAAATCCCCATTTGATGGAGTCAAAGGCTTTTGCCGCATCTAGCAGCACAGCAGCCGCCTCAACGTCCGGATCAATTTGATGCATGACCGCAAATAATGTTCGTATATTGTGTGCAGTGGAGCGGGTGGGATAAACCCCGACTGGTCCGGCAAAACCAATGCTGGGAGCAGCGGGCGTAGCCTAGTCGCCACCATTTTTGCCAAGATTTTTGTAGCAATATTTATTAGTGAAAGAGGGCAATATGACTCGCAATATCCTGGGTGTTTGCCTGGCTTTAATAGGGTTATAATTAGGGCATCGCATAATGTGGGAGGAAGAGTCTTATTCGCATATGCTTCGCTATACATGTTGTGGAGGTGTGGGTCTAGCAGATCTCCATATGCTTTGTAAAATTGGCCCGGCAATCGGTCACTGCCCGACGCCTTACCAGAGGGGAGCAACTGTATCGCCTCTTTTACATCCTCAACTGTAAATTCCTGCATTAGGTACTCTTTGCCCCGGTGACAACCAAACAAGCGCAATTTCCTCGAAGAAGGCCAGAGTATCGTCGCTATTGGCTTCCTCCCCACCACCATACAGGTCTGAGTAGTACTTCATGAATTGGGTAAGTATTTCAACCGTGCTATGACTGGGTGCCATCCTGCCGTTCCAGCTCTGTGATGTATTCTTCCATCCGTGAGGTTCTAATCTTCGCTGCTAAAGTGCGACTCGGACGGCCACCCTCCCCATACGCTCTAGCAACCCAACGCCTGGACATGTGTTTGATCTCTTGGTCTGCTGTGTCGTTATAAACAGTGATCTGCTCCCTGATTTCGGCTAATGTTTCCGGTTTGTGTGAGGAAGCGTACTCCTTTTCCAAACTAATTAATGATTTTTCTATCCTACACATTCGGGCTCTTAGATCCTTAAGTACACCTGCCTGTAGTCCAATGCATGTCCCCCTAATCGTAGCCTTAAATGCCTCCCACAATGTACCTGCATCTTCCACTGTGCCCACATTCTCGATGAAAAACATCTCAGTAGCCTGTCGCACCCCTTCATGGAAAACGGGATCCAGCAGTGAGGAAGGCTGTAGCCGCCATTGAAAGGGCTGTGATGGATTTGTGGGGATACTCATATCCAGGACCACAGGAGAGTGGTCTGAGAGAGTGCTGGCAAGTGCGTCACTCCCTTAACCCAGGGAGCCGCTGCGCTCAATATCAGCCAGTAGTCCAATCTGGACCATGTTTTGTGTACAGAAGAAACATGCGTGCCCTCCCGTGTCTTTGGGTTCCAAACCCTCCATATATCTAGAAGCTTGTGATTGCGCATGATGTCATGTATGACTTGTGCCGCCCTCTTCCCCTGCCATACGATGGAGGCACTGCGGTCTATATCAGGATCCAGATATGTATTCATATCGCCCCCCCATAGTACCACTTCTGATTGAAGATCAAACAGTTTATTCTCCAGTCTCTGGTAGAAACTCAGGTCATCGACATTCGGGCCATATGTTGTAATGATTGTGAGGTTCGTACCTCCAAGGCACCCTTGTATTAGGGTGAACCTGCCTAGATCGTCTGATTCTGTATACATAAGTCTAAAGGGAGTGCCTTTTTTCACTAAAATCATGACCCCCCTGGCATAGGATGAGAATGACTAGACCGCTTTAACCACCGCTCATTTTGCACCCACCCTACCCTCTCCCAGTCCAGTAAGGTGGGTCTCCTGTAGCAAGGCTACTTGTACTTGACGCCTGTCTAAATAGGCCAACACCTGCCTGATATTTTGGGATTATTTAGCCCCCTGACATTCCACGTCATTAACCTGATCTCACCTACCATTTGTGTGGTGCATATTATTCTTGCCTACTATTTCTCTACCGTGATTCAACATCTGCATCCATACCACCGGTGTGATTAGATGCCAGTGATATACCTTGCCTGGAATTAGAAACAATAACCCATATACCCCCCCCCACTCACTTTAGCATCCCAATCATTCCAAAGACAATCCCTGACAGCAAACCCATTCAACATTACAACAGTAGTGGGGAACACCCTCTACCGTGATTCAACATCTGCATCCATACCACCCGTGTGATTAGATGCCAGTGATATACCTTGCCTGGAATTAGAAACAATATCCCATATACCCCCCCACTCACTTTAGCATCCCAATCATTCCAAAGACAATCCCTGACAACAAACCCATTCAACATTACAACAGTAGTGGGGAACACCCTCAGGGAGGCTGCCAGGTGCGGAAGTGACCGGAGATATATCATAGTTTGGGAACGACCTGTAAGAAAAAAACAGTGTTGCACTTACATTTTCTTCATGTAGAAAACAAATCATTACACTGTGTAGAAACATGTCACATCTCCCCCCTTCTAGTATCAACTATCACTAAACAGGTTATATCATTACAATATTGACTGCGCCATGCAGTCACATCATACTACGTTGCCCATAATCCTTCTCTACAAAACGGAGAGCTTGACATTTGTTCAAATGTTATTGTGATGCTATATCTCAACTTCCCGCCTACAGCTGCACTTACATATGTAAAATACGGGGTGTCTCAGGAGCTCACTATTCTGCCCAACAAGGTTCAGAGAACCCTATTAACCAACAGTCACATATGTTTGAAGGTGTCGTTCCCGCACCTCAATGTGATAGAGTATACTTACATGCATGCGAGGAACCACCCTACCACATTTTGTCCATTCCGAGTGTCCCACTCCAGCAACTATGACGCCAAATGCATGGGGGAAGGTCACCGCCTCGAACTGTTTTGCTTCGTTTTCATCTGTTTCAGGAAGTCCTGAGCCTCTCTAGGCGTTGAGAAGAATTTCATCCTGCCCTCATGTGAAATCCGCAGCCGCGCGGGTACAATATTGCGTAAGAGATTTCCACCTCACACAGTTTCTTCTTGATAGGAGCAAACTCTTTACATGCCGCTTGGACTGCCATGGTGAAATCCGGAAAGAAGGATATCTCATTTTCTTGGTAGCTGGTGTGCTGCTTCTCCCTTGCCATCCGTAGCGCCACATCGCGATCACGATAGTTCAGAACCTTTGCCGCTATGGACCGTGGAGGCGCCCCCGGAGGCGGCCTGGGAGCCAGTGATCTGTGCGCTCTCTCGATTATTAACACTTGCGAAAGGTTCTCAGCACCAAACAGTTCTTTAAGCATTGTTTCATTGTAATCTTCGAGACGCCCTGTATTGGTGCTCTCTGGAACCCCCATGATTCGCAGGTTGTTGCACCGGGAGCGCGCTTCCAAATCTTCCTTTTTAGCTTTTATTACCTCTAATATTTTTTTTATATTTCAGCATTTGACCATAGTTTCGTGCGACTCATCTTTGACAGATGAAATGCGCTGCTCCGCCGTGTCTAGGCGCGCACCTTGCTTGTCCAACTTGGTGGCCATATTGTCCATTCTGATCGTGAGGGTATCTATCTTCCCGTCTATGGCCTGTAAGCTTTGCTGCATTGCTAGCAGAGTGGCTTCCAGGGAAGATGTAGTAGTTTGCCCCATATCTAGTTCGGTATCTGAGTGCGCCACATTGGGCCTTGTTGAGCGGTGGGATTCAAAGGGCAGCTTGGATTGCTGTTTGTGGGACTTGCCCATTGTCCTGGTTTCAATTCGGCAACTAGGTTACTGTAAGTTTGTCGCCGCACGTTGTCTGTAATGATTCTGGTGTTCTACGGTACTCCCGCAGTCGCAGCTCACCATCTGTTTGCCCACGCGTGTGTGCAGTGCCGCAAATAGCCGGGGGGATGTCTGCCTGCAGAGCCACCCCACAGCTCCAGCCCGGGAGATCGTGTTTTGCTGTAGATTCGTTTTGTGTGCCCAAGCCGTGCTCAGTTAGGAGTGATGTATGCAACAGCACACCACGTGCCCCTGAGTGCTCTCTGTTTCGCTGCGTTCCGTGCTTACCACCACGCATCCATTGAAGCCACACTGCGCTGTTTCAAAAATTGCCGCTTACAGCAGGCACATCTTCTTCACTCCCCATCTGCCCTCTGTGTGCATACAATTATGGGGCACTTCACTTGCGCTGCTCTCGCGCCGCAGGACGCGCCTCGCTTCTGTTATCCCCTTATGCAGTTGTGGGATGCTCCGGCTGCTTTTGCTCTATCCAACATCGCGGCTCCCGCATCGCTGAATGTATCTCAATGAAGGAGCGGAGCCCGGTATCTTCTAGCAGTCTGGGCACATACCAGCGCTTGTCGGGCGCGTCCCCCGGCCTACGCCGCACCTTCGGTTCAGCTCGCAGAGCCCCCTTCTTAATTTTCCAGACTATATCTTTCGTCAGGGGACATGCACAGCCTACCACTCCGCCGGCAGGGCCCGGGCCCCCTCCGCGCTGCCATCTTGTTGCGGAGTAGGCCGCAGCCGCGCAGGGCTCGATCACCTGTACCTCCGTCGACAGCCGTCGCACTCACTCAGAATAACAGTTTTTTTAACGCGCCCTTACATCAGCTACACATCGCATACATTTTCTCAAGTGGATGTGTGTCCGTTCTGCCGATATTTACAGGATGGTGACTCCAGTCGGCAGAGCAACACTATTGTGCGGCCATCTTACCACGGGCTCTCTAGCTCCCCCAGATATTACTATCTAACTTCCCCCGTACCTTACAATAAACGTAGCCGCCTATATACTTAGTAATGCAAAGTAAATTGTTCTTACCTGACCGCAGCTCTTCCTTACTTCTGATTTTGACCGCGGCGCTCCACCGACTGTAGAAACATACATACAAACGCGAGCGTCAAGCTGAAAAGTAAAAACAGAAAAGGACAATATTCGCCATTGAACCTAATGGTAATAGGAAAATAACTTATAAAATGTTTCAAAAATATGTTACATAAATGTGTCTATATTTTACTAAAATATGTTATATTTACTATTTTTTACTTTTTTTTATTTGTATACTGTTTAAATAAATAATATAAATATGAAACCTTTGAATTACATTTACATTTTTTCAAATAATGTGTTAAAATGTAAATCCGAAAGAGACAGTTGTAGATTCCTTAACTTAGAATTACCCCCAGGCGTCAGACTGGATCCGGAGAATTTGTTTCTTAGCAGTACCCCTGTGCGTCGGTAGGTGGCGTTGATCGACTCCGCGTCTGTCGTTGGTTTCGTGTTTGCCGGGATGATGTCGCAGTGCCTATTTAGACGCCGACCCTGCGCGCTGACGTCAGTTCTTTCTTTTTCTGCGTCAGCCTAGCGCAGATCCGGAGAGAGCTACACCTTTAGTCACTTTTTGACTAGGCTTTTTTTGACTTTTTTTTTAGTCTTCGACTCCTGGTGTGCGAGGGATGTCCCATCGTCGGACCGGCCTTCAAGCCCTGCGAGGCCTGTCACAAACTGATATCTGTGACGGACCCGCACCTTGTGTGCCTTTGGTGCCTTGAGCGCGACCACGACCCAAAGTCGTGCTCCGACTGCTGGGCCATGAATCATAAGTCTGCGGGAGCGGTCCTGAAAGTTTGGAGGCCCGGCAGTCGGCTCCGCGTCGTTCCCGGTCTCGCTCGAGAGGAAGGTCTCGAGACCGGTCGCGGAGCCCCCACACCTCGTCGTACTCAAAGTCCTCCAAGTCTTCGGGTAAGTCGAAGCACTAGAAGAAGGCGAAGAAGCACCGGCGCTCTTCGCCTTCTCCCCGTCGGTCCGCTGACACGACGTGGGACCCGGAGCTTCGTCACTCAAAGACTCCGTCTCTGGTGCCTGCTTCTGGGATAACTCTGTGCCCCCCTCCGTTTCCGGGAGCCGTAGTGACCCCTGCCCAGCTTCGTGCATTTTACGAAGCCCTCCACTCGATCTTTGGGCAGCCTGACTCCGTTGGCGTGCCTTTGGGCCCTGCAGAGCCGGTCGGGGGTCCTGGGCCTTCGATGCCGGTGGCTCCGGAGGACCCCCAAGGATCCAGTCGACCTTACTCGACCTTCTCCGGCGCCAATCCCGGCGACGACGCCCCCCACGTCGGTCGTGCCCCTGACCGACGCCATCCCCAACCTCACCCCCGTGATGCAGCCGGATCGAGTTCGGCCGCCATCGAATCCAACGCCGGAGGGCACTTTTGTTCCACTTTTCATCCCTGGTGTTCTCTTTGGGCCAGAAGGTGATGATGAGCATTGGGGGGGATCACCTGACCCTTTAACAGACCAGCTTGAAGAGCCGGACTGGAGAGAGGACCTGGGTGACGCCAGTGGTCTGGACACTTCCCCAGACCTTGGCATACTTTCTCCCCCTACCGTGGCTACGGAGGAGGGAGCGTCTTATGCTGTGGTGGTGAGAAGGGTAGGTGAGGCCCTGGGCCTGGAGCTCCCTTCAGTGAAGGTTAGGACGAATCTCCCGACAGAGGTGCTTCAACCGGCGGCAACCTCGTCTGAACCCCTTTTGCCGTTCGACGAAGCCCTCACTGACGTCCTTCTGGGCATCTGGTCCAAGCCCAGCACAGGGGCTCCTGTGGAACGGACGATTGCCTGCCGCCACCACCCGGCGCTGGGCGACCCAGTTTTCCTCACTCAACACCCTTCCCCAGAGAGTTTGGTAGTCCAAGTCTCGTCCCAGACAGGGCATCGAAGAAGCTGGAACATCTTGGGAATCGCATGTTCTCTTCCTCCAGCTTTGCACTGCAGTCCGTAAATACTGCGTGCCTCTTGAGCCGATATTCCCATACCATCTGGGATATGGTTACACAGGTGCTGCCTCAGTGCCCGGAGGAGGCCCGGGCCGTTCTCTCCCAGGCAGTGGCGGATGGGAGAGACGCAGCCAAATTCACGATAAGATGTGGACTGGATACCACTGACTCACTAGGCCGAACAATTGCCATGTCGTTAGCTCTTCTGCGCTACGCCTGGTTGAGGATGTCTGGCGTCCGGAGGATGTCCAGTCAATTTTGCTGGACATGTCCTTTGATGGGAGTCGCCTTTTTGGCGAATAAGCAGGCTTGGCGTTGGATTGCTTTAAGGACTCTCGAGCTACAACCAGATCCTTGGGCCTTGCAGCGTCGTCCTGTCCATCTCAGTCTGCTTTTCGCCCCTTTCGTGACTACGGAAGGTGCACCCCACCACGTCCAGCCCAGTCCAGCCACTGGTTCACACAAGCTGCCCAGCCTTTGCGTTGCCGCGGACGTGGGGCCTAGCGACATGGGTCTGGGAGCCAGCGGTGGGCCAGTCCACCCTCCCCCCCCTGCAGTGGCCTCTAAACCTTCCTAGTCCGCCCTTTCCGGGCCACCAAAGGCCAGTGGGCGTCAGGATTCGCCATCACCTCCCCCACTGACAAAACATCACGTCGGACAGGTGGGTTTTGCAGATAGTCCAAAGGGGCTACTCCCTCCCCTTCAAGGCTACCCCTCCCTCCATGCCACAGTCTTTCAATCGCATGTCGGAGGATCATTTGGCGCTTCTCAGCTCTCTTGGCCAAGGGAGCTATCGAGAGGGTTCCTACGCCAGAAGTAGGTCGTGGTTGCTACTCCCGCTACTTTCTGGTGCCCAAGAGGGACAAAGGACTGCGACCTCGGGGCCCTCAACCGCTTCCTCCGGAAGGAGAAATTCAAAATGGTAGCCTTGGCTCAGGTCCTGTCTGCCCTCGACCCCAGAGACTGGATGGTGGCGCTGGACTTGCAGGACGCCTATTTTCACATCCCCTTCCTGCCAGCCCACAGACGCTACCTGCGGTTCACGGTAGGCCACGAGCATTTTCAGTTCAACGTACTCCCCTTTGGCCTTACCAATGCCCCTCGGGTGTTTTCGAAAGTGATGTCGGTGGTCGCAGCTCATCTGTGCAGATCAGGGGTTCCAGTCTTCCCCTGTCTCGACGACTGGCTGTTGAAGGCGGCCTCGCCCCAGGCTGTCGTCTCTCACCTCCAGACTACGGCGGACCTCCTGCATTCGCTGGGGTTCGCTATAAACATGCCGAAGTCACACCTGACTCCCTCTCAGACGCTCCCTTTCATCAGAGCTGTGTCCAGAGCTGTTCTGGACACAGTGCAATTTTGGGCCTATCCTCCTGAGCAGCGAGTCCGTGATATTCGGGCTATGATACTGATGTTTCAGCCTCTATCCCGGATTTCGGTGACAATGAACCTGAGGCTGCTGGCCTCATGGCCTCCTGCATCCTGATGGTGGATCATGCCAGATGGCAAATGCGGGCTCTGCAGTGGGCCCTGAAGTTCCAGTGGGCGCAGCATCAGGGGAATCTTTCCGACTACGTCCCGATCTTGGAGGGATCACTCCTTAGATGGGGCGACCATCTGGGAGAGGTGGAGATCAGAGGCGTCTGGTCTCCGGCAGAGTCCGGACTCCATATCAACCTTCTGGAGCTCTGGGCAATCCGCCTGGCACCAAAGGCATTCCGTCCCTCTCTAAAGGGGAAGGTGGTGCAGGTGTTGACGGACAACACCACCGCCATATGGTACTGCAACAAGCAAGGCGGGGTGGGGTCGTGGGCCCTATGTCAAGAGGCCATTCGTCTCTGGACATGGCTGGAACATCAGGGCATGATCCTGGTGGCTCAACACCTGGCAGGTTCTCTGAACGCCAGGGTGGACTAACTCAGCCGCCGGTGCCTGGTAGATCACGAAAGGCGTCTTCACTCGGAGGTGGTGCAAGGTCTCTTTCAGCGGTGGGGAGAGCCTTGGTTAGATCTGTTCGCCACCAAAGAGAACGTGCAATGTCAGCAATTCTGAGCATTGGAGTTTCCAAGGCGGCACTGGCTTGGCGGCGCTTTTCGCCGCGAGTGGAACTGTGGCCTCCTGTACGCCTTTCCGCCTGTACCACTTCTTCCCAGAGTGCTGAAGAAGATCAAGCACGACCAGGCACAAGCTATTCTTGTGACTCCGTATTGGGCATGAAGAGTCTGGTACCCAGAGCTCCTGAGCATGGCCATCGATCCTCCACTCAGACTGCCTCTTCAGGAGGATCTTCAGTCAGAGCAGCAGGGGAGGGTTCTTCACCCGAACCTGTCCAGCCTTCACCTCCTTGCGTGGAGATTGAGCGGCGACAGTTGACAGCTTTTGACCTTCCACCCGAAGTCTGTAATGTCATCTTGGGAGCCAGGCGTCCCTCCACTAAGATGGTATACGACTGTAGATGGAATAAGTTTGTGGCATGGTGCACAGCAAAGGCTGTGTATCCCCTTTCTGCCCCTCTTTCAGAGGTTCTTTTGTATATACTTTCTTTGTCCCAGCAGGGCTCTGCCCTGGACACTCTTAAGGGCTATCTTGCGGCCATCTCTGCTTTCCTTCGGCTACCAGATCAGCCAACTTTGTTCAAGTCCCCTATTGTAAATAAACTCTTTAAGGGCATTTCTCATCTCATTCCTCCATCTCCTTTCGTAATGCCCCAGTGGGACTTGAACCTTGTCTTAACTTATCTTATGTGCGCGCCCTTCGAGCCTCTTCACAACTGTCCTCTCAGGCTCCTCACTCTGAAGACAGCTTTCCTTGTTGCCATCACCTCTGCTCGCATGGTGAGTGAGCTTCAAGCGCTTTCTTCGAAGCCTCCTTTCTCCTCTGTGCATCCGGACAAAGTGGTGCTTTGGACGAGACCCTCGGTCCTTCCAGAAGTGGTTACACCTTTTCACATTGAACAAACCATTACTTTGCCCACCTTTTTCCCACCTCCGCACCCTTCCAAGGAGGAGGAGAGACTCCACCGTCTGGACCCTAAACTTGTGCTATCCTTCTACCTTGATCGCACAAAAGATTTCCGGGTGGATGGTCAACTCTTCGTTGGCTACGTAGGTGCCAAGAAAGGTCGGGCCGTTCAAAAGCGTACCATCTCTAGATGGGTTGTCCTTTGTATTAAAATCTGTTCCGCTTTGACGAAGAAGGAATCTCCAGTGGTGCTCCGAGCTCATTCCACCAGAGTTACGGCTACCACCACGGATCTTGCACGTGGTGTTCCACTCCTTGACATCTGTCAGGCAGCCACGTGGGCATCTTTGCACACGTTCACTAGACATTATTGCCTGGACAGCCAAGTACTGAGGGACGGCAATTTTGCCCGTTCTGTCCTCCAGGACTTTCTGGTGTGAACTTGGTTCGCAGACCCTCCTTCGGGGTTGGTATTGCTGGGGTATCTATTCTAAGGTAAGGAATCTATAACTGTCTCTATTGGATGAAAAAGTTACTTACCTTCGGTATCAATGTATCTGTAAGAGACATAGGTTAGTTATAGATTCCTTACCGCCCCACCCATCCTCCCCACTCTGCGAACTGACTTCCAGGGACAGGGACTCCCTTGCAAGGCCCTAGTTTTAGCGCACCGGTGGTCGGTGTCTTGCATGACTCTGTGCTTCTGGCAAGGAAAGTCGTGTCAGAACTGACATCAGTGCGCAGGGACGGCTTCTAAATAGGCACTGCAACGTCATTCCGGCGAACACGACGCCGAGGACGGACGCGGAGTCGACCGACGCCACCTACCGACGTGCAGGGGTACTGCTAAGAAAAAAATTCTCCGGATCCAGTCTGACGCCTGGGGTAATTCTAAGGTAAGGAATCTATAACTAACCTATGTCTCTTACAGACACATTGTTACCGAAGGTAAGTAACTTGTTCTTTTGACAAATAAATATTTGTAAATTAATACATCATATTTTAGAAATTCAGTAATATATATTTGTATATAATATTTATTTTTAATTAACATCAACTTTTTTACTTAAATAAATTCCTTTTCATTATTAATATTCAGCTACTACAATTAATACCCAAGTAGTAATACTCCTCCCCAACAAATAACCCTATATCCCTTACATCCCATCCCTAAATACTAATTTTTTATTTTTTATTTATTTTAATATTTTTACTAAATTCCAAATATTACATATTAATGCTAAAGTATTAAAATTAATACCTGAGTAGTAATACACTTCCTCACCCAAAACCCTTATATCCATTGCATCTCGCCCCCAAAGATTATTGTACAGGATCCTTCATCCTGGCTTGAACATAGAAGCGGTGGTGATCCGTTGTGCCACCGGAGAGCGGACAATCTGACGGTTTTTTTTACGCCTGGAGCACCGACACCTCTGTGCGGCCTATAGCTGTTCCGGCCGAGGAGATCGCAGTGACAATGTGCTGAGGCGGAGAACGCGGCTGAGCCTGGCTTCTTCATGGTGATTCGCCAGAGCTGCCAGAGAATGGAGGGCGGCTGGACAGATTGGATCCACTTGCCGGCCCATCATAAGGAGCACCGAGAGGGAAGGGGTCGCCGGCCTGCAGTGTAGACTCAAAGGTCTGGGTCGATGGTGAGTCCGGTGCCAACATTGGGGCTCAGGGCCCGGAGGCTTTGGAGGAGTGGGCGCGGCAGGCCCCGCTGCTGCAAACGCATGGGAGCACTCTGGCCGTAGAACTCCGCCGAGTGTCGGGGGGGGCCCCCCCAATGATAGTCTGAAGGCGGCGTAGACAGGGAGGCCACCCTACGGTTGAGAGGAGGACTTTTGTTTAGCACCTGCGGCCTCCCTCGAAGTGCTGCCAGGGGCAGGCTTGCAGTGGCCCAGTGGATACGGGGGGGGGTTTTGGGGCTCAGAGTTGGATTGTGCCCCATTGACCTTGGGGGCTGCCACAGGGTCGCTGCACTGGGGATTTTGAGGCTCTGCCTCTGAGCATGAGACTAGGGCCCTGTTGGGACTGTGCCCCCCCACCCCGCTCGTGATTGTCCCCATGCCTGTTGGTGGAGATTAAAGATTGTGAACTATTGTAAATCTGAGATGGCGGGTCTCCCTTCGGTGATGGTCTGGACACTGTGGTAGGCCATGTATGGAGTTTTTGGCAGGCGGCGGTGCGCCCTAGTGCCTTGGGATCTTCATCTATTTTTGCCACGACGTTGGTTGCCTGGCTGGGCTACGGCGCTGCTGTATAAAGATCTGCAGGTATTGAATGTTATCGCAGCCATTTGATGAGGTCGGGTGCACCCTAGGACTGAGGTGCTACCTACCAGCTAACATGACCCGGGATAAACCGATTGTTGCGGGTTCCCAGCAGAAAATGGATAAGTATACCACGCAGCAAGCCCCCAACGGCGCTTTAGGAAGTGTCCAGGCATCAGGGAAGAACCCACAATCCTCACCTATACTCGATGCCATACAGGATCTTAAGGTCACCTTGGAGGGCTAGATGGGGGAACTCAAGGTGGACCTGGCATTATTTCGACAGGACTTACGAACACCACACACAGAGTGACCGAGGTAGAGGGCAGAGTGTCGGAGGTGGAGGACACCGTCAAGTCACATGAGGAGCGCCAGGTGGGTTACTTAGAGCCTCGAGCTGAGGGGAGGTCCTGCTGGATCAATTTACGCATGGTGGGCATACCGGAGGGGGCGGAGGGCTACACGCCGATGAAAATCATGTAGGACTAGCTGGGTCCCCAAGGACGAAGTTTCTAATTGCTGTATAGTGGAAAAAGCGTACAGGGCGCTGATTGCCAAACCTCCATCTGGAGCTTCGTCCAGGTTGTTTATTATACGTGTACTCAATTATGCTGACAGGGACTCTGTTCTTCGGGCTGCCCGCAAGGCTGGCCAACTACCTTACCAATCCACTCCATTGAGAATCTTCCCAGACTATACCCTGAATGCACACCGGCAACGCAGGTCCTTCCAAGAGGCTAAACACAAACTAAGAGGTGTGGGACTTACATATGTGCTCTTATTCCCATCCCGCCTGATTGTGATCTTTCAAGACAAATCACTGTTCTTTGACTTTCCCGATGCGGTATGGGAGTAGATCGAGGAATGGCCGCCTAAGCGTCGGATGGCCACTTCTCCTCTCCCCGAGTGGGTGGGAGGGGGATGCTTGATGGGGAAGTGGAGGCCCCACTAGGGAGTGGCACTCGGTCCTATAAGAGGTCGAAAAGAAGAACACGACAGCATCGCTCAGCAGGTCCAGATCGTAGGGCCCCGGATGAGTCCTCACCCGCTGCTGATGCAGGACACTCAACCAGATCCAACACTGTTGAACCCCAGCAGACTGCACCGGACACGCCGGGATGATCCCCAGTGGCGATATTTACTAGTGGTGCATACCATGGGGTGTTTACGCTCTGTTCTGCTGTCCTTGACCTATACCGTCTTTTAGGCTATTTTTTTAGAGTTGGTTTGAGTTTTGGGGGGGAATGGGCGGTAGGGGTGATGTAGTTCACATGACAACCCTGTTGGCGTCAATCCCAAGTCGCACCACAACAGGTACTTCCTGTTCACGAACTATAGGGAGGGGGAAACAGCATTTACAACGCTGTTAAAACAACCCGATGCTATTACAACGCGGTCATTACAATGACTGCGTTGTTAGTACGCAATACCTTTACATCGCAAGTCATTACAATGACTTGCTGTAGGGGGCGCAAAGGTATTGGATATAAAATCCAACACCTTCCCTGCTGTTGCGCAAACTGGAGTAAGAATAGTAAATAATACTATTCAGGGGTGTGGAAATTTTTTAAAAATCTACTTGGCCAATGGACAAAATGTTACAGAAATCTACTTGTCCTGGGAAGATATCTGCTTGCCGCACCTATTCCATAAATCACTGAGGTGGGTCTGCATGGAGAGAACCTGCACTGCAATCAGTGCAACATACTGTGCAATATGAACTTCAAATGCAAGTCCAATTATGCAATGCATGGTCATATACCCTTAAATTCAACTGTTGCACTGGCTGGATGTATAGGCATGTGTGCAGATGTGTCAGTGTGCACTGCACCCAATTATTACCCAGTATGAATGTGACAAATTTTCAAATTGAAAGAAATAGTGCCGAAAGGCAGAGTACAGGCTGGTAATTGACTACATTTCTTGAAGCGTATTTGGCATAGACTGTGTCCGAATATGAACCTGTAGGGCAGAAGGGTGTTCTCCATCCTAGGGCCAACTCATAGCTGTCCAGTTTCAAAAATACTCACATGTGATCATGCTCTGATAAACGTGTGGATGGGAATAACCACTTCTCAGCAGAGCTTATGAACTGTTCATGGGGCAGCACAAATCACATAGCAGAGGTGTTTAGTTCACTGAAGCAGTATCCACAAGTATGAATACACAAGAGGAAGAAATGGGCAGTTAAATCAATCTCTCCTTTTACACTCCTGGGCAGGTGTGGTGTGATTATTGTGCACTCACTGCTACATTTCCACATTCTTCTACCACACAAGGAGCATATGCAACACTGGCACTAGCAGTACAGGGTTCTCTTGTGCACAGTACTGGTAAGTAATGGCACCAGCAGAGTAAGCTTACCTAACATGAAGGGGTGCAGATCAGCAATAGATGTGCAAGTTTGTCTCACTGAGATTTGTAAAGTACTCACTTTTTCTTTAAAATCCAAGTTCTCTGCCACTTGTCTCTCTCCTTCCAATGTCCCCAGCCCCCCACTGCCCACCCAAATGTGCGTGTTATCTTCCGGGAAATCCTGTAATTCTGTTGCAGGATACTGATATATGAGTATTGGGACGCCTGGTGAAAGATACAGTTTTACAGTGCAGCAACTTGTGCAATCAGTTTCTTTATTTCAGAAGCTGAGCATCCTGAGGGTCCAAGGGATGATACTTGGATATTTGGAAATGGGCACATGCATAAAGAAGGCACAAAGACAGGCACACAGGAAAAACACCCTTTGGCAAATCATGTAGGGAAAGAAAAACATACCTTTTATGTCTACATAGGAGGAATATTCACACAGGCGGAAGAGTCACTTTTCCTTGGATCTTGTATGGGCTCGTTTTTACTGCTGACGTAACTGTGCAACAAAAATGCAACACTACAGCGGTTGCATAAAATTCTGAGGTGGGAACATTGTATATTTTCACCCAGTTGTGAATAAAACGTGATTGTGAGACCTAAAAATTTATATTTTGATAATTTCTGCTTTATATTGAGCTCGCTTCTGCAATTTTTGCCATTTTATATCGTTGCAAATGAAAGATGGTCCCCCACAGGTGACAGGTCCTGTGTGATTTATATACAGAGCCACTCTAATTACGAGATTCTACAGCTGAGGCGTTTTCCACATAATTTGCCATATAATCCAACACATCCTGCCTAAACAGCATATTTTAACAAACAAATGTTGATACTAGCTCAAACAGATCAAAAGTTACTAAAAAGGGGGTAACATGTCCTGCCACACAGTGAAAAGCCCTTCACAAGTACTGACTGGTCTCTTTTACAATGCTATTGCTGTATTTGGGTCTTAATCTGAAAGTAATGAGGCAAAACATTTATACAGTGTTAACGTGTACAGATGTCAAAATAATGAAGTAATACTATCACCGAAAGTGTGCTGCATTATGCTATATAATTCTCATTTTTGTGGCCACATAATTTAGTCAACCCTGCCGCGTAATTTAGACCTTCCCTGCCACATAAATTAGACCTTCCCTGCCGCTTCATTCCAGTGGATCTGCTTATTTAGCACAAACTACCAGCGTACTGTGCATGGTGGGGGCGGTTTACAGTAGGTTTAGGAGATGAGAAATGCAACCAAATAAAGGTACAGGCTAACAGAAATGTGGAGAATAACCCGTTTCTTGACAGGATTAAGCCTATAAAAATTGACACGGACGTGAGGCTTTTCCTCAGCAGCAGTGGCAAGATTAAAAGATAAAGTGTGGGCACTGATTAAGCGAGAAGCTGTGGAGCGAAGGAGGAGGTAACGGAATAAGGAAAAGGCAAGAAAGACTGTGGGGGAGGGTATTGGTAAAGGAGACCTCATCTTGGGCAAAAATGTGGACATTGCAACGTTTGAGACGCCAAGAGAGGCCCACATCTCAGTGAACAGTGTGAAATACGCTGCACACATAGCATTGCCTGGATTACGAATATACTTTCTGCCTTCTGCATTATGTGGTGTTTCCTTTATTCAACTTTAGCTTGATTTCTTTAACACCAGGAAAACAATGCAATTTAAAAAATGTTTCTATTAACAGCACACGCATAATCTTGCAAGGCTGCATTTTCTGTAAGCCTGCCAGGTGTTTAAAGTATTATCATTTGCTCCGTGCCCCCAAATTCGACCTCGTCCATAAAAGCAGAGACAAAGTAAAGGTCAATGTCTCTCTATAGTAAACTTCCTTTCATCGTTTTTTCACTCATTATCAACGCTGCACTGGTTCCATTGCTAGATTGCAAAAGGAGAGGTTCCTGCCTTATTGTAAATTGTTAACATGCCACACATTTGACCCTGCCCCCACGCTCGCTCACTGAATCCAGACCATTGCATGCAGAATCACAGTTAACATACTTTTCTTAAGGCTCGGACCGCTGCAAAACCCATTATCAGACTGACTCACCTGCTGGGGAGGCATACAGTGTGTCCGAGACGCAGACTTGTTGCTCTCGATTCCAGGAAGTGCAGCAGCGCACCAAAGATGAATCATGGCCTGCCTTGGACGGATCCCACTGGACAGGATGATCGAGCCACGCAGCAATCAGCAGCAGAGAGGCCACCTGCCCACTCGACCCACAGCGCTGGAACGTGGCAGTGGAAAAAGTGTTTCCTGCCTCGGGGCCTGCCCTTGCACGTTCGGCAGCTGCACCAGTGTGGAATCCGCGCTAGAACACTGACGTACTGACGTTTAGCGCAAGACTCCCCAGCCAATCACTGGCTAGATAGAGGCCAGTCATGGGCTTCCAGCCAGTCAATGTCCTCCAAAAGCTTTCTGACCGCATTTCTAATTGGCTGTGAGCCCCAGAGTGCCCACAGCTCATAAATTTTTAGTGATTTAATGTCTACTTGTCCGTCGGACAAAACAGACAATAAATCTTCTTGGCCATTATGAAAATCTGCTTGGTTCGGGCGTCGGGCGATATGATTTCCCCACCCCTGCTATTCCTAAGTCCAGCGCGCCCCCTACAGAAAGTCGGTGTAATGACTTGCGATGTAAAGGTATTTTGTACTAACAACGCGGTCGTTGTAACGATTGCGTTGTAATAGTATGCAATGTAATAGCATGCGTTGTAATATGCTATATTCATAGGGAGGTGTTCCGGTTAGGGGAGATGGGGGTTTTGGTTATTGTCTTACTTTTCAGTACAGGGATGGGACTTATGCCGTCAGCTTTTGCAACACACTTAGTTCTCCGCAACCCTACACAACCCCACCGGAAGACTGGGTGATCCTGTTTCAACACAGGGCTCCCCGCGAGGACACGGGATCCCGAATACGTTGACACTTCTGTCCAGGAACATCAGCGGCATGCTCAATAAGATTAAAAGGGAGGCAGTCCTTAAAACGGCCCTTTGGACCAATGCGGACGGGGTAATAATTCAGGAGACCCATTTGCTGGGCACCAATTGCTCCTTTCTAGCCTGTAAGAGCTTTACTCAGGTTTACCATTTTTGGTTCCATAGAGGGTCCGGGGGCACAACCATTTTGATTCGGAGCCGCACCCCAATGGTGGTCAATAAGGTATGGCACGATGGACATGATCGTTTTGTGGTGGTTACGGGCCCCATTCAGGGCCGGCCCCTCTCGCTATGTTTATGCCCCTCCTCTTCTCACCTCCGAGTTCCACTGTAAACTTGAGTACCTGATTAGGGACCTGCCGGATGTCCCGTGGATTTTGGGCAGTGATTTCAATGACGTGTGACGCAGCCCTGGACTGCTCCTCATCGGTTTTGGGGACCGGTCCCAGGGTCACGATCCTGTCCTCGTTTATGCGTGACTGGGGTCTGACGGATGTGTGGAGAGCCCACCATCCTGTGGAGCAGGGTTATACTTTTTACACCGATTCTTCTTTTGCTTAGACAATTTTTTTGTGCAGAGCAGAGATGGGCACAGGGTGGTCGAAGCTGAGATATTGGCTCGTGGGCTATCCAAACATTCGCCGGTCTGGCTGAAGGTGAAGTGGGGCTCAAGGGGATTGAAAGGGAGATGGCGTCTGAATCGCTGACTTCTTCAAAAAGAAGAGTTCCACGAGATGTGTCAAGGTACCTGTCAACACTATCTTACTGATAATAGGGGTTCTGTGACATCCAACTTTTCACTTTGGGAGGCTCAAAAAGCTACTCTTTGGCGGTGTATTATTAGCTATGGTAAGGGCCAGAGGATTTGTGATGATGAACAGATAAAGAGCCTGGAGGGCAGGGCGATGGAGCTAGAACAACAATATCTGACCACCCGCCAGGCCTCGATCCTGCGCGACTCCCTGCACACCCAAACCTTGCTCCGGCAGGAGCTCACTCAGGAAGCAAGAGAAGCCGGGCTCGCCACACGTAGTATGGTCTACCAATGGGGGGACAAGGCGGGTAAGACGTTGCACTGGCTGTGCAGTCCAAAGGAGAGGGGGGCCCCGGTGGCCTACCTAGAGGCGGAGGATGGCTCAAAAGTTAAGGGCAGTGGGTCCATTGCAGACGCCTTTGCGGCATATTATTGTTCTTTATGCAGCTCAGACCCACTGTGTCCTCGCACCGACTTGCACCAATTTTTGTCTGATATGCCGCTGCCAAGTCTATCTGCTGAGGATTGCAATGCATTGGAGGCGGACATCAGCTGTGATGAGCTCAAGCTGCGCTAGCTCAGTTGAATGCAGGAAAGGCACCCACGCCCAATGGTTTTCCACCAGAGTTCTGGCGCCTGGTGTGGCCTCAGACAGGCTCTTTGTTATTAGATTTGTTTCGGGAGGCCTTAGTAGAGGGAGTATTACCTCCTGACCTTCGGTTAGCGCAAATAGTGGTGTTACCGAAACTGGACACAGAGGGTACTAAGATTGCGGACTTTCGCCTGATTTCACTTTTGAATACAGAAGCTTTATGCCTCAGTGAGGTACCCGGCACAACCTTCACAGGGTGCATAATGCGATCGCGCTGAGTCACAATCTGGACGCAGGGCCCTTTTGTCCATTGATTTCCGCAAAGCTTTCTACTCAGTAGATTGGGGCTATTAATTTGCACTCCTGCCCAGAATAGGCTTTGGCCCCGAATTTGTAAGTTATGTATGGCTTCTGTATATGGGTCTCGGGGCTAGTGTGAGAGTGTGAGGGGAGGTGCCAGCTTGGTTCCCGGTGGAGCAGGGAACCTGTCAGGTCTGCCCTCTCTCACCTCTGCTCTTTGCATTAGTAATAGAACCCCTGGTGGCCTGGGTGAGGGCAGATAATGTTTTGGAGGACTTTCGGTGGTCGGATGGGGTATGCGACAAGTTATCATTGCATGCTGATGGTGTTCTTTTGTTTTTGGCTCATCCGGAAGTATCGGGCCTATGGGCGCTTGAGATCCTGTCCATATTTGACTCACACTCCAGCCTGGTATTGAACGCTCGTAAGTCCATTGTTTATCCTATCCCGCCGTGCCCGGCGACCTTATTGTGGACGTCGGAGATACAAGTCCTCCCACACCGATATAAATATCTGGGGGTATATGTTACGGCTGACGCAACCCGGTCTTATGATCCAAATCTGGCACCGCAATTGGCATACCTCAGTAGGGACGTTAAGTTCGGGTCTGCCCTCCCTCTTTCCCTTTTGGGACACTCAGCCATTTTTAAAATGGTCTTGGTAGGACGCTTGCTTAGTGTATGGTGCACACTTATCTAAGTGAAGAACTTTGCACTAATCCAGGTGGTTTTTGTGGTCTTAGACAACCTTAGAAAGCTCTCTTAAGTGGTAGCTGTGGAGAGCAGCCTTCAGGCTTAGTCCAGAATTAGTGTTAAGAAGCTTGTTTCACCAGATCAAATCATGTAGTGTAGGTTAAACGAAAAAGAACCAGACAGTGTAGTTATAAAAATATGTCTATTTATTACACAACACTCACTAACACATTGGTATATCTCCTACCCGGAGATATCAACACAAATACACAACAATACTTCAATTGCAAGTGGTAAGCAAGCACAATACACAGTGATCTCCAGGGGGAGACCGAACCATATACTAAGAAAGTAGAATGCGAACTGTGACCGAAGTCGGGAGTTGGACCAGGATACTCAGGAGAGCTAGGGGACACAAGGAACCACCCAAGGTAAGTACCCAGGACCCCCACAGAGGCTGTGTACAGAGTGGAAACAGCCGCGTACTCAATAGAAGTCAACGGGAAAGTCGCGGTTGCAGTTCTGAAGAAGAAGGACCTTTCCCAGTGGACCCTGAAGAAACCCAGTTGAAGACAGAAGGTTGGAGAGTCACCCCACCTGTGAGAACCCCAGGAACCACAAAACCATGAAAGGCTATGCCCACCGATGTCGGAAGATGCAGGGGTGATGACGGTGACCATGTCGCTGCAGCTGTGAGGACCAGGCAACGCTGAGGAAGACTAGGATCCGTGCACAAGCAGTCCCACGTCGGAAGTCGAGAACCAGGAGGTCGGTGTCCGGTAGAAGCACCAACAAGCCTTTGCAGCTGCAACAGGCGTGGAAAACGAAGGAGTAACGTTGGGACCAGCAAGGTCCAAGGGACTCACCAAGTGCAGGAGAGTCAGAGCAGGCCTGAGAAAGCAGGGGAGCCCACTGAAGCAAGAGAAGACCCTCGAGAGGACCCACAGGCCAGAGACACAGAAGTTACCAAGAGGACATCGAGCAGCTCACCAAAGATGAAGGCCCACGGTGCAGAGGATGCAGTGAGGACAAAGATTTTGACAGGAAGAGATGCTGTAGGCTGCAGCTTCGTGTAGCCTGAAGAGCTCTGGAGTGCAGAGCCAACAAGCCTTGACAACGGCAAGTTGACGCGGTGCACAGGGATTCCCTCCCAGCAGTTTCGATGAGGGATACCGACCTCAAACTTGCTGAGAGAACAGGTCAGGCCTCGGGACTTGCAGAACCACCATTTGTGTTGCTGAGCCTTTGGAAGTCTGTGGGACGTCAAAAGCAGCAGACCAGTCAGCTTCGTTGCGGTGCCTGCAGATGCAGGGGAGTGACTCCTTCACTCCAAGGGAGATTACTTTGGGTGTCCTTGATCCCCACAGGTCTGTTGAAGATCCTGGAACATGCACAGACACAGACGACGAAGAAGACTCGCAAAACAGCGAGACCAGGAGCAGCAGGAGTCTTCCTTGATGCAGTCTCGGTTCCAGGCGAAGTCCAAGTGTCCAGACGGTCGAAGAGTGACGTGGTTTCAGCCTTGAGTCTTCTCCCACGACAAATTTGAGGACCCAACCACAGGTAAGCCTTTTAAACCCAAGGAAATGGGTTAGGACGACTCAGGGGTGCCTCCCAGAGGAGGGGCTGGCCAGAGGGGAGGATACTCCCATGTCCTTTGTCCAATTTCGCACCAGAGCGGAAGCCAATGGCTCCCTGAACTGGTTCAAACGTGCCCTTCAAAGCAGTCTGGTGGTGCTGGCAAGCGCCCCCACCCCAGCCCAATAAACTAAGTTCTGTCTGGGAGGTGGTCACACCTCCCTGTGACAGGAAACCTATTGTTCTACCTTCCCCTGCTCGAGCTCCATTCAGCAGCAGGGGTGCAGAATCGTGTCTGTGGTCGGCAGCAGCACTAGCTTGCTAGCAGACCCTGAAAGGCTGTTACTGGGAATACTGGGTGCTTCCCGAAGGAGCACCCCAGTGCATGGAATCATACATCCAAAACAGGTAACAGTGTTGGGGTATGATTTCAACATATTTGATACCAAACATGCCCAGGTTCGGCACAGCCACTATATAGTTAGCCATCGCGTAATAACGGATGGCCAATATATGTATCAAAATGGCTGACCGCACTTACAAAGCCTGGAGAATCGACTCCGGGGTTTGTAGAGGTGTCCTGCTCATACACGGGCACCCTCACACCTATAACCGAGCACCCTGCCTTCAGGATTGAAAGACCTGCCTTAGGGATGACTTATAGGTATTAAATGTAGTGACCGCAGATATAAGGAAACTTATATCTGTCGTAAGTGGTGCTAGCACCAGCTTACACAGGCTGCAATGGCAGGCCTGCAATGGCAAACTCCCAGAAGGGCCCTAGCCACCACAGGAGCTGTAGTGGTCCTAATTGGAATAGCCTCTGGATACATAGTGGCATGTTACACCACCACTAGATGTAACTGTGTCCAGATTCTGTTGGAGAGTTTAAGCGACCAACAATGTCTATCCCTACCCTATCAAAGGGAACCCCAACCACTGGAAGTGGAATCAAGGCGGCCTTTGTACTGCCACCTGATTTACCACTGGCTTGGCAAGTGACACAGGAGCGACAAAACTCCTTGGTGGCTTCAGACATGTGGGGGCAGTGAAAATGAGGGACAAGCCTGTCCCAAGTCTTGCTTTGCCGAATATGTCCTGCAAGGGGAATGTCATGTGTCCGGGAGAGAAGAAAACCCCTGAATGTCTGAGGTATAACCAACCTCCTGGTGGCACCGGGTTTGGGGCCTCTACACTCAGAAAACAGAAGCCCTTCTTCCCAATGGATCCTATGGGACCCACTGACATTCCCTGCCTCTTCAGCAGCAGCTTCTGAGCTGTGCAAGAGAGGGGTAGGATTACTGCTCCAAACCCAAGTCTGCAGTGTCAGGCCCACGTTTCTCAAGGACAGTTCCTTCACAGGGGCTAGGATCATCTCCCTCAGGAGACTGAACCTCACTGGGAGTCTGGGAGGAGGATCATTCCTTACCCTACCTTCTCTTAGGAGTTAGCTGGTCCATTTTTCCCGGACCCAGTGCTTCCTCAGTCCCTAACTGTTTAGCCTGCGCCCTAGTAACAGAAAATGCACTGACAGAGAGCCCATCATCCCTGCATGTGTCCTGAACTCTACTTCAGGCCAGGGTGAAGTTTCTCAATCATTGCCCTGGGGAAACCACAACTCTTTTAGGGCCAGGGCTAGCAGACCCTGAAAGGCTGTTACCGGGAGTACTGTGGGCATCCTGGAGGAGCCCCCCAGTGCTTGAAATCATACCTCCAACACCGGTAACCATGTTGGGGTATGAATCCAACATGTTTGATACCAAACATGCCTAGGTTCGGCACAGCCACTATATAGTTAGCCATCACGTAATGACGGATGGTCACTATATGTATCAAAATGGCTGACCGCACATACAAAGCCCGGAGAATCGACTCCTGGGCTTGTAGAGGTGTCCTGCTCATGCAGGGGCACCCTCATACTAGTAACCCAGCACCCTGCCTTCAGGATTGAAAGGCCTGCTTTAGGGGTGACTTATAGGTTTTAAGTGTAGTGACCTCAGATATAAGGAAACCCATATCATTTGTAAGTGGTGCTAGCACCAGTTAACACAGGCTGCAATGGCAGGCTTGTAGTCACAGTTTGAGTGGTCTCTCGTGGGTGGCACAGTACATTCTGCAGCCCATGGGAGACCCCTGGTGTACTTATGCCCTGCTACCATATACTAGGGACTCAGAGAGGTACACCAGTAGCCATTGTGGAGGTACAGAAGTACTTACCATGACAAATTTAGGGAGGAAGCACAGTGGCTGGGATCCTGATTAGCAGGATTCCAGTCAGACTAGCAAAAAAAACATACGGACACAAGCAAAATGTGAGAGTAACCATAAAAGCAGATCCTACTTTCCTACAGTCTCCCTTCCACTTCTTCTTTATCAAATGCAGAACCACCCTTTTACTCTTAATTCTGTTTGTTTCAAGAAAGTCAACGCATTGGTCCGAGCATTGCTATTGAGTGGCGGGACGCCCTGTATAGCCCTTGGTGAATGTTGCCAGCCAGCCCTGGAGGGGGCCATTGCTTTGCCATATTTTCTCCTATTCTCTTCCAGGGGATCCTCATCAATAGTCATAAGCACATGAATATTCCCGCCCATGCGCGGGACCCCGGAAACACATTACATATATGTGAAAACCATATATGTAGCTCTATATATATATATCCATATATATATATAAAAAACACACAATGTAGCCTCCCATAAACGTGCTGAGCAATGTTGCAAGGAATTCTCTTGCACATAAACATATTCCAATAAAGCAGGGAGAAAGAAACTTTTGAAAACTGCTTTAATACATAGCAGACAACACAATCCTGCAAGGAATAATGAAGAAAACATTGCCAGCACATAGGCTGCATTGTGGAAACATTAGTGTAGAAAGCTGAAAAGCTAACCCACATAAACACTCAGCTAAACTGGCACCGTGCCTTTAAGGCAGCCATGACCCCTAGCTTCCCATCATGCCTCAGGAGTGACAGTTAGGTCAGTTGTTCTTTCCGGCTCCTTCTGTCAGGACCCTGGTTACTTCAGCTCTACCTCTTTTTCTGATTTTCTGTCAGAAAATTCTTAAATTTTTGATAAAAGCTCTTACTTCGACATCTTTTGGTGTTAAAGTATTTCTCTACTGTTTTTTTTAGAGAGTTGAGCATTGTTTTACAACAGAATGCCCTCTCTTTTTGACTTTTGTCCTTCCTGTGGCAAGAAGAAGGCCAAATCAGACTTCCACTCTGTCTGTATTCTATGCCTTCCTTCTGAGCATAATCCTAAATCCTGCCAGCATTGCAAGCTGCTGTCCAACAGAACTTTAAAGGACAGAGAAAGGATTCGTCTCCATGGATTAGCTGAGAAGAGAAAATCACCTTCTAAAGACAAGCCTCCGATGGAGAAGAGGAAAGAGAGCTTATCTACAAGTAAGATTCCAGTATGCTCTCCATCGGCGTCGGGCTCGGCGCCTCAATTCCCTTCATCGGCAGCAAAAACGTCGACGAGAAGACCATCGACGGCGGGCTCGCCGTCGAGAGAACACCGGTCGTCGTCGAAGAAAGGTACATCGAATCCTCCGCCGTCGTCAACCGGGCGACGATCGGCGTCGAGGAGTCGCTCTCCGTTGGTGCGGGCTCGCCCAGCGTCGAGACACAGATCTCCGTCGTCACCGTCGATGCGGCGTTCGACGTCGAGACAGGCTCCGCCGTCGCAGGGTCTCCAGCGTTCGGCGTCGAAGCAAGTATCTCAGTCGACGTCACCCAGACGACAGTCGACGTCGAGACACACCTCGTCACCTGAGGATAGACACTCATCGCCTCCGCCGTCGCCCAGGCGGCGTTCGACGTCGAAGGCAAGATCCTCTCCGACGGCGAGGTATTAGACGTCAAGACCAAGGGTAAAATATACCAGACGTCGTTCGACGTCGAGACGGCGGTCTCCGTCGACGGCGAGAAGGTCAGCGTCGAGAGAAAGATCGACGTTGAGACGGCGGTCTCCGTCGACGGCGAGAAGATCAGCGTCGAGAGAAAGATCGACGTCGAGAAGGTTTTCTCCGTCTACCCGTTCATCGTTGAGGTCTCCACACTCAACGTCGAAGGCGAGGTCTATGGGCTCCAGGCACACTGAGAGGTCGACGTCGAAGAGAAATTCACCAGTGATGGTGACACAGAGCAGGTCGACGTCGAGACACACCCCATCGACGTCACATCGCTCATCCAGACGCCGATCACGCTCCAGAAGCTGCAGAGAGTCCTCTCACTCCATCCGGACCTCACCCCAGACGGTTGCGTCATCACGCAGTGCTTCTGTTCACTCACAGGAGCCTACAAAAGCACCGCCAGGAGGTTCTCCAAGGAGACAGCGATCTCCTTCCATCCATCTCTCTCCCAGATGGCTTCAACCACTTCATCATTGGCAGACAGGGTCCACAGGTCACGCTCAACGACCTACGACCTACTCCAGTCCGCAGCACAGATCACCATTACAGCGTCTTGTGCAGTAAGTGGACAAATCACCCACCACTCGGGCCAGGGAACACCGAGGCAGATCCCCTGAACGCAGGTCGTCTCAGGGATATCGCAAGAGGCGGCGTACACCATCTTGGTCTTCCTCTTCGACACATTCATCCAAAAGGGATTACTCACCTACCCTGACGGATAGTCCTCCCTCCAGAGTGTCGCCTATTGATGATGTGAACACTTTCCATGATGTTCTCAACAGAGGGGCTCAGAAGCTGGGCATCACCATGTCAGCTCCTCAGACAACCAAGTCCATCATTTTTGAGACTCTCCACCAAAGGTCTGTGACTAGACCATTGCTTCCTTTGGTCCCAGGCATCATCGAGCCGGTAATGGATCTCTTCCTTACACCAGCATCGACTAAAGCAGCTCCAGCTCGGATTCTTAAAAAATACAAGCCAGCTGCATCGGATCCTCTTTTCCTTAGATCAGATCCACCTCCGGACTCTGTTATAATTGCAGCACCGAAAAAGACGCATGCGGTTGCATCTTCCTCCTCCGCTCCTCCGGATAAAGAGAGTAGAGCACAAGACTCTTGGGGACGGAAGGCTTGTGGTTCTGCAGCGTCTTCTCTGCAAGTGTCCAACGCTGCGGCTCTGCTGGGTCGTTATGACAGATCATTATGGGACTCACTGGAGCGCTTCAAGGACAGGCTCCCAAAGGAGGATCAGCAGGACTTTTCTGAAATCCTTCACGAAGGTGCTCTGGTTGCTAATCAGGTAATCAGCACTGCAGCAGATGGTGCGTCCCTGGCGGCTCACTCGTATGCACATGGCATCTGTGCACGACGATCTTCCTGCCTGCGCCTCACAGCGTTAAAACCAGAAGCACAACAACGCATCCTGAATCTCCCTTTTTCTGGCACTTCACTGTTTGGTGCTCACACAGACGAAGAAATGGCGAGGATGAAGGCCGAGTTGGACACCTTAAAGGCGGTGGGCCTAGAAAAGAAAAAGGAGTTTAGGAAGAGGTACCGGCCCTACAATCGGAAAAGTTACCAGCAGAGGGTTCAAACCCCTCAATGGTCACAAAACAAACAGGGCAAATCCCAGTATCAAGGCCGCCGTTCCTCGAGAGGAAGAGGAGGACATCAACAGCAGTCCTCCTCTGCATCAAAAACTCCAGGGAAGCAATGAGTTTCTGCTTCCTCTAGCACCGTTGCACACTCCAGTGGGAGGAAGTATCTCAAGTTACATTCAAGAGTGGCGCAACATAACCAAAGATCAGTGGGTGCTAAATATACTAAAAATGGGTACACACTACGTTTTTGGACGTCCCCAAGAGACATTCCTCCTGTGAAATCTCGTCATCTACAAATAGACCTCCTGCGTCAGGAAGTGTTGACCCTTCTCAAAAAACAAGCAATAGAAGAGGTTCCTCAAGCGCAGAGAGGAAAGGGAGTGTACTCACGATACTTCCTTGTTCAGAAAAAGATCAACCGAACAAGTTCAGACCAATTCTGGATCTACGTTCTCTGAACAAGTCCATCAAAAAGGAAAAGTTTCGGATGTTGGCGCTCCACCAAATATTTCCACATCTAAGGAAAGGCGATTGGATGTGTTCGGTGGATCTACAAGATGCGTATTTTCACATCCCAATCACAGCACGACATCGCAAGTTCTTGCGATTCACGGTGGGAACAAGACATTACCAGTTCAAAGTCTTACCCTTCGGCCTAAAATCAGCTCCGAGGGTATTCACCAAATGCATGGCAGTGGTAGCGGCAGCATTACATCGCCAAGGCCTGTTCGTATATCCATACCTGGACGACTGGCTGCTGAAGGGATCCTCTCCTCAAATGGTGCAGGAACACCTTCGCACCTGCCTAGATCTCCTTCAGCGCTTAGGCCTGCATGTCAACCTGGACAAGTCGACCCTTCACCCAACTCAATCACTCCACTATCTGGGCGCCAACCTCAACTCCGACCTCGGAAAAGTGTTTCCTTCGGAGGAGAGATTGTCATCAATGAAAAACAAGGGCAACATCATCCTTCAGGCTTATCAGCCATCAGTAAGACAGGTGGCTTCTCTACTGGGTTCGATGGCCTCGTGCTTTTTTCTCATACCCAACACCAGATTGAGGATGAGACCGTTACAGCAAGATCTCGAGGACAAATGGAATCAATCCTCGGGTCAGTGGAACGACCGGATTGTCCTCTCTCCTGCAGCAAAGAAGTCCATTCTCTGGTGGCTGCAACCACAGAACCTACTGGTGGGAGTCCCTTTTCATCAACCTCTGCCAGAACAATCTCTGATCACGGATGCTTCACTTCAGGGCTGGGGAGCGCATCTGGGTCATCTGCAAACTCAGGGCAGATGGACCAGCAGAGAACAGACATATCACATCAATATGCTGGAACTGCGGGCGGTTCATTTAGCCCTCAAAGCTTTTCAACCGTCAATTCAGATCGGATCGATCCTAGTGCAAACGGACAATACAACCACCATGTATTACTTGAACAAACAAGGTGGAACTCGCTCTCGCCCTCTGTCTCTCGAATCCCAGGCAATCTGGCACTGGCTGCTAGCCAGGAACCTATCGATCACGGCAATCCATCTGCTGGGAGAGCAGAACGTGCGAGCAGACGCCCTCAGTCGTCACTTCCAAGAGCAAGAAGACTGGGTGCTCAACGACGAAGTGGATGCAGAAATCTTTCATCAATGGGGTCATCCTTCCATCGACCTTTTTGCAGACGATCAAAACAGAAAATGCCACGCCTTCGCATCCAGGTTTTACCGACCAGGAACGAGAGGGAATGCTCTTTTGATAGAGTGGTCAGGGACGTTTGCATACGCCTTTCCACCCCTCCCTCTAATTCCGAAGGTGGTGGCCAAACTTCTGCGATCCAGAATGAGGATGATACTCATAGCACCGGACTGGCCTCGCCAATGGTGGTATCCGGACCTTTTGCAACTCACGGTTCGCCCTCATCGGAGACTTCCGTGCAGGCCGGACCTTCTCACCAAGATGGGAGGGAAAATTCTGCACCCCAGCCTTCCCTCGCTCAGCTTGACAGCATGGCTCCTGAAGTCCTGCAGTACGGACATTTGAACCTCCCTCAGGACTGCATGGATATTTTAAGGAGTCAAGGAAGCCTTCCACAAGATCATCATACTCTCTAAAGTGGAAAAGATTTTACTTGTGGTGTATCCGTAATGATTGGAGTCCAATTAACGGGCAAGAGGAGGTAATCTTGCCGTATTTACTCTATTTGGCCAAATCTGGTTTGAAATATTCTTCCATTAAAGTGCATTTGGCGGCTATCACAGCATATCGTAAATCACCTAACCAGCCTTCTTTCTTTCAGCTTTAGGTGGTTAAGGACTTCCTGCAGGGGTTGAAAAAGGTTTACCCCCTGTTCGACCTCCTTCTCCTCCTTGGGAGTTGAATTTGGTACTGTCTAAATTGATGGGACCTCCATTTGAACCCATTCATAAGTCTACATTGCAACACCTTTCTTGGAAAGTAGCTTTTCTAGTAGCAATTACATCAGCACGCAGAGTGAGTGAGATACAAGCACTCTGTTCTAAAGAACCCTATACGGTCTTCCACCATAATAGGGTGGTTATGCGAACTCACCCTTCCTTCCTACCTAAGGTTGTGTCAGAGTTCCATGTTAATCAGACAATTTCTCTACCCTCTTTCTTTCCCAATCCATCCACACCAGCGGAAAGGTCTCTTCATTCGCTAGACCTCAAGAGGGTTCTCAAATTCTATTTGGATGCAACGAAATCCATTAGAAAAGCAGATCAATTGTTTATAAACTATGGTTCTGTTAGAAAAGGCTTCCCAACTTCTAAAAGATCCATTTCAAGATGGATAGTATCTTGTATAAAGTTGGCATACCAGATTGCCAATAAGCCTCTGTTTGCCTCCCCTAAAGCTCATTCTACTAGGGGTAAGGCTGCTACGATTGCATTCTTACATAATGTACCGATGGCCGAGATTTGCAAGGCGGCAACTTGGAAATCGGTCCATACGTTTACCAGACATTACTGTCTGGATTCTGACTCCAGAGCAGATACACAAGTGGGCCAGGCCTCCTTGAGGAATCTGTTCCAATGCTAACCTATTGGAGTCTGTATAGGCCTTATAGCATTTATGTATCTTGATGGTACTCTGTTTACTTGCCCGCAGGATGAGGGGATGGGCTTGCTATTCTAATCATGTGCTTATGACTATTGATGAGGATCCCCTGGAAGAGAAGGATAAGTTACTTACCTGTAATCCTAGTTCTCTTCCAGGGGTATCCTCATCAAAGTCATAAGCAACCCACCCGCCTCCCCGGGCAAGTGAACATGATTCATACATCTCTTTGTAAAAAGGTCTGCGGATATCCGCAAAGAACAACTGACCTAACTGTCACCCCTGAGGCATGATGGGAAGCTAGGGGTCATGGCTGCCTTAAAGGCACGGTGCCAGTTTATCTGAGTGTTTATGTGGGTTAGCTTTTCAGCTTTCTACACTAATGTTTCCACAATGCAGCCTATGTGCTGGCAATGTTTTCTTCATTATTCCTTGCAGGATTGTGTTGTCTGCTATGTATTAAAGCAGTTTTCAAAAGTTTATTTCTCCCTGCTTTATTGGAATATGTTTATGTGCAAGAGAATTCCTTGCAACATTGCTCAGCACGTTTATGGGAGGCTACATTGTGTGTTTTTTATATATATATATATGGATATATATATAGAGCTACATATATGGTTTTCACATATATGTAATGTGTTTCCGGGGTCCCGCGCATGGGCGGGAATATTCATGTGCTTATGACTTTGATGAGGATACCCCTGGAAGAGAACTAGGATTACAGGTAAGTAACTTATCCTTATTGGGCATCGCACCTGCTGGTTGTAAATGACTAGTGGTTCACCGGCTTTAGAGGCCCAGCCTATGCCGCAGAGGGGTGAATATTGGGGCCAAGGGGCTTCATTGATATGCTGTATGGAGGGACCTCTACCGTGAATCTCCCGCCAGCTATGCGGGTTGTACTCACAGTTTGGAATGAGCTCTTGAAAGGGTGGGATGGGCGGACCGGGTTACGCATGAGTCCTGTTATGGCGCGGGGCCAGACTGCCACAGTGTTATGGGCCCCAATGTACCCCAATATAGGCCTAGGTAGCTGCACAACCTTTTACCTACATTTGTCCTACCTTGCTCTACATAACGGTTCTGACGCTGACCTTTTGCCTAGTTATGTGCCGAATAAATGTTGTGTGGCTTTCTTCGAAAACTAGCCTCATTTATTATGCATAAGGATTCTTAATATCGCACAGCAGGATTACCATCTTCTGTATAATAACTCTGTACAAAAGTCACCGCTATCGTCATCCTTGAACGACAGGCCCACAGTATCATTACATATCTAGGTAGAACCGCTGAGGGTACCTTTTGGGCATATAAGCACCACATCTTCGCTGGGCAAACCAGAGGAGAAGCTTCCATGCTGACACGAGACGCTGTAGTCCCTACACGCAGAAACTCCAGCGCGCAGTGGTCTGACATCCCTTGCGGAGTGTCCAACTCGAGTCGAGACCAAGACGGTTTCCTTTGTTCTTTCCCATCAGGTAATGGGGTTGGCTCTTTCCTTGGGAGATTCTTGGCTTTTCACCCTATATACATGCTAGGTATATTTAGGTACACTTAGATAGGGTTAGCATTTTAGGAGTACGCATGATTACTGCCATGTATCTATATGCCTGGATATATTCACTGTTTCTAGCACCATTGTAGAATTCTACCTTTTATTTACTCTGTTGGTGCTTGCAATCGTATATATCTGTTTCTGTCTAATGGCTGTTGCAGCATACGTATTTTATGCTAGAATGACGCTGGTTCAATAAATGCTTATTGAAAATGTCCACATCGTTTATTCTGTGTATTTCTCTGAGACCAAGTGAGCACGAGTGACTGAGCGAAAAGTAGTACACTGTTTCTACAATCCCTGAATGATCAAGGGTTGTCATGTTTGATAGTTGCCAGAGGCTATTCGCTCCTTGGTAAGGTTGGGGGGGCTTATGGTGGCACTCTGAGCTAGCTGGTCTAAAGGCTAACATATCCTTCGGGGGTGTCTGGAATCAGTCTGGACCCCAATCTCGTAGTTTATGTTGTCTAAACATGCAGATCCAATATAGATTTATGGGAACTACACAACGGGTTTGCCAAGTTTCCTGGCATAGAATATTATTGGTATCTCTAAGGTTGGGGATGTTGTTAAGGGCAGGATGTTTAAATCGTTTCAAGACTTGCATGATGAATTCGACCTGCATCGCACCCACTTTTTTCGTTATTGCCAACGCCGACATGCTCTTTTATCCGTGATACAGGAGCTAGGTGAAATCCCCGAATTCACCCCAATGGAGGCCAAGATCTTGCTCACACACCTCAAGAAACATTCGATGTCTGAGCTCTACAAAATGTTATTACAAAATGTGCCTGCTCTATGGTGGGGGTTCGAACGGCTTGGGAGGATGACCTGGGCCAGTTAGATGATGATGACTGGCGGGAAGCGGTAGAGGTCCCTAGGGAGGGAGTCATAGCCTCCCAGTTTCAGCTGATTCAATTATGAAAAGAATGATGGATTAAACCCAGATCCTTGTGGCTGGGGGTGAATGTTTACATTGTCCAGCATTCCGTCCATCAATTGTTTCTTTTGCATATGTCGCCCTAAGTGTGAAGGGTATGCCCAGACGTGGGTCCCGTGCTCACTACACCACTGGATTCAAGCTAGCCTGGCTGATGAAGGGTGATGCCCAGAAACTGGTCCCAGGATGCTTGTTTCCGGTCCAGGGAGGACCTGGCTTGGCAGTTCGGGCTGGACTGTTCCCACAAGAAACAGGGTCAAGACTGATTTGCATATGGCTGGGTCCAAACTGGGGTGGTGTGGTGAGCAAAAGAATGATGGATTAAACCCAGATCCTTGTGACTGGGGGTGAATGTTTGCATTGTCCAGCATTCCGTCCATCAATTGTTTCTTTTGCATATGTCACCCTAAGTGGGAAGGGTATGCCCAGACGTGGGTCCCGTGCTCACTACACCACTGGATTCAAGCTAGCCTGGCTGATGAAGGGTGATGCCCAGAAACCGGTCCCAGGATGCTTGTTTCCGGTCCAGGGAGGACCTGGCTTGGCAGTTCGGGCTGGACTGTTCCCACAAGGAACAGGGTCAAGACTGATTTGCATATGGCTGGGTCCAAACTGGGGTGGTGTGGTGAGCAAAAGAATGATGGATTAAACATAGATCCTTGTGACTGGGGGTGAATGTTTGCATTGTCCAGCATTCCGTCCATCAATTGTTTCTTTTGCATATGTCGCCCTAAGTGGGAAGGGTATGCCCAGACGTGGGTCCCGTGCTCACTACACCACTGGATTCAACCTAGCCTGGCTGATGAAGGGTGATGCCCAGAAACCGGTCCCTGGATGCTTGTTTCCAGTCCAGGGAGACCTGGCTTGGCAGTTCGGGCTGGACTGTTCCCACAAGGAACAGGGTCAAGACTGATTTGCATATGGCTGGGTCCAAACTGGGGTGGTGTGGTGAGCAAAGAATGATGGATTAAACCCAGATCCTTGTGACTGGGGGTGAATGTTTGCATTGTCCAGCATTCCGTCCATCAATTGTTTCTTTTGCATATGTCACCCTAAGTGGGAAGGGTATGCCCAGACGTGGGTCCCGTGCTCACTACACCACTGGATTCAAGCTAGCCTGGCTGATGAAGGGTGATTCCCAGAAACCGGTCCCAGGATGCTTGTTTCCGGTCCAGGGAGGACCTGGCTTGGCAGTTCGGGCTGGACTGTTCCCACAAGGAACAGGGTCAAGACTGATTTGCATATGGCTGGTTCCAAACTGGGGTGGTGTGGTGAGCAAAAGAATGATGGATTAAACCCAGATCCTTGTGACTAGGGCTGAATGTTTGCATTGTCCAGCATTCCGTCCATCAAATGTTTCTTTTGCATATTGTTGTATTCCTCTTAGGGTGTCCATAAACGGGCTTTCCAGAATCATGTCCTTATATAGGCACAATTCGCCCTGCCCTTATATAGGCATAAAATCCCAGTCCTTGTTTAGGCATTAAACCGTGCACTCCAAATACAGGCATTGTCTCCGACATCCGTCCACCCTAACGTCACAACGAGTTCGTGAAGAACAGACCCTTAGGCTGTGGGAGTTTCCCTAGCCCAGGACTATTGATTTCTTCAAGGACTCATATATTATGCATGAACCATTATTCCTTAGGGGTTCATTCATGACGTCTTCCGCTGTCCGACTCACGTCAATGCTAACATTCTTAGGTAATTCTCAGGTATAAATATACCTTCCCTAGCCCCTGTAAATCAGAGGAGACCTCGACTTCAGAGGAGCCCGTTTCCCGGCCTGACGCACTGAGAAGACGCTGTCATCCCTGCACGCAGAGAGTCCAGCTTCCAGTGATCTGACTTCCCTTGCGGGGTGTTGGAGTTCGAGTCTGGCAAAGAGATTCCTACCTCTCTCATTCTTCAGGTATGGAGCTGACTAGAACCTAGAGGGACTCTTGGCATACTAGGCATACTAGGCTTAACGATCTCTTAGTATACCATAGTAAGGAATACTTCACCTACTTCATACCTCTCCCTACACCTAGGTTAGGTACATTGGGGTAGAACTAGGTTAGAAACGCATCGTATGAGTACTCGCATTTTTAGTCTGTTATTTATGTAAATGCATATATGCTACAAAGATAATGCTATCGCAGTAATATTTATTTCTACTGCTCACACTGTACATTATTTATCTCGCATACTGTCTTGTGCTCGTAACAGCACATTTTACTTACACCAGAAACAAGACTGTTCAATAAATCTTTTATTGAAACGCCCGTCTGTTCTTTTTGTGTAACTTGGAGAAAACTAAGCATGCACGATTGAGCTGAGTGAAATAGTTATCTATTGTTTCCACGACTCTGGGACACGTTCTGATTCTAAAGGGAAACAAAGTGGTCATGTTTTGCGGCTGCCAGAAACTACTCCCTTCTTGTCGTCAAGGAGTTTCTAGTGGCCTCTGAGCTAGCTGGCACAAGTAATTAAGTTTAATATACTCGATAGGGACATACTGACCTTAGTCCTATGTCAAATCTATAGGATATATTATTCCAATGCGCAGAGCCTATTAGGGAAATAGGAGCTACACTACATGGCGCCCAACGGTTTGGTAAGGCGGTAATTCAACGTTAGATACTGAGTAACTCAGCCGTGCTTTTTCTCTCAGAGACCCCTACCCATATACTCCAAAAGACGTCTGGAGTGGGCAGGGTTAAGTATCCACCACGGCTACATAGGGCAGTACCCTATATATTAGCTGTTCGATTTGCTCAACGTTGAAGGATACAGTGTTCCAAAAATATTGTGCACCTTATCTTTGTTTCCTTGAAACTTGTTCTACATTTTTCAAAAAACAAAATGACTGAAACCGGAAACGGTGGAGCTGCGGCTGATCCAGCCCAAGCAGCAGTTTTTAACATTACAGGTTTAAATGAAACCGAGGAGGGTGTTATAGACATCACTCCAAACTTAAGAAGAGCCATCACTCTAAAACTTATAAAACATGGCCTACCACCAAGAGGCGGTAGAGCAGTTTTCGTGATAGAGGCACACGAATCCTTTCAGAGAGAGGTATTCTATTCATGGGTAATATTTCCTGAATCCAATCCAGTGACACACATGTTTCACTTCTACAAAGAAGATGATCCACCAGAGGAATACATTCCTTTCGAGGATATTGAAATTCCATTAACATACCAGGAGCATCAGCTCTGGTTTAAAGGCGCCCTAAAACATCACAGAAACATTACCAGGCTCGGTCCACTAGGTAGACCAGGAGCAACATGGCCGATTCTAGCCGGCTACACACCTCATCCTGAACTTGACATAATGACAGATGAGGAATTACTTACTCAACTTACAGAGTTGATAAAAATCTACAGACAATTGGTCCAATATGTCATGCGGACTTTCACAGTCCAACCACCATTAACACTTCCAAATCAAACTCCTCATCAGGGGAATACACTAAAAATTACACCACAGACTCTATACGAAGTAATGGGTAAAATGCCCACAAAACGTGAGCAAATTCCATTTTGGATAGCTCAAAAAATTACTCAAATCGAAGCAGTATTTCCAAATACTAGCCCTCATGAGAAACACAGAATACTGACAATCAGTTTACCGATGGGGATCACACCACAACTGGAAGACTGCACCACTTGGGGCTCAGTCTTTGCTGCCATCTATACTAAAACACATGGCATTCCGTCAATTGCGGTAATACCAGATGTCCTGAAACAAATTCAAAAAGAATACGGGGCAGAGCCTGCTCTAAATTTAGGTATGAAATTACTAAAAAATTTCGACCAGGTCTCAACAATAATATTATCTAATATTAAAGGGGAGGCAGCAGCAGTGGCGATCCGCCAACGATTAAGGGAATTCGATGTTACAGAACATCAAACTGAGCTACCCAGAATAATAGAACAATCTTATGCAGAATTAGGCAGAGATAGTTTGGGTGGAAGACCAGTGAAGCCGAAGCTATCTGAAAGTCCTGAGAAGGACTCAATTAAACAAACTCCTACATCTTCTAAAAAGAAGTGGGAGACTAATAAACAAAATTCAAATGAGAAACGTTCTCAATCCCGAGGTAGGTCTCCTCAAAAGGAGCCCTCTGAAAGGAGGTATAACCTCAGGAATCGGTATAATTTGAGAAAACCTGACAGGTATCAAGATACTGATACACGTTCCTCTCGTCCCTTTCAGATCTCATCACAGACTTCGGAAAGAAGAGGAGGAACAGAACATAGAGAAGAACGGGTGAAATCGAAAGACGAAAAACACGCTCCAAAAACTAAAGCAAAACCTCAATTCTCCAAAAAGAAAGTAGCAGGTCTGAAGGTCAGACATGCCGAGAATACTGAGAACACAACTCAAGAACGGAGAATGGGCTCAGACAATGCTGGACAGTGCAGCAGAAGTCACAATAGCTCGCCAGAACCTGTAGGAACTTCTGGAGATAGTGGACTTGAATGAGTACATTACAGTTGAGACTGTAGACACCAGGGTTAGTACTCCACAAAAGTTATATGAAATAACACTCCGGATGGAGGGAGATAAACCTAGACAGGTGAAAGCACTTTTTTGGGAAAGACTATCAAAGGGCTATGACATACTTCTAGCAGAAAAGGACTGGCCACCACAATTTGTCAGGGAGTGCCCTCATGGCGAGGACATTATTATGCCTGCCTTCTCCAACCATATACCAATGCACCTAAGATATACATATGCCAGGAAATGGGCAGTAGCCCAGGCCCCAGCATTATATAAAAATCATGTAGGTTGGGATGAGGACTCACCTCACCATAAAATACATCTAAAACATGAACCAAGTGCACAACGGCAGTACCCAATAAAGCAAGAAGCTAAAAAACAGGTCAGGGAGATCTTAGATCAACTTGAATATCAAGGGGTGATTGAAACATGCACCTCCTCAATGAACAATCCTTTGTTTCCTGTCTCCAAACCAGACAATACATATCGTCTAGTTTTGGATTACAGACACCTAAACACTTGTTCTAAAACTTTTGCAGTGCAAAATGCACATAGCACAGCATTAATGAATAACATTGTGCGTAAAAAATACAAAACAACATTAGACATCTCCTATGGTTTCTTTTGTCAAAACATAGCACCTGAAAGCATGTACTTAACAGCATTCTCCATAATGGGGACCCAGCGTCACTTTTGTCGACTCCCACAAGGGTTCAAGAACAGCCCAGGTTTATTCTCAGCGATGGTAACGGAGTTACTACAAATTTCTGACAATGAGTTATTGGCCTATGTCGATGACATCTATCTGACAGACGATGACCTGGACAAACACTTGAACAGGGTGAGCACCATTATACTGGGTTTCGCATCTGAGGGCTACAAGTTCAACTTTAAAAAGTCCCGAATTGCCCATCTCAATGTCCTGTTTTTAGGATATGAGCTTTCAAGTGAAGGCAAGAGCTTGGCAGCTAACTTTCTAGAGAAATGTGCGCTGCTCCAACCTCCAAAAATGCTAAAAAACTTACAATCCATCCTGGGTTTCCTAAATTTTGGAAGAACATACATTCTAAATTACGCAGAAAGGGTTAAACCTCTCTACGCATTAATCAAACCTGATTTTTCAATCAAAAACTGGACACAGGAACACACAGAAATCTTGCGTTCACTCCAGGCTAACATGTTAGCAACAAATCACTTACAAACACGTGTAAGTCAACGAAATTTGGTGATCCGAATAATTTCGGGTCAATGCAGATTCACCTACTTAACCTTCAATGAGGGTGAGAAAATACCAATCGCATACAAATCTCATTTGTACACACAAGCGGAAATGCGCTTCGGTTCAACTGAAAAAATTCTAACAGCAGTTCAAACTGCTGTAGCAAAAGAAAGAGCCTTAGCCCAAGGGAAACGCATTATTGTCGTAACCCCAGTACCGGCTTTAGAAGCGGTCACAAAAGCAAGCATTCCAAATGCTAAAGCATTAGATCCAAGATGGATACAATGGGTTAATTCTCTTGATGCAACAGATGTTGAATATGTTTTTGATCCAGATTTAAAAACACAAGCATTCCTGCAATATGAACAAGAATGTCCTCTGCCTACTGAAATTCTGCCTCTCGATCAGTACGAATTCATAATTTACACTGACGGATCCGCACAACCCGCAACAGGGAGTAAGCAAGCTTACAGTGCAGCGTGTGCAATCGTTAACGGTCGCATGCGAAATGGCATCTTCAGACCTATGGTCACAAAAACTCAATCTCTAGGAGATTGTACAGCTCAGCGAGCTGAACTACAAGCGTTCAAACTGGCACTTGAAAGTACAGATCGAGAATTCCCCACACTAATAGTGTGCGATTCCTTTTACTGTGTTCAGTCGTATAATGAATATATACAAAACTGGCTTGAAAATGGTTTCAAAGATGCGAAAGGTGGCACAATAAAGCATAAAATGCTTTGGGAACAAGTAGTTCAGTTGAAAAACGAACTACCAAAGGCTCACGTGATCCACACACTGAGTCATCAACGTGATGGCGTTCACGTTGCAGGGAATTCATTGGCTGATGAAGCCGCAAAGGGGGCTGTTCAGACGGCTTCCATAGCTGCGATCACTCGTTCAAAAACGAAAATAGACGGTGAGATAATGTTGGCTGTCAATGCTTCAAGCAATGGCAGCAGTGCAGCGTTACCAAAAAAGTTTCCACTCAAGAACTCTTATGTAATTGATACGAACAACGTTCTTTTTGCTCGAATCCCTGAAGTGGGGGATAGGGTAATTCCAAACATGGAACGTAGAGCAGCCTTGATTTATGAAACACATTTGGGGGAGGGTCTGTCACATCAAGGGATCTCTAAAACAATTTTAACGTTAAAAGAGATGTACTGGTGGCCTGGAATGAATACAGAAATACACATATTCATCAATAACTGCTTAGACTGTAAATTACAGCGAGAGAGCCACCAGACACCATGCTGCGAATGCAGCAACACAGTACAGACACCACTGTTAGACAGCATTAGACTACACGCCTGCGTCCTACTGGACAAGTGCGATCCCACAAATACTGAATCAAGGTTCCTATGGATATGGCCACAGCGCTCGGCTGATGCTCGAACTGTTATAAAAGATTTGCGAGTCTTTATCGGCACATACGCAATAGGCACGCTACATTCTGACCAGGGTCCTGCGTTTGGCTCTCGGGCTTACAAAGAAGCCATGGCCAGTCTGGGCGTTGCATTGCGGTACTCCTCTCCATTCCATCCTGAGGGAAATTCGGTTGTGGAAAGGAAAAACCGGGACATAAAGCAGTCTATAACAGCTAGGGTATTAGGTTCGGGTGATGGGTGGGTCAAACACCTTAATGGGGTCCAACGCTCATTGAACAACCTGCCAAGAAGTTCTCTAGGGGGGGTCACTCCATATGAGGTCCTATTTGGGACAAGAATGTGGGTACCAGACCTTGAACACGTAGGCACAGTGGTGGAAAATAAACCGTTTGATATCAAAGATCGTTTGGCTGTTTTACAGGAACTCAATGAATTAAGAACGAAACAAAGCAACGTAATCCTGCAGCCAACCACCACTGGGGAAAAACCGGCGGTCCCAGCAAGTCCTGTCTGGATTCCAAAAGTTGGGGATCTAGTCAGAGAAAAGATTGCGGACAAGAAGGAATTTGGACCTTCTTACAGACAACCAGTACCTGTCCTAGCAGTTCAAGGAACAAGAACAGTACTTCTGCCGCCCCTTGCTGGAAGAAAGGAGAAAAGATTTGTGTCCATCGACCTCATCAAACCACAGTATGTGGCCAATACTAAATAGTAGGCCTCGTGGACTCCGACCTAGTAGCAGACGCACTCCTCTCGCAACTATCCAAGAGGTTCAGACTGAAAGACTTATAACAATCGAGACTTCAGCTTTAACAGATGAAGGACTAAGCAACAACGCTATGTAACTCATCCCTCTTGAAAACCAAGTAACAGTTCGTCCAAATACACCTGTCTACACCAATGTAGCAAGTGATCAACTGGTTCCAGCGATTTCTACAAATCCTGATGCAATTCCAACAATTGACAGAACTGCTTCTGGCTATTTCATTAACTTTGATACGTTCTCAGAAGATCCGAGTGAACCTGAAACGACGCCAGCATCATTCAAACTCAAGCAGCAAGTACAAGACTTTCTTCACTTTTTGAAAAAGACTTCTGGTTTCTCCATGGATTGAACTCTGGATTATATCTGGACTTTTTGTTTTCCTGCTCTGGCTAGCTTTGGTTACAACTGTGAGCGTGCTTATAAGTGGCAGATACATCCATGTGAACACTGAAGGAAAAGATGTGAACGTACTTTTGAAACCTCATAAATCTTCCCATCGTGAAGCAAGAGACTTGTCATCAGTGAACATTACAGCCGTTCCTATACAGGATGGTATAGTGTGGGACAAAACAGATTTTGATATTTTTGACCCGACGGAACAATTGAACATTCCACATTTGTTTAAAATTTCACTAAGTGATCTAATTACGTCCAGTACCTATTCAGATTATTGGGACTTTGAGACTGTTAATGACATAATGTTTGACCTGGAAAAATCTGCTGCATTTTCTAAAAATGAATATTTAGAGGGTTCATCAGACTATGAACAACTGTATTGTTACAACCACTATGGTCATCATTATTTGCATAAATCTGCATATCCAAGAAATGTGTTTATGTTTAACCAATGGGAACATTGTCCTACACCACCAAAAGGTAGTTCAAAAACATTTGCTAGTAAGTTTCCATATTTTTCAGGTTACAATACATCTGACCCAGAAACATTTTACTTTAGAAATGTAAACAAGACAGGACTGAAAATTATGTTAACTAATACAAAACAGATTTACTCTGCAGCATTTATTGCCCAACTGTCTAGACAGGGTTTCGACTTATGGAAAGACACAATAGACACAAAAACTGTGTGGGGTACTAAAGATTGGCAAGTACAGGGTATAGAAGCTTTATTTAGAGCCTGTACCATCCCTGAACAAATAATGTTTTTGAATGAAACCGTCCAACAAACATCTTGTCTTGGATTAGCCAAGATCAAAGAGATGAAAACACCTTCTGTACCAACGCCTGCAAGTGATAACGATACACAAGCAGTGGTGACAGTTGACAATATACTACAACTCAACAGATCTAATCCTGATTGGAAAAAATGGTTGATCTGGCCCACAGACACGAATAACTGTCAGGAAAGATTCCTGAATAAAACTCAGGGCTTTACTATTAATAGGCCAGACCCAAGATACGTCCAAAGACAACATCCTGGGGTAGTAACAACATACAGTGTAGGAAAATTATGCCTCGATTGGCTTCATAAGTTTACACTACAGGATGTGAAACAACACTTATCCTTACTTAAAAAGGACGCAGATCTTAGGGAATTCTTGCTTGGACCAAGAAAACCGCGTCAAAAACGTTTCATATATGCCGGCATTTATGCTGCCTATAATGAAGCATGGAAAGTGTCACAGATGGAGGCCGCAGAACGGATACGTGAACTTGATCGTATTAATTTAAAACTGGAAAAGTTACCATTCACAGTGGCAGAAAAACCAGCTACAGAATGGCTTATTCATGGCAAAATAACATTACCTGTGACTACTTTTCAGTTTCAGTATTGCCTCAGACAAATGCAAGCAGGCAAATATGAAAGGTTGGGTAAGGAATACATTAAGACATCTTGGGATTTACCGTATACATATAGATGTTGGAGTGGGGATCGTGAAGTGTTTTTGAGCGGTACACACTGTAAACGTGCACTGAGCGGTTCACTTATATGTCAGGTCATTTCTTTACACGGGGCTTGTAATGGTTCTGTGGCAAATTTGTCTTGCCATCAGCAGGGTACACCAGCTGCTGTGATTAATCCAACGTTTGGACAACTTTCGAATGGGAGTTACCTCATGTTGAATGATCAGAGTTGCTGCGGCATGTTGCCAGGCATCCCATATCTAGTAACGGTCAACTCCAGGGTCACTTGCTGTATGCAAGTATTGTTTGCCCCAATAGACACAGTCAGGGAGTCGCCTCTATGGCCTTCGCTGAACGTCTCTTTTATAAGATTTGATACTTTGAGCAGAATGAAAGCCATGCTTTTACAGCAAACAGTGCCTTTGACCTCGGCCAAAGAAACCTATGATCTACAAGTAGCAAGGACTTTGGCTGAGATACAGACTTTAATACTTACAAACTGCCCTATACATTTCGTAGAAATGATAGGAAGTATCTTCAATATGTCTGATATAACCGGAATTGTACATGTATTTAAGAGCATCTGCTCCGGTCTGTTAGCACCTTTCCAGGCAATACTCTGAATCATCCCGAACTTTGCACATTCGGTGTTTGGTGGCATACCATTAATTCTAGCACTTGTTGCCGGAATTCTATTTCTCTTCGTGCTATTGCGCTATGGCCAGCCTATTCGCAGACATCACTCCGAGCGAAATGGAGAAAGCTCTCCTTGAAAGAAAGTGCTGTGAGCTAATAGTACAGCTATTGGGCATGACTCGTCTACGGGACCTGAATACCACGTGGTTCCTGTCATTTAGACCAATCTGGCAAAATTGCATCTTACCTGTTCTACGCTGCCTGCTATGCGGTGAAGAATGCGTGTTGGACACCGGCCTAACATTGCCATCAGCAACGCCAACGGACGTCGATACTCTGCTGGTCCCGATAACGGCCCATGCTCTGTGTTGTCCCCAGAGGCTACCAATCCTGATGTCAGCATTCATTGAGATCTCACAGACGCTTCCGGCTGCTGCTGAGGTACGAGAAAGATCTACAGGCACACAGGTAACAACGGACGCGAACATTGCTGCGGCAACCTATGCTGGAAGCGATGCTTCCCATCTCTGTGCAATTAATTTACTACACGAGGTGTTCCAACTGACACCAACTACAGTGGATGATGTTTTGTCTATAGAAAAAGATGATCTCATGTTTACACCAGACCCGTAAACTGACTCTGATTCAGCATACAGTGTTCCAGAGATGCAGTAACAATTTGGCCTTCATTTTCCAAAAACTTGAAACTCTACCAAAATTGAACTTTTTCCCATTTTTCGAACGAAAATGGCACTTCAATCTGCTTAAAGTAGAACTAGCCTTATAGTACAGACTTCGTGGTACTTCCACGGACACTTAGTCATCTTGTATGTCTAAAACAGTTCATTAATTTTTATGACATGAAATGACTTTGATTTTTGAACAACTTATCGATCATTTTCTGACACATGTAAATATTACTGCTTATTTCATTCCAATTGCATTTATTTTCGAACTTTATGCCTGAAATGAAAAGCATTGCTTAATATGTACAGTACCTTTTTGCATTTTTACTATGTTTTTTAATGCTTTTAAGAAATATTTTTTAAATATACGGTACTCCATTTAATGTTTAGCATTTTAAATGTTTAGCATTTTAGTATTATCGTACACACGAAAGTGGAGTGGGTGTTGTATTCCTCTTAGGGTGTCCATAAACGGGCTTTCCAGTATCATGTCCTTATATAGGCACAATTCGCCCTGCCCTTATATAGGCATAAAATCCCAGCCCTTATTTAGGCATTAAACCGTGCACTCCAAATACAGGCATGGTCTCCGACATCCGTCCACCCTAATGTCACAACGAGTTCGTGAAGAACAGACCCTTAGGCTGCGGGAGTTTCCCTAGCCCAGGACTATTGATTTCTTCAAGGACTCATATATTATGCATGAACCATTATTCCTTAGGGGTTCATTCATGACGTCTTCCGCTGTCCGACTCACGTCAATGCTAACATTCTGAGGTAATTCTCAGGTATAAATATACCTTCCCTAGCCCCTGTAAATCAGAGGAGACCTCGACTTCAGAGGAGCCCGTTTCCCGGCCTGACTCACCGAGAAGACGCTGTCATCCCTGCACGCAGAGAGTCCAGCTTCCAGTGATCTGACTTCCTTGCGGGGTGTTGGAGTTCGAGTCTGGCAAAGAGATTCCTACCTCTCTCATTCTTCAGGTATGGAGCTGACTAGAACCTAGAGGGACTCTTGGCATACTAGGCATACTAGGCTTAACATACTCTTAGTATACCATAGTAAGGAATACTTCACCTACTTCATACCTCTCCCTACACCTAGGTTAGGTACATTGGGGTAGAACTAGGTTAGAAACGCATCGTATGAGTACTCGCATATATGCTACAAAGATAATGCTATCGCAGTATTTATTTCTACTGCTCACACTGTACATTATTTATCTCGCATACTGTCTTGTGATCGTAACAGCACATTTTACTTACACCAGAAACAAGACTGTTCAATAAATCTTTTATTGAAACGCCCGTCTGTTCTTTCTGTGTAACTTGGAGAAAACTAAGCATGCACGATTGAGCTGAGTGAAATAGTTATCTATTGTTTCCACGACTCTGGGACACGTTCTGATTCTAAAGGGAAACAAAGTGGTCATGTTTTGCGGCTGCCAGAAACTACTCCCTTCTTGTCGTCAAGGAGTTTCTAGTGGCCTCTGAGCTAACTGGCACAAGTAATTAAGTTTAATATACTCGATAGGGACATACTGACCTTAGTCCTATGTCAAACCTATAGGATATATTATTCCAATGCGCAGAGCCTATTAGGGAAATAGGAGCTACACTACAATATGTCGCCCTAAGTGGGAAGGGTATGCCCAGACGTGGGTCCCGTGCTCACTACACCACTGGATTCAAGCTAGCCTGGCTGATGAAGGGTGATGCCCAGAAACCGGTCCCAGGATGCTTGTTTCCGGTCCAGGGAGGACCTGGCTTGGCAGTTCGGGCTGGACTGTTCCCACAAGGAACAGGGTCAAGACTGATTTGCATATGGCTGGGTCCAAACTGGGGTGGTGTGGTGAGCAAAAGAATGATGGATTAAACCCAGATCCTTGTGACTGGGGGTGAATGTTTGCATTGTCCAGCATTCCGTCCATCAATTGTTTCTTTTGCATATGTCGCCCTAAGTGGGAAGGGTATGCCCAGATGTGGGTCCCGTGCTCACTACACCACTGGATTCAAGCTAGTCTGGCTGATGAAGGGTGATGCCCAGAAACCGGTCCCAGGATGCTTGTTTCCGGTCCAGGGAGGACCTGGCTTGGCAGTTCGGGCTGGACTGTTCCCACAAGGAACATGGTCAAGGTTGATTTGCATATGGCTGGGTCCAAACTGGGGTGGTGTGGTGAGCAAAAGAATGATGGATTAAACCCAGATCCTTGTGACTGGGGGTGAATGTTTGCATTGTCCAGCATTCCGTCCATCAATTGTTTCTTTTGCATACGTCCAGTGGCGGCTCCTCCGCTAATGTGGATTAGCGTCGCCCCACTGCTTTTAAGCAGTGTAAATAAAGGAAGCATAAAAAGATAATAACTCAATGTTGTTATCATTTTATTGTTTTGAGCTGCTTTGCGGGCGGGCGGTGCTGCTCTGCTCTCAGGGCAGGGGAGGAGTGGTTTGCCCACTCCAAGTGCGCATGAATACTTGGCCGGTCCTCTGGGGCCGGCCAAAGAGTCATGCACGGTTTGCATGTTCTCCATGCAGGCTGCACTATAGCCTGCTTGGAGAACATGCCCAGTCCCCGTCTGAGCGCCGAACTACAGCGCTCAGACCAATCACAGCGCTGCATTGCAGCGTTGTGATTGGTCAGGAGAGCCTGGGTGTGCTTCCTAGTTCCTGACCCTGTACCTGGCCTGTGTCCGACGGAGGAGAGATGGAGCAGAGATGCGGGACGCAGCGATAAGGTAAGTGTTGTGTTTTCTTTTAAATTTTTTAATTCCCCTTCCTCCTTCTCCCCACCCGCCCTACACCATTCCACCCCCATCCGTGCCAGGCGCCACTGGTTACGTCATAGGGTGTATTACACCAGAGCCAGGCTTCACAGGATGGTTCTCATTTCATCGAGTGCCTGCTTTAGATGTGGTGATCTGGTGGGTGACTTGCTTCATACGTTCTGGCATTGCCTCTGCCAAACCCATTTCTGGGAGACTGTGCTAAGGAAGCTTGAGGGGGTGCTAGGATGGACGTTCACCCGCGATCCCAGGCTTATACATTTACATATTGCTGTTGACCTGGGAGGCACAAGTTATCAAAAGGCACTTTTGTGGCTGGGCCTAATTGTAGCCAAGAGAGACATTGCCAGGGCCTGGAAGGAAGTGGCGGCTCCGACAGTAGTGGCGTGGGCAAAGGGCATGGATTATTTTATGGGACTGGAGTGCCCAATCTGTTTGTCACGGGTCTGTCCCCAGAAACACTCTAAGATATGGGTGGCCTGGGCAGAATATAGGGGGATCAATCTGGAACCGCACGAGGGGGTCCTGTGGGTGCCGGCTGGGGCCCGGGGAGAACGGGCCGCTGTGTTTTCATCATCAGGGGAATGATGGGTCTGGGCACTGTATCTTTGAAGTTTTCGTGAACCGGAAACAAGCATCCTGGGACCGGTTTCGGGGTAACACCCCTCATCAGCCAGGTTAGCTTGAATCCAGTGGCAAAGTGAGCAATGGACCCACGTCTGGGCATACCCTGCCAACTTAGGGCGAACAAAGCAAACACAAGGAAATGATGGACGGAGCGCTGAAACTTTTCAGACACTCACCCCCCAGTCACAGATCTGGGTTGGACCCATCATCATTGTTGCTTGATGCTTGTTTCTGGTTCAGGGAAGACCTGGCTTGGCAGTTCAGGCTGGACTGTTCCCATGAGGCACAGGGTCAAGACTGATTTGCATATAGCTGGGTCTGAACTGAGGTGGCGAAGTGAGCTAAAGAACGATGATGGATTCAACCCAGATCTGTGACTGGGGGTGAGTGTCTGAAACGTTTCAGCGCTTCGTCCATCATCTCCTTGTGTTTGCTGAGTTAATATGCTGTAATATTTTATTTTATTAGTTCCAGGTTACTATTAAATATTTTAAATCACTGTATATTTATATTATGTATTAAAATATTTTTTTAATATGTTTTTTCAATAATAAAGTTTATTTAATTTCCTTATACTTTCCCATAGGGTGATCACCTACAGGTTAAAAGTTACTGGTACTTTGCATTCGTAAATTCTGTTGTAGGAGGCCCTTCCCTATCATTCAAGGGGGTGGAGACATGTATATCTACACCTAGGGTCAAGACTGATTTGCATATAGCTGGGTCTGAACTGAGGTGGCGAAGTGAGCTAAAGAACGATGATGGATTCAACCCAGATCTGTGACTGGGGGTGAGTGTCTGAAACGTTTCAGCGCTTCGTCCATCATCTCCTTGTGTTTGCTGAGTTAATATGCTGTAATATTTTATTTTATTAGTTCCAGGTTACTATTAAATATTTTAAATTACTGTATATTTATATTATGTATTAAAATATTTTTTTAATATGTTTTTTCAATAATAAACTTTACTTAATTTCCTTATACTTTCCCATAGGGTGATCACCTACAGGTTAAAAGTTACTGGTACTTTGCATTCGTAAATTCTGTTGTAGGAGGCCCTTCCCTATCATTCAAGGGGGTGGAGACATGTATATCTACACCTAGGTGTAAATATCTATTATAGCCGCCGTAGCAGGGCTATACCAGCCACAAATGGGTATGTAGACTTTGTGGCGCGTTTTTGGGGCGACGGCCATTTCACTGCTTTCATTCACTGCAGCGCCTAATTAAACAGAGCTGCAGTTGGCGAAATGCCCATGGGCAGGATGGCAAGGGGAGAGGGGTCACGAGGGGCAAGGGGAGGCCTTTAATGGCCAGTATAGCCAACTACCACTGACTATAAGGGTATTAGAACATTCTGCCCCATGAGAGTAGAATGTTGTGATTGAAAAAAAAACCTCCTAGGAGACGCAGGGATTTACAACCCTCTGAGGCTTCAGAGCCTTTCACAACTTTTGCTTTGTGTGCCTGGCTGTTACCAGCTCGCGCACACACAGAAAGAGCTGTGAAAGTGAGCAACATTCAGCCATTTTCTCCTTGGGCTCTCTCCACAAACTGTCATCATTTAGCAGAGCCGGGGGAGATGGGAGCTGAGCAGAATTACCACCTCCCTCCTTCCGAGGCTCCACTGACACTGTGAACAACAGGAGTCGGGGTAGGGGGAGGTTCGCTGTGTGCTCTGCTGCACAGTCTCTGCCTAAACCTGATATTCTGGAGAGGCTGAGGATTAGAGCATTGTAATATCGAGAGCAAGGGACCTATGCAATTTTCTTTAGGCTGCTGCTGCTCCATTGTCAGCATTCCAATATTTGAATTGAAACTGGAACTTTGGAATGTTGGGAGCCCCATCTAAGACAATGTAGTTACTTCGGGCTTATAATGGCTGGTATAATCCTTCTGCTCCAACATTCCAATGTTTGTCTTTCTGTTCTCCCTTTTTAATTCAGAACATTCTACCCTCAGTGAGTGGAATGTTCTAATAGGTTTATAGACCTTCTGCCTCAGGGTATACCGGTTGGTAAAGGCCCTCTTCCAGGTTCAGGGCAATTAAGAACCGGTATAGCCGTTGGCAGCGGCCTATAAGGCTATAATGGTAAATGTGCTTTTCACTGGAGTTGATTACGAACTTCGAATTAACATGTTGAAAAGCAGAGCTGTTTTTTTTATGTTCTAACTGATGTGAAATGGTACAAAACTATGCAAAACACTGATGCAGCATGTTAAACCTAATTCTGGCATGCAGAAATTGGAATATAGGGTATTTACAGCACCCAGTGAACAGCCCCACTCCAGGGTGTTGGTATTTAATAGGTGCTGTGATATCTACATATTTACCCCACAACAAGGAATTAGACACAAAGGGCCTGATTAGGATTGCGGGCGGACGTGAACGGAGATGGGGACCGCCCGACATAGTGTTGGGGGTCCCACAAGCCCAATTACAATGCGACCGCCACTGTGGCGGTCGCATTGTGCATGTTTTACATTGCGCCGGGTGCTGCTGGCTGCAGCACCCGCCGCAATGGAAAAAGGCAGGTTTTGCTTTTCCCTGCACTACGTGGCAGGCACCACGCGGTGCATGCCACATGGTGGAGGGAAATCCCAGTGCAAAACAGAACTGCCCCTGGTCAAGGGGGGCCCGCAACGGGCCCCGAAAGTCCATCCCCGCCAGCCTTTCCATGGCAGATGAACCACCATGGAAAGGCTGGCGGGGATCCAGCATCTTAATCTGGCGGACGGTGCCTGCTAGGTACCGCCACCATTTTGAGGATGCGGGGCGGTCCGACAGGCAATCGTAACGATTGCTTCTGTCAGACCCGTGGCGGTCGGTCTTTCCGCCCGCCAGCACACTGCCCGCCATCACAATCTGGCTGGCGAAAAATGGCCGCACGATGGCTGTGAACTCACCACCGGCAGCCTGCCAGTGGTGGGTTCACCGCCATTGTAATCAGCCCCTAAGGGACAACATTTGAACCTGGGCTTTTATGCAGGCTGGTCTGAGAGGGCAGGAGAAGCAAAATAGTGTGTATGCTTGAAGTTGGCGTAATTTCCATTCTCACTCCTTTGTACAAAAAAAGTTCTATTTTTATTCCGTATCTGAAATAGTTGGATGCAGATAGGCCGTTTACATTGTCACGTCAGTGGGCAGCAAAAAATTAAAGGTAGTGCAAGTAGCTCAAAATAATGGTAGCTCAATGGTGTAGCTGAATGTCTGTATGCAAAACAAATCCTTGTCGATCTGGGAATTTTTTGGGTCAATTACTTATCTTGCGTCACAGCCCTGTGTATTTGTATGCTAAATGCCATGCTTCTTCCTGTTGATGACTTTTCACACTGGCACTTTTTGCTACACGTGATGTCTCGTACAGGGAGCAGATGATGGGTTGTTGGAACTACCCACCGCCACAGTTTGGGTTTTGGCCTTTATCTAGATATAGTACAGCATTTTTATGATGGGTTTTATGTCACAATGCACCACGTAGAAAGTAAAAATACTTGGTCGGTGCTGCTTCTTTGTTTGACCTTGAAAGTGTACCTTTCCACTTACGCATAATTCCTCCTAAACGAAGGGGTTTTTCTAGTTAGATTGGTAGGGACCTAGCAGTTTTGTTCCATCGTAACTTGGCCCTTATTTTCATTTGTAACAGGCTGCTTTTAATTGCTTGTTTCTTAGAGAACGGTGATCTTAGAAGAATTTCCTCAAGCAAAAGACTTTCTGAAGCAGTCGACGCATCGGCCGGATCCAGCGACCACATTGAACAAAGCTGGGAAATTTCGGCCATCCCGAGAGGCAGCAGATTCTTCGCCATCAAACGATTTTGAAATGTCTCCAAGCAGCCCTACTCTCTTGTTGCGGAACATAGAAAAGCAGGTAAAGCTTAATTCGGACCCTTGTCTGATAAAACCAAGCCTTCTTGTCGCCGAATTGAGGGTGTACGGCGTAATGAAGTGTTTCTAATTAATTCTAACTTCTTCATTTTGCTCTCTCAAATCAGTTCACGCAAGCGAGAGGATACAGACTGAATGCGAATTCAATCCTTGACGTCTTTCATGATACTGCCACTAATAGTGCCAGCTGTGATGCTCTTTTGTTTTACGGTCACAAAGGTCAAATTTGAGCCTTTGCGACCACAAAATGTATTTTTGGAAGGTACAAAACCCAAACTGTGATTCAGTAATGCATTGTCTATCGTAATTTGGGTTTCAGACAAAATTCTGAATCGGTATTTGGAAGGGCCGTGTAAAGGGCCTCCCTTCCAAATGCCGATTCCTTAACTTATGTATTAATGTTTTGGAACCGAAATCCGATCGTAAAACATTAGGATTTTGCCATCAACTCCAAATTGGTGGTAACCATTCGCAAACGTGAAGAGGTCCTCCATGGAGCCCCTTCTCCTTTGTGAATGTTGACAAAACATTTTTAGGAGCATGCAGTGGTCCACGGGACCACTGCCTGCTCCCAAAAAAAGTTTGTAAAATTTGTAATTTTCATTTTTTAAATGCATCCCTTTTAGGATCTATAAACTGTCTCGTCTTTGGGCCCTTACTTAGAGTACAGGCACCTTTTTAGGTGTGGCATAAAGACAGCTTTAGACCTTTTGAATGTACTACATAATAGACAAAAATTACAATATAGTGACACAGACTTTGAATCAGTCCTCTTGAGCCATTGCTCTGTTGGTCATTCACATTCTGGTTCAGCTTACATTTAGTATATAGGCAGTGAGCAGTGGTTCAGCTTACTCCTGTCATTGTTGTCAGTATGTTTGGTCAGCCTACATACTTGATTAGGTCTTTGGAGTGCCGTGCATTGTGAAAGATGAGTTATTTTGCCCGTTTGTGTGAGCACACATTGGGAACGTGCCTGTACCCAAAATGCAAAATAGTCCCTTGTTTCGCGGCCCAGACACATGGAACAATCTATTTTTAAACAACTTATCTTGTATATGTTCTTTTTTTTTATAAGGGGCAGAAATTCAACTGACAGTTTTGTTTTAAACAATCTCTAACAGTATATCTGAAAACCATCACATTACGAAGCAGCTGTTTTATCTTAGAGGCAGGAATGTATGTCAAACTTAGCTGGCATTGGTAAACTTTATTTCTGCATCGTAAGATTCTCACTGAAGTTAGAAACATACAATAGTCCTGATTGGGGACGGGGACCTGGGACACTTTAACATATATAATCTGACGTTGGGGGAAGACACCTCATTGTTTTTTTTTTTAATGTTTTTATTTTGATTAGTATGAGAAATAACAAAAGGGATACTGGTAGGTTCTCCCATTAAACATGAGAACATGGTGATAGGACAATAATACATTAAAGTTCCAGCATTATTAGACAATTCGATCAAGAGAGGAGACATGGACATAATCATAATCATCATGACAAAATGGGCCGTCATAAATTGCACAGTGTAATTACTAAGAAGGCCCTGCAGCAATATCAACATCTTCAGCAAGTCCATAATATTTAATCCATCTCCCCATATTTTACTAAATGTGCGTGGGCACCCCCTACTTTTATAAGTTGCTCTTTTGGCAGCCATAAATGAGTCCATACCCCTCTTCCACTCAGCAGGATTAGGCACTTCAAAAACTCCCCATCGCTTGGCCAAGTCTCGTTTGGCCACTATCAGTCCCAGATTATACAATAGGAGTTTCATCTGCGTCACATCAAAATCATTGGGTATCCCCAAAAGGACATATTTAGGGTCTTCAGGTATTCCTACCTCTAGGATTGCGCTAAGTTCCGACAGTACTCCGCGCCAATATGTCTGTATGGCTGAGCATAACCATAATGAGTGGATGAAGTCTCCCTGGTCCCTCCCACATCGCAAACAATCTGGTGAGACTCCTCTACCTATTTTTTTCAGTTGGGCCCTGTCATAATACATCCTATGTAAGATTTTAAATTGGATAAGGTTTAGTCGGGCTCTAATTGCTACTTCTCGTGGGAACATCAATGCCACCTCCCAGTCGAGATATTTGAATGTGCCAACATCAGCCTCCTACGCAGCCCTCAATTTTTGAAAGGTATCGGGCATATTATTGTTAAGAATTTTATAAGTGTAAGATACTGCCATTTCTCGTAATTCATCCATTAAAAGCCTGCCCTCTGAGGGAGCGTATTCTGGGAGGTGTGGGGGGATATTTTCAGCTTTCCATGCACGTGCGAGTTTTAGGTATTTATAGCATTGGTGATCGTGGAGTTGGAATTCCCTCTGGTGGGAGGAAAAAGACATTAAAGCTCCCTCTTCTAGCAAGTCGTCTACCTTGGAAATGCCTATTCGATCCCAGGATGTAAAGCCTTTAAATTTGGTTATTTCTTTCAAGTTTCTGCCCATCCAGAGTGGAGTCTCCCGGGTGCTTTTCTTCTTCCAACCCATGCAGGAGGCGGCCTTGTCCAATGCCTCCAAAGTTATTTGAGTTGCTTGTAAGAGGTCACGTCTTCCCCTATCGCCAAAGATGTAATGTTCATATGGGTGCACTTGGAATTGGGTCCTTTTGAGGGCATATGTGGGACGGTCCCTGTCCATAAATCCCCAATCATTTATGGCTATTAGGCGGGATGCCCAGTAGTAGGCCCGGAAGTCTGGAAGACCTATACCTCCATTAAAGGGGTTGCGTTATAATTTACGAAGGGCTATCCTAAGATGGCCATCGTTCCACAGTAATTTCCTAAGTTCACCCTCAAATTCGAATGAAGATATCATCAGCGAGCCTATAATATGTGTTCTGTAGAGCATATAGACATTTTGAGAGGGTGATCATCTTAAATAATGCCACACGTCCCATAAGTGTTTAAGTAAGTCTCTTCCAGCGGTTGGCATCTTATTGAAAGTCATTTACTATTGTCTTAATGTTTCGGGCAACGCACCGCTCAGAGTATGTTGTGGCATAGATCCCCAGGTATTGGAATCCCTCCCTAGTTATTTTAAGTTGTTGGGGAGGGGGGGGGGATGGGATATGTCAGGTCAAAGAACCCTCCAACAGCAAAGAGTACAGATTTTCCCAAATTTATTGTGTACCCAGAGTAGGTCCGATAATGTTCAAATGCGTGGAGGACTGTTGGGATCAAATCTTTAGGGTGGGAGAGATAAAGCAGGATGTCATCTGCGTATAAGGATAAGGAAATCTGTTTCTCTGAGATGGGAGAGCCCTCAATTTGCAACCCCTTGACCTCAAAATGGGCAGTGATCAGACATGCTGAGGGCTCTAAGGTCAGGGCAAAAAGAAGCAGGGAAAGGGGGCAGCGCTGTCGGGTTCCTCTCTTAATAGGGAACTCTGGAAACTATTTACCCTCACGGCAGCCTTCGGCTCTGTGTAGAGTAGGTTTATCCATTCCCTGAAATGTGGTCCGAATCCCAATTTCAGCAGGGTCTGGGTCATGAATGGCCAGTGAATTGCATCAAAGACCTTTTTGACATCAAGTGATACAAAAAGATGGTGGTCTTGTCTGTTTTGGACTGCTGACATCCAGTTATGGAGCCTGTGTAAGTTCCCCCTGGTGGAGCACTTTGGCATGAAGCAGGATTGATCACTATGGATCAATGGAGTGATCACTGTTAAGAGTCTAGTAGCCAGGACTTTGGTTTCTATATTAATCAATGAAATCGTTTGATAAGACCCACAGAAGGTAGTGGGTTTGTGTATGTCCACTATTGTGGCTCTGCACAGGTCAGGCGGGAGGATACCATCCTCACACGTGCATTAAGGTATAAATGTACTAGATGAGGAGCTAGCATATCTACTTGTTTCTTTAAAAATTCAGCCGGGAGACCATTAGGCCCAGAGGTTTACTGGGATTTATCCGAGTAATAGCATTTTGAACTTCTTCTTGGGTAATGACTGCGTCCAGAAGCGGGAGAGGGATCTTTGTGAGATAGTCGTTAATTTGGGCAATGTTTGCTAGGGATCGTTCTTTATGGAGGGCTGCGTAGTATTTTGCATATCCTCTCATCATTTCTCCATCTATGGAGTAGAGAGTGCCCTCCGCATCTTGTATTTGGGAGACCCACCTAGCTTTCATTTTTGGGCGGCTCAGCCAGGCCAACATTTTTCCGGCTTTGTCGCCTACTTCATATAGACAATGCTGTGTGGCTAGCATATGACTACGTACTGCATCAGTAGCGAGTTCGATATTTTCAGTGTACAGGGTGTCTGTACGTCGTCGTACTAAGGGGCTCAGTTATATGATATGTTTGGCCTCTTATTTGAATAGTCGTTTTTCTAGCTTTTCTACTTCTCGGGTTGCCTTCCTTTTCTTAACGGCAATCATTTTTTTAATCCTGTCTCCCGTGTCTGCCTTATTTGCCTCCAATAGTGTGACAGCCGAGTCAACTGAGTTTTTACTGTCTAGAAAGTAGAGTTCAGATTCCTTACAAATCTCTTGTAATGTGATGGCGTTTCTTAATTCCCTGGCGTTCAGTCTCCATGCACTAGGGACTTCACAGAGTTTCTGCCCTAATGTTACCCACAGTGAGGAATGGTCGGAGAGGCCCCTTGCTAGATAGTCGGCTCTGTGTATCTTACCCACCTTGCCTGCAGGCGTGAAAATATAGTCAAGTCTGGACTAGACCCTGTGGGATCCCGAGTAATAGGAGTAACTTCAGCCTTGCGGATGATGTCTTCTTCATAAATCAGTGAGTCCTAAAGTGTCAATAAATTGAGCTAGGGGTGTAATTCTACCCAGGTTGGATGTCCCTTCAGATCTGTCCAGGTCTGGGGCCATCACATCGTTAAAGTGTCCTCCTAGGATATGCAGAGAAGATTTGGCTTTGAGTAGAATGTCGGTGAGTTTGGCTAAAGTGTATGATTGGAGGCGGGGGGCATAGACACTGATTAAGGTGATATTGAGTCTCCCCCAAAGTCCCTGAACTGAGGCATATGCACCCAGGGAATCCAGCCAGGATTTCTGTACATGAAAGGGGGTACTTCTGGATTAAAATCGCCACCCCTTGGGATCCGGATGTGAAGCCTGCGTGTGCTAGTCTAGTATATGCTCCTGGGGCCAAGAAGTGACAGAAGTTACCCCTGAGATGAGTCCTTCAGTAGGGCTATGTCAGGCTTAAGTTGTTTAAGATAGGCAGCTCCTAGCCCTCTTTTAATTTTGTTACCCATCCCTTTCCAGGTAAGGATGCAGTGCTGCTGAGGGTCTCGATCAATAGTGCTCATCATGTCTAAATGATGTCATGTCTCTCCCACCCTCCACCCAGACTGTCTTGTTAGAAGACTTATTGCGCCCCTTTTGCCAGACAAGAAACAAACACAACAATTTGAAACAAACTTTTTCAACCATTAGCCCACAACCTTTCTCCCCCCACCCTCCTTCTGCCACACCTGTGCGCCTCAGCAACTGGCACAGGAAACGCATTGTAGGCCCATCTTGGGGGATCTGTCACCCTCCCCATAGCAACTGCTCAGATAAAAATCAAATCACTCCAAAAGAATAGGCATGCGGAGTAAGCAGGAAAAATCAGGAAAGAGAAGGGGGCCAGAAAGGAGGAGGGAAGAAGAGGACGTAGAACAGAGATAGGGGGGAGAAAAGAAAAAGGAGAGAGGGCGAGCAAGAGCATTCAACATAATCGGGTAGATGATTATGTCCAGATTCGATTATGCTCTCGTAGCGGTGAGAGTGGGGTGTCGCCATCAGATTACCACAGCTTTCTTCGGCTATTCAGTTGCCACTTCCAGCATCTGAAGCTCCAGGCTTAGGTTCTGAGTTTGTGCAAGCGGATTTGCTTCTGTTGAATCCTATTCTAGTACCGTAATTTCTTTTGCTAAAGGATGAGTACGCTCCATCTCTGATGAGGAGTCCAGTCTGCCCAAGTGCGGCCACGAAGTCCCATGGGAGGGGTGATTCTGAGGATGCTTTGGGTCTTGGTGTTCATCTTCCTCTGTATCGGATGAACAGTTTCTATTTCTCCTCGTAGCTTTGGTCTGGTATTGGCTCTTTCATCCTGATGAAGTGGCTTTACGAGTCCGGTTCCGCTGCGACCATGGACTGGTCTTTGGCCTGGTGCCCAGCGGTCAAGATGTTTGGCGTTTCGTGTCTCTCACAGAGCCGGACTGGATCTGTAGTCGTTCCTCCAGCCATGTCCAGACCTCTTCTGAGGAGTGGAAGAAGGATTTTCCCTGATACAGGACTTTCAGCTTGGCTGGGAATAACAGCATGTATTGCATTTGCAAGGCGCAGAGCTTTGTTTTCACAGAGTCAAATGTGCGCCGCTGACGCTGAACCTCCAAGCTGTAGTTGAGAAATATCATGATCTTGGATCCCTCGAAGCATATATCACCTATTCTATGTGGTTACTGGAGGATCATATCTCTGTCGAGGAAATTAAGGAATTTTGCAATGATAGGTAGTGGGGAAGCTCCAAGGAGGGGGAGGTGGGGGGTGTTCCACTCAGGGCTCGATGGGCCTGTTCCACCACAAAACATGAGGAAAAGTGTTCACCAAGAAATGTAGTTTTGAGCCAAGAGGTGAAGAACTTGCTTGTGGCATTGCCTTCAATCCCCTCCGGAAGTCTGACAAAGCGAAAATTATTCCTTCTGGCTTGGTTCTCCGCAACTTCAATGCGCCATAGGACTTCGTTGTTCCTCTGCTCCTTTCTTGAGACTCTGGACCAGTTTGTCCACTTCAGAAAGTCTCATCTCCACCATCGTCACTCTATCAGAAACATTACGTAGATCTTGATGCAAGAGGGACACCTCTGAGTGTACCTCACTAATTTTACTTTCAAGCACCGCCTTGGAGGACTGGATAGCTTGTGGTAATTCCGCATTACTTGGGCTAGGGGTGGTGTTCTCCTCCTGTTCCGCCGATGACGTGGCCACCCTTGCATATTAGTCCAGCTTGCCCTGTCGCGCCTGTTTGGGTTCCTTGTCTTTAGCCATGGGCGCAAATGGTTCCCCTATATGGTCTGGTGAGGAGAGGGGGGCTGCACAATGTTTAGAGTTTAGAGAGGCGACCAAGTGGAGGGCAGCAGCGCAAGTCGCAAAATGTCTTCTCTCCCTGGGAGGACAAGTCGCCCCCTGTAGTAGTCATGCGACAGGAAGGGGTAAGGGCCTCTTCTGGGGTGGGTACGAGCAGTTACCCGCTTCTCGATGTCTTGCAGATGGAATTGGTTCCGCGCCAAGCGCAGACCCTACAGAATCCAGGGGGACGAGCCAGGCTCAGCCTCAGGTAGACTTGTTTAAGTCTCCAACCTGGGAAATTGCAGGTCTCCTCCGCATCTGGTCTCATGACCAAGCAGTCCCAATAGTGCCTCCCAGGCAGTGTTTATATGCTCAGAGCGAGTAGAAGTGCATCAGTGAGGAGGGAGGAAGCTCGAAGAGCACAATGTTGTTCAGTGTTGGCAGCCAGACAGGAGAGGGTCCCTGAGTAAAGCTCAGAGGGAGGGGGCCCCAGGCATTCAATGGGAGACAGCAGATGACTCCCTCCACAAAGACAACGTGTGTAAGTGCACCGGGCACAGACCCCTCCCCCTGCGGCGCAGCAGATTCACCAGGGAGTCCCAACGTAGTCGGCGGCCGGCCTCAGATCCACGGCCTCCGGCACCGCAGTCCGCGCTCCAAGGGGCCCACAGAGGGAGAGCCGCTTGCGGAGGGATCTCGCAGCCAATGGCGGAAAGGCGACAGTCCCTCCTTCCGATGGTCCGGGAGACCCCCAAACTGGGTCAAGCAATGTTCCTGACAAACAGGTTCCCCCCAGGTAAGTTTCAAGTGCGGTGTCAGTTAATGCAGACTACTAGGCCCCTCAGGCAGCAGTCTCCTACCTCTCTGCCCCCAATCAAGTCTCCTGCACCGTCCCGCGTCTCGCACGGGAGGATCAATCCCAACACGCCACGGGAAACCAGGCCGCCAAAAGAATCTCGTATGCAGGGAGATAGGGCGAGGGAGAGGCGTCTCCATATCGGCACCTCCCACCAATCCTCGCGGCCTCTCCCCTGCAGCTTGGGCCCCAGCGATTTCCAGCTCTTGTCTCCCAGTCTCAGGGGGCCCCCTTGCGGCCATCTCCCCTCCCACCGTCTCAGGGCCTGGTGCGCGGCTCTTGCCCGGCCGCTCCGGTCCACTGGAAACCAGCTCAGGCTCCTCTCGCAGGGCTGGTGGTCACTCACCAGCTACTGTTCTCCCCACAGCACTCGGCAATGAGAGGGGTCTGGTGCAGGGCAGCCACTCGCCACCATGGCTCGGCCACCTCGACCCTCTCTCCGCCGCCGCCGCAGTCAGTGCGATTGGGCCGCCATCTTCTTTAATGCCGTCGGCAGTCTAACAGGCCGCTGCCGTGTATATCTACTTTCATTTAGCCCCAATCCCCGGGAGACGGCAGGCGATGGGCCACGGTTGAATCAGCTACACTTAGAGCACAAAAATGAGTGCATATGGCTTCTGGCAGGGCAGGATAATGATCGGATCAGAATCTGGTACCTGAAGCTCACAGCAAACGCGTCTACTCGGCCATTTTGTTGGCCTCGCCCCCTGAAGTCACCCCATTGTTGAACATTACAGTGACACCTCCAAAGCCCTTGACAAACCAGCTTTTACTGCATTTTTCTGTAGAAAACTACAGTGTTGGTAAATAGCATAAAAACCACATTGTAACATTTAATGTAGAAATGTGCTATATAATGAAAGATGTGCTGGTACTGAGAAGGAGAAAAATGAAAGGAAAGGTGCACTCAGCATACACTAACTTTAAGAGAGCCAGCAGCTTCTGTTACCCAGCATGCACTGTACTGCCAGTTTACCTCACAGCCCAGGGTTCATTTTCCCGGCTCGTGCTGGCTGGATCTCAGGATACTGTAGATGTCTTCAACCTCATGTTTTTTCTGAGGATTTTTCCTCAGAAAAATATTTATTCAACATTCATTCGATGTTTTTTGAAGAGTACTTGATATTCCCTGTGTTTTTCCTCTTTAGGGAAATTTCTTCTCTTCATTATGCCTTCACCTTTTGTGAAGTGCCCCAAATGTAGGTGAAAGATGGTTGCCTCTGATCTCCATGACCTATGTGTAGTCTGTCTTCCAGCTTTTCATACCATCAAAGACGGTTTTCATTGTCAAAAAATGGCTGTTCTGGACAGAGAAAGCTTATGCCTAAAAGGCAAATTACAAGATCTCAGAGCAGAAGAGAAAAGGAAAAAAAACAGTGGAAAAAAGACCGAGCCTCCTCTACTGCCCCAGGCTCCTCTTGGTAAAAGTATACCCACATATGTAGAGGAAACATCTCCACCATCATTCTAGACACTTTTTTTAACTTCTGGAGAGTACCAGTTGATGTGCAATCGGCACTGATGTGTTCACCATCAAAATACTTTGATTCCAGCTGTGCCGACACAGACGATTCAAGTACCGAGCACCTACATGGTACAGCTTCCAAAGAGGTTTACACCGTCGACGTTGAGATCGGTCCCTTTGACAGTGATGGTTACATCACCAGCTCCATTACATCACTAACTTTCAATGGCAATGACTTCATAACTTCGACACTCGACACCAGCACACTCCACAGTCACACATCATCAGTGTTGAGACATGACATCTGTGCACAACAAATGTCCATGACTCCAGAGTCTACAATCAACGTCAAGAAGACTGACATCAAGGCACCTTTCAGGTTCGATACATAGCCTGTCTTCCACACACACTAGTGCAGTGATGCCAAGATATGTCATACCTGCAGAAGACCTGCTGCAAGTACCTTTATGTCCACTAACTGTACCACTTCTAACAGGCACTCCAGTGCCATACTGTATCATTACTCCACTGGCACCAACAACTCCACAGCCTCCTACACCAATGGTACCAAGACTGTCCGAGCCCACAACACCTTGTACATCACGTTCCCCAAACAAACCACCGCACAGTCAGGTGATCACCCTCCACATCTCCAAGCACACCAAGGGGCCATACAACGAACACTTTTTGTACTCCAACAACACCTCCAGCCTCCCCATGAACATTGTCCCCAGTAAATGATAGTATAACCTTCCAGGACGTACTGGATAGAGGTGTAGCAAAACTCAATACATAGATAGATGCCCCTCACTATTCTGTATCAGTAATAATGGAAACCCCAAGCATCACCAAAACCAATATTACCACTGGACTCACGGAGCATGCTGAAGAATGTTTTTTAACCCCAGCCGTCTAAAAATTGGCCACTATGCATCTCCTTAAGAAATACAAATGTTCCCAACAAGGTCCTGCATTTCTACATTAGGGGGCATATGTATCAACAAACCGTTTTGTGAGTCCTTAATAGCGAATTTTAGCGATTCGCTATTAAGGACTCGCAAAACTAAATGTATGTAGCTTTCGCAATAATAATTGCAATTCCTACATATCCCTTAATTGCGACTCGCAAATTGCGATTCGCAATTAAGGAATACCTTCCCATTCATTCCTATGGGCCTAGAGGACCATAGGAATGAATGGGAAGACATTCGCAATTTGGGAGTACCTATTAGGTACTCTCAAATTGCGAATGCTATTTCAAGGGTGCAAGGGTGTCAAAAAGACACCATGTTGCACCCCTGAAATATGCATGTGTGCACATGTGGGGCACATACATGCCCTAAGGGCATGTATGTGCGCCACATGGCACTTTGAAAAATAAAAAATTGTGCATTTTTCTAAGGATTTGCAATTTACCACCAACTTGAAGTTGGTGGTAAATTGCAAATCCTAAAGCAGGTTCGCAATTTAAGAAGCGCTTCCTGCATTGCATTTAGAGAATCGCAATTTGTGATTCTCCAAATGCGTGCGTAAAATAGGTAATCGCAAAAATTGCAATTACCTATTTTGCACTTGCCTTTTGGGATGATACATCCCAAAAGGCTTTTTCCCGTTCGCAAATGGGCCGATTCTGAGAATCGGCCCGTTTGCGAACAGGAAAAGGGTTGATACATATGCCCCTTAGAACCTTAACCAGAATCTGTTATAGTCTCTGCGGTGCACAAGAAGCATCCACTGACACCAGAGACGTCAATGCCCCCTAAGGAGAAAGCAAAAAGATGGTGCTGTGGGTAGAAATGCTGGTGGATCTGTCGCCATTAATTGAGACACAAAGGGACCCCCTGCAAAGCACAATAAGTCCTAGGGCAGGGAAAATACAACTCTAGGCAAAAAAAACCTTGGCAATTAACTGGTCATGCAAAGACCTATAACGAGCTCATTGATATATGTCGCCATTGCCCTCAAATTAGAGAGTGATTGCTCTTTGGCGGTATGACAGAGCATTCTGGGGATCTCTGCTCACTTCCGCAGATGACCTACCAAGAGACAGGAGGCAGGACTTCCTTGAAGTTTTAAGTGATTGACAGATTGTCTCCAATCAGGTCATAAGCGCGGCCATTGATTATGCAGACCACGGGACTACAGCCTGCTGTCATGACGTTGCTTTACAACGAGCATTATGGCTTCCTCTAACCTGATAACAAACTTGCCTTTCTCAGGTCCTGTTGTCCTCTTTGGCCCACATGCTAACTAAGAGGGGTAAGGAATGAAAAAGGAATCTGAAACCCTAAAAACTTTAGGTCTAGAAGAAAAGAAACAATTCTATTGCTCTCATTTCAGACATAGAGACACCTGACCACGACAGAGGCAGGAGAGTCTATCACCTCAGTGGTCATACTACTGCCAGTCTCAGGGACAACAGACACAATATCACCAGTCCCAATATTTCCGAAGACCTACTCATAGCAGACGACAGCAGCCACAACAGTCTAAAAGGTATTCCACTCCAGAGAAATTGCTCTCCTTCAACAACAGCAAATAATGAGCAGAACGCTCCATCTTCTCTATTCACCACTGCAGTGGGAGGGAGTGTATCAAAACACCTGGAAGAGTGGAAACCCATTACTACCAACAAACAGGTCTTACAAATCATTCAGAGAGGCTACAATATCCAATTCAGGTTTCTTTGCTAACAATACCACCGAAGCAAGTGTTACAACATCAGCTTCTTCATCAAGGGGCAGAAATAACATCCACACCCCAAAAACAAGCAATAGAACCAGTTCCCTTTTCTCACAGCACGGGTATGGTATTTATACAAGATATTTTTTGGTTCCCAAGAAAGGCCCAAGGAAAACATTCAGATCCATTTTAGACTTAAGGCAAGCCAACAAATTAGCCAAAAAGGAGCAATTCAGGATGTTCTCACTGCATCAGATTTGCCCATAACTCTAGACTGGGTGTGCTCTGTGGACCTTTGAGAGCCTTATTTCTACATCCCAAAAGAGAAGAAACATAAGACATTTTCCACTTCCTTGTTGGAAAAACTCACTACCAGTGAACGGTAGTTTACTGTTCAACCTCAAGTCAACATGCAGAACGTTTTCCAAATGCATGGCTGTAGTTGCAGCCTTCCTATGCAAAAACATATTTTCAGCTACCTATACTTAGATGATTGGCTGATAGAAGCTCATACTGCAGGCCATGTACAGAAAGATTTAAGCTTTACTATCTCTTTATTGGACCCTCTAGAAAAATCCACCACTTTAGTTCAAATACTGGCTTATCTAGGAGCATCCCAACAATATAAGGGAGATACCCTTATATTTCAAAACAGTGATTTTCTTAACAAATTGGTATCATTTTTTTAATATTCACTTCATTATGTCGAACAACAAAAAACTTAGTTTTCTTTCATCTGTGGTTTTTGCCATTTTAAGCAAGAGACGACTCCTTTTTGGGTCTCAATATAATAATTTTATTCGATTAAAATGAAATAATTTCTATCCTGAAGAAGGCAAAGAAACTTTTTGCCAAAACGCCGCGTCGACAATTTCTCTGTTTTTAATGTGATATTTTTCAAATCTGTATTTTTTATTTGTTATTCGAAATAATGAAGTGAATATTAAAAAAATGATACCAATTTGTTAAGCAAATCACTGTTTTGAAATATACTGGTGACTAAACGAATTTGCACTTTATAAAACTGCACCTGTAGGATTTCGAGACAATCTGGTTTTTGTTTGTGTTTTTATAAGGGTTTTAAATAAATAATTGAAACTTGAGTACATTATTGATCATTGAGTAATTATTGTTACACATCGCATCAACTTGTAATTTCATCTAAAAGGTTTTGTCATTTCTCTCTTTAGTGACAATATTAGTAGTTTTTGGCCTGTGATACCATAAGTACTTATACCACATGATCCAAACCTTGGGTGGGTTTTAATATCTACTTGCATATCCATTTTGTTTATATTTGATCTCTTTGAAAAGGGAATCTTTTTCTTTGTGTTATCTAGGAGCATCTCTCAACACAGTCAAAGGAGAGTTGTTTCCTTCAGAGGCCAGAGTATGTACCATTTCTCAGAAATATCTCCAATTACTAACCAACACAGCGGCACCAGTGAGACAGAGATTTATGGCCCGTGCATTTTGCTAGCTTCTAGTCCTCATCTCTATGTGAGACCATTGCAGCAATGCTTAGAATACCAATGGCCACAACACTATGGTGATTGGGAAGACAAAGTAAAATTAACTCTGCAAGCTCAACAATCCCTTCAGTGGTGGCTCAACATACACAATCTTCTCAAAGGAGTGTCCTTTGATCAATACCTACTCACGCAGACCATTGTGACTGGCGCTTCCCTCACCAGATGCGATACAAAAGGGGATGATGGACGGAACGTTTGAGCCAATCAAACACTCACCCCCAGTCAACTGATCTGGGTTTAATCCATCATCATTCTTTAGCTCACTCCACCACCCCAGTTCAGACATGGCCATATGCAAATCAGTCTGACCCTGTGCCTCATGGGAACAGTCCAGCCCGAACTGCCAAGCCATGTCTTCCCTGGACCGGAAACAAGCATCCTAGGACCGGTTTCTGGCATTCCAGCCGTCATCAGCCAGGCTTGCTTGAATCCAGTGGCAAAGTGAGCAAGGGACCCACGTCTGGGCATACCCCCGCCAACTTAGGGCGAACAAAGCGATACAAAAGGGGATGATGGACGGAACGTTTGAGCCAATCAAACACTCACCCCCAGTCAACTGATCTGGGTTTAATCCATCATCATTCTTTAGCTCACTCCACCACCCCAGTTCAGACATGGCCATATGCAAATCAGTCTGACCCTGTGCCTCATGGGAACAGTCCAGCCCGAACTGCCAAGCCATGTCTTCCCTGGACCGGAAACAAGCATCCTAGGACCGGTTTCTGGCATTCCAGCCATCATCAGCCAGGCTTGCTTGAATCCAGTGGCAAAGTGAGCAAGGGACCCACGTCTGGGCATACCCCCGCCAACTTAGGGCGAACAAAGCGATACAAAAGGGGATGATGGACGGAACGTTTGAGCCTATCAAACACTCACCCCCAGTCAACTGATCTGGGTTTAATCCATCATCATTCTTTAGCTCACTCCACCACCCCAGTTCAGACATGGCCATATGCAAATCAGTCTGACCCTGTGCCTCATGGGAACAGTCCAGCCCGAACTGCCAAGCCATGTCTTCCCTGGACCGGAAACAAGCATCCTAGGACCGGTTTCTGGCATTCCAGCCGTCATCAGCCAGGCTTGCTTGAATCCAGTGGCAAAGTGAGCAAGGGACCCACGTCTGGGCATACCCCCGCCAACTTAGGGCGAACAAAGCGATACAAAGGGGATGATGGACGGAACGTTTGAGCCAATCAAACACTGACCCCCAGTCAACTGATCTGGGTTTAATCCATCATCATTCTTTAGCTCACTCCACCACCCCAGTTCAGACATGGCCATATGCAAATCAGTCTGACCCTGTGCCTCATGGGAACAGTCCAGCCCGAACTGCCAAGCCATGTCTTCCCTGGACCGGAAACAAGCATCCTAGGACCGGTTTCTGGCATTCCAGCCGTCATCAGCCAGGCTTGCTTGAATCCAGTGGCAAAGTGAGCAAGGGACCCACGTCTGGGCATACCCCCGCCAACTTAGGGCGAACAAAGCGATACAAAGGGGATGATGGACGGAACGTTTGAGCCAATGAAACACTCACCCCCAGTCAACTGATCTGGGTTTAATCCATCATCATTCTTTAGCTCACTCCACCACCCCAGTTCAGACATGGCCATATGCAAATCAGTCTGACCCTGTGCCTCATGGGAACAGTCCAGCCCGAACTGCCAAGCCATGTCTTCCCTGGACCGGAAACAAGCATCCTAGGACCGGTTTCTGGCATTCCAGCCGTCATCAGCCAGGCTTGCTTGAATCCAGTGGCAAAGTGAGCAAGGGACCCACGTCTGGGCATACCCCCGCCAACTTAGGGCGAACAAAGCGATACAAAAGGGGATGATGGACGGAACGTTTGAGCCAATCAAACACTGACCCCCAGTCAACTGATCTGGGTTTAATCCATCATCATTCTTTAGCTCACTCCACCACCCCAGTTCAGACATGGCCATATGCAAATCAGTCTGACCCTGTGCCTCATGGGAACAGTCCAGCCCGAACTGCCAAGCCATGTCTTCCCTGGACCGGAAACAAGCATATTTGACGATAGCATGTTCACCGGCCTGTGCAATTTATTTATTATTTCCCAGAATGTATTCGAGTTGGTTTTCTTTGCACTACAGCTGACGTACATTGTCCCAGGCTGCTTGGTCGAGGAATGTTATTTTTAGCCTCCTGATGGCTTTCTTGAGTTCGTATTTCAGGGCTCTCACCCCTTCCGTTGATTTTTGTTTAATTTCGTTTTTTAAACCCAGATCACTTGACTGTGGGTGAGTGTTTGATTGGCTCAAACGTTCCGTCCATCATCCCCTTTTGTATCGCTTTGGTCGCCCTAAGTTGGCGGGGGTATGCCCAGACGTGGGTCCCTTGCTCACTTTGCCACTGGATTCAAGCAAGCCTGGCTGATGACGGCTGAAATGCCAGAAACCGGTCCTAGGATGCTTGTTTCCGGTCCAGGGAAGACATGGCTTGGCAGTTCGGGCTGGACTGTTCCCATGAGGCACAGGGTCAGACTGATTTGCATATGGCCATGTCTGAACTGGGGTGGTGGAGTGAGCTAAAGAATGATGATGGATTAAACCCAGATCACTTGACTGGGGTGAGTGTTTGATTGGCTCAAACGTTCCGTCCATCATCCCCTTTGTATCGCTTGGTCGCCCTAAGTTGGCGGGGGTATGCCCAGACGTGGGTCCCTTGCTCACTTTGCCACTGGATTCAAGCAAGCCTGGCTGATGACGGCTGAAATGCCAGAAACCGGTCCTAGGATGCTTGTTTCCGGTCCAGGAAGACATGGCTTGGCAGTTCGGGCTGGACTGTTCCCATGAGGCACAGGGTCAGACTGATTTGCATATGGCCATGTCTGAACTGGGGTGGTGGAGTGAGCTAAAGAATGATGATGGATTAAACCCAGATCACTTGACTGGGGGTGAGTGTTTGATTGGCTCAAACGTTCCGTCCATCATCCCCTTTTGTATCCCTCACCAGATGAGCAGCACATCTCACAACCTTACAAGTCAGTGTCAGTGGTCTCCCAAACAGCAGCTATACCACATCAACGCCCTAAAGCTAAAAACTGATCACCTAGCTCTCAGGGCTTTCCTCACAGTTTTATCCACAAACCTAGTTCTAGTACAGACAGGCAATGCCACCACCTTGGACTATTAAAACAAGCATGGAGGCACAAGATCACAAACTGTATCATTAAAAACAAAAGCAATTTGGCTGCTAGCGAGGAGTGTTATATTATGTTATGTGTATTGTATAGCCTACAACTCACCCAGGAAGGTATCCTAGTGCTAAAGCAGGAACTGTATGGGCATAAGCAGGGGCGGAGCTAAATAGAGAGCCAGGTCTTCAGTATCTTGTGGAATTCAAGAACTGAGGAGGAGGCTCTGATGTGCAGGAGCAGGTCAGGTTAGGCTTCAGGAGTTAGGCAGGAGAAGGCACGACCGCTGCATCTGGTTTTGCGTTTGCAAGGGGTGTGTGCAAGTAGGAGTCCAGCTGAGCAGAGATGTCTGGTTGGTTTTTAGAAATATATGTGGTTGTTGAGGTACGTGGTGTCAATGTTGTGTAAGGCTTTGTATGTGTGTGTGAGAAGTTTGAAGAGTGCTCACTTCGAGATTGGGCAACACTGGAGCCCTATGTGGTGTGCACTGATGTTAGTATGGGGTGGGAGGTTGAGGGTGTCTGGCCATTGAGTTTTGTATGGCCTGGCGTCTTCTGGTCATTAAGCGCTGATTCCAGCATGGAGTGTGTTGCCATAGTCCAGCTTGCTGGTGATGAGGGCTCAGGTGACGGTTCTGCAAGTTTTAGTGGGGAGCTATTTGAAGATCTTCTTGAGCATCCTGAGTGTGTGGAAGCAGGAGACAGACTAAGTTCACTTGGCCAGTTACCGTGAGTTGGTTGTCAATTACTATTCTGAGGTTCTTTGCGTGGGTTGCCTGGAGGGGTTTGGGTCTGAGTTCAGCAGGCCACCAAGTTACGTTCCAAAGCAAGGTGTCCTTGCTGAAGATTACTTCTTCCATCTTGTCTTTGTGGAGATTGAGGCAGTTGGTTTGCATCCATCTAGCGACTTCGGTCATGCAGGCAGAGAAATTGGTCCAGGTGTTTGGCGTTTTATTAGAGAGGGAACATATTCCTTCTATCCCATCAAGCTGTTCACCTGGCAAGTCTGCAATACCATCAAACAGATCTACTCTGCAGATGCATCTATGAATATCATGAATGGGAACTCAATCACAATGTCTTAGATTCAGTTTTTCCAGATTGAGGCCACCCAGAAATAGACTTGTTTGCCACTGAACAAACCGCAAAATGCCCAAACTACGTATTCAGAAAGTGGGACCCACAGTTGCTGGGTAACACTCTTTTGATGAACTGGTCGAACAGATGTCTATACAATTTTCACCCTAATACCACTAATACCGTCAGTTATTATCAAATTCAGATGGTCACCCTGGAATATGACCCTCATAGCTCTAGAGTAGCTGAGGCAGTGGTGGCTTCCAGAGATACTTCACCCATAACCAAGATGGGAAGAAAGATCCTCCACCACAGCGTACAATCCTTGAATTTGGCAGCATGGCTCCTGAAGTCTTACAGTTTGGCCACTTAAATTTACCACCAGACTACATGAAAAATGTTAAGGAAGCAAAGAGACAATTATCCGGAGGTCCTACGCATTTAAGAAGAAAAGATTTGGTATTTGGTGCCTTGACAGCAGTTATGATCCTGTCTCGTGCCATTAGAATGTTGTATTGCCTTTCATATTGCACTTGACTCATTCCAATCTACAGTTTTCTTCAATTAAAATACTCCTAACTGCCATAATGGCTTATCGCAAAGGACCAAATCAAAGTTCTTTCTTCAGCGTCCCAGTAATCAAAAGACTTACTGAAAGGACATAAAAAGACTTACCCTCCAGTTAGAAGGCCCCTCCTCCTTCCATGGAAGTTACATTTGTTTCTCTCTAAACTTATGCATCCTCTCTTCATACCCATTTATAAGGCTTTATTGCAGCATGTTTCGTGAAAAGTTGCTTTCTTGATTGCTGTTACACCAGCCAGCAAGTTAGTGAGACACAGGCTTTATCCGCTTTTGCACCTCACTTAATTTTCCATCAGCATAGGGTAGTTTTAAGGACACATCGTTCTTTTCTACCTAAAATCATATCTGATTTCCATATTAAGCAAACCATTTCTCTCCCAGTGTTTTTCTCCAATCCATCATCCCCAGTAGAGAGAGCTTTGCATTCTTTCTCAAAAGAGTTCTTTAGTTTTATCTAGAAAAAACTAAGACCATCAGAAAATCTAGTTATCATTTTGCTAACTATGGCCCATTAAGAACAGTATTAACATCCTCCAAACAAATTATTGCTTGATGGATTGTATGCTACATAACAATTAGCGAAAAAAACACTACCTGGTAAACCCAAAGTCCATTCCACGACATGAAAAGTGGCTTCTTCTGCCAATTGGGTTAGGAATGTTACCTTCTCAGAGATATGTAAAGCAGCAACCTGGAATTCATTTCATACGCTTGACTAGATACTACTGTCTTGAGGAAGATTATCGAACTGATTCACTGGTGGGTCAAGTTACACTACGCAATTTGTTCAGTTAGTACACCTGACACTCATAGCAGTTGTACTCCATGCCTCAGTTACAAAAAATATGTTCTGTTTCCATTGACAACCTCACAGTGGGAATATCCTTGCTGCTCTATTCCACGTTAGAATTCTCTGTTGCAGAAGAACATGTTACTTGTAAAACTGGCTCTGCATCGTAGGTATTCTCACTGAAGCCATAAACACCCCTCCGTCCATCAAAGTTATCAATGTAATGCACAGGAAATATGCCATGTCATACTCTCACTTTCAAAAAGAACTGAAGCTGCGAAGTAAACTTTCAGTACAATGCATGCTGGGTAATGGAAGCTGCTGACTCTCAAAGTTACAGTGTATGCTGAGTGCAGCTAACCGCTATTGACAGAGCAGGCACCTTTACTGTCATCTTTCTCCTTCACACTAACAGCATATATTTCACTTTATAGCACATTTCTACATTAAATGCTGCAATGTGGTTTTATGTTATTTACAAAACTTGTTTTCTACAGAAAAATGTAGTTACAGCTGGCCTGTCGAGGACTTTTGGAGGTGTCACCGTAATATTCAACAATGGGGTGCTGTCTATCTCAAACGTCAGAAGATTATATATGGAAAAGTGTCCCAGAGTACCCGCATGCAGGTGGGACTATTTTACATTTATGTTCACCTCATTGAGAATACCTACGACGCAGAACAAGAATTACAAATTAGTAACATTTTAATCTCGTGGTCTGCATACAAGTTTGAAGTCCATTAGTGACAGATGAATATGTTTATATGTGCCTTTTGTTTCATGTATATGATTCCAATGAAAGAGAGTGCTCCAATATTTATAGTAGCCTACAGGAATATCTTTACTTGTTTTACAAAAGTACTGTTTCATGCATTTATCATGCAGTAGAACTCAGATACATGTTCCCAGTCTCCACACCACAATAACCCTAGAATACAGTGATAAATGTTCCCCGGGTTACATCTCATGGAGCAGAGAGGTGGGGAGAAGAGAAATAGGACACATCAGTTTATAGGTGATAGACCAGGTCCTCAAAGACTTCTGGACAATGGGATGGAACCAACTGAAGATGTGCCTGTGGTGAGACAGATATACAGGGTAAAACATATGCTCACAAATATAAGGTAAACTTCATGACACATACAGTTTTTTATTAAGAATAATTATAGACTTCACGAGGGAAATCAGTGAAGGGTAAAAAAAATTCATGATGCAGGACTCGAAAAGTCAAATGCCGATTAAGCAAAAACGGGAAACTTGCTGTGACTTTTTTATGACTCTTATTATATTGACCGCAAAGTAATCATCTGACCCTGTTGTGTGCCTGATGTGCTCCACCTGTCACTGACCAGGTCTCTGTAATCTGCACTGTGATCTATAGCAAGGGAACTTATGTGTCCTTCTCTGAGTTTCCTGAGCTGGTTTGGACCTTTTAGGAGATTCCTGACAGTACTTTCTGATAGACTTCTAGCCGCAGATTCCTCGCCTTTTGAATATTTCCCAGGCGTTAGACTTGATCCGGAAAATTTTCAGCAGTAACTCTGTGTGCGTGCCAGGATATGGCGCCATGTGGCTCCGCACCCAATGATGTTCCGCAACAGAAATGACGTATGGAGCCTTAATAGGTGTCATTCCAGCGCAATGGTGTCTGTTCCTTTCTTTCTGCTCCTCCTGACGTGGATCCGAAGCTTCCACTCATCTCTCAGACTCTTTACCTCGATCTTTTCTGCTAAAGTTCTACAGTGTGCAAGGGATGTCTTCCCATAAAATGACAGTTTTCAAGCTTTGTAGTGACTGTCATAAGTAAATATCTGTGACAGATCCACTTCAGGTGTGCCTGTAGTGTGTGGGGTCGAGACAAAAGGCCTGCAGTGACTGCCGTCGATGAATCCAAAGGCCATTCTGGACCACAAAGCTAAACTTTATGTTGCCGAGCATAAGAAGACACCTCACTGAGACCGCTCTAAGTCGCAGTACGCGTCCAAGATTCGGTCCGCTCCAGGAGTTGCCAAAGCTAATCGCGAGGCCAGTCTTCGATGCAGTCCAAATTGTCTAATAAGTCAAAAAAGGAACATAAGAAATCTAAGCAGGGCTTGTCCCCCTCTCGCCACTCACATTCACACTCCTAAAGTCGGCTTACTTTGGAGCTGATCCCTCAACTAGTTCTAGCACAACCAGAGTTTCCAGGACTGTCTTTCATCCCGCAAAAATTGAAGAGCTCTGTGCAGAACTCTTTCTGGCTCAAGTAGTCGAGAAGTCCCCACTTGGAGTACTGCTAGTGAGTGTGCCCTCTGTGCCAGCTAGAACCTCCAAGTCTGTCCCAAAGCCTCTGGCAGACTCTACAGACTCGGATGGTGAGAGTCTGAGCTCAGGTGAAGGAGGCAGATCACAGACATCATATAGGGCCCCTGAAATACAAAACCAACAATACCCAAGCCAATCCCCTTTTTTAGCCAGGGGCAGAAACAGAGATTTAGGTTTCAAAGACAGGACAGAGGGAAATACTTTCAACCAGACCCTCAACATCAGAACTTAACGACTCGCAAACATCAATACTGGAGACCACAACCAAACTAAAGACAATGAGTCAGGACACTATCCCTATATTTAATTTAACATCTACTACGATTGGACAGGAAGAAAGTGCGCTGCTTACGAGGGGCTATGTTTTGTACCTAGCATCAACACAGATGTGTTTAAGCTTAACCAGGATGTGTTTGCATTCTTTGGAAAGATCAGACTCAAAAAGTATTTTATGCATAATGATACGGAGAACATAGAGTTAAATCGTTCAGGATGCAAACCTATGTCCATCTTTGCCCCCACCATTGAAATGGTGGGACCAGAAGTATCTATGTTCGAGAAACTGTTCTTAAAAGATCTTAAGAATATCACCAAATACATCCCGCCTACACCACAGAATCTCACAAAGAGTGAGACAATTGCACTACAGAGCCCACAGATATAAAACAACATCACACTTAAACCGTGTGATAAGGGGGAGGAATATTGGTTATGGACACTGCACAATATATCAGTAAAATAGAAAACATGCTAGAAGTCCCAGAACATTATAAGAGAGCCTCTACTAAATCACTTGAGAGATTGAAAACTAGAATCGAACAGTTGACTGCAGGTGCTCTTCAGAAAGGAGACATTTGCAAAAAAGAATTTGAGTTCCTTAATAAAGAGAATCCGGTGACCCCTGTGCTTTATGGAGTCCCTAAAACACATAAAAAAACAGCAGACCCACCTCTTCAGTCCATCATTTCCTCAATTCTATCACGGAACCCCTATCAAAATATGTATATGCTTTCCTCTGCCCCTTGACCAAATTATACACATCCTATATCGGAGATACAGGAGATCTGATTTAGAAAATTGAGAATTTGGTATTCAACCCCCAACGAGAAATTATAGTCACTCTTGATATAGATCAACTGTACATTAACATCCCGCATGGGATGCACTAGAAGCCGTACAGGAAGTTATGGCCCGTACACCAGGAGATAAACTCAACCAATTCATCATCGATTGTTTAGAAGTAGTCTTTTTTAACAACTTTTTTTAATTCAATGCAAAGATTTACCAACAAATTAAGGGGACAGCATGGGGGCATCTTGTGCCTCTAGTATAGCTAACATCTATGTGGGTGAATATGAGAGAAAACATTTTTAATGAAGTAGCACCCTTCTATGAAAACGTGAAGCGTTGGTCACGATTTATAGATTACATTTTCTTCATATGGCTGGGGGATGAACAAACACTGGATGAATTCATCAGATAGCTTAACTCCAGTAATCCTAACCTTAAATTTACAGCCGATTTCAATAGACTCACAGTAGAATTTCTGCATATTTGGATTACAGAACAGCAAGGTGTCCTAGAGGTTAGCCTATACAGAAAACCTAATGCTCGGAATACTGTACTCCAACATGCGAGTTATCAGCCGAATAGACAAAAGGACCCATTCCTTTTGGCGAGTTCCTCAGAATAAGACGCAATTGCACCACTGTAACCACATATACATGACAAGATTGCTACAGAGAGGATACCCAAAACAACTGGTGAAACAAGCCTTCAAGAGAGCTAGATATTACGATAGAGATGCCCTCCCACAAGAAAAGACCAAAGAAAAGGAACAAAAGCTAATTTGTGCTACCAATCATTTGAGCATCAATTTTAAAGTTAAGAGAATTTTTGAGAAAAACTGGAACATTTTAAATACTAATGAAGAGGACCCGGCACTGGAGAAACCAGTATTTGCCTACAGACGCAACGCAAACTTGAGATACAAACTGGTGCACTCTAGACTAAGGACCAAAACAGAAGCACTACAAAAGACCATTGCAGATGCCCCTCTGGTTAAAGGGAATCACTGATGTGGCACATGCCACGCATGTGATACAGCACAGGTCACAACCCAAAGGGAATATCTAGTGCGATCAGGAAAATTAAAAGGTATGATGAATTGCAGTAGTAAAAATATCGTCTACCTCCTCGGGTGCCCTTGTGGCCTTGGCTATGTAGGCGAGACAGGTAGGGAATTTCGAATTCGATATGGAGAGCACAAGTCCGCAATCAGAACCAGAAAGGTCCAGGCACCATTTCTACAACACTTCATGACCTTCAAACATACAGAAATGGACATCAAATGGCTGATTCTGGAAAAGGTAAAACAGAAACTAGGACTCACTATGATGGAAGTGCGAAAAGAAAGAGAGACCTTTTGGATTTTCTCCATGAACACCGTAAAAGAAGGGTTGAACGAAGAAATTATATGGAAAGTTACATAGATCTATGCTCTCAACAGGAAGACAGAATATATCTCTATCTATCCTGTCAAGATATCAAATCTGCCATAATAGAATGTACTAAATAATGATCTAGGGTACCAAGATATAGCCTGGTTATAAGACCTTTATGTCTCATCTGTTTGCCATACCAGTAGAGATAAGGACTATCTTGCTGCCCTCGATGTTGAGAAAATCCTTTTATACCTACGTATGTATCCTTGAGAGAACTATTATACATACGCTATGAGGGTCTCTCTCCACCCGGTCTACTGTCTTCTGCAAGTGAGTTGCTGGCTTTTCCATCATATTGTAATTCTCCTTTTTCAGAATTTCTTTCTCTTTAGCCTGGTTTGACCTAGATGGACATGAGTTCTTTTGGTAGATATGTATAGCCATATTCTGTATCCGATTGGAACAGTGTAAGATGGCATGCCATTAGGCTGTAATACATTCTTTTACTTTCAACTTAAGTACAGATATGTTAAATCGAATGCGACTATGCCTCCGTACCCCCTCTTGCCTGAGAGGGTTATGGTTGGAGCACAACCCATCTCCTCCTCTGTCTTTAGCTTGATATTATTTTAAAGGTGTTCATGTGACGGCGCTGGCCATACATATTGGTATGCCATTCGCATCTGTGCATACTACTCCAAGATGGCACCACACTTTCTCAGCTCTTTGACTGGCATACGCTCTTCCCTTGTGCGTCGAGACGTCAGATCGAACGCAAGTAGCCTTTTTGAAACCCGGGACGCATAGGTGCTAGCCGCCATCATGCTTTGCGGGCTACCGACGGAGGCGAGAGATGCTTTTACTTAGATGAGAACAGGAAAGATTACTGTAGTTTTAAGAACGCGTATGTCTCTCACTCAGTGTCCTCTCCAGTTTAAACTATGGAGGTAGAAAGTACAATTTAGCACATTATCATTCTAGAGACTCCGAGACTTTAATCATCCCAACATGTCATAAGCAAACTCCTTCGTACAGATAGTTGAGACTTCTGCTATAGCAATATATCATGCAGGGATCAAGTTGGACCCCAGGACGAAAAAAAAATAAAAAAAATGTATTTATACATTTGTACCTTTTTTCTGTACTACGCCCCAATAGCTTAAGTATGCTAAGGATGTTTTCTTATCAAGGGGAAAATATACCTACATTCCCTTATATATATTCCCTCTGCTAAAAGTTGCTTTTTCTAGCAGAGACTTTTAAACTTTGTTGATTCATGCTTCATTTAGTTTTTGAACGTTGGAGGTTTATGAAACATCGCGTGATCCCATCCACTTGTAAATCAGGTTCCCTACAAACTAGAAGTAATAGGGGCCATGTAGACTCTTCACTGGTTGCACCCTTATCTGTACAGTATATTAGGAAACACGTCTTTTTCTCACATGCACACATTCCTTGGAATGCTGCATGTCAGGAATTTCTTAAAAATAACAAACTTCTTTTTCCTTTCTATTTATCAGGAAATCCTTTATTAGAATCTGGAATTCTCTCAGTGAAATAGAAATTGCACTAATTTGGACACTTGGAAGTCTTCTTGAACATTATCCATGCAGACCTTTCATCAAGGTAATGTCTAGTAGCACACAGAACATAATAAAGACTTATCTGCTATAAATTAAAGTAAACCCAGTTGCTCTTATCTGTTTTTCCAATTCAGGAATCAGAGCATAGTAGCGCCTAAGGGAAACCTTGCAGCAAAATTAAAACAACAACGTGATACACAGAAACACTTGCACTTTGAGACTATAGCAGTAACTGTCACCATATGACCTACTGTAGTGATGCATGAGGTCGCACATACACCTCTAAAAATTAGCATGAGAATTTTTGAAGGCATGCCCATTTGGAATTTTATTTCTTTTGAGCTTTCGCTTTATATTTAACACACAGCTTATTTTCTCTAAGTATTACCACCTGTACTGTAAATAAAAGAAGAGCACTTTCTGCATGGGCCGATGAAATGTCTGGGATAGGGAGCCTGATGACTTTTTTGCACAAACTAAGGCCTTGTATATTCACAAAGTGATGGCACTGAGCACGGGAACCAATTTGAAACGTAAAAGGTATTTCTTCAGTGTCCTGGATTTCTTGTTGGTTCTGATTCCATGTGTTATCTGTTCCCAATAGATTCTTCCCTCTATAGCCACCTTGGCAAGTGATTGAATTATTGTTGTGTGGTCCTGAAGAAGGTGATAGGTTTTATGCCCACACCGAAACGTACTTTGACCCCCTAATGGATTAAAGACCCCAGCTCACATGACAACGGACATCCATTTCCTTCATACCATCCTGGAGGATTGCTTGCATGTATGTGCAGGAGGCTGGGACATCAATATGAGTGTGTAGTATGTTAGTGCTTTTGTGTGAGTGTATGTTAGAATGAGAGGATGTGTAATGAGGTTTTTTAGTTTTTAGTTTTTTTTACTTAAAAATATGTGTGATATTTGGTTGAACAGATTTGTCACAGTACATAGAATACATTGTTGAAATGTATCTGTAGACTACGTAAACAATTCCTTGACTTTGTGAATAAACTACATTGGTAAAAAACTATGGAAAAAAATGTAATAAATATGATAATTTGTAAAAAATGTCATATATGTGACTACTGTTGTGTAATTGTAACAGAGCACATACAGGACAGGAGTGTCTATTATCTACACGTGTTATCATTGATAATATCATTAATTTGTTTTAGAAACTTCACATTTCCATCATTGATGATGCCCAGACATCATAATTAATATAGACCAAATATATGAATTATCCAACCCGTAATTCCATGATTGTACATTAGTAATACACAGGAGTCACGGAATCTTTATGAAAAAATCTTGAATTATTTCTATTCTTTTTGTAGATGTAAACATGAATTCAGCTACCATCTACCGGGTTCAGAGGGTTAAACTCTGAACCCGGTAGATGGTAGCTGTTGCTTTGGATCCATGGAAGAGCAATATAATTGATCATAATGAATTCACTTCTGATGAGGAAGCTGGAGGGTTGGAATAAATACATTGGAGTTGAACAGACAATATTTGATGACTCATCTTTGATACTATCGTCTGTGATCCACTCAATTACAATGCAAAGCCTAACTAGAGATGATACACCTGGTTTTGAGCATTTACTTACAACCCTGATGAAGTCCGTTTAGGACGAAACGCGTTGGCTGGGCTGAATTCATGTTTACATCTACAAAAAGAATAGAAATAAATCAAGATTATTTTATCAAGATTCCGTGACTCCTGTGTATTACTAATGTACACTCCCGTAATTACGGGTTGAATAATTTATATATTTGTTCTATATTAATTATGATGTCTGGGCATCATCAATGATGGAAATGTGAAGTTTCTAAAAAAGATTAATGATATTGTCAATGATAACACGTGTGTAGATAATAGACACTCCTGTCCTGTATGTGCTAAGTAGTTTTGTGTAGTGATTCGTTGGCGGTAGAATCACAAACAGTTGAGTGTCTGGTCTAACTAATGAACTAATACGGATAAATACTAGTGCTGCTGTCCTATAGCCCTACTGCCTTTCTTTGTCTTATAAAATTGTAATTGGAACAGATCAACTGCTTAAATCCATAGAATTTGAAGAAATACATGTCAAGTGGTACTTTTTCCTCTTTCTTGATCGCCTTTTTCCCCCTGTACCGAGACCTACAAGTACAAATTATAGGGGGTACCTTTTTATATTTGAATTCCAGTTCAGACCCCACGTCTGGCGCCGCAGTCCACGCCGGCCCCTGACACTTTGACGCTGATACCAAATCCATACAATAGCCCTGTTTGAGTCTTAGTTGGTGTCAGTCCGACCTCGACTAACCACGCGCCGGCAGATGATGCAACTCTTCCTCTGCTTGCTCCACCACCTTCACAAGGAAGATAACACATCTTACATTCTCTTTTTGAGTATGGACTCGGACAGCAAACAATATGAGTGATGGGTTCGCTCAGCCCTTTCACAAATCCAGTTGATATGATGACTTGTAGGTGGTTAGTGGTCTTGGCCTCCCCTGAAATGGGCCTCCTCTCATCCCTGGGCCTGCTATAAAGGAATCCGCTTCCTACTCCATGGTAATGTGTAGGACGGCTGAAGTCCCTGACCTCCAGCTACTCACTATGGAGGTCAAGACAACAGTATTGACTGAAGTTCTCCAACCGGGGCAAACATCTTCCGAGCCCCTCTCTTGTCATTTAACAAGGTCAAGAATTTTAGGCCTATCTCCCTCCTCCCTGTCCCAGCCAAAATCCTTGAGAAGGAAGTCCAGAAGCAATTATCTAACTTCCTTGAGTCTAACAACTGTCTTCACAACTCCCAATCTGGCTTTAGATCTGGTTATAGTACAGAGACAGCCCTTTTGGAAGTAGCGGAAACTGTACGTGAAGCCTTAGACCATGGCAGCTCTGCAATGGTTGTGCTGCTGGATTTATCCGCAGCATTTGACACTGTATCTCATCGAATCCTGCTGGAGAGATTCGAGCACCTGGGAGTGACGGGTACTACGCTGGCCTGGTTCCGCTCGTTTCTAGAGGGCCGGTCTCAGCAAGTATTTCTTCGTCCCCATGTTTCCGCACCTAAACCCCTTATGTGTGGGGTTCCCCAAGGTTCGGCTCTGAGCCCCACTTTATTTAATGTTTATCTTACCCCCCTTGCTTCTCTAGTCGAGCAGTGGGGAGTGAAAGCTGTCTCCTATGCTGATGACACTCAGCTGGTGTTCTCTTTTAGAGAACACTCTGAGGCAGCTTTCGACAACTTTAAGAACTGTCTGATCAACATCTCGACCTGGATGACGAATTGCTGCCTGAAATTAAATACCGACAAAATGGAGGTGTTATTTTTCAATCAACCCTCTCCTCCGCTCCGATCTCTGGTGGCCGTCGGAGCTAAACCCCCCACCGATCCCAGTTGATTCTGCTAGGAATCTCGGGTTTAAATTTGACACGCACCTTTCTTGCAAAGCCCAGATCTGCCAAGTCTCCTCGTCCTGCTTCTGGAAATTAAAAGCCTTGCGGAGATTCTTGCATCTCCTGCCTATGGACTGTAGGAAGACTGTGGTCCACGCTATGGTTATATCGAAGTTAGACTACGCCAATAGCTTTTATTTGGGTCTTCCCGCGTATTTGACTCAAAGACTGCAAATTATTCAGAATGCTGCGGACAGACTCATTAGAAATGTGCCTTTTCGTCACCGCATCTCTCCCCACCTGCGGAGCCTCTATTGGCTGCCTGTCCAAAGGAGAATCGAGTTTAAGGCGCTAACCATCGCCTATAGAGCTTCCAGGGATAGGGGCCCTGTTTACCTGAGACAGAGACTCCGGAAATATCACCAGACTAGGGCCTTGAGATCCAATCTCCAGCAACTTCTTAGGATGCCCCGTTTTTCTAAAGCCAGGATTGGTGGTCGAGCTTTCTCAGTGAGAACCGCGTCTTTGTGGAACTCCATGCCTGACCACCTTCGTAAGTCAGAGACTGAACAAGTTTTTAGGAAAGCATTGAAAACCTGGCTGTTCGGCAGCTCGTAGTCCACTCCTTTCTTCTTCCGCTGCTGGATCCGCTGTTAGCGCCGGGACACCTCCGTTGGAGGTAGCCGTGCACTGTATAAATGACCTATTGATTGATTGATTGATTGATTAATGAACACCGTATTAGGGGCATGGGCCAAACCTTGCTCTACCCCCCCCATTCAACCGCCGGATTCCGTGACGCCATCATCTGCCCAGGGCTCAGCACCCCTCCCCTGAGAGTTTGGTGGTGCAAGCATCTGCAAGTAAAACCAATCCCAGCATGTTCCCAAATGTTCCCTCGGCCAGAGAGTCTAAACTTATTGAAACCTTTGGCAAACAAGTATTTTCATCTACCAGCTTGGCGCTCAGGCCAATGAACGCCAGCTGCCTGCTGGGGCGCTATTCCCATGCCCTTTCCGACTTGCCAGTTTGAAAAGAAGGCAGACTGCACTCAGGCGGTTCAAAGATTGCAGGGCTATGGCACACTCCTTTAACATATCTGCCCTGATGGGGGGTAAATGGAGAGACACTGCAGTGGTCACACATGGCTTACCAGCTCACGAGAGCAAGACCTGCGCTCTGCACGTTCACTTGAAAGGAAGGAACAACGATGTCAAATACAGTAGCACTTTATTAAGCAATTCAAAACCACAGGAAACAGTTCAACTTAAATGTTGCCCATCAACACATGATCAGGATGAAAAAATAAATGCATCGACAATGTTATAAATCAAATGTTCAAACGAAGCAGAAATGTATATCTATCTATCTTTCTATGAGCAGCTGCCCAAGGGGCAACCCTGAATTTAAAGGTGATGAATAGGATAGTGCCTAGAAGGCAAATCTTTTCTTAAGAAAGCAACACCATTCAAGACTACGCAGTTTAAACTAAGTTAAATGCAATGGCTTGGGCTTTGATGAGCTAAATAAGAGGGGCTGACAAAGCCAAAAGGCTGGCAATCAAAGAAGAGCATTACCACCTCAGAATAGGCTTCTAGGCCCTAGAGAAGAGATCAGTCGACTGGGAACTCAAGTGCTGAGCACTATAGGAGGAGTTCAGGGCCTGGACCTGGGTGAAGACCTTTTATATGGTTGAATGCAGAACTATATGGTTAAATGCAGAACTTACGCCTACGCCTGACACGAGATCTGACGCAGGCCACTTGGCCACTTGCTTTACTGGAAAACTTTATATGAGAAGTGGTATCATGATGAAACAGAACTGGTGGCAGATTGTCAGAGTTCTCTGACCGCAAAAAGTAAACAAAGGATAACTTTTACCGTAAAAAATGCTCAGAATTAATATTTAATATATTAATTCCTGGTCATGTTCCTGCCTTGAGTTCCAGTTTAATGCCAGCGTGGAAAGTCCCATAGCTAAGAATATCACAAATCTTGCATGTGACACTGCCAGATGTTCCATCACATTGTCATGTGGGTGGGGGCCACCCTTATTCTTGTAACTGTGGAAAGTTACAAGACAGGCTAATGTTGTATCTGGGTGGATGGGACAGATTTCTGCTAGCAGATCAGTGAGGACTACGAGGTCTGTTTCATTATTATTATGAAAATGAGAGTAAGAGTCACTTGCTTTTGGGCCTACACATTTGTGTCTTAGGAAGGTATGCTTGGGCCTATGTAAGATATAGTTATCTAGGGAGCTGGGCTTGGGCCTATGTGAGAAGTGCTACCAGGACAAGGGAAAGTGGACAATTTAAGACATTCTATCTGAGCCTGCCTGGTAGGGCCTATCTAGGAGTATCATGTTTGGTGGGTAGTGCCAAACCAGTAATGAGTTTCTTGTTAAATGGTAATACGGGACTTTCGGGACCCTCCATCATCTCCCGCCTCTTGTTCATTCTTTTGAACAAAATTCTTGCACTTAGTGTAGTCCTATTGTTGTTACTTCTACAACTTCTATAACCGCTAAGTTACTCACATTCCCTGTTCTATCCTTGCTCTCCCTTAGCTAATTCTGCTATTCTCGGGAGGTGCAACTGCGGACATGGTGTTCTGACTGAAGAGCATTTTGTACATTAGGACACAGCCCAAGTATTTGGAGACAGGTATGACATTGTAACACATGCTGTTTTCTGTGTCTGTAGGCCGGTGTGTAACATCCTGCCCTGTCAACTGTCCCTTCTTTATCAATGGCTATTTATTCACTTTGGTACAATATCTCTGTGCCATTTAAGCAGTATCTCAGGTATAATACTGTGATCACAACACACTTTAAGGAGCGTAGTCATTATAATGGCAGGAATGGGGGTCAATGCTGCTAGCAGCACCCATGATCATTTTCTCTAATTGTTCTGAAAGTCTTGAGGCATTGTTCCAATCGTTGGTACGTGTGGCTAGTGTGACTAGTTGGAAGAATGTCTTATCTTCTGCTGTACTTTTACTCTTTTCAAAAAGTCTGCTGAAGAATAAGGTAGAGCCTCAGAGATGATACCTGTAAACAGAAAAAGTAACCGTTGGTGCCTGTCTTCAAGTAATTTGAGAGGTTACTAGCACTTCTATTACTTAGGCACATTCGATATGAGGAAAACAAAGTGATGAAAAAGGTAAAGATGTCTCGTTGTCACAGGTTGTAGACTGAGGGGTTGGGGCATTCATTTTTCCAGACGTCTTTAGTTGATGTATCGTTGGTATCCGCTTACACACTCTTCCTTTTTCTTTAGCACATGCAACCCTTCAGGATGAGCTTGGGATACCATTCCCACTTGGTTGTTTCCGTGGAACACATGTATTTTCTGTGTGGCTCCTGGCCCCTTGCACAACCCCTCAATCACATGTGAGATGAACGCCGGTCCATTGTCAGAACCCAAAAACATAGGTACTGTTCCCATGAGGCACAGGGTCAGACTGATTTGCATATGGCCATGTCTGAACTGGGGTGGTGGAGTGAGCTAAAGATTGATGATGGATTAAACCCAGATCAGTTGACTGGGGGTGAGTGTTTGATTGGCTCAAACATTCCGTCCATCATCCCCTTTTGTATCGCTTTGGTCGCCCTAAGTTGGCGGGGGTATGCCCAGACGTGGGTCCCTTGCTCACTTTGCCACTGGATTCAAGCAAGCCTGGCTGATGACGGCTGAAATGCCAGAAACCGGTCCTAGGATGCTTGTTTCCGGTCCAGGGAAGACATGGCTTGGCAGTTCGGGCTGGACTGTTCCCATGAGGCACAGGGTCAGACTGATTTGCATATGGCCATGTCTGAACTGGGGTGGTGGAGTGAGCTAAAGAATGAGGATGGATTAAACCCAGATCAGTTGACTGGGGGTGAGTGTTTGATTGGCTCAAACATTCCGTCCATCATCCCCCTTTTGTATCGCTTTGGTCGCCCTAAGTTGGCGGGGGTATGCCCAGACGTGGGTCCCTTGCTCACTTTGCCACTGGATTCAAGCAAGCCTGGCTGATGACGGCTGAAATGCCAGAAACCGGTCCTAGGATGCTTGTTTCCGGTCCAGGGAAGACATGGCTTGGCAGTTCGGGCTGGACTGTTCCCATGAGGCACAGGGTCAGACTGATTTGCATATGGCCATGTCTGAACTGGGGTGGTGGAGTGAGCTAAAGAATGATGATGGATTAAACCCAGATCAGTTGACTGGGGGTGAGTGTTTGATTGGCTCAAACATTCCGTCCATCATCCCCTTTTGTATCGCTTTGGTCGCCCTAAGTTGGCGGGGGTATGCCCAGACGTGGGTCCCTTGCTCACTTTGCCACTGGATTCAAGCAAGCCTGGCTGATGACGGCTGAAATGCCAGAAACCGGTCCTAGGATGCTTGTTTCCGGTCCAGGGAAGACATGGCTTGGCAGTTCGGGCTGGACTGTTCCCATGAGGCACAGGGTCAGACTGATTTGCATATGGCCATGTCTGAACTGGGGTGGTGGAGTGAGCTAAAGAATGATGATGGATTAAACCCAGATCAGTTGACTGGGGGTGAGTGTTTGATTGGCTCAAACATTCCGTCCATCATCCCCTTTTGTATCGAAGAATAAGGTAGAGCCTCAGAGATGATACCTGTAAACAGAAAAAGTAACCGTTGGTGCCTGTCTTCAAGTAATTTGAGAGGTTACTAGCACTTCTATTACTTAGGCACATTCGATATGAGGAAAACAAAGTGATGAAAAAGGTAAAGATGTCTCGTTGTCACAGGTTGTAGACTGAGGGGTTGGGGCATTCATTTTTCCAGACGTCTTTAGTTGATGTATCGTTGGTATCCGCTTACACACTCTTCCTTTTTCTTTAGCACATGCAACCCTTCAGGATGAGCTTGGGATACCATTCCCACTTGGTTGTTTCCGTGGAACACATGTATTTTCTGTGTGGCTCCTGGCCCCTTGCACAACCCCTCAATCACATGTGAGATGAACGCCGGTCCATTGTCAGAACCCAAAAACATAGGTACTTTAAAGCGCGGTATGAACTCTTTCAGGAGCCATTTGGCAATAATTTGTGTATTGCCGTTCTTGGATTGGCATACCTCAGTCCAATTGCTGATCATGCACACAATAACCAACACGTACTTGTAGTTTGAGTAGGGGGCATGCTGATGAAGTCCATTTAATGTGGGGAAATGAAGTGGCCTGGGGCAGCGGAAATACAGCATTAGGAAAACAGGCTGATCTTCCCATCACGTCCTACAAGTGATGAACCATGAAAAAGACGGGCCATGGGACCAAGCATTATCGTTGGTAAACATATTTTTCCATTTGGGCCTAACCGTATTCCTTTTCTTTTTGCATACATCCTCCCCTGTTCCCTTCTTCCTTTTCTCCCACCCAGCCCTTCCAATAATATACTTAGGGTCATAGTACATATCATCATCCTTTATATTTATGTCATGATATCATGTGTAGTAGAAGCAATCCGAACCATTGTGTACTCACAACCAGTTAATGCTATTCCTTTTTGTACATCTGCATCAATAAATTATTTACCAATTGATACATAGTCCTTGGAGGAGGTGTGTGCAGCACATTCTACAATTGAAACTTTGATAGCAACATGTCTAGCAATAGGTGAGCTATCAATGGTGCACGCTGCATTTGTTGGCCAGCTGAGGTAAGGAGGGAACTCCAAATGAAGGAAAGAACCTAAAAATTATATTGCAATCCCTGTACAAGACTTTAAAAAGAAATTCATTATCTCCAGAAGCAAAAGAAGACTTAAAACATTGTACTATAGCTTGTCCCAACAGCAAACACAGATGAAAATCTTTTTTCTCTCTTGGGACAAGTAGGCCCAACCCCCTACAGCTCAAACCCTTTGGCTGTTAGTTTGCAGTACCACATTATGGATCATGTAAGGGCACTGTCTGCAGTGAAGGTAATATTTGTGTCCATGTTATAATGCTGTTCAAACTTGTATTTACTGTTCATTAATTGAAAGCCTCTATTATTAGGGTGGGCGCTCTAAGTAAATGTTGTAAGCTCAGACTGTACTACTGACAGTCGTTAGAATATAAAAATGTGTACACATATGTTCAATATTTAGCAATGTGAGGCTATGTATACTGCTCTCAGAATGCTCAGTAAACTACTGGAATATGGTAGGTACCATTTCTTTGCAACATATAAATAAGCAAGCATTGGCAAAGCCAGTAGGTCCGAAATTGTTGGTCAGCCCTTTGGCTCTGTCAATGCGCAACCCATCCTTTTCTTACAATATTTCTGTGGGAGCTGCTGGGCCCTCACCATTATAACAAACATTAGCAAAAAATAAAAATTGTTTTAGTGTCAAACATCACACATTGCACAGTCGTTACTGGCACAGAATAAAACAACTGTGTGTCGATATGCTCCTTGTGAAAGAACAGAATGAAGTCACTCACAGTGAAGCTAGCCAAGTAATAATAAATAAAGTGCACCCATGTCCTTGGATTTGTGCAGATATACAACTTTTGTGAATTCACAAGACTACAGAAGTAGGCCAAGAAATAGTACTCCTAGAAAACATATATGTGAACTTCATTTAAGCATGAGCAAATATGTAGGTGTACCAACTTCGCAGCACGTTGTTAAGTCAAACACATTTTCTCTTATTTTTGTTTTTTTCTTTTTTTTGTTCATAAATACAAAAGAACTTTCAGTGTCAGTTTTAGGTCATGTCGGTTCTATGTATAGTTGCTGGTACTTATATATTTATTAATTGTTCAGGGACAAGCTGATGGGGCTTTAAGTGTTGATCAGAACTTGGAATATGCCTTAGTGAAAATAGGGTGATCCCTAGGCAATAAACTATTTTAATTTTTTCCTAAATATTTATTTTATTTCTTTCTTTTAATTGTAGTACTTATCTTGCCTATTTTATTCCTAAGTAGTCCGTTCAGGCACTGCTGAGATTTGTTGCTGCTTTAATATCACAGTGGGCACATGGTCCAGCTTTGATCCAAACGTGTGGGAAACTTATGGTGACGTAACATTTGATCTAATATAGACCCCTTGTGTATTTTAAAGTAATTTTGGAAGGATTGGTTGTGTAACCCTCAAAATCCCCCCTCATACACGATCAGCAGTATATAATTTTGGATAAATAATTGATCAATTGTATGAATGTTTGAATGAGGGAAGATATATATGTTTTTGAGCATGATGAATTAAAAAGATGCATGAACCTCTATATAGTGAAATGAACTTTTATGTGATGTAATGGGTTATGTAGGTCTGTGTGGTAATGCTGGAACCCATTTAACAACTGAGTGGACACTTTGATAATGGACCTTTAAATAATGATACTAAATGGATGTGAACGGATTTAATGGTAAAAACAATACTTAATGAATATGTAAAATCATTTATAGGATTATGTTTATTGTATATTTTCGTTTTATTAGGTACATCAAAAACTTTTTTTTTCTCAAATGTGTTCACACCTAACCCACCTGTCATACCCAATATGTTGTCTACTCTTCACCAAACATTCTCAGTCTATGACCTGTGGCTAGGTGCGCAACAGTAGCTGTGCCCTTGTGCAGGCACAACATTCAGAAATAAAATATACAAATACACTGAATTTAACACCTATAAAAAACGTTCAACACATTGGTGTGGCCCTATCTTTTTGTGGTACTGACACGGACAGGGCTTCCTGGCCTCTTATTGCTCTAGATCTAGTTGTTATATATACTATGGGTGGCCAGTGTTCGTACCTGGTAGGGTGTATTCAACTGGATGACATTTTTTCAGGGGCCCCAGTGATCACCACCCATCATATGTCTGGAAACTTTAAAATATCGAGGAATCCAAATTTATTTCATAGAGGTAAAGTTGAAGGGTGGCAATCTAGATAGATGTGTGTCTGGAATTCGATGGTGGACCATATTCTGGACAATGCTACTGCTGTCCCCTTTGGGCAGAGTATCAATCATTAAAACAATTGTGTTACTTATACTCTTTTATTTTTCACAGCACGCCTGTTTGTCCACCCCGTGCTATTACTACCAAAATCTAAGGCCTATCTTGTCAGAGCTGATCAGCCCTCAGCACAAGTGATGTCTCACTCTCTCCATAGAAAAGGTAATGCACCCAATACATGCCTGGGGAATGTGGTCCCCACCTTTGAAATATACACAACTTGGCACTACAGATGATATTTATAGCATGATGGCTGGCTGTGGACACAGACCCTGAGCCACTAGACCTGCTAAATGACCTGCTAAACATTGATGGAAACCCTGAGTTACATGTACTTTATGCCAAAAGCGGACAATATCTGTATAGGCTCATTCTTTACCAACAGTCTGCTCTTGTTGCCGCAACTGAACAAATAAGCTGGGATCAGTTGCATCATACACACCGTCCCCTGTTGGTGATACCCCAGCTACTTTTAGTGGCCAAACAACACTCTCTGAAAAATGTGTCACTGAAGGACATGCGTATATTTATATATCCATGCACACTCAGCTGACTTTACCTCAAGCAGTGGTGATGCACGTAGTGAAAAAACTATTTTGCCTTCCCGTTGCCGCAAAAACCCACTATTTTCTTCACCACCACTTCAACCCAGCACAACTCTTTAAACTGATGCCAGGCAAAGATGTTGCCAGTCAGTAGTGTGTCTTCAGTACAGTGGTCATAGAGGAACGAAGCATATATATATATATATATATATATATATATATATACATACATACATACCCAGTTACTAAACTTCATAATGCGAGACCTGAAACCCTGTATCTAATCTCGGCTCCCCCTTCACCAAATTGTGTGATCTTAGACATTTATTTCTCATGTTCCTCTTTTCTAGCTTTGTTCAATATAGGCATGTCTGCCATGGTGGGGAAGAGACTCAGTCTCTCCTAATTCATTCTTTAAAACTTAAAAAGTGTTCACAACGCACTTGACATAATCTGTTGAACTAAACTGGAAACTTATACACTAAAATTATTATTTTCTTTTATCAAAACTGTTATTCCATTCACACAGCTCTCCATGTTCTGCTAACTGTATACAGATATATACATATATTTTAATTTCCTGTTCGTTCGTACCCACAGGAAGCTATTGCATTGTGTCTTTCTGGCCTGGCTCAACGCCCAGACTCTGCGGCCAGCGTTAATATAACGGCAGCCCAAGAGAAATCCTTTAACCCTTCAATACCTCGTAATATCCAGACACGTGTTGTCTTTAATTGTACGTAAAATATAGCTTATTATAAAATAATATGGCGTTTTTGTAAAGTGCACGTTTACTCAGAATGGTATTTTGACGCTAAACAGCAGATCCTTATCGTTCCCTCAACTCAATGGTACTCATTTCATCCACCTCAGAATGATGAAGGGTTGATCAGACCCCGCATCTATTCACTTCAGAACGATAAAATGCTAAGTAGACCTGGTAGCATCTGAACTTATGACCATGAAGTCAAACACAGGCTCAAGCACGTTCTCTGTGTGTCATGCATGTTGTGTAAACGCCGTATATTCTAGTCTTTTCTCCTAAAGGCCTATAATAATTGTATTGAACCTATACTTTTAATCATATTATTGTTGTATATAGCTGAATTAATCTGTGTATTTGTATCAAAGGTATAATAACTCTACTTTCCTATGGAAGTTGGTGGTGTGGCCTTCATTAATTTGTTTCTACACTTTCTAATGTCCAGGCAATAACTGACCTTTAACCTTCTTTGGGTAGCAGTACATTTTCTTTGAGAAGGACAGGGCTGTTAACATACCATTAGGTGAAATGCAATTTCAGTCTTTTCTATTCACTGAGAGCCACAAAACATTTCCCATCAGACAAGTACAAGTGGTGTCTCATTTGGTGCTTGCAAATTATTCTCCTAATTTGTCCAGTTTCAGAGGTGGACCCTAATGTGCACTACCTCTCCCTCCTCTCTCACGGTACCGCACTCCTGTTCCTTGGCACTTCATCTTCTCTACTCCCCCATTAGTCCTGCACAAAGATTACATCCCTTTCATAAACTTATTTTTACTTTATCATTTATTAAAAAATGGGTGTAGTTAGTGTGCATTCCATTCCATCAATTTGTCTCCTTGTCTCCTCTTTTCTCTCTAATAATTACCATCTGGTCCGAGATGTATGTTGCTCTTAGTCCAATGTCACTAACTTCCTTGGCCACGAGACACAATTTCAAAATCTTTGCTACTAGCTAACTCCAACTGTGTGTGTTCTGTAGCTGTACTTCCTAGATCTATGCTTGTACTTGGGCTACCTGCCCGTGCCTGAAGAGGTGGCACTTGTCACTGCCTGGGCTGTTGAATTGGACGCAGGTAGGAGTAAATTATTTGGGTCTTAATTGCCTTGTGTTGCGGCTGTATGTGGGGTGCAACACCTTGCATGTTGCCTACTAAGGCACATCATGGTACTTGTAGTGTAACTGCATCTATATGTCTGTTTTTCATGATCGTTATCAATCAGTACGTGTGTGAGCCTTCCCAGTGCTCATCAACAATGTAAACCGAGTGGTAGCCCTCTGGCTGCGCTGCAATGTTCTCCTCTTAAGTACTTCCTTCCACTCGTGAGCCTATTTTTGTAATGCCTAAATTTTATTAACAAGAATTGTAGGCCTGTGTTTCCAGTTAAATGTAACAATGTATTTCAAAGCATTTATAACCTACCCTCATGACATGGAGCAGGGGGTGTCTTTGTGTGCTTTAGCGAATCAGAAAGTTTAGCTACTTATGGGAACGTAAATGTAATATTAACTGTGATACTGCGCCACTGTATTTATTTAATTTCTTTTTTGTTTTGGTATTCTAACTAGCAGGGTCTCATCGCCATCGAATGATGATGAGACTTCAGCAACACGTAATGCTTTGAAAACAGGATATACTAATATAACAATAATATTCACGGTGAACTCAAGCACTCTCAACTCACATGTTTAAAAATACATTAGCAGGCCCAGGTATTCCTGTCTCGCTAAAACAGACCAAATACTGTTAGATGATCAGGCCAAAGCATAATATGGGGGGGTCAAGGGACATACCTGAGAGGAAGGGGCATAAGGGAGCTAACAGGAGGAATGGAGATACGACTCCACCCCCACTTTGGCTACCAATTGGCCTGGACAAATGGTAGGCAAAACATGTGAGAGACAGAAGAAAAGAGGCGCAATGTATGGATAATGTGCAATGAAGACAAGCGCAACTACTTAGCGGGATTGCGGCTACGTATTAAAGGCAAGACAATCCAGACAACAGCTACCTGGCGCAACTGCCCGTAATAGTGAGGAAAAGTGGGGGCAATTGAGTCAACAATAATAACTAGCAGTCTGCCGCTCGGCTAGTGAGTGTAAAGCTGGCAGAACAGCAACAGATGGGGGCGGTGGCGGGAGAGAACTGTGGTGGGACAGCAGGGCTAATAAATGTATAACAAAACGAAGCACAAGAAACAGACATAACGGACAACAAATAAACAATAATTAAATAAATGAAATGCATTTAAAAAAGGAATACGTATCAATGTAACAGTGGTGGCTGAGAAAGCAGCCTGGAAAGACAGAAAGGAGGGGCGAGGGGGCCTACAGTGGAGCTGCGAGGCTTACTTCCACGTTCCGTGAAGGGATAGAATCGTAGAAGAAGGCGGGGACGATGTCACAGCGGGTCAGAGAGTGCCAAGGGGCCTGTTCCTATTTCCGGAGTGGCGCAGTTAACAAAGGAGAAAGGCGCCGGGGAGAGACTGAGAGAAATTGCAGAAATAAAAAGAGAAAGGCACCCAAACCATGCAAAATGGAAACAGAAAGGGACCTACTGTAGAGAGCGAAGAACGGGTGTGTGAATACACAGGAGAGAATCTTGAGGAAGGAGGGGCGCATTGACGCCGAAAACAAGAGAATGGTCTCGCAAGAAGAACAATATAAAAATAGCAACTGAATGAGAAGGAAGGCAATGAGTGAAAGAACAGAAAGGTGAAAATATAAAGGGGAAAGTAATTTAGAGAATCTGTAAAGAAGAATATAAAATGGCGGCAAGAGCATACAAAATGGCGGCGGGATACACCCTTAATAGACAAGTGCGACAACACTACAGATACGCGTGCCACTTGTGCACCGTGTCAATAGCGCAACAGCCCACAACTAAATCCAAATAGTCAATTGAAAAACAACGTCAAAGACCTGCTATAATGATATACAAAAAATGTGCGCCAAATATTAAAACATGGGAAAGCGGCAAACGCATGTGCACAATGCCAGAATTCGAAAAACACACAGAAGTGTTTTCCAGGACTCAAACCTCAAGCATTACGAAGCAAATTAAAAAAAAAACCCACATATTATAAACACGAAACCATAAAACGCTGCAGAAGCACTTGTGCACAATGCCAGAATTCGATCAACCACCACGTGATCCGGACTCAAACCGTAAGCATCAACCAGAAGCATATGCAAGGGAAAGGGCAAAGATAAGAACGAGGAAGTGAAAACGGCAATGAAAGTGAGAGCACAATATTTTTAAAAAGGCAACGACAAAGAGGCCAAAGAAAGAGTGGGCAAGAGAACGCAACCAAAGCCGCGGGGAGATGTGACCAGCCACAAAGAGGGAAGAGGGCGGCGGTCGTGGCACGACAGAAACTACAGGGGACCAGGGAGGGGCACGGCGACACCCCGGAGGACCCAATCCACCAGACCACACACACCAGAGACCGGAGGAAAGGCAGGGGGAAAAAAAAGTGTCCCTGACTTACCCGGTCGGTGGAGGGGAGAGGCGGGGAGAGGCCATGGGCAGCCGCAGGCGTGTCCCAGGTCCACACTGCAGAGGAACCGTCCGCACGGTCCCTTCGTGGTCGCCAGCTGATGGGGGGTAAATGGAGAGACACTGCAGTGGTCACACATGGCTTACCAGCTCACGAGAGCAAGACCTGCGCTCTGCACGTTCACTTGAAAGGAAGGAACAACGATGTCAAATACAGTAGCACTTTATTAAGCAATTCAAAACCACAGGAAACAGTTCAACTTAAATGTTGCCCATCAACACATGATCAGGATGAAAAAATAAATGCATCGACAATGTTATAAATCAAATGTTCAAACGAAGCAGAAATGTATATCTATCTATCTTTCTATGAGCAGCTGCCCAAGGGGCAACCCTGAATTTAAAGGTGATGAATAGGATAGTGCCTAGAAGGCAAATCTTTTCTTAAGAAAGCAACACCATTCAAGACTACGCAGTTTAAACTAAGTTAAATGCAATGGCTTGGGCTTTGATGAGCTAAATAAGAGGGGCTGACAAAGCCAAAAGGCTGGCAATCAAAGAAGAGCATTACCACCTCAGAATAGGCTTCTAGGCCCTAGAGAAGAGATCAGTCGACTGGGAACTCAAGTGCTGAGCACTATAGGAGGAGTTCAGGGCCTGGACCTGGGTGAAGACCTTTTATATGGTTGAATGCAGAACTATATGGTTAAATGCAGAACTTACGCCTACGCCTGACACGAGATCTGACGCAGGCCACTTGGCCACCTGCTTTACTGGAAAATTTTATATGAGAAGTGGTATCATGATGAAACAGAACTGGTGGCAGATGGTCAGAGTTCTCTGACCGCAAAAAGTAAACAAAGGATAACTTTTACCGTAAAAATGCTCAGAATTAATATTTAATATATTAATTCCTGGTCATGTTCCTGCCTTGAGTTCCAGTTTAATGCCAGCGCGGAAAGTCCCATAGCTAAGAATATCACAAATCTTGCATGTGACACTGCCAGATGTTCCATCACATTGTCATGTGGGTGGGGGCCACCCTTATTCTTGTAACTGTGGAAAGTTACAAGACAGGCTAATGTTGTATCTGGGTGGATGGGACAGATTTCTGCTAGCAGATCAGTGAGGCCTACGAGGTCTGTTTCATTATTATTATGAAAATGAGAGTAAGAGTCACTTGCTTTTGGGCCTACACATTTGTATCTTAGGAAGGTATGCTTGGGCCTATGTAAGATATAGTTATCTAGGGAGCTGGGCTTGGGCCTATGTGAGAAGTGCTACCAGGACAAGGGAAAGTGGACAATTTAAGACATTCTATCTGAGCCTGCCTGGTAGGGCCTATCTAGGAGTATCATGTTTGGTGGGTAGTGCCAAACCAGTAATGAGTTTCTTGTTAAATGGTAATACGGGACTTTCGGGACCCTCCATCAGCCCCACCTCGCCAGCTGCATCAGCCCTATCACTCCTTTCTCATTTTTGGCAGAAGTACCCCTTCCCTGCCAGCCAATCCAACCCCAGCATGGCTCCCAACAGGTTTGCGATCATGGCGGTAGCACCCACCTGCCCCCATGGTCAAGATCAACTGGCTGCCCAGTCCACTACACTCCTGCAGCTCCTCCCACCAAACTCATTTAGTGGAGCAAGGACACTCATTGGGAAGCAGGAGCAGTCGATTCTTGCCAGGTTGGCAGGCCATAACATCAGCCAGGTGGGTCCTCCAAATTGTTCAGAAGCGATATGGCCTTCCCCTGCTTTCCACACCCCTGCACCTTCCGCCTTCTCACGAACGACTGACGAAGGGCCATCTTTCTGTTTTGGGACAGGAAGTGCAGGTCCTTTTGGCCAAAGGGGCTGTTGAGAGGGTACCTTCGCCAGCAGTAGGACATAGTTGCTATTTCCTGTTACTTCGTGGTGCCCAGAAAGATGGAGGCTTCTGGCCTATTTTAGACTTGCATCCTTTGATGCCTTCCTCCGGAAGGAACAATTCAAAATGCTCACATTAGCCCAGGTCTTGCCTGCCCCAGACCATGGAGACTGGATGGTAGTACTGGGCCTGCCAAACGCCTAATTCCATATGCCCCTCCTGCCAGCCCACTGACGTTACCTGTGGTTTGTGGTGGGACAGGAGCATTTTCAGTTTGCTGTGCTCCCATTTGATCTCACCAGTGCACCTTGGGTGTTCACAAAAGTTTTGCGGTGGTGGAAGCACATCTATGGAGGTTAGGTGTGCCAGTCTTCCCCTACCTCAATGACTGAGTCTTGAAGGTAGGCTCACCCCAGGCAGCTGTCATCTTTGCGGTTCACTATCAATGTGCTGAAGTCCCACCTGACTCCTCAGATTCTCCCCTTTATCGGAGCCATTCTGGACACAGTTCGGTTTTGTGCATTTCCTCTGGGAAAGAGAGTCCAGGACATTCAGGATATGATCCCAATCTTTCAGCTTCAGTCCTAGATATCAGTAAGGTCGACTCTTGAGGCTACTGGGACTGATGGCCTCCTGTATCCTGTTGGCCAAGCTCTGCAGGTGGCATATGTGGGCTCTGCAGTGGGATCTGTAGTCTCAGTAGGGCCAACATCAAGGGGACCTCTCCGATCACTTTCAGATTTCGTAGGAGACTACAAAGGATCTGCAGTGGTGGTTGCTTGACTGTGATTGGGTCAGCAACATACCCCTCTCCCTTACCCACCCAAAGCTGACAGTAGTGACCTATGTGTCTCTTCTGGGCTTGGGCGGCCACCTGGGAGAGGTGGAGATCAGAGGCCTTTTGTATCTGGCAGAGTCTTAGCTCCATAGCAACCTTCTGGAGCTGAGGCCATCTACTTGGCGCAGAAAGTCTTCCTTCCGTCTGTCAAGGGGAGGCTGGTTCAGGTACTCAGGGACAACACCACCACCATGTGGTACTGCATCACACAGGTTGTCGTGGCGTCACGGGCCCTGTGCCAGGAATCCTTGTTATGTTATGTTATGTTAAGTGCTCTTATAACGCGCAACAGCTACTCCGAAGAGTGTCCCGGCACGGATCCAAGAGGAGTCCCTTAACTACACCACTAATAACTATGGAAATAGATGAGTTTTTAAAAGTTTCTTGAAGGCTAGCGGGTCTTGAGTATTGCGTATTAGAAATGGAAGGGCAGTCCAAGCCTGGGCAGCCTTGACAGCCAGAGAGCAGCCACCCAGCCTGTGGCGGAAGAAGCGGGGGACCCTAGCAAGAAGGAGGGCTGAGGAACGCAATTGTCTCAGAGGGACGTAAAAGGTGCCTCTGGAAGTGGCTGGACCTTCACAAAAGTTTCCTGGTGGTAAACTTCCTGGCAGGATCATTGAATGTCAGCATGGACAAACTCAGCCATTGACACCTCATGGATCACGAGTGGCAGTTGCACTCAGAGGTGACACAAGATCTCTTCCACGAATGGGGAGAACCTTGGCTCGATATGTTTGTCACCACAGAGAACGCGCAATGTCAACCCTTCTGTGCTTTGGAGTTTCTCATTTGGAGACACAGTCTTCCTTGAGTGGAACTCGGGACTCTTGTATGCCTTTCTGCCGATACCACTCCTGCCACGGGTTCTCAAGAAGATAAGACCAGATGGGCCCCAAGTCATACTAATAGTTCCAGATTGGGCAAGGAGAGTATGGGATCCAGACCTCCAGACCTTGATCTTCTGTCCTCCGATCAGGCTTCCCCTACTATCGCAGCAACAGGGCAACCGGGCTTTTTCAATCTTCACCTTCATGTGTGGAGATTAAGCGGGGACAGTTGAACATCTTTGATCTTCCTCTGGAGGTGGTTCATGTCATGTTGGCAGCCAGGCGTCGCCTGACTGAAACTGTATACACCTATCATTGGAACAAACTTGTGATTTGTTGTGGTTCTCAGCAGATTGACACCCCGCCCACCCCTCCCTCCCCCCCCCCCTTCAGGCCAAGCTCTCGGATGTATTATTGTTTGTTTTTTCCTTACCTTTGCAGTGCCTTGCCCTAGGCCCACATAAGGGTACCTTTTATCTCTTTTGGCCTTTCTGCGGTTGCCTGATCAGCCGTCTTTGATCAAATTCCCTGTTATGCGATTTTTTAAGGGATTACAACACTTGTTTCCTCCCTCCCCCTTTGTCATACCTCAGTGGGACCTTCACTTAGTCCTAACCTTTCTAATTGCACCCTATTTTAGCTGCTTCACAGCTGTTGCTTGCCGCTTCTCACCCTAAAGACTGTGGGCCCGATTCACAAAGGTAAAATGAGAAGAAAGTCTAACTTTATGACTTTCGGTATTCACAAAGGGCATTTACTACTCGTAAATGCCCTTTGTGAATACCAAAAGTCGTAAAGATAGACTTTCATCTCAGTTTACCTATGTGAATCGGGCCCAGTGTTCCTCGTCGCTATAACATCAACGCAGCGTGTGAGTGAGCTTCAAGTTCTTTGTGTCAACCTGCCGCTTACCACATTCTTCCCAGAAAAACTGTTTCTGCGGACTTGGGCATTCTTTCTGCGAACAGTTGTGGCACCGTCCTTGTTGGTCAAACCATAACTATCTCGGTGTTCTATGGTCCGCCTTAGCCCTCTAATGAGGAGGAGAGACTCCATCGCTTGGACCCCAAGAGAGCGCTGAGCTTCTTCATAGATCGTACCAAAGATCACCTTCCGGACGATCAGCTCTTTGTGTGGTTCTCAGGCGCTGAAAAGGCAAGGCTGTACAGAGACCATCTCCTGCTGGATCATTCTACCAGGGCCAAAGCTGCTACCACTACATTATCATGTGGAGTCCCTATCCCAGACATTAGCCAGGTGGCTACGAGAACGTCCCTCCATACATTCTCCAAGCACTGTTGCGTAGATAGTCGGTTTGCCGAGAGGGGCACATTGCCCGCTTGGTCCTGCAGGACTTTCTGGTTGGAGTCCAACCACAGACCCACCTTCTAATAGGTACTGGTTTGGTATCTATTCAAAAAGTGAGGAATATGTTGCAAGGAGTCTCTAGCAGAAGGACAAGTTACTTACCTTCGATAGTGCTCTTTCTGGTAGAGCTAGAGCTGATCTATCTAGCCGCAAATTGCTCAGTGCACTTCCATCCTCCTGGTTCTGTGATTGGACTCTATCCGTTAATAAAACCCAAAGTCTAGGAATCTCACTAAACTATCAATTTGCTTTTGGGGCTCTGCGTCTGGGGGCGTAGGCAGTCTTAGCAGCAACTAAAATCAGCACGCAGGAGAGGCACCTATATATGCTCTGCTTTCATTTTCAGAACAGCGTTGGTGGAGAGCCGCACAACGCCACCTTCCGACACGCAGAGGTATTGCCAAAAACATTCCTGATACAGTCTGATTCCTGGGGAATATTCAAAAGGGGAGGAATCTGCAGGTAGATAGAGTCTGTACCATAAAGAGCTTTACAGAAGGTAAGTAACTTGTCCCTCTCTGCCCCCATTAAAGGAATTCCAGCTATGTTATTGCATTTCCCTTGTCCAAGTGTCTCATCTGTTGTTGGCAGCCTGTTATCTAGTGTTTGCTTAATGATGTTAGGATCCCTCTTAGTTTAATTATAATGTGGTTATGAAATGGATCCTATTGTCAGCAGTGTGAATTCCGGGGCATTCGAGGGAATTAATTAGGCACAACAATGACTTTGCCCTAATGGGAGCGTATGCACAGGAATAGATATATTGTTTTTAATTGCCTAATACATTTTCTTTAAATGCTCCACTAATCTATTGTGGGGGATTTTGCAGTATCAGTTTTACAAAGTGCCCCGATCTTTTAAGTGAGCCACGTTTTAGGGTTTTGCTTACACCATCTTAGTCTTACTTTTGTTACTTCTTGTCATTTCCTCTTTGTCCTACTGATTGCTATTCTTACTCCTAAGTGCTCCAACTCAATCATACTTTTACTTCTGATCTTAGTTCTACACTTACTCCTATACCCACTTGTATCCGTACCCTTACGCCCACTTTTGCTTCTACTTGGTCTTATTCCTGGTTCCTGTTACTCAAACACTTATTCCTCCTTACTCCTGCACATCATGTCAATTTCTAGTTTTACTCCTAGTTATGCCTATTGCTAATCCTTTTGTTCTAGTAATTACATTTATGTTTACTCCTACTCCTAATCTCGTTTACTCCTACTTCAATTCATCTACACTCCTTGGTCAGTAGAAACACTCTGCATCTCTTGGATGTCTGTCCAGTCACCTGTTTGGAACTTTTAGTCCTGTCCTTGCAATGAGAATTTCATATGCAGAGTACAGATAGAAAATTGGCTGGAGGCTCAACAAACTTTAGCTTCTCTTCAACAACAGCTGAAGCCCAACTGTTCCGAAACATAGATGGCCAGTGTTCTTTAAAGCACTTTGGCTCTCCTCTCCCATTAAATAGATAGATAATGCTCAGTGTATAACCATTTTAGAGTCTTGGGTGATCTAGTAACTTAGTATAGGGCAATAATATTCAGACCCGATAACGGTTGATAGCGAAATAGTAAGGATGTATTTACAAGTTCCTACTGGAAATTCTCTGTGAAACGGGAGTAATAAAATTAAAATTAATTCTGTAATTAAAAATTAGTGGGGCTTATTTGGGAAAATAAAAAAACATTTACAATTCTTCTAAGTGTATCTGGGACCAGAATCTGTAGCCAGGTCAGGCCAATAATGCATTTGACCTGTTGAAAAAAGTAACTTTTAGGTCTTGCCTACTAGACTGCTCATGTGTTGTCTATCGTGAGACATATTGTTAGCTTACAGTGTTCTTGAAACCCACCCATTGTTTACCATGGGTTGGCTTTGTCACTCTCATTTGCTTGCTTCTTATTTGTTAGCGTGTGTGGGATTTCCTTCTTCTTCTTGTGTTTATCCCTTCAGTGGAGTGAACAGCTGGGTTGGAGGAACAGCACAGACTCCCTGTCCTGAGAGGAGAGTCTTAGGCCGGCTAAACACACATGCGCACTTAGGTTTCTTCTCCCTGTCCTGAGAGGAGCATCAAAGCAGCCCGCTCAGGCCAATCCCCAGGCTGCTCTCATAGCATGAGCGCAGCCCGGGTATTGCAAAGGTAGTCTCTACTGCTGCCCCAGTGTCTGTTGGGACCAGGAAGCAGCAGAACAGATCTTCTTCACCTGTTGGAATGACAATGCAGGAGGCTTCCATGAAAGCCACATTTCTTCCGCAAATATTTTTTGATAAACAAATTTTATTGAGTTTTAAGGCCAAGAGAGATGACCACACTGGAACAAGCTAATATGGCACTTGGGTAACACACTGCAGGATAACACACCATGATCACAATGAATGACAATATAAATATACGTCAGAGCGGACATTGAACACATTGGTCCAACACAGCAGGTAACAGTTAGATTACACTAGATGACCCAACCATTTTCCCCACACCCGCCCATGCTTTTGGGGGCAACCCCATCATTCAAATCCCACCCGTTCCTGCTGAGCTCACCAGTCCTCGCCCTGCCTCCATTGAGCGAGGGTTGGGGGGAGAGGACTTAACCACTTTGCAGCTATCTCGTGCTTTGCAACCAGTAGGGCTGTGCCCAGGAATGCCCTCTCAGCACGTGTGCCACCGACACCCTCCAACACCCCCAGAAGAATCAGGAGGGGGGAAAGAGAGACCTCCAATCCCTAAGCCTCTGAGAGGTCTTTAGGCACCGCAGACCAGTAACGTTACATCCTCGGGCAAGTCCACACCATATGGTAGAAGTCCGCTGGGTCAGCCTCACAATGTGGGCAAGTCGTCTAAGGGCAAAAGCCTGCCCGATGTAAACGGGTGGGAGGGAGGTACGCAGAATAGAGATAATATGTCTGCACTAGGCGCAGCCTGGAGGAGTTTGTTAGCACACAGGGCTATCAGGGCGTCTAGCCAGTTTTCCTCATTGAAAGGCCCCACTCAGCCCTCCCAGCGAGACTTGAGGTGATCAAGGGAGCCAGGCGAGTTGACAACGAGAGTAGAGTAAATTTGAGAAATGCCTCCACGGCCAATGTCACCTTAAGTAGCTTGGCCTCCAGGGGGCTAAATGCAGGGAGAGTTTCGTCAGCGTGGGCAATCTCCTAACTGTGAGATTCCAATGAGGTCCCAGGTCTTAAAGCCACCGAGCTTGGCCACCTCCCCCAACCATGTGCCATGCCATAGAGGGGTGTGTTGGGTAAGTCTGCCCTCCCATTGCACATGGCGAAGTGCAGCTCTCCACTCCAGCAACACCACCCGGGTCGCCAGTGGTATGGAGGTGGGAATTGGAGAGCCGTAAAGCATGGCCTGCAGGCAAGAAAAGCCCAGAGACAAGAGCCCCCATTAAACCAGTCATGAATAGCCAGGAGTTTACATCACAAGTAATGCAGGTACATGTGGGACATACCAAAACCGTCATTAAATGGGCCCGCTGACAGTGGGAAAAGGCTAGGCGGGGCCACTTGCCCCGCACAAGAAGGACCACGCGACTCTGTCCTACTCCCGAAACCATGACCGGGACAGCAGTAGTGGAAAATTTTGAAAGATGGACAAAAAACGTGGCAGGACTAGCATATCATAGAGCGCTACGCGGCCTAGGACGTTAAGGGAGAGAATGTACCATTTTGTCAGGTCTGCCTTCGTCTTCTTAAGTGGGGTTGTAGGTTGAGGGCCCAAGTGAGTTTGGGATGGAGCGTGACCCAGATGCCCAGGTATTTAAAGCTGAGCCTGCGGATGGGAATCGAGGACTGCCAGTCAAAGCAATCCCTAGGGGCAGCTAACGGAACCAGTACAGATTTAGAAGGGTTTATCTTCAGGCCAGAGGCCCTCTCGAAGGCCTCTAGCATTTGAAGGCATCGGGGGCCGCTCTCCGCTGGATTTTCAAGCAAGGTAAAGGAGAACGTCATCAGCATATAGTGCGATGCGGTACTCATGTCTTGCGAGTCCCCCCCCTATAAGTTGGGCCTAGGACTCCATGGCCAAGGCAAAAAGAAGGGGGGAAAGGGGACACTCCTGCCTAGTGCCCTGCTTTTTCGGAAAGGTATCCGAAAGAACCTCGTTGATGCGCACCCGGGCCGTGGGGTGGGAGTAGAGAGCATGGGCCATACTAAGGAAGCATTGGATCACCTCCTGTAGGTACGCCCAGTACACGGTATCTAACGCCTTTTCAAAATCAATTAGTAGCTAGGCCAAGGATGGAGGCAGACTATGATGGTGGTCTAGTGCCGCGTGGAGGCGATGAATGCAGTGTCTGGTGCTCCAAGAGGGCATAAAGCCGCATTGGTCCCGGTGCAGCAATGTAGGCAACACCCGTTGTAATCTTTTTCCCAATACCGTGGCAAAGATCTTTGGTTCGCTGTTGAGCAACGATATAGGACGGTAGTTAGTACAGGACGTGGAGGACGGTTGGGTTTTGTTATGACCACTATCATGGCGGTGTCTATGTCATCAGGGAACGAGCCAGTCTAGTTCACTTCCTCGTACACCGCCAGCAGCCGAGGGAGGAGAGGATGTTGGGGAATCCATCTGGGCCGGGAGTCTTCCCAGAGGCCAGGCCAGAGATAGCATCCCTAATTTCTTCTACAGTTAGAGGTTCGTCCAGCGTGCGAGAGTCCATTGGAGAAAGATTGGGGAGAAGGACCGAGTCTATAAATGAGTGAAGCCCGTTGGGCCCCCATCTGGCTGCGCGGAGTACAGTCTCTCATAGTACCGAGCAAAAGTCTGTGCAATCTTTGAAAGAGATCGCCTCGAACAGCCCGAGTCGTCTACCACCTCGGGAATAATCCAGTTCTCCTGATGGTGAGAAGCCAGCCAATAAAGCAGCTTCCCATTCTTATCACCCCAGCCATATATTTTAGCCGTGATGGCACCCCACAGGAGTTTAGCTGCCTCCAGGGAGTGCAGACGAATATCCTCCCGGACAAGATGCAGCTCTCTGGAGACCTCACTGGGGGTCTGCTCAATACGGCGCTCCAGGTGTAGGGCACGAGCCTCCAGCTGGGTGAGGAGAGAAGGGCTCTCACGCTCCTGTGTTCTAATCAGGTGCTTCGCAAACCCACGAAGGTTGCCTTGCTGGCAGTCCATAGGGTGCCCGTGCGAGGAACCGATCCTTCGTTATCTCGGAAATATGCACCCAGTTCGGTTCCCAGCGCTTGTACAAATGTTTTGTCTTAGAAATACCATGCATTTTCTTTTTTTTATAAATGTTTTTATTGATTTTTAAAACAAAATGAAATTAGCTACAACACAACAAAAATGAAAAACAGATCACATATTCCACATCCATCATTGTTATGATAATCCTAAGGTAACAGAGGCAGAAAAAAATAACCCAGAGAATTGACCCAATGCACCACAACTCTTCATCTTCTAGGCAGTAGCATATAAGTATACAGAAAGGTAAACCCCTGCAAACACACGGCATTGCCGCGATATCTATAATCCTCCAGGGAGGTGTACATGGTGAACAACATTAACAGCACTTACAGCATCAGTCCTGCTCCTCATCGTTGTGTTGTCTTGGCATTTGATATTGTGTAAAGAGGCCCCAGAATCCCCTCGGCCGGCCGCGGGGGGGAAGCAATTCGTTATAAACTTCCGATTGGGTATTACAATACACCATATCTTTTTCCCACTCTGCAATTGTAGGTACAGGGCCCCGCATCCACCTCATTGCTAATCTGCGCTTTGCAAGGAAGAGACCTACAGCAATCAATTTGCGAACATTTTTCTGGAGGGGCTTAGTATAGCCCAGCAACGCCAATAGAGGGTCTGGTTCAAGGGAAAGCCCCACAATATCGTTTAAGACCTTAAAAATATTTTTCCAAAACTCCTCCACTGGGGGGCATTGCCAAGCTAGATTAAAAAAACCGGCACCTGGCATGTCACATCTCTCACAGCCATCGGAGTCTTGTAGCCCATATCGATGGAGGCGCTGTGGAGTATAGTGGACCCTGTTTAAATATTTAAAATGGGCTAACCTGTGACGGCCATTGAGGGAGACCTTGCGTGTGACTTCGCAACAATAATGCCAGATATCGTCTGTGAGTGGAACCCCATTGTCCGTCTGCCAATCCAGCCGAGCCTTCGTGAAAGAAGTTGTCTTAGCAAGTAATGCTGAGGCGTAAAGACTGGAAACTAGCTTAACAGGCGACTGTGAACGCAATAGTATGGACAAGGGTGGGACTTCCAGTGGCTCTAAGAGCTCATTACCCAGTATAGTGCGCATAGCATTGCGAGTTCTAAAGAAATGGAATTGCATTAGTGCGGAGGGCTCCGCTAATCCAGCAGCCACCTCCTCCCAGGTCCCCACTTGGCCATTTTTAAATAGATCACCCATCTCATTTATGTGCAGGCTATTCAATGAGCTAAGAGCCCCGCGTTCCGAGCTGAGAGCGAACCATTGACACCATTCCACTCGCAGCTGAGGCGAATAAAGGATAGCTCCAGAATATATTCTGAGGATTGCGTGCCAAGCATGAACTGTATATTTCACCGAATCTAGAACCCCACATCGCCTGATCGGCGCTTTAGTCAAGAAGCGAGGTAAGGGGTCCGGGGCAGCTGCCACTTTTTTGATCTGGAGTTGAGGTAGGTCATGTGGGCAGTGAACCCAAGAATGGGCATGCGAGGCCTGTGCAATCCTGTAATAAAGCTCTAAATCTGGCGCTCCTAGTCCCCCCGCAGTATATGGCAACATAAGAGTGTCTAATGCAACCCGCGAAGTCTTACCCGCCCACGCCAGCTTGTTCAACAGAGCGCGCAACTCCCTAAACATATGCTTAGGCACCACTATTGGTATATTGACGAAGAGAAAGCGAGGGAGCACAACCATTTTCATTAAGGAAACCCTCCCAAACAGTGAAAGCGGGAGCCGAATCCAACGGTCAATGTCATCTCTCAGCCTGTCAATCGCCCTGCCGTAATTCGCCTTAAGCACTTGGTCTGCGTCAGAATGAACTTGGATGCCCAGGTACCGAACCGGGTCGGTCGTCCATTGGAGCGGGAAATCAAGAGGGGTCGGCACCGTGGATGGAGTCAGCGGGAAAATTAGGGACTTGTCCCAGTTGATCTTTAGGCCCGAAAGACCACCAAAGCGCAACACCTCGCGAATCACAGGGGCCAGCTGGACCTCTGGGTCGCGGATATACAAGAGCATGTCATCAGCGTAGGCTGAGACAATTAGGTTGTATTGGGGGAATCGAAGTCCCCTGTGTCCGTGATATTCCCGTAGCGCCCTCAACAGTGGCTCAGCAGCCACCACATACAGTAGTGGAGACAGGCGGCATCCCTGACGAGTGCCCCGCGATATTTGAATTGGGGCAGAGACCGCGTCACCGGTGCGCACCCGGGCCACTGGTGAGTTATAAAGTACCGACACCAGTTGTATGAAAACCTCGCCAACACCCATGCGACGCAGCACTGCGAGCATAAACGTCCATTCAATCGAATCAAACGCCTTCTCTGCATCTAAGAAGACCGCCGCCGCCTTAACCTCTAGTCGGACATGTTGGAGGGCACCAAACACAGTCTGAAGATTGTATGAGAGTGTTCTGCCTGGGATAAACCCGGCCTGTTCGGGGCCTATCATTTGGGGTAATAATGGAGATAGGCGGTTAGCTAGTATTTTAGCAAAGATTTTTGTGTCCACATTAAGCAAGGAGAGTGGGCGAAAGGAAGAACAGTTTCGGGGATCCTTATCAGGTTTCAACAATGTTATAATCAGGGCCTCACGCATGGAAGGGGGCATGATCCCAGCCGCTCCCATCTCTTGAAACAGGGTGGCCAGATGGGGAATCAAAAGATCGCTAAATCCTTTGTAAAAAGATACAGTTAATCCATCCTGGCGCGGGGCACTACCTTCCCGCATAGAATTTAAGGTCAGTCTTATCTCCGCAGATTCAATAGGATGCATTAAAAATTCACAGTGCCAATTCTGTAACCAGTGAAGCTCAATATATTCAAGATACTGCAAGATATCAGTGTGACTGGGGGTGACCTTAGATCTGTACAACTCCTGATAATATCGGCGAAACTGGTTGTTAACCTCCGCCTGCTCTGTCAGTATGGAGCCCTCATCGTCTACCACCTCGGCCAGGCCTCCCTTCTCTGATTTACGGCGACCCAGTGCCGCCAGCACCGAGCCCGGCCTGTCGGCCTCTCCATAAAATCTAGCTGTAGCATATTTACCCATGTGTTTGACTTCACTATCAGCCTCATTATGGTAGTCCTCCAGCGTGGCCTTAAGCTGCTCTCGTATCTCAGGAGTGTTATTGAGGGCCAACTCGGCCTCAAGCCGAGCCATGCGGGATTCTAATAAAGCAAGCCTGTCTCTAATAGAGCGAAGAACCCCCGCATGCTTACTGATTGCCACGCCTCGGATATAGAACTTAAACGACTCCCAAACCGTGGCGAAGGAGTCAACGGAGCCAAAATTAATGGCGAAGAACTCAGAGATCGCACCATGCAGCTCAGATTTAAAAACAGTGTCTAGTAGCGAATATGGTGGAAATCGCCACAAGAAAGGAGGAGGACTTCGCGAAGGCACAGTGATGGCCAGCAAGATGGGCGAGTGGTCCGAAAAGGAGCGAGCCAGCACCGAGCAGACCTGAACCTTGGACAACAGCATTTGTGAAATGAGCCAGTAGTCTATACGTGTGTGAATATCATGGTGCACTGAGTAGTGTGTGAAACCACCCCTATCAGTGGATCTAGCCCTCCATACATCTACCAGTTGTAGTTGTAATGCAATATCAGCAATGGCCCTAGCAGCCGCCGACAGGGGTCTAGGTGGGCCTCTCGAACGGTCTAGGGCAGGATCTAAGACACAATTAAAATCACCCCCCCAAAACAACGGCACGGGAGAACGGCCTCTGAGAAGCGTGAAGATGGACTGGTAAAACTTAGGGTCGTCATAGTTCGGGCCATAGGAGTTAACCTTAAGGAAGTTCAGCTCTTTACTATAACATCTGGATATAACATATCTGCCAGCCGGGTCGGTCTCACAGCGTTCTAATTGGAGCCCCGATTTAGGATTCACCCAAGTCAACACACCTCTAGAGTGGGAGGTGAAACACGCAGCATGAAAGTAACCTGATAACCTACTGCCTTTGAGTAATGCACATCCAGGATGAAGGTGTGTCTCCTGAAGTAGAGCGATATCAACCTCTCTCCGCTTTAAGTATGCGAGTACTTTACGCACCTTTCTATGATCATTTAGGCCTCTGACATTCCATGTCATGAGGCTCAGTCACTTAATATGCCCCATTCAGAGATGCTGACATGTCATTCAGTGAGAATGCGCAAGTAGTGTTGCCATCTAGTAATACATTGAAGTCTACCCTGCTCATCAAGGTCAAACAAAGACATGTGATCTGTAGCAAAAAGAAACAACAAAAAGAGCCCCGGTCCCTCCCCTCACCCACGCCTTGCATACCCCAACTAAGCAAAGGCGAATATCCACCCTCCCTATCTCGAAGAAGATATTCAAAAATTAAATATACACCAAACATATACACCAATAAACCCCCAAAAATGCAAAGAGAAACAGTGTGTAACGCATTGGGGCGGATGTCACCCAGCAGTGTCACACTAGCTTACCCACCGCCCCGCCATCAAGCACTGAACATAAAAAAGCTTCTGTCATAATAACCAGCAACAAATAAGAGATACCTAGGGTTCACAAAGCATTTAACCCTCCAGCGCCAGGGAGCCAAACAGGGCGCCCTGCACATTTTAGCTCTAAGAGAAAAAGCAAAAGTGAGAAAACATTCACAAATAAATATCACAAGGCTGGAATGTACTTATTAATCAGTTCAAAAGAACAACTACTCCCTCGGCAAAGTGTCTGAGCACTAATTCCTCAACAGTGACAGCTGGAACAGAGAACCCGGAGGGACCGGGGCAGACCAGCCTCCCCATCTGCCGCTAAAACAGCATCATTCAAGCTACCATTCACGACCTCAGTTCGGGAGATCTAAGTCTGCCCCCCTCCCCAAATGTGCCCTACGTGAGCCACTCCCAAGAACCTTCTGTAATAATTATAGACCTGTAAAAAAAATCGCAGTTGTCCCATCAGTATTAGAGCGCCTAGCGGGGCACCCCGCACAGCGCAACCTTGCGCAGCATAGACAAGTCAAACTCATTCAATAGGACTGTAGACGAAGAAACCCAAACCGTGCAGCCCAACATAACCTCAGTTGACACAGCAAGAAAACTGAATCCCCACTGAGCATCACATATACTCGAGAACCAGGGGAGACCTGAACATGTCGAGCTCCAAGATCCACCCCTCAATCATTATCATCAAGGCTGCCATTAGCCCCAACGGAGCTGGGGCCGCCATTCTGTCCCTTCCCACGCTTGCCAGCTTTGTCCCAGTCTTTAAGAGCTTTCTGAAGGGACTGTGGGTTCGTGAATATCCTGGCTTTTCCGTCAAACAGCACCTTGAGTCGCGCAGGGTACAGCATAGCGTACTCAAGTTTCTGATCGCGCAGCTACGTTTCAGGGGAGTGAATTGCCTCCTGGCCTCTTGGACTTTAAAAGTAAAGTCAGGGAAGAGGGAGAGGGAGAGAGAAGACCCCTCGGATTGCAGGCTGCCCAGTTCCCTTGCCCTCCGCAGCGCAGCGTCCCTGTCACGATAATTCAAAAGTTTGGCAATGATGGGCCGCGGTGGGGCACCAGGTTGAGGCCTGGGGCCCAACGAACGGTGCGCCCTCTCAACCACGAACATAGGAGAGAAGGTATCAGCACCCAGCATCGTCGTGAGTAATTTCTCCACGAAGGTTTCTATATTGCCTGTCGCAGTCGATTCAGCCAGGCCCGTAATGCGGAGATTACTACAGCGCGATCTTGCTTCCAAGTCTTCGGCTCTGTCCTGCAAGGCCACCAGGGCCTTCTCCACTCGCTTCTCGGCACTGCTGACGTCAGACTGGGTCTCCTCCGCCTCCGTGATACGACGTTCCGCCATGTCTAGGCGTTCTGAATGTTTGTCTACCCTCTCCGACATTCTGTCCATTCTATAGGCCAATGTGTCGATTTTTGCATCAATAGCCGTAAGCCCCTGTTGCATGGATGCTATAATTTGCTTAATATCGCCAACAGGATCCTCCGCAGGGTTATCGGGCTCAGACATCGTGGCCTCCGCTGTGTCCTCGCAGCGCCTGGATTTCCTCTGCTCAAAATTTATTTTCGGCTGAGTCTTATATGGTTTACCCATCTCAGCACCGAAGGCGCGCGGGACCCCCCGGCTCTCGTGCAACAAGCACTGGCAACCAGAGGCTTCAGGCCCAGTGCGCGCAGCTCACTCTCACCAAGGGCGCCAGACCAGGGACGCAATTCACCAACGCGGGCAGCAACAGTGGTGGACTACGTGATAAGGGGGTTACCTCCGGTTCCCTCCGTGGATCGAATATGGACACCGCTCCTTCCCTCTGAAGCAGGAGGGGGCCCCACGTAGATCAGGCGGCACAAATCGGGCCGAGTTCAAGGCACCGCAGCGAGTTAGCGCCAACAAAACAGTTCTCCCGGTGCAGGGGCGCCTGGGCAGGGACACAAGGCCAGAGCTGCAAGTCGCCGAGGGCAGAGGCCGAGCAGCGCAATCCAGCCCCCAGAGCAGCCTACGCTCTAGCGGGTCGCGGGACTCACCCTGCGTGCCAAGCCACCGGCGCGCCTCTCGCAGCAATCCACAGCGCACCAGGCCTCAAGCAGGAGGTCCGCCAAGAAGGGCTCCCGCGCACCACAGCCTCCACACCCCAGCAATCTGTAGGACAGCACCGCGTACGTCTTCACGCACGCCGGCCACGTATGCAGGCCGCGCGCCGGTGCTACTATTTCGTGCCAGAACTCCGGATGCATCAGGGCGAATCGTCTTGCGGGCACAGCGGTGGGACCAGCAGTTGAAGGGCTTCATATGCCCGGTATCTCCGATCAGGAGCAACATGAGAGAAGCAGCGAATTCATGCCGGATAGGATTGATGGCTGGCGGAGCACAATCACGGAGCGGCCATCTTCAAGTCAGGCAAGCTCCACCCCCCCGGAAATACCATGCATTAATGTGCCACATAGGACGTAGTTCCAGGGAAGAGTGCCCAATTCGTAGCAGGAGCGGGGAGTGGTCAGAGATGCCCCGCGGTAAGATAGCAGTGTGAGTCACCGACGAGCAGTCGGTGGCGGGCAACAGTAAGAGGTCTATGCGTGACTAAGTGTGATGAGCAGACGAGGTTTGGGCGAACTGGTGGAGATGAGGGTGCCAGGACCTCCAGGCATCACATAGACCACAGGCGGTGGTCCAAACGGCGAGATGACGTGCCCCATTGTTTCTAGAGGTGGTGGGTGGACCGGAACTATCCAGGTCCGGATTTAGAACCGCATTGAAGTCGCCCCCAATTATAGTAAGCCCCTGTGGGAAGCACACAAGAAGCTTCGAGAGGTCCCTGAGGCACTGAACCAGAGAGGCCGGTGGGATGTACACACATACTAGCACAACTGATCTCCCCTCCAGTGTGCCCTACAAAGAAATAAAAGGCCCCTGTGGGTTGCGCAACAACTGGGAAACCTACCTCGCAGGAGAAAGGCCTCTCCCCTCGCACCCCGGGAGTACCCTGCATGGAAAACCTGTGGTACCCCTTAAGGGCCGGGAAGGGACATCTCCTTTCTTGAAGGAGTAGGACCTCCGAAAGAAAGCGGTGCGCATACATAAAGATCGCGGACCGCTTCACCCTATCCAATAGACCTTTAACGTTCCACGATAAGACCTGGAAAGTCATACGTTGGGAGGAATGAGGGGGGGCAGGACTGAGGGGAGGGCCACAAGGAACCCTTCGTGGGGCTAGAAACCGACTTGGATCAGGTGTCAGCAGTTCAGTACCAACGCCCAGTTCTCGTAGGTTGGTAATTGCAACAGTTTGTGCCAAAGCCTGGAAAGGAAGGAAGGAAGTGAACATCAAACAGCACGGAACTGAAACATCCCCCCCAACTTCCATCTCTCCCCACACTTCTACCCCAGAAGCATCTGTCGCCCAAAGAAACCCAAATCCCAGAAAAAACAGTATGCGCCACATTGGGAGTTAGTCGTAACTAAGCAGAGGGAACCCAAGAGTTGCACAGCATTCAAGAAGACAGCTGCTGCCAGCCAGCCAATAGCTCAGAGTTCCAAACTCCACTAGGCATTGTGTCCGAAGGTCCATCCCACTGAGTCCAGAACCGGACATAAACTCGAGACCTGGAAGCTATGCAATAAAAGGATGCTCGGACTGTCAAATAATGGGGCTTCGGGAGAGGTCAGAGTCCAGCGGAGGGACAAAGAAGTCCGCAGACCCCGCCGGAAAAAGGATCACGTTGTCTCTGCCTCCGCTTATAGTCTCCACAGCCTGGTCTGCAGGCAGACCCCCGACAGCTGCGGCGGCTTCTGGGAAGAAGTAGGTGGTGATTCCGAGCAGGTCGCCCCACGACCCCTCAGGAAGTGAGTTCGGTGCCTCTGAGACCTGGGCAACGATTGAGAAGTCGGGGCAGGAGGAATCTGTTGAGCGTCAAGGGAGGGGGGGCCCGCCCGCTCAGCCGCCGCTCCTCCCTGAGCCACTGCCAAGCCGCCTCAGGGGTATCATAGAAGTGAGACTTATTAATATGAATGTCTCTGAGTCAAGAGGTGATATTGCAGGCCCATTGCTCTTAGCTTTTGCTTGACTTCCAGATAGGACTGCTGCCGCTGCTGTAACTCACTGGTGTAGTCTGGTAATATGAGGACCTTTGTGCCATCGCACCGCAGCTCTGTACGGGAGCGGGCCGCACTCAGGATTGCGTCCTGATAATTCAAAATCCGAACGATGATGGACCGAGGGGAGGCTCCCAGAGGAGGTCTAGGTGTCAAAGTCTGGTGCGCCCTCACCACAGCAAACCATGGGAACAAACTCGAATCTGGCATCCAAGACTTAATCCAGGTCTCAATGAAGTCAGCCATTCACAGGGAGGCTGTGCCCTCAGTAGTTTCTGGCACCCCAATGACGCGTATGTTGCGCCTCGAGCGATTCTCTGCATCTTCAGCTCGGGCGTGGAGTTCTGATGTGTGGATTAGAAGGGTGGACACCTGGGCTTTGAGAGTAGAGACGTCGTACTCGACCATGGAAATCCGGGATTCTGCCTCCGTGATTCGGCCCGTAGCATTGCGGACATCTTGACGGAGAAGCGCCACATCCATTCTGACCTCCCCGACCTTAGCCTCCACCGCTGCCTGGGAGCACTGGATAGCTTGTAGGATGACAGCTAGATCATTAGTTGCAGATGTGGGTTCCCGCTATCAGAAGAGCGGGCGGAACCGGAGGCAGACAGCGTGGTATAGTGCTCCAGTTGCGTTGAAGCGGAGCGGGGTGCTTTGTCTTTCCCCATGGCAAAGGCGCCACAGTATTTGCAATAGGCTGTTTTTGTAAAATGTTGAATTGTGTATATATGGATTGACTATTTGTAGAGATTCTGTGTAAATACTCTTATTTTCACCCAGTACTTGTCAATAAGGTTCCTGTCTTGCTGTGATTCACACTCTCTATTCAGCTTCTTCAACAGAGAGTCCTTGTACATTTCTGTATTGTTCTTAAAGTCACGTTATTAGAGATCTATAATTTACCATTATTTGTCTATATTCCTGAGTCTGCGGTTCTGTGTCTTAAATGGACCAGCATTTTTTGAGTACTTTCACTAACCATCGGTGAATTACAAATTGGCCTCTGTGGACCCAGCATTCTGTTGTGAGGGTTTTAAATGACAACAGTTGCCCACCTTGAAATAGTTCACCGACGGAAAATATGCCTATTTTCTCCCATCTTTCCAATTCCAACGCTTTGTGCTATCCCTGTGACTTAGGGACTGCTTTCCACAATACATGCCACCAGCATAACGTTTTCATTTGTCTGGATTTGTAAAGTGAACTTCACAGCTTTGGGAGTGAATGGTCCATGTTCTTGTTGGTTAACATCTTAATACATAATTTATCCTCTTGTATGTTATTTTGCAGCAGGCCCGTTTCTGCAGGGTCATGCCCTTCCAAATAGTGTGCCATCCAATGTAGCTGTGAAGCTAGAAAATACAGTTCTATGTGTGAAGACCCATGTCTTCCCTAGCCACTGGCAACTGTAGTTTGTCCAGAGCCACTCTTCGTCTGACATTTCCCCAAATTAAGTCACCTGTTAGCATCTCCAGGTAGCGCTACACAAACTTGGGTATAGTCCCTGGCAAGATAGTGAAGAAGTACAGAAGGTGGAATAACAGTACTATTTTTGCCACAGCAGTTTGCCCTGCTACAGATAAAGGCAATTTTTCCTGTCCTAATTCCATCTGCATTAGTAAAAATACTATTGCAGCTCCCAGATTACTTTTGTGTATTTTCATCCCTAGATATGCAAATGTGTGCACTTCCCAGATGATGTCCAGGTTCGTCTTTCTCAAACATACTGGGAGATAATCTTTTTGCTTGAGGAATAGAAAGGATTTTGCACAGTTTTTTTACCTAACATTTTTGTCGTAAATCCGGTAATCAGGAGTCATCAATTTCCACTTTAAAGGTAAGTTTATTACTCATAACATAGACAAGCTGCTGGTGGCACGCAGATACTACCCCAACTGCTGAAGTCATTTAAAATACATTCCACAGAGAACCTTGATAAACAGTCACAAGTCTCCATTAGCTCATGCACATAAATACCACATGGCTTTTCCTATAAAAATTCGACTACCACCTTTGATGAAATCTCACTCACAAATGTAACCTCTGGCCATTTGCTGTAATAATCCATCATGGACAAAGCAAAACGAGAAGTACTAGCCAGAGAATTAAATGGACCTACAATATCTATACCAACATTTTCCCATGGGGCTGTTGGATATTCAGTGAGACACAGCAGTGGAGTCCTTAACTTCATAAACTTGTCACAATTGGAGCAAATTACATATTCCTTTACCACTTGATCAGTCTCTGTGTCCATGGAAGGCCACCAGAAGGATAATCTCACAAGTATTTAGTCATAGTAGCTCCTAAATGACCTTCATGTACTTGAACAATGATTGAGTTCCTTTATGAGATGAGAGGGACACATTTGTCAGCTCTGAATAACAGACCTTCCTCAACTAAAAATTATTCTGCTATCTTGACAAAAGTCTTCAAATCAAAATCTTGATTTCTCTCTTTTGGCCACCATGACTCTACATACTTCATGACTATGCCCAGCGTGGCATCCTCTTTTAAAGCTTTGTGCCAGTCATGTTCTGAGAAGGCGCACACCTGAGGAAAATCTACAGCTCCTTCTGTTCTTCCACACAATCCAAAAATCTAGACAAATAATCTGCACAACCATTCTTCCCACCTGGAATATATCCTGGGAGAACATCAAACGGTGATAGTTTGGTTGAAAGTCTAGCAATACGCGGTGTAAATCCTCTGACATTCTTTCCACTCAGTATGTAAACCAATGCTCGTGACCAGTTTGAATCACAAAACTTGCCCCACAAATTTCAAAACTTCATGACTGCCCACCAGCAAGCCAAGAGCTCCTTTTCAATCACTGAATATTGCTTTTCAATACAGTCAGCACCCGGGAAGCATAACCAACTGTTTGAACCTGAGCCTGCTTCACCTGAGTGAGAACAGCACCTAATCCAACATTCCTGGCATCAACCGTCACCACACACTGAAATTCAGGATCATAATGTTTCAAAACCCTGGAGATCAATTTCTCTTCTATCCACTTAAATCCTTGTTGGCACATTCAACAGCAACCCGTTTCATTAACCGCTTTGACGCGGCTGGAATTCCCCCGCTGTGGGGGAGAATTCCGCGCGTGCGCGGAACGGACGGCCCCTGGCCGTCCTCTGCACACGCCCACCGTGACGAGGTTAACATTCGGGACAGAGGTCTTAAACGTGTTGCGTAATTTTGGATGAAACACGCATAGAATTCACACATACAAAGAAAATACTTCATCCCCACTTTATTTACCAGTTGTTTAGTCTGTGTGATGTATTATTTAACCAAACTAGTTTTCGGTTCAGTCCCCTGACTGAATATGGAATTATCCAAATACTCAACTTGTCTCTCCTAAGCACAACTCCATGGAGTAGGAATCTTTTTAGAACTTCATCCACAGTTTTATCATGTGTTTCTCTTTCTGGTGAATAAATCAGTACATCATCCTGAAAGACTGACAACCCTTGAATACCCTTGAGCATATTACACATGATTCTTTGAAAAACCAAAGCCGTTGAGGCCAATCCGAATGGCATTCGTCAATACTGATATGTTCCAAAAGGGGATCAAATGATGTGAGATGTCTTGAGCCAGCAACTCACTAATATTTGGTAAAGGGTGAGAGTCCACCAAAATCTCTCTGTTCAGACAACAAAGATCAACACAGACTCTTAATTCTCCACTGTGTTTGCAGGTTACTACTAAAGGTGACAACCACAGCAAAGAATCTACAGGTTCAGTTATGCCCCTTCTACACAGTGAATCCAACTCTTTCTCAAGATCCTGTTGTATACTGAAAGGCACATTTCTCAATTTATGATTCACAGGTCTTGCTCCTTCCTTTACTTTAATCTTGTGTTTGAAATTTCTCACTTTCCCTAATACTCCCCAGAAAATACATGAGGATATTTGTTCAGGATTATTTTTAACTCATCATTGCCTCTGACTGCAAATACGTGTTCCTTTGTTCCAGGTCTAAGAACCATACAAAACAGTCCTTGGTTGAACCACCCGAAAATGTTGAGCCTTTTGTGTGCTTCATATACTTTACCAGCTCTTCTCCGACCTTTAAATTCTAAAATATCTTTGATGTATCTACTCCAATCTATTTTTCATCCTTCATACGACACAGCTGTACAGTCAGGAGTTAATAATGGTCTTGAATTACCATTTTTGAATCGTGCACCAGAGTCCACTAATAACTTCAACTCTGTCTTCAACGTTTACATTCTCATATGGGTCTACACATGAATTGGGATCTCCCATTCTGACATCATCACTTTTAACAGCAAGGACCGTATATCTTAAATCCCTTCTAATACATTCTTCTTCTTCCAGAGAATAGTCATCCATAACACACTGGACAGCGGGTGTTTAAATTAGACCTGTGAACCTGACAAAAGTTTGCAAGGTGACCTAGTTCATTGCACAGTTGGCAAATAACACTTTTAGCAAGACATTGCTTTCTGCCTTTGGAGTGCATACTGCTTCCACTACAGAAAACACATTTTGTTGTGAAAAAAATTATTTTGATTTATCCACTGGCATCTCATCTTTTGAATATCTATTGAAATTACTTTCAACAGTGGAGACAAAATCAGAATTTTTAGTGTCTAATTCCTTAGCTGATACTTGAGAAGTCTCTATACTCTTAGCAGTTTTAATCGTTACCTCCAAAGATGGATCACCCATAGATAATAACTTCTGTTTTATGGATTTATCTCTACAGTGACAAATAAATTGGTCTCTGACCAATTGATCAGAAAAATTCTCAAACTGGCAATCAGCAACTGATCTCAATTCTGTAATGTATGTATCTACACCTTCCCCTGAATTCTGAACCCTTTGACAAACTTATGCCTTACTACCACCAAACTTGGTTGTACATCAAACCTTACTTGCAATTTCATTCTGGTTTCTGGGTATTCATCTAATTCTTCTCCTTCCTCCACTACTATTTCAGGTAAGTGTTTAAGTATAGCTGTACTTTCGAAACCTAAAGAGTGAAGCAATAAGTACTGTAGGAAGCTGGCTTTTTATGTAGTGTACCAATGTAGGGACACACTATGCAAAAAGTCCAGATCACCCTTAATGGTTTACGGGGGCTTACTTTAGTAATCCCAAGTGCTCTATTTGTGGTAGTGTGGTCAAGCAGCTTAGGCTTATCAGAAGGGAGTGTTGAGCATTTTTTGTACACACAGAGTCAATAAATGAGACACACATTCAAAAAGAAATCTGAGACTAATTTAGAAAAATAACACATTTTTCTATATATTTTTAGATGCCAAGTTCATCAGAATCAGGTAAGTACATTCAGAGATAGGATTTTTACAGTAAAATGTTCAAACACCAGTTTTTGAGGCATGAGCCTCGAACGCGGTAATGTTATCCAATGGGAGAAACATCCACTGCTTACATATATTTGTGAGCGTTTCTTGAGGGTGCCTTTTGGGACTTAATGTGCTTAGGGGCCAAGGTCCGAGAAACCACCAGCAGTTTGGTTTTACCTGCCCATGTGAGTCCAGGTGTAGTTGTGCTGGTCGAGTTGCTAGCCTCGAGTGCTACCTGTTAAAGTCAACGGCAAAGTACCTGTGGAAGAAAGGCTGTAAGGGGGGACTTGGGGACAAGTCCGGCAGAACCCAAAGGGGGCTCGGCTCTTGAGGGTCTCTGGGGCAAGGGGACACAGTCGGTTTACCTGAACTCAGGCTGTGGAGCTTAGGTGCAGAGGTATTTTGTCCGGCAGGTCGCTTGTGTTGGAGGCTCTCACTCTGCTTGTGTGACCTGGAGAGGGAAAGAAAACAGAACAGCTGGACCACTCTTGGTGTAGGTCTCGTTGATCCTGAAGTTCCTATTCGGTAGGTCGGCTTTGACGTCGGTGGTGTCCAGGCTGGGTACTCAACAAGCCTTGTTTGCGGCAAATGTTCCAATACGCAGGGTATTGGTGCTGTGAGGCTCTTGGAGGGTCTTGCGTCTCGAAACTCACTGGAGAGATGGGGCTGACCTCCTAGAACCAGGATGACCTCTCCCCGGCGAGATGCTCCATCGGCGGACCCGGTGGTCAGCAAAACGGAGTACCAGACAAGTGCGGTCGATGCCTGCAGCTGCAGGGGAGTGCCTGCTCCATCCCAAGGGAGATGCTTCTTGGTTGCTAAAGTGCTGGGCAGTTCTCCAAGACTTCGGGAGCGTGCACAGCTTTTGGACGAGTTGGGTCTTTGCAATTGTCAGGACAGCAGCAGCCAGGCACGGTTTGCGCCAATTTCAGAGCTGGTCCACAGTTCTTGTGATGTTGGCTCTACTTAGTTCTTATTTGGTTCCAAGGTAGACAAATCTGAGTTCATGGTGTCAAGGGGACCCCTAAATACTGAATTTAGGGGCATTTAGGGAAGTGTAGGGTATTAGCCAATGGGCTACTTACTGCTGGGGTGACTACACCCCCTATATGACTACTTCCTGTAGTAGAGAGTGGGTATAATCCTGACCCAGGGTTCCTAGTTTCACCAAATTCAAAATGGTGAAACCCTTTCTTGGCTGTTCACTTCAGGTGGTCCATCTCAGGGGTGTGCCTAGCCTGAAAGCACAAGACGTCCACTGACTATCTAATTTCCCGCCTGCTCTGGTGCCAAATGGGCCCCAGGGTTAGGGGTTGGCGGCTTCTGTTCTCCCCTGGATTAATTTAATTTCCCCTTAATTGGCTAGAGACGTAGTCCTATTCATATCTTTAGGCAGTTGACACCTTCCTCCCTCTTCCCGAGGGTTGGTTTTTGTTAGGGGTTGGCGGCCCCCAGGTCTGGGGCACAGCTTTTATTGCCTATCAAAGGAGGCAGAGGCTTTGAAGTCTCTGGCCTTGACATGCTAATTCACTGGTCATTCTGCTGAAGGAGGTGTGTTCACCTTCTGCCGGAGCAGGCATTGTTTCTGACCTCTGAGAGCGTGGGCTTTCACTTGAGGGTGGTCAGAAACTCATCTGTGGTGGCAGACTGTGTGATACCAGTCAACCAGCACACTAGAGGACTAATAGGTTTTCAGGGGGCACCTCTAAGGTGCACTCTGGGTGCATGTCGTCATAAATCTAGTACTGACATTAGTACAGATTTATTAAGACAAGGTATTTGATACCAAACACCATTAGTTTCAGTGAAGCCATCATGTAGCTGGGTAACTCGTAATAACCAGTGCTTAGTGCATGCTCTTAAGATGGCTGTCTGATCACTTGCAATATCTAGTAATGGTACTAGACATCACAGGGGCCTATCTGCTCATGCAGATGTGCCCTCACATATAATATAATGCACCCTGCCATAGGACTCTAAGGCCTGCTGTAGGGGTGACTTACAAATAATATATGCTGTGTACCTTGGTATGGCACACAGTAAGTGTGCCATGTCGTGTTTTCAGAATGGTTTGCACCATTTCATGCAGCCTGCAATGGCAATGTGCATTCTGTTTGGGTGTAGGTCTCTTAGTGTTGCATTGTACATGCTGCAGCCCTTGGGGACTCTCTTTAGTACCCATGCCCTAGGTATCAGGGGTACCATTTACTTGGGTCTTACATCAGTGTTAAAGTACTTGCCAGTTGGATTACAATTAGACTTTTTTGCTTACCAAATTTTATTGAATGTACAGAGCAGGTATCATTCAGTGTGACACAGTCTTCAATGCACAGGTTTCTCTGCAATACAATATATAAAACAGAATTACAAACAGCAGTCCCATCAGGACGGTAATCGGTGTACAATTAGACATTTACCTTGTTTTAAGGGAAAGAGCACTGCCACAGGGCCTAGTTAGCAGGGACACATTGCTCTTTCAGTCAGAAAGCACCAGTACTAGGGCAAAAAGTGGGGATGACCACGTCAAAAAGGACACTTCCCTACACTTTTCCTGCAACTGCCCATCTGACCAGACCCAATAGGAGCTGACCTAGTCCCCTCTGCTGGCCTCTGTGGGAGTGATTCCTGACCTCCACTTGCTGTTCTCAAGGTCTTGGACCATTGACTGTAGTCAAAGTGCACTGTCTAACAGTCAGTTTCAATGGATCCTTTTCAGAGCTCTACAGAGACCTGTAACTCCTCACTGAAGGCTTCACTGGATCCATATCCGAGCAACGCAAAGCTGCACAGTTTCTGACTGAAAGCCCCCACCTGATCCAGCATGGAGCGACAGAGAACAGCGCATAGCTGTACCACACCGTCCTCGCATCAAAGTCAGGCGGTAAAACTTCCAGTGAGACGAACCTGGTCCTCTATCTGGCTCACGCTCCATCGTGGTCACCTGAACTTGTGACTTTGTTTCGGTCCAGCGTGACCAGATGCCCGCAGTTAGCACCTAGAGCCTTTTGCTGTTATTTGCTAACTAAGACTTTCATAACCCATAACTCTGGTTCTACGAATTGGATTTTTGCCGTTTTGGTGTCATTTTATTTAATAAAATATTCGCTATTCTAAATTTGTTTGGGAGTTTTCTTATGTTGTATTATCACTTTATTTCTTTTTGAGTGCTGCATAAATACTTTACATATTGCCTCTAAGTTTAAAAATTTGAAGAAATTCTTTATTGTATGAAATCAATACAATACAAACAGTGTACTAGTAATAGTACCATAGAGGGGAGTCGGCATATCATACAGCAGTATTTTAACGACTTCAATGTATACAATAAAATACAACAGAAATCATTACCTGTTAACCTTCCAATCCTGTGTGTCAACCCCGCCCAGTATGGCTACCAATGAATCCCAATCCTCGGGATCCTGTGCATGCTCTCTCACCAATCTGTCTATTTCCTTGAAACTATGAAGTGTCCCCTGCCATATGTGCAGATCATTCCCAGCCCGTTCATCCCTTCTACATTGTCGGAGTCGTACCTCTTTGGGTACCGCCTATTCTGTAACATCTTTGATCCATCCCTGTTCCCCTGGGCCTCTGGGGCTCACCCACAAGATGGCCACCCGTTGCTTCAGTAGGAGGATGTCTAATTGTATAAATTTCCATTCCATTTTCTTTCCCTTACTCCTCTTAACACCCCCCAAAATACAAATTACAGGCACAAATTCACTGACACCCCTTCAATGGCCGTAATCTCTGCACCACGGATTCCCAGTAAGCCTGGACCAGTGGCCAGTGCCAAGCCAAGTGAAGGAAGCCAGCAGGGCCACTGACACCGATGGCACCTATCCGTTTTAGCTGGATCAATTTGATGGAGAAACATCGGGCAACATATGTGCGATGTACAAAATTAAAATGAACAAACTTGAACCGTGCATTACACAAGCCGTGTTTTACTAGTGCGCATATTGTGTGTCCCCAAGTGGGGCTCCGAGCGCCTTCTCCCACTCTACTCTGGCCCGAGATGTGGCCATTGGCTGATCCGCAATCATAGGTCTATACATATGTGATACTAAATGCCTATCCCCGCCAAATTCCAATATCGTCCTGAATAGCTGAGCAAAGCGTAACATCTGGGTATGTGGGCCAGATATCTCGCACTATGTCAACCATGCTTGCATACAACAAAAACTGTCTTGGACCCAGACCAAAAGTCTCCTGTGCAGCCGCAAACGTAATGAAAATGTCATTGAGATAGAGGTCGCCCTGAGTCAGACACCCCCCATCTTTCCATGGACTAACATCCACCTCCTCTGAGAGTAAACAAAATGCCGGAAGGTCCCAAAACATAAACTCCCATGGAAATGGGGCCGCTTGATCACCAACTTACCTACCCGCGCCCAGAGAGCTTAACTAGGTAAGGCACCATCTGGCGACCTCTACTCCCTCCATGACGTAAGCATGGTAATCTCTCAACCCTTGAGTCATCTGCAAGCAAGTTTTTCTCCCAGTTGTCCCCCTCAGACAGCCAGTGCGCTGCATGTTGCAGCTAAAAAGGCCAGGTAATACAGTTCAAGATTAGGCAAAGCCAGACCTCCATACTCGAAAAGGAGATGAAGGATCCACTGCGCCACTCTGCTGCGACCTCCTGCCCATATTAGTGTCGTTAAGAGGGAGTGCAATTGCCTAAAGACTGCCCTGGGTAATGTGTCGAGAGCGTGTTGTAGAATATAAAGACAGCGTGGTAGAAGGACAATTTTTGCTACCGCTACACGCCCCATAAGGGACAAGGGGAGCGTAATCCAAAAGCACACTGAAGCTGTCAAGCTCTCTGTGATATGGTTAATGTGTTGGTTTCGCTTCTATCAAGTGTGTGCGACCATTACTCCAAGATATCGAAAGCGATCAGTTTCCCAGCGAGAGTTGGTTATGTCCCAGGATCCTGCTTCGCCAAACGGCCCAAAGGGAAAATCAGGGATTTATTCATATTAATACGAAGGCCAGATATATCCCCAAAAGCTTCAAAGAATTGCGGGAGCAATGGGAGTGACTCTCTGGGGCCCTTCAGATAGAAAAGCGTGTCATCCGCATAAAGCGAAATTAAATGAGTCTTTCCTCGGATACAGACTCCCTACCTTTCCATTTTGCTTCTGATCCTCAAGGCCAGGGGTTCGAGCACCAATGCAAACAACAAGGGTTATAGGAGACACTCCTGTCGCGTGCTGCTGTCAGTTCTCAACTGGGCCGAGCAGAGTTTACCCAATCATACTCTAGCTGTGGATGCCGTGTATAGTAAATTGACCCAGTTTCGAAATTTTGCGCCTTAGCCCAGCGCCTCGAGTATCGCAGAGAGGTATCGCCAGTTCACGGTGTCAAACGTATTGGTGATGTCAATAGATACCAAGGCCAGATCTTCCTGGCTCTGTTCTACTTCGTGCAAAACATGTTAGGCACCTAATATTCATGATAGTTTCCGACTGGGAATGAAACCAGGCAACCTCTGGATTTAGTCGTGTGGCAAGGAATTTACAGAGTATCTTCATGTCGATATTTATCATTGTGTTAGGAGGAGGGATCAGTTGGCTCTGTGCCCAGTTTCAAGATCATAGCAATAGTTCCCGCACACATAGAGATCGGGAGGGTTTTCCCAGCCTGTGCCTCCATATAAGCCTCCAGCAAACAGGGAGTTACCACTGCCGTGTATGCCTGGTAAAATTCAGTTGTGAAGCCATCATTCCCAGGCCTCTTTCTCGTGGGGAGAGAGTTGAGTGCAGCACGAACCTCCTCCATTGTACACTCAGCATCAAGTTCCTGGCATGTCATCTCATCAAGCTGTGGGATTTGTATCCCATTCAAATAATCTGAAAGTCTAGTATAGTCCGGTCTCCTGGGTTAGTGTACACGTGCTCAAGGTTTACCCAGAACACTTCAAGGATGTCACTCTGAGTCCTTGCATCACCATGAAGGGGTCAGCGAGATGAAGCACTGGGTTACGAGGTAGTTCACGTCTAAGAATCCAGGCTAATGATCTACTGATTTATCCCCTTCCCGGTGGAGCAGCTGTCTATATGCTTTCAGAGTGTGACACTAGTCTGTCCCTAGTTTCTGTCAGTTGCTTCGACAGTTCTATTTCATTGTTGCGCCCACTCTTTTCCCTGCTTGTTTGTCTCTGTAATGCAGCCAACTCCTCATCCTTCACGAGGAGCTCAGCTTGTTAAGTGCATCTAACTCCACAAGAGAGTCCTATGCACCTGCCGCTCAACACTGCTTTCAGTGCCTCCCATTCAGTCACTCTACACTGGGTGGTCATCCAGTTTGTTTCAATATAGTCTGTCAGAGATTCGGATATTGCTTCTCTGCCCACTTTGTCCTGGATAATTTCAGAAGAAAATTTCCACAGAAAAGGGAGTGCAGATGGTGCCTCCCCACCGGAAACGACACACCACCGGTGCACAATCTGATAAGTAACGTGTGAGATGCACTACCTGTTGAACTCTAGTAGCCATCTGTTGCGGCACCAGAAAACAATCTAACCTGCTAAAGGTTCCATGTGTAAGAGAATGGCAAGTGTTTTGTCGATGCCGGGGTAAGTATCTCTCCAGGTGTCATTGAACCCCAGTTGGGACATAACTTCGTCCAGTCTAGCTGCCATCCTGGGCTTAGTGATGTGTCGGGGAGTGTGGCGGTCCAAAGCACCACTCATTACACAATTAAAATTGCCGACTCAGAAGGTGTCAATCCCAGCTACGCGTGATATAACATTTGAGAGTGTTGGGTAAAATGTATCATAATCAATGTTCAGGCCATATGTGTTTACAAGCACTATGTCTTGGCCATCTAATGTACGATAGAGCCAAATGCCAAGCTACCTTCACACATAAGGGCCCCCCCGTCCAGAGAGTCACTATTAACATTTGTATGCTCATGTTCTCAAGTCGAGGGGGTAATCAGAGAGCCCGAGTGGAGGCACTCACTGCATTCTATGGAGTCTCTGTGGGCTCTCGTCCCCCTCCACGTGGGTAGGCAGGCGGTAGCAGTTCGACCGCGACTCAAGCTGTCATGCCAGGGGGGTGAAGCTGTAAATGAGGCCCTCCCCAATGCGATCTCTAAATGGAAGGCGCCTCGGAACGCCAGAGGCAAGTCTTCTCTCTCAATGCTGTGACTCTGATTTGGGGAGCCAGTATCCAGGGGCCTCTGGTGGCAATCGCGGGTTGGGGGAGCAGGCCACTCAAAGCACCTTGTCAGGCCTCGCTCACGAGGAGGAGGAGCACCACCGCCCCAGTGTCAACTCCACAAGGGATAGGGCCCCAGCAGAGCAGCCTTTAGTCTTCAGGGCCCCAGGCTTGGAGCAGCAGGTCACAGGAAGGGGCCCCCAGATCCAGCGCCAACTGAGCGCTCGAGCACACAGTCCGGGCACACACCTAGTAAGCCTCCGCTGCGTGGGCCTAGCATTGGTCATCCTCCAAATGACCTCCACCCTCTTCCGGGTCGCAGCGCCGCTCTGGATGGGCCTCACCGTCGCCCCCCAGGGGGAGAGCAGGCGTCTGTGGGGAGATCTCCTTTTAGGTCCGGTGACCACAGGGGAGACATTTATGCCCTTCTCTCCGTCGTGAAGGTGCGAGAGGCATCCCCCACCTCAGCCCTCTTCAGGGCCGTTGGTCCGCTCCGGTTGGTCCTCACTGCCTCCCCTCGGGGGGAGGAGGGGCAGACATCCGTGGGGTACCCCCTTTTAGTTCCGGCAACTGCAGGGGAGACTGGTGTGCCCTGCAGTCCCTCCCCTGCCGACGTCCAGGCCAGAGAGGCAGCCCCTGCCTCGCCCCTCGAGCTCCATCAAGGCGCTCTAGGGCCAGGCAGGGCCGTAGGCGGGGGAGAAAGTCCCAGGTTTACGGCACCTATCTGCGGATTTTAGAACTGGAACTGCTCAAGGTTTGTGCAGGATTAAGGGGAGAAATCCCCCGGCTAGGCAAGAGCTCGGGAGCTCACGTTCTGTCCGCCAGGTCAGCCCACTCCCCCTTTGCGTCTATGTTAAACCTGACTACTTTTGTTCCAAGCTACCAGAGGGGTAAGCACAGGTTTATCTAGTGATTTTTGTAGTTCACCGGGACAAGGATTGTGATTATTCTTTGAAGTGAGTTCTCACCCTGTTCAACAAATAATCCAATTTCTTACACAGGACAGATCAAAGTGTTGCCAATAGGCCTTAAATCTGCTTTCACAGATTTGAAAAGTGCATGACTCCGGTTGTGGCTAATTTACAAAACATGGAAATAAGCATGTATCCTGACCTGAATGATTGGTTACTCATGGCTTCTACCGTCTCACAGTCCAGTGACACAGTCCTGAGGTTTACATTCAACAGGGGAATTTCCCTTCTTTCCACAAGCAAAAACGTAACATTCCTAGGGGCGGGAAGCAAAGATATACCCTTGCACGAATGACGGCAACAAGCTGACACGACTGGCACAGTTAATTCAGACTCACACACAGGTGACAGTGTGCAAATTATTTATGGCTATTTTTTTTTTTAAGTGCCTGTTTCATCCTTTGGGATTCTCTTGACCCTGTAGGACACGGTTAAAGAATACTCAAACGTATAAGCTTTGAGCAAGCTTCCTCAGTAGTCTATGTCAGGAAAAGCTAGGGTCTTACTATTTCTCCAAATTTTAAATGGTCCTGTTTATTCTCAAAGTTTAAGGGAACATTTTTGTTTTCTAACATTTTGAACTTTTTTTTTTTAAATTGTATTTATTGAGCTTTTGTGAATAATAGCAATCATGTAGCATACAATCATTACACACGTATCTATGCAATCTCTAGGAACATGCGCATCTTTTACAGAGTTGTGATGAGGAATACATTGTAGATCATTACTTTGTGGCGTCCATTCTTGGTCCTCAGAGCAGTATCCAGTTATGGCTGAGTCATTAACCCAATCTCATGTAGCCAGATAGCTATCCCGGGCCGCACATTACATTTCATGTCTCCGATCGCCTATTTGCAGCTGTCGTGTCTACTGGATGAGATACGAGGTAGCTTTGCAACGGACCCCATATATCCTTAGGGCGGGAAGTCATGGGGAGCAATTCTGCATAATTGGTCAGTTGTTCATGACAATATATTAAGTCAGTAATCCAATCTTTGAATTTTGGAGCCCTCCCCCGACCCCATCTACATGCCACTCAGCGTTTGGCCATCAATAATGCCAATGCAACATATCTGCGGAATGGCTTGCCTATAAGTTCAGTATAACCCAGCAGCGCTAGTAGCGGGGTCATTACGATGGTCAATGATGTCATCTGCTCCAAAGCCACAAAGATTTGTCGCCAGTATTCATGTACACCTGCGCAGCTCCACGCTAAGTGGAGAAAGTCGGCCCCCTCCACACACCTGTCACACCTATCTGTATCTTGCAGTTTGTATTTGTGCATTTTGACTGGCGTGTAGTATAGGCGGTGCAGGAATTTAAAATGTGTGATCCGCAGCCTGCTATTTGCTGACACCTGTGCCGTCTGCAGGCAGCAATACATCCATTGCTTATCTGATATCTCGCAGCCAAGTTCCGCGTCCCATTGTGTGCGGGCATGGCATCGCTCCATTTCTTGTTGAGTATGTGTTGCATGGTACAGTGCCAAAACATCGTGCGCCGGGCAGGTGGCTTGAAGCAACATATGCAGTGGGGTTAATGTCGGGGGCTCTTGTGGGTATGTAGGGGTATTGTCGCGCACTCCCTGCCTAAGTCTCACATAAGGAAACACGTCTAGTGGCGAGGTCTGTGTGTTATGAAACATTTGTTCTAATTTACGGAATGTCCCGTTATGATACAAGTCCCCCCAGCAAGTAATGCCCGTCTTCGCCATGACCTTCCTAAAAACTGTCTCCTGAAGTATTTGTATGCGGGGGTGATACAGCAGCGGGAGCAATGGTGAGTAAAGCATAGGGGCCTGTAGTTGTTTCATAATTCGTCTCCAGGCAAGTACTGTACATGTGACTGTCATGGTGTCTTTGTCTCGGGGCTGGGGAACGCTACATATCATGCCTGCCAAGAGAATGGGGTCTGCGACCCACTCCTCCACCACGACTTGCGGCATGTATCTGGGTGGGTGGAACCAATAATAGGCATAGTGAGCCTGTGCGCATAAGTAGTATAGTTCAAGGTTCAGGACGTCAAACCCGCCCTGTGAGTAAGGTCTGGTGATCACATCCCATTGTAGGCGCGGCTGATTGCCCCCCCATAATAATCTGATCATTTCAGAGCGTAAGGCAGTGAAGAAATGTCTACCCGGGTAATATGGAATGTTCATGAATAAGTATAGCACCTGTGGGAGGACCACCATCTTGATTAGTGAAGTGCGCCCTGCCATAGATAGTGGCAGAGAGATCCAGCGTGTGACACAGCTAGTGACATAGTCCAGTGTCCTGCCATAATTGAGGTGCATTAACTCCTCCCCGTCTCTGGAGATGCGAATACCCAAGTACTTTACTTCTGTGTTGCACCACTCTAGCGGGTAATCCAAAGGAAACTGTATGACTGCAGAGGTGAGAGGGAATATCTGCGACTTCCCCCAGTTTATGTGAATCCCCGAAAGTCTCCCGAAAATGATGAATTCTCTCAGGAGGGGATTGAGGTTTTGTTCTGGGTCTCTTATATACAGGGTGATGTCATCCGCATAGAGAGAGATGAGCACTTGGGGCATGGGGCACCGTAAGGCTTTATCCTGGTGATGTTGCTGCAGTCTGGCCGCAAGAGGCTCGACTGCAAGAGCGAAAAGCAGGGGGGAAAGCGGGCACCCTTGCCTGGTACCCCTGGTAATTGAGAAGGCTGGAGACAGCTGCCCGTTAATTAAGACCTTCGCAGAGACTGGTATAGCAGACTAATCCAAGATAGGAATCCTGGAGGCATACCCATGCGTTGCAGTACCCCCAGTAAGTAATCCCATTCCACTGAATCAAACGCTTTCGTAGCGTCTAGGAAAACTGCAGCAAGGGCCAAACTGGGGTCCACGTTCTGTAGTATGGAAAACAAAGTGCGCAAGTTGTGTGAGGTTGCTCGGCCTGGAATAAACCCAGCCTGGTCTGGGAGGACTAGCTTCTCCATCAATATATTTAACCTATTGGCCAATACCTTAGCCAGTATTTTGGCGTCATTATTGATCAGAGATAGAGGCCTGTATGAATCACAGTGATCCGCAGGCTTCCCTGGTTTCAATAAGGAGGTAATGAGCGCCTCTCTCATCGAGGGTGGGAGGATTCCGTTCGCTTGAGCTTCTTCGTATACAGCCTTCAGGATGGGGGCTAATTGATCAATATATGCTTTATAAAAATCTATAGGGAGCCCATCTAGCCCTGGGGCCTTACCAGATTTCATCTGCATGATAGCCTCTCGTATTTCGTCCAGCTCAAAGGGAGCGACTAAGAATTCCCTCTGCGAGGTTCCCAGCCACCCCAATGCTGCCTCATCCAGATAAGAGGCCAGATCAAGAGTGCCTCGCCTACTAGTGGAGTATAGTCTGGAGTAGTGTGTGGTAAACGCGGCAAGTATGTCAGCAGTATCTCTGCATTGCGCGCCATCATGGCCTGTGAGTTCTAACACATATCTAGAGAAGCGGGGTTTGCGTATTGCTTCAGCTAGGGCTCTGCCTGGACGGTCCCCTTCCCCACATCTGCAAGCCACCCAATGTTTATTTCTAAATCGGGTCTCCCGATCAGCCGTCTCTATATATTCAGAGAGTTTCTCCCTGAAGTCCCGTTGCGCCGTACCATCTGTACCTCCCGATATTGAAGTCTCTAGCGTTTTGAGTTCGCCTTCCAGTTTCTTTAATGTGTTCTGGATGTCGCGCAATACTCCTGAACTCTTAGAAATGCAAAAACCTCGGATTGTGACCTTGAAGGCCTCCCAAACCGTCTCTATACTGTCAACTGATTCTAGGTTTCTCTGAAAAAAGTCTGTGATTTCTTGCCCTAATTCACTGCGAAATGCTGTGTCCAGTAGGGTGAGAGGTGAAAGTCTCCAGCTTCTACGGGAAAGGTCGCACCCAGTGGGTTTAGTGACAGTCGGACAGGAGAGTGATCCGAGTATGTTCTTGCCAAATGTGTAACTGCTGTTATCAAGGGGCCCAGCCCGCGAGATATCAGGCAGTAAATCTAGCCCAAGATGCATGGAGGGTTGTGTAGTATGTACCTTCAGTTTTATATGGGTGGACATGCCGCCATGCGTCCAATAGTCCATTGTCAGCTACCATATCTCGTAGCAGCTTATGTGATCTAGTGTAATGATGTGGCGCCGGGTTGGACCTGTCTCTCTCTGGATTAAGGGTAGTATTAAAATCACCCCCCCATATGAGATGAGTGGAGCTTACGTCAAGTATCTTCCCCCAAAGTGTGGCGAAGAAATCAGGGTCATCAACATTGGGCCCATAGCAGCAGACTATTGTGACGGAACCTGCGCCTAGCCTGCCCCAGACCATGCAGTAGTGCCCTTGCTGATCTTGCGCCATGCCTGCAGGGGTAAAGGGAGTGCCTTTTTTTTATAAGTATGGCTGTACCTCCGGAATATGAGGAGTATGAGGAGAATATCCTGTGATCTGCCCATTTACAAGCGAATGTAGGAACCTGGTGGGGGTTAAGGTGTGTCTCTTGGAGCAGTGCAACTCGAATGTGATGTCGATCCAGGTATGCTAACACCTGTCTGCGTTTTCGCGGATCACCAAGTCCTCTAACATTCCACGTCAAGAAGTACAAGTTCTTATTGGTTGTTAAGTTGGCCATATGAAGGGTTGTATGTGACAATAAAAAACGGTGTGTGATCTACAACTACAAGTATGATGCGTTGCATACCATAGAAATGTTGGATGCACCTTATGCATTGTTGCGTCATGTCCCATAAACAAACCCCATCCCACCCCCACCCACTGTAGCATCCCAATCATGCCAGAATAAACAATCCCGCCCCCACCCACATATCCCAAATGAACAGGAACATCTTGCATTTTTATCTGCAGTAAGGGGGATCGCCCGTGGGGGAGGTGGGTGGGGACTCCTAGGCTCATGCACGGTAACACCCTCCCCTCCGAGTTGCTAGGTATCGGAGAAACAAACTCAGCGGGGACAGGGGTGCCCGGTGCTAAATGTCATACATTCCAGGGAGGGCACTTATCTGATCCTGATGTTTCAGCCGCCGTACTCCGTTTGGACTGCGTTTCAGTGTTTCATTGTCCCAGCGGCAGGCAAGGAGTACATTCCGCGGCCGCAGGAGGAAAAGAAGGTGGGTTGTCGCGCCATCCCCAACAGGTGATCAACAGGAGGTGTGAGGTCATGCTATTCTCTGGCAGGGGATGACGATCCTGATGACCCCTCACATGTAGCGTGGGAGCTATTTGGCCGCTTGATGCGCTTCAAGAAGTCATCTACTTGTTGCGGGTTAGTAAAAAAGTATTGCTTGCCTTGATGGGTCACTCGTAGCCGTGCCGGATACATGAGCGCATAATCGATTTGTGCCTGGCGAAGTTTGTGCTTGACGGGAGTGAATTTCCGCCTTTCTTCCTGGACAGTAGCTGTGAAGTCGGGGTAGAGGGTGAATGCATTTCCTTCAAACGTGAGGTGTCTCTTTTCACGTGCTGTTTTTAGCGCCACGTCTCGGTCGCGGTAGTTGAGCAACCTTGCAATGATGGGACGTGGTGTGCTTCCTGGCGGCGGCCTAGGACCCAGAGAGCGGTGCGCCCTTTCTACTATGAATTGTGAGGACAGAGCGTCGGCGCCAATTGTTTCCCGAAGCAGCCTCTCTATGAACTCATGCATCCGGCCGGTGTTGGTGCTTTCCGGGATGCCAATAACTCGGATATTGTTGCGTCTACTGCGCGCTTCAAGATCTTCATTTTTGGCAGCAATAACGCGAAGTAGTTTGTCCATCTGTGCCATTTACTTTTGCATTGTTGATGCGTTGTCCTCTGTATCTGAGATGCGGCGTTCGACTTCTTTTATGCGTTCGTCATGGTTGTCCAGCTTATGGACTATAGCGTCCATACCAGTGTTCATTACATCCATTTTGCCTTCTATAGAGGTGAGGCTTTGTCGCATTGCAAGGAGGAGTTCTTTCATGTCTGCGTCTTGTTGTTGCGCTGTCTCCTGTGTTTGCTCCTCAGAGGTGCGATCACGATCCTCCTGTTGCGCTTGGGTGGCTTTTTTGGCTTCAAAGGTCAATCTGGACTGTTTCGCATCTGCCTTACCCATCTTGGGGAGTCTAGCTGATGCCGTTAGCAGGTGTTTTGAAGTCGGCAGCGTGTAAGTTCCAGGCATTTTATCGCCAGGATGAGGATTGCCAACTTGAGTTCTTCGGAGGACCCCTAGAGATGGTACCTTAGTTATTACCAGAATTGTCTCTTTATCCCCAGCCGCAGGGCGTCCGAACGTAGGAGGGGTTGAGGATAAAGGGTCAGTCACGGTTGCTTTACTCCAGCGCAAGGCGCAGAGCCCCACGCGCAGCCTGTCTTGTGTGGAGCCCGGGCAAGTCTATGTCCGTTGCTCATGCCAAAATTCAGCCTGGTGGTTACATGTAATCCGGGGTGGGGGGGGGGGGCGGCTTCAATGTTGAATTTCTTTACTGCTGCACTCTCCGATGCCAAGGAAGGTGTGTGTTGGCTCTTCTGATGGTGTCCTTTAGGCCGCCCAGTAGCACGTCATATAGGCAGCAGAAGGGTCGAAAAGGCCGCTTTCCTGTATATCGGTCTTGGGTGGCCCCCCGCAGTCGTACTGTCCGTTCCTGCAGCTAACAGGCAGTGGGTGTATTGAGGTGCCTCAAGCCCATGCAGGTCGTCGCTCTAATGCTGAGCAGCGTGTGGGAGCGCGCACTCCTCGTGAGGCCCACAATATGGCTGCCACTAACGAGCTATTGCACGCTGTGGTATCTCGATGTTCAATCAATGTCAATGGGGGCCAGCCACATTCCTCCTTAGGACTTGAGGGAGCGAAGGATGCGGTGCATACATTTCATCCAGGAAATTTCATATTCAGCGCGCCTCGCGGGTGTAGCGGGGTCCGCGCTGGTGTGCCCCTGTAGGCGGCAACGTTCCCGGGGATCTCGCGGCCTTCCCCGGCCGCAGGGCTGGGAGCGCCACGGGTGATGCAAAAAAAAAGCCCTCTCGGGCCCACAATCACCAGTTTTCAGGTCCGCGGGGGCAGCGAGTGCCTGCGGATGTCTGCCTCGTGCGCATTCACCGCCGCCGCTCCACAGCACCGCAGATCTCGGCCTCGACAGGCGCACGGCCCAGTCTCCTCGTGGGCACCTCAGTGTCTGCGTAGGGCGCTCCCCCAGCTGCGCCGGGAACCAGGCGCGCCAGGCCGCTCCACCGGTAGGGCTTCGGGGGAATCGTTGTAGCAGTCAGAGGCGGCCGGGAGCCTCCATTTTCATGCCGCAGGGTCACCGGGTTCCAAACCGCATTCCGGCCCGGTGTTTCCTGTCTTTAGCCCTCCTGGGTAGGTTAAATGTTCGGATTCTTTGCCCGAGCTGCGAGAGCCTCACGTTAGTGCGGCCATTACGCTCGTGTGCCACCTAGCGCCCCCTAACATTTTGAACTTTAAACGCTGCTCCATCTCCAGCTTTCAGTATAACTTTTGAGAGTTATACTGGACAGGGGACCTATCTGAATTTTTTTCTGAGGAGTATATTTCTAAAATGTGTTTCTAAGAAAATCTGGACTTGCACCACATCACACTTTAAAATTAGTTGTTCAGGATAGTCAAATACACACACTTAGACCTCGCTCAGAGATTGTTCAGGATAGTCAAATACACACCTAGACCTCGCTCAGAAAGGCAAAGCAAATCTTGGGCCTTCCCATGGAACCCATGGAAGATGAGCCTGCGGAGATGCCCGGGGCACCCTTAGTCCAGAAGTCCAAGTGGAAATCAGTGCTCAAATGCTGTGGACAACATCAACTGAGCTCCACAGAAATTAAAACCAACAGAGCCCAGCTCCTGGAACACATACAGCGTACCACTGAAGACAGCAAAGAGGATATGACTAGATTAACAACGCGCTCAACGCTGCTCTTTACCACAGCCTCAGAAGCCCGACCCACTGCAGAGTTGTACACAGCTTGGCTCGTTATCTTTTGTCTGCACTGCTGATAACCCCCTTTCAGATGTCCTCAATGTGGAGGACGGTGATTGACCACCCTAGAGGCACGACTAACTGAAATTTTGTTTCAACATTATTGCACATTACAGCCCATCACCGCTTTTGTTCAAGGCCCCCTGATAATCGGGAGGGGGGCGGATTTTAACCTGGTACTTAGTGCATCACAGGGCAGATAACAGCAGCAATATAGGGGGACCCCTGAATTCTCCCTTGAGGGACGAACCTGGTTGGCAGACTTAAACTTATGTCCAGCGCACGTGACACCCACTTACCATTGTCTACTTCCATTACTCTCCAGCACATCGAACATATGCCTGGCTCAACCTCCTTTTACAGAACAAAAGACTCTACACTCTGTCAGAGGCTGACCGGTTCCCCAGACTCTCTCAGACCATGGTCTTATGGCTATCACCCCTGGGATCGACTTACACCCAAGCGATCAGGGAGGTTTTGTCGTTTGAATGACTTACTCCTCTGAAACCCACTGGTTTTGGCTGAGGTTCTGGAGAAGCTCACAGAATTCATTACCTTAAACAATACGGGAAACATGAGTAAGTGGCTGGTCTGAGACACACTCAAGGTGATCACTTGAAGAACATTTATCCAGGAGATTGCACGTCTCAAGCGTATGCAAGAACTTACCAGGACTTGTTCAGCTGCAAACCTGATGGAACTTGAACAGCAACACCAGCGCACTCCCTCTAACAAGATTTGGGTTGACAGTACCAGTGTGCTAGGCCTGCTCCACATGTTAGAATTGGATAGAGCTAAATATAGCCTTACTAGGAAGGTGGCCTGCTTCCATGAGGGGAGTAAGAAACCAGCCACCATGCTAGTGTACGAACTGAGTGTATCAGACCCAATACTCATTGGCGAAATCAGAGATACTAATAGCATTGCACATAATGCCATCAAAGTTAAACTTCAGAGGGGGGCGTGGCTTGCCGCCGACTAAGATGGTCACGCACTGAGCGAGCTCCGCTAGCCGACAGTGCATAGCCCCCGGGAAACATCCGTAATCATCCATGGGTCATCGTGCTTCCTACCTGGTTAACTGGGAATAGGCTTCAGAGCACAGGGAGGGTCACCGCTGATGCTTAGGAGTGGCTGAAGGAGGCGCCCAGAACCAGAGACAAGCAACGAATGCAGCCCAAGATGGCATAGACCGGAATAAGACCTTCCAAAGAGGCAGAGTGGCGGGAAGTAGAGACGGTCCGGACCCAAGTATCCTACCTGGGACCCGACCGGACACCGTCAGGGAGAATTAACGATCCCTGCATCTCCATACAAGGGCCGACTGAGCGGGGAGGCCCGGAACTGCAGAGCGGCTGGCAGGCCTGAGAGGAGGAGTCCCACTGGAAGCAGACGCGCAGCGGGTACAATCCAGAGGCCAAGAAGGGAGCTGGGGACACCAGTTAATCCAGAGGCTCCCCGGTGTATGCAGAGGCGACTCCCGAGGACCGCCCGCAGACTGGGAATGGCCGCCGAAGGGGAATGGTGGTGCACATAGGCGCAAAGAGCAGACAGGGCCTCTCCGATTCAGAGCTTCAAGAAACCAGTACACGGTGAGTGGGGCAGCTGGGGATCACGGGGGGGGCGCTGAAAGTGATTGCGGCCCAGCAGACCGACTAGTGAGTGGGGTGGGGAGTGGTGGCCTTCAGAGCAACACCGCCAGGAAAAATTAAAATCGGTGGCCGCGACGGGAGTCCTCCCCCAACTCAGGCAATTATCCCGGAGGTTTCCCCACCTCCCAGGCCCGACAGGTCTGTTGCAAGAGGACCATGGGCTGCTGGGGGCCTCTATACTGAGTATTGTTGTAGCCCTGTGGGCCCCGTCAGGCGCAAGACATACCAGGCCACCAAGAGGAAAGGCGGGCTAGCGGACGGGCGACGCCAGGAGGCGGCCCAGATCCGGCTGAGCCTCTGAGGCGGAGCACAGTGCGGAAAGGGGGTGAACCTTGCCAACACATCAGTACCACAGAGCGGGCTACACTTAAGAAAGGCCCCCACACCTGGTCGACTTACCGGGGATAAGAACTGGTTTGAAGCAAGCGGTAAACATGGTCCGCACTAAAGGCACCCACTTGGGCCAACCAAACCAAATTGACAAATATACAGTCGCGATGGGACAGCCGGGAGTGGTTGGGGCAGCCTGAGGACTCCTCTGCCATGGGAGGGAGAGACTCCACACCAGAGCCCTCACTGAAAGACATCATGAAAGCTATAAGAGACCTGTGGGGCACCCTTGAACCAAAACTAGACACACTCGCTGAGGAGGTGAACTTGCTGAGCGCTGATCTTCGCAAAATGGCAGATAAAGTCTCCGTGGCCGAAATGAACATAGGGGGCATATAAAGCAAGACAAAAAGACTGGAGGAACAGGTGGCGTGCCTCCAAAGCAACAAAAGGACATGATGGCCCGCATTGAGAATCAGGAGGGAAGGGCCAGACGCAACGGTCCTGGAGGGGGTGGAGGGTCAGTAGGTTGACCTTTTTCTTGGAGATCTGATCCTCCGCACCCTCCAACCCAAGCGCCAGTCAAACTACTTCAGTTGAGCGAGCACACAGAGCTCTGGGGCCGCCGCTGCGCCCTGGGGCCCCCCACGCACAATCATTGCCCGAATACTGAACTTCAGGGATCGCGATGCAATTTTGTAAGTGGCACGCTCACATGGAGACCTACAGTACGAGAAGTCAACAATCCGATTCTTTCCGGACTTCACCCTCCAGGTGCAACGCAAAATAATGCTTTTCCCTGCCAAACTCAAGGTCCTGACGGAGGGTAAGCAGTTCTTCACATTGCTGGAGGAGGCCTGGGACTGGCTGGAGGGCTAGAGGGTTGCCGGCCCGGGGAAATACCATAGGAAACCCAATGTCCTGAAGGACCGACCTCCGAAGTGAGTGACCCAGCGCCTCTGGCCCGCCAGTCAGAACAAGAAATAGAAAGGGACGAAAGCTGACAAATGGCATATAGAACCCCCCCATTTTATTGAGCCTCCGACACACCAGATGGGGCCCAGCTGTGGGAAAACAGATTGATGTCTCCTATGAGTGGTTGGACTGGGAAACCTATGCCATATAACAAGGTAGCAGTTGGTCCATTTAATTGAAGGCTGGGGGCCACATGATTAGTATGGATTACCCATGATTCGATAATCTTTGAGTCTGCAGCAAACCACCTCCGAATTCTTTAATGGACAGTTTTGGACGACAGGCACTCTGCAGGTTGGGGTTGTGGTGGGGTTCTCTCTCACTAAGCAGGGATGCAGGGAGGGGGTACTTGGGGCTTTAATTGATTACTTTGTTTGGTTGTATAGTTATGCTCATCAATCTACCAGTCAATGCATAGTATGAACACTCAGAACCTCAATCCCGGAGGGGTGGGAAGATGGGAAGGTATTGACAACCACAAATGGGGACTTCTAAACAAGCGACCCTACGAATATGGTAATGGAACGTAAACGGATTGGGGAATAAAATTAAATGTACCCTGGTCCTGCAACACATTAAACGCCATCTCCCTGACCTTGTACTGCTGCAGGAGACACACCTAAAGGGGAATCATTACAAGGCCCTGTACCGATTCGGATACAAACTAGTAGCCCACTCTGGTTACACATCCAGCTACCGCGGGGTGGGCATCCTGGTTAAGAAACTAGTGCCACTCACGGTAAAGAAAATATGGTGGTACACCCTGGGGTGTCCCGTGGCCCTTTCAGGCAGCTGGGAGGGCCGATCTTTAAACCTCTGTTCCCTGTACATTCCACCCAAATTACATGCGGTTATCCTGCCACAGTTCAGTGCTCTACTCCTGAAACTGAACCCTGGGATCCTCCTTGTAGGGGGGGACATGAAGTGAAGTGACTTTGCCTTAGCGTTGGGCCTGACAGACCTGTGGAGAACCCAGAGCCCCTCTTAAAGTAATATACCTATTACTCGGCACCCCATGGGTCCTTTTCGCGCATTGACTACTTCCTTACGCAACACGACCAAGTGGGGAGCTTCCAAGGCTCTGAGCACTTGCGCTCGGCATATCAGACCACTCGCCAGTGTGAGTGTCCCTCAGGGGACCTACAGTTCACACTAATAGCTACCCTAGTCTAGAAACCTGGTATTTGAGAGATAGAGACATCAAAGACAAACTGAACTCGGGGGCAGAGTTATACTTTAAGGCAGTGATACGAGGCCCAGGCCCTGATAGGGGGGAAGAAAAAGGAGACACAAATGGCATGCAACATGATAGAACAGAACACCCTGAGACTTAAGAGCGAGGCGACTGGGGAGTGCAGTGCCGACCTCCGCCACAGATTAGCACTGAGGAAACACCACTTGAGGAACCTGGCTGACGAAACGGCCCGATTATACAGTCTGGCCACACAGCGCCAACTCTGCGAAGTCGGTGACAAGGCCTCCAAACTACTGGCTTGGCTGGAAAAGAGGGCTAGGGACAGATCTTGGGTGGCGGGAGTTAGAGGTCGGGAGGGCGCCCTACAGACGACTAGCACCGAGATCGCAGACACCTAAGCCTCATACTATGAGAGCCTCTACAAGCCCATTAGCAAGAGGTCATATACCAACAGCGAGGAGCTCCTGAGTGAGTTTACTATCCCGACGCTCTCGGGTGAGGCCAGGGACAATTTGGAAGCCGACCTGACAGAGGAGGAGATAGCAGCGGCCTTTGGCTCCCTGCAGTCTGGGAAGGCGGCGGGGCCTAACGGTCTACTGGTCGAGTTGTACAAGGGGCTTTCTAGCACAATCTCAAGGCCAATGTTGGAAATGTTCCGAGCGGCAGTGGAGGCGGGATCCCTCCCTGAAGACCAACAAACGGCCACGATAGTCATTCACAAAACTGGCAAGCCTCCCGAGGACTGTGGCTCCTACAAACCGATCTCCCTCCTAAACGTGGAGGCGAAGGTCCTCGCGAAGGCCCTGCGACGAGACTCAAAGCGGTCCTCCCAGACATTATTCACGTAAATCAGTTGGGCTTCATGCCACGAAGGAGCACCAGACTCAACTCAACAGGGGAGAGATGTAGTCTTACGGCTAGAGCGCTCGACCTCGAAGCTGGGGAACCAGGTTCGAGTCTCGGTAACGTCGCTCAACATCCTGCGATTCTGGGCAAATCACTTAATCTCCCCGTGCCTAATGAATGTGTCCTCTTGTAATGCAACTGTGCTCATGTAAAGCGCTCTGATACCCGATTTCTCGGGTCTAGTTCGCGCTATATAAAACTCTGGAAGGAAGAAAAAAAAAAAAAACTTGCGCAGAATGTATGGAGTTCTTCACATGACCAGCGAGCCCTCAACTCAGCAACCCTCACTGATGGTACTGGACTCTTCCATGGCATTCGTTAGTATAGAATGGCCTTATCTATTCGGCGTTTTAGCAAGATGGGGTTTTGGCCTTAAATTCTGTGCCTGGGTCATATTGCTTTACCAGGCCCCTCTGGCCAGGGTGCGGGTTAACAGTGCGCTTTCTTGGGTCATAACGTTGGGCAGGGGCACCAGACAGGGATGCCCATTGTCTCCCCTACTCTTTGCCTTGGCCCTGGAGCCACTGGCAATAGGGATACGTGGAGACCCGCTGATATTGGGCATTCCCTCGTCTGCCGGATGGGAGAAACGTGTCTCCATAATCGCAGGCGACATAGTCATCTATTTCTCCAGACCATATGCCTCATCCTACATATTTTTGAACTATTCGGGAGCTATGCGGGATACAAAATAAACTGGGATAAATCATTAATAATTCCCCTGTTGGGACCCCGCCGAGACTCATATCAATCTGTGTGGCACCGATAGCATCCGATGGCTTTAAATACCTAGGGATATTTGTAACCAGTGACCAGCACTTATTCAAGAACTCCGATCACTGCTGTGGCAGGGGGGAGCGTCATGTATAGCCCTGCTCAAGTTACAAAAAGGCATTTACGATGGTGGTCTGGCAATACCAGACATTAAAAACTATTACTTGGCCTCACAACTAATCCATGACTGGGTAAACGCAGACTGGAATGAGCCGGAATGGGTCGACCGAGCAGCTATGCCAGCCGGTAATCACAAAATCATCCTATACGCCCACAAAAAGAAAATAGTGCTACCAATACACACTGAGACAGTGGTGAGGAGCTGGACTGAAGCCAATTGATATCTGGGATGGCAATCTAAATTGACACTGAAGTCACAAAAAGTACTCCCCTAATGCCACATGCATATAGATTCAGTAGATGGAACAAACCTCAAAACCTATAAAACCCAAATCAAGACGATAAAGTACACCACCTGATGGTGGGCAAGGAAGCAAATCCTTCTTGTTTTATATACCCTCACACACCCTAGTGGTGTCATGCTTCATCATCGGGTCACCCTGACGCCTAGAAGTCAGGGTGGGCTCGACCAATCTTTCAGGAGCTCTTAAAAATATGTTTTTGGCCAGGGGAATAAAGATTAAAAATCTCAGAGAGACCCGGTGTCCCTTTATTTTGGATCTCACTGAAATAAAACTAGGTCTTTGGACCATAATATCCCAAAGACCCTAGTTTTACTTTCTTTTAATATTTCAGTGAGATCCAAAATAAAGGGACACCGGGTCTCTCTGAGATTTTTAATCTTTATTCCCCCTGGCCAAAAACATATTTTTAAGAGCTCCCTGAAAGATTGAGTCGAGCCCACCCTGACTTCTAGGCGTCAGGGTGACCCGATGATGAAGCATGACACCACTAGGGTGTGTGAGGGTATATAAAACAAGAAGGATTTGCTTCCTTGCCCACCATCAGGTGGTGTACTTTATCGTCTTGATTTGGGTTTTATAGGTTTTTGAGGTTTGTTCCATCTACGAATCTATATGCATGTGGCATTAGGGGAGTACTTTTTGTGACTTCAGTGTTCTAACACGGGAGATGTACTCTCCCTGAAATATTTCCTCTTAACCCTTTTTGATAACATGTGTTATCTCGGTGTGTAAAAAATCTAAATTGACAGCCATGACCCCATTATGGCATAGTGACCAGATGGGGGAGGAATCTGGACTGCAGGGGTTTTCACAGTGGGCAAAGATAGGAATTGAGCACCTGGGAGACGTATGGAGAAATAGCTCGCTGCTCCTCTTCGAGACCCTTAGCCAGGAGTTTGACCTCTCCCCCACACAGAGACTTTGCTATCTCCAGCTCGGACACGCTCTCACAAAGCATATCTGAGAAGGCACTCATCTCCCTGACTTTTCCCCCTTAGAAGACAGATTGCTGACTGACCCCATCCCAGAAAAAGGAATATCGGTGATATATTGAAAATCAATGAACAACTCCCCCGACCCGATGGATCAGCTTCAGCGTACTTGGGCGGAGGACGTTGGTGACATTGGTGACATCGATGATGAGGAATGGGTGGAGGCCCTGCAAGGCCCCCGAGACATAGCGATCCGAGCCAGATTCAGGCTAATACAACTAAAGGTCCTACATCGCTCGTATTACTCACGAATCCTGCTGCATAGATTAGGAAAGGCGGAGATACCCCAATGTGTAAGAGGATGTATACGAGAGGGATCCTTCTATCATATCCTCTGGGACTGCCCGGTGATACAAAGGTATTGGAGAGGGGTGACGGACCGAAGTGGTTAATCTTGTTGATTCAGGGCGAGGAAGAGTGGCCACAACATACTAAGATATGGCTGGCACTGGCAACAGGGGTGGCCCAAAAAAATATAGCACGGAAATGGGGTCCCCACATCCCCGACTGTAGCGGAGTGGTAAGCAGATCTGCACTGGTGCCAGAGGGCAGAGGAAGTGATCTATAAGGCTAGAGGATGCCCCCAAAAATGGGAGAAAATATGGTTCCAATGCAGGAGTTACAGAGGAACAACAATAGGGTTATGTAGTACCCGGGGGAATCATACTAGACACTATACTAAAACAGAAGCACAAGGCTACTCCCGGGCATGCACAAGCTGGGGGGCTACGACGGAAGACTAAGACTCCCTTACTCACAATGTAAGACCACTCCCAGGGGGAAAACAATGCATTGTAATGTGTGACGATGTTTGTATTAAACGTTCAGTATGTATATTGTATGATGAGCATGGTTAATAAAAAGATGTATAAAAAAAAACCTAAGTTAAACATCAGGCCTTTCAGTCTTTCTACTTATCACTATGCACAGCACACCATACTTCCCAGGAACCGTGGCATGCATACTTGAACTCCATAACTCTCCTTCTACTCTCCCCTACATCCATTGTAGAATTAGATAAACCCTTTACCTCTACGGAGGTGTTGGGGGCTATCAGCCAACTCAAGCCTTCCAGGACCCCGGGCCCTGATGGGTTTACCGCATTATTCTGTTAGAAATTTGACCCCAGCTTCTCCCTTTCTAACCACCCTATTTAGCGAACTAACTACAAACAAAGGGGCTATCCAGAATGTGACTGAATACACCATTGCACTGATCCTCAAACCCGGTAAGGGCTCGACTCTTTGCTCTTCCTATAGGCAAACCTCCCTGCTTAGCTTAGACTTTAAGCTTATACCAAAGTACTAGCTAATTGGCTGGATAAACTGCTTCCTGACCTAATCCACTCTGACCTGTTGCTTGAATGACTTACCCCTCCAAGACCCAGTGGTTCTTGCTGAGGTTCTGGAGAAGCTCACGGAATACATAATACTAAACAATACAGAAGACACATGAATAAGCGGCTGGTCTGGGACACCCTCAAGGTGATCACCTGGAGAACATTTATCCAGGAGATCGCACGTCTGAAGCGCATGCGAGAACTTGCCAGGACACGTTCAGCTGTGGACCTGACGGAACTTGTACAGCAACACCAGTGCATTCCCCCTAACAAGATTTGGCGGATGGTATCAGTGTGCTGGGCCCACTCCGCATGTTAGAATTTGATAGAGCTAACAATAGCCTTACTAGTTGGGTGGCTCACTTCCATGAGGGGGGCAACACACCAGCCAGCATGTTGGTGCACAAACTACAAGTGTATCAGGCCCAATACTTACTGGCAAAATTAGAGATACTACTGGCTTTGCACATATTGCCATCAAAGGTAAATGTCAGGCCTTTCACTCTTTCTACCTATCACTATGCACAGCACACCATACTTCCCAGGAACCATGGCATGCATACCTGAACTCCATAACTCTCCCTCTACTCTCTACTACATCCACTGTGGAGTTAGATGAACCCATTACCTCTGCAGAGATATTGGGGAGCTAACAGTCAACTCAAGCCTTCCAAGACCCCGGGTCGTGATGGGTTTACTGCACTATTCTATAAGAGATTCGCTCTCAGCTTCTCCATATCTAACAGCTCTGTTTAGCGAACTAACTACAAACAAAGTGGCTACCCAGAATATGACTGAAGACTCCATTGCACTAATCCTCAAACCGGGTAAGGGCTCGACCCTTTGCTCTTCCTATAGGCAAACCTCCCTGCTTAACTTAGACCTCAAGCTTATGCCAAAGTACTAACTAATTGGCTGGATAAACTGCTTCCGGACCTAATCCACTCTGACCTTTTGCTTGAATTACTCCTCCGAGACCCAGTGGTTCTGGCTGAGGTTCTGGAGAAGCTTATGGAATGCATAACACTAAACAATACGGAAGACACGAGTAAGCGGCTGGTCTGGGACACCCTCAAGGTGATCACCTGGAGAACATTTATCCAGGAGATCGTACTTGCCAGGACTTGTTCAGCTGTGGATCTAACGGAACTTGTACAGCAACACCAGTGCACTCCCCCTAATAAGATTTGACAGATGGTATCAGTGTGCTGGGCCCGCTCTGCATTTCAGAATTGGATAGAGCTAACTATAGCCTTACTAGGTGGGTGGCTCATTCCATGAGGGTGGGGGAGGGGGGTAAGAAACCAGCCACCATGCTAGTGCACAAACTACAAGTGTATCAGGCCCAGTACTGATTGGCAAAATCAGAGATACTACTGGCTTTGCACATAATGGCATCAAAGGTAAGCATCAGGCCTTTCAATTGTTCTACCTATCACTATGCACAGCACACCATGCTTCCCAGGAACCATGGTATGCATACTTGGACTCCATAACTCTCCCTCTACTCTCCACTACATCCGCTGTGGAGTTAGATGAACCCATTACCTCTGCGCAGGTATTGAGGGCTATCAGTCAACTCAAGCCTTCCAAGACCCCGGGCCCTGATGGGTTTACTGCACTATTCTATTAGAGATTTGCCCTCAGCTTCTCTCTATCTAACCACCGTAATTAACAAACTAACTACAAACAAAGGGGCTACCCAGAATATGACTGAAGACTCCATTGCAGTAATCCTCAAAACGGTTGGCTGGTCTGGGACACCCTCAAGGTGATCACCTGGAGAACATTTATCCTGGAGCTAGCACATCTCAAGCGCATGCAAGATCTTGCCAGGACTCGTTCAGCTGAGGACCTGACGGAACTTGTACAGCAACACTATCATTTTTCCTCTAACAAGATTTGGCTGAAGGTACCAGTGTGCTGGGCACGCTACGTGTGTTAGAAGTGGATAGAGCCAACTATAGCCTTACTAGGTGGGTGGTCTGCTTCCCTGAAGGGGGCAACAAACCAGCTACAAGTGTATCAGGCCCAATACTCATTGGCGAAAATAGAGATACTACTGCCTTTGCACATAATGCCATCAAAGGTAAAACATCAGGACTTTCAGTCTTTCCTGCTATCACTATGCACAGCAAACCACACTTCCCAGGAACCATGGCAAGCATACTTGAACTCCATAACTCTCCCTCTGCTCTCCACTACATCCGCTGTGGAGTTATATGAACCCATTACTTCTGCTGAGGTATTGAGGGCTATCAGTCAACTACATCCGCTGTGGAGTTATATGAACCCATTACTTCTGCGGAGGTATTGAGGGCTATCAGTCAACTCAACCCTTCCAGGACCCAGGGCCCTGATGGGTTTCCTGCACTGTTCTATTACAGATTCACCCCCAGCTTTTCCCTATCTAACCCCCCTGTTTGGCGAACTAACTACAAACAAAAGGGGTACCCAGAATATGACTGAAGACTTCATTGCACTAATCTTCAACCCGGGTAAGGACTCAACCCTTTCTCTTCCTATAGGCAAATCTTCCTGCTTAACTTAGACCTCAAGCCTATGCCAAAGCACTGGCTAATCGGCTGGATAAACTGCTGAATAAACTGCTTCCTGACCTAACCCACTCTAACCAGTACGGCATATCCTCAGTTGATCCACTAGCAATAAGACTAAGAACATTCTATATCTTATTGACATCGCCAGGAAAAAAGGTAGAGTGGCGGTTCTCCTGTCACTTGATGCTGGAAAAGTGTTTAACAGGTGAACTGAGGTATGCTTGTCAATGTTCTGAGGAAGTTTTGTCTGCGTTCTTGGTTCCTCTGTTGGGTCTCTGCCCTTTAATGCATTCTCAATGCTAGGGTCAGGGTCAGTGGCCAGGCCTCGGCTCTCACGTTTATCCACAGAGGTACTCACCAAGGATACCACCTGCCCCACTTCTTTTTGACCTCTTCTTGGAACCCCTCCTACAGAAAATTAAGGATCACCTGCAGATACATGTCATTTCATTTTGCTGTGACACCTTTAAAGTGTTTGCTTTTGCGGACGACCTTGTCCTTACTCTCACAGAGCCATAGCAATTGCTTCAGGCCCTTATTCCCTTAATCGAGAAATTTCAAGGAGTGGCATTTCTCCAGATTAATATGATTAAATCTGAAGGCCTGGTCTTTGTTTGGGGAGTCCCTCGGTAAAGTCAATGAATGATACCACGCCATTTTGCTGGTACACAGACTCCATCAAGTACTTGGGCATCCTACTGACAGCCAATCTTCAAACTAGTGGTAGAACCAACTTTGAACTCCTCCTGCGTGAGGCTAAGACTTTGCTGTTGTCTCCTGGGTGGGACTCACATCTGCACTCAGAATGTCCCATTACCTCGCATATATCATGCCTAGAGGTGATTTGCATGAATTATATCTGGGAGGGAGGCTGCTCAAGACTTGCTGCAAAGACCTGCATGAAGCATCCCAAGGAGAGTGGGCTGGAGGTCCCAAACATCACACTGTGCTGTCAATCAATCAATCAATCATGGTTTTGTATAGCTCGGCTACTCACCCTTGAGGGTCTCAAGGCGCTGGGAGAGGGAGACTGCTAGTCGGACTGGGTGGAGGATCATTCAAAGAGCCAGGTCTTGAGGTCCTTCCTGAATTGGGTCAGCGACGCGGATTGCCTGAGGTGGAGGGGCAGGGTGTTCCAGGTCTTTGCGGCAAAGTAGGAGAACGACCATCCTCCGGTTCTGGTCTTGTGGATCCTAGGGACGGAGGCAAGGACAAGTTGGGAGGATTGGAGTTGTCTGGCGGGTACGTGGAATGTGAGGCGGTGGTTCAGGTATGCTGGACCTTTATTGTGTAGAGTTTTGTAGGCGTGAGTGAGGAGCTTGAAAGTGATTCTCTTGTTGACTGGGAGGTAGTGGAGTTGTCAGAGGTGTTGCGCGATGTGGCTGCGGCGGGGGATGTAGAGTCCCAGTTTGGCTGTGGCGTTTTGGAAGTTCTGTAGTTTCTTGAGCTGTTTCTGTGTGACGCCGGCATACTGTGCGTTGCCGTAGTCGAGTCTGCTGGTGATGAGTGCGTGGGTGAACGTCTTTCTGGATTCTGTGGTGATCCATCTGAATGTCTTTCGAAGCCTGCAGTGTGTGTAGAAGCAGGCTGAAGAAACTGCATTGATTTGTCGGTTCATGGTGAGCAGTGAGTCCAGTATGATGCCGAGCTTTCGTGCGTGGTCTGTCGGGGTGGGGGGAGATCCCAGAACGGCTGGCCACCAGGAGTCGTCCCAAGCTAAAGGGTGTCAAGCTTCCCAGGTATGCTACAAGAGTGAATGGCTGAGAGGAGAGACTGACGAATAATGGTGCTATGTCCACCAAAACCTGGCAGCGAGACTTGGGAGAAGTTCTGTGTGTCCCCAAAAGCATGAGAGGTTGGCTTGATATGTTTCCCCAGTTACTAGGACAATGCTTGCTGTCTCGTACTCCTTCCCTTATAGAAGGAGTCTCACTTCGCTCTGCTACCCCCCCCCCCCAATGCCCATTGTAAACAACACAGACTTTGCACCAGGTACTTCCACTCATGACTTTCAGATTTGGAGGTCGACGATCTGCTTTCGCCTCTGGAACCTCTTCACAGATGATGATCTGAAATTAGTTGAAGAGATCAAGCATGAATATGGGATACCTAATTACAAACGCTTCCACTGCCTCCAGATTAGGCACTGGGTCACACAAAGCTATAACAAAGCAAGCACCACCATGGCCATCACGCCATTGAAAAATTCCTACAACTGCTCACATCGCCAAAGCATTTAGGGGCATATGTACTAGAAACTGGCGGAGCGCAGTTACGCCAAAATTAGTAACCCCATGCTCCGTCAGTTTCAAAATGAAGGGATGCGCGTATTTACAAAAATGTGGCGCGCCCCTGCTTTTCCCTCGAGCGCTGGTGGTAAAGAAGCAGCCTAGCATCAAAGCAGGCACCCTTCCGCCATGTTGCAAGGGTGCCTGTGCTGCGGGGGGGTTGCTTATGTGTAGGAAGGGACACCTTCCTGCACATAAACAATCTTAACAGGTGATTTGCTGTTTCTATGTGTGCTGCAGAATGCAGCACAGGTGGAAAGAGCAAAATACGAGGAGAAATGAAGCATTTCTCCTCATATCGCGTTTTTAAGACCAGGTATTTCCTTGTCTTATTTTTGGTGCTACCCCATAACTTGTAAATATGGGGCAGCGTCAAAAAGCAATGGGTGTTGCAGCAGAACGCCCACTGCAACACCCATTTGCACGCACCTTTCACGCTAAGTGTTGCCTGAATAGGGGCATTATTTACAAGGCGACGTTAAGCCACGTTAAGTGGCTTAAAGCTGCCTTGTAAATAAGACGAAGGACTTAACACCAGCAGAACGTCAATAAAAGTGACGTTCTGGTGGCGTTAAGTCCTTGTAAAGATAGGGCCAGATGTAGGAAGCGAAATACCGATCGCAAACGCTGAAATTCGCAGAATTTCAACGTTTGCGACCGCAAAATAGCCCCGTGAAATGTAGAGGGAAAAAGCCAAGCGCAAAATAAGGAATCGCTAAAAACAAGAGAAGTCAGTTAGCGATTCCTTATTTTGCGAATTTGACCCACCGACTCCCAAATTGCGCCTCGCAATTTGCGAAATCGCAAAAATAAATTCGCAAAGAAATGTATGTAAACTCGCAAATACCGATTTCTCACAAAATCGCTATTTGCGAGTCGCAAATTACCACCAACTCAAAGCAGGTGGTAACCAGGTGCACTGCATATAAACAGCCCCAGAATACATCAGTTCCAACACAATGGCAGCCCTCTATGTCATTGCAAGGCGGATGCGGATGCAAGCAGCAGCACAGAGGATGAGGAGGCGACAGGAACGCATATACAGAGTGCGCATCACCCTTTTCCAAATCACAGAAGAAGAAATACATGAGGTACAGGCTTCACCCCACTACCATCCTAGACCTGATACGTGACCTGCACCCAATCCTGGAGCACCAGACACGCAGGGCGCACACAATTCCACCACATGTGCAGGTCCTTTGTTCCCTGCACCTACTTGCATCAGGTAGTTACCAGGGGGTGATAGCTGTAGCTGGAGGGGTCTCACAAAGTTGCCTGTCATGCTTCTTCAACACCTTCCTGGATGCCATGCTACAACGAATGCACCATTACATCCGGTTTCCCACCACGCAAATGGAACTGCATAAGACCAAGATGGATTTCTATCAGATGGCACAATTCCCAAATGTCATTGGGTGCATTGATGGGACACATATTGCAATCTGCCCACCCTCTGCTACTGAGTACATATATCGGACCAGAAAATCATATCACTCAATCAACGTCCAAGTAATCTGTGATGCGTCACACATCATAACTGATATTGTAGCAAAATTCCCAGGAAGCACGCATGACTCCTACATCTTCAGGCACAGTAGAATCTATACACGTCTGGCTACGGGAGAATTTGGAGAAGGATACCTGCTAGGTAAATGCATGTGACACACTCTGTTGTACACCTTGGATGTATTGGAAGTGGCCTGTGATTGATGTTTTTTCCCTTTCTCATTTAGGTGACAGCGCATATGCAGTGCGTGCATTCATACTCACCCCATTCCTCAAACCATCTACCCCAAGTGAGAGGAGATACAATGCTGCCCATAAGTCTACGCGGAATGTGGTGGAGCGGACATTTGGACTCCTGAAGAGCAGGTTCCGCTGCCTTCACAAAAGTGGAGGTGCACGGCAGTACCGCCCCGAGATATGCTGCAAAATCATAGCTACCTGTGCCATGCTACACAATCTGGCCACAAAGAAGGGAACCCCCGTTGAAATGACCGATTCAGACTCAGAGGATGAGGAATGTCCACGGCCACTGCACAGCGCAGCAGGTGTTGTAGGAGCGGCAGATAGGAGACACAGACGTGCTGAGATCACACGCAACTATTTCTAAGTGAGTAATGACACAAGGCTGATACTGATATTTGTATAACGGTGTTTTATTGTCCTTACATCAGGCAATATGTATGCACACTGCCTCACAATACTGGCCTCTGTGTGCCTTGAGTTGCCCATCATGGCATGTCCACACTGCATGCACATTGCCATCCACTGTCATTGGGTCACATGGGTTACCTCACCCATCAGCAAATGTCAGCCACAGCATGGACTTATTTCCTGCACCCACGCCCAGCAGTGCTTCGCTCAGTGTGCACACTTCCCTCCCTTGCCGACAGTTCTGCTGATGGCCCTTGCCTTGCACTACTCCGTCTGGGCTCAGCGACGGGTGGAGTAATGCTGCTGCGGCTGGTGACCTCCTCACTGTCTCCACCATCCCCAGACCCTGTAGTAGCTATGTTGGCTGTCTGGAGCAGTTCAACAGTAGTGGTGACCTGCACCAACCCCCTAGCAACATCCTGGCTGCAGTGGGCCATTTCCAACTGCATGGCCACTGTGCGTCTGCTCAGGACAGATGTGGCATTGCATAGGCGGTTGACCGACTTTGTGTATCCCTCCATGCGCTGTTTTTCTCTGCGCCTTGCGCCACGTTTACTGTCCAATTTGCTGCATAACTGCTGTTCTACCTTAGTCCTGTCCCGCATGCCCTCAGCAACAGTGGTGTTCAGTCCATTGATGCCCTCCTTAATGTCCCTCAGGTTCTTGTTCATGGACACCATCTGGCGTTGCATTAATCGCATTGTCTTCATTTTCAGACGCTGCACCTTCACCATGGTGCCCTCAAGACCTGCGAAGACACTGGATTCATCACCCTGCTCAGACGGACTGTGTGCCCTTGGTTTCCGTCGGAGACCACTGGTGTGGCTACGCTGCATGGGTGACTGTGTCTCGGGCGACTGTGCTGGCTCTTCGGGCATGGTCTGTGGAGCTCCCGTGCTCTCCTCCTCTGCGCCCTCCATCTCCTGTAGTGTTTCCACTGTATACCTCCTAGGTCTGGGTGGTGGTGTAGGTGTGTCATCTGTGGGTGTCTGGGACTCTTCCTCCTGAATATGTTGTTGCCCAGGTGCATCATGTGTCTCCCTCTCTTCTGTCTGGGGCGCAGGTTCGCCTGTGGAGACAGAATGTCCATTTACTGACTTGCCTTGCAGCATTTGTGTAACATTAAATTACATGAGTTCCTATTCACACTAACAGTCCTCCGCTTGGTAATTGACTGATGTGAGGCCCCTGCAAATGTGTTCACAAATCTCACTGATATGCTATATGGGTCTTGGGACTACGTCTCCCATGATGCATTATTGGTTGTTTGCAATTGGGGATTGGGGAGGGGGTGGGTTCAGGCCATGCCGTGCATGCATCTTACCTTGTCTTGTCTTGTGGCTTATGGCCTCCTGGCCTGCCTGGATGCGTTGGCGGGCCTGGCTGCCATGATGACTTTTGCGCACGTTACTCTTAACTGTTGTTCTGTCGCCCTCTGCTACTGCCAAGTTATTTTACAACTGTCTGCATTTTCTGTTTCTCACCTTTTCTCCTATTCCCTTTGGGCTCCGTCTGAACAACAGTTACAAGGTCGAATAACAAATCCCTGGTTCTTACTGATTTGGCCCGTCCCTCGCACCTAGACATAACACCATGTACAGCTGCTATGGAGAAATTAGTGTGCTTTTAATAATGCGGTCGCCCGCTTTAGAAGGCACTTGGAGACGAACTTTCCAGAGAGAAGAGCTGTGATTGTCTGCTGATGTAGTTTTGCATCTAGAGACTGAGGTATGGGGGTTCGCTAGTCAAAGCCCAAAGGTCTTCTATTCTCATAATAAACTGGCTTCCAGCACGGGGAGGGTGGTAATGTTAGTTAGACATATATCCACTGCTTTATGAGATGCTTTCCCGTTCGTATTCTATGGAGTAGTAACTATGCTGATTATATTATTCATATGTATTATGCTATTAGTACTGACACGTGTACTGTATCTTAGAGCACGTAAGTTGAAATAAATATTTTGAACTATACAGTGTCTCTTCTTACGCATGTTGTGGACAGGTACGAGTGTGACGAAAGAGTGTTCTTGCCTCTGCGAGTCCTGAGTGAGAGAGAGATACCGTGTTCTGGGTTGTCTAATCATTGGTACATTAGTGCTAATGGGACGCTAAGGCTAGTTGGGTTGGGGTTTTGGGTGCTAAGGTCTATGGTTGGCTCACCACTATATTCCAAGGTCCTATTATCCTGTGCATAGCTCTGTATGTGCAGAAACCCTATGACAGTCTGGTGTTGTCTCGGGCTGAGCTGTCCACGTCTCCTATGCCACTGATGGTCTCAGGCTGGAGGGTGGACTCCACCAAATCATCCAGGGTTGTGGTTGCAGGCGCTGTGGATGGTCCGCCACCTGTCTTCTTTGCTTGTTTCAGCCTGTCTGCTACCCTCTCCTTCGCCCTGGAGCGCAAGTCATACCAGCGCTTCTTCAGGTCGTCGATGGAGCGCTGGGTGACCCCAATGGCATTGATCTTGCCTTATATTTCCAGCCAGATCTTTCTCTTCTGGGATTCCGGGACATGCAGGGATTTCTTTCCAAATAACTGGTCATGTGTCTTCACCACCTCTTCAATGAGGACCTCCAACTCCTTTTCGCTAAACTTGTGCTTCCTTTTCCTTTCTGCAGGCTCATTTCCCTTCTCCTGTGTATCCATCCTGTCAGTTGGTGTCTGCCTGAACACTCCTGTACAGCTCCTGGGTGTGTGCTTCTGCTCTTTGCCTCTCCCACAGCCTCAGGCGCTCAGAAAGAGCATGTGTGTGGCCACTTCCTGAGTGTGATGTCATCAGAATGCACCTATATGGCAGATTCGCAAAATTGCGTTTTTTTTAAATTGCATTTCGCTAATTCCGAATCAGTAATACCGATTCAGTATGGGGGTTTGCGAATTTTAGGGAATCGCAATTTGTTTGCCATTTTTATCTACATAGTGGTTTGCGATTTCTTAATAGCGATTCGGTAAAAATCGCTATTAAGAAATCGCAAATATCTTTTTGCCTACAATAGCCCCTAGTTTCAGAAATCTATAATATTCTTAACTATCCAACAACTACATACAAATCACCATTTTAAACACTTGGAAAAAGACTTCAGCATTAGGCTTGATGTCTAACAATGCATGAGATTTTCCTCTGTCCCAACAACTTTGCCACCATGCTTGAGTCGGAGATATCCTCTACAAAATACTATTCTGCTGGCATCTTACCTCTGCCCAGCTTCACTACCCACTCTAATACCTGCTGACTGGGTTGCGAGGAAACTGATTCCCTCATACTTATCTTGTGGGCATGCCCCTCCTGGGGGACTCTTGGGTAAGAATCCCCCTTGCTAACTTTCCGATTCAAGGTCAAGACAGTGCTAAACTTTCCAAGCTGGCCCTTCTCCGCAGACCAATGGAGGACTTCTACCCCCTTAACTGCTGGAAGGAGGGTTTCTCACCACATGCTGGCAGCTAAATATACTATCCTCTGGTGGAAACCTGTGAAACCAATTTATGAATGTTGGCTGTATAAACTTTTCCATCTTTTGGGACATGAGAAAATAGTGTATGATGTAGCCAATGAATCTGAATGCTTCCCTAAATTGTGGAACCCTGGCAGCTCTTATTTGAACTTGGATAAGTGAACCAGGATGTTCCAAAAAACACTGAGAATCTTGGGACTAACTGATCCCTTCTTGGTCCCTCGATTTTGCTTCTCTGGGATCCTGGAAGACTGATGAATATTGAACACCTTTATTTTGCATGGGAGTGGCCTGGTGTCCGGGCAGCAACTAGGGGAAGTTTGTGGGAGTTGATTATTGGTGGTTGTTTCCACCGGACATTGTTATGGTTTACTTTCCTATACTACAAGAAGAACATAAAATTAAAAAAATTGAAACTAAAAGCAGTTTTTAAGAAATCCATGGTAACTAGCTGTGAGAAATTGGGCTGTTGGTTGACTGAAGTGTGAGCCCTGGTCAAGCTACAGCTACAATCCTTTGCAGTGTTAATCACAAAAAATCACAAAATTGACCTGTGCTTAACCCTGGGTAGCTTGGCACAAGAAGCAGTCAGGGTTAACTTAGAGGCAATGTCTATATTATTTATGAAGCACACAAACAGTAATAAAGTGGAAACACAACACAAGAAAAATCCCATAAAGTAATTTAGAAAAATAAAATAAGTTTTAATAAATTATTTGTCACCTAAATGAGAAAAATCCAATCAGTAGAACCTGCGTTATGAATTTTAAAATTTTAAGATTTAAAATAGCGCCTAAAAGATCAAAGCAGCAACCACCGATATTTAATTGCGCTAGACCGGGCCAAAGTTGAAAGTTAAGGCCAAACGAGATGGAGAGCTGTTTGGATAGCAGAAGTTGATTAGTCCCTGTCAGCACGTACTATCAGACTTAAAAAAATTCTTGAAGCAAAATGGATGAGAAGGTAAAGTTCAGTGGGGCAAGGCTGCAGGAGGTGTCTGAGAGGGAGCGTTGTCATCATATGGCCTGGGGTCAAAGCCGCAGTGAAGATTTCTACTTTTGGACTTAGTTGTGGAAATGGAAGTCAAAAAACTCCAGCAGGAAGAAGCAGAGGGCTGTAGCTGATGACAGTTCCACAAGCTTGGATACCCCTTTGGTGAAAGGCCACTGAAATGGATTTGCTTCTGCAGAGAAGAACGTGCTGCAGCAACAAATGATGGACGGAATGCTGAATAAATCAAACATTCACCCCCAGTCAAGAGATCTGGGTTAAATCCATTGTTCTTTTGCTCACTACGCCACACCAGTTTGGACCCAGGCATATGCAGAGCAGTTTTGACCCTGCTCCTCATGGAAACAGTCCAGCCCGAACTGCCAAGCAGAGTCCTTCCTGGACCGGAAACAAGCACCTGGGACCGGTTTTGGGGTAACACCCCCTCATCAGCCAGGCTAGCTTGAATCCATTGGCACAGTGAGCAAAAGACCCACGTCTGGGCATACCCATCCCACTTAGAGCAAAAAGTGCTGCGGCAACAAACGATGGACGGAATGCTGAATGAATCAAACATTCACCCCCAGTCTAGAGATCTGGTTTAAATGCATCGTTCTTTTGCCATATGCAAATCGATCTTGACCCTGCTCCTCATGGGAACAGTCCAGCCCAAACTGCCAAGCCGGGTGCTCCCTGGACCGGAAACAAGCATCCTGGGACAGGAGGCCAGAAAACTAGCCATTGGAGTCACTTCTGGTGGTCCTGGGTGCAGGTGAAGGTGTAGTGCTCAACAGCAGGGCTGGCCTCTGAGGGTTCAAAGCAGGGTCCAGACAGCAATAGCAGTCCTTCCAGGTACAGCAGCAGTCTTGCAGAGTGCACATCAGGTCACAGCACCAGGCAGTCCTCTGAGAGTCCTTCCGCAGGTCAAGTAGTGAACTGAAGAGTGGGTCTGAAGCTCCAATTTTTATACCATGATGCCCTTCTTCTGGAAGGTGGGAGAAGCTTCTGGAAAAGTTCTTTGAAGTGCCTGGAATTTCCTGACTCCCCTGCCCTGGCTCCAAGCTGACTGCAGTGACAATACAGGATAGTTAAGCCCTTTGTGTGACGGTAGAGCACAGGCTATTCAGGTGTAAGTGAGGCTGTGCTCAGCACCCGTAGCATGCCTGCAGATGGCCCATTCAGTCACACCTAATCCCCCATTTGTGTGATTGTCTGAGAGGAATTCACAAAGTCTGTCAGTTACACCCATTCATGTGACCCAAGCCAGGCTACAGGCACAAGAGGCTAAGGACAGGAACATGCCAACTTTCCAAAAGAGGCATTTTCAAAATTGTAAAGAAAAATTCACCTTCACCATTAAAGAGGGTTTACCATTACAATTTTATAGGTACCAAAGATGACATATCTACCTCCTCCCAATTGGGATTTACAGCTTATTAAATGCAATAATGAATCCCCAATGTTATCCTATGGGAGGGGAAGGCCTCACAGTAGTGAAAAACAAATTTAGGAGTTTTTCACTATCAGGACATGTAAAACTTAAAAGTACACGCCCAACCTTTTAATTATACAGCACACTGCCCTATTGGCTACCTAGGGCCTACCTTAGGGGTGACGTCTATGTAATAAAAGGGTAGTTTAATGCTTGGCAAGGCGGTTTAAATGCCAAGTCAACATGACAGTTTAAAACTACATTCAGAGTGCAATGGCAGGCCTGGAACATGTTTTAAAGTGCTTCATAAATGGGTGGTACAACAAGTGCTGCAGGCTCACTAGTAGCATTTAATTTATAGGCCCTGGGTATATGATATACCACTCTACAAGGGACTTGTAAGTAAATTAACTGTGCCAATTAGGTATATGCCAATCAAACCATGTTTAGGGGACTAGGCAGAAGCACTTTAGCACTGGTTAGCAGTTGTAAAGTGCTATAGCCAAAAAAAACAAAATCCAGCACACATTGGAGGGAAGTAGGCAAAACGTTTGGGGAAAGACCACCCTAGGACTGACAGGTCCAAAACGTGTCCCCCCTCATCCCCCACCAGCTGAAAGTGGGGAGGACTACCCAACCTCCTGGGAGTTCTCATCACTAAGCAGAAGAACCTGGAGAGACCATCAGCACTGGAGTGGTCTGACCCAGGTCTGTGTTCCACTGTAAAGTCGATTTCCTGTAGGGAGATGGATCACCTCAGCAAATTTGGATTTTCACCCCTCATTTGCATTACCCCCTGTTGGCCTGTGGTCTGTCTGAACCTGGAAGTGAGTCTCAAACAAGTATGGTCTCAACTTCTTCAGTGTCCAGACCACAGCAAAGGCTTCTCTCTCAATATCACTCCACCTCTGTTCCCTGAGAAGTAGAGATGAAAGTTACAGGTTGGTCTAGGCCCTCATCATTGACCTGTGATAAGACTGCCCCATGCCATGCTCTGCGGCATCTGTCTAAACTATAAATCCTTTGGAAATATCAGGGGCCTTGAGCATAGGGGCTGTGCACATGGCCTGTTTCAGGGTGTCAAAGGCTTACTGTCCAGATCACCGTCCTTGGCTGCTTCTTGGAAGTCATCTCACTCAAGGAGGCAACAATGGTGCCATACCCTTTGACAAACCTCCTGTAATATCCTGTGAGGCCCAGGAAGGTCCTCACCACAGTTTAAGTTTCTGGGGATTCCCAGGCCAAAGTGGACTTTATTGTGGCCTGGATGGTCCACACCTTCCCCCCCCTCGCGAAAGGTGCCCTAAGTACACAACAGACCTCTGCCCTATCTGGCAGTTACTGGCCATGATAGCCAGGCCTGTGTTTTGCAGGGCCTGAAGCACTTCCTGCAGGTGAAAGATGTGGTCCTTCTAACTGCTACTGAAAACAGCTGTGTCATCCAAGTAAGCAGCACTGAAGGCCTCCATACCAGCCATAACCTGATTCACCAGCCCCTGGAAGGTGGCAAGGGCATTTTTCAGACCAAAGGACATCACCTTAAACTGAAGTTAAGTCAAAGGTACTCAGGTCATTGGCAGCCCCTAACCTATTGATCAGCTCATCAGCTCTGGGGATGGGGTGAGCATCAGTTTTAGTAACTGAGTTGAGCCCCCTGTAGTCCACACAGAACCAGAGTTCTGGGGCAGCGCCTGGTGGGGCAGCTTTTCATACCAGCACCACTGGGCTAGACCAGGGTCTATCGGACTGCGTAATCATCACTAGCTCCAACACCAGCATCTTAGAGGCCTCCTCCTTGATGTTGGCCCTCGCTTTATCAGACCGCCTATAGATTTTGTTTTTGACGGGGGTTGTCTCCTGTATCAATGTGATGGGCACACATGTGTAAGCCCAGGAGTCAGAAAAAACAGAGAGGCAAACTGTCCCAGTACCTGGTGACAGTCACTCTGCTGTTCTGGGGTCAAGGTATGGGAAATGTTGACGCCCTCCACTGACCCATCTTTCTCTTATGATGCCAGGAGGTGATGGAGAGGCTCACTCTATTTCTCCTCTCCATCATCTGTCATCAAGAGCATGATTACCTCAGACCTTTCATAGTGTGGCTTAAGACAGTTTTTATGGAGGACCTTTAAGGGGGCGTCTGGGGGTCTTGAGGTCTACCAGGTATGTGGCCTCCCCCTTCCTCTCAACTCTCATACGGCCCAGTCAGGCAGTCTTGGAAGGCCCTGAGCTCCACACTCTCCATAACCCACACTATCTGCTGAGGCTGAAATTCCACATGGGTAGCTGTCTGGTCATAGCACTGCTTTATTATCTCCTGTCTAGTCTCAAAGTTCTCAGAAGCCCTCTTCCAGAACTTGGCCATCTAGTTTCTGAGGGCTAGCATGTAGCTAACCACCTCCTTACCCAGACTGAGAGGTCCCCTAACAGGGTGACTATACAGAAGCTCAAAGGGGCTGAATCCAACCCCCTTCTATGGTACCTCCCTGTAGGCAAAGAGCAGGCATGGTAAGAGGGGGTCCAACTTCCGCCTCTTGGGCTCAGGTAGGCCCACAATCGTGCCCTTCAGGGTCTTGTTGTATCTCTCAAAAAGTCCATTTGTTTGTGGATGGTAAGGTGTGGGCAACTTATAAGTAACTCCACACTCCTGCCACATTGACTTCATGCACAGACATGTAGTTAGTGCCCCTGTCAGACACCACTTCTTTGGGGAAATCCACTCTGGTGAAAATCCCCTTCAGGGCCCTAGCCACTGCAGGTGCAGTAGCAGTCATGTAATCCTCAGAGGTATGGCCTCTGGGTATCTAGTGGTGTGGTCCACCCTTTCAATGGGGGTGCCAACGACTGGTAAGGGATTATGGGGAGCTTTCCTTGTCTTCCAACTGGCATGGCCAGTTAAGCAAGTCCTACAAAATGCATCTGAGGAAATCTTCATCCGTGGCCAGTAAAATTGGGGGACAAGCCATGCAAAGGTCTTGTCCTGCCTTAGATGTCCTGCCAGGGGGTATCTCATGAGCCAGACCCAGTAGGAATGGCCTGTAGCATTGGGGAATTACCAACACATGTTGCCCCATACCCAGGTGCTTTAGGTTCACTATACAGGAGGTCATTCTACCAATATATGCGGTGATCTCCAGAGGTATCACTAGCCGCCTGGGCTTCAGCTTGCTGCCTCATGCCCTCCAGGATTGGACACTCCCTCTACTCCTTACAGAACTCCTCCCTGGTGGCTCCTCCTACTGCTTGCCATACAGCAAGCTCAGGCAGGTTACCAAGGGAGGCAGTGTCCTCCCCATTAGGCTCCGGGCGGCCTCCTCCAGAGCCCCATCCACCTCCACTGTGGGACATTCAGGGGCTGGTTTCCCACGCCCCTTGCCCTTCCCTCTCTTAGCAGATGTCTGGGCCATTGTTCCAGGCTCCAGACCTCCTTGACTCCCCTCCTGGGCAGCCATGGCCCTGGTGGTCACATAGACCCACTAAGGCAACCCCCAACATTTCCAGGTGTGACCTGAGCTCCACTTCCTTCCAGGCAGTGTGGTCAATATCATTCCCTAGCAGACAGTCCACGGGCATGGCAGGGCTAACAACCACTTTCAGAAGACCTGAGACCCCCCCTTCACTCAACGGGAACTAGAGCCACAGGGAAATGGCTTCCCTTTTGTCTGCTTCCCCAACCTGGTGGAATATATTGGGAATCAACTGCTCTGAGGTCACCTGATGACACCTTATGGGAGTCATACTGGCTCCTGTGGCACTCAGAGCCTCCACCCTCTGCCCATTGATTGACCCACTGCCTATGCCTGGCTGTATTGGAAGGCATGTGGGCTATGGTCACCATTTCATCATCACCCAGGAATGCTAGGGTAACCTCACCCCTCTCCCCCCCGCCCCAAACACACACTATCTGGGGCCATCTCCTCCCCAAGAACTATGCTAGCCAATCCAGGGGTTTCCTCCAGTGGGATAGCATTTGGGGGCAGAATTGTTATGATTCTTAGATAAGCCTTTCTTCTGGTGGCCAGATTGGGATTGGGACTCTTTCTCTTGAGAACTATTTTGGGAGCCTTGAGAGTACTCCTTTTTATCTCCCCTCCTTCTTGTGGGTACCCTTTTGGGAGTACCCCCAGATACCTTCTTGGACACTCTGATGCTGGCCCAGCTGTCTGCTTCCTCAGCAAGCTTGTGGGGATCAGACAGCTTGCTATCTACCAGGTGTTGGTGCAGCTCTGTACAACAGATATTCAGCATATGTGCCCTCAAAGTCAGGTTGCCTAGCCCATTGAAATCATCTGCCTTGATCTCCTCAGCCAGCCCTTCAGTGCCCTGCTGGAAGAATCTAAGAAGTCCACCCAGGACTGGTTTGGGAGTTTGTGTCTGTCCCTGACCCTTTGTCTGTACTTCTCAGGGGTCAGCCCAAATTTGTTACAAAGAATGGCCTTCATGGGGGCATACTTGGTCTGGTCCTCTTCCTCAAGTGTCAGGAGCATGTCCCTCCCCACCATGGGACAAGCTACACTCCCCCCCAACCCCCCAGTACTCCTCTGGGACCTTGTGTACCCTCAGTGCTACTTCATATGCTGAGAACCATTTATCTATCTCTCACCACATACCTGGGTACCAGGTATTTGGTATGTGGACCCTCACCTCTCCTTTGGACACTGCTGGTATGCTGCCACAAATATTGCTGGACTCCCATCTGCTTTGCTTTTAAGTCCAGCTCTCAGAGACTGAGCTAAAGGGCCATCCTCCTCTCCTCCATGGCCAGTCTCTTTTCCTTCAATGCCCTTTCAGCCTCAGTCTTCTTCTCTAGTCTCAGCTTGGCTAGCTTCAGTTTGAGCCTCGTCTCCTCTGTCCTGTCCATCCGCTCCTGTGAGGTCAGGCCCCTGGCAGACACACTGCTCCCTGCCCTATCCGGGGCATCCAGGTCATCTGCTGGGGTTGAGTTGGGCTCTCCTGACATCTCAGGACCATGGGCTGGGTCCTCTCTCCTCCTCTTCTGTCTGTGCTCCCTCCTCCTCATTGCCATCCACCTCATCTTCCTCTGAGGTGGCCTGCCACCTTTGCACCTCCTCAAATGCCCTGAGGGCTGCCTGGAGATCCAGTTTGGTAATCCTCTTGTCTGCTTTCAGTCCCTTCATGTTTGGAGAGTTTCAGCAGCTCAGCCCTGCTGAAGGTATCAAAGTTGCAGGGATCCATTTCCTTGTGCAAAAAAGAAGGCAGGGCACTTAAATTTAGAAAAGGGGGAAAATAGCCAATTGAAAAACTAAGGAAGAATTTAAAAAGTGGTAATTTGATGTCTAATTATTTATCTGGTATTTTTGTGTAACACAAATCACTGGTACTGCACAAACATAAGTCCTTATCCACACTGGTTGACCGAGGTGTGAGCCCTGGTCAAGCAACAGCCGCAATTCCTTGCAGGTAAACCACAAAAAGTCAGCAAATTAACCTGTGCTTACCCCTGGGTAGCTTGGCTCAAAAAACGGTCAGGCTTAACTGTAGAGTATTTTTGCAGCACGCAAACAGTAATAAAGTGAACACACAACACAAGAAAAATCCCAAGCCAATTTAGAAAAATAGAGTAAATTTTAATAAATTATTTGACACCAAAACGGCAAAAATTCAAACAGAACCAGAGTTATGAATTTTTAAAGTGTAAGATTCAAAATTGCGCCTAAAAGATCAAAGCGCCAACCGCGGACATCTAGTCACGCGAGACCGGGTCGGAGTCAAAAGTTAAGGCCGACCGCGATGGACTGTGGTTTAAATATACCAAGTGGATTGGACCCGGTCAGCGCTCACCTATCGGACATGGAAAAACTCGTGAAACAAAAATGTTTGAGAAGGTAAAACTCAGCAGGGCAAGGCTGCAGGAGGTGTCCGAGGAGGGAGCGTCATTGTCACATGGCCTTGCACCAAAGCCGTTGTGAAGATTTCTACGTTTGACCTTAGTCGCCGAAATGGAATTTGAAAAACTCCACCAAGACGAAGCAGAGGGCTGCAGCTGAAGACAGTTCCTCAAGGTCAGATACCGATTTGGGGAAGGACTGTTGAAACGTATTTGCTGCTGCGGAGAAGAACGTAGCAGAAGCGGCTGCAAAGTCAATCCGACCGGCGATGCACTTCGGGTGGATAGGCGAGCAGGTTGGTCTTGGTCTGCTCCTGGTTCTCAGAGCACTTTTTGGCCAAATTTTGTGTAAGTCCTCAGTTTTGGAAATTAGCCAACTGGGCACCTTTAGCACCACAACTACTAAGGGTCCAGGACTGGTGAGACACCTCTTGGGGGTTCAGGACTCACCAAGGCTGGGTCCTGTTGCGGGTTCAAGATGGTGGCAGCCTTTTATATCCCTTTGGCTCTGAACAGTAGGCCAGCAAACTAGCCCTTGGAGTCACTTCTGGTGGTCCTGGGTGCAGGTGAAGGTGCAGTGCTCAATAGCAGGGCTTGCCTCTGAGGATTCAAAGCAGGCTCCAGGCAGCAAAGCAGTCCTTCCAGGTACAGCTGCAGCTTTGGCAGAATGCACTTCAAGTCATCACAGCAGGCAGACTTCTGAGAGTCGTTCCGCTGGGGGTCCAAGTGGGTCTGAGAGTCCAGTTTTTATACCATGATGTCTTTCTTCTGGAAGGTGGGAGAAGCTTTTGGAAAGGTTTGAAGTGTATGGATTTTCTTGAGTCCCTTGCCCTGGCTTAAAGCTAGCTGTAGTGACAATACAGTGTCCTTAAGCCCTTTGTGTGAAGGCAGAGCCCAGGCTTTTCAGGTGTAAGTAGGGCTTTGTTCAGCTCTGCCCCCCCCCCCCATTCTGCCTGCAGATGGCCCATTCAGGCACACCTAATTTCTCTATTGTGTGACTGGAAGGAATTCACAAAGTTTACCTGTCAGTTACACTAAGTCATGTGACCTAAAGACACACAATTGATAGACGGAATGCAGAACAAATCAAAACATTCACCCCCAGTCAAGAGATCTGGGTTAAATCCATCATTCTTTTGCTCACCATGCCACCCCAGTTTAGACCTGGCTATATGCAAATCAGTCTTGACCCTGTGCCTCATGGGAACAGTCCAGCCCGAACTACCAAGCCAGGTCCTCCCTGGACCGGAAACAAGCATCCTAGGACAGTTTTCGGGGTTTCACCCCTCATCAGCCAGGATAGCTTGAATCCAGTGGCACAGTGAGCCCAGGACCCACGTCTGGGCATACCTGGCACACTTAGGGCGAGAAATCAAAAGACACACAATTGATGGACTGAATGCAGAACAAATCAAAACATTCACCCCCAGTCAAGAGATCTGGGTTAAATACATCATTCTTTTGCTCACCATGCCACCCCAGTTTAGACCTGGCTATATGCAAATCAGTCTTGACTCCGTGCCTCATGGGAACAGTCCAGCCCGAACTGCCAAGCCAGGTCCTCCCTGGACCGGAAGCAAGCATCCCAGCCAGGATTGCTTGAATCCAGTGGCACAGTGAGCCCAGGACCCACGTCTGGGCATACCTGGCACACTTAGGGCGAGAAAGCAAAAGACACACAATTGATGGACGGAATGCAGAACAAATCAAAACATTCCCCCCAGTCAAGAGATCTGGGTTAAATCCATCATTCTTTTGCTCACCATGCCACCCCAGTTTAGACCTGACTATATGCAAATCAGTCTTGACCTCGTGCCTCATGGGAACAGTCCAGCCCGAACTGCCAAGCCAGGTCCTCCCTGGACCGGAAACAAGCATCCTAGGACCGGTTTCGGGGATTCCCCCATCATCAGCCAGGATAGCTTGAATCCAGTGGCACAGTGAGCCCGGGACCCACGTCTGGCTACAGGCACAAAAGGCTAAGGGAAGGAAAATGGCAACTTTCTAAAAGTGGCATTTTGAAAATTGTAATGAAATCGACTATATCATTAATGAGGGTTTGTCATTACAATTTCATTGGTACCAAACATGATATATCTGCCTCCTCCCAATTAGTAATTACAGCTTATTAATTGCAATAAGGAATCCCCAATGTTATCCAAAGAGAGGGGTAGGCCTCACAGTAGTGAAAAACAAATTTAGGAGTTTTTCACTACCAGGCCATGTAAAACTTACATGTCGAACCTTTTAATTACACAGCACGCTGCCCAATTGGCTACCTAGGGCCTACCTTAGGGGTGAGGTATATGTAATAAAAGGGAAGTTTAATGCTTGGCAAGGCGGTTTAAAGGCCAAGTCAACATGACAGGTTAAAACTGCATTCAGAGTGCAATGGCAGGCCTGGAACATGTTTTAAAGTGCTTCATAAGTGGGTGGTACATTATGTGCTGCAGGCTCACTAGTAGCATTTAATTTATAGGCCCTGGGTTTATGATATACCACTCTAAAAGGGATTTATAAGTAAATTAAATATGCCAATCTGAAAGAGACAATTAGTTATAGATTCCTTACCTTATGAGTTACCCCCAGGCGTCAGACTGGATCCGGAGAATTTTTCGTCAGCAGTACCCCTGCGTGTCGTAAGGTGGCGTCAATCGGCTCCGCGTTCGTCGTCGTGGTCGCCGGGATGACGTCGCCGCAGCTACTTAGACGCCGCCCTTGCACGCTGACGCCAGTTCTTTCTTTTCCTGCGCCAGCCAGCGCAGATCCGGAGAGAGCGGTACCTCCAATCACTTTTTGACCAACTTTTTTGAACGACTTTTGTCGACACCGTTTTGAGTCCTCGACTCCTGGTGCGCGTAGGGATGCCCGGTTTCAAGGCTTGCGGTTCCTGCCGTCGTTTGATGTCGGTGACGGATCCGCACCGCGTGTGCCTGTTTTGACTGGAACGCGAACACGACTCCAAGTCGTGTTCCGACTGCCGGACCATGAATCCAAAGTCTTTGCGGGAGCGGTCCCGAAAGCTTCTCGAGGCCCAGCAGTCCGCTCCGCGCCGTTCGAGGTCCCGGTTGTGCTGGAGGTCGAGGGACCGGTCGTGGAGCCACCAACACCAGTCCTCTTCCAAGTCTTCGCACTCCTCAGGTAAGTCGAAGCACAAGAAGAAGTCAAAGAAGCATTGTCGCTCTTCGAGTGGCCAGGGTGCCTGACTCCGGACCACGGGGTTCACGGTTCGATCCCCGGTGCCGGCGGCAAGTTAGCCCAGCACCATGTGACTCTGGGCAATAGCTCGCTTAATCTTCCCGAGGGCCCCCAGCGCCGGGACACCTCTCCGGAGGTAGCTGTGTGCTTTACAAATGCTGGTATTTCATATTTCATTTCATTTTGACTTCTCCCCGTCCGTCGGCCGACGCGACAAGGGATGCGGGTGGTGCCCCTTCCTCGCGTGCGGAGCCCGCTGGGTCGACTCTGAGTTTCTCTCCCTTCCCGGGACCCAAAGCGACCCCGGTCCAGCTTTGGAGTTTCTACGAAGCGATGCATGCCATCTTTGGGCAGCCCGACTCCGCTGGCGCGCCTTCGGGCCCCGCAGACTCGGCTGGGGGCCTGAGCCTTTCGACGCCAGTTGCTTCGGCTCTGGCACCGCAGGGTCCCCTTGGATCCAGGCCTGAATCTGCATCGGCACCGGTCGACCTAGTAACACCTCCCCAGGTGCCGATTCCACCGGCACTGCGTCCGCAGCCAACGCCGGTTGTGTCCCGAGCCGGCGTCGACCCCGGCCTCCACCCTGACGTGGACACGGAGCCCATGCCGGATCCGGCGCCGACGGGTACTTTTGTTCCCTTGTTCAGCCCTGGTGTGTTTAGGCCAGATTGGCAACCAGAGGAGGGTGAAGAGGACTGGGAGGGGTCTGGTGACCCTTTAACTGACCAGTTGGAGTACGACCCGGACTGGAGAGAGGAGTTGGGGGAAGCCAGTGGTCTGGATACCTCCCCAGACCATAGCATGTTGTCTCCTCCTACCGTGACTACGGAGGAGGGAGCGTCTTACGCAGTGGTGTTGCGTAGGGCGGCCGAGGCTCTCAACCTTGAGCTACCTATGGTGGCAATCAGGACTAACCTCCAGACAGAGGTGCTTCAACCGGCAGCGAGCTCTTCGGAGCCCCTGCTGCCGTTTAATGAAGCCCTCACTGACATCCTTTTGGGCACCTGGTCCAGGCCCAACACAGGGGCTCCTGTGGATAGGATGATTGCCCGACGCCACTCCCTGGCCCCGGGCAACCCCACTTTCCTCTCCCAACACCCCACCCCTGAGAGCTTGGTGGTCCAAGCCTCCACATCCAAAGGCGCATTCCCTAACGCACCACCTGACAGGGAATCCAAAAAGCTGGACCACCTTGGGAAGAAGATGTTTTCTTCCTCCAGCTTGGGACTGCGGTCGGTAAACACTGCATGTTTGTTCGGCCGTTACACCCACTCTGTGTGGGATACGGTAGCGCAGGTGCTGCCCCAGTGTCCGGAGGAGGCCCGGGCCGTGCTCTCCCGTGCAGTCGCCGAGGGGAGAGACGCAGCGAAGTTCACCATCCGATGTGGGCTGGACACCGCTGACTCGCTAGGCAGGACGATTTCAACGTCGGTAGCCCTTCGACGCTACGCCTGGCTGAGGTCGACTGGCTTTTCCGGGGAAGTCCATGCTACCCTTATGGACATGCCCTTTGATGGCCGTCGCCTGTTCGGCGACAAAGCAGACAACGCGCTGGAGCACTTCAAGGACTCTCGGGCTACGGCCAAGTCCCTGGGCCTCTCCACCACCCGCCCTGCGCAGTCTGCTTTTCGCACCTTTCGTGGCTACGGAAGGGGTGCCCCGCTACGTTCCACCCAGAGCCACAGGCCGGCGCAAGCTGTTCAGCCCCTGCGCGGCCGGGGACGTGGGAACCACTGTTGTGGGTCTGGGGGCCAGTGAGCGGGCCAGTCCACCACCGCCACCTCTGCAGCAGCCTCCAAACCCTCCTAGTCTGACCTTTCAGGGCCACCAATTGCCAATGGGCGGCAGGATTCGCCATCACTACCCCCACTGGCGCATCATCATGTCGGACAGGTGGGTTTTGCAAATAGTCCGAAGGGGCTACTCCCTCCCCTTTGAGACTATCCCCCCAGCCATTCCACCTCAGTACCATTGTATGTCGGAGGATCATCTGGCCCTTCTCCAACAGGAAGTTACGGCTCTCTTGGCCAAGGGAGCCATTGAGCGCGTTCCTACCCCAGAAGTCGGTCATGGTTGCTTTTCCCACTACTTTCTGGTGCCCAAGAAGAACAAAGGCCTGCGTGCTATCTTGGATCTCAGGAACATCAACCGCTTCCTCTGGAAGGAGAAGTTCAAAATGTTGACGCTAGCTCAGGTCCTTTCTGCCCTCGACCCTGGAGACTGGATGGTAGCGTTGGACTTGCAGGACGCCTATTTTCACATCCCCGTCCTGCCGGCCCACTGGCGCTACTTGCGGTTCCCGGTAGGTCACGAGCACTTTCAGTTTACCGTGCTCCCCTTTGGCCTTACCAGCGCCCCTCGGGTGTTCACAGAGGTGATGGCGGTGGTCGCAGCTGATCTGCGCAGATCAGGGGTTCCAGTCTTCCCCTATCTCGACGACTGGCTGTTGAAGGCGGGCTCGCCCCAGGCTGTCGTTTCCCACCTCCAGACTATGGTGGGCCTCCTGCATTCGCTGGGGTTTTCTATCAGCGTGCCGAAGTCACACCTGACTCCCTCTCAGAAGCTCCTCTTCATCAGAGCGGTTCTGGACACGACGCGGTTTCGGGTCTATCCTCCCGAGCAGCGAGTCCGGGATATTCGAGCTATGATTTCGATCTTTCAGCCTCTATCCCGGGTTTCGGTCAGGGTGACCCTGCGGCTGCTGGGTCTGATGGCCTCCTGCATCCTGCTGGTGAATCATGCCAGATGGCATATGCGGGTTCTGCAGTTGGACCTGAAGTTCCAGTGGGCACAGCATCAGGGGAACCTGCCTGATTGCATCCAGATCTCAGAGGGCACTGCACGTCAATTGCAGTGGTGGCTAACGAACTGGAATTGGGTCAACGGCAGATCCCTCTCCCTTCCCCAACCAGGGTTCACAGTGGTGACCGATGCATCACTTCTGGGATGGGGCGGCCACATGGGGGAGGCGGAGATCAGAGACGTCTGGTCTCCAGTGGAGTCTGGGCTCCACATCAACCTTCTGGAGCTTCGGGCGATTCGTCTTGCACTCAAAGCATTCCTTCCCTCTGTCTGGGGAAGAGTAGTGCAGGTGTTCACGGACAACACCACCGCCATGTGGTACTGCAACAAACAGGGCGGGGTGGGGTCGTGGACCCTATGTCAAGAGGCTCTCCGTCTCTGGACATGGCTGGAACATCAGGGCATATCCGTGGTGGTTCAACACCTGGCAGGTTCTCTGAACGCCAGGGCGGGCGAACTCAGCCGCAGGTGCATGATGGATCACGAATGGCATCTTCACTTGGAGGTGGTGCAAGGTCTCTTTCACAAGTGGGGAGAGCCTTGGTTAGATCTATTCACCACCGAAGAGAATGCGCATTGTCAGCAATTCTGCGCATTGGAATTTCCAAGGCGGCACTCGCAAGGCGACGCTTTTCGGCGCAAGTGGAGTTGCGGTCTTCTATACGCCTTTCCGCCTATACCACTTCTGCCCAGAGTGCTGAAGAAGATCAGACACGACCGGGCCCGAGTCATCCTGGTGGCTCCGGATTGGGCACGAAGAGTTTGGTATCCCGAGCTATTACACATGGCCATCGATCCTCCGATCCGACTGCCTCTTCGGGAGGATCTTCTGTCGCAGCTGCAGGGGACGGTCCTCCACCCGAACCTGTCCAGTCTTCACCTCCTTGCGTGGAGATTGAGCAGCGACAGTTGACGGCCTTTGACCTTCCTCCCGAAGTCTGTGATGTTATCTTGGCAGCCAGGCGTCCCTCCACTAAGAGGGTATACGCCTGCAAATGGAACAAATTTGTGGAATGGTGCGCAACTAAGGCTGTGGATCCCCTTTCTGCCCCTCTTTCTGAGTTTCTCTTGTTCCTCCTTTCTTTGGCCCAGCAGGGCTCTGCTCTGGGCACTCTAAAGGGCTACCTCTCGGCCATTTCAGCCTTCCTCAGGCTTCCTGATCAGCCTTCTCTTTTCACGTCCCCTGTTGTAAATCGCTTCCTTAAGGGCTTTGTTCATCTTTTTCTTCCTGTTCCCTTCGTAATGCCCCAGTGGGACTTGAACCTAGTTCTAACTTATCTTATGTGCGCTCCCTTTGAGCCGCTACATAACTGTCCTCTTAGGCTTCTGACCTTAAAGACTGCTTTTCTGGTTGCCATCACCTCTGCTGCGCAGGGTGAGTGAGCTCCAAGCTCTTTCTTCCAAACCTCCTTTTCTGGCTATTCATCCAGACAAGGTTGTCCTTCGAACTCGTCCATCCTTTCTTCCCAAAGTGGTTACTTCCTTCCACATTGGTCAAACCATCACCTTGCCCACCTTCTTTCCGCCTCCGCATCCTTCTAAAGAGGAAGAGAGGCTCCACCGTCTGGATCCACAACGAGCGCTTTCATTTAACTTGGATCGCTCAAAACAATTCCGGGTGGATTACCAGCTCTTTGTTGGCTACGTGGGCGCTAAAAAAGGTCGGGCTGTACACAAACGGAACATCTCTAGATGGGTTGTTTTGTGTATCAAAGCTTGCTATTCTTTGGCAAAGAAGGAGCCTCCTGTGGGGCTACGTGCCCATTCCACCAGGGCGACGGCAGCTACCACTGCTTTGGGACGGGGAGTTCCCCTTAACGACATCTGTCAGGCAGCGACGTGGGCATCTCTGCACACGTTCACAAAACACTAGTCTGGACAGCCAAGTCCTGAGAGACGGCTTTTTTGGCCGTTCTGTTCTCCAGGACTTTTTGGTGTGAACTTGGTTCGCAGACCCTCCTCTGGGGTTGGTATTGCTGGGGTATCTATTCACAAGGTAAGGAATCTATAACTAATTGTCTCTTTCAGATGAACAAGTTACTTACCTTCGGTAACGATATATCTGTAAGAGACATAGATTAGTTATAGATTCCTTACCGCCCCACCCATCCTCCCCGTTCTGCGAACTGACTTCTAGGGTTAAGGATTTCCTTTCAGGGCCCTAGTTTTGCGCACCAGTGGTCAGTGTCTTGCATGGGTCTGCGCTTCTGGCATGGAAAGTCGTGTATAGAACTGACGACAGCGCGCGAGGGCGGCGTCTAAGTAGCTGCCGCGACATCCCGGCGACCACAACGCCGACGACGAACGCGGAGCCGACCGATGCCACCTTACGACGCGCAGGGGTACTGCTGACGAAAAATTCTCCGGATCCAGTCTGACGCCTGGGGGTAATTCACAAGGTAAGGAATCTATAACTAATCTATATCTCTTACAGATATATTGTTACCGAAGGTAAGTAACTTGTTCATTAGGTATATGCCATTCAAACCATGTTTAGTGGAGTGAGCACAAGCACTTTCGCAGTGGTAAAGTGCACAGAGTCCTAAGGCCAACAAAAACTAAATTCAGCAAAAATTGGAGGTAAGTAGGCAAAACATTTGAGGGAAGGCCACCCTAAGGCTGACAGGTCGAACACTGGCGATGTGAAAATGTTGTTAAATCTGCTTAGATAAAATAGTGCCTGATGTACATACAGGCAGGTTTCAATGTAAACTGCACATCCAATTTTAACATGCTGCCTATCAGTTTGCAATGCTGCCTCCTTACTAATATACTGCAGCGCAAAACAGGCAACCTGAGAGGGTTGCAAAATGACCTGCCTAATGAATATTAATTAGGCATTTCGCAATTTGCAACCCCCTGCAAATGGGTTCAAACATAGGGCAGTATCATGCACATTCCCAAATGAGAAACAAGCTCTGTTTCTGGCTTGGGTAGAAATCTGTGAAGTAAGCATTAGTTTGGACCATTACCTGTACTTCACTAAAGTCTGCCCCTACACAATTCCGAAAGGTGACGTTGTCCTACGGCCTCAACTTCCCCGTTGCAAATCATTTGTCATGTTGGTATCTGATCAATGGTTTGCAACAACAATTTCCTGTCTTTAAATCAATAGTTGAGTTGCCAAAATCAATTTGTGATTGAATAACGGCTTTAGGTGCCATTACATCTGGGGGAGTTTGAAAGAGGAACATTTTTCCTATCACTTTTCAAATGATAGAAACATATTTGTATGGTGTTAGCCACCTGCTGCTTCAACACGAAGGCTGAATAAATCATTTTACCCAGGTTCCTAACTGCTTGGACATATCACATGAAATCACCAAGTGCTATTATCTTCTAATATTTAGTCCAAGAATTGATCTGTTAAAAAAATGTCCATGTGTCCAATATGTTAAGAATGCGCCTATTCCCAAGAGGGTGAGCCAAGCTCTGTACTCAGAAGACAATCCACCGATATCCTCTTTGGGACATCTCAAGAGGCAAAAAGATAACAAACCTAACCTCCTGCATCAGTCCGGAGCAGGGAAAGAGGGGTATAGGGGAAGGGAAGACGAGACAGAAACACACCACACCAGCAAGAGGCCCATCACAGACGAGTCCCTCTGAAAGCCCAGAATGGATTGAGTTGGAGTATTAAATCTGAGTCGGGCTGAAAAATATCAAAGTGCAAATGACACAGTTGTATATGTATATATGTGCGTGGTGTGTATATTTTTGTATATCGTATGTGTTTGTGTGTATAACATATATATTACCCAGTGGGAGTTGTGTCACTGGGTAGTTTTAGTTAGGTCAGACTTTAAATAGGAAGAGGGTTTTTTGTTTTGCTAATAACTTTGGTGCTGTTTGAAAAATCTTCACAAACCTTTCCAAAAAAAAGTTAATCCAGCTCAGCTCCTACCTTGAAAGTTTCGGGGTGATCTGTCAAGTGACACGTCAGGAAAAAAAGGGGGTCCCAAAACGCAAATTCCTCATGCAATTTCCCGTATGAACTTTAGATACTGCAACAATCTAAACAGGTGAACGAAATTACAATGAATTTGGCACAAAGCTAGGACTTTTCCAGAAAATGTCTTTTTTCTGATTTGGTGTAAATCCTTTCAGTTTATTTTTTGAGAAATTAAGGCTCAAAAGTTATAGCTATCTGAACAGTTGCGTCCACTGGACTCCTGCGTGTGTTCCGCAGCATGCCACTTCAAACAATGGAGCAATCTGATTGGTCCAAAGGGTCTTTTTCCCATAGGTTGTTGCGCTCGAGTGATGTCATAAATGATTTCATAAGCAGTGCATGGCGGCGGTGCAAGATATAAATAGCTCTGCTAACTATAACAGATGAATCTCTGTGGTTTGTTTTTGTTCAAAACGCTAATGTTATCACTGACAAATTCACTAAACTATGTTACTTTAACCTTTGGTTTTAGCAGTGAATTTCTAAGGTTTAAAAAAATAAAATAAAAACAGATCTTTTCATCACACCTAACTATAACATTACTTTAACCTTTGTTTTTTTCAGTACATTTCTAGTTTTTTTTTTTCTTCACGTAATCGTAATGCATGTTGGTGGGGCTGGACGCAGAGTCTGGCCGGGCATTATCCGTTGTGCTGCCCTCGTCCAAGCTTGCGGACCCTACCCCCCTTGCCATCCATTGTCCAAGTCCATACCCCTTCCCCCTCGTTCAGCCCTATGTGGCGTTGTTCTACCACTGCTCTTCCCGCCTGCCCTGCAGTTAGCTTGCTGCATCTTCCCACCTCCTCTCTGCCCTCTGTTGTCTGAGTCTATGCACCTGCCCCCTCCCTCCTGCCTTGCATGGTCGGACTTGCTGCCTTTGCCCACCAGTTAGCTTGATGTCCCTACCCACTCCTCCTGCCCTCTGCTGCCTGAGGTTATGCCCCTATCATTCCCCACCTGCTTAGCCTACCATCCTTCCCCCTGGCCTCCGATGTCTGTGTGCATACCCCTGCTCCCTCTCTTTTCTCCACCATGTTCCATGGACCTGCCTCTTCCCATTTTGTCTACTCTGAGTGATCTGTTGAGCTGCCACTGCCCCTCCCATGTGCCCAGCATGGTTAGATGGCTGCCGCCTGTCCCTGCCCCCTTCAACCTGCCTTCCATTGTCCGAGTTCCATGCCTCTATCCCCTCCCTCCGGTCCTTCATGGCCCATTTTGCTGATATTATCTTCTGCCCTCCATGCTCTGCTGTGCTGCAACTGCTCCTCCTGTGTGCCCTGCATGGTCTGTTGTGACGCCACTTCCCCCTTACTCTGCCCTCTCTTGTCTGTGTCCAGTCCCTACCTCTCCCTTCTGCCCTCCATGGTCCTTTGGGCATGGCCCTGCCCCCGGCCTCTTATCCACCATGGCGGTTGGGCTGCCACTAACCCTCCTGCTTGCCATGCATGGTCTTTTGTGCTACCACTGGCCCTCTCACATGCCCTGCATGGTCAGCTTACTGCCTCTGACCTCCTCCCACCTTCCCTCCGTTGTCTGTATGTATGCCATATTGTCTTCCTGTTGCCTTCCATGGTGAGTTGTGCTTCCAGTGCTGATCCCGCCTGCTCTGTATTGTCAGCTTGCTGCTCCTGCCCTGCCCCCTTGCCCACTGTTTTCCATATGCAGGCCCTTATCCCATTCCTCCTGCCTTCCTCGGTCAGTTGGCGTACTCCTGCGCCCTCCCTCCTGCCCTTTGTGGTCTATTGTGCTGTTGTGTTCTGATTGGCTGAGTGTTCCTAACTTCATGTGGCATCTAACTTTATGGTGTTTTGGGAACATGCCCACCCTTTCGCCCACATGTGCTTTATTGGGGCAAATATCCTGGGACCATTATGGTGTTGCTGCCTATGTGTGGGACTAATCTGGGTTTTTCATGTTTGCATGTTTGTCCGGCTGGTTATGTACCACCCCACTGTAATCTGTCAATCAGTAGCCTCAGGCCTGGGTCGCATGGCCTGCCCGACCACGTATTCCTTACTCTGGGTTGATGGAGAGGTCGTCTTGGGAGATTTTGACAACAGTGATTCGATCTTGTCTTTGAACATACACAAATCGTTGCTTATGTCAACATCAATATTAACATTCCGTTGTGCTGCCACTGTCCCTCCCACCTGCCCAGCATGGTCAACTTGCTGTCTCTGCCCCTTCCTCCCTGCCCTCAATTGTCCAAGGCCGTACCCCTGACCTCTGCCTACCCACAGTGTTCTAATGAACAACTAGATGCCTACATTCTATATTTAATACAAAAGTGTTGCACGCCTGAAGTCATCTTGATGTAATCAAAATTGTTATACCTAAAGCATTTCTTTTAGAAATTATAAAAATGAGGGGGTCTTTTTCTGGTAGAAATTATGGTTAGGGCTCCAAAGACTAAGATAAGGACACATTTTCTAGTTCTCTAACAGCAACAACGTGCTTTTAAATTATTTGCTATATTTATCATTTTCTATCCGGTTGATCACTTAATTATGTGTTGCAGGGGTAAGGATGTGGCGTTACGGCCAGAGCTGCCAACTTTGTAACTGGGAAACCAGGTTTGAGTTTCGGCGTCGGATCAACATCCTGTCATTCTTGGCAAATCACTTAATTTCCCCAAGCCTAAAAACAAAATGAATGTGTCCTTGCGTAATGTAACTGGTGCTCATGTAAAGCACTCCAATACCTGCAGGGCAAGTCCACGCTATATAAAAATGCAAAAAATAAATACATGTTCTGCACACATCTGACATTGGGTTGTACTTGGGATACATTTTGTGATATTTGTGATCTTTTGTCTCTGGTGGCATCTTGGGAAACTTTTTTGTTATGCAGCTCACTAATGTCCTCATTTACTGCAGTATCGTCAGTAGAAAATGCTTTATTTTTCACTTCAATTCCATCAAGATGGCATTCAGAATTGCCACACTTTGCCATTAATTTTGAATGTTAGCACTCTAGTTGCTCATTAAAACACTGTTCTAAAGCTGCCTATTACCAGGGAATTAAATGGCAGTCTGCTGCTGGTGTTGAAAGTGCATGTTTCATTCTGCATGTTAGAATGTTTTAATGAAATAGAAGAGGAAGATATTTGAGAACTCATTTAAAATGTATCCACATTTTGCTTTCTACAGCACTAACCATTATTTCTATGACAAAATTAACGCCCTCATGTTGTTCCTTTCTAAATTAAATGTTTTAAGTTTTACCAGTTTGATTCAATCAAGATGGCTTCAGGTGTGCCAGGCTTTTGTCATAAGTAAGACTGTTATAGCTCTAGTTGTTCTTTAGAACACTCTGGGAGGCTGCAGTAGAACACAGGGGAATCAACTGACAGGGGCTGCTGGAAGTACATTTTTTAGTCAGAATGTCAAACTTTATTGTCTCATGGCTGAGAAAGATAGTGTGAATTTACAGAAAATATGCTCTCATTTTAGCTTCTGGAGCACCTTCCATAACCTCTATGAGAAAATCATGAGAAAACAGTTTTCTATCAGACCTGAATTAGGAAATCCCAGCAGCAGGTCAGCATTTTTCACAGGGTAATATCACCTTAGAACACACCACAATTCCTAAAATGTGTATGTTACCATCAACAAATGATTTATATTGTAACTAAAATCTGTTATCACTCTTTATATGTGGTCCTTTTTGTGACCCTCAAAAGCTGCCATTCACTACAATGCATTTATTGGGGACCATGTCCCAGAGTCCTCTAACTGCTGCCAGAGCATAGTGTCCATGTTGTGGCAGGCAATAACGGGGGAGGCCATTGGAACCCCCACATACTCTTTGGGGTCTGGGTGTGCTCACTTTTCTCCCATTAAATATTTTTATTAATTCATTTACAGGACACAGGGACCAAGTCCCTTAGTCTTGTAATGGCTGCCAAAACATATTCTTCAGGTTGAAACCAACTAATCTGAATTGACTACTCCCCTTTAAATTGGCCAATCAGAGTATATCAGGACACAAATGTCCTGATATACACTTATTTTTTAACCTTAATTTCTCAAAAACTGCAGAATGGATGTAAACCAAATCACAAAAAGCACAATCTGCGGACCAAGATCTAGCTTCCTGCCAAATTTGTTGTAATTCCGTTCACTAGATTTTGCTGTAGCCTTGGCTTTGTGTTTTGGGAGGCCCCTTTCTTCTTGGCCCCCGTTTGACGGATCACCCTAAAACGTTCCATGAAGGAGATACGGTGGATGAACTTACTTTTTGGAAAGGTTTGTGAAGATTCGTCAAACAGGGCCAAAGTTATTAGCAAACCAAAAGACGCTTTTTCTACAGTATTGAATCTTTCATAGATTTACATGCTTGAATCTTCCCCATCGTCAAGATGGGAGTCCCACAGTAATTGTAAATAGTAGTAAAACTCCATTGCCTTAGACTGTAAGTGCATAGCAATCCACTTAATTTTGAGTACAACCAAAGTTCAACCAATCAGAAGGAAGCTTCTGCCCCATTGCTCCTGTCCAGTGGCCGCAGATTTCTTACCGCATGTCATGAGGAGTCTCCCTGAGCTCTGCTCCGCTATCTCTGCAGAACTTGATACAGTCACATCACTGACCTCCAGGTGAACTTTATCTTATTTTTGTGTGTAACTGGCTGTCTATAGAATTTTCTCAGCATGTCAGAAAGTTCAAAAAAGGGTTTTTCTCTTCCAGGGGATACTCATCAATGGTCATAAGCACTGAATAGTCCCGCCCACGTGCAGGGTCCCCGGAGCAATAACAAATTATATGCATATACCTATATATATAAATACACACATATATAGGTAATATGCATATATATACATATGCAGCCTAAAACCATATTACTAGACTCAAATATGCCAATATTGCATTGTAAATTTTTACATTTGAAATAATAAAGAAAACACACACCATGATATTTTCATGATACAGAGAAAAAAACTGTTTTCAGTTTGTTTTGAAAACACAGCCTTTATTTTCAAAGGTAAAAAGGCAAGATCATAGAGGCAGATTAGCCTAGAGAGGCTGCATACAGAACAGTTGGAAAAAACTGGCGCTGTGCCTTTAAGACCTCCAGGAACCTCCAGGCTCCCATCATGCCCCACAGGTGACAGTTAGGTCAGTTCTTTTGGACGCCGTATAACAGTGTAAGCACAGCATGGGTAACAGATACATATTCTGGCTCCTTCTGTAAGGATCCTGGACCATTGAGCTCGTCAGTTAGTGTTTTTTTTGTCACTAATTGTTGATCTAAAGTGAATTTTTTGACTTTCACTCGACGTCTTTAATACTTGGGGTACTAAATCCTTCTGTTTTTCTGACTTTGGTCAATTTGTTCCTGTCAAAATGCCGGCCTTATTTAATAAGTGCCCGGCCTGTGGAAAAAAATGGCTAAATCAGATCCGCACTCGGTCTGTATTGCTTGCCTACCTTCATCTCACAGACCAGATGAGTGCTACCACTGCAAAATGTTTTCTAGAAGAACCCTTAGAGAAAGGGAGAAAATCAAACTGCATGCTACGCAGGAGAGAGGAAAGGAATCAGCAAGTGGCCGAGAAGAACATCCCTCGAAGAAGCACTCCTCTCAGAAAAGGTTGGAGCGCAAAGACAAGGGTGAGAAGAGAAAACACCGGTCTCATACGCCTTCGGGGGACAGATCGATGTCGAAAGTACCCTTGTGCTCCCCTTCAGCGTCGAAGTCGAGGCCCCATTCGCCGGAGAAGCGAACAACTTCAGGTACAAAGTCTCAACACAGGCCGACGTCAACACCATCTCGTAGGCGGTCCAGTTCTGGCTCGACTACGACGGCGGGAGGCAGTCGCTCGACGTCGACATATCAACGTCGACAGAACAGCCCGCCTCCGAGAGGACCTGTGGCGACGTCGAAGACACCACCGACGTCGAGAGTGGCACAAACATCGACGTCGAGCCAGACACCGAGGGGCTCGACGCCGGTAAGACGCAGTCATTCTCCGACTGTGCGTCATAGCAGGCGATCGCCGTCGAGGAGGTCGACGTCGCCTACGAGAAAGTCGCCGCCGAGGCACTCGGCGTCGAAGCATCCGTCACCGAGGAGGTCGACGTCGAGACCACGCAGATCGCCCTCGGGGCCTAGACGGTCACCGTGGAGAACATCGCGGTCCAGATCGATGTCGAGGAGATCAACGTCGAGGAAGTCGCAGTTCAGTCACAGGTCCCCTCCTGCCAAGAGACCTAGGGCGACGTCGAGGGACAAATCGACGCCGAAGGACGTCCAGGTGGTAACCTCCAGGAGTGTTTCTTCTTCCCCGGAACTCCGGATAGTGCAAGTCACTCCTGAAACCTCGCCACCGGATCCACCCCCCCCCCCAACTAACATCTCTCCGAGATGGCTGGGGAACATAAGAGAGTGGAAGATTCGGAGAATATCAAGGCCGGCTCATACTCCTAGCAGGTCCAGGTCTCCTATCATACAATCGGTTCACTCGTCTGTGGGACGCGATCGCATGCCACTCCTCAAAGGTCACCAACTTTGAGAAGGCGCAGGTCAAGATCTCCTAGGAGTTGGTCTTTAAGAACTCGCCACCGCTCTCCTAGAAGACGAAGCCACAGATCTTCTTCGTGGTCCTCAGACTCCAGACCTTCAAAAGCAGACTACTCTCCAGCTCTCTCTTCTTCACCACCGAGTAGGGTATCGCCCATTGTGACCTTCAACGAGGTCTTGTGTAGGGGGGCTGCAAAACTTAATATCGAGATGCCGGTCTCTGCCCCTTCCACATTGGTCATCTTCGAGACCCTTCATCACAGGTCTTCATCTAGGCCTCTGCTTCCCCTGGTGCCGGGACTGCTAGAGCCTGCTCTTCAGAAATTCCTGACTCCAGCGTCGGTGGGAGCAGCCCCGGCGCGGATCACCAAGAAGTACAAGGCTCCTGAGCAGGACCCACTTTTTCTGAGAGCTGAACCTCCTCCTGACTCGGTCATCATGTCAGCAGCACGGAAGAACCAGACGGGGGCAGCATCATCTGTGGTACCTCCGAATAAAGACAGTAAGGCCATGGACTCCATCGGCAAGAGGATGTGTAATACATCAGCATCCTATATGAAAGTAGCCAGCGCCTCAGCGTTACTGGGTCGATATGACCGTTCTCTGTGGGACTCTCTCTCACTCTTCACAGAGAAGCTACCGAAGGAAGACAGGCAGGACTTCCAGGAGATCCTCCAGGAAGGGGGTCTGGTGGCCAATCAGGTCAACACTGTGGCAGCGGGTGCCTCTGATCTCGCGGCCCATGGGTATTCACATGGGATCTGTGCCCGCCGCTCTTCCTGGCTGAGACTGACTGGTTTGAAGCCAGAGGCCCAACATCGAATCCTCAATCTCCCCTTCAATGGGACATCGCTCTTCGGCGCTCATGCTGATGACGAAATGTCTAGGATGAAGACCGAACTAGACACCTTGAAGGCGGTTGGTCTGGAGAAGAGGAAAGACTTCAGACGACGCTACCGTCCCTATGACCGACGACAATACCAACAGAGGGTTCAAACCCCTCAGTGGTCTTCCCAGCAACATCAGGGAAGATCCCATTCAAACCAGCGTCGTCCCGGTAGAGGACGAGGAGGAAGCTCCAGACAGTCCACACCTGCTGCCAAGCAACAACAGAAGCAGTGAGTGCTTGCTTCCCCTAGCTCCGTTACCCACTCCGGTGGGGGGGAAGTATCCGTTTTCATTTGGAAGAGTGGACCAAAATAGCCCTAGACAAGTGGGTGCTCAATATTGTGAGGAATGGGTACTCCATCAGATTCAAGTCCCCTCCACCTTCTGTTCCTCCTCGAAAAAATGTAATCCATCGCATAAATCTTCTGAGAGAGGAGGTATCCGCTCTACTCCTAAAGGAGGCCATCGAGGAGGTTCCATGGCACCAGCGTCGACAGGGAATCTATTCCTGATACTTCTTGGTCCCAAAGAAAGGTCCTAACAAGGAGTTCAGGCCTATACTAGATCTCAGGCTTCTCAACAAGTTCATTCTAAGAGAGAGGTTCAGAATGCTGGCTTTACACCAAATAATCCCGCACTTACATCAAGGGGATTGGATGTGTTCTATAGATCTTGAAGATACCTATTTCCACATCCCAATCTCTCGAAGGCATCGGAAGTTTCTAAGATTTCAGATTCAGTCAGACCACTTCCAGTTCACGGTCCTGCCTTTCGGGCTGAAGTCGGCCCCTCGCACATTCTCAAAGTGCATGGCTGTAGTAGCTGCGTTCTTGAGGAGGAAGAAAATCTTCGTCTACCCATACCTATACGATTGGTTACTCAAGAGTGCGTCTCCAACTCTTCTGCAGAAACACCTCGCTTGCTGCATTCAGCAACTGCATCAGTTAGGTCTGCACGTCAATTTCAGAAAATCCATCCTCAATCCAACTAAGAGGATACATTACCTGGGCGCAACTCTGGATACAGTAAACGCAAAAGCGTTTCCTTCGGAGGAGAGACTATCATCCATTCTCCACAAGTGTCAGACCCTCCTGAGGATACCTCATCCCACGGCCAGACCGATTTCATCTCTACTGGGTTCGATGGCCTCGTGCATTTTTCTGGTCCCAAACGCCAGACTTCACATGAGACCTCTGCAGCAAACTCTGGAGGATCAATGGTCTCAAATCTCCAATCGCTGGGAGGACACTGTAACCTTGCCTCTGTCTGTCCAGCTCTCCATCAGATGGTGGATGCAACGGTCTCATCTTCTGATAGGAGTTCCCTTTCACAAGGAGCTTCCCAAGCAGACTCAGGTGACGGGCGCGTCCCTTCAGGGATGGGGCGCTCACATGGGGTCCCTACAGATACACGGAATGTGGTCAGAAAAAGAACAGCTATACCACATAAACATGCTGGAGCTCAGAGCGGTGCATCTGGCTCTCAAGGCGTTCTTTCCCTCCATCAAGTCGACTGCTTTGCTTGTTCAGACGGACAGTACAACAACGATGTATTACCTGAACAAGCAGGGGGCACCAGGTCCAGACCCCTGTCTCTGGAAGCGCAAGCGATTTGGAAGTGGCTTCTGGCATGAGACATGAAGATCTCCGCAGTTCATCTACCAGGTGTCCTTAACGTCCAATACGGACGGCCTAAGCAGGCATTTCGCAGAAGCGCACGACTGGGTGCTAAAACAAGAGGTTGCGCAAGACATCTTTTGCAGCTGGGGAACACCAGACATAGATCTCTTCGCGGACGCAGAAAACGCAAAATGCCGCGTCTTCGCCTCCAGATACCCTCAACCAGGCTCCAAGGGGGAATGCTCTGTTGATAGACTGGTCAGAGACATTACTCTACGCTTTTCCACCAGTCCCCTTCATTCCCCTGGTGATCAACAAACTGTACGAATCCAAGACAGAGATGATCCTGGTTGCACCAGAGTGGCCTCGCCAGTGGTAGTACCCAGACCTTCTTCATCTGTCCAAAGTACCACACAGGAGGTTGCCATGTCATCCGGATCTGCTGACCAAGACGGGCGGCAAGGTGTTCCATCCCAATCTGCCATCCCTGAGGTTAGCAGCATGGCTCCTGAGTTCATCCAATATGTACATTTAGGTCTCTCAAGACTGCATGCAGATCTTAAAGGAGGCACGGAGACCTTCTACGAGAAAGTCTTACGCTTTTAAGTGGAAGCGTTTTTACATGTGGTGTACTGCTGAGGGTCATGACCCTATTCGAGGTCAGGAACAGGTACTGTTACTCTACTTGCTGTATTTGGCCAAAGCAGGTTTGCAATATTCCTCCATAAATGTGCACCTGGCAGCGATTACAGCATATAGAAAGTCCCCCACTCAGGCTTCTTTCTTTCGAATGCCAGTTGTTAAGGATTTCCTGGAGGGTCTAAAAAAGGTCTACCCACCCGTTAGGTCTCCATCCCCTTCCTGGGAGCTTAATGTGGTCCTCTCTAAGTTAATGGGTCCCCCATTCAAACCTATCCACAAAGCCTCCCTTCAACATCTTTCGTGGAAGACTGCATTTCTCGTGGCAATCACATCTGCTCGCAGGCTGAGCGAGATACAAGCCTTGTGCTCTACAGAGCCTTATCTCGTTTTCCATGCGAACAGACTGGTGCTAAGAACTCACCCGAGGTTCCTTCCTAAAGTGGTCTCGGAGTTTCACATCAACTAGTCAATCACTCTTCCTACTTTCTTTGCGAACCCTGTCACTCCTGCTGAGAGAGCTTTGCACTCTCTAGATCTGAAAAGAGTGTTAAAATGTTATCTAGATAAAACAAAGAGTGTACGAAAGGCGGACCAGCTTTTTGTTAATTATGGTCCATTGAACACTGGTTTTCCTGCCTCTAAAACGTCCATTGCTAGATGGATAGTGTCATGTATCATGTTATCCTATCAGCTGGCACACAAGCAGCTCCCGGGCAAGCAGAGAGCTCATTCTACAAGGGGCAAATCCGCTACGATAGCGATGCTTAGAAATGTACCTATTCAGGAAATATGTAAAGCAGCCACATGGCGTTCGGTTCACACTTTCGCACGCCATTACTGCCTTGATTCTGACACTCAAGCAGATGCTCGGTTTGGACAAGCATCCTTGAGAAACTTGTTTGGGTAATATATGTTTTGTTCACAGGTTATGATATGCTGGTATTCGTCCGCAGGGTATAGGGATGGGCTTGCTACTCTATTCAGTGCTTATGACTATTGATGAGTATCCCCTGGAAGAGAAGGATAAGTAACTTACCTGTAATACTAGTTCTCTTCCAGGGGTATACTCATCAAAGTCATAAGCAACCCTCCCTCCTCCCCGGACGAATACCATGTCCATAAATATGTATCTGTTACCCATGCTGTGCTTACACTGTTATACGCCATCCAAAAGAACTGACCTAACTGTCACCTGTGGGGCATGATGGGAGCCTGGAGGTTCCTGGAGGTCTTAAAGGCACGGCGCCATTTTTTTCCAACTGTTCTGTATGCAGCCTCTCTAGGCTAATCTGCCTCTATGATCTTGCCTTTTTACCTTTGAAAATAAAGGCTGTGTTTTCAAAACAAACTGAAAACAGTTTTTTTCTCTGTATCATGAAAATATCATGGTGTATGTTTTCTTTATTATTTCAAATGTAAAAGATTTACAATGCAATATTGGCATATTTGAGCCTAGTAATATGGTTTTAGGCTGCATATGTATATATGCATATTACCTATATATGTGTGTATTTATATATATATATATATATATATATATATATATATATATATATATATATATATTACATCCACATTAATCCTTCCAGATTACAGAAACCGCACTCACAAAGTGTAATCTTCTCCAATTAATTTATTTTCCACAAAGTATCCAGTTAGAGGAACAACCGACGCGTTTCGTAAACACAGTTTACTTGATCACGGTTGACATGTTACTTTTGAATCCTCCAATTAATACACTTTTCCAACAACATGTGATCTCTGACATCATCATTTTCGATCAAACCCTCCATGTTGAATTGTGGGATATGTAGTCAAATGTTTAAACTAAAAGTGAGAACATTTATAATTACCCATATTTTTTAGAAAAATACCTGAAAATCACCCTATTTGTGTATATTACTTCAACTGATCTTACAAAATTATTCTACGTTTTTTTATATATATATATTTTTTTATATAATTTATTCAGTGCCTTTACATACATTTTAATAACTATCTACTATCTACTCCGCTAAACCATCCTTGAGTCTTGAGCAATTTGTTTATTAACATATTCTTTTACCACTACTTCAAAAAGGGAATGATTTTATTATATCCTATGTCACCAAAAATGATATCTTATATTTACAAATCTCCATGTATGACTACCGTCCCCCAGTGGGCTTTCATATTTTGCCGACTATTCCCCTTTGGGCAGTTTCTATTGTGATTTCTGACAACTAGTTATTAAATGGGGTCACCGATGATTATTAATTTAACCAACGAGATATTTATCCCTGTTGACCCACGGCTATAAGTATTATCACATGTCTTTATTAATGCCCCCCAGTGGGCCTATATCATTAAGTCATTTTTTACATATCTATCTCTATTTGGTGATTGGATTCCCTTATTGTAGTGGGACCATTATTCCTAAAAGGACGATTTTTTTAAAAATTTGTTAATGTGTGATGTTTCCTCACAATTAGAAATTTACAAACATTCTCACATTATTTATATTCTTCTTACAGTTTTTTTTCCCTTTTCCATCCATCAACTACCAAACTAAAAACCAGTTCATCTCCTTACAGATGGACATGTAAATCCTCACTCTGATTTAGTCCATATGGCATCAGTGTTCTGAAGTTCAGAATCTGTCTTGATTCTCTTCTTCTTAGCTTTTTTACCCGATCTCCTCCTCTTACATTTAATGGGATCGACTCCAAAGCATAAAAAGTTAGTTGTTTCCAATCTCCTTTGTGCTCCACTTCCATGTGTTTGGCGATGGCATTGCTACGATCTCTATTTATCGTCGCACGGACGTGTTCTAATATTCTCTTCTTTAACTCACATATCGTACTGCCAATGTACATTAACGGGCAAGGACATTCCACGACATATACAACGAATTGGCTCTTGCATGTTATTAGATCCCTCATCTGCCACATGGTGTTATCCGGAAGTTTCACCTCTGTTTTGTTCTGGGCAATTTGGCAAACTTTACAGTTATAACATTTTAAGAAGCCTTTCGTTTTTAGCCATTGTATCCCTTTCGCTTTCCCACTTCCTTGGTGGTGACTATGAATTAATTTGTCTTTTAAATTTTTTGCCCGACGAAATGTGATATTTGGATGGGTACCCATGATTTTTCCCACAGTTTGATCTAATTGCAGTAGTTTCCAATTCTTTCGTAAGATCTTCACAATTTGTTTTGATTCATTTGAAAAATCTAGGATCAATCTTACTGGATCCTTTTTGGTTTGCAAACTTTCTATGGGTTTCCTTTTTATTGTTTCTTCTCTTAATGTTTGATCTGCTCTTCTCCAGCTTTTTTCCACTATATGGGATTTATATCCTCGTTGTTTAAATCTTTTAACAGTATTCATACTCTGTTTTTCCCATTCAGTGTTTTCCGAGCAGATCCGCCGGATCCTAAGGAACTCTCCATAGGGTATGTTGTCAATGACTGTTGCTTTGTGGAAGCTTTCGGCATGTAATATTGCATTGGTCGATGTTGCTTTACGATGTAATGTTGTATGCAATTTATTATCATGGACATAAATCTCTGTATCCAAAAATATGACTCTTTCTTTGCTTATAGTATACGTAAATTTGATGTTTGCACTCGTTGAATTTAAAATTTTAAAATAATCTTCAAATTCTGCTGCTGTTCCGTCCCACACTATTAGCAAGTCATCAATGTAACTCAGCCACTTTGCTGTCTTATTTACATATTGGTCATTGTTCGGATGCCACGCCAGTTGTTGCTCCCACCATCCCATTGTGAGACACGCATATCCGGGACTGAAAGAAAAACCCATAGCACATCCTTTGATCTGTTGGAATATTTCTTCCCCAAAGAGGAACACATTTTGACTTAAACACATTTCGACCATATCCATTAGCATTTGATTGTGTTGATTGTATTGAATATTTCTTTCCTTTAAGAAGAAGCTGCATGCCATCAACCCAATATCATTTTCAATATTTGTATAAAGGGACGTTACGTCCATTGTTACCAGTTGATAGGTTTCCTGCCAGGTAAGATCTTGTAGATGTCTCAACAGATCTGTGGTGTCTTGAATATAAGAGCTCAGATTTAATACAAATGGCATTAAGAAATAATCTATATAACTGGCAATTGGTTCGAATAATGATCCCTTTGCAGACACAATGGGTCTGCCTGGTGGTTTGAGTGGATTCTTATGTAATTTGGGTAAGAAGTAAATTGTCGCTGTGACAGGATGATTGGTGGTTAAGAATTTTTTCTCATCTTCATCAATTAGATTTTTCAAATGCCATTGTTGTATTTTTATGTCCAAGGTTTCTTTATACGCCTGAGTGGGATTTTTGTCTAGCTTCCGATAATATTCCTTATTTTTTAGCTGGGAGTGGGCCTCTGCTTCATAATCACAAGTGTTCCAGACCACGACGTTACCTCCCTTATCAGCCATTTTTATCGTTATCATTTTGTCCTCCATCAGGCTTTTTAGGGCCTTTCTTTCTTCCTTAGATAAGTTGTCACGAAATTTGGTTTTCTTGATTTTGTAGAGATCTTGAACCACTGCCTCTTGGAAGAGGTCAATCTTCTTTCCTTGAGTTAATTGGGGATAAAAACGAGATTTAGGTCTTTTGCCACTTAAGCCTGCTCCCTTCTGGGGGCACGCCGTTTCTTCTGAGATGACTTCACTTTCATCCATTACATCAAGATTAACCAATGTTAATAACGCATCCATATTTGTGGTCGTTAATGTTGTTTCAGATGTTATCACATTTTGTTGGTTTTTTCCTTTATTTGCATGTTTGACCATCTCTTTATTTTCCTCGAAGATTTTTGCAAGCTTGATTTTCCGGACATATTTATAGATGTCCATTCTCGTTTGAGCGAGGTCCATTTGTTGGATTGGACAGTAGTTGATTCCTCGTTTTAATAAAGATGTTTCTGTTTCCGTTAACATCCGTGTTGAGAGATTTGCAATTGTCATTGTGTTAATTGTTTCTTCCTCCCTTATACTGGGAATCATTTCTGTTGTTTGCGCATACTCCTTGTTTTTGTACCTACTCTCTCTTCTGAGCCACTTTCTCCTTTTTCCCCTTCTTGTTGCCTTTTGGATTCCCAAAAGCGGCCTCTCCCTCTTCCTCTTGAGTTTTGTTGGAAATTGCGATTTTGTTCCCAGTATCTTTGTTGGAGGACTAATCTCATGTCCCCTAAAAAATTCCGATTTGCCAAATCTCCCACTGTCTCCTGTTCTCCCTCGCTTGCTTCCGTCGATGTTAGAGATGTCAAACTGCTTGAACTTGGGGTCACTGTATCCATTCGTCCTTGCTGTTTGAACATGTCAAATTTCCTCGCATATGTAAATATGCGTCCCTGTGAGTAGTCATCTTTATCACGTTGAAATTTTACCTGTTTTCTCGTTTTCACCACTTCCTCATGTTTATCCACATATCCTTCCAGATCTTCTTTTAATTTTTTCATTTCGGGGTTCAAGTCTAATGTGGCTAATTCTTTCTCTAATTCTTGTAATTCCACCTTAATTTTTTCCAATGCCACTTCAATATGTTTTACCAAAATTTTGATTAAGCCCAATGATGATTCGAGTACATACTCCCCCCATTCTTGGAGTAACTCATTTGTCGCATCCTGTTGACTTGGCATTATAGCTATGCGCCATCCCCTCGGGACTCTCCGGACCTCTAGATATTTTTTCAATGTCAATAACTCCCACCATTTGTTAATTTCCTTCTTACTGAGCTTTTCCCACTGTTTTAATTTACTCCGCGTCTCTGATTTTTTGGAGGCTACCGTTGTTTTGTTTGCTGATGGATTTTGTCTTTCTCCTTCTTGATCAAAAAATGAGTCTGCCAACTCACTTCGTTTAGTATCCCGTTTTTCCATGTTTGTTCCTCAATTTCCTGGATTGCTACAATGTCATATTGTGTTTTACACTGCGATTGGTAGAGATTTATTAACTCTGTCCATAGACTTCAAAGAAGATAGTACTGTATTCCCTTTCGCGCTCGTTGCTCATTCAAACCTTATTGCGCCCATGGATTCAGTATTCTTTTATCGTCTACGAAAACAACCAGCTTCTTGCACAGATGCAACTTAATAATTTACTTTTTCTCTCACCCGCTGCTCAAATTGTCAGTTTCCCCGCTCACCTCCACCTTCTGGTGTTCGGGCAGCGCTTCTCCGACACGTCGATGGTTTGCAGCTATTGACTTCTGTGTTATGCTGGCGGTCACCGGGTCCGACTTGCAATCTTACTCCCTCCTGGCTCGAGTTCGTACGGACCCCTGGCGCTCTCAATCCGGTGCAGGTTCCAAGGCAGAGCCCCGCCGTATTAATTACATCCACATTAATCCTTCCAGATTACAGAAACCGCACCCACAAAGTGTAATCTTCTCCAATTAATTTATTTTCCACAAAGTATCCAGTTAGAGGAACAACCGACGCGTTTCGTAAACACAGTTTACTTGATCACGGTTGACATGTTACTTTTGAATCCTCCAATTAATACACTTTTCCAACAACATGTGATCTCTGACATCATCATTTTCGATCAAACCCTCCATGTTGAATTGTGGGATATGTAGTCAAATGTTTAAACTAAAAGTGAGAACATTTATAATTACCCATATTTTTTAGAAAAATACCTGAAAATCACCCTATTTGTGTATATTACTTCAACTGATCTTACAAAATTATTCTACGGTTTTTATTTTTTATTTTATTTTTTTATATATATATATATTTTTTTATATAATTTATTCAGTGCCTTTACATACATTTTAATAACTATCTACTATCTACTCCGCTAAACGTAGAATAATTTTGTAAGATCAGTTGAAGTAATATACACAAATAGGGTGATTTTCAGGTATTTTTCTAAAAATATGGGTAATTATAAATGTTCTCACTTTTAGTTTAAACATTTGACTACATATCCCACAATTCAACATGGAGGGTTTGATCGAAAATGATGTCAGAGATCACATGTTGTTGGAAAAGTGTATTAATTGGAGGATTCAAAAGTAACGTGTCAACCGTGATCAAGTAAACTGTGTTTACAAAACGCGTCGGTTGTTCCTCTAACTGGATACTTTGTGGAAAATAAATTAATTGGAGAAGATTACACTTTGTGAGTGCGGTTTCTGTAATCTGGAAGGATTAATGTGGATGTAATTAATACGGCGGGGCTCTGCCTTGGAACCTGCACCGGATTGAGAGCGCCAGGGGTCCGTACGAACTCGAGCCAGGAGGGAGTAAGATTGCAAGTCGGACCCGGTGACCACCAGCACAACACAGAAGTCAATAGCTGCAAACCATCGACGTGTCGGAGAAGCGCTGCCCGAACACCAGAAGGTGGAGGTGAGCGGGAAACTGACAATTTGAGCAGCGGGTGAGAGAAAAGTAAATAATTAAGTTGCATCTGTGCAAGAAGCTGGTTGTTTTCGTAGACGATAAAAGAATACTGAATCCATGGGCGCAATAAGGTTTGAATGAGCAACGAGCGCGAAAGGGAATACAGTACTATCTTCTTTGAAGTCTATGGACAGAGTTAATAAATCTCTACCAATCGCAGTGTAAAACACAATATGACATTGTAGCAATCCAGGAAATTGAGGAACAAACATGGAAAAACGGGATGCTAAACGAAGTGAGTTGGAAGACTCATTTTTTGATCAAGAAGGAGAAAGACAAAATCCATCAGCAAACAAAACAACGGTAGCCTCCAAAAAATCAGACACGCAGAGTAAATTAAAACAGTGGGAAAAGCTCAGTAAGAAGGAAATTAACAAATGGTGGGAGTTATTGACATTGAAAAAATATCTAGAGGTCCGGAGAGTCCCGAGGGGATTGCGCATAGCTATAATGCCAAGTCAACAGGATGCGACAAATGAGTTACTCCAAGAATGGGGGGAGTATGTACTCGAATCATCATTGGGCTTAATCAAAATTTTGGTAAAACATATTGAAGTGGCATTGGAAAAATTAAGGTGGAATTACAAGAATTAGAGAAAGAATTAGCCACATTAGACTTGAACTCCGAAATGAAAAAATTAAAAGAAGATCTGGAAAGATATGTGGATAAACATGAGGAAGTGGTGAAAACGAGAAAACAGGTAAAATTTCAACGCGATATAGATGACTACTCACAGGGACGCATATTTACATATGCGAGGAAATTTGACATGTTCAAACAGCAAGGACGAATGGATACAGTGACCCCAAGTTCAAGCAGTTTGACATCTCTAACATCGACGGAAGCAAGCGAGGGAGAACAGGAGACAGTGGGAGATTTGGCAAATCGGAATTTTTAGGGGACATGAGATTAGTCCTCCAACAAAGATACTGGGAACAAAATCGCAATTTCCAACAAAACCCAAGAGGAAGAGGAGAGGCCGCTTTGGGAATCCAAAAGGCAACAAGAAGGGGAAAAAGGAGAAAGTGGCTCAGAAGAGAGAGTAGGTACAAAAACAAGGAGTATGCGCAAACAACAGAAATGATTCCCAGTATAAGGGAGGAAGAAACAATTAACACGATGACAATTGCAAATCTCTCAACACGGATGTTAACGGAAACAGAAACATCTTTATTAAAACGAGGAATCAACTACTGTCCAATCCAACAAATGGACCTCGCTCAAACGAGAATTGACATCTATAAATATGTCCGGAAAATCAAGCTTGCAAAAATCTTCGAGGAAAATAAAGAGATGGTCAAACATGCAAATAAAGGAAAAAACCAACAAAATGTGATAACATCTGAAACAACATTAACGACCACAAATATGGATGCGTTATTAACATTGGTTAATCTTGATGTAATGGATGAAAGTGAAGTCATCTCAGAAGAAACGGCGTGCCCCCAGAAGGGAGCAGGCTTAAGTGGCAAAAGACCTAAATCTCGTTTTATCCCCAATTAACTCAAGGAAACAAGATTGACCTCTTCCAAGAGGCAGTGGTTCAAGATCTCTACAAAATCAAGAAAACCAAATTTCGTGACAACTTATCTAAGGAAGAAAGAAAGGCCCTAAATAGCCTGATGGAGGACAAAATGATAACGATAAAAATGGCTGATAAGGGAGGTAACGTCGTGGTCTGGAACACTTGTGATTATGAAGCAGAGGCCCACTCCCAGCTAAAAAATAAGGAATATTATCGGAAGCTAGACAAAAATCCCACTCAGGCGTATAAAGAAACCTTGGACATAAAAATACAACAATGGCATTTGAAAAATCTAATTGATGAAGATGAGAAAAATTCTTAACCACCGATCATCCTGTCACAGCGACAATTTACTTCTTACCCAAATTACATAAGAATCCACTCAAACCACCAGGCAGACCCATTGTGTCTGCAAAGGGATCATTATTCGAACCAATTGCCAGTTATATAGATTATTTCTTAATGCCATTTGTATTAAATCTGAGCTCTTATATTCAAGACACCACAGATCTGTTGAGACATCTACAAGATCTTACCTGGCAGGAAACCTATCAACTGGTAACAATGGACGTAACGTCCCTTTATACAAATATTGAAAAAGATATTGGGATGATGGCATGCAGCTTCTTCTTAAAGGAAATAAATATTCAATACAATCAACACAATCAAATGCTAATGGATATGGTCGAAATGTGTTTAAGTCAAAATGTTTTCCTCTTTGGGGAAGAAATATTCCAACAGATCAAAGGATGTGCTATGGGTTTTTCTTTCAGTCCCGGATATGCGTGTCTCACAATGGGATGGTGGGAGCAACAACTGGCGTGGCATCCGAACAATGACCAATATGTAAATAAGACAGCAAAGTGGCTGCGTTACATTGATGACTTGCTAATAGTGTGGGACGGAACAGCAGCAGAATTTGAAGATTATTTTAAAATTTTAAATTCAACGAGAGCAAACATCAAATTTACGTATACTATAAGTAAAGAAAGAGTCATATTTTTGGATACAGAGATTTATGTCCATGATAATAAATTGCATACAACATTACATCGTAAAGCAACATCGACCAATGCAATATTACATGCCGAAAGCTTCCACAAAGCAACAGTCATTGACAACATACCCTATGGAGAGTTCCTTAGGATCCGGCGGATCTGCTCGGAAAACACTGAATGGGAAAAACAGAGTATGAATACTGTTAAAAGATTTAAACAACGAGGATATAAATCCCATATAGTGGAAAAAAGCTGGAGAAGAGCAGATCAAACATTAAGAGAAGAAACAATAAAAAGGAAACCCATAGAAAGTTTGCAAACCAAAAAGGATCCAGTAAGATTGATCCTAGATTTTTCAAATGAATCAAAACAAATTGTGAAGATCTTACGAAAGAATTGGAAACTACTGCAATTAGATCAAACTGTGGGAAAAATCATGGGTACCCATCCAAATATCACATTTCGTCGGGCAAAAATTTAAAAGACAAATTAATTCATAGTCACCACCAAGGAAGTGGGAAAGCGAAAGGGATACAATGGCTAAAAACGAAAGGCTTCTTAAAATGTTATAACTGTAAAGTTTGCCAAATTGCCCAGAACAAAACAGAGGTGAAACTTCCGGATAACACCATGTGGCAGATCAGGGATCTAATAACATGCAAGAGCCAATTCGTTGTATATGTCGTGGAATGTCCTTGCCCGTTAATGTACATTGGCAGTACGATATGTGAGTTAAAGAAGAGAATATTAGAACACGTCCGTGCGACGATAAATAGAGATCGTAGCAATGCCATCGCCAAACACATGGAAGTGGAGCACAAAGGAGATTGGAAACAACTAACTTTTTATGCTTTGGAGTCGATCCCATTAAATGTAAGAGGAGGAGATCGGGTAAAAAGCTAAGAAGAAGAGAATCAAGACAGATTCTGAACTTCAGAACACTGATGCCATATGGACTAAATCAGAGTGAGGATTTACATGTCCATCTGTAAGGAGATGAACTGGTTTTTAGTTTGGTAGTTGATGGATGGAAAAGGGAAAAAAACTGTAAGAAGAATATAAATAATGTGAGAATGTTTGTAAATTTCTAATTGTGAGGAAACATCACACATTAAATTTTTTTTTTAAAAATCGTCCTTTTAGGAATAATGGTCCCACTACAATAAGGGAATCCAATCACCAAATAGAGATAGATATGTAAAAAATGACTTAATGATATAGGCCCACTGGGGGCATTAATAAAGACATGTGATAATACTTATAGCCGTGGGTCAACAGGGATAAATATCTCGTTGGTTAAATTAATAATCATCGGTGACCCCATTTAATAACTAGTTGTCAGAAATCACAATAGAAACTGCCCAAAGGGGAATAGTCGGCAAAATATGAAAGCCCACTGGGGGCGGTAGTCATACATGGAGATTTGTAAATATAAGATATCATTTTTGGTGACATAGGATATAATAAAATCGTTCCCTTTTTGAAGTAGTGGTAAAAGTATATGTTAATAAACAAATTGCTCAAGACTCAAGGATGGTTTAGTGGAGTAGATAGTAGATAGTCATTAAAATGTATGTAAAGGCACTGAATAAATTATATAAAAAATATATATATATAAAAAACGTAGAATAATTTTGTAAGATCAGTTGAAGTAATATACACAAATAGGGTGATTTTCAGGTATTTTTCTAAAAAAATATGGGTAATTATAAATGTTCTCACTTTTAGTTTAAACATTTGACTACATATCCCACAATTCAACATGGAGGGTTTGATCGAAAATGATGATGTCAGAGATCACATGTTGTTGGAAAAGTGTATTAATTGGAGGATTCAAAAGTGATATGTCAACCGTGATCAAGTAAACTGTGTTTACGAAACGCGTCGGTTGTTCCTCTAACTAGATACTTTGTGGAAAATAAATTAATTGGAGAAGATTACACTTTGTCAGTGCGGTTTCTGTAATCTGGAAGGATTAATGTGGATGTAATTAATACGGCGGGGCTCTGCCTTGGAACCTGCACCGGATTGAGAGCGCCAGGGGTCCGTACGAACTCGAGCCAGGAGGGAGTAATATATATATATATATATATATATATATATATATATATATAGGTATATGCATATAATTTGTTATTGCTCCGGGGTCCCCGCACGTGGGCGGGACTATTCAGTGCTTATGACTTTGATGAGTATACCCCTGGAAGAGAACTAGCATTACAGGTAAGTAACTAAGCCAGCAGCCCCTGTGGTTGAAATTTATAAAGCACAAGCTAGGGGGGCATCACTATACGGGGTGGAGTTGCGGGGTCACTCCTCCACCATCAATCTGATGAGGGTGGAGAATAACTTTTTGAGACAGCTCTTAGGTTTACCTTGCAGTACCCCCTTATTCCCCTCCGAATGGATCTGGGCATTAGGCCCCTTGATGAAGAGGCTGCTTTGAGACCTCTTATATTCTGGCGGCGATTATGGGTGACTCCAGAGTTGGCCGTCCTTAGGGATGAGCTAAGAGAGTTATTGCCTATTTGCCCGATTAAGAAAACTCCCTGGCTTCGACATATAAGGGATCTTGCCATCAAGTTAGATATACCGGGTCTCTGGAGGACTCCGGAGATTTCTTGCCCTATGATTTCTAGGTTGGAACTAGTTAAACACTACAGATTAGCTAAATTAACGGCTATCCAAGAAAGTGCCTATGTGGCCGTCTAACTGTACAGTTTTTACTAATTAAAGATGTATATAGTAAGGAACGTTTCTTGGATCTTATTCAACCCCCATTGGCTAGGAAACTGTATATGCAATTCAGATTAGGGACTCTCCCGTTACGTGCATATACTAGCAAATGGGGAAAAGAGATAACGGGTGAATGTCCTGCATGCAAGTACAAGGTAGAATCTGATGTGCATGTCCTGCTTCTTTGTCCCGCTTATCAGACGGCGCGTAAGCGCTGGTTAATACAACTCTGTAAGAATATGGGTTTCGCGCACTGCGCAGTGGCCTACAGAGTTTTGAAGTATGATACTCACCCCCCAATTGTCTTTGCTGTATCCCGCTTTTTAAACTGTATGTGGCATACTCGGCGGGTTTTTTAAAGTAATTCCTGGAGAAAGTAGGTATTTATTGTGGTCTGTGGTTTAGCACTCCCTTTCTTATTATCATAATTTGGGTATATGCTAGCCCATAATTATGTGTAGACGATTGTTTTTATTATGTGTTAATGGATTGTTTGAATTTATATATACAATTTTTATATTTTTTAAATGGTTTTTTAACTGGTGTTTTTTAGTCAATCATTAGGTGTGTAGATCAATTTACATTTTAACCATGAACGTATTTTTTTTTTTTTTGTGTTTGTGTTTTGTGACTTTTATGGCCCATGTGGCCGAAATAAAGTTATATTGATTGATTGATTGACTTATCCATTTCAATCATGTAAGACATGTGGAAAAATGAGGCTTTTCTCTGAAGATCCTCACAAGGAGTGCTTGTACTACCTGCACCCACATCACAAACCCAAAGACTGCAAATGCTGCAGAACATTTTCTGCAAAAACTTTGAAAGACAGAGAGGCAAGATTATTATTATGGCTTAAGAAAAAGAAAACGTCTGAAACTCCAGTCTCTGGAGATGAAAGTTTGTTTTCTAATTTTATGAGGACACTGAAAGGAGAAAAACCTAGAAAGGATCTCAGTGAACCACCTAAAATTCTTCATATTATGGCAGACAAGAAGCCTGAACAGGAAACGTTGAGTCCTTCAGCATCTCAAGGCTCAACAAAACAAAAAATATCAGTCTCAGAACCATCAACGCCTTTTGAAAGAGCACTAGCTTCTGCTAACACTAGGAAGCCTACCTCAGAGTCATCACAAAACTCAGGCAAGTTGCTAGTTAAATCGTCGACGAGACCATCTACGGTACTGTAGGCGGCTAAGATATCTACACTGACAACATTGACGACTTTGGTGTCTACGGCATCGTCAGTGGTATGACTCATCGGCGACCTCTTCAGCGACTGCAAGATTGTCGACGACACTCTCCTCGTCAGCACAGAAAACTGCTGCACCATTGTGGACACCAGCGATGGACGCACAGACGGCGCCGCCGTCGATGCCAGTTCCAATGGCGACAGTGGAGATCATGCCATTGAAGTTAAAGTCATTATCCTCGAGTATGGCTCATGGTCATTGTCGAATCACTTCTAAGTCCAGAACAAACTTTCATACCAAGGTTTCATCTTTACCACCAGTGTTCCTTCTGGAAATGGGAGGACTGGAAAAAGAGGATGATGACGGACCTTTTGGAGATGCAACAGGTCCATCGCAATTACATGTAAAATACCAAGACTCTGACAAAGACGTTGAACAAGACGAATTAGTATATTTGCAAGGTGATTCTTCATTTAAAGACATACAAGGTAGAGAGAAAGCATATGAGGAATTCCTTGAGTTTGATCCTTATGAGGAAATCCTAGAAGAACAACCTGCACAAGAACCAATGATGCAAGTCCCTGTAGCTCTGGTGACGGAGCTCAAGCTAATGTTAAGGGACTATTATAAAAGATTTCCCCGAAAAGGAAGCCACACCTTTAAAGCAATCTAAAGCTGGGGTACCACAAGCAGAAATATTGTCACAGCACACAAGCCCGCTAATACAGCATAAAGACATCTTGCAACCAAGACAGCCAGAGGCTGTCACCATTCATGATGCTTATGTTGATCATGGAGATGACGAAGATAAGCTTGAAGAGGGTGATATACTACAAGATCAAACAGCGAGCACAGGAAGTGAATGGGATGACTGTGAGACTCCTATATCGGCTCTACCAACACCTTCCGCTGCTAGCTCGTCCTCAGGTGATATAGGGGACTTCCATGCACTTCTAGAAAGGGCTGGCAAGAGATTTGATCTGCGATCTCTGTTCAGCAAACAGAATGTTTCTTGTATGATTTTAAAGAGTCAGCTAGAAAACCGGTCAGATCTATACTAATTGTTGACTACATTTGGACTGAGGGATGTAAATCATGAAGAACCCTGCTACAGTGGCCGCAGTAATACCGAACTTTATAAAAAATACAAGTCTCCTGACAGTTCTCCAGCCTGCCTGATTGGTCACCCAAAACCAGATTCAGTTGTTATATAGGCAACGGAAAAGAGATTGAAAAAACCTGATGACATCCTGTTCAGCTCCTCTGGATAGGGAGGGTAGGAGACTAGACAACATAGGGAAGCATTTTTCTGCCATGGCAGCGATCACCATAAGGGCGTCCAATGATTTGGCCATTCTGGGTAGATGTAGTCATACCTAATGCAAATCCTAGATTTTCTGCCAGAGGATAAAAAACATGAGGCTAGACTATCCTTCAAGAAGAGGAAAAAAACATTGTCAGAAATAATCAATACAGCAATGGATGTAGCCCTCACCGGTTTCAGACAAATGGCTGGAGTAGCGGTCTTGAGAAGGCAGGCTGGCTAAGGGCAACTTCATTCAGATCTGAAGTGCGGGCAAAAATTTTAGACATGCCTTACAATGGAGAACCTCTATTTGGAAAGCACATCTACGTCTTACAGTCAATCAAAGCTGACACAGCAACAGCAAGTTCGATAGGAGTGCTTCAACAGAGAAAGTTTTAATCTTTTTGAGGTGGTAGAAGCAGAGTACAGTATTCCTTTAGAGGGGAATACCAGCCATATAAATATCAGCTGTATCATCACCAGCTGCAGGGATATCGTCAACAGTTCTCTCAGCAATTTAGACCTTCACAGACAACAACTTTCTCCAGGCAACCAGGTAGGAGAAGAGCTGCAGCTACAGGAAAAGGACAGAAGTCCTCTAGGAGACAGTGACAAAATAGTGACATTTGTCGCCTCTCTGGGTTTGCCTCCTTGAATTTCATAAACACTGTCAACAACTATTCCAAAAATTGTCTTTTGTCCATGTTTTCCAACAAATGGGTCTTAGACATCATTATGTATGGACACACCCTAGAATTTATTCAGAAACCTCCATGCCATCCGCCTATAAGGATGTCAAACCAACATCTTTGTCTGTTAAGAGAGGAAATACAATCTCTGATATTGAAGGGGCCAATATAAAAAGTCCCACAAAATTGCAGAAACATAGGTTTCTACTCCAACTTCTTGCTGTTGAAGACTAATTGAAAATGGAGACATGTTGGATCTGAGACAGCTCAACAAGTACCTCAAAAAACAATCATTCAGAATGATTATGCTACAAGATATCATTCAGTTGTTAAGCCTAGGAGAGCATATGACATCATTGGATCTTCTGGACACCTATTTTCACATCCCCATACACATAAAGCACAGGCGGTAGGTGGCCGGATGTCACTACTAATTCAGGGTTCTATCTTTCGGGCTAAAGTCTGTCAGAAAGAATATTCACCAAATGCATGGCACCGGTAGCAGCTTAACTGAGACAAAACGGCCAACAGGTATTTCTTTATTTGGATGATTGGCTAATAAAAGCAAATTTGCCCAGGGCTACAATGGGTTCTACAAGGGTATGCCTTCAAATTTTCGAAGATCTGTTTCTCCAGATAAACAAGGAGAAATTGTGTGTCATTCTAGACACAACAATTGCATTTCTGGGGATATTTATGGATACGAACATTTGCACGGTGTATCCTACAAAGGAAAGAATTGCAAAGATAATAGCATTAGCGTCTATAGTATCAACAAAAAAATCCACTTCACTCAGGCAATTCAAATCGTTTCTAGGAACGGTATCATCATACATTCCTTTCATCCCAAACAGTTGTTTGTACATGAGACCACAGCAGGAACAGCTGAACAAGCAATGGAAGTGGGACACAGGCCCATTCAAGGATGTTGTTAGTATAGCAACAGAAATGGTAAGCGCTATGCAATGGTGGATGAGGGAAGACAACATTGCAGTGGGGTCAATGTTCCTAGTCAAGTCCCCAAGTTATGTCATGACAACAGATGCTTCCATGGAAGGCTGGGGAGCACATCTCCAAGATTTTGAAGTGAGCAGAAAGTGGTCAGACGAGGAAAAGAAGACACATATACATTTCATAGAACTGAAAGCGGTGGCCTTGGGGGCTCCAGGCTTTTCTGCCAAGAGTAAAGGAGATGGAGTTCTTGATTCGAACAGACAACACAACCACAATGTTCTATTTAAGAAAGCAGGGTGGAACAAGATTAGGTCTGCTGTCTAGGGAGGCACAGGACATATGGAACTGATGTCTCCTACACAAGGTCTCCATGAAAGTGGAGCATGTAGAAGGCAAGGAAAACCAGTGGCCGGACTAATGAAGCAGGTCTCTGAAAGATTGCCACAAGTTGTCACGTGGCCCTGTTGGAAACCGCGCCATTTTCATGCTCACGTTTCTTAAGTTGCCTTCTTTTTGCAACACTGTGACTTTTGACATACATTTGCGTACGTAGCAGTGCATGATAGCATTCCCCGAAACTGCATCTGCTTAAATTTCAACTTCATAGGCACACTATCATGACACCTTGAACATTCAGTATGATGATTAAAGTTCACTGCACAAATGTCATGGCTTTTTAGTGCCCGGTAGGCAACAACGCTATCTAGCTAGAATAAACAATTGCTGCCTGACATAGACTTCGACATGCTAGCTTGGGTACTGTTTATTATATATACACATCTACTTCCTCGTTTAAATCAGAGGAGCATTCTGCTGACACTTCGGGGTTGCAGCACGCTGGAATTCCAGCTCAGCTGATTCTTGTCATCTCCACGAGGGATGTTGCGCTCTTCACAAGATGGACAGGCTGATAACACTTGCCCGCAGGTAATGGGCAGTTAGATCACCCGGCAGGGATTCATAGCAGATACTCACCCTAGGGCATGTTAGATTAGAGAGTACTAGGTAGGAGCACACAATATTACACTACATATATGCCAGCATATATTCATTGTTTTAGCACAATGTTGGAATTATTTATCCTCTCCACTGTTCTTGTGTTGCTAATCATGCTAATATGTTTCATTCTATTAGTAATTGCAGTGCACGTATTTTACTTAAGAATCTCACTGCTTCAATGAATATTGAAACTGCAGTTTGTGTCATGAGTGTCTAAATGAAAAGGTTCTAGATCTGTTACTGCGCTTTCCCTGGGGAGTCAGGGTTGTCATGTTCTGAGGTTGCACATTAATTTGTTACCCTGGAAGGTTAGGGGTGCAAATGGTGTACTATGAGCTAGCAGGACTATAGGCCAACATCTCCTGAGGGGGTGCGGGGAATCAGACTTGCACCATCCCAATGTTTATGTTGTCCAACAAACGCACAGTTTTACCAATGAGGTACAAGCCTTACGACATGGCGCCGTCAATGTTTTTAGCTGAGGTTCCTATTTGATGGATGGCGTGAGTAGTTTTCTTTTGCATACCCAAAGAACCCTACTCACATACTAAACGGAGACGTCCGAGGTGTTAGGAAAAATTCCTCCTCAGCTGATTAGGAGCCCCCTATGTATTGGTTATAGGTTGTTCAAACTTGAACCATTCGAAGGATTGTCCCATAATAGTTCCCTCTCTGATTTCCACAAACTGTGGTGGCCGAACGAGCAGCAATAAACATAACTGAAAACTGCAGACATGCAGTTGCTCAGATGCTGCAACAACATGGTCTTGTATTCACGGGTGGAGACGTTACCTTCCTGGTTGAGACTCACAAAGCATTTAGGACAGAGGTACTCTATTTATGGGTTAAATTCCCATCAGCAAACGATTGCTCAAGATTGTTTCACACATAGATTGCAACTAGTGTTCCACGTAACTACACAGCTTACAAAGATCTAGAAATACCACTAACATACCAAGAACATCAAAATTGGTTTAATGGCGCCCTAACACACATTATATAAGAAGTTAGAATAGGTCCCCTTAGCAATGAGGGAACAACATGGCCAGTCTTAGCCAGCTATACACCACAATAAAATATAGCTAATTTAACAGCAGTACAAATGCGTATATTATATAATTGTCTAGTCGGAATATACAGAAGCGTGACACAGTTTGTTATGCGAACAATGACCATAAATCCTGTGAGGGCTGCTCAAGCTGCACAACCACAGTCGGCTATACCGAGCATTAGCCCGCAAAGGATTATTGCAGTCATGGATAAAGTCCCCGTCAGGCGGGAGGAAATCCCGTTCTGGATTGCACAAAAAAAAAGTTAGCTTGATGCAGTGTTTCCCCATATGGGACCCCAAGAAAAGCACAGGATTCTTACCATATGCTTGCCAATGGGCATGGCTCCCCTCGCTGGAGGATTGTACCACTTAGGGTACTGTCTTCGCTGCATTATATACCAGAATTCATGGTACACCCTCGTTAGCTGTTTTGCCAGAGGTGCTAAAACAGATTCAGAATGAGTATGGGGTAGCCCCTGCCCTGGACTTTGGGACGAAACGGATGGGCAGTTTTGCCGTAGTGTCCACCATAATGTTAAGTAACATTAAGGGGGGCAGCAGCAGCACTGGTTATATGCCAGCGCCTAAGGGATTTGCCTCTGGGACAACATGAGCGCGAATTACCAAATATTATCAAAGAAACGTACCCAACAATGGGTAAACCACAGATTAAGAGTAATTCTGAAAAGGATAACTCAAAGCAAGCACCCGATTCGTCCGACAAGAAGTGGGATAGTAAGAAAAATAAAGAAAAAACCAAGCCACTGGGTGGTTCTCCTCAACAGGAAGCCACTGAAAAGCGCTATAGGATACTGATACATGTTCATCTCGTTCCTTTCAGGAATCATACAAAAAACGTTCGGAGAGAGGTGGACTGTCAGAGCGCAGATCAGAAGAGTATGTGAAACTGAAGAAAGACTCACAATGCTCATCTGACTATATAATAAAAAAGGAAGACCAGCCTGTCACAGATATTGAGGACACTGCTCCTGAACGGGGAATGGGCTCTGACAATGCTGGACAGCGTGGCAGAAGTCACTGTAGTTCGCCAGAACCTGATGGATTGTCTGGCGGCAGTAGCATTAAGTGACTATATCCAGGTGGAAACACTGAATACGCGATTGAGCGTTCTACATCGCTTATACGAGATGAAGCTCCAGATCGAAGGGGATATACAGTGCCCAATAACTGTTCTCTTTTGAGAGAACCTATCTGTTGGCCGAAAAAGATTGGCCACCAGAGTTTGTCATGGTTTGCCCAAATAGAAAAAAGGTAATTTTCTTTTCTTTTTCCGACCTCGTTCCAGAGTCAGTAAAGTATTCATACGCCTTGGAGTGGGTGTTAGTGCTAACTCCTGCTTTATACCGCAACCATGTGGGGTGGGATGACGGTTCCCCTTATCACGTAATACCAATGAGGTTAATCCCACAGCCTCAAAGACAATACCCCATCAAAAAAGATGCTAAAAAACAGCTTAGAGAAATCTTCACACAACTTGAATACCAATGTGTGATAGAAAGTTACACCTCTCCTCTGAATAATCCCTTGTTTCCAATAATAAAACCAGACCATTCATATTGTCTAGTATTAGATTACAGACACCTAAACGCAGCTACACGCACATTTGCTGGACAAAAAGCACATAGCACTGTCGTCTAGTTCCTATAGTACCCATGCAGGACCTGCGCGTTTGGATAACAAACTGTGGGCTTGGTGACTGACTGGCTCTGTGCAACCCCACTGCGTATGTTAGCCTTATTTGCATTAGATAGCTCACAGTGCCACTAGAATCTCCTCTTTTCGGGGAGAGATTAGTTTCTGGCAACCTTGGATCATGACAACCCAAATTCCTCAGAATCGTGGAAACAATGTACTACTTTTCGCTCAGTCACTCGTGCTTACTTATTCGGTTTGTCTCAGAGAGTTACACAGAATAAACAGTCTGGGCGTTTCAATAAGTATTTATTGAACAGTTGTTATTCTAGTGTAAAATATATGTGCTGCAGTAACCAGCAGACAATAGCAGAGATATATTATCAGCAGTACGATAAAAGCAAAGGGATAGAACAGTTCTACCATATTGCAATAATCATGAATACATACCTGAATATAAAAAGCATTATGAAAAGTGCGCGTACTCCTACGATGCCTAACTAGATGTACCTGAGTGTACCTAGCATATGTGTAGGTCTAAAAGCCTAAGAGCCAAGAATCCTTCTAGGATTTAGTCGAACCCCCATACCTGAATAGAGAGTGTGGGACCCCGTCCTGGTCTCGAGTTGGACACCCCGCAAGGGCTGTGTTGAGACCGCTGTCAGCTGGAGCGACTGCATGCAGGAGCCTCAGCGTCTCTGGTCAGTGTGTCAGCATGGAAGTCTCGGTTCCCTCTGTCTTACCGGGGTAAGATGTGGTGTATTTATACCCTGAAGACTCTAGTTGCTTCGTATGGTTTGTATTGGCCCTTGTTCGACGTGAGGAAGACGTCAGGGGTGAACTTTGTACATACATATTATGCAGGTGGTGTATTCCTAGAGAGCCATGCATTATTGATGAGTACAGTGTGGGCCTGTGTTTGGGAAAAACCCTGCTGTATTCAAAACCACAGACTAGATAACGTTCAGCCCTCAGAGCTCGTTGTGAACTAGCGAGGACCAATGTAGGTGAAAGATCATGCCTATATAAGGAATCATGACTATAATAGGACATGTACAGTTATGACCGTAATAGGGCATATGCGGCTTTGACCATAATAGGGCAAGTACGAATATGACCTTATCAGGGCAAATATGAATACGTCCATTTTAGGGCATGTATGAACGGGTCTACATTAGGGCCTCTATACGGGACATAACACCCACTCCTCTTCTGAATAGGATGACAATTTCCATACTTAAAATCAGGACAATTTAAAAACATTTTAAAAGCAAGTAAAAACATGGTTTTAAAATTGTTTAAAAAAAAAATCTTCCTAAAATGTTAATAATTCAGCTATTTCCAATTGCCACTAAAAGAATGTCTATTTTGTTTCTCTATATAAGTTGCTTCACTCAAAGCGGAAGAAGGCCATGCTTTTCTCAATCGAAAGTGTCAATTTAGGAAATGTTCCAAATGTACTCTGTTATTATGAAAACGAGTGGAGAAGCCGAATTCTTTCCCAGGACGCGATGAGCCAATTTGAGATTAGGTGTCCTGGCTGGGAAGCACAACATTATCTGTGTGAGCTACTGCAGACGACAAATCCAACGCCTCACAGAGAACATCAATCGCACATAGATGGTATGTAGCACTGCCAACAGTCAGTGCTGCGGCAGCTTGTGCGGCAGTTGTTACCTGGGTGCCTGTGGAGGAGTCACCTTACCCAGCAGGAGCAAACGGCACCCGTGGATTCTCCAGGAATGCGTTCATCAGAATCGGAAGACGCTGGGGACAACGCAGAGCATGGGCCTTTAGGGGGTCCAGCATTGTATCCGTGTCCGGAGGCGCATCTGATGGAAATGTTAGACAAAGATCCAACGTGCATTCTTCTCCGCAAAGCAGGGATCGAAGAACAGGTAAGATGCAGTCTACCCAGACTGGTCGAAAGGATAGAAACCAGGAGGCATTGAGTTCTCGCAGGCAAGAAATGCCCAGAAGTTGTACCATGCGTTCACGGTATTTCCGCTTCAGGAGCATGTTCGCCATTCCCTCGGGAATTGGGCCGTCCATTGCGTAGCAGTAGTATTATGAATAGGACCCCTGCAACCATCAATAGGATAAGCGGGAGTCCTCCAAATACGCTTCCCAATACGGAGTGTATAAAATTTGGGATTACTCCGAGGACTGTCTGAAAGGTGCTTAACAGTCCTGACCCTATGGTCTTAAATAAGTGTACAATACCGCTCGTATCGGACATATTGAAGATACGTCCCACCATTTCTACGAAATGAAAGGAGCAGTTTGTACGTATAAGCACCTGTATCTCAGTCGAGGTCCTTGCAACTTGAAGTTCATAGGTTTCTCATGCGGAGGTTAAGGGCACGGGTTGCTGTAAAAGCATGGCTTGCAGTCTGCTCAGAGTATCAAATTGTATGAAAGAAACGTTCAGTGAAGGCCATGGCGGCGCCTCCCTGACTGTGTACAGTGGCAGAAACAATACTTGCATACAGCAAGTAACCCTGGAGTTAACAGTGACCAGATAGGCGACGCCCGGAAGCATCCCACAGCAACCTTGATCATTTAGCATCAAGTAACTCCCATTCGAGAGCAGCTGGAAAACCAGTGTGATCATGGCCGCTGGGGTCCCTGTCATGTGACACGATATGTTCGCTACTGAACCGCTACAGGCTCCGTGTAGTGAAATATCCTGACACATGAGAGAACCGCTTAAAGCGTTCTTGCAGTTTGCACCGCTCAGAAATACTTCTCGATCCCCATTCCGGCATCGATATCTATAGGGTAACTCCCAAGTTTCCTTGATGTATCCCTTACCTATCTTTTCATATTTGCCTGCCTGCCTTTGCTCAAGGCAATATTGAAACTGAAACGTAGTGACCGGCAGAGTGATTTGGCCATGAATTAGCCATTCTGTTGATGGTGATTCGGCTACAGTGAATGGTAACCTTTCCAGTTTCTGAATACGCAGCATTGTATATTTGGCTCCCCTTTGTGCCATTTCTGTCTGTTTATCAGTTAGATTATATTCTGAAAACAGAGACGTGGTATTTATAAAACACCAGGGCACATAGCCTGCACGCAAAGATTGCAGCGTCCAACTTAGCATCATAATAGAACGTAGCTGAGATTGCCCGTGTTGTAACAAGGCCAGATCTTGTTCTAATATGTCGATTGCCGAAGACACAATGTTGCCTAAGGAGTAAATCCTGGAGGTCCAAGTTGTTAACCCATTATCCACTACAGCTAATGCCTTCTCTATGTTAATACGGTCTATTTCCCGTATTCTTTCTGCGGCCTCCTGTTGGGATATTTTCCAGTTTTCATTATAATAGGCATAAAGGCCAGCATATATGAAACGTTTCTGACGTGTTTTCCTTGGGCCTAGTAAAAAATCCCTAAGGTCTACATCAAGTGTGAGTAAGGTCAAGTGATGTTTTACTTCTGTGAGTGTTGAGGTCTCTAGCCAATAAAGGCACAACTTCCCAACACTATAGGATGTCACTACCCCTGGGTGTTGTCTTTGTACATAGTGTGTATCTGGCCTATGGATACTAAACCCTTCGGTTGTATTCATAAATCTCTGTTGACAGGTGTTTGTGTCAATGGGCCAAATCAGCCATTTCGTCCAATCACGATCTGATCTGTTGTACTGGAGAATGTCATCTAATCCTACCCCTTGTGTAGTTGAATTCTGCCCCCCACCCATCTGTGATGGTGCTGGAAACCTGGGTGAGTTCAGTTCCTTATTCTTGGCTAGTCCAAGACAGGATGTCTGTTGCACAGTGTCATTTAGAAATATTATCTGCTGTGGAATGAGGCATGCTCTAAAAGCGCTTCTGTTCCCTGGACTTGCCAGTCCCTAGAACCCCAGATTGATTTTAAATCTATAGTGTCCTTCCATAGGTCGAAACCCTGTGTAGACAATTGGGCCATAAAGGAAGCAGAGTAAATCTGTTTAGTGTTAGTCAACATAATTTTCTGTGCTGATGTTGTTGCCACTTTGTAATAAAATGACCTCGGGTCAGATGTGTTGAACCCTGAAAAGTATGTGAATATCTGTGCAAAAGTTTGCGAACTACCTTTTGGAGGAGTTGGGCAGTGTTCCCACTGGTGGTATTCAAATACATTTCTAGGTGTTCTAGATTTATGCAAGAAATGATGACCATAATGTTGGTAACAGTACAATGTATCATAGTCTGAAGTACCTTTTAACATTTCATTGTTCGGAAATGCTGCAGTTTTTCTAAATCAAACATCATAGCATTTACAGTTTCTGTGTCCCAATCATCAGAAAATGTACTGGAGGTAATGATATCACTTAATGAAATTTTAAATACATGTTTAAGCTTTAAAAGTTCAGTCGGACCGAATATATCATAATCAATCTTGTCCCATACTATACCGTCCGGTATAGGAACTGCTGTGATATTCACTGAAGACAAGTCTCTTGGTTCACGATGTGAAGACTGGTGTGGTTTCAAAATCAAATTGACTCTTTGGGCTGTAGAGCTCTGCTGGAGGTATCGCCCATTAATAAGCATACTAAAAGTTATTATTAAACCTAGCCAGAAAAGAAAAAATAAAATCCCAGTGATATACCATAGTTCTATCCAAGGTGACACCAGGTAAGTTTTTCTAGAAAAGTTCAAAAAGTCAATGAGTTTCTGTTTGTGTGATTTTTTTTGTCTGGCGTCGTTTCCGGCTCGCTTGGATCCAGTGAAAACGTATCAAAGTTCATGAAATAGCCAGAAGCAGTTCGATCAATTGTTGGAATTGCATCAGGATTTGTTGAAATTGGATTTTGCTCTTGACGAGGCATGTTAACGTAGATGTCTGTAGTCGTTCGGATTGCAACTTGGTTGTTAAGTTGATTTTCATTTTGTTGAAGTGGAACGAGTTCCATAGCATTGTTGCTTAGTCCTTCATTCCGTACAGGTGGCTCTTCAAATGTGATGAGTCTTTCTGTTTGAACTTCTTGTATTGTAGCGAGAGGAGGGCGTCTGCTACTGTGGAGTCCACGTGGCCTACTGTTTAGTATCGGCCACATAGTGTGGTTTGATTAAGTCGATTGAGACAAATCTTTTCTCCTTTTTCCCGGCAAGAGGTGGCAGAAGTACAGTTCTTGTGCCTTGGATTGCAAGGACCGGTACAGGCTTTCTGTAGGATGGCCCAAATTCTTTCTTATCAGCAATCTTCTCTCTGACCAGATCCCCGACTTTTGGGATCCAGACAGGTCTTGCCGATACTGCCTTGACTTCCTCAGTGGCGGCCTGTTTCTGGAGCACGTTACTTAGTTGTGTCCTGGATTCATTTAGATCCTGTAAAACAGCCAAACGATCATGGATATCAAATGGTTTTTCATCCGCCACTGTGCCTTCACAATTAAGATCGGGTACCGACATTCTTGTCCCAAATAGGACCTCGTAAGGAGTGACACCTCCTAGAGAGCTTCTTGGCTGATTGTTTATTGCTCGTTGTACCCCATATAAGTGATCAACCCATCTACCGCCCTTGCCTAATACCCTACGACACTGGGTTGCCCCATTACGTCTAACACTTGCCTAATACCCTAGCTGTTAAAGATTGCTTTAAGTCATGGTTTTTCCTCTCCACAACGGAATTTCCCTCAGGATGATACGGAGAGGAGTACCGCAATGCTACGCCCATTCCTTTCATGGCCTCTTTGTAAGCCCGAGAGCTAAATGCCGGGCCACGGTCAGAATGTAACGTGCCAACTGTGTATGTGCCGATAAAGACAGTTCGAGCGTCAGCCGAGCGCTGAGTCCAGAGCTTGAGGAAACTTGAGCTGGACGTACACGAATGGACAACCTAATGCTGTCTAATAATGGTATCTGTACTGGACGTGTTGCGGTAGACCCTTCCATCTGCTTGCAGATGTCGCAGTTCCAGACATAGTCTCTAATCTGCCTTCTCATCACGGGCCACCAGTAGCGTTGTTTCAACAAAGAAACAGTCTCCCTAAGTCCCTTATGTACAGAACCTTTCCCTTCATGTGCCGCCACAATTAAACCTTGCCTACGATCCATATTTGGTATTACTCTATCCCCCACTCCAGGAATCTGAGCATATGAAATGTTTTGTGCATCTAACTTGTAGGAGTACTTGAGTGGAAATTTCTTTGGTACTGCTGTGCTGCCTTTGCGTGAAGCATTGACAGCTACCATAATCTCGCTGTCTACTCTCGTTTTTGAACGAGTAACTGCAGCTACGGCGGCTGTGCGTACAGCACCCTTTGCGGCTTCATCAGCCAATGAATTCCCTTCAACGTGAACGCCATCACGCTGATGACTTAGTGTATGTATCACGTGAACCCTTGGTAGTTCGTTTCTCAACTCCACTACCTGTTCCCATAGCATTTTATGCTTAATTGTGCCACCTTTTGCATCTTTGAACCCGTTTTGTTCCCAATGATGTAAATATTCATTGTACGACTGTACACAGTAAAAGGAATCACACACAATTAGTGTGGGGAATTCGTGTTCCTTGTTTACAAGTGCCAGTATCAGTGTTTTTAACTCTGCCAACTGAGCCGTGCAGTCTCCTAGAGATTGCGTTTTAGTGCAACTCGGATGGAACTTTCCATCGTGCATGCGACCTTTAACAATCGCACATGCTGCGCTGTAAGCTTGCTTACTCCCTATGGCCGGTTGAGCAGATCCGTCAGTGTAAATAATGTATTCATACGGATCTAGAGGCAAAATCTCATTTGGAAGAGGATATTCTTGTTTGTATTGCAGAAATGCTTGTGTTTTTAAACTTGGATCAAATCTGTATTCAACTTCTGTTGCAGTAAGAGAATTATTAGCCCATTGTATCCATCTGGGATGTAAGACTTTTGCATTTGGAATGCTAGCTTTTGTAACAGCTTCTAAAGCTGGTACTGGGGTCACGACAATTATGCGTTTACCCTGAGCCAGAGCTCTTTCTCTTGCTACAGCGGTCTGCACTGCTGTCAGGATTTTTTCTGTTGAAGTGAAACGCATTTCTGCGTTTGTGTACAGATGTGATTTGTATGCGATTGGTACCGTTTCGCCTTCATTGAAAGTCAAATAAGTGTACCCGCATTGACCCACTATTACTCGGATCACCAAGTTGCATACGTTTACGCGTGTCTGTAAATGTTTAGAAGCTATCATGTCTTCCTGTAGGGGACGCAGGATATTTGTATGTTCCTGTGTCCATTGTCTGACTGAAAAATCCGGTTTTATTAAGTCGTAGAAAGGTTTTACTCTTTCTACGTAATCCAAATTGTATGTTCGACCAAAATTTAGGAATCCCAGAATTGATTGTAAATTCTTCAATGATTTTGGAGGTTGGAGCAGCGCACACTTTTCTAAAAAGTTAGTTGCTAGGTTTTTTCCTTCACTTGACAGCTCATACCCTAAAAATAGGACACTGAGGTGGTCAATTTTTGATTTTTTGAAATTAATTTTATAGCCCTCAGAGGCGAATCCCATGATAATGGTGCTCATCCTGGTCAAGTGCCTCGGTAAGTCATCGTCCGTCAGATAAATATCATCCACATAGGACAATGCTTCTTCATCCAAATTTTGGAGTAACTCCGTTACTCTTGCTGAAAATACCCCGGGGCTATTTTTATACCCTTGGGCTAGTCGACAGAATTGTCGCTGGGACCCTAACGCACTGAATGCGGTCAGATACCTGCTTTCAGGCGCTATATTTTAGCAGAAAAATCCATTTGAGATATCAAGTGTTGTTTTGTATTTTTTGCGCACAATGTTATTCATTAATGCGGCACTGTGTGCATTTTGAATTGCAAATGTCTTTGTGCAAGTGTTTAAATGTCTGTAATCTAAGACTAGACGATATGTGTTGTCAGGTTTGGCTACGGGAAACAAAGGATTGTTCATAGGTGAAGTGCAATTTTCTATCACCCCCTGGTATTCAAGTTGATCTAGGATCTCCCTGACTTGTTTTTTAACTTCCTGCTTTATAGGATATTGCCTTTGAGCATTTGGTGAAACTTTTAACGGGATCACGTGGTTGGTTGACTCCTCATCCCAACCAACATGATTTTTGTACAATGCTGGAGCTAGGGCAACAGCCCACTCCTGCGCATATGCCTGTTTTAAATGTATGGGAACGAGGTCGGAAAATGCTGGAAAAATTACCTTTTCTCCCTTTGGGCACTCCATGACGAATGCTGGCGGCCAGTCTTGCTCTGCTAATAGTATGTCCTATCCAGATGACAAATTTTTCCAAAGGAGACCTTTAATTTTTCTGGCTTTGTCCCCCTCCATCCGGAGTGTTATCCCATGTAACTTATGTGGGACACTTACCCGAGTATCAGGTGTTTCCACTGTGATATACTCACTCAACTCCGCTGTCACCAGAAATTCCTTCAGGTTCTGGCGAGCTATCGTTACTTCTGCCGCGCTGTCTAGCATCGTCAGAGCCCATTCCCCGTTCAGAAGCTGTGTACTCAGAATTCTGGGCATGTCCGATCTTGAGACCTGCTACCTTCTTCTTTTTGAACTGAGGTTTAGATTTTTGTTTATCTTCTTTTTTAGGTGCGTAGTCTGCAGCGCTTTGCGTGTCTCTGGACTTTGTACGCTCCTCTGACCGTCCTTCCCTCTCGGATTTTTTTGATGAACCCTGAAAGGAACGTGTACCTGTATCCTGATACCTGTCGGGTTTTTTAATATTATCCCTATTCCTGAGGTTATACCTCCTTTCAGAGGGCTCCTGTTGAGGAGACCTACCTCTGGATTGAGATCTGCTGTCTTTAGATTTTTGTTGTTTTTTATTTTCCCACTTCTTCTTAGAAGAAGTAGGTGTCTGCTTTGTAGTGTCCTTTTCAGGACTGCCCACTAGTTGTGGTTTTAATGCTTTCCCACCTAAACTGTCTCTGCCTAATTCTGCATATGCAGTTTCAATTATTTTGGGTAGTTCGTGTTGTTGATCTACTGGACCGAACTCCCTTAGGCATTGGCGGATCGCCACTGAAGCTGCTTCCCCCTTAATGTTAGCTAGTATTATGGCTGATACCTGATCAAAGTTGTTTAGTAACTTCATCCCTAAGTTAAGGGCAGGTTCTGCTCCGTACTCATTTTGTATCTGTCTCAATACGTCTGGCACTACTGCTAAGGACGGGATACCATGTGTTCTGGTATATATGGCAGCAAAGACTGGACCCCAAGAGGTGCAGTCCTCTACTTGTGGTGTGATCCCCATGGGCAAGCAGATTGTTAGAATTCTGTGTTTTTCATAGGTGGTAGTATTCGGGAAAACTGCCTCAAGCTGAGTTATTTTCTGAGCTATCCAGAATGGGATTTGTTCGTGTTTCGCGGGCATTTTGCCCATTACCGCGTGTAATGTTTGAGGAGTAATTTTATTTCCTGTACCCTGAGCTGGAGTACTAGTTGCTGCACCTGGTACAGGTTGGATTGTTAAAGTCCTCATGAAGAATTGTGTCAGGTTTCTGTAGATTTTGATTAAATCTCTGTGTTGTACGAGTAATTCTGGCTGTGGCATTGTTCCAATGACAGGATGCGGTGTGTAAGCCGCTAGTATTGGCCATGTGGCCCCGTCTCCTCCGAGCGGGCCTAATCTTACTCTTCCTTGTACGTGGGGTAGGGCGCCATTAAACCAGTAATAATGTTGCTGGTAAGTGAGTGGAATCTCTATGTCCTCAAACGGGGCATATTCATGTGGTGCATCTCCTCTCAAATAGTAGTGAAATATCTTTGTTATGGCATTTGCTGCTGGGAGTGTAACCCATGAATAGAATACCTCTGTTTTGTTTGATTCGTGTGCCTCAATCACGAAAACTACTATGCCACCCTTGGCTGGTAAGCCATTTTCTAATAGTCTTAGGGTGACTGTCCTTCTGAATTTTGGTGCAATCTGTATTGCATCCTCATGATCTTCTTCTCCCTCTAAAACGTTCAGGTCAACTTTCTCATCCCCTGAACCAGTCATGTTTGGAGGAAGAGGTGTTCCCAGGGAACTAAGATGAGGTGTTATGCACAATTTAGGAACTAAATGTCCTTCAAGCTAGATTAACCAACAGCCAATAAATAGTATTTTCGTACTACTCAGCTGCGGCGGATTTTGTGCCCACCCACTCCAGACGTCTCTGGGGTTTTGTGAGTAGGTTCTCTGAGAATAGCACGACTGAACTACTCAGATTCTACTTTTAAATAAGTACCCAACCAACGTTGGTGGCGCCATGTCGTGTAGTTCCTATAGTACCCATGCAGGACCTGCGCGTTTGGATAACATAAACTGTGGGCTTGGTGACTGACTGGCTCTGTGCACCCCCACCGCGTATGTTAGCCTGATTTGCATTAGCTAGCTCAAAGTGCCACTAGAATCTCCTCTTATCGGGGAGAGATTAGTTTCTGGCAACCTTAGATCATGACAACTCAAATTCCTCAGAATCGTGGAAACAATGTACTACTTTTCGCTCAGTCACTCGTGCTTACTTATTCAGTTTGTCTCAGAGAGTTACACAGAATAAACAGTCTGGGCGTTTTAATAAGTATTTATTGAACAGTTGTTATTCTAGTGTAAAATATATGTGCTGCAGTAACCAGCAGACAATAGCAGAGATATATTATCAGCAGTACGATAAAAGCAAAGGAATAGAACAGTTCTACCATATTGCAATAATCATGAATACAAACATGAATATAAAAAGCATTATGAAAAGTGCGCGTACTTCTACGATGCCTAACTAGATGTACCTGAGTGTACCTAGCATATGTGTTGGTCTAAAAGCCTAAGAGCCAAGAATCCTTCTAGGATTTAGTCGAACCCCCATACCTGAATAGAGAGAGTGTGGGACCCCGTCCTGGTCTCGAGTTGGACACCCCGCAAGGGCTGTGTTAGACCGCTGTCAGCTGGAGCGACTACATGCAGGAGCCTCAGCGTCTCTGGTCAGTGTGTCAGCATGGAAGTCTCGGTTCCCTCTGTCTTACCGGGGTAAGATGTGGTGTATTTATACCCTGAAGACTCTAGTTGCTTCGTTTGGTTTGTATTGGCCCTTGTTAGACGTGAGGAAGACGTCAGGGGTGAACTTTGTACATACATATTATGCAGGTGGTTTATTCCTAGAGAGCCATGCATAATTGATGAGTACAGTGTGGGCGTGTGTTTGGGAAAAACCCTGCTGTATTCAAAACCACAGACTAGATAACGTTCAGCCCTCAGAGCTCGTTGTGTACTAGCGAGGACCAATGTAGGTGAAAGATCATGCCTATATAAGGAATCATGACTATAATAGGACATGTACAGTTATGACCGTAATAGGGCATATGCGGCTTTGACCATAATAGGGCAAGTACGAATATGACCTTATTAGGGCAAATATGAATACGTCCATTTTAGGGCATGTATGAACGGGTCTACATTAGGGCCTCTATACGGGACATAACAGCACAGCACTAATGATTAACATAATGCGCAAAACGCTGGATATCTCAAATGGAGTTTTCTGCCAAAATATAGCAACTGAAAGCAGGTACTTGACCGCATTTAGGACCAGATGTATCAAGCGTTTTACCGGTCGCAAACGGTAAAAAGCCTTTTGGGCTATATCAACCCAAAAGGCATTCGCAAAATAGAAAATCGCAATTTTTGCGATTACCTATTTTGCGAATGAGGTAGGGAATCGCAATTTGCAATTCCCGAAATGCAATATTAGAAGAAGAAGGTTATGCTGTTCCTCAAGAGTGTACGAACAAGGGAAATTGACACCACCCTGAACGTTTGGGTTCAGAGTTGGGAGTCCATTTATTGGATTGTAATGCCCTCACACACCCATGTGTGAGGGTGTCATGCTTCATTATCTGGGCTGCTCCTCGTCGGGTCGGCGGTGCAATACCCAACGGGCTCCCTGTAGTAGGGGCACTTTGGCGGAGATCTTTTTCCAATAGCCGTATGGTGAATTGGGGGTGAGGGGCCAGAACTGTGTAGATGTATGTATGTGATTTAAAATAAGGTTCGGAGTATCCGTGAAGACAATTTTTAATCAGTGGGTCTCCTACCCTAGTTAAAAATATAAACAATGCGGTGCTTGGCTAAGTATTATGTCTTAGGTCTAAGCGTCGCTATTGGTGCAAATGAGGTCAACATGTTTCTCGCTCACTGTAATAGTCTACATGCGATTCATCAGGACCTATATTGTGGAAACTATCTACACTTAAAATTGGCGACGTGGCAACATACTCACATCAACCAGGTAACTACCTAAATCGTGTACCTGTCAGACCTGGTCCTACCCATTGTTGTAAGCTAACCAGGCGGCATCAGTACCCGGTAGGTCAAACTAGAGGAGTTCCTCACGAGTTTTGTGCTGTTGTCACATATTGAGTCGACCTACCCACATCTACATCGATTCCCGAAATGCAATGCAAGAAGCATTTTAAAAATGCGACTTTGCATTAAGGAATCGCAAATTACCACCAACTTCAAGTTGGTGGTAATTTGCAAATCCTTAGAAAAATACACAAAATTGCATTTTTCTAAGTGCCATGTGGCGCATACACGGCATTTTTGGGGGTGCATCGGGGGGCCTTATGTCCCCCTGGCACCTTTGCAATTGCATTCGCAATTTGCGATTACCTGTTTGGTAATCGCAAATTGCGAATGCCTTCCTATTCATTCCTATGGGCCTATTCATTCCTATTAGGCATTCCCTAATAGCGAATCGCAATTTGCGATTCGCTATTAGGGAATATGTGGAAATTGCTATTTTTCTTGCGAACCCTCAATACATTGTATTTTGCGATTCTAAAATAGCGAATCGGTAAAATTCGCTATTTTAGACTCGCAAAATGCAATGTTGATACATCTGGCCCATAGCGTGTTAGGCTGTCAGAAGCAGTTCTGTCGTTTGCCCCAATGGAATAAGAACAGCCTCGGTTCATTTTCAGCCCGGGTTATGGAACTGTTACTAAATTTTGATGACCAGGCATTGTCCTATGCCGATGATGTATGCTTGACGGATGATGGCCTTTCTATACTTTTGAAAAGAGTAGATCGCATTATATTGAGATTTGCTCATATGGGCTACAAAGTTTATTTAAAAAAAATGCCCATCTCAATGTTCTGTTTCTAAGATACGAGCTTTCAAGTGAAGACAAAAGCATTGCAACACATTTTTTAGAAAAGTGTGCGCTCTTACAACCCCAAACACATTGAAGAATCTTCAATCCATATTGGAATTCCTAAATTTTGGTAGAATTTACATTCCAGATTTCGCAGAACGGGTAAAACTATTCTACGACTTGATCCATCAAGACTTTTCAAGTACACATTGGACAACTGTACACACACAAATTTTACGTTCAGTCCAAGCTGACATACTAGCTTCAAAACACCACAAACCTGGTGATCTAAATAATCGTGGGTGCATCAGGGCACACCTTGGTTACATTTAATGAAGGTGACACAGTACCAATTGCATATAAATCGCATTTATCTATACACTAATGCTGAAATGTGTTTTGCACCAATAGAGAAAATACTGACGGGGGGTACACACTGCTGTAGTGAGAGAGAGAGAGCATTGGCTCGGGGGAAACTAATAATTGTCGGCACCCCAGTTCCGACCTCAGAGGCTGTGACAAAGGCTAGCATTCCAAATGTGAAAGCTTTAAATCCGCAATGGATACAGTGGGCCAACGTTCTCACCGCAATAGATGTAGACTACATCTTTGAATCTACATTACAAACGCAAGCATTACTGCAGTCTGAACACGAATATCCTCTGCCTAATGAAATTATGACTCTTGATCAGTATGGTTCTGCAGTGCCTGCCGTAGGGACAAAGCATCAATATTCAGTAGCTTGCTCAGCCGTAAAAGGGCGCATGCGGGGTGGAGAATTCCATACTAAAAAGACCTATACGCAGTCAATAGGTTGACTGCGCAGCTGGCAGAACTCAGAGCTTTGATGATTCTGGCCCTGGAGAACATGGATCCTGGATTCCTCACACTCCTAGGGTGTGATTCTTATTATTGTGTTCAATCATACAATGAATACTTACACTACTGGAGCCAGACTGGATTCAGAGACTCTAAAATGTACACAATAAAGCACAAAATGCTTTGGGGACAGGTGGCTAAGCTGAAAGCATGCTTGCCACAGGCTTGTGATTCACACCTTGAGTGACCAATGTATAGGCGTACACGTTGCAGTGAATTCAATGACTGATGAAGCCACAAAACAACAGTGCAAACTGTTGCAGTCGATACAATAACTCATTCCAGTACAAGGATAGATCAAGACATCATGGTGGCTGTCAGCACTGCAAGCAACAGCACCCACTTGCCGAAAGCCTTTCCAACAAAACACTCCTGCCAATTAAGTGCACAAAACATTCCATTTGCTCAGATTCCCAGAGTGAGGGATCGAGTTATACCAAATTCAGACCGCAGATTAGGGTAATTCTAGCTGCACATGAGGGTCTAGCTTCTGCACACGCATGGGTGGCGGCTACAGTTTCATCATTGCAGCAAAGCTATTGGTGGACATATCTATACAAACAGACCAAGAATTTTGTCCTTAAATGTGAGATATGCCAGCCAATGAGGGGTTCCACCATAGCATGCCCACCACAGACATCTCTATTAATTTCAAACAGCACTCTTGCTTGCATTTATCTGGACCACTGCTGCCCCTTGCAATCAGAGGGGGCTTACAAGTACATCTTGGTTGCAGTGGATTCATGCTCTCGATTCCTATGGGTCTAGACACAGCGATCTGCAGATGCCTCTACTGTTATAAAGAACGTGCAAGTCTTTAGCGGGGCATATGCAGTTGGCACATTCAATTCTGATCAGGGGCCGGCGTTCAACCTTTAAGGCTTACAAAGACACCATGGGAATGTTGGGTGTGACCGTGCGGTTTTCTTCCCTATACCATCCTGAGGGAAATTCAGTTGTGGAGAGGAAACACCGGGACTTTAAGCAGTCTTTAACAGCAAGGGTAGTAGGCTCAGGTCGCAGTTGGTCCATCACCTACATGTGGTCCAAAGAGCACTAAGCAATCTGCCTAGAAAATCCCAGGGTGGTTGGACTCCTTATGAGATCCTGTTTGAGGTTAAGATGTGGATACCAGACCTCGATAGTCCCAGCACAGTGGCGGCAGAAACACCATTTGAAATCAGTGAACGTTTGGATGTTTGACAGACATTCAACAGCTTCCGGGATGCACAAAGCAACGTCCAAGTGAAACACCCTGCCACTGGAGAAGTAAAGGTAGCACCAGTGACTCCTGGTTGGATCCCCGAGATAGGTGAACTGGTCCAGGAGAAAATTGTGGACAAGAATGAATTTGGTCCATCTTACAGAGTACCTGGCCTGGCTGTTAAAGGCACACGAACTGTCTTTTTACCACCTCTCACTGGCTGCAAAACCTAGAGATTTGTGTTGGTAGATATCATCAAACCACATTATATGGCCGATTCTACACAGTAGACTGCGCTGGCTCTTGGGTAATCACTCGCCTTCTCTCATTACCATACTGGAAATCCCTTTGTAAGCTTTGATCGCCGATGAAGCTTCTCCTCCCTGGCTGGGGATAGCTAGCAATGAAGTATCTCTTCTACCTGCTACATCAATAACTACCATTCAAACAACTTGTACAGAAACACATATTTCAGTTCTGAAACCCAAAACGGATGGTGTTTATGTCAGTGTACCCAGTCTGAGCTAACTCCAAGTTCTGCAGAGGCTCCAGAGCTGGCAAAAATAGATCGAACAGCCTCAGGCTACTTTATCAACTACGATGACTTCTCTTCGGATGCATCTGATTCACCTCCACCTCGCCCACTCTGAGGTAGACTTTGTATGTTCTACTTTTGGCTGAAGAAGACGAACTTTGTTGCTCCATGGCTCTACATTTGAATTACAATTGCATTACTTTTCCTCATCATTTGGATTGGTTTTGTGACCGTCTTTTTCCTGCTGCTGAATGGACACTTTCTCCCAGACCTCTCTGCTGTTGAACTGGTGAAGTTGGTTTTGACACCCCATTCTTCATCACACAAAGTGCGGAGACCTTTCCCTGGTGAACATTTCTGCTGTTCCAGTTCCTGATGGGATTGTTTGGGATAGGGAATCGCATATATTTGTTCCTACTGACGTTTTACAAATTCCATACTTGTTAAAAAGTTCATTGAATGACTTCATCACCACTTGTTCTATCTGTGATGATTGGGACATTAATACAGTGCATGAGATGCCAGAAGATCTAAAGCATTCAACTTTTATAATGCCAATGACCTGTATATTGGTAGTGCTAACTATGATGACATTTTCTGTTTTCAGCATTATGGTCATCATTTCTTGCATAAAGCAAGTACTCCACATGCAGTATTTAATTACACAAAATGGGAACACTGCCCTGCATCACCTCAGGCTAGTTCCAGAACATTTGCACAGAAGTTTGCATATTTTTCAGATCATGATTCAACAGACCCAGGGTCTTATTATTATAGGCTCGCACCTTCATCAGCAGAGAAAAATATGCTCACAGACACCAAGCTGGCTTATCCTGCATCTTTTCTTTACCGGTCTGCCACACAAGGGTTTGACTTTTGGAGGGACATATTAGATGTGAAATCAATTTGGGGAATTAACAATTGGCAGGTTCAGAGGAAGGAGGCTTCGTTCAAAGCATGCCTTATACCACATCAAATGATGTTCCTGAACAAAACTGTGCAACAAACATCATGTCTGGGCTTGGCTAAGATAAAGGATTTAAACACACTAAAACCTCCCACATTTGCATGTTTTGTGGACTGACAGCAGTTCACAATTTCCACAGAAGAAACACTGGACACCGTGTTTCACAACACACACTTCATCGCGTACCGATCATGAGGGATGGTTAGTCTGGGCCTTAGACACTAATGGGTGTCAGACACATTTCATGGGTGACACAAAAGGTTTTAAGATCAGCAGGCCCAACCCAAGGTACTCGCAAACACAAACCTCAGGGGTGGTAATAACTTACAGTGTTGGGAAGTTGTGCCTTGATTGGCTAAAGACCTCAACATTGCCTCAGGTGAAACAACACTTGTCCCTTCTCTCCGATGACATGTGATTACAGGACTTTCTCCTAGGTCCTCGAAAACCATGTTAAAAGCTCATCTAGTATGAAATATACAATGAAGTTTGGAAGGTTTCCCAGCAAGATGCTGCTGAGAGACTGCGTGAAATTGACAGGTAAAATTTAGAGAGGACTTTGGAAGTAGTCAATAATGGTATGGCCACCTTGTCTACTAGAATATATTCTTATCTGTTTTTACCATATAATCCCACAAAATAGCAAGAGATCATGGCAAGGAAAGATGCAACATACACCAAGTTACACATAGAGAAGTTGGACAAATTACCTTTCACTGTTAAAGAAACACCTTCTGCGGATTGGATTATCTACGGGTTTATTTCTCAGCCAATTATAACATTCCACTTCAGTACTGTTTACAACGCCATCAAGTAAGCGGATATAAAGCGGTAGGGAAACGGTATGTGCACGAGTCATAGATTTTACCTTTTAGATACCACTGTAGGAATGGCAAGACCAAAGTTTTTCTTAGTGTCACTGACTGTCAGAGTACTTTAGGACATTCCTTGATGTATAGGGAAGCTTTGCTGCATGGCGCATGCAATGCGTCCGTAGCTAAATTGTACTGCTATTTCAAGGGCTCTCCAGCTGCTGTGATCCTTCTAGCTTTCAGATTGCTCTCAAATGGGAGTTATTTGATGTTGAGCGATGTAAGTTGCGGTAGCATGAAACGTAGAATAGCCTATCTGTTGACGGTTTCTGCGGTCATGACCTGTTGTACACAAGTACTGTTTCCACATGCCCGTACAGTTAGGGAGGCGACGCTTTGGTCTTTGATTAAACTTTCGAATGTGCGCTTTGATGCCTTGAGCAGACTGAAAGCCTCATTGTTCCTGAAAGATGTGACCTTAACATCTGCACGGGAGAAGTTTGATCTTCAAGTTGCAAGGTCCTCTTCTGAGATAGAGTGGCTACTGCGCACTAATTTCCCACACCATTTTTGGGAGCTTGCGCACTGCATTTTAAACATGTCTAATACAGCGGGAGTAGTGCACTTTTTGAAACACCGTTGGCTGTGGTTTGGTTAGTACCCTCCAGACAGTCTTCGGACTTATTCCATCATTCATACACTCCGTGCTTAGAAGCATTTTTGGAGGTCTTCCATTGGTCAATGTCCTGATTGTCAGGACTGTGCTTTTATTTTTTCTGCTCCGCAATGGATGTCCCATCACGAGGCCAAATGGAACTGCCACTTCCACATGTGCTCCTGTATCGTGAAAAAATGATACAGTGCCTTGGCGCACCCTTGCCTCAGGAACTCAATGAACATTGGTTCTACTGTGTGCAGCCCGTGTTCCGCTGACTTCTGTTCGCTTTCGAGTGTGCTTTGGACATATGCCTGGGGATGCAATCGGTTCAGTCACAGAACATTGCCCTACTGATAGGTCTGTTAACGGACCACCTGTACTGTTGTCCTTAGCGCTTTCCGTTGATCCTAAATGCATTTTGCGAGCCCTCCTGCGATGCTTCTGCTCCTGGAGAACTGGATCTTGGCTCTACTTCTGCAGATTCTGTACTGGCTGCCCCCTTACCCCACTCCGGCGGCTGCTGAGAGGGCTTGATGAGAGCATATTTGCTCCATGGATCTGATTTGATTGTTTTGCATTTCTTAGAGATAGCTTTTCCGCCTTAAGTGCAAGGAGTGGGTGTCACATGGCCCGGCCGGAAACGACACCATTTTCATGCTCACGTTTATTAAGTTACCTTCCTTCTGCAACACAGTGACGTTTAACATACATTTGCATATGTGTCAGTGCAAGATAGCATTCCCCGAAACTGCATCTACTTACATTTCAACTTCGTAGGCACGCTATCATGACACCTTGAACATTCAGTAGTATGTATAAAGTTCACTACACAAATGTCATGGCTTTTTATTGCCCGGTAGGCGACAACGCTATCTAGCTCACATAAACAATTGCGGCCAGACATAGACCTCAACATGCCAGGATGTGCACTGTTTATTATATATACAAATCTACTTCCTCGTTTAAATCAAAAGAGCACTCTGCTGATACTTTGGGTTTGCGGCACACCAGAATTCCAGCTCAGCTGATTCTTGTCATCTCCACAAGGGATGTCCCGCTCTACACTAAGACGGACAACCTGATGGCACTTGCCCGCAGGTAATGGGGAGTTAGATCACCCGGCAGAGATTATTGGCAGATGACACACCCTAGGCCATACTAGTTTAGGGATCTCTAGGTAGGAGCACACTATATTACACTACATATATGCTAGCATATAATCATTGTTTTAGCACAATGGTGGAATTATTCATCCTCTCCACTGTTCTTGTATTGCTAATCCTCCTAATATATTTCATTCTATTAGTAATTGCAGTGCATGTATTTTACTCAAGAATCTCACTGCTTCAATAAATATTGAAACTGCAGGTTGTGTATTTCTAGCGTATTTCTTTGGGTATGCATTAGAGTCCAAATGAAAAGGTTCTAGATCTGTTACCACAATTTCCTTGGGAGTCAGCGTTGTCATGTTCTGAGGTTGAACATACATTTGTTAACCGTGTAAGGTTAGGGGTGCAAATGGTGTACTGTGAACTAGCAGGACTATAGGCCAACATCTCCTGAGGGGGTGCGGAGAATCAGACGTGCGCCATCCCAACATTTATGTTGTCCAACAAACGCACAGTTTTACCGATGAGGTAGAAGCCGTTGACAGAGTGGGAACTGTTGAAAATTAAACTCAGCAAAATATTCAGCAAATGGGGAACACCGTCTCTAGATCTCTTCGCTACCCAGATGAACAAGAAATGTCAATATTATGCGAGCAGATTCCCGAGAAAGGAATCATGGGAGAATGCGCTTCAGATATCATGGATAGGTATATTTGCGTATGTCTTTCCGCCAATTCCTCTAATCCCAAGAATGCTAAACAAGATGAAAAGGAAACCAATCCATATTATTCTGATAGCTCCGGTGTGGTCAAGACAATTTTCATACACAGAGCTTCTTCTATTTCACATTCCTCTGAAAATACGAATCCTGGTTGCATCTTTTATGTGAATCCTGGTTGCATCTTTTATGTGAATCCTGGTTGCATCTTTTATGCGAATCCTAGTTGCATCTTTTATGTGAATCCTGGTTGCATCTTTTATGTTGCTGTCCCAACCTCAACAACGAACGCCGGCGACTTCTGCGCCCGATCTGTATCAATAATGGTATAAAGTCGTGTAGCGAAGCATCAGCCTTGTGTTTGTCAACCACTAACACAATGGCTCTAGCGAGACTGGCGAAATTCATCCATCAAATCAGGATTGCCTTAAAAGTTGCCAACGAATGCAATAAAACACCAGGGAAGAGCACGGTAAACCCCGCGGATGAAAGCTGATGGGGTCTCTTAACGTTGCATCAATGACTGTGCCCCTCTTGCACGCCCTTCAAGAGAGCATTGCCCCTTGAGAGACACCCAGTGCGCCAATGCTGGGGAAGGCCGACTACGCGGGACTCGGGAGGGGTGTTAAATTCTACCCATCACAAACTGAAGTTTGAAATCACTGTTTTTAGCTTTTATATGCTGATTGTTTTTACTGTAATGATTTTAATTAATTAGACAGTTAATAAAAAGTCATAAGTCACTGAAAATAGTCCCAGGATTTCTCAACAGAAACAGCGGGCAGGTGATTCATTCGAACCCGGAATCTCACAGCTTAGCCGCCTGGGTCCTGAATACAATGAATTTCTTCAACTGAATATTTCTCAACAATGCAGGGAGATTCTAGTGAAAGCCAGAGCGGAGTCCACTAATAAGTCATACAAGGCAAAATGGCTAAGATTTTGTAGTGGTTGTTCTTCGAATAAGTGACACCTTTTCTGTTCTACACCTGCACAAGTGTTGCCGTACCTACTAATCTTAGCTCAGTCCGGTCTATCTCATAGCTCAATTAGAGTACATCTGGCAGCAATTTAAAGTTTTAGACGGTCTACGGATCAGAAGTCCCTGTGGTCTGAGAGGCTGATAAGAATTCCTAAAAGGAAAACACCAATTACTTTGCAGCTGAATACAGATTTAGCTCAACTGATGAGGAGGACTTTTGACCCTATACATGAAGCTGACATCAAACATCTTACATGGAAAACAGCTGTTCTCTTAGTGCCTAAATCTGTGAGACGAATTAGTGAAATAAAAGCCTTTAGAGTGCAGGATCCATACTTGCAATTCAAGAGGGACAGAGTTATCCTGCATACTAATACTTGCTTCATACCCAAAGTGCCTACAGATTTTCTCCTAATTGGACCCATTGTCTTGAAGTCATTTTTCAGAACCCCTTGAATGAAGAAGAAAGGGTGCTTTATACTTTAGACTTTAATAGATGCTTAAAGTTTTATATAGAAAGAACAATGACTTTCAGAAGATCTGATCAGCTCCTGGTTGCATTTACAACTCCACGGAAAGGTCAGGCAGAGTCAATAGGGGCTATAACGAGATGGGTGTCTGCGGTCATACTTCTCTGTCAAAAGAGCAGGAAGACCACTTACATCCAAGGTGCGTTCCCATTCATCAAGAAGCGTAGCATCCTCTGCAGCTCTATTCACAGGAGTGTCTTTGCCAGACATACGCATAGCAGCTACATGGACAAACAGGCATACTTTTAAATGGCACTACTGTCTAGATGCAGTAAACAATAAGGACACTGCGGTGAATCTAGCAGTTCTTTGAAATTTGTTTCAATGAGGTGAGCTTGTGTTATTTCTTTATAAATTGTTACAGTCTGCTATAATTGTATTATGAATTTATATTATAATATTTTATGAAGATTGGTCAAATGACGCCAACGTTATAGCCAAGTAAAAAAATGCTTTTCCTATGTAGACTAGGTCCTAACTATAACTACCTACTGGTGACCGCCAGTAAGTAATGTAGATATATATATTTGTTTGTGTGTGTGTATATATATATATTTGTATATATGTAAATATATATATACCTATATGTGTGTGTATATATGTAAATATATATATATATATACATATTGTTATTCAAATTTATATATATATACATTTTCTTACCTGCCTCCACATAGAAATGCATTATTTCAAGTTTATTTATTTAGGGTTTTTTTTCCAGTTGACCTCTGCTAGCTATTCAGATTCAAGCATCTGAATCCATGAAAGATTCAGTACTGGAGAAAAAACAAGTTACTTACCTGTACACTGTGGTTCTCCAGTATTGATATCTTTAATATATTCACGTGCACCCCTCCCACCCCCCCTTCAGTCGCTCACCTCATTGATCACTTATTTATATAGTATTTTACGCACTTGTGCTTCGAAATCTGAGGTGTGGTGCCACTGGACTGGAGGAATGGGACAGAAGCATCTTTCTGATTTGTTGTACTTTGGTTGTGCTCAAAATGATGCGGATTGCTACAAAATCCTATGGGATATGTACTTACAGTCTAAGGAATTTAAGTTTTACTACTAGTTACAATTACAATGGGACTCCCACCTCGATGACAATAAAGAAGATTCAAGCATGTGAATCTATGAAAGATATCAATACTGGAGAACCACAGTGTACAGGTAAGTAGCTTGTATTTCCTATGGAAAAGCAGACCTAACTATAACTACCTAGTGGCGACTGAAACTAGGTAACAAATATATAAATATAAAAATATGTATATATATTCACACAAACACATACACTCATGCACTGGATGCACACATGACCGGGAAGGTGATGCAACTCTCTGGGTACTTTAGAGCAGACGTCAGTAACACGCCCCAAAGAAACACCCAGCTGCCCAAAAGTACACAAAGGATGGGCAGGCAATCCAGGCAGCATTTATGGGACCCAGAATAGCCAAGAATCATGGAGCATAGGAATCTAGCAGGAGAGACAGTAAGGCAACCAGGCGAGAGGGAAACACAAATCGGAGAAAGGTAAAATACAACAGTGAAGGAAACCCAATACAGTGACAAACTAAGTAAGAGCAATGCAATAAGTGGAAAGTTACCGGTCACTAACTTGCTAGTACGTGGCCCTGTTATAGTGACAAGGAGGTGCTGTGCTCCCTCTACTGTATCTGACCTGGAAATGTCTGTTCATAACTCTCAGTACCTTAACTCTCAGTGTGTGAACCAGCTGCCAAGAGCCAGTAGTTTGCAGTCTTCAGTCCCTCTTGGTCTTTTGTGATCTTCTAGCCTCAATCCAGACAAACTTGCCCTTGTGTCTCCTTTCCATCTTGTTCCTTGAAGAAACCTGACATAATAATAGATAAGCAAAAAATATTTTTTTTGACTGAATTTTCATACTGAAAACTGAAGAGAATCTTTATAAACATAGAACGTCTGTTGAAACCCAAAAAGCAGTATAGCCATACAGGATTGATAAGATAAAAGAACAACAAAGGTAGAGCCTTGTGTTACTCGCCTTCCTGCAGGTTTAGGAACTGAAGGAAAATATCTGAGTTGTACCACATGGGTTCTATCACTGATAAAATATCTAATTCATTTGAACACCAGGCCTTGAATGGAGCAGACTTAATAACACTGGGTAAGCAATTGATGGTTACCTCTGTTGAACACCGCAGAGAAGTCAAGCAATATCACTACCTGCCCCAACTCCGCTGCCTTCAATTAGTATCCTAAAGCTACCAAATACTGCTTAATTTACTTGTCTGGGCTGAAATACTTTTTAAAAGACATCAAGCAAACCATCTTCATTGTTTTGAAGATAGCCTGTCTCAGCCCTTTCTAGAATATGATAGTGTCCACAAAGGCAGAAAGTTGGATGGGTTGCTAGTCCTGTAGCTGTTGTGTTTTTTTTTTTTTTATAAATCTTTTTATTAAACAAATAAGGAAGGACAAAAAACAAAGTACAGTGCATGTATCAGTTTCATCATCCGAGCAAAGTGCATCAATACAACATCCAGCAATACGCTGCATGAGACCAGTGCAGGCACATTTGACCAAATAATAACCCACATCTTGTTCCCACTTATTCCTCGGAGAGGTCCCCTGCGTGTTGAACCATATGATTAAAAGGTGTACATAGCATTCCCCGACTTTCGTTCCATGCCCCCAGATTCTGGTCCATTTTGTAGGCACCCTCTTCCCTCATATATTGCCCGCTCCGCCTGCATGCACCAATCCATATCCGATTACCCCTCTCTGAATTTGAGCCTGGTGGTCCCCTTCCAGGATCTTGCTATATTACGCTTTGCTATCATGCATCCCAGGGAGACCCATATTTTCTCCGCCCTCGAGAGATCCGTATTATCCCACATGTTAAGAAGGCACCACCGGGGCGAGACCTCCATTGTTTTCTGACATATTGAAAGCAGCGCCGACGTTGCCGTCCCCCAATATGTCTGGAGAAGCGGGCATTCCCACCATTGATGCATGTATGTTCCTGTCAACCCACAACCCCTAGGACACGTCGGGGAGGTCATGACACCCATTTTGACCAACACTGAACTAGTATAGTATGCCCTGTGTAGGAGTTTGAGTTGGATAAACTTAAATCGGGATCGGATTGCCACCTCCCGGGGTGACGCCAGTGCCTGCTGCCAGTCCTCGTCACTAATATCCCCCACGTCCTCTGCCCATTTTGCACGTGTTTTCCCCATCACATCTGGGGTGTTATTAAGTATTTTTCTGTATGTAAGGGAGATCGTCTTGTCATGGAGGTAGTCGTCCAGCAGTCTATCTTCTAGAGGCGAGGAGACTGGTAGATCAGAGCCCTTGGGTATCGCCCTCTGCAGTGCATTTCTGGCCTGAAGGTATCAGAAGGTTTCCTTTGCGCTCAGTTCGTAGTCCCATTGAAGGTCGCCAAAAGGTCTCACCTTCCCACCCACCCACCCACCCACATATCTCCGAATGTGGAGAGTCCAATCAAGTCCCACTTGTCAAACCCTGGGTGTTTCGCCAATAACCCCAGTTGGTCTGTTTCCAGCAATGGGGTGACTTGTGTGATCTAATTTTTCCATCCCAGGACAGACGTAGCCGTATGCCACAGGGCGATGGTAGTGGAGGTTGGGGTGTATTGAGGTGTGTTCTTTGTTCCCCCATAAATTGCCCTACGGTAATCGCCCGGGTCATATTGTGCCTGTCCATTCTATAAGCTGGGTCCGTTATGGGCCGATGGACCCAGTGGTTAGTGACCATCAGTTGAGAGGCCCAATAGTAACTTTTAAGTGCAGGCAGGGCTATCCCTCCATCATACCAGCTCTTTGTAAGTTTAACCAATGCAATACAGGGAGCACCACCGTTCCAAAGTAAAGAGCGCACTTCCGACTCAAATGAGTGGAAGTAGTGGTCTGGTACCAAATGAGGTGTATTCTGCAAAGCGTAGACAAAGTGGGGCAGAGCCATCATTTTATATAGAGCCGCCCTGCCCAGCAACGTGAGGGGCAGGGTTTTCCAGTGTTGCACATCTTCACGAAAGCGGCGCAGAGGGGGAGCCAAGTTGTTCTCGTGAAATAATGCGGGATTAGCCGTGATATATATCCCCAGATAGCGAAAACCTCCGTGACGACCGTGGCCGCACAGCCTCTGGGCAAGGTGGGGCAGTCCCCACACAACACATACAGCAGGGACTTGTCCCAGTTAATGGTGTATCCTGAATATTTTTTGGAAAAGAGTAAAAATATGTAGCGTCCGATGGATGGAAAAGTAAGGTCTGGCAAAATACAACAAAATATCGTCAGCGTAGAGGGAGATTCTGTCCTCCCACTCCGTCGTCCAGTTCAAGCCCCTGATGAGGGTGTCCCCCGTGATCCAAATTGCCAGGGGCACGAGGGCCAAAGCAAAAATTAAGGGGGATAATGGACAGCCCTGCCTGGTTCCCTTTTGCAACGTGAACGTTCTCGATCTCCAGCCGTTCACTATAATTCAGGCCAGGGGTTCCGAGTAAAGGAGCCGTACCCAGGATAGAAATTTCTTGCCAAACCGCTCAAGTACCGCAAATAAAAAGGGCCATTCAATCATGTCAAATGCCATTTTTGCGTCCAACGATCACTGCATCTTCTCTGATTGTCGCTGCCCTGTCCATGACGCCATGAAGGCGACGTAAATTAAGGGCAGTGTTCCTACTTGGCATAAAGCCGGATTGATCCGGGTGGATCAGCTTGCTCAGCAGAAGAGATATACGCGTTGCCAAGATCTTGGCGAGTATCTTGACTTCCGGGTCCAGAAGGGAAATAGGCCTATATGATCCGCACCGTTCGGGGGGGTTTACCCGCCTTAAGTATAACTACAATATTGGCCAATCTCAGTGTTTTGTGCAGAATGCCCGTCGTCACGCTTTTATCATACATTCTAATAAGATAAGGGGCGATCGTGGACGCGTTTGCTTTATACAGTTCTATTGGAAGGCTGCTTGGGCCCATAGCTTTCCCGGACTGAAGCGCCCCAATTGCCTTGACAACCTCCTCAGTGGTCAAAGCCGTGTCCAGATCTTCGACTTCATGTGGCTCAAGAACAGGCAGTCTGAGGGTGGCCAATAGCTCCTGCGCTTCATCGTGTGTAGCGGCCCCTACTGATGCGTAGATCTGCTCAAAATGGTCCACAAATGCCTCCGCGATCTCGGTCCGAGTATGCAGAAGTGAGCCTTCATTGCCTTCGATCATGGAGACCTATCTATTTGCTTTTTCCCGCCTATCCAGCCAGGCCAGTAATTTACTCGCCTTGTCACTGACCTCATATATGCAGTGTTGGGTGGCGCTTTGTTGGGCTCTAGCCGCCTCCTCGGCGACGTCTTCATATTCCTTTTGCTTCAGAAGTAGCCGATGTTTGGCAGCCGGAGCGTTGATTGTGATTAAGTCATGCTCCAGTTGACAGATCTCGCCCTCTATCTCCACTAATTGTTTTCTCTTTTCTATCCGGTGACCAGTGATCGCAGACACCCCCCCTCCCCACACTACAGTCTTGTATGCCTCCCAGAGCACTATATCTGAGTAAACCGATCCCTCGTTGTCCCTGAAATAGTCCGTTGTCTCTTTGAATAGCTTCTCCTTGATAGCCGGCAACTTAAGATACCAGGGGTTAAGAGCCATCTCTGGACGTGAAGTGGGGGAGAGCCCCCGCACCGTGTCACCAGGGGAGAATGATCAGAGATGCCCCTCGGGAAATGGGCAACCTCTCCAAACATAGGGAGTTGATCAGCCTTACAGAGAATATAATCGATCCGGGACAAGCTCCCGTGCACCCCAGAGCGAAAGGTATATTGTAGGGAAGTGGGATTCTGCGCTCTCCAGGTATCTACTAGACCCGTGGCCCTGAGGAAATCAGCCATTAATTTACCGGAGGGTTCTCCCTGTCTGGGCGGCTTTCTGTCCAACTCCCCATTAAGGGCTGCATTACAGTCTCCCCCCAACAGTAGGTCGCCCTCGGACAGGTTAAGCAAGTGGGTGCCGAAATCGGCCAGAGTTGTTGAGTGTAATCTGGGAGGCACATAGAGCGATGTTATGTTAAGCGGCCTGCCTTCCCAACACCCGGATACCGTGACAAATCTACCCAGAGCGTCATGTGTAGTGGTCTGTATTTGAAAGGGGAAAGCTTTACGTAGGAGGATCCCTACCCCCCTCGATCCCCTGGCATAGCCTACATGCGCCACCAGTTTGCAACCCCATCTATTAAGTGCGCAGTAAGTGTTCCCTTGTATATGGGTTTCCTGAAGCAAGACCACGTCTGGGGCTTGCCATTTCAGATACTGTAGGACCATTCCTCTTTTGATTTTATCTCCTAAGCCATTCACATTCCAAGAGAGTAATTTGAAATGACCCCTTACTGTAGCCTTCCCAGAGTTACCATACATTTGGATGATGCAGGTCAGGATGTTTGTGCACGTGGGTAAGGTAAGGGTAACACCAGACGTTCAGGTCAGTGTACCTCCCTGGTGACAATTGTATCGACACGAAAGACCAAGACATTGATAATAGTCCATGAGCGTCATTATACAGTTCCGATGCACTACTGATTCGTTGCTCTGTACTGCGAACCTGCGCTGTTTGAACATCCCCCTCAAAAACCCAGAAAAACTTAAAACTTATGTATTGCGACAATGTGAAACAACCCCGTCCCTCCCCCCTCCGTGCCTCCCTGCAATGTGGACTTGAAACTACCCACCCCCCAACCTTGCAGAGCGCCTTTGTACCCATACCCTCTTCACAACGTTGGGGAACGTGACCTGGCCGGTCCCTGACTTATCGCATTGTTTCCCCTGTTAAGCCGACGTTATGCAAGCCACTTAATCAGTACAGCCTAGTAGACATATAACTGTGTTGGTAACTCAAAACACATAGCAAATTTACAAAGTTAAATTACACATATCCCACTTTGAATATAAGGGCCGTCGTCTAGCCACCTGGCATCCTGGACCATAACAGAAATGTAGTCCACCAGTCCAAGGAAAGCCGGCCCAGTATGAATGTTGTGACGACCACTGGAGTCCCGTAAGTCAATTCGCTACTTAGCAGTGCCAGCCCCCGCTCCCTCGACTCCAAACCTGCGTCCTGTTTACGATTCTCGTGACGTCGATCCTGTCCCTCTACACGGTTCTGATGGTCGGTTCTGTGAGCCCCAACAGTTCTCCAGCCCTCCAGCCACTCCCATGTTTCCTCAGTAGTTGTGAAGAACCACGACTTTCCATCCGCTAGCACCCTGAGTTTGGCCGGGAAGAGCATGGCGTATTTTAAATCTTTGTCTCTGAGCGGTTTTTAACTTTGAGAAAGGAGCCGCGCATCTTTTGGACCTTCAACGTAAAGTCCGGAAAGAAGGATATCGTGGAGTTCTGAAATTTTAGTGGAGGAGCAGAGCGGGCTGTCTGGAGAATTATGTCTCTATCCCTGAAGTTGAAGATTCGTGCTAGAATCGGGCGAGGGGGCGCACCCGGTTTTGGCGGGCCTCCCAGCACTCTGTGAGCACGTTCGACCGAGAAGTATCGGGAGAAGGCATGGGGCTGCAAATGGTTTTGGACCAGGGCTTCCACGAATAGATCGGTAGCCGGGCCCTCCGCCTTCTCGGGAACCCCTAAAATACGGACATTGTTCCTCCGGGAGCGCCCCTCATAATCTTCCAGCTTTGCCTCCAGTTCCAGTGTAGTTGTGAGGAGCTTCTTCACGTCTAGTTTAAGTATATCCTGCTGAGGACGGAATCCTCAGCAGTTTTAACTCTGTCCCCCAGGTTGCGTAGATCCGCACGCAGTAATGTCACCTCAGTGGCGACTGTGTCGATTTTGGACTCAAGTGCCGTGCGTACGCCTTGTATTGCCTCCATTACGTCCAGGAGAGTTGGGGCGCTTTCTTCCGTTGGTTTCGGTGGAACATTTGTCTCTGGCTTCCCCCCTGTAGGCTCCGCTTTAGAGTGTGCATATTTTTCGAGCTTGAGGAGGTGCACTGGTTTAGGCAATTTGGGGTTAGACATCTTGTCCGGGGTACAGTGTATTGTATCTCTCCCAGGTTGGTATTAAGCGTAGATTTGTGGGGATCAGTGCCTGCTGGCGTACCCGAGGGCGGTCCTGATCGCGGCCGTTAGTGGCTCAAGGGAAACGCAACACACCCCAGGCACTCTTGCGTTGAGTTACCTAAAGTGCTCTGCCCCCTCAGTGCCGGGACCTCAATATCAGGCCGATGCCTGGATGCCAAGATTGTGTCGTCTTTAGGTGGCCCCACCGTTGTCTGCCTCTCTGCACCCCGCCCTCCTATGACAACGTTATCAACTGCTGCGGGATCGTTCTTCCTCTTCCAGACCAATGATGCCACCAATGGCGTCTAGGGATATGTAGGTCACTCACCGGGCCTCCACGGTGTCGCAGCCCCGGGGAGGGCCTGTTGTCAAGGACTCAGCTGCGCCCGGCTCACCGGCACGTCAGGAAGCACAGCGGCTGGGGGTCAGGCAGTCTGGCAAGTGCTCAGTCGTGTCTTTTTGGGGCGTGGGGGCCGCAGCACAATGAGTCCCGTCATTGAATGAAGCGCTCCCGGGATCAGATTCACCGAAAGCCCGCAGCGGCAGCCATCTTGACTGCAGCCCCGTTCGATGCTTCTCAGGCCTCCCCGGCCGTCTCCCACCGCCGCTTCTCACGGATGAAGCGTGTCGCGCGCATTTAGCGCCTTCTGGCACAGCCAAGCTCCTGGAGGGAGAAGCGACGGAGATCGGACCCTGTGCCTTTGGGAACCGTCATCACTGTCCTCGCCCCTGGGCTCCGACACCTGCGGGGCTCTTCCGTCTACTCCGCCCCCAGGGTTCGCGTGCGCCGATTTCACCTCCACGGAGCCGAGAGAACTTCAATTTTTTGGAGCCAGTGGGTTGCGGGAGTGTTCCGCCACAGCCTGCACCCAAGATTTCGGGCTTTTGCAGATATTTGAGGCGGATGTTAGGGGAATTGTGGAGCGTGGCTACGGAGCTCTATTCAAGTGCGGCCATCACGGGTGCCCGCTGGCCACGCCCCCCGTAGCTGTTGTTTTTAACTCTTTCAAACACTACATATGTCAGCAAGAACTGTATTGATATACAAGGACACATGTCTCAGGGTGAGCCTGTTGATTTACTGCTGGCCATCAACCTCTCAACTCATTTCGAAACCATCAAAATAAACAGAATTCCTAGATTAGATTCACTTTGGGCTTCAATGTCTAGCACCCTCATATTCTCCAGTCTACTCCAGTGAACTCAGGGCCTGATTGCGACTTTGGTGGTGCGGCGCCAGGTCTACCCCACTGCCGCACCGCCAAAGCCGCGGTCGGACCACCCGCCAGATTTGGAGTTTCCTCCTGTCTGGCGGGCTGTTTTTTTGCATTCCTACGGCGGTGCCTCAGAAAATGAGTACCGCAACAGGAACGCCAAAAACAGTTCCTGCACGGCATGGACTCAAAAGTCCATGCCATGCAGGAATTGGGGTGCATGCACATAGGGGGGCACATGTTGTTCTCCCCTGCATGTATCTCCATGCGAAGGAGGACAGGGGGCCCTGCAGGGCCCCTTTGTTTCCTCCCTGCCACGGTGTTCATGGAGTAGGAACCTCCATGACACTGCCGGCGGAGATGAAACTCGTAATATCGCCAAGCATATTGCAACCTCCTGAGCGCCGCAGCACCGACAGGGAACAGTGGTTCCCTGGCGGCTGCGGCTGGACAATGGCGGTCCCACCGCCCTAATCGTAATAGGGCGGTCAAGAGACTGCCGCTGCTGTGCCCCCACAAGTCTGGTGGTCCGTGACCGCCAGACTCTTAATCGGCCCCTTAGTGTATATTTGTTCCCACCTTCTCAGTGAGTGCTGGAGAAGCGATAGTCTCCTTGGACAGGGTAGAAGACTGGTTAAGATTTTCACAGATTTAAACGCATACAAAACATTTCTGGGTTGCATGTCATTATGTATACTGCTGAAATCTCAAAGCAGGCAGCTAGTGACATCAAGAGTCAGGAGGATGAGATGACTTTGTAAAAGTTGCCCCTATTCTATAGGAGGTAGCGGTATTGTGACAGATAAGAGCCAACATTTTTAAGGTTACTCGATGTAAATGCAAGAGATGCAGAACTTCCTATCAACAAATGATTTCACCGAAGGTTGGGGGTCCTGTTTAAGGTACTCTCAATACATCAGCTTTGGTCTGTGCACTAAACTAGGCTTCATGTGAAACTAATGGAACTCACTGCGATGAGATTTCATGTCTTTCTTCTTTAGTCAAAAACAGATAACACATACACAGGAGAGGTAGGGTGGATCATATGTATGGTCTCCACAATGTCTAAACAAATAAAACACAAGTTTTCAAGAGTGGGGATTAGACAGTCAACTACAGCCTCTCTTTCAGCAGTGCTGGACCCAACTGTAATGCTTGTATGCCATTCCCCATAAAGCCAAATTTATTTATTTGTATATTATTTATTTATTTATTGAGTTTTATATAGTGCAAACTTGACCCGAGGGCATCAGAGCGCTTCACAGGGTTTGCATAGTAGCAATTAAGTAGTATACATATTGAGGTAGGCATACAGACATATTGGCAGTACGAAAGCGAAACATAGGAAGGCGCTGGGATCAGTAAATGAAACATTTTTGAGGTACAAACAGCATATATAAATACATATTGTTTTAACAGTGCCTTACAGCAGTACATATGGGGTAGGCCTAAAGACATACTGGCAGTAAATGAAACATATGAAGACATTAGGATCCATAGCTGATACATTTTTGTGGTAGAAACAGCATATATATATATATATATATATATATATATATTGTTTTGAACAGTGCATAATAGCACAGGGTTACATGGGGAATAAGTAAACATATATTGTAACCATATTATAACAATGGGTTGCGGCGTGCAGTAGAATGGATTGGGCGTTAAAGTTGAGGGGTAGCTAGGGATGGGCATCTTAATGACGGGGGAGTGGAGGCATAAGAGTTTTCCCCTAGGTGATGGTGTTGAGGTTTAATCTTGACTGTATAGGTGGCAGCACGGGCCGGTCGGAAACTTTAGGAGGGTGGGTTCAAATATTAGTTGAGGAGAAGGAGCATCAAATTCTTCTTGATGTGGGGGAAAGATTGATTGTCGCGTTAGTCTTGCTGTAGCGCATTCCAGATTCTGGGAGCATTCCTGGAGAAGGAGCAGGTGCAATATTTCACTTTCTTGAATTTTGGTGGAATTAGGAAAAGACTGTTTGAGCTTCGTATCAATCTCTTTTGTCTGGCTTTTGAGAGGTAGTTCGGTTTATTGGTGTGGAGAGCTTTGTGAGTTGTGCATGCAGTTTTGAGTATAGCTCTTGCCTCGATTGGAAGCCTGTTGAGCTGCTTGAGAGTGGGAGTGATGTACTCATAGCGCCTCTATCCCGATAGAAACCTGCCTGCCGCGTGGGTGTTGCATTTAGAGGAGTTAGGTATATTTTTGGGGCACCCATAATCGTTGCATTACCATAGTTCAGCTTGGGGAGGATGAGGGCTTGCACCATAGTCTTCATCAATGGGTATGAAGGGTTGGACTTTTTTTTTTTTTAGATGTTTCAGCGTGTAGATGGCTCTTTTTGCAGAGATGTTAATATGCTTGTTAATGCTCAAGTGGCTATTGAGTGTGATCCCCAGGGTTTTTACTGAGTTAGAGATGGACAGTATGCAGTATAGAGCAGTGATGTTGTTGAGCCAGCTAGCTACAGGAAAATATTTTTTTGGGTTGGATGAGGAGGATTTCTGTTTTGCTGGGGTTTAGTTTGAGGTGGTTGCTGGTTAGCCAGGATTGAACTGTGTGTAGAGTGCTATTCAGGTGCTGGATGTCTCTGACTGATGAGATTTTCATGTAGAGTTGGGTGCCATGCCATCCGCATAGAGGTGATAGGCAATCCTAGCTTGTTTCAGGATCACTGCGAGAGGTTCCATGTAGAGGTTGAATAGGAGGGATGATCCTTGCGGGACTCCTCGTGAGACTGGCGTTGCATTTGAGATTTCGTTATTAAGTTTGATTAGCTGTTTAGGAAAGAGGTGAACCACTGAAGGACAGTTCCTTTGATGCCTGCTCTCTTAAAGAGGGTGTTTAGGAGGATATCATGGTTGACAGTGTTGAAGGTGGCTGAGAGGTCCAGGAGGACTAGGAGGCATGCCTGTCCTTCCTCCAGAGATCTGTGAAGAGAATATATGACGTTACAACGCATGCTTTTACAACGCGGTTTTTACATCGCAACTACCATTACATTGCATGTTTTTACACGCATGTCATTACAACGCATTTTTAATAACTACCATTACAATGCATTCCATTACAACGCATACCATTACAATGCATAATACTTTTAGTGCAACAGTAGGGTAAGTGTTGGATAGTGTAGGGGTAAAAATTACTATTCCCACTCCAGTGAGTTCAACAGTAGGGTAAGTGTTGGATAGTGTAGGGGTAAAAATTATTATTCCCACTCCAGTGAGTGCAACAGTAGGGAAAGTGTTGGATAGCGTAGGGGTAAAAATTACTATTCCCAACTACCCCAAAACCCATACCCACCCTTAAACTTAAAAATCTCCATTACTTACCTTATAATGCGTTGTAATGGCATGCATTGTAATGGTATGCGTTGTAATGGCATGCGTTGTAGTGACATGAGTTGTAATGGCATGCGATGTAAAGGCAGTTGCGTTGTAACAGTTGCATTGTAAAAGCAGTGCGATGTAATGACTGCGTTGTAATGGATGTTTCCTCTGTGAAGATCGTCTATGATGTTCAATATAGCAGTCTCTGTACCGCAGCCTTTCCTGAACCCAGACTGGAAGGTGTCGTGTAAGTTGTATTTTTCAATGTGCGTGTTGAGTTGGGTAAGCACACATTTTTTATGGTTTTGGTGAGGAGAGGGAGATTAGTTATGGGTCTGGAATTATTAAGGTAATTCGGGTCGGCGTCTGTTTATTTAATCAAGAGGTTACTTGGCTAAGTTTGAGAGGAGCCGGCATGGAGCCACTCGATAGGGAGGGATTGATGATTTTGGTCCATATAGGGGAGATGATGTGACTGAGCTTTTTTACAAGTGCCGCCGGGAGGGGGTCAGAGATGTGCACTGTCAATTTCATGTTCGCAAGTATTTTGCTGACTTCTTCATGGACATGGTTAAATTCAGACCAGGTTGCATTGTTTTTCAGTTGCAGGGAGTTCATGTTGGAGAGCTGTGTTGATGAGGAGGGGAGCTGTTTTGATGAGAGAGGGAGACAGCCTGCATTTGCAGAAAGGGTTTCGGGTGGACCCTTTCCGCAGGGGGCATTGTTGGTGCAAGGTAGAAGGGTGGGAGGCTCAAGAGAGCATTCAATACTAGATACTTTTTTCCGAGAAAAATGTTGCGAATTCTTCACATTGTTTGGTCGTGTTGTTAGTTCTATGTTGAGGGAAAGAAAATGTTTGCTGCTTGATAATGTTGAATAATTCTTTGGGTCTGTTCTTTGACCGGTCCAGTTGTTCTTGGAAAAAGGATGATTTTTCTCTCAAGATATGTTTTTTGTATTTTAGGCATTCATTGGTGTCTCCAGACTCTTTCAGCTAAATGGAGTTGACTTCTTTCGTTGTTAAGGTCGTTATTGAACCAGGATCTGGCAGGGATACTTATTGATTTCTTGAGTTTCAAATGTGCGACTGCTTCAACAAGTTCTGTCATTTTTTGTGTATTAGTGGTCGGTGAGGTCATTAGCGGAGGAGAAGCCTGGCGAAGGTAGGATTTGGGAGTTGACTAGTGTTTCTAACTCTGCTTGGGGGATTTGATTAATGTTCCTCACCCAGCGTTTGGGGTGGCTGGGTTTGGGGCGGACTTTTGGATGGAAAGAGTTGAGCTGGAAAAGAATTGGATGGTGATCGGTCCAGTCGGATGGAAGGATGGAGTGCAGGGATAGTATGTTGTGCCTGGAGATGATAAGAGCCTGTGTTGTGGGTTTGTTCCTTGCTGTGCTGGGTAGATCGTTCACTTCCAAGAGTGGTGTAAGGGTTTGTACTGGGAGATCCTTCTCATTGTTCAGGTGTAGGTTAAGGTCTCCTAATATAATGTCAGTGCTGTCATTTACGGAGTTTCGCAAAATTAGGTCTGCTAAGTCTTCGAGGATACCTGGGTTATCACCTGGAGGGTAATAGATGAGATGAAAGTTGATGGAAATGGGGCCTTTTGAGGAGAGCTGAACTCCTAAATATTCAAAGGAGGGGTACTTGGTTGTGTGGAAGGGTGTAAGGCAAAGATAGTGTATAACGGCTACTTCGCCCCCCTTACGACCCTGGCAATCGCTGCTAATGATTGAGAAGCTCTGTGGGATAAGGAGGTCGATGTAAAGGGATGAGTGGTCGGTTAGCCAAGTGTCAGTGAAAAAGCATATGTCAACGTTGTGTTGTAGGACAGCCTTCGCTCTATTAGTGGCATGTCTGAAGGCAGACCTACAGCTCAGTAGCAGGCAGTGGGGCCAAAGTGGTAAACTCGACATAGGATGACTAGGTTTGATGGTAGCTAGTTTTGCGGGTGGCCGGTGGGGGCAAGTGGCGTTCAGGGTCCTATTTGAGCTGAGGACGAACAGGATCTTATGATGGCCTGGCTGATTTGGGCAGTGTCAGAGGTGTTGCCCAGCGATTGGTCTACCCCCTGTGTCAATCCCGCCGTGATGAATGTGGTATTGGGGTGTTGGTGCCTGTATGGGGTGGCTTCGTTAGGGGCGTGGAATGCGGGGTCAGGACGAGTGTGTGATGCAGGTTCGGTGTTCAACATAGATGCAAAGTGTAGGGGCATGGAGTGATTAGTCTTTGCATCTATGCGAAGCGATGAGATTTCTTCTAGGATAGTGTTGATTTTAAGTTCTAGACAGGCTATTCTAGGGAGCAGTTGAGAGGTGGCCTGGGTGGAGGGTGTGTGTGTTGGTGCTCATCAGGGTCTGGGTTGGGGGCTGGGGAATGACCCAGCCAGTTGGGATTAGTGGGCTGAGCGAAGATGGGTGCAGGAGATAGTTCTAGATTGGCAGTAAATGTGTGCCATGGGGAAGGGGGGAGGTAATTCTGGCAGAGAAGCCGGAAAGCCAGGGCATCTGGATGTAGGGGGTTGAGAGGGGTGGGTCAGAGGAGACAGTGTAACGGGTAGAGGGAGTGGAAGGTTGCGCCTGGTTCCATTCTCTGGAGGAGGGGCGGGGTGCTGGTTCTCTAGAGGAGGGGAGGGGTGTGCTACTGGGTGGCAATGTGGGGGTTGGTTCATTGGGGGAGGGAGTGGGGGGTGGGGCCGGATGGCAGAGGCGACGTAAGTTCTCTGCAGGGGTGGGGGGTGGAAGTAGGACCGGATGTCTGGGGGGGGGGGGAGTGCGGCTTGACAGCAAGGAGGTGCAGATCCTGGGGAAGTGGCGTTCAAAGATGGCTACGTTTTGTTCAGAGGCTTAGATTAGGATGTTTCCAGATCTGTAAATGGTTATGGACACTTCCCCTCTCAAGGCCTGTGATGGGGATATGTCGACCTTCTTTCCATAGGGGACTTTGGTAGTGTTGGTTATGAGAAAGTGTTGCCGGAAGTTCGATCTCCATTTGGCAGGTTTTTTAGTGTGGAAGATGAAATCCATTTTACGGCCTCTATGGGTTGGACTGTAGTAGTGGTCTGTTATTAGTGTTTCTGGGTGATCTTTCAACAAATTATGCTTGAATTTTTTTGTGGCAAATTTGGACAGGTTTCTTGGAAATGTGATGCTGAATGAGTTGGGGGCCGTGCCTTTCCATGAAACTGTTGTGGAGGGCTACCAGACGTCAGGTGGGTAAGCCGCTGTTGCTAGCAATGGGTCGCATAAATACAAGGCCCAGTGTAGGCAGTAGACAATAAAAAATAACAGCGTAAACAAAGGGAGCCCATGTTAGTGTGAGGTAGATCACAAGATTTATGTATGCCATATATTTGCATAGCATGAATAAGGTATCTGGGTACACAGGGGCTGATAGACATAAAACTAGCAAGGTCTTTGCTAGCGATATGAGGTAGAAGAGGTAAGAATCACAGTGAGGGCAGTAGATATTCGCATCGGTATGAAGTCACAGTGTATGTACAGGGAGACCAGTATTGGCGTAAGGTGGGCAGAATCATCTTGGTAGCATAAATCACTGTGTGCAGGTAAATACAGAAGACGTGCAAGATAGAGAGGTACAATAAAAAGTTCTACCGTAATTGTGGATGAGGTAGGCAGAACCCAGTTCTCTCGTAAGAATGTTCTGTCATCGAATCCTTATTGGCAAAAGGTAGGCAAGAGCATCATTATATATATAATAGACAGTATGTGCATAGATATACAGTCAACGCGCATGATAAATAGTGTAGGTGTGTAATATCACGTTCTGGTGTAAATGTAATCCGGTATCAGATTGATCTTGTTTGGCGTAAGGAGGTCAACATTCATTGCCCAGTCATAGTGTAGCAGTGAGGGCGTAGAAACTAGTGATTGATAAAGATCTTGATGCGGGAGTAGCTCAAGATCATATCAACTTAAGAAATGGCCCAAACAATAACAGATGCTGGTGAATGGTAGAACTCCAACTAAGTACATAGCTCAAATACCTTTCCATAGAGGAGGTGGCCCAAACAGTATACTGCTATTGGTGGTTGGTAGAAATTCTACTGGAGAAATAGCCCAAAACGCTTGTCAGTTGCAGAAAATAGCCTAAAAACTGCTTCCTACTGAGGACGTAGCCCAAGCTAGATGCCGGATGATGAGGTAGTCCAATCCTTCCTACCAAGAAGTAGCCCGAACTATGAAGGTGAAATCAGACTAAAGAAAAGCCTTAATATAGGACAACAGTGAAGGGGGCAACAGGCATTACCAACCCCCCCCAGGCCATTCCAGGCTGTGGCCCAACCACCCGAGGAGTAGTCAAGGTGCAGGTAGGCAAGATCCTCCGGCTGTGGAATGTAATTGTGGACTGGCTCTTTAAGCTAGGGCAGCCAAAATGTCCGCCAGCTCACCATTCATCCATTGAGTCAGATGTCTACCAGGAGAAATGCTCCTTTGGGCCTCGGCATGTCCAAATGAAGATTCTTCAGGAGCAGACAACCGTATGCAGGGATGTAGGGGAATGTGTTCAAGATATCTACATAACACCTTTTCACTGTTTCTCTAATTGAGATGAAGACCGAACTGTGCACAATTGTCCCAGTGGGCCTGGCATGTGCCAGAGAATTCTGGTACACCGACATATGGAAAATGCAGACATGTATTCAAGGCGGCCCGAGTAGCTCAACCAAATGTACACTGCAGGAGATTTTCCCATACTCTCTGCTTCTTGCTCCGTCAGGACTTAGTACTCTTCACTAAGGGTCTACTTGCCAGCTGTGTCCATGTACATCAGGCTATCAGACAGACACACCTGCTTCACATGTTCAATGACTAAAGAGTTCTTCAAAGGTCTCTATTGCTCCATTCCAGCAGTGTAATGTTCTTCCCTGTGGTGAGAACTAAACACAGTTTTAACAGCCTTAATGTTTCTTCCATCCGTTTAAACCAATTCATAAAATGCTGCTGATGGATACTTATAACCGCAGATTCCCCACCTTCAGAATATCCCCAGTTGCCAGACTGGATCCGGAGAATTTCAACAGTAGTGCTCCTGTAAGCCAACATGTGGTACCATGCAGTTTTGCATTGACTCTGTACCACACTGAAAGTGAAAACACAGATCCACATATAAGCTCTACCCCTGTGCGTTCAGGTCATCTACTTTCTTTCCATACCTTTTGGCACAGAACTGGAGCTCCTCTCCCTACTTTGTCAGTTTACAGATAAACTCCAAAATCTTTTGGACAGTATGTTAAAGAATTATGTCCCCACCGGAAACTAAAGGCTTTAAGCCATGCTGAGACTGCTGGAAGCAGATGTTGGTCACGGATGTGCACGAGGTGGGCCTTTGATGCCTGGGCTGTAGTCATGGCTCTTATATCGTGCAGCATGTATGCCCTCATGTATCCGAAGGCAATCCAGGCCACTGAGGTGAAGTTCTATATCACGGAACACAAAAGGTTTGCAGTTGGAGTATGTGCCTCGCTCCCGCTCCAGACTACGGGCTCCGCCATAGGGGCAATTCCCATTAACGAACCACTTTTCACTTTAAGTTGAAGTCTTAGTGAAAACATAGATGGACACAGCAGGACTCCACTCTATGCTGCCACTCTAGCTCGATACAGAAGGTGCAAAAGGGTCAAAATAAACATTGCACTCCTAAATCCCCGGTTTCTGAAATTATTCCTCAGCTGGTCCAGATGAGCCCTGAATTCCCAGGTGATAGTGGCCTTTAGGGCGTCCATGCTGCATATTTTATGTATGCTCCTAACTAACTATGGCAGGGCTTGGGGGCGCTAGAGAGCCCACGGCAAGATGGCCGCACTATAGTGCAGCTCGGCCGGCCGTGAGCCTGTAATCCAGTATAATCCTAACATCAGCCAGCACAAACGAGCTGAAAGAAGAGGGAATAGCGGCGGCATAACGGAGGTGTCCGGAAAGGCTGCTGTGGACTGCGACAGAGTCGAGAACAACGCTGAAACAGCAGTCGCGACCATAGCGCCAGGCAGGACCAGGCAAAATGGCGGTCTGACTGAGTGAAAGCGCGTAGCGGAACGGCACGAGCGCTGCACGATCGCTGGTGCCTAAAAGAACGAGTACCAGCGGGCTGTCAACTGGTCGACACGAGCCGGAGGCAGCAGACAGAAAACGGAGTGAACGCTGAGGCCGGGAATCGGTCTGCGCTCGCTCCGAAAAGTAAGTGCAGAGTGGAGGCCTGGCGCGGCAGGGCGGGGACACAATACAGTGAAACCCGACCGCCAAAAGGAAGGCGACGGTGCATGCAGGCACAGCTGCGGTGGGTGCGGGAATAGAAGAGCGCTCCAGGAGCCGCGTCGACTAACCCGGGCATGTGAACATGACAGGCCCTAGAGAAAAAAAAAAGGATAAACGACAAGGAGAGCAGCAGAAGGCCTGGGACAGAGGCCTACCAGCGCGAAAAGGAGGAACGAAGGGCAAACATGATTGAGCTGTTAGTGACCTAAACAGCTATAGTTGGAGGGTGGTAAGCCTACGCGCAGCCTTCAAGCAACAGGCACTGACAGAAGGGGCCCGTCACCCCTAGACGGACATAGAGGCTGTGCTGGGCCTCAATATATGGAGAATAGGCCCAGGCACAACGCAGGCTACTCCGGCCCGGAGCACATACTTGAAAAAGAAAAAGAAAAAAAAACGGAAGAAATGCACAGTGTGGATAGGGAACTAGTACCACATTTATATATATCGCTGGAAGAGCGGTCCACAGCACGAATAGGGCCACTCAGCAGGCGCGCACCATAACCACCGGATACAGACACAGCTAAAAACATCTTAGTGCAGGCAAAACGCTGCATGCCACGGGAGCACTGTATATATAAGGTGTAACGGTGCAGAGAAAAAGGCAACAGGTGCTATGAGTCCCAACTTGCGGCAGTGAAGCAGGACCCACCGCAGGCTGCACGAATTGCGCCGCAAGGTGACCAGGCGCACGTCAAACGCATCCGAACAGTGCTGGCAGACAGTCAGCCAAGTGCACAAAGCATCTACGACGAAAATAGTGATTAGACAGCGTGAAGTGCAAGACGGACTCCCCACTAGACGGAATACCACTGACGGGGCACGCATAGCTCTAATGGGGAAGACAGACAAAGCACAACCGAAACTAACGTTCGAACCAAAAAAAAGCACAAGTGCTGCTGGAGAAGCAGCAACAATGATGGAAGAGCCAGAAACAAACAAGGATAACCTAGCGGCCACACTAGCAAAGCTTGCTGTCGATCGATGGGAAAATCGACCATATAAACCTAAGGTTGAACCACCTAACTGCTAAAATGGATCAACAAACGAACAGAATAAACGAAATGAAAAATAGACTGTCAACCACAGAAGACACAATGCAAGAGCTGAAGAACAAAAGCCTAAATATGGAGAAAGTGATGGCAGTAATACAGGCTAAAAATGAGGAGTTAGAAGCGCGATCGAGGCGCAACAATGTTCGAATAGTGGGAGTGCCTGAATCGACCAATACAGGGCGTATGGAACATTATGTGGAAAGCCTGCTGAAGGATGTTTTCGGACCGGAAGCTGTGTCCCCTATGATGGTCGTAGAGAGGGCGCATCGCTCGTTGGCTCCACGACCGCCGCCAGAGGCACAGCCGCGCCCAATTGTGGCTAGACTGTTAAATTATAGGGATAGGGATACGATCCTAAGACTAGCAAGAGTAAAAAGAGACATAAATCATTAAGGAAATACGCTGCTTTTCTTCCCAGACTTCACATTTGCAGTGCAGACAGCCCGAAGGGAATACCAGCAGGTGAAGAATCGTCTACAGAAAGCAGAAATCCCATATGCGATGCTATACCCGGCCCGCTTGAAAATAACGCATAAAGGTAAAGACAAGATCTTTCAAACGCCGAAAGCAGCTATGGAATACACAGACGATATTGAATGGAAACAAACAAAAACGAAAGCAAGTAGAAGATGACTGATGTCAAACATAGCAGCAGCGCAGAGAAAAGTGTAATGAGGCGCTATGGAACCTGAATGAAAGGGACAAAGTAGACCTGGTAAATGACATCAGCTGTACCACAGTCCGCATGCATAAATACTGAGTGGCTGAAAATGTAAAGTAACGCTCACTGCCCGCCCCCTTTACAACAGGGGCGTAAGATGGGACTCTGTAGTGCCCCCACAGTGGGTAAGCCCCAACTAGTTGTACACCAAGTAATGAGTAACACTAGGAATGCAACGGTAGTTGTTCTAAATTCCTATGTTTTCTTACTATACGGGGAATTCTCCAGCATGTTTGGGATGCGGGAGTGGGAGGGGGGGGATTGTTCTTTTTGCTAGACAAGGCTGTCCTGTTCATGAGTCATGCAACAGTTATGTGTATAAGGGCACGGTACTATATATGTGAATGTATCCACAGGATTAATGAGTAATGAATAGAACAAGTCGATGTAAGTTGATAAAATGTATAACATGGAACGTACGAGGTTTGAACAATCCCAGGAAAATCAGACAAGTACTGGCATACCTCGATAGACACCAGATAGATGTAGCTATGCTGCAAGAGACGCATTTAACTACACATACTGACAAAGTTGTAGGGAAAAGATGGGCGGAGTTCACAGCAGCGTCTTCGTATTCCTCATATTCACGAGGAGTGCTGATAATGATTTAGAAAGGGGTTCAATTTCAACCAGACAGGGTAATCACAGATGAACAAGGCAGGTTCGTGATCCTCACGGGTATGCTACAAGGGTCCCGGTTAGGGATGGTAAACACATACAGGCCAAATATAGATGACCCTGGGTTCTACAGTACCATATATAACAAATTGAGAGAGTTGCCACAAATGGACATTGTATGGGGTGGAGACCTAAATGTGACACTAGATGAGGCCCATGATAGATCATCAAATGCGACAGAGTACCACAAACAGGCCGCCAAAACAATACTAGACAGCATGGAAGAATTTGACATAGTGGACGCATGGCGAATGAGAAATCCGAATAAGAAGGAGGGCACGTACTCTTCAACCGCACACATGAGTTGGTCTAGGATAGACTACTGGCTAACTACAATAAGGGCTAACAGCTGGGTAACAGACATTAGGCATCTTCCCAAAACACTTTCAGATCACAAACCAGTGTTGATGGCAATGGACATACCCACCTATACCCCACCCCAATACATATGGAGATTTAATGCCAAATCACTCTTGAACCCTGTTTATAGTAAAACTATACGGGAGGCAGTTGAGGAGTACTTCCAAATAAATGTGGGATCAGTGGAAGATCCCAGCGTAGTGTGGGAGGCCTTCAAAGCTACCATCCGAGGGGTTTGAATCAGCACAAGCGCTGGTATACTAAAAGACATACGCACAAAACTGCATAACATAGAAAACAATTAAAAAACTAGAGGAGGATTATGAAAGAACATGCAGTACAGTGGATCTAGGGACAATAAGAGAACAAATCACGCTATATAACGAGTTTGCAGAGGATGAGCTCAAGTACATAACGAAGCGGCAAAGAGCGAGAGCCTATGGGGAGGGAGGAAGGTCGGGACATAGACTAGCTCAAAAAATACAAAATAGAAGCATGGTGCAAATAGTCACACAAATTATTGATGATAATGGTACATCACACTATGACGCGATTGGGATATCCAAAACATTCATGGCGGCATATAGTAAAATGTATGCGTCATCTGGGACGACAGACAGAGAAGAGCTGATGAATTATCTTGAGGATATTGCCATGGCTTGGTTATCGTACGGGCAGGGAGAGTACTTGGCGCAACCAATAACGACACTGGAGGTTCAAGAGGCCATAAAGTCATTACCTATTGGCAAAGCACCAGGTCCAGATGGACTAACCAACTAGTTTTATAAAGAATATAATGATCTGCTAAGCCCACACCTAATAGACATGTATGCAGATGCATATGAGAAAGAAATTTGACCTCCCACGCTCAGAGAAGCTCTGATAATAACGCTACTTAAACCCAATAAAGATCTGGATAGGTGCGATTCCTACCGTCCGCTATCCCTCAGAAACACAGATGCCAAAATACTGGCTAAAATAATAGCTACTAGACTAGCGCCATTAATGCAAAATATTATATTGCCAGACCAATCGGGCTTCATACCAGAAAGGTCGACATCTCACAATATACGTACTATATTTGCGCTCCAGCATTTACTGAACCCAGAGTTTGAGGCGGCGGCTGTCCTCTTAGACGCAGCCAAAGCCTTTCACTCAGTAGAATGGGTATATCTATTCACAATAATAATGCGAATGGTCATGCCCGAGGTATTAATAAGATGGGTACAACTTCTTTACACAGACCCAGTGGCCAGGATCAAAGTGAATGGGAGGGTGTCAGAACAGGTGCGAATCGGTAGGGGAACGAGGCAGGGATGCCCGTTGTCCCCGTTACTATTTACTATAGCACTTGAGCCACTAGCCTGCAAATTAAGGCAGAAACACGCAGATACTGCACTTAAATTTCATCAACGTCCTATAGGAATATCACTCTACGCAGACGATATGGTACTTTACGTGAGAGATTCCCAGAACAATCTATCTCGACTCCTAAGAGAGTATATTAAGTTTGGCAGACATTCCGGGCTCACAATTAATTGGAGTAAATCCATGGTGGTCCCGCTGACAGAGGTAACTAGACCATGCCCAATAGACTTTCCATTAGAGTGGCAAACTGACCCAGTTAAATACCTGGGAATATGGATACATAGAGACCCGGCTGAAGTAATAAGAACAAACTATGGGAAAGCAATAGCTAAGCTGGAAACCCAGGTGGACAAGTGGCTTAAGCTCCCTCTAACTTTAGCGGACCGGATAGCCATAGTAAAAATGGTCATATTGCCTAAATATCTCTATCTATTTAACAACATACCCATAACTATATTTAATCATATTTTTAAAGCGATACAAACACATATAGATAGGCTGGTCTGGGCCGGGAAACATTCAAGAATAGGATGGGAAACGTTGGCAACACCGTATGAGCAGGGAGGATTTGCTTCACCAAACTTCATGCTCTACTACTTATGGGCTCAAGCTCAATATGCGCACTACTGGTATCACCCGGTGAGATATCTGCCACACTTGGCTGCAGAGGAGGGAGATACTCATCCCATTCCGCTAAATAATATTCTGCCACACAAAAGCAGGGACACAACCCGTAAGGAAATAAACACAGTGCAGGCTACAGTAGAGGCATGGCACAAGTTGGGAAATATGGCGCATAAGTTGCCATTATACGCGCCAGCTAAGCCGCTAGCAAACCACCCCATATTGTCAGTGACGCAAGACAAAGGAAGTATAACAATGCTACACCAGATGGGCATAAGTACAATAGGAGATCTATATGCAGAAGGGCAGTTCACAGAAATAACAGACTTGAGCTATACAAGTAGCCAAACTTTATTATTTCAATTCACCTATCATAGATTGAGAGCAGCGCTTAAAGCCTTATACCCGAATTTCCCTGCAGAACCGCCCACACTGGCTCCACTGCAAATGATAATTAATGACTCTGCGAAAAAAAGAGTAGTGGCAAAACTATACAGGGCAATGCAAGAAGAACTAGCGCAAAGCACTACAAAGGCGCTAGAGCGCTGGAATCAATTATTAGACACACCGATCAATAACGACAAATGGAAATTCAGTTGTGAACTAACAGAAATGCTATCCCCTAATGGTAATCCGCGCATTATACACTATAAATACCTGCACCAAATCTACTACACGCCTATGAAATTATACCGCTACGGGCTAAGAGCAGATCCTACTTGTTGCAGATGTGGGGCACAGGATGCAGACTTTGCACACTTAGCATGGAATTGCCAGAAAGTTAGGGAGTACTGGGAACAAGTGGTGAAGTTTTTTCGAGAGGCCACGAACTGTGAACTAGAATGCTCAGTACGGGTGTGTTTATTAGGACTATTAAACAAAACACCTCCGGCGAAAAGAAAATTGTTGGCACTAGCACTATTAATGGCGAAACGAAGGGTCTCAATGCACTGGGACAGCAAAATTAGCCCCACAATCCAGAAATGGATAAAGGACATGGTATATTGCAGAGATACATTAAAGACGTATGAAGAAGAGCTACCTGCTGTGTCAAGACCAAAAGACTTTTGGGAACTCCTAACAACGTACCTATTGGGCTACCCAGACATTTTGGATACAAAAGCCGCAAAAACAAGAGCAGACCTGGGAACAGAGCCTATTGTGGATAAATAAAGTAAATATAAGAAAGATTTATGTAAAGACATGCCATATGTAATGCTGTATAATGTTGCATGACTCAGTTATATTGTTAACTGTATTTACTGGAAACTTAATTAAAAAAAAAAATTTAAACTATGGCAGGGCTTTGGACTCCAGGGAGTCCAAGAGCCATCAGTAAGGTTACTGTTAGTGGGTTCTCCCTAAACACTGTCAGTGCCCCTCAGACCTGTTACTGGGCCCATACCAACTCTGATACAAACTTCCACATCAGCCTCAAGATGTATGCTGTGTTCAGTCACACCGATGCCAATTCCACCAGCGCCAGTGGAAGTCCTGGTGCTTCGCCCATGTTGGACCCTGAACCAGCGATTGCCCGACCTTGCCCGATGTTGCACTACTAGATCACAAAAGCTCTACCGGTTATTACACAGTCTGACCTTATACCTCTGCTGTAACCCAACTATCAGGTGAGGCTTCACTCACTTTTTGGCTCTGACTTTAACCCTGTGCTAGAACACAGAGGGGTCCCTCAGAACACTGCTGATGAGGTCGACAATGGTTTTCTCCACCTCACTATACTGATGATGTACTTTATTTGGATTTACAAAAACTCATGCAGCTAGATACCTCCCCTAAGATTTGAGTTTGGCTTGCAGCATGGGCCACCAATGTCAGAAAGTGCTTCGTGTATGGAAGTGGTCCGGAGGGCAGCTGAGTTGCCAGAGCTGCAGCTTCCCTCTATTGAGACAAAAACAAACCTAATACAAATTCTTCAGCTAGGGCCGATGTAGTGGGATTCCTTGCTGCTGCCATTCAATAAAGCCCTTACTGATTCCCTAATGGCTACTGTGTCCGAGCCTTGTTCTAACCCGCTTGTCAGTTGTCCATGATCTGGTGACATACGCCTTCACCAGGTCATCCAGACTTCCTAACTGAGCATGCTACACCTGAGAGTCTCATTGTACAGTCCTAAGCTAGCAAGGTCAGTCATAATTAATTCTGGACAACCCCTTCAAATAGGTAATCCAAAAAGATTGACGCTTTTGTCAATTAAATGTTCTCGTCTGCAAGTTTGGCTCTTAGATCCACAAATATGGTTTGTCTGCTGGGCAGGTATACGCATTTGCTCCGCGATAAGGCTAGCAAGATCTTGTCAGCAGTCCTGAGGGACCTTAGAGCTTTGCTGACTTAAACAATACATGATGGTCAAGATGCAGTAAAGTACGTCATCCATGCAGGCATGGTTACTACCCTTTGCCTTAGCAGTGTTTTTGGCACCAGTGTCATGCTTCTTAGGCATGCACGGGGATGAGGTCAGCTGGATTTTTGTCAATGTTCAGGTTCCCTAATGGATATGTTCTTCGATGGGTCCAGACTCTCTGGGGGGAAAAAGTGAACTCTGCACTAGAGAGATTTAAAGACAGCCAGGCTACTGCACGCTCTTTGGAGTTAGTGACACCTGTGAAACAATTTTCAAATCAGTTCAGGAAATGTAAAGCATATGGGCAACATCAGCCTTCCCAACAGTATTACAGCAGAATGTACAATCCTTTCGGGGTCATGGATGTGATGTGTAAAAACACTGGTGAAGGCTGCAGGGTCAACAGCCCTTTTATTCCTGCTCCCCAGTTATACCGGTTACAAAACTACTTTAGTTTGTCCTCTGCTGCTCATTGCAAGCCTGCAGGAGGCAGGATTCATCATTTCCCCTCTACCTGGAGATTCACTATGTAAGACAAATAGGTCTTACAGATCATTCAAAGTTGCTATGGCCTACCCTTCACTTCCTCCCCACTACATCTCCCTCCCTTGCCAGAATGAATTTTGGAGGAGCACTTGTAAATCTTGATGCAGGAGGTACATCTTCTATTCTCCAAGGTGCTGTACAACAAGCACTGGCCTATGAGAAAGGTCACAGATTTTTTTTTTGTGGGAGGACATATTCAAAATGCTCACACTAGCCCAGATCCTATCCACCTTAGACCAAGGAGATTGGATTGTGTTCTTAGACTTTGCAGACACGTATTTTCATATACTTGTCCTGATGTCCCACAGACGTTAACTGCAGTGCAGCATGGGCCAAGAACACTTTCAATTTATTGTGCTCCCGTTCGAGCTCTATACTACCTTCTTTTGACAAAAATTGGCATTGAAGACCCAGGCAGCTTTTCTCCCCAAGGTTGTCACCTTTCACGTTGTTCAGTCAGTCATCTTGCATGCATTCTTCACTCCTCCTCACCCCTTTAAAGAAGAGGAGAGACTCCATCACCTTGAACCTAAAGCTGGGTCTGGTGGATTAGTGGACTAATGCATCCACTGTAGGGGCCTGTGGTTGGCCTCAGGTTCAAAAGGTTGGTTCACTGACAAAATATTGATCTTGAAAGTATCCCCATACCAAAATATTGTGACCAAAATATTGATGTAAAAAATATTGTCATCCTATACTTATAATGGTAAGAAAATAAATATTGTTGTAATAAATATCGTTATAAGAAATATTGTATTAAATATCATTTTTAAATATATATAAATTAAAATAATAAACATTAAATATATTAAATAGTAACATTAATTAAAAAATAAAAGATTTAATATATATTTGAACAAATATAGCAAATACACTTAATTTAATAAAGTTAAACACACATATATATTAATTAATATTTATATTTACATATATCTACTTAAAAACAATTATTAAACTAAAATTTTTAATTTATATTATAATTTCAAAATTGTAACTAATATAAAAATATAACAAATAAATATATATATATACATATACCAATAACATAAAATCTTTAAAAAACAAACCATTCTAATTAAATTAAAAAGTTAAAAGCTTAGGGCCTAATTACGATAGCAGTCCAACCACCATCTGCTGCTGTTGTCCGACCGACGCATTACGATGCGTGCGGTCGGAGGCAGCAGTCGGAGGGACCGACTGACGCTACTCGGCGGGCTCAAGGAGCCCGTCGATCGGTCAGAAACTTCTCATAATCCTTAAGGACGGCGTTTCTGCCGCTGGAATTATGATGTCGGTTTCCGACAGCCAATCCATGTCGGCCTTTCCGACATGGATTGGCTGTCGGAAACTGACTTTGAGGCCTCCTAGCAGGGCCCTCTTGCCCCCGGCCCTCCGCATTTGGGCCTGGCCTCCTCAATATCCCACACGGTGCAGGGATGTTTACACTACATGGTGGAGTGGGGTCGAAGATACTTATGTTGGTCCCGAAGAAAATATAATAGGGTGTTGGAAATAAAATGCCTGTGTTATGTCAACAAAATCTGTGTCAATTGGAACACAAACTCCAACTACACCATTTATGTTGTTGCAAGCATTCTTAAATCACTGGATGATGGTTTGGATGATGATCATGCATTTATCTCTGCTGATTCTGTGTTTATATTCCTCCTACCCCCCGGTTCTAAAAAAATGAGTGAAGTATCAATGCTTTTTATATCAAATCAATTTAGAAAAAAATGCAAAAGATTTTGAAATTATGTGATTGATAAACTATTGTAAAATGTATATATTTTTGCACAAATTTTGATCATCCTGTCTCACAATGAATAGGTATATGTATATAAGATTGAGGGGTCGATTCCGATCCCGGTCGGAGGCGCACCTAATACCATTCGGTCGGGAAAAAATCCAGGCGAATGCCTGTTTCCCGACCGAACCGCACATACGTCCGAACGAGCAAGTACGATGCGCACAACTGCCCAAATCCCGACCCAGTCGTACTCACCCAATACAGGTCCTGTTCTCCGACCGAGGTGGATCCGGAATCGTAGAATCGAGCCGCACGGAAGCAAAAATGCAGCCCCGTCCGGACGGACAAGTACGATGCGCTTCCCGGACGCGCCGAACCCGTCGCTACGCACGGCACGTCAAAGCATCCGGTTGAGGCGCACATAAGCTCCGATTCGCGCCACAACACGATCCACGGCTACGAGACGAAGACGCCAGCGACAAGGACGAGGCGAAGCAAAGAGAAAGACGAACCAACCATGAATCCCTTCGTGCCGATCCTACCAATATTCTACCTCTATTACCGGAACAGGCACGGACGTGTACGGCGCAGAAGGTAAGTCAGACACCAACAACAAAAACAAACTACACGTACCCGACACATCACACACAGAGGGATGCAGAAATACCTACACCAGCAACAGCAGCACCATAGGGGCGGGATGGCCCTCACCAATGCCACACATACACATAGGGGCCTGTATGCCTACCACTACTACCACCCCTACCCATGGGGGCTGGATGCCTGCCACTACTACCACCTCCACCCATGGGGGCTGGATGCCTGTCACTACTACCACCCTTACTCAGGGGGTGCCAGATGCCTACCACTACTACCACCCTTACCCAGGGGGTGCCAGATGCCTACCACTACTACCACCCTTACCCAGGGGGTGCCAGATGCCTACCACTACTACCACCTCTACCCATGGGGGACTGGATGCCTACCACTACTACCACCTCTACCCATGGGGGGCTGGATGCCTGTCACTACTACCACCCTTACCCAGGGGGTGCCAGAAGCCTACCACTACTACCACCCTTACCCAGGGGTGCCAGATGCCTACCACTACTACCACCTCTACCCATGGGGGGCTGGATGCCGGTCACTACTACCACCCTTACCCAGGGGTGCCAGATGCCTACCACTACTACCACACTTACCCAGGGGTGCCAGATGCCTACCACTACTACCACCCTTACCCAGGGGTGCCAGATGCCTACCACTACTACCACCCTTACCCAGGGGTGCCAGATGCCTACCACTACTACCACCTCTACCCACGGGGGCTGGATGCCTGTCACTACTACCACCCTTACCCAGGGGTGCCAGATGCCTACCACTACTACCACCCTTACCCAGGGGGTGCCAGATGCCTACCACTACTACCACCCTCTACCCAGGGGTGCCAGATGCCTACCACTACTACCACCTCTACCCATGGGGGCTGGATGCCTGTCACTACTACCACCCTTACCCAGGGGGTGCCAGATGCCTACCACTACTACCACCCTTACCCAGGGGGTGCCAGAAGCCTAACACTACTACCACCCTTACCCAGGGGTGCCAGATGCCTACCACTACTACCACCCTTACCCAGGGGGTGCCAGATGCCTGTCACTACTACCACCCTTACCCAGGGGTGCCAGATGCCTACCACTACTACCACCCTTACCCAGGGGTGCCAGATGCCTACCACTACTACCACCTCTACCCATGGGGGGCTGGATGCCTACCACTACTACCACCTCTACCCATGGGGGGCTGGATGCCTGTCACTACTACCACCCTTACCCAGGGGTTGCCAGAAGCCTACCACAACTACCACCCTTACCCAGGGGGTGCCGGATGCCTACCACTACTACCACCTCTATCCATGGGGGCTGGATGCCTGTCACTACTACCACCCTTACCCAGGGGTGCCAGATGCCTACCACTACTACCACCCTTACCCAGGGGTGCCAGATGCCTACCACTACTACCACCCTTACCCAGGGGTACCAGATGCCTACCACTACTACCACCCTTACCCAGGGGTGCCAGATGCCTACCACTACTACCACCCCTACCCATGGGGGGCTGGATGCCTGTCACTACTACCACCCTTACCCAGGGGGTGCCAGATGCCTACCACTACTACCACCCTTACCCAGGGGTGCCAGAAGCCTAACACTACTACCACCCTTACCCAGGGGTGCCAGATGCCTACCACTACTACCACCCTTACCCAGGGGGTGCCAGATGCCTGTCACTACTACCACCCTTACCCAGGGGGTGCCAGATGCCTACCACTACTACCACCCTTACCCAGGGGGTGCCAGATGCCTACCACTACTACCACCTCTACCATGGGGGGCTGGATGCCTGTCACTACTACCACCTCAACCCATGGGGGGCTGGATGCCTACCACCAACACCACCCCCACTCATAGGATGGACAATGCATGACACAACCAGCACACCACAACCTAGGGAATGCAAGAAAAAGACATCCCCCCAACACCATGACAAGCGTGTGTAGACTGTGACAAATGCCTACAACACTGAACATGACTTTGAACATACAATGTGACCCCCTATCACATGTGCCACACATATATGTGTGTGGCCCCCACAATGCAAGCAGGCCATGACCATTGTGGCAATGGGGTCCAAACCCCATCATCACAGTGACCAAAATGTAAGTGTGGGGTCCATAGCTGAAGCACATCTTGAACATTGTGGCAATGGGGTCCAAACCCCCATCATCACAGTGAGCAAAATGTAAGTGTGGGGGCCCATAGCTGAAGCACATTCAGAACATTGTGGCAATGGGGTCTAAACCCACATCATCACAGTGACCAAAATGTAAGTGTGGGGCCCATAGCTGAAGCACATTCAGAACATTGTGGCAATGGGGTCTAAACCCCCATCATCACAGTGACCAAAAGGTAAGTGTGGGGTCCATAGCTGAAGCACATTTTGAACATTGTGGCACTGGGGTCCAAACCCCCATCATCACTGTGACCAAAATGTAAGTGTGGGGTCCATAGCTGAAGCACATTTTGGACATTGTGGCAATGGGGTCCAAACCCCCAACATCACTGTGACCAAAATGCAAGTGTTGACAAAGAAAAAGCTGCAACTGCCAAACTGCATGGATGATTCCTGGTCACAGAACATAAAACACATCAGTGGCAATGTAGTGCATGTGTCCCATTGCAACATAAATTGGGGGAGGCAAATACTGCAGTGCAAATAAGACATACCTTTGGCCATGTGCAGACAAACAACACCCATGGGGGCTGACACTGTCAACATTCATCAATGACACAATGACAGAAGTGACCATCAGAATGCAGACCCACATATTTGCACCAATGGGCACACAAATGCAGATACCCTGTGGAGACTGTAGATGTGAGGTGAACAGATACCATACCGATGGCAGCAATGGGACACACAAACCATGATCATTGTGCTGACCGATGACCTAGGAGTCCCAGGGACAGCAGGGGAAACCCACCAAACAACATACAGCCAATGGCACACCAAAGATATGCCAATGCAGTGGTGCAGATGCACAAACACAAACAGGCAGACCCACACTGCACATCAAACACAACAGGTGAGGGGGGTGCCAGTGTCCCCAGGCAACCACACAACACATGAGGAGGCCTGAATACCAATTACACAGATGTGCATACAGTGCCACACAAAGGTAACTCATGGATCCAAATCCCCTATGTAGGCAATCAGGCATTGTCAGATGAGAGGGAGCACAAATCACACATGTCACACAAGCATGTAGGAACAGCAACTGACACAGCAAGACACAGACACACCACAGCACTACCCCCAGGGCCCCCACAATGTGGTGACCCTGGGCTGCATTACAATCCCACTGTGATGACAAAGCTAAATGTCGTTCACACAGTGAACCACAGTCATGTGTCCTGAGCAACAAACTACCATCACACCTACACAAGCACAAATCAATCAGCACGGCCAGTAAGCCAAGGCCAACATGGAGGCAGGGGTCTAGCCGGGCAACAACTCTCATCTGCACACACTCAACACCACACACCTCGACCTCCAACAATGTGCAGCAGTGAAGCACACATGCACTGGTGACATTGCACATGCACCCATGACAATCCCAGGGTGGTGGGTGGGAACCAAGGTGCAGAAACACATCACACATGGCCACTCAACAAGACTCCTGAATGTCTGACACACTGCACACTACGCTGTACATGGACATGACGGCAATACCACACCAACCAATGGGATCCCAGCCACAGTCACACACCAATGAAGAAGCCAAGGACACCCACAAAGAACACACATAGACAACTACCAACATTGCAGCCCGGACCCTGAGGAGTGCCAGCAGTCACACACACAACGTGTCACAATCACTGAAAGATAACACAAACTGGAAATCACATGACAGGTGTAAACAACAAGTGCCAAGGGGAATCCTGACTGTGACCCATCTGCGTCTGCACACAAACTCAGCCCTGACAGCAAACACACCTATGGGTGACACCCTGATGACCAGTAATGTGCCATGCACCCACATCACAGAGAATCCAGGGAGAAGACTTGGGGGAACATAGGTCAACTCAGCAAGCATCACAAACAGGTACAACACTAGGGATCCCAGCATGCACAGCAAAACGGAAGTGAACACACAGACATGCTCATACAACACACACCTTGGGCGCAGGCAATGTCACAGGAGTACACACTGCCATGAGGGGACTCCACTCCTGTGTGAGGAAAGCTGTGCCATATGTTGCCTCAGTAGGGCTCCATCATGTCAGCTGAGCACTTGGTCACACAGTCAACAATTAGCACCAAATGAAGGCTCCCGTCACATCAGCCTGGTCATGGGAGTGCCAACGAAATCATCAGCACAGATCCAACACACTTGTATAGCAATGTTGCACTGACAACACAGATGAGTCCTTCCCCATTGATGCCCAAACCTGCATGTCCAGTGGAGATGGCCACACGGTCAGGGAAGTAGACGAATTGAACAATGGCAGGCACAACAGATGTGCAGGGGTAGAAGCCACAGATGTGAAATTGCTAATGTAAGTAGGAAATCCCATTGCCAAATATTGAACACATGACACCCTCAGATGCTGCTAAGGATGACATGGATACACCACAGGATAGGACACATTCCCCCTGGACCACATGTGTTCCTGCACAGTAACACTTCATTATCATGAGACCAAATATCACCATCACCGCAGCAAGGGCATGGTTAGCATCATCAACAACATGTACATCAGAAGCAAAAGCACTAGAGAACAGAAAGGTGCTTTATTCAGCATATGTGGGTCTAACAGTTGATGTCCAGCAAAAAATTAACAAAGGCCAATGGCCAGTCCAACATGAAAGTCAAAACAGGGTGACAGTGGCAGATGTCACCCTACGCATGCCTGCACTGATGAAAGCCAGGGACAATCCCCTCGGAGGGGCATACGGGGGGCAGGCCAGGCACCGCAGGGACAGGATCATGGCTCACCAGAAGGAGGCAGGGAAGGGGTGGTGGGTGCTGGAGAGCCACTGACAACTGCAGTGGAGGTGTCTGACATGGTGTGTGCCGGCACAAGTGGGGGGCATGACTCTGATGGTGTGGGTGCCGGCAAGACTGCAGGGGACCGTGCAGATGGAGTGGACAGGTTCCCCACTGCAGTGCCCAAGTCAGACAGGGTGGTAGTGGACTCCACTGCAGTGCCTACCTCCAGGGGAGGAGAATGGGGATCAGGTAAGGTGGGCAGGACAGAGGGGGAGGACACCGTCTCCACACCAGTGGCACAGACAAGCGCAGCGGGGGTGTGGGGCCGGAAGAGCAAGTGGCAGGGGGAGAAGGCCTGATCTTTTTGGGGATGGTGTATCTGTGGGTGGGGGAACCTGGGGCAGGGTGTGGTGGGGGCACCTGTGGAGTGGGGGCCTGAGGAATGGAGGAAGGAGACTTGGTGCCTGAGCTGCAGGGCGGCTCTTCCGGGTCCGGGGGGACTTGCGGATGGGGGCGTCAGTCGGTCTGCGCCTGGGGGAGGGTGTCCGGTGGCGAGGGGCACTCCGCTCCGTGTGGGTGGGCTTCCTCTTCCCCTGAATGCTGGATCAGCTGGATCGGAGGGGAAGAGGCCGAGGTCACTGAGGAAGAGCCGCTGGGTCTTTGGGGTTGCAGGTGAGGCAACGGAGGGGGCTTTGGAGGGAGAGGCAACTGTGGACTGCGCAGTGCTCGTGGATGCGTGTGTGTGTGACTGGGCCCCATCCCCTGTGAGTGTGGTTTCAGTCCCCTGACTGTGCGTGCGTGTGCGTCTTGTCTGTGGCTGTGTGTGTGTGTGCTGCTTGTGTCTGTGCTGGTGTGTGCCTGTGCCGGTGTGTGTGTGCTTGGGACAGGTAAGGTGCTGGGGAGTGTGGATGGGGCAGAGACAGGAGGGGTGAGGGACTGTTGGAGGAGGGACACTGCTGCCGTCAGGGAGGAGTCCATGGACCTATTGCCCCTCTGTAGGGCAGACATGCCCGATGAGATGCCCTCCATGAACGACACCAGCTGAGTCAACAGAGTGGTGTGTGCATGGAGGACACTCAGCATCGCTGTCTGCCCTACATGGAGCTGGCGAAGGAGGTACACAGACTCCTCACTCAGGGCAGCAGGGGACACAGGGGCAGGGGTGCGGTGCCTGGCCCGAAGGAGACACGCTCCCGAACATGGGAGCCTCCACGGACCTCGGGAATGGGAGCCGATGGGAGGGCGGTGGTGGTGGTGTGGCGGGGACAGCAACACTAGCTGGGGTGTGGTGGCTGCTGACACCCGCCTCCATAAGGGAGTCATCCTCCGAGCTGCTGTGGTCCTCAGCTGAGGTGGATGGTGCTGAGGACTCCTCGGTGTGGCTCCCCTCGCCCTCCGTGCCACTGGGTCCCTCCGACCACTCCTCGGCTGTTGACCCAGTCTGGCTCTGCGGCTCCTCCTGGTCCGTGGAGCTGTCCCCTCCTGTGGCCGTGGATGTATCTGCAAACAATAGGGAAACAGACAGACATCAGTCACCTGCACCGAACGCACACACCACAGTAAGTACAGCACAATACAGAGCAAGGCCTGGCATCCTTAGTTGAACATTGCTAAAATTGCCCAAACAGAATAGGAGAAGCCAATTGTCAGTCTGATCGTCAACCATGGCACTCACATCCCACCTGGCCTTGCACCCATCTGTCTGGCGTCCGTTGGCTGGCAATACCCCAGTGTGGACACATGCACCACCTACACAGTAGTTGGACGGTGCAGAGAACACGGTGAAGCATGTGAACATGCACACATCACAACTCTTGCCACTGAGTCAGTACAGGTGCCCGGATGAAAGTGATGCCCAGAGTCAGATATATGAAATGCATGTGATGCATACCAGCGACAGACACCACGATGCACCCATGTGCTGATAGCCATTGCCACTATGGTGTGCATGTAGCACATGTCACTCCCCTGCAGGATCACTCATAGGAAGTCACATGCCATGGCACAGGCATGCCTGCTAAGTCATACATCACTGTCTCCAGTCACATGGGCAGGGCAGCCACACAACAACAGTCTGCACTGTGTCACAATAGTAGGTCATGGGGAATGCAAGTCCTGGAGCTGAACAAGTGCACATGTACATCCCCCACACACCACATCATTAGAACCCTTATCTGTCCAGGTCATACTGATTGGACATATGGGTGACCTGTAACACAAGCCTCTGAACCTGAGCACCTCACAATCTGCTGTGAATGGGAAACAGCTGCATGGACCTCACATTCGCATACCCCAGTCTGCACGGTCAGGTGTTCAAACACCTATGTGTCACACAAGTATCGTCTCCTATGGTCACATCTCCGGTGGCATGCTGAGCCCCAACCGATAAACACCCCAGCAGTCCTGACATCAAAGCCACAGCACACTGACACAGAGGCTGACACCTGAGGGGACATATCACTGAGCACAACGTGTCAGCTGACACACGGGAGTGGGAGTACAGAGTGCATTGCATGGCCTGGAGTAGGCATGACTGTCCTGCCCCACATGAATGAGGGATGAACCCTGGACAGTAGGCAGCTGGCTAAGTATGTGTGACACACGTAATATACACACTCCTGGGGCCCAAACAGAGTTCCCACCCGCAGCTTGGGTGTGTGCCAGTTACCCCAGGCACATGTGGTGGATCAGCTCAGCAATTGGACCACATATCAAAGTAACACGCAGATTACATGTCAGAACACAGGCATTGTGTAAGCAATGGACCCACCCATGATGCCCACCACAGTTAGGGGAACAGATGCTGTCCCCCACCTTGAGTCAAGCAAACTGCAAGGACACAGTACCCAAGTGACACAATTCCCTGACTGCAAGGGCCACACCTGGGTATCAGATGAGGAGTGGGCAGTGCACAATCGAGGGACATGGGTCCTGGACCACATGACTGATGTGCTGTGGAAGTTTAACCAGGCCAGAGGAGGGCACATAGCATGGCAGACAGAGTACACAATGCAGTCATGGACTCACCCCCTCCGTGCTGCTCCCTGGCCTTCAGCTGCCCATCCAGATCAGGGAAGACCACCGCCAGGATCCTGAGCATGTGGGGGTCAGGGTCCGGTGTCCGCCCCTCCTGCGAGGAGGCGACAGCTTCAGCTGGACCCGTGCGATCCTCCGGGTCCAGCCCCGAAGGTCCTGCCACCTCTTCTGGCAGTTGCGGATCCGGCGCTTGTAGTCCCCACGGATCTCACTGCCCGGACGATGGTCAGCCATATCTTCTGCTTCTGGTGGGCATCAACCTGTGAGGATGACAAAGTGAGATTGCTATTACTACACATGCAACATATCCGTGCATTACACAGTTGTGTATACATGTCTCAATCACAGGGGCACATGATGTACACAGGCAGTGCAACGATGGCCATGGACAGTATGCCAGCAGTAACTACATGGTATCATTGCCTGGGAAGTAAAACCTTGTTTAAATGCACTGTCACTGCACTATACCTGTCCAGTGCATGTAACTACACACTATGGGGGGTGACAACTACTCAGTGAGCCTGCTAGCCAGTGGCGTGCAGACTGTTAGCCTTGCTAGTCAGACAACATGCACATTTAGGAAGGCAGTGGACAGAACACTCACCTGCTCCCCTGCTTTCCCATACAGCTTGCTGTACTGTGGAAGGAGGCTGTCCAGCAGGGCCTGGTTCTCCTCAGTGCTGAAGGCTGGGGCTCTCTCCACAGTACGTGCCATTGCAGGGTCCAGAGGGTGCAGATACAGCAGCAGTGGTGGTGGCAGATGTCGTCCTGGAGCATGTAGTGCAGGCAAGTGAGCTCTCAGGGGAACAGCCAGCATTATATGTGTGCTGCAGAGGCAGTTACTGTCCCATGTGTCCAAAGTGATAGGTCCAAGTCGTTAGCATCTTCTGAATCTGGCCAATCCATGGAATTGCACCACTTACACACGCCCACAGCATCCTTCAAAAGTTCAACTTCATGACACCCATGAATTTGCAACATTGTTGTGGGTGACCAACTGAATTTCCAGCATCAGACTCGTTCAAAATTTGAAAACGCGTCCGTTGCCAGGCCAGGCCATAGCCAATGGGTGCGCACCGATCGGTCCATTGCTGTTCAACGCGTACCTAGGATACAACGCGTACCCGCACACATTGAATGCAATGGGCCGGCCGGGCACACCGATCGGTCCATTGCTGTTCAACGCGTACCTAGGATACAACGCGTACCCGCACACATTGAATGCAATGGGCCGGCCGGGCACACCGATCGGTCCATTGCTGTTCAACGCGTACCTAGGATACAACGCGTACCCGCACACATTGAATGCAATGGGCCGGCCGGGCACACCGATCGGTCCATTGCTGTTCAACGCGTACCTAGGATACAACGCGTACCCGCACACATTGAATGCAATGGGCCGGCCGGGCACACCGATCGGTCCATTGCTGTTCAACGCGTACCTAGGATACAACGCGTACCCGCACACATTGAATGCAATGGGCCGGCCGGGCACACCGATCGGTCCATTGCTGTTCAACGCGTACCTAGGATACAACGCGTACCCGCACACATTGAATGCAATGGGCCGGCCGGGCACACCGATCGGTCCATTGCTGTTCAACGCGTACCTGGGATACAACGCGTACCAGCACACATTGAATGCAATGGCCAATGTGTGCGCACCGATCGGTCCATTGCTGTCCAACGCGTATTGCGAATACAACGCGTACCAGCACACATTGAATGCAATGGCCAATGTGTGCGCACCGATCGGTCCATTGCTGTCCAACGCGTATTGCGAATACAACGCGTACCAGCACACATTGAATGCAATGGCCAATGTGTGCGCACCGATCGGTCCATTGCTGTCCAACGCGTCCCTGTACATGTCACTGGCATATGTCACCATGCCTGTCACAGGTGAACATATGCCAGCCACATATACTTCCCAGGGAGTGAGGGGCACACCTACAACACCACAGCCTGTCCAAACTGTATCCTAAGGCATGTAAGGCTGCATTACCTATTCCGTGTATGGGGGTGAACATGTTGTTCTGTGGGTGTCACTTGGGGCAGCCACCCCCAGGCTGTGCACGTGTTCATGGGGACAGTATCCTTGGTGTTTCGTGTACATGACCACTGTGATGTGCAACTGTTCATATCTGAGCATGTGGCATGGTCACATTTCACGGTGGTGTATGTGTATGTCATGTCACATGCCCCCTGAGTCCCATGTGGGACGGTATGTTTAACCCAGGGTGACCCATTGGCACAATAGTGATGGTCCTCCACAGTCTGTGTGCATGTTGTGTTTACAATGTCTCGGATTTCATGTGCACAATGGGAGACAGTCTCCACATCCACGTTGTTTGTGCATGGACTTTGATGTTGTGCGTGTGTGTGTCACAGACGTCCATGTCTGTCCTGCCGAGGCAACAGGGACCACTACCTGTGGGGGTCATGGTTGTTTTGCTGTGGTGTATACATGATACGCCATGTCATGCCAGTGTCCATGTGGCAATACAGGGTCCCTGGGAATCTACCTGTCGTTGGGCTGTGATGCCTGGGGCACATCTGTCCTCACATGTCACTGTGGGGTGTGTTTGTAACGTGGCAGCAGGAGATGGGAAATGTGACACGTCCTCATGATACCCAATGGCACAACCTGGGACTTATTGATGCCACTTGTTGAACTGTGATGTTGGATGTTGGCCATGTATGTGCCATACATGTCCTTACGGAACTGCACACATCATGTACTTGTGCCTCATAATGATGTATCGTGTGATATTGAGTGTGTACAATGCCACATATGTGGGGTGAGTGACAATCTTTCTTTGTTCACCTATGCACTGCAGGGCACCAGCTGTCCATAGACCATTCCCTGACCTGGCAACGATGGTGGAACGTGACAGCATCCGAAGGTACCGCTTCACCAGGCAGCTGATTGATGATTTGGCAGTGCGCTTGGCACCACACCTGCAACCTGGCCGGCCGTACCCTACAGCGCTGACCCCCAAGGTGAAGGTGATGGCAGCCCTACACTTCTTTGCCACCGGTACCTTTCAACACACTCTGGCGACTGCTGGTGGGATGTCACAGACCATGTTCAGCCGTGTGCTCCGCGATGTATTGGAGGCTATGTTGATATACCTGAACCAGTACATCTATTTCCCTAGACTCCAGCAACTCACTGACGTGAAGAGTGACTTCTATGCCCTGGGGAGGATGCCGCATGTCATTGGCTCCATTGATGGGACACATGTGGCTTTGGTACCACCACAGGCCCAGGAGCAGGCATACAGGAACCGCAAGCACTACCACTCGGTCAATGCACTGGTGGTCTGTCTTGCAGATATGACCATCTCACACGTGTGTGCCCGTTTCCCCGGTTCTGCACACGATGCCTACGTGATGAGGAGTAGTCGCATCCCGAGGATGATGTCACAGATGCGGAACCAGCGTGCCTGGCTTGTTGGTGTGTACTGACTTTGTACCATTGTGTGTGTTCTGCAATGTAGTGTTCCACCCTCTTTTCCAACTCAGCTAATGTGCAATTGTCTGTATGTAGGTGACTCCGGATATCCCAACATGCCGTGGTTGCTGACGCCCCTCAGGAACCCTGTGACACCAGCCCAGATGCGCTACAATGAGGCACATGGTCGGACGAGGAGAGTGATTGAGCGGACATTTGGTCTCCTGAAGAGCCGCTTCCGCTGCCTGGACAAGACAGGAGGGTCCCTCCCATATGCCCCGGCAAAGGTGTGCAAGATTGTCATCGTCTGCTGCATGCTACACAACCTGGCAGTGCGGAAGGAGTTGCCTCTCATCCTGGATGACGATGACCAACGTCCGCCACCTGTGGAGGATCCTGGCCTGGACCACGATGCCAGTGATGATGATGATGATGATGATGGTGATGTCCGCACACAGCTCATCACCAACTTCTTCAGCTGAATGTAAGTATCCAGAGATGTCATGTAACTGATGTGAGTTTGCATGATATGTGTTGGTGGTGCTCTGGTGCTGTTTGAGTGTGTCCATGTGCTACATGACTGTATGCGTGTAGCGATGTGTCCTTACAGGTAGTCTGTACTCCCCAACAGTGTCGACATGCTAACTTGGTTCTGGGTGGGTATCTTGTGACATGTATTGGGCATGAGTATTGCAGTTCTGTCCTGTTCTTCAGTGCTTTTGACTGTGTGTCATTTCTGTCCTTCACAGGGTACTTTCAGAGTCGTTTGGTCAACTGTGATCCCCGACACCGTGATTCGACTTCCAGGGTGGTAGCTGTCGTGTCCCTACAGGTGATGTGCACCACACCCATGGACTTCCTTCCTTCTACACTTGTTGACTGTGTGCCCGCTGCCAGGTGGGATTACCTTGCATCTGTGGTGGTTACAACATGTTGCAAATGTGTAATAAACCTGTGCTTCACTTTGTGATGTGCGTTGTCTGTGGTCACACATCTGACTGACATTTGCTTACTGCACCAGTGGGCTAGTTAACACAGACTGTGAATGGGTGTTGGGTCTGTGCAATGCAACGTATTTCCTGGCAACATCAGTGTAGGCGATGAGTCAGATGGCCATGGTGTGTATGTGTTGTGTAGCCCTGGTGGTGTGCCTCCCTCATATGTGTGACGTCGCCATGACTCACATGCCGGTGTTGTACTTGCTGTAGCAGTTAGCATGCACAGTGTCATTTCCCAGATCATCATCGCCACTTCAGAGACAACGTAGGAATCACAACAGAGGCAAGTATGGTGTATTAGTGAGTTTATTGACATACATGTGTGAGTATAGTGCACAGGATGGTGGGTGCTGTACATTGTGATTGTAATCCAAAGTTCCTAGATGATTTGGAAGTCCTGGTAGCAGAAATGTCCAGAGTAAAGTCCACAGTCATCTGAGACATTGGTCCAACTTGAGCTCCCCATGTCATGTGGGAGAGTTGTGTTGCAGTCAACAGGGTGAACAGTTTGCGCACAAAGGTGATTATCCAGAACAGGTTTTGGCTTCCTGGGGTTGCACATGGCCATCGGCCTCTCACTTGCCCCTCCTCGGACGGCCCCTCTTCTTGGGGGGGACCCTCAAGTGCAGGCTGCTGCGGTGCAGGGGACTCTCCGCCAGAGTCATCCTCCCTCCCTGTGGCAGTTGCAGTTGTTTCAGCACCAGATGTTGTGGGCACACAGGGAGGTGTTGACTGGTTGCTGCTCATCTGGCGGAGGCATTGTAATATGTCCCTATGCACCGCCGTCATCTCTTGCAGTGTGTCCCACTTGGACTCCACGCGGGACATGTGTGAGTCCAAGCGGGCATGATGGGCAGCCTGCTGCTGTTTAATGTCCCTGAGGAGCCCCACTACCTGGCTGAGCTCTCCGGTGCTGGACTGGTACGCATCGGCTATGCGTGCCAGTTGTGGGTCATCATGCAGTCCAGACCCCTCTGCGATCAGTGACCTATGTCTCCCACCCCTCCCACCACCCCTGGCGACACGTGCAGTACCTGAGGTGGCACGCACAGGTGACCCTGGGCCCCCTTGGGGGTTGTTGGTGGTGTTGGTGTCCATGGCCCCACGTTGGTCCAGGGTCCCTGTGCTGGTGGTGGTGGTGCTCCTTGGTCTTTCCATGTCGGCAGGGGTGGTATGTGTGTTGACAGTCGTTGGAGGGGTGGGTGCAGGGGGTGCAGCTGGTGGTCCTGCTGGTGCTGCATGATGACTTGCTCCGGAGGTGCCAGGTTGGTCTTCTTCATCCGAGGAGGGCAGAGGCTGTTCCACACCAGTGAGCTCCGTATCCTCTTGAGCCTGGGACGGGGACTCCTCAGCGTCTGCTGCTGTGTCCCCATCATCACCTGTTTTTGGGAGACACACACAATGTATGTTATGTTTCTGCAGGCATCAATGGTTGACACACCTGACAGTTGTGACTGTGCCTCTGGATGCGGGCCTGTACATTGCATTGTCCTAAGTTGTCACAGTCAGGGGTTGATATTGGTGTAGCACATTGTCCTGCATTATTTGGGCATTTCCATGTGAATGTTGGGGTGTGTACATGGTCTGCATTGGTTGTATTTGGTTGACATCCGGCCCTCCTTCCCACCCAGCCAGATATCCCACCATGGAACGTGCTTCCATTGCAGGGAGTGCAATTTGTCTTTCAGGATGTCAGTCAGTGGTGTCCTGCTGTTGGTTGGTGCACAGTTGCCAGCAGGGCCTTGTGCTCCACACAGCAGTAGCCAGTGTCAGCCATCTTGTCAGTTGTTTTCCACTCCCTGTGATGTGGGCATGGTTCAGGGTGGTGTTGATGTGCGCAATTGTGAGGCTGAGCAATATCTGTGACTACCACTCCCATCATGCTATTGCCTCCACCCCCTTCCCAGCATGCCCATACTTCCTTCCTTTTGAGTGTACTTCACTGTGTGTGGGTGTGACAGCAATGGCAAGATGTCAGTCAGTGGTGTCCTGCTGTTGGTTGGTGCACAGTTGCCAGCAGGGCCTTGTGCTCCCCACAGCAGTAGCCAGTGTCAGCCATCTTGTCAGTTGTTTTCCACTCCCTGTGATGTGTGCATGGTTCAGGGTGGTGTTGATGGGCCAATTGTGAGGCTGACCAATATCTGTGACTACCACTCCCATCATGCTATTGCCTCCACCCCCTTCCCAGCATGCCCATACTTCCTTCCTTTTGAGTGTACTTCACTGTGTGTGGGTGTGACAGCAATGGCAAGATGTCAGTCAGTGGTGTCCTGCTGTTGGTTGGTGCACAGTTGCCAGCAGGGCCTTGTGCTCCCCACAGCAGTAGCCAGTGTCAGCCATCTTGTCAGTTGTTTTCCACTCCCTGTGATGTGTGCATGGTTCAGGGTGGTGTTGATGGGCCAATTGTGAGGCTGACCAATATCTGTGACTACCACTCCCATCATGCTATTGCCTCCACCCCCTTCCCAGCATGCCCATACTTCCTTCCTTTTGAGTGTACTTCACTGTGTGTGGGTGTGACAGCAATGGCAAGATGTCAGTCAGTGGTGTCCTGCTGTTGGTTGGTGCACAGTTGCCAGCAGGGCCTTGTGCTCCCCACAGCAGTAGCCAGTGTCAGCCATCTTGTCAGTTGTTTTCCACTCCCTGTGATGTGTGCATGGTTCAGGGTGGTGTTGATGGGCCAATTGTGAGGCTGACCAATATCTGTGACTACCACTCCCATCATGCTATTGCCTCCACCCCCTTCCCAGCATGCCCATACTTCCTTCCTTTTGAGTGTACTTCACTGTGTGTGGGTGTGACAGCAATGGCAAGATGGCTGACAGTGGTGTCCTGCTGTTGGTTGTTGGCCAGTTCCCAGCATGGCCTTGTGCTCCCCACAACAGAGCACCAGTGTCAGCCATCTTTGAAGTGGCTTTTGACTCCCTGTGAGGTGTGCATGCTTGGGTGTGTTCTTGCTGGGCCATGTGGGTGGGGGATGTTGGGCTGTGACTACCACTCCCATCATGCTTTTGCCTCCACCCCCTTCCCAGCATGCCCATGCTTCCTTCCTTTTGACTCAGCTTCCCTGTGGGGTTGTGTGCCTGTGCTGACAAGATGGCTGACAGTGTTATCCTGGGGTTTGTTTTGCTACAAGTCCCATGTGTGTCCCTGTGCTTCACACTGCATGACCCAGGGTTGTGGTTCTTTGTGGGATATTTGATTGGTGTGTGAGGCAATGCTTTCTCCCAGGTGAGTTGTGTGTAGTTTGTGTTAGGGGTGTGTGGGTGGAGCTGCTGGTGACTATGGTCAGTGCTGTGAGTCCTCCTTCCCACCCAGCCAGATATCCCACCATGGAACGTGCTTCCATTGCAGGGAGTGCAAGTTGTCTTTCAGGATGTCAGTCAGTGGTGTCCTGCTGTTGGTTGGTGCACAGTTGCCAGCAGGGCCTTGTGCTCCCTACAGCAGTAGCCAGTGTCAGCCATCTTGTCAGTTGTTTTGCACTCCCTGTGATGTGTGCATGGTTCATGGTGGTGTTGATGTGCGCATTGTGAGGGTGGGCAATTTCTGTGACTACGACTCCCATGATGCTATTGGCTACACTGACTTGCCCAGCATACACAGTATTCCTTCCTTTCAGTGAGCTTCCCTATGAGGTGGTGTTGTGGTGGTGGCTACATGTCTGACTGTGTTTGTTGGTTATATTTGTGCCACTGCCTAGCTCTATTTGTTGTTAGGTTTGTACATGTCATGACACAGTTACATTTCACTATGAGCTGGCATGTATTGTGTTTATCTGGCTGACATACACATTTTGGGATGATCTGTTTTGGTTGGTGTGTATTTGCTAAGGGTGCATGGTTTGACTCTCCCCTTGACAGTGATGTGTGTGTATTGTGGCACAATATTGTGTACATTTGTTGTGTACTCACCAGGCTCTGGGATGTTTTCTAGTCCATAGACGCTCACTGGTGGTAGGATGGCCCGCACCTTCTCCTCCCAGGGCCTGAGGTATACTGGTTTGGCAGGAGGGCCACTGCCGGTGTGTTGGCTCAAGATGTAGTCCTTCTTCAACAGCTCCTTGACCCTCCTGCGCACGTCATACCACCTGTTCTGGATGTCTACCTTTGTGCGCAAACATGGTGATTGTGCGTTCACCCTGTCGACGATCCTCTCCCACATCTTGGTTTTCTGAGCCATGGGTGTCTGTTGGACCAATGTGCCAAACAGCTGTGGCTCTACCCTGAGGATCTCATCTACCAGGACTTCCAATTCACTATCTAGGAACTTGTGATTCTTCTTTGGGGGCATGGTGTTGGGTGGTGCTGGTGTGTGATGTGTGTGTTGGTGTGCAAGTGAGGGTGTGTGAGTGTGTGTTTTGCTGGGTGTATGTGAGGGTGCTATTTGTTGTGGTGCTGCTGGTGTGTGGCTTGTGTGATGGATGAGCTGTGAGTGTGTGTGTGGTTGCTGTCTGTTGGTGTTGAGTGCTGGCAGGTAATTTGAATTTGCAAGGGATCATGGTAGGGATTTGTGTCCTTTATATGGGTGGAGTTGTGGGTGTGTCTTTGTTCCCTGTTTCCCCCAGTATTTATTTGCTTTGTGATAGCTTGTTTGGCCTTTTCTTGTGTTTTTTTTTCCTTGGTTCTTTTTGTGCATGTAGGAGACATTCTTGTGACCGAGTCGGACCCTCCAGTTGTCTCGTGCGAGCCTCTCAGATTCGTTCACGCTGTGTTTGTGCTGTTTTCTGTGCTGCGTACGCGTCGGTCGCGGGGTTTTGGGTTGCTTCGGCTCAGAGTTTTGAATGCGTGTCGGTCGTGCGGCTTGGGCTCCGTGCGACTCGGTCGTGTTTTCCACGTGTTGCATCGTACTTGGCGTGTCGGAGTTCGCGGGTACGTTTCGTTCGGGATTCTTCCTGGTGTGTGTCGGTCGGTTCGATTTGCGTGCTTTTCCGGCCGGATGGCTGTTTTCCGCGCGGCTCGGTCGTTCGGCTTGTGTTCCGTACGAGTCGGTCGGATTTAGCACGCTTCTCATCGTACTTTGCGGGTCGGGCTGCACCGGTACGTGTCGGTCGGTATTTATTCCGGCTCCGAGTCGGTCGGTATTTTTTCCGGCCCGAATCGGAATCGGCCCCTTAATGTTAAAATCAAATAAGTAATGTAAATTATGTTTCAGCCTGCCGCACAAGCTCCCACTGGAAAATGGGTGTTTCCGACCGCACTATGTGTGGTTGCATCCAAATTAGGGTGTCGGAACCGCCGTCCTATGGTCAGGCGTTTCCTTCCCCGCAATGTTGTCTGCCTAACGTCGTAGTGAGGGCCTTAAAATTTTGTAAACATATTTTACACATTAAAAACATTAATAATGATATATTATAATTTTAAATAAACAAAAACATAATGATATAAATTATAACAATATTAAATACATTATAAAAATAAAATTTAGTACATATGCTATTCTCACTACAATTTATACTAAACTATGAAAACTCTTATAGTAAATATATAAAAAAAAATGTACTACTCCCACTTCACACAATGCAAAAATAATAAAACTGGATAAAATTTACAAATCCAGTAAATGCAACAGTAGTGAAAGTGTTGGATTGTGGATAAGTAAAATTTACTATTCCCACTCCAGTCAATACAACAGTAGGGAAAGTGTTGGATTGCGTAGGGGTAAGATTTACTAGTCCTACTCCAATAAATGCAACAGTAGGGAAAGTGTTGGATTGCGTGGGAGTAAAATTTACTATTCCCACTCCAATCAGTACAACAGTAGGGAAAGTGTGGATAGCGGAGGGTAAAATTTACTATTCCCACCCCAGTCAGTACAACAGTAGGGAAAGTGCTGGGTTGCGGAGGGGTAAAATTTACTATTCCCTCTCCAGTCAGAGCAACATTAAAAACAAGCAAAATATCATGAACAAAATAAAATTATTTAAAAAAACAAAGTAAATAAAGAAAAATTTAAATATGTACAAAAAAACCACAAATATATTTAATATTAAACATTTTAAAAAAACATGTTACAATGGTAAACACATAACACAAATAACTACAAATATTATAAATAAAATACAAAAATAATTGTCATACCAGTAAATATTTTTATTTAGAAATTATTTATTAACAAAAAAGTTATTACATAAATTTAATTTAATTACATCCCACCCCATAACCACACAAAACTCACAACTCGCACCTAAAACGTAATTTTAAAAAGCAAAATATTTACACTATTAGTATAAATATTTATCAACAAACTAATTATCATTAATTAAATATTAATTATTAATTAATTATAATTAATTTACTTCCCACAATATACCCCCACAAAACACACAACACACACATAAAATGTTACAGAAAATGATGTACACAACATAATGATCAATTTAATAATTAATATTAATTTAAAAATTAATTAATTACTTAAAATGTATTTACTACCCACCACATACCCCGACAAAACCCACAACCCACATCTGAAATCTTTTTTTTTTTAAACGATTAATTTCACAATTAACATAATTAATTATCAATTAAACAAATATCAATATTTAAAAACGAAATATTAATTCATTAAAATTAACAAATTTCCCACCCTTTACCCCATAAACCTCACAACCCACACCTAAAATTAAACTTTAAAAAAGTAATTAAACAATGAAAATATAAAATTGTCAAAATTATAAATAGTATTTAACAACGAATTATTAATTAATTCAAATGAATTTACTCCCCACCCTTTACCCTTATAAACCCCACAACCCGCACCTAAAAAATAATTACACAATTAACATAATTATCAATTAATATTAATTAACAACTAATTATTAATTAATTAAAAATAAATTACTTCCCACCATTTACCCCTATAAACCTCACAACCCACACCTAATTCTTTTACACAATTAACATAATTAATGATCAATTAATTAATATTAATTAACAACTAATTATTAATTAATTAAAAATAAACTGCTTCCCACTCTTTACCTCTATGAACCCCACAACCTGCACATAAAATTTACATTACCATTTTTTATAGCACAATCAACATAATTAAATATCAGTTCAATAAATAATATTAAAAAATAATCATTATATGTATTATAATTAAATTACTTCCCACCCTATGCCCCTATAAACCCATAACCCGCTACGGCACAAAAATCACAAAAATGTATTAAATTCAATTTAATAACTACTAAAATTTAACAAATATATAATTATACAAAAAATGTACATCATATACATTTAAATTACACACTAAAGTACATAATAATTAAAAAAACGACATTTTAAACAACTATGGGGCCGATTCCGATTCGGGCCGGAAATCTCTTCGACCGAGCCGGACCCAAAGAGATTTCTGACCGAATCGGACCCGTGCAGCCCGACCGAACGAGTACGATGCGCACGTATGCCATCGGACTCGAGTCGGTCGGACTCCCATTGAAGTCAATGGGAGCCTGTCGTACAACGCGTACGCGGGCTCCCATTGACTCAATGGGTGCGAGGCGAACAAGGGCGCCCCCTACAGCGGGTACAGCGGAGAAGCGACTCGCGCCGTACACGCACAGGTAGGGGGACCCATGGGTCCCCCCTGTGTGCGACTTGCGCGGCTACGCGTACAGGGGGGTCCGACACGGACCCCCAAAGTACGGCTCCGACTGCTCTTTGGAGCCGGAGTGCGCGGCTCGGTCGGACTGCTCGCGGCGCGCATCGTAATTACCCGGCCGGGGAACGTCTCCATTGCGCGGTGCGAGTCGAGTCCGAGCGAGTCGGTCGGTGCGGTTCGACCCGGGAACGAGTCGGTCGGAGCGGTCGGGACGCCCGGACGAGTCGGTCGGCGATTTCGCATCGTACTCGCTCGCCCGGACGCGCGTACGAATCGGTCGGGCAATAGGGCTCCGAATCGGATCCGGTTAAGCCGAATCCGATTCGGAGCCCTACCGGCCGAGATCGGAATCGGCCCCTATATTTTTGCAAATTGTATTAATGACTTTGATATTTTATAAATCGATATTGCTTACCTTAAAATCGATATTGGGATGGTCCAGCCACACCTAAACACCCTCAAAATCTGGGGCAGCTTCCAGTGGGTGTCCTGCACAGCTTCCCTGCGGCCCGCTCGGAGTCATGGGGTCACAGCAGGGACTCTAGGATATTCTGGGGGCACCCCCTCACAGCACCGATAGGCAGCAGTGCCTTGTAAAAACACTGGGCAGGGCGTAAATAGACATCCGGGGCCGAGCCTAAGGCCAGGTAGAAACACAGCAGCAGGGCAGTTTCGGCTGCAGCAGCAGCCGCAGAGAATAGGGGAGTGTGATATCACCAAGTCGCAGTGTCTGCGATCAGTGAACTAATGCATCCACTGTAAGGGCCTGTGTTCGGCCTGACTCTCACAGGTTCAAATCCCGGTGAATCCACTCATCCTTTTACCCTTCTGAGGTCGATGAAATTAGTACAATTGAGTTGGGAAACAATAAACATCTGATATTACATTATTGTGAACCCCCCCAAAACTAAGGGCGTACCTGGAAAGTTTTACTCTGTCCTAGCATAGTGCATCCTATTTGAAGAAAAAGAAAACAGACAGATGTCTCTCACTCTTCTCTATGATGAGTTAAGGTCAGCTAGATCCTGAGTGCTATGAGTCAGACAACCCTGCCAGAGAAGCTCTTATCTGAAGGGGTTATTTGTAGATACATCGACCCTCGCCCAGACCCCATAAAGAAATGGACTCACAGAGCAGTTGTTATTTATAATAATAGGTTATTTATTATGCAGTACACAAACATTGTGTATCAGAATGATGATAATTATTCTAATTTCAGCAGTCATAATATAAAATAAGGTGAATATTAGAAAAATGAAAAACATGTTATATGGCATGTCTCTGCTAGTTGTAATAATTGGTCTAAACTTTTCCTACCACCTATATATTATTATCAGCCTCATGGTTATGTTGTTATGTTGTAGGCTGAATGATTAGTATTTTCCCTCACTATTTATGCCAAGCCTCTCAAAATCTCACACGCCTTCAGCTCACTTTCATTTTCCCCAAGCAATCAGTTTTCATGTCTGCCCCTCCCAGAATCTTAGGTCTCGTTATACCTTTTTCCCAATTATCCTCTATGAGGAGGGGAGCGGGAGTTGCTGTGTAGTCTCTTGTATCTGCATTACTTTGTGAACAATGCCTCAGAGTCATAACGGGAAGGAAAGCAATTCTATCAAAACGTGCTTCCTTACACATTAGCCCTGTGCTGGGCCTGAGGACCTTGTAATTTAGCTGACTTATATGCAGCTCTATAGAGAGTAGGATGGAAGTCACTCAATTTATTTTATTTGTTACTATGTCTAATGTCAGGTTGCTTATAAAATAGTAAGGCTATCTCAGATACTGTTAGCAATAGTATTCAGTATATTTTATTAGTTTGTCCTCATGCCAATTAGGCAATACAAGCCACACATCTCAAATAAACATCAACAATAAAAACAGGAAGTAATTATTTCAGAAAATTAATTAAGTCAGCAATAAAAGCCACTAATATTTGCATACAACTGGAATCCTCCGATTCAGAATATATTGGCCAAGTTGACAATCAGAAAGGCTTGCACACATATATACATATTAAAATAAATACAATGCGAACACCCATAAAACATGCTAAAATGGATACAATATCAAGCTCCGATCCGAGTTTGAATCTCCAACAATTTTAGCAACACAGCCCTCCTCAGCCCCAACCATATAAAAACAATATGAATACTATATAGGTCAATGTTAGCAGCAGGAATAATGGTGACTTAACAAAGCATATTATGCAGTATGACAAACTGTGCAAAAATGCGTTAAACTTCATGCGTAATACTTGAAAAAGAAAATTCATGTAGGGGAGAATTGTCAACAGCCTTCAAATGATGATTACTAAAGGATATGGGGAAGCTCACTGGCTACAACGGACAGAAATTATGCCAAAGCCAAGCAGACCGCCATATTCTTACAATTCCAAATTATATTCATTAAGTCGCTAATACGACGAACCTGCAGATTTCTAAGAACAGACAATAGTAAGCCTTGTCTTATATCTGTAAAAGAGGCACAGAAAACAATAAGATGCGAAAATGATAATACAGCAAGATTAAAAAAAGGGCATAAATCCCTGTCCCTTGCCCTCCAATTGGGCCCAACCCATTTATTAAAGGCGGGAACCTGGCTCAACCTAACCTTTAGAGTTCATCTCCTCACAGATCTACTCTTGATGTCCCTCAAATAACGTTGAATTAAACCACAATAATCAACTTCCACTAGGTGCTGCAAACTGCCTCTCTTACATCAATTGAGTCACTATTGAGTGAGGGTTCTTTAAGTAAGCATTTTAATTCTGGTTTCTGTTGAAGCATCGACATGTCTGAGTGAGAACACCAGTTAGGCAGATTCAGGGACACCTACAACCTGTAGGTTATTTGCCCATTGTCCCTTGGGTTTCCCCTGCAGGTGAAGTAATGTAAGATACCTCAGGGAACATTCATCTGATTTCAACAAACCTGCTCAATAATTGAGCAACCTCTGGCTGTATTTGAAAACAATGTTAGTGAGGTCCAATTCTAGTCTCAGCACACTGCTCACCGAGCCTGTGGGTAATCCCAACCATTTTTTCCAAATGGTTATTTCAATGGTTTGCAAGCGCTTGACGTCTTTTTGTAACACAACCTCACACCCATAGAGTAACAGGGAGACTATTTTCGCCTTATATGCTCTCAGCACTTCTACTGACTTATCTCCCAAAGCTGAATCTAATCTCTGGAGTGAGCCTCCAATGGCCTTGGCACTTGATTCCTACAACGAGACATGACCCGCACGTCAAGACTATGGCTAAATAAAACACCAAGGTATCTATATTCCTTAACCACCTCCATTTGGACACCACTCAGCAACCATCTGAAACTCTGGGGAGCCTCATATCTTTTGGAAAAAAACATTACCTTAGTGTTAGCCTTATTAGTCTTTAGATCATTCCCCTTACAATAAAAAAGGCGTCCAATGGCCGATGCAGCCCTACCAGCGTAATATCTAATAGCACAGTGTCATCCACGTAAAACAACGCAACTATGGGTTCCGACTCCAAATTGGGAGGGAAGGCCCTGACCTGCTTTAAACTGTCCAAGGCATCTGCTATATAGATTTAGAACAGGAGCGGGGCCAAAATGTACCCCTGTCTCAAGCCATTGGGTGTACTGTTCTTTTTGGACAGGTTCCCATCCCCCTCAAGTTCTACTCTAGTCCAGGAGCCCTCGTGCAATTGGACTGTCAGCTTCAAGAGCCCCGGGGGACACTTCCATCTGGCCATCTTTTTGCATAAAATAACTCTGTTTAAGGTATCAATCACTGTAGACAAATCGATATAGGCTGCGCACAGGAGCTGTTTCCGTGAGACAGCATAATCTTCCGCCAGCAGCTTTAAAATCATGCAGCCATCCTTGTTTGAGTATCCTTTCGAAAACCCATTTGGGTCAGAGGTAAAATTCTAGCTGCACTCACTCAATCTTCCAAAAGGCTTTACAGATGCCTTGCAAAAATGTTGCTCGTGATATCCAGCAGGGTAATTATACGATAATTAGATGGCTGTGCCCGGTTGCCCTTTTTATACAGAGGTACTCTTATACTTCCTTTCCAGGTTTCCGGCAAGTTTTGTCCCCCAATTATTTCACCAAACAAAGGAGCCAAAGTCTGTGCCCACAGGAGAGGATTGAGTTTAATAATATCAGCGGGAAAACTGTCTGGCCTTTGCTCCCTGGAGCTTTTCAGCCCTTTAATCACTGCTTCAATATCACGTACAGTCAGAAGCGGGATACTCTTAACCTGCCCCTTGACCTGCTGGCTCGCCTTTGACATGCCAGGGGCAACCCCATCACCTTCTTTAATTTTATAGTGGTCTGAAATGTAACTAACTCACGTATCTTTGTGCATTGACACTGCTGTAATATGTGTGACAAGGCACAGTATACGGTTTGAGATGAACCAAATGCCTTTAAAGTTGCCAGTACGCAGGGAAAAGATTGCCTTAGTCCATAGGCTTTCCTTTTCTCTACACTTAATTGGATACATTTCTGTCATAAATGCTTTCCTATGTTGTTAGATCAGGCTCGGCCTATGTTCCCTGCCTGCTCTAAACGCCTCCCTTATGTTCCTATTGAGCAAAACTTTGGCCCGTGACTTTTCAGGGCTAAAAGGATCCATTCTAACCCTGCCCCTTACAAGGCCTACGACCGCCCAATCCCATATGGCGGAAATAAGGTTTTCAAAGGCATTTACTGTATGGCATAAAAGCGCGTTAAGTTGCTCCATGAGTAACCCACTCAGACCATCTATAGCATGCCGTTTTATTTTGGCTCACCACACAACTACGCTCCTTTTTACAATGCAGGGGCCAACTATTAGGCCACCTCTCTCTTGTCTTAGATCCCCTAACAATGTGAGGACAAGAGGCTTATGGTCACTACCTCCAAGGTCACCTACAGAGAGAACAAAAACTATATGAGTGACTACAGGAAGCTTTTGATATCCTAATACCACTTAGAACTACACAACAGAACAAAATAAAACAGGCACCTTGGAGAAATACAGAGCTAAAAGAGATAAAACAACAAATTAGAAAGCTACAACATACATGGCTCAAAACAAACACCAATCACGATAAACTTCACCTGCAGAAACTTAACAGATTATACAAGTCGGCAATCAAAAAAGCTAAAAAAAAGATACTATTCAGACAGAATTCAAAAGGCTAAATGTGTAAAAGAAGAATTCTATAAAATTCTCACCAAATTTTGTAAACCAGACTGCCCTAGAGGAGCTCATCCCATTACTCAAGAATTCACAAACAAACTGGTAAATCATTACACAACCAAAGCAGACACGTTGGACTTCTATTTAAAACAAAGAAAAAACACCAACCCTTTTCCAAAACAACAATCCAAGAGTACGCTAACCCAGACTCTCCATTCCTTCCAACAAATCTCACACACTTTATGGATCTGGTCAAAGTAAGCAGGCCTGCTGGTAGCCTTTCTGACCCGTGTCCACCACAATCCTTTCTTCTAACTACCTCTGCTGCCACACCAGTAAGGTAAGAAGAATCATCAAAAATTCCTTAACTACAGGAATCTTTCCAGAAGATCTAAAAAAAAGTCATACATACGCCCATTACTAAAGAAAACAAACCTGGACCTGCTTAACCCCGACATCTACAGACCTATTACAAATGGAACTTTCCTGGACAAACTGATAGAAAGAGCAGCATTCACCCAGATGTCACAATTCATTGAAGATAATTCCATACTTTCAGACTTCCGTCCAGGAAGAGGCATAGAATCTGCCCTCGTTGCCATCTGGGATGACCTTACGAACACAGTTGACTGGAACGGGGTTGCTGCACTACTTCTCTTGGACCTCTCAGCTGCCTTTGACACTGTTGACCATAACACTGTAATACAAAGATTGTACGAAGCCGGAATAGATGGGACCTCTTTCGACTGGATCACATTCTACCTTCAAAACAGAACTAATACCATTGATACCACCCCTTTCTCATCCAAACCGTACTTCACAAAAGCAGGGGTCCCTCAAGGCTTTATCATCTCAACCATGCTTTTCAACATTTACATGGTCATTACCAACACTGATCAATCAGTTTCACCTCACATGCCATAACTATGCAGATGACACACATATACTCTTTAAAATGGAAATCCCCAAAGACATTGGAAACTCACAAATTTTCAGTTGTCTCAGAGCCGTGGAGCAATGGATGATATGGAGCCATCTCAAATTGAATTCTTCCAAAACTGAAATACTGACGTGTGGAGATTGGAAAAATTATGACCCACTCGCTGCCTGGCCTGATGATCTAGGAACACCACCTAATGTATCAAAAGAAGTATGAAACCTCGGAATTACCATGGTCTCCAAGCTATCAATGAGTGCCAAAGAGGACAAGCTAGCTAGATTAAGCTTTGTTACTATAAAAACTCTGTAACGCATCTTCCCCCACCTGGGATTTCCACACAAGGTCCAGGCTACTATCTCTCTTGTTCTGTCTAAACTCGATTACACCATTAGCCTCTACCATGGATCATCTTTAATAACAATGAAAAGACTACAACGGATTCAGAACTCTGCCGCCAGACTAATCTTACATATAAAGCCACAAGCCCACATCTCCTTGCTTGAAAGCCCTACATTGGTTACTGGTTGAGAGAAGATTCACATTTAAGCTGCTTTGTATCATGCACAAAGCGATACATGGAATAGGACCGCTCTTCATCAGGAATAAAATCACTAAATACATTCAGCAAAGGAGCCTCTGCTCTAGATTGGCACCTTGCCTCAAAATCCCACCATACAAGAATAAACCCATAGGTGGCAAGTCCTTCTCTGTTGAAACAGCAGCCAAACTCTGGAACTCTTTACCCCTAAACATAAGATCCACGGATAACTACCTTAGCTTCCGAAGATTACTCAAGAGTTGGCTCTTCCCCACATAACCACCATAATCAAACATAAACATACAGCATATCCCTCTGTATATAAGCATTTGTTTGGACTATAGATGTGTACCTACATATGTGTATTGCTTTGTATAAACGTTTCTAATAATTATGTTTTTAAATATATAGATATTTGTTAGTTCTGCTAAACAAATGTACATATTACTTTTGGGTATATTATTCTATGTTTAACATGTATATAGGTGACTGCATAAATAAGTACATCTTTTATCATAACTATTTATCTATAATTTCTTCACTATTGAATTACCAAATAAAAACAAATACATTAACTTAAAGTATAGCAACACTTCAAAGTCTGAGATTATTAAATACAACTTAAATCCAGTAGCGGCCCGTGGTGGGAGTGCTGCCGGGCGGTGTTGTGGGGAGGGGCAGGGTGGGGGTTAGTAAACTACGGAATACGGCCGAATAAAGGTAAGTAAACATATAAATAAATACAACGAATTCCGTTGCGCGCGCTGCATCGCATTTGGCGATGCAGCCCGCGCAACGAAATTCGTTTTATTTATTTATTTATATGTCTACTTACCTCTATTCGGCCGTATTCCGTAGTTTACTACCCCCGCCCCCCCCCCCCCGCCCCACGTCACCGCCCGGCAGCACTCCCACCACGGGCCGCTACTGCTTAAATCTACATATCACCTTCCTTCTACATATATAGCTTCCATGTACTTATGTATCTTTATATTTATTACTTTGCTTCTAATTCATCATCCCCAATGCACTACACTATATCTCATCCTATACCTCTCTCAACATATCCTCTACTCTCTTACTTGTCCCAAACCCCATTCGACTACTGTGATCCCCCAAATAACCCTTTCTAGACTCTTTCCTCTTCTACCCCTCCTTGCATCATCTCATATCTCTTTTACTATTCAGATCTCCCAAACAAGCCTTTCTAAACCCTTCCTTCTGACTCTTCCCCCCCTCCACCTTCCCTTTACTCATCCCAAACCTCCTCCTACTGCTAAGAGCTCCAAAAAAAGGGAAAAAAACCTTTCTAGACCCTTCCCTCTTCTATCCCTCTACTATCCTTTTCAATCCAAATAACAGACTAACATATTCACCACTCAAATTAATTTCATATTTCCCTATACTAATTCACCACTAATTCTTTTTGGGTTCTGGAGTAGCGTGCTACTCGCCGAAAAAGCGCTTCAACGCCTCGTATGGGGTAGTAAGCGCTATATAAATGCAATTACACTTGCAATTACAGTCCTTCAACAACCCAAAATGCTCAGAGGATATTATCACATAATCAATCAGTGATGTTGCCCTCCCATTGTCAAACGTCGGCCGAGCCGGCTGATCTCCCCAACACCTACCATTTATTATGAACATATTGCAGCTATGAAGTAGGGTCTCCAAGTGCCTGCCGGACCGGTCCCCTCTCTGACTCCCCAAGACCTGAAAGGGAATATTCAATGCCAAATCTTCATCCCTTTTGATAAAGTCCCTTGTCTGCCTAGGAGGAATTTTTTCATTCAAATCACCCATCACAAGGATGGGCACACACGGAAAGATGAATAAACAAGAGAGGTGGCCCCACCAACCAAGGGAACAGGGCACTACTAAACAGTAGAATATAGAGGCTTCCCTTGGTAGCTTATATAAGACACAAATTCATCAATTCATGCGTGCATTCGCAACACCACACACATTCTGAAATAAACGCTGAAGGGCAAAATCAGTATTCTTATTTAGTTTCAACCACCAAGCTCCAGATGTAATATTCTTAATTTATTACAAAATTTCTTGTGTATCACACAATATTTTACGGAAAGAGTAAATAAAATTCATACATTGTATAAAAAACATGCATCACGTACATTATAAACATTTGTTAAAACCCGACGAAGGAACCTAATAAATTAAAAACAAGCAGATACATTGGGGACCCTATTGGTTGCACAGATCTACATAAACTATTGCACAAGCTGATCCAACATATCAACATTAAGGTAATAGACTGGTTGATATAACACTGTATTCCTATCCAGAATTCCTTATTGTTGGATTCACAGAAAGTAGCGTCGACGCATTTCGGTGGCAATCATTCAATAACAAACCTCCTTCATCAGGACAAAAGCGATAAGGATTTTGTTTCCTCCTTGAGGTCTTATCTACATCAGTTTCTAAACAGAAGAAAAGGGAAAACATACACAAGAGAAAAAGGATTCAGTATCTGTACTTTCAGACCCATATCCCTCCCCCTCCTTCTACTGCAAGGTTCTGTCTTAAGCCACTAAAATCAAGTTCTATAGCATCATATTCCAAAATCACTTTGATTACACTACTATATGTGGTTGGTAAGTGAAACCAAGAATACTGTTATTTGAAACATAATCATAACCCTTCATTATACACTCCATACATTGCCTCCTCATTCTTTCCAAATTAAAAATATACATATGTCATATTAACACTCACCACTCTTAGTGTAGTTTATAGTGACTCCAGCGCACTTATTGGTGGTAGGAGCTTTCTGTGGACCTCACCACAAACCATGGACCCTTGTTCCCGTCTATGTGTTATAAAAAAGATCTAAAGGGAAAAGGTTTAAAATTGAGAGATACAGACTAACTGGTTCCGATTCTGTCTTCTCACTTTTCGATGGTCACAATCTACAGTTCTCACCTCAAAACACAGACCAATAGTCTCTGTAAATTGGACGTCCTTTTTCTTTTCTTTTAGGACCTCTAATTGCCTTCCACTAGATCTGGGGCAAAGTATAATTCCTGTGCATGCTTAGTCAGTCATGCCGGTTAAATTCAAATAATTTCCTAGAAGGGAATAACATCATAATATCATGTTCCTCTTCTTATGATAAGGTAGGTATATTACCAATTAAACAAGTTTTCTTGAATTAACAACCAGATATTTAATTTAATCTCCTTCCCCTATTTAGACTCGCCCCTATGCTCTATGTTAACATTTTGCGAGCAGCTGGTATGATTAAAACAATCATACTGAAACCAGGATTTTATCTTTACTGTTGAGGATAAGAAACATACCAAATGTCCTCCTGGTGCCCCGTATGGGGTTGCTGGTTTAAACTTTGCCCCATTTTTAACGTTGCACCAAAAGACATACAACATTGCTTCTTACAGTGCCATTCGGGTTCGGAGATGAATGGAACCTCATCACGCTTTTAGTATCTGATACCCTCACTTGAATTCAACCCATCGGCGTGAAGCCATATTATCAAACTACCGTTTTTATTAGTGAAAAAATGACACAGAAAGGGGAGTTATGTTCTAAAAAGTTGCTTTCCTTTTTACTCCTACTTATTAGTACCCTGAAATAAGTAGAGAGGAGGGTTTTGGCCCATCTTTTCACTACTGTTTCTTACCCTGAGATTGAGACGGCACCCCAAAAATGTTTTTGTATTATAATCCTGTTCACGCTACCCCTCTATTTCAGCCCACAGGGGATAAAAAACCGCCGTGTTTACCAAAATGTTATCTCATCCCGCTTACCGTGGCTCTCTCGTTCAGCGCCTACGTCCGCTTCAATACGATTACCTCCCTCTTGGCCTGTCTTGCTATTTAAAGCAAAAAACACCCAAAAGCGCAGGTTCACGTCTTTCTCGCGTTCGTACTGCGCATGTCTGGCGGCCATCTTAACCTGATTACCAACTCTGTTTGGTGTAATGGTATAGTAGATGCGCATGTCTAGCGGCCATATTTGACTGACTGGTAACTATCATATATATAACTTCTGCATTAAGAAAGGAGATCTCATTGTTAGTGTTATAGTTATCATATTTTATCATAGAAAGCAGACTTAAGACCATTTTCGTAATGAACAAACTCAAGCGCTTGATACCTATTGTGCTCCGATGGATACAATTTTTTTTTTTATTATAATTTTTTTTTTTATAACGTTTCTATACTGGCATCTAATACCCAAACTCAGCAACACGGGGATTCAACTACGGTAACTAATAAAAACTCACTTTCCTAGAATGAATCCCTGATCCATCTAGAGGTCAATGACACCGGCATTACAGTGAAACCGGCTGACAAGGGAGGGGGGGTAGTAGTATTCAACACAACAGATTACGAACGCAGAGCATTGGCTCTTTTGTCCAATCCTGAACACTACCAAAAGGTATCTCATGTTCGCTTAGAGACTCTAAAAAAAGAGGTTGAGGTACTACTAGAATTAGCCAAAAATGAAGCATGGATAAATATAGAGGAATACCAATTTCTATATAACAGTAATCCAAAAATTCCTGCGTTTTATGGACTACCAGAAATCCACAAAAATTGTTTGGACCCTCCCCTGAGACCGATAGTAGCCTCTATAGACTCCCAACTAGAACCATTGAGTAAATACGCAGATGTTTTTTTAAAGCCCCTTGTACAGAAACAGAAATTGTTCATTAAAGATACAACAGACATTATTAATAAAATTGAAGGCCTTTATTTTAATTGTAAAACAGAATATATGGTGACCCTCGATATCGAGGCACTCTACACGAACATACCACAGCTGGACACTATTGAAGAAGTGAGGAGAACCCTGGAAACTTCGGACATAATAGGGGCTAACAAAGATTTTATTCTTAAATGTGTCTCCATGGTCCTCCTGAATAACATCTTTCTCTTCAAAGAAGACCTTTATATTCAACTCAAAGGGACCAGCATGGGAGCCACATGTGCTCCCAGGCTGGCATGTACCTATGTGGGAGCCTTTGAAGAGAGACATATATATAATGAAATCTCCCCTTTTTATGAAAATGTCCAAAAATGGTATCGTTTTATATATGATATCTTTTTTATTTGGCACGGTTCACATGAACAGCTGGATGAATTTATTTTATGGCTTAATCTAGGTGCTAAAAACCTAAAATTCACAGCGCACACTAGTAACATCAGTGTGAATTTTTTAGATATCACCATCAAGGATAACGAAGGTCACCTAGAGGTTGAACTGTACTCTAAACCCTCAGATAAAAACACGCTACTACATTATAGTAGTTATCATCCAAAAAGTCAGAAGGATAATATCCCATTTTGGGAATTTTTGCGTCTCTGCAGAAATTGTACTTCCCTTAAGAATTTTTATACCCATTCAGAAAAATTGAAAAATAAATTGAGAGAAAGAGGATATCCAAAAAAGCTCATCCACCACTCCCTGAAAAGGGCTAGATTTTTTGATAGGGATAATCTCCTAAATGGAACTAGGAAAAATAAGACCCAGGACAAAATAGTGATGGTAAGTCAGTTCTCTACGATGAGTAACAAGCTTAAAAATATCATTAACCGCAATTGGAAGATTCTGAACGATGGGGAAACTACGAGCCTCCCCAAGCCCCTATATGCCTTTAGGAAGAACAAAAACTTAAGGAATTCTCTTGTGTTCACATATAGGGAGGACCAGATGGAAAGACAGAGAACTTTGTCAGGCAAACCAGCTATTGGCAATTACAAGTGTGGAAATTGTAGCATTTGTGATCTATGTGTGACTTCCAAAGAGGTAACACTCAATGGGGCCACACACAAGATCTTGAATCTGAACAATTGCATAAGTAAAAATATTGTGTACCTTATTCAGTGTCCGTGTGGACTAGGCTACATAGGGGAAACAGGTAGGGAATTCAGGCAAAGACTGTGTGAACATAGATCTGCGATCAACACTAAAAAAGATAATGCACCCTTAGTCAATCACTGGATAGAAAAGAAACACTTGCTAACTGACATCAAATGGATAGTTCTAGAGAAAATCAGAGTACAAAGAAGAGGAGGGAATAAGGATAATAGACGTAAACTAAGAGAACAGTGGTTTATTATCAAATTTGATACGATCAAAAATGGCCTTAATAGCAGAGAGGATTGGGAGAAAATTATCTTGGGATAATGCTTAAAAATAGCGTTTTGCATAATGATATGATCATGAGGTGACATCTCACTAAACAATACTAATTACTGGGTAGACAATATTTTTAGGCATCTACTAGCCATAATTGAAGGTTAACCTAGAATACAGTAGGAATAATTTCTTTAAGGTCGGTATAGTATTCACTAGATGTTACTCCAAAGAGATCAGCGCGTATAAACAAATTAAGTGTCATTGACCTCTAGATGGATCAGGGATTCATTCTAGGAAAGTGAGTTTTTATTAGTTACCATAGTTGAATCCCCGTGTTGCTGAGTCTGGGTATTAGATGGCAGTATAGAAACGTTATAAACATTTTTTTAATAATAAATAAAAAAATTGTATCCATCGGAGCACAATAGGTATCAAGCGCTTGAGTTTGTTCATTACGAAAATGGTCTTAAGTCTGCTTTCTATGATAAAATATGATAACTATAACACTAACATTGAGACCTCCTTTCTTAATGCAGTAGTTATATATATGATAGTTACCAGTCAGTCAAATATGGTCGCTAGACATGCGCATCTACTATACTATTACACCAAACAGAGTTGGTAATCAGGTTAAGATGGCCGCCAGACATGCGCAGTACGAACGCGAGAAAGATGTGAACCCGCGCTTTTGGGTGTTTTTTGCTTTAAATAGCAAGACAGGCCAAGAGGGAGGTAATCGTATTGAATCGGACGTAGGCGCTGAACGAGAGAGCCACGGTAAGCGGGATGAGATAACATTTTGGTAAACACAGCGGTTTTTTATCCCCTGTGGGCTGAAATAGAGGGGTAGCGTGGACAGGATTATAATACAAAAACTTTTTGGGGGTCCCGTCTCAATCTCAGGGTAAGAAACAGTAGTGAAAAGATGGGACAAAACCCTCCTCTCTACTTATTTCAGGGTACTAATCAGTAGGAGTAAAAAGGAAAGCAACTTTTTAGAACATAACTCCCCTTTCTGTGTCATTTTTACACTAATAAAAACGGTAGTTTGATAATATGGCTTCACGCCGATGGGTTGAATTCAAGTGAGGGTATCAGATACTAAAAGCGTGATGAGGTTACATTCATATCCGAACCCGAATGGCACTGTAAGAAGCAATGTTGTATGTCTTTTGGTGCAACGTTTAAAATGGGGCAAAGTTTAAACCCGTAACCCCATACGGGGCACCAGGGGGACATTTGGTATGTTTCTTATCCTCAACAGTAAAGATAAAATCCTGGTTTCAGTATGATTGTTTTAATCATACCAGCTGCTCGCAAAATGTTAACATAGAGCATGGGGCGAGTCTAAATAGGGGAAGGAGATTAAATTAAATATCTGGTTGTTAATACAAGAAAACTTGTTTAATTGGTAATATACCTACCTTATCATAAGAAGAGGAACATGATATTATGATGTTATTCCCTTCTAGGAAATTATTTGGATTTAACCGGCATGACTGACTAAGCATGCACAGGAATTATACTTTGCCCCAGATCTAGTGGAAGGCAATTAGAGGTCCTAAAAGAAAAAGGACGTCCAATTTACAGAGACTATTGGTCTGTGTTTTGAGGTGAGAACTGTAGATTGTGACTATCAAAAAGTAAGAAGACAGAATCGGAACCAGTTAGTCTGTATCTCTCAATTTTAAACCTTTTCCCTTTAGATCTTTTTTATAACACATAGACGGAAACAAGGGTCCATGGTTTGTGGTGAGGTCCACAGAAAGCTCCTACCACCAATAAGTGCGCTGGAGTCACTATAAACTACACTAAGAGTGGTGAGTGTTAGTATGACATATGTATATTTTTAATTTGGAAAGAATGAGGAGGCAATATATGGAGTGTATAATGAAGGGTTATGATTGTTTCAAATAACAGTATTCTTGGTTTCACTTACCAATCACATATAGTAGTGTAATCAAAGTCATTTTGGAATATGATGCTATAGAACTTGATTTTAGTGGCTTAAGACAGAACCTTGCAGTAGAAGGAGGGGGAGGGATATGGGTCTGAACATACAGATACTGAATCCTTTTTTTCTTGTGTATGTTTTCCCCTTTCTTCTGTTTAGAAACTGATGTAGATAAGACCTCAAGGAGGAAACAAAACCCTTATCGCTTTTGTCCTGATGAAGGTGGTTTGTTATTGCCACCGAAACGCGTCAACGCTACTTTCTGTGAATCCAACAATAAGGAATTCTGGACAGGAATACAGTGTTATATCAACTAGTCTATTACCTTAATGTTGATATGTTGGATCAGCTTGTGCAATAGTTTATGTAGATCTGTGCAACCAATAGGGTCCCCAACGTATCTGCTTGTTTTTAATTTATTAGGTTCTTTCGTCGGGTTTTAACAATTGTTTATAATGTACGTGATGCATGTTTTTTATACAATGTACGAATTCTATTTACTCTTTCTGTAAAATATTGTGTGATACACAACAAGAAATTTTGTAATAAATTAAGAATATTACATCTGGAGCTTGGTCGTTGAAACTAAATAAGAATACTGATTTTGCCCTTCAGCGTTTATTTGAGAATGTGTGTGGTGTTGCGAATGCACGCATGAATTGATGAATTTGTGTGTTATATAAGCTACCCAAGGGAAGCCTCTATATTCTACCACACACGGAAAGAGCCCTTGGGTCCGGCCCAACAAAAATGTCAATTCTCGGATGTAGGAAAGTAGGATCTGATTTCATGGTCACCCCCCACCCCCACTTTGTGCCTGGTATCGGTGTGTTTTTTACTTAGTCTGCTGGGTTCCTGCTAGTCAGAACCCCAACGTCTGCGCTTTGTCCCCTAAATTGGCTTTGGTAAGTACTTTAGTACCACCACAATTGGCTACTGATGTACCCTTATAAGTACCTAGTATATGGTACTGAGGTCCCCAGGGCATAGGTACACCAGGGGTCTCCCATGGGCTGCAGCATGTATTGTGCCACCCATGGGAGTCCACCTAAACTGTGACTACAGGGCTGCCATTGCAGCCTGTGTGAGTTGGTGCTTGCACCTCTCACAATAGTTATACGTTTCCTTATATCTGAGGTCACTCCACTTAAAACCTACAAGTCACCCCTATGACAGGCTCTTCAGTCCTGAGGGCAGGGTGCTTGGTTACAAGTGTGAGGCATCCCCTGCATGAGGAGGACACCCCTACAAACCCTGGAGTCGATTCTCCAGGCTTTGTAAGTGCTTTCAGCCATTTTAAAATATATAGTGGACATCAGTAATTACGAGATGTCTAACTATACAATGGCTGCACCGAACCTGGTCATGTTTAGTATCAAACATGTTGGAATCATACCCCAACACTGACTCCCGTGGTGGAAGTATGATCCCATGTTCTGGGGGGCTCCTTAGGGGACCCCTTTGTACTCCAGGTAACAGCCTTTCAGGGTCTGCCAGCAAGCTAGTGCTGCTGCCGACCACAGACATAATTCTGCCCTTCTGCTGCTGAACTGAGCTCGAGCATGAGAAGGTAGAAAAATAAGTTTCCTGTCACAAGGAGATGCGACCACCTCCTAGACAGGACTTAGTGTATTGGGCTGGGTTGAGGGCGCTTGCCAGTACCACCAGACTGTTTTGAAGGGCACATTTGGGGCCTCCTTGCATACTCCGGATTGAGCCAGTTCAGGAACCCTTGGTTCCTGCTCTGGCGCGAAACTTGACAAAGGACAGGGGAGTATACTCCCCTCTGTCCAGCCCCTCCTATGGGAGGGACCTCTGAGTCTCCAACCCTTCCCCTAGGGTACTTAAGGGCTCCCCTGTTGGTGGGTCATTAGATTTGTCGTGGAACAAGACTCACCTCTGAAACCAAGACACTCTTTGACCGTCTGGACACTTGGACCTCGTAGGACTTTGACTGGAACCGAAACTGCATGAAGGAAGACTCCTGCTGCTCCTGGTCTCGCTGTTCTTCAAGTCTTCTGCGTCGTCTGTGTCTGTGCTTCATCCAGGTTCTCCAGAAGGCCTGTGGGCATCAAGGACATCCGAAGTAATCTCCTTGGAGTGAAGGAGTCACTCCCCTGCATGTGCAGGCACCGCAATGAAGCTGACCGGCCTTCTGCTCCTGACGTCCCATGGGCTTCCAGAGGCACATCAACACAGGTGTAGGTTCTGCAGCTCCCTAGAGGCCTGACCTGTCTTCTCAGCCATTTTGCGGACAGTATTCCTCGTCGAGGCCGCTGGGACCAAACCCCTGTGCACCGCTTCCACTTACCGTTGCCAAGGCTTGTTGGCTCTGCACTCCAGAGATCTTCGGGCTACAACAAGCTCCAGCCTCCGGCACCTCATCTTCCAAAGGGTCTTTTCTTGCTTCAGTGGGCTTCTCTGCTTACTCGAGTCCTGCTCTGACTCTCCTGCACTTGGTGAGTCCATTGGACCTTGCTGGTCCGAACAACAGCTCTCCACGCCAGTTGCGGCTACCAAGGCTTGTTGGTGCTCCCGCCGGACACCGACCACCTAGACACCGACATCCCACAGCTCGTGCACGGCTCCTGGTCTTCCTTGGCGTCGCCTGGTCCTCACAGCTGCAACTACAAAGTCACCGTCGTCTCTTCTGAATCTCTCGACATCGGTGGGCATTGTGCTTCCGTGCCTCCTGGTCACCTCCGAGTGGCATAGACTCTGTCCCCTCTGCTTGCAGGTTCTTCACTTCATGAATCCACCCTTGTATTCCACCAGACTCCTTCACAGTCTTCTCCAGAGGCATCTTCTTCGAAATCTCCCATTGTCGTCTACGGCAGGTTCCGGCGTCACTTGATCCCTATGCGCCTGGCTTCCCTGGTGCAGGTAAGCTGGTTCCTGGGGCATTCACGAGTGAGGTGGCACTCCAACCTTCTGTCTTCCAGAGGGTATCTTCGGGGTCCTCTGGGAAGGGTCTTCTTCTTTAAAACTGCAACCGCAACTTCTCCAGTGACTTCCATTGGGCACACTGATGTGTTTCCACTCTGCACACAGCCTCTGTGGGGTTCCTGGGTACTTATTTTGGGTGGTTCCTTGTTTCCCCAGTCCCTCTGAGTCTTCTGGTCCAAGTCTCGTTCTCCTTTGCAGTTCGCATTCCACTTTCTTAATATATGGTTTGGTCTCCCCCGGAGAGCAGTGTATATTTGTGCTACTTACCTGATTATTTTGAAGTATTCTTGTGTATTGTGTTGATATCTCCGGGTAGGAGATATACCAATGTGTTAGTAATCGTGTTGTGTAATAAATAGACTTATTTTTTATAAAACACTGTGTTTCTTTTTCATCTAATCTACAATCTTGATTAAATAGGGTGAAACAAGCTGCTATACACTCCTTCAAGATAAGTCTGAAGGCTGCTTTCCACAGCTGCCACTTTGAGAGCTTTCTATGGTTATCAAAGACCACTAATATCACCATAAGGGTTGTCTGTATTAGTACAGGGTGCACCACTTGAATAAGTGTGCACCATATACTATACTAAGGCAGCCTCCTACGCCGGAATAGAATTTTTTACCCAGTTTTGGGGAGACATATGTATTAATGAGAATCAAATCGGGTGGGGGGGGGCCCGTTTAATCCCCTCTACTCTGATCCGGACATCCCTTTTTATCCCCCCTGGTTATCACAACTGAGGGAAGCCCAGATACGGGTACAACTCGAAAGTTCCGAAAATCACTAGGTAGGACAGACACCATATCATGCACAGCAGAAACCTGAAAGGCAAGGCCCCCAGTAGGTGCCCCTTAACTGCTTTTAAGCTGCAAACAGCATAACCAGGCAACCTCTAGTCCTCTGTTTCCCAGGTTTCTTGAATGGCTGCTATCACCACTTTGCTGACCTTAATGACCTGCAAAAGTGACACTGAGTTCCTTTTCACGCCAGCTATGTTCCAGGACAAAAGGTTGACCCCGATGTCATCAGAATCTCTGAAAAGGGGGTTTTGAGATCTCCCTTTTGTGTGGATGATCCCCGCTATCCAGCTCCAGACATACTCATGCTTTTCAGATGACTCCACCCGGTTAGTGAAAATTTGCCTGCCTTCATCTGTTTTCACCACTAGGATCTTATCAAGGCCAGCTCCCCCCTGACCTCCCACGATCAAGTGCGGGATACCATTGATAAAAGAGGGGGGAGGGGACTGCCACCCAACCCCCTGTCTCTTGGTGTCCATTAACTGAGATGGTGGGATGGCCTGCGGTGTGGTGGGAGAAGCATAGATATCAAAGCCTGCCCACCTGAACTCATCCAAGAATGTCAAGACTTCTTCTGCCACCACCCTGGAATAAAAGCAAACCCATACCATACATAAGGCCAGGCTGCAGATAACTCCCGGGGTTTCGGCTGTACAACCAAGGAGATGTACTTCGCTGAAGTGTTCGCCAACTGAGGTTTTGAGTGCAGTAAAGATAAAATACAAGATCTATAGAGCCATCTTTCTAACTACGAGTCCGCAAAAATGTCCACAAATTGAAGGACCCAGACAGCATCATCGGTATAATTGGCAGAAGATTTTAGCCCCCACCAAATATCCTTCTCCAGATTGTCTTTCCCCACTCCAACTCTGCCCAAGTGAACCCTCTCCACATTGGAAGCCATGGGCATATCATGACCAGTCTGAGCGAGTCTTAGCACCACCCTAATGTCTGACCCCCCCCCAACCCCCCCCCATGCTCGGCTGGCATTGTGGCAGGACCATGAGGGGCTGATCCCTGGAGAGTAGTGGCAGATTCGACCGGCACCACTGAATCAGATGATATACCCACATCTTTTCTTAGATATTTTCTGAATTTTTCTTTTTGCCTTCTTTGTATTACTCTTCTGTTTAATATTACTTAACCCTCTTCCATACTGCAGGCCTGACCCCTGGATTGTGGCTTCAGAGATGAACCATGTGGCTTTGTTAAACATCAGAAAAACTTCGCAGAGTTCCCCTGGGGCCTGAGCAGGGCCAGTGGGGACAGCCTCAATATTAGTGCCCTCATGGGCAGATTGGTCTTCCACCAAAAACAGGGCTACCAAGTCACTTAGGACCAAGGATTGATCAGAACTTTTTTCTTGTCTATGTGGCCTGATCCTTGAATCCCTCACCTGAGTGCTTATATCTGCATTACAAGTGACGAGAGTACTTTTCGCCAGACCCATTAGTCGGCAGAGTATTTAGTATTACTGATAAAATATTTAAAATGTGGTCTTTCCTTGTAGGAACAGAATAGCAGGCAGAGTACTTTCAAGACTCTGCAGAGATCTCGAAAAAGAAACATAATCTGCTGAGATGTTCACATCGGGATTCAACAATAAATCTGCGGAAACAGACAGATTAACGTGATCCGTGATATGTGATAAGGCTCGGAGTGCTCAAATACAGGGCCATTGATTATCTCTGCTGCATTGGCGTTTCAGACGGGGCTTCCATCCTCCCATCCCCCCTGGGGCGACGGTTTGAAGGGTATAATATCAGGTAGCGTTTAATCCAGAACTAGAGGAGAAGGAGTGGCCAGTGGAGCAGGCAAGTCCTCAGTGACTTTCTCTCCTGTTGATACACACAAAGGGGCCTCTCCCCTGGAGAGCTACACTCTGCCCCGACCTGGGGTTCCCCTTCTATTTGAGAGGGAGATGGAGTATGAGCCCTCCGTGGCCTTCCCTCCTTTAACTTAGATGGGCTGACCTCATTTACCACCACTACTAGAGAAGAATGTCTGACGTCTCCAACATGTGAGTTGACTTCCAATAATTTCTGAAAAAGCAGGTATTATGCCCCCCACCCCCTAAGTATAGCTAAATGGGGGGCTCTGTTCCTCAGAGGGTTGGCTTTGGTCTTCTCACATAGTTGGGCGGTTAGAGTACGGCCTGATCTCAATTTTTTGGCGGTCATCTTATACCAAATTTATGTCCTGCAAAACAAGTTGTGGGTCAAGGAAAAGCCTAAGCTTTACTGCCACAATGCGTCAGTCCTGAACCATGGCACTAGGTTAGGCCTAGCCAAGACCAACCAAGGATGTCTGGAAGGAAAGAAAGGGCCCATTCAGCCCTATACCCAGAAGATGACTGATGCACAGGCTCGCACACTATATCCTTTTGGCACACTCCTGTGGAAGAAAACCAGCACTCGACGGCCTCAAAACTCTCCCACACTCCGCACGTATCAGGTGGCCAAGAACCCCACAAGCACCCGTGTAAGAGCCAAGACCCAGTCCACAAGCCGCACCCAGGCTGCCGGCCGACCAGCCTAGCTCAATCCCACTTACAATCCCACACACAGCGATGTGACCCACAGTTAGCCTGGCCAAACACTCTCACTACCCACTCTCCCAGCTCGTCCTGCAATTCCCTCTTGCCCTCCCCTCCGCAGGAACACCGCTAAGCTCCCACCGCCTACACGATGAGAGCAGAACTTGCTCACCACGATCCACTAGAAAAAGACGGGGCACTGTTTGGGGCTGCACTTACCGCCGTGCCAGGAGAAGAGGATGGGTGCACCATACCAGCCGGGGCAGGCGCACTCGGACTGCTTCTGTGGGCGCAGTTGTTTCAGCGGGGCTAAACTTCCTGGGCAAAGACACTCCATGCAGCCTCTAGTCTCTTGGCCCCCTACTCCTGTTCCACTGGAGGTGCTCCTGTTCCTCAGCTCCTATTCCAGCTTGACTCCACCTCTCCTGGGACGGACGAACCAGACCTCGACACCCTCAAAATCTGGGGCAGCTTACAGTGGGCGTCCTGCACAGCGTCTCTGCAGCCCGCTCGGAGTGATGAGGCCACGGCAGAGACTTTAGGATGTCCTGCGGCGCCCCCTCACAGCACCGATTGTTCAGGCGGCAGTGTAAAAACACTGGGCAGGGCCTAAATTGAGGTCCGGGTCGAGCCGAAGGCCCGGGAGAAACACAGCAGCAGGGCAGTTTCTGCTGCAGCAGAAGCTGCAGAGAATCAGGGCGAGTGATGTCACCAAGTCGCAGCGTCTGCGATCAGTAAACTAATGCATCCAATATAAGGGCCTGTGTTCGGCCTCATAGTCACAGGTTCAAATCCTGGGGAATCCACTCAGCCTTTTACCCTTCTGAGGTCGATAAAATGAGTACCATTTAGTTGGGTAACAATATACATCTGTTAATCAGCGCCAAGATACCCTTGGGTGAACATGCGCTTTACAAATACACATGGTATGTTATGTTTATGAGATCTAAAGGGGGAATTGAGCTTATACATTATTCTGAACCCCCAAAACTAAGGGCACACCTGGAAAGTTTTCCTCAGCACAAAGGGATCTTACAAATTGCAACCAATTTGAAGAAATGGAAAACAAACAGATGTCTCTCACTCTTCTCTATGAGGAGTTAAGGTCATCTAGATCTGGAGTATTATGAGTCAGACAACCCTGCCAGAGTAGCTCTTATCTGAAAGGCTTATTTGTAGATATGTGGACTCTCGCCTTGACCCCAAAAGGAAATAGACTCACAGAGCAGTTGTTATTTATAATAATAGGTTATTTATTATGCAGTACACAAACATTGTGATAATTATTCTAATGTCAGCAGTCATAATATAAAATAAGGTGAATATTAGAAAATTGATAAACATTTTATGTTGCATATCTATTTGTAATAATTGGTCTAAACTCTTCTACCACCTATATATTATTATCAGCCTCATGGTTATGTTTTTATGTTGTCGGCTGAATGATTAGTATTTTCCCTCTAAAAATCTCATACACCTTCAGCTCTCTTTCATTTCCCCCAAGCAATCAGTCTTCATGTCTGCCCCTCCCAGAATCATAGGCCTCTTTATATCTTTTTCCCAATTATCCTCTGTGGGGAGGGGAGAGGGAGTTGCTGTGTAGTCTCTTGTATCGGCATTACTTTGTGAACAATGCCTCAGAGTCATAACTGAAAGGAAAGCAATTGTATCAAAACTTGCTTCATTCCATATTAGCTCCGTGCTGGGCCAGAGGGCCTTGTAATGTAGCTCACTTACATGTAGCTCTGGAGAGTAGGATGGAAGTATTTCTGTTATTTGTTAGTGTGTCTAATGTCGGGCTGCTTATAAAATAATAAGGCTATCTTGCATACCATTAGCTATGTCATCAAAAAAGCCTGGCCACATACGTGAAGACCTACCACATGAAAAATCACAAGATCAATTCTTCATCAGCTTCTTATGTGCAAAGAAGGATAGAGCGGTGCAAAAGAGGACCTGTCAAGCAGAATAGTCCTCTGCATTAGGATCTGCGAGGCACAGACCGAAAAGCAGCCCCTTGAGTGACAAAGAGCCCATTCCACTAGGGCTAAGTCTGATACGATGGTATTGGCATGATGGGTGCCTGTTCTTGACATCTGTCAGGCTGTGAGGTGTTGGTGCATACATTCACAAAGTACTATTGTCTTGACAGCCAGGTCCGACAAAAAGGTCACTTCACTTACTCAGTCATGTAGAGTTTATGTTCTGAGACCACTCCCCTGAATCTCCAACTTTAGGAGGTACTGCTTTACTGTGTATTTTAAAGGTGAGGGATCTGTAGTTAGAAGTATCCATCGGAAGAGAAAGTTACTTACTTTCTTCTGTAATGCATTTTTGGTAATACTGTTTTACGGAGCCACATGACACCAACTGTAGGCATGCAGGAGCCCTCCTGCTGAAAATCTCTGGATCTAGTCTGGCATTTGGGGGTATTCAGAGTATCCACCAGGAAGAGCATTACCGAAGGTAAGTAACTTGTTCTTTATTTCCTCTCTTAAAAGACAGCTTTTTTCCAATCATTACCCACAAGGCACATAAAAGAGATTCAGAGCTTTTCCACAAGGAACAGTTTTTCAGATTTGTAAGGCGAAAGAGCTTCATTTAAAGCTAAGTGGAGCAGGTTCCCCAATGTCAATGCAATTTTCTGGCCACGCTTCAAGGTGAGGAAACCTCTACATGTCTGATTGCGGTGCCTCAACTGCTTCATCACCAGAAACTGTTGAACCGACAGCCTGTACTTACAGGACTTCTTGGTCACAGTGGCAATAGCATGGAGACTCATGGGAAAAAGCCGGTAGCGCGGGCTGGACTTAACACGCACACCGGGCCACTGCATGCTCGGATATACGATGTTCAACTAATCTATGCAGGGTACTCAGAATGAAGTTATTATACCAACACACTTATAACTTTGGACAACGGCTTTAGTCCATGTTATAATCTTTATCATAAATAGGAAAGAACCAGCATGTAACTTGGCGGAAGTATCAATACAGGGCCCTCAATGGTCTTTAGGCCTTGTCCTGCCAATTGTAAGGAATCACGGCCCAATTGAAAGAAATGTATAGACTTTTTGATAACCCCCGTCCACTTTATTTGAGATTTAGTTGACTCTATTCTGGTCCTGATGAAGGTGGTTTAAGTGATGATCCACCGAAACGTGCGTTGACCATTACTACACATGTGGGGAGTCCTCTCAGAGACATATACACCAGAGGAAACTGTTGGGAGATATTCGCACCATAAATAATGAGATAGTCTATCTCTGATAATCTGCTCAGGATCTCCGACATGATTGAATTTCTTCTGTGTATGAGTGCCAGTATGAGTGAGATGGTTTGACAGGTGAGAGTGAAGTGTTGATGTTTGAGTGTGGGGTTATCTGTGTATCTATTATATGTATCTTGATTTTATAGTGCTTGTTCCCTTGCCTTCAATACAGTCACAGATGAAGAAATTGTTAGAATCTGCAGCTATGTCAATCTAATCCACTGCTCATGTGCTAATCTATTGTTCATGTATTGATATTAAATGTTTAAAACGCTGAAGAATCATCGTACACTAGAATGTGTGAGGCATTGTTGGTAACTGTCTGTCTATTTGTCTAATTGTCATATGTATTTGTAGACAATGAATTTTTATAAGCAATGAATGGTAGTAAAATTATAAAATATATAAAAAAGCATAAAATAATTTTATATGAAGAATATCAATAATAAAAATATATTTTTTTTTTATTAACTTTGGTGTATGACACTGATATTGGGGATTTGTGTTGCAAATGAGCCCTAGTTGGCCATACTAAAAAGCAATATAGGTTAGATCAGAGGCTCTTTTTCCAGTATTCACATTGGCAATAGCCCTATATTCTTCGGTACAGGGCTTCTTCCACCAATTGTTTTTTGCTTACCCAGTCACAAAAAGTAAGAAATGTACCCAAACGGGATTTCAGGCATATTTCCTGTATTAAACCCCTGAACTCATTAGGTGCAGTTTGGGAATGAAGATCCACACCAAGCAAGTGTGTAAATTTAAATAGGGTGTAAAGAGTAAATGACCTTCAAAGTCGTTCAAAGATAACCCTCAATTCTTAAAGTGCCATACCTATTTTATCTAAACCAACAGATTGTCTATTCCACATTCTTCCCGGAGTCCTTTTCAGCAGCAGAGAGAGTGTTGCTTATTAAAAATGCTTTAAATTCTGCTTGGACAGAGTCTAATAATTCATACATTTGGATCAAGTGTTTGTGTCATTTGGCATTGTCAAAAAAGGAGAAGTTTTGCACAGTAGGGACTTACAGCATGCATCACTTTAAGTGACTCAAACCCCAGTAGGCTATTATTTGGCAAGGTCCAAGCCCACTCTGCCACAGGAATGATGGTCATGGCAGCTCTGTTCACTACTATCCTAATGGTGCACTTTCCAAAGTGCAGTGTGGAGAATGGCATACTATTGTTGGAAACTCTGTTGTATGTCTGCCAACATGAGAGCAGAGTCACATGTCACACAGGCAGTGCTATGTAACCTCCTTAAATAAGGTAAACCTTATTTCTACCTTCCTCTATTATATTGTCTATATTCAATTGTTACTATTTTTAGTGTTGTTTCAAGCATAGCAATTTAGAAAAAATCCACTGCTTGAGAAGACAAAATGACTTACCTTTTACTAACGTTCTCCAGCTTTGGTATCTTTTATAGATTCAGATATGACCTCCTCTCCTCCCGAATATGAGGCAATTATTTGTTCCTTTCAGATTGTGCCTTAGAAAATCGAGTTATAGAAGACTCTTGTGGAATGAGTGTAAGGGGAGCTTAGTCCCTCCACCTCATTGACATGAGTTAGTGTTATAGAATGAGGTGGATAGACTGTGCAAGTTGCAGTGTTACATGAGTGTTTGTGTACAATGATATTTTAACATTAATTAAAGATGGATCATTTAAAAAAAGATACAAAAGATGCAGAAGTGTGGTTAAAGGTAAGTAACTTTTTCCTCCTCAAGACTTCCTCATTATAACTCTATGTCCCGCCTACCCTTCATTTTTAAACTTGCTATGCTACAGGAAGTGGTGGGTGGCTGGCCTGTAATAGCCAAAGAGACAGAGCTTAACAAAATAAAAGAGAACTTTGTTTTGGTTCTAGGGGAAGAACCTTCTTTTTGTTTTGGAGGGCATGCAGGTTTCTTTTCTCCCGGTTGAGAACTCACCTTCCAGCAGTAAGGAGTGTGTTGAGAAAAATTAGGACTCATAGTCATGAAGTTTACCAGCAAGTAATCTGCCCATTTTGAAGCACAAGAAAGTACAATTAAGGGGAGAAAATATACACTTGTAATGCCCATAGATAAAGATGTGTGATTTGTTATGTTCTCAACATTTGTACAATGCTTTCTTCCCTTAGTGTGGCCTTACAGAACGTTCTAAATCTAGGTGCCTTTTTTTGTATGACTTGTGGGCTTTCATTCATTGGTTATGTTTGTTTGGTTGTGCTTGATTGTGCTTGGCTAGTAGAGATTCAGTACGGTCTAGAGCAACCATGGTTTATGTTGGTAAAAATGAAAGTAAAATTAGTTTGATCCTGTTAGTTTGAAATATTTTTACTGTAGTCGGTGTAAGTACAAATTCTATCACGTATTATCACCAGCTGGTGAAGTGTGCATCTACTAATTTTTATCGACAACCAACAAATACACCCCTCCACTAAACTACATTCTGAAGATAGCATAGTCATTCCTAGCTAGATTACATTGATCATTGATCACAGTAGAACTGTAGGGTGAGAATCTCAGGTTTGGGGACAATTGCTCTAGACCTAAACGGGGTGCGCCATTCCAGTATGAAGAGAACAGACCTAAGATAGCTAAGCTGTTAGAGTTTCTAATATTCCTGTGATAAGATTGCTGTGTGTGATGATCAGTCAATCTCATACTATGTGTGGTGGTATTCTGTCACTGCCAAAGTGTCGCACAGTTTGTTTAGGCAATTTAGCAGGTCTGTGTTTACGCCATGCAACCACTATAGCCTGGATACCTACCATCAAAGCCATCACAAATTGTTTGCTTCTAAATGATTTGTAGGATTTCCCACCCTATATCGGTAGGCCTAATACAATAACACCGGGGTCCCTCAGTGTGGGAATATTGACATCACTCCCCTGCTCTTCAAGTGCCTCTTCCTAGTATGTTTCTAGTTTGGGGCATTGCCACAATAAATGCGTTAGGGAACCTGTGGACCTATATCCCCTCCAGCAAGTGTTTTGCTTTGTTTTCTTCCTTTCCACTATTTTATATTGAGTTCTGTACCAATATGTCAATACTTAAAATTGTGTTTCCTTCATTTTGCAGTTGTGTGCCGTGATCTGAGTTCTGTCATACAACCTCTCTCACACTTTGTCGGTGAGCGTCCTGCCAAGGCTTAGTTCCCATCAGGTGTTTTGTGTGTAGGCATTCCTTCTAGCAAGTGTTTATAGATGGCAGATCTGGATTGTCTATCTTGCGTTTGCCCATTTAGCCATTTTACAAAGGTGGTCAGTTGGTGCAATGTTCCCGCTTTGATCTTTGGTGGAGGTACCCAATTACTTACTTGTTATTATGAGAAAATCTCCATCTCAGGAAGTTTGTACACCAGCGCTTAAGATCCTCAAATTGTTTAGTCTGACCATTTTCAGATAGGGAGACTGCCATTACACATTAATTTTCTCTCCACTTGAGAAAGGCATGAATGAAAGAATTAAATGCCATTTCTATAGCTCAATAGCTGCTTCCAACGGTAGCGTCCCATCGCTTTAGCCAGCAGCATGACCGTTCTTCGATTTGACCTCCCTAAAAGGAAGGTTTTATGTCCTGATTTAAAAGCATTTTTTAAGTCAGTCTCTCAATTATTTAGATAGAGAGTTCCAAAATTTAGCTGCCAGTAAAGAAAAGGAATGACCACAAGTTCTTTCCTTTTCAGGCTGCAAACCCAGCCCTGATTCTAGGAGTAGAGTTCTCTACTCGTTATTTATTTCCTCAATCTTCTCTGCAAACATAGAGGTCTTTTTTTGCAGAGCTCTAAAGGTCATGGCCTTAAAATGTATCCTTTGATTGGAAGCCAGTGCAACTTCTTTAGACTCCCCTGATTTGACTACCTCTTTGGGTAGTTCAGAATCAGGCAGACTGCCATATTTTGAACCAGCTGTAACATTTTCAGTAGCCCGATGGTAGCCCTAGATTTGCATAGTCCAGTCTGGCGGTCACGAGGGAGTGCACAATGACTCAGAGTGTGACCAGGTAGGAATTTCAAAGTCTTTTTAATGACATGAATAACGCCATGCATTTTGCCATAATTGTCCTTATTCGGGGTTGGAAATAGAGGTCTTTGTTTGATTTTATTTGCTTCTGATTTAGGAATCAGAGACGCACCAAGATTTTTATTGAGGACTTAGACTTTTGAGGGCCAGAGGGATAGAATTGCCAAAGATCAAAACTTCTGATTTGTCTGAATTCAATTTAAGACAGCTGCGTTGTATTCAGCTAGCAACCAACGATAGACAGCTGTAGAATTTCCCCACCGCTGAGTTTACAATCTGCTAAAACATCAGCATCAGTTGGGTATCATCTGCATAGGAAAGTTTATTAAAATCTCATTGTTCCACTTCCTTAGCCAGTGGAGCCATATAGATATTAAACAGAGTGGGGCTAAGAGCTGAGCCTTGCGAAACACTATATCTCAGTTCCTTGTAGCTCGACCTGAAAGGAGAGAAATAGACAGCCTGCTCCTCGCTGCTAAAAATGATTTTATCGAACGCTTAGCATTGCCCGCTATGCCAACTTTCTCCAGCCACTTCAACTGGATCTTATGGGAGACATTATCAAAAGCAGTCGAAAGATCTAGAAGAAGAACCACTGCTTTCTTTCCCAACTGTAGATTAATTTCGACAAACACGGGTACTTCCAGGAAGACAATTTCCATGCTGAAACCTGAACGAAAACCTGATTCATGTAATTTAGCATCCCATCTGTTTCATTAAACTGGGCAAGCTGCTTGTGTACCAGTTTCTATAAGATCTTTCCCAAGGCTCGAAGAAGGGAAATGAGCTTATAATTGCTCAAACATAGAAGATATGCATTGGGCTTTTTAGTAGTGGCAGCACTAAAGCTTTTCCCGGGAAAGAGGTACCAATCCTTTTTCCAACGAACAATTAATCTGTATTAATCTGCTTATTTACAGTGGATACTGCACATTTAGGGAATACTAGGCAGGAAGGGGTCTAGTGAGGAGCCTCACCTAGCAGTAAGAATTGATGCATCTTAATCAGCTAATGAGATTTCCTTGAAAGTAGCCAGTAGTTCTCCCTCATTTCGGGCTGCTCCACCAAGGCAGGACAGGATGTTAGAACTCCACTGTCCTTGACAAAATTCGATTAAATGTTCTCTACTTTGTCTTGGAAATAATTTATCTGAGGCCAGGGAGAAATCAGGATTGAAACATATTGGCGTAAACGGGGAGGGGAAGGTCGTCAATCCCTTTTTAACTCTCTGGCTAAGTCCCAAAATGAGATGCTGGTAAGTCACTTCTAAGGGAACGATCTCTATAGAGATCTTCCCACAAAAAAATCCATAGGAAAGAGAAGTTCTCTTCTTCTTGAGGGAAACTGTCCTGTTTCAGGTGTGCTTGAAATCTTAACACTTTTCTCCACTTTCAAATTCTTCCTTGTTATCAGAGCAGAGTCTGTTGCTAACACAGATGAGACTTGAGTTTCCGGGTCCATCGACTAACCCCGCACAGGTCAAAGCCTTCTGGATTTCTATGATGGATTTGTTCGAGGCAGCTCCTGAACCATCTGTGCTACCCCCAAGTTGGAGCATGTTCCTGCAGGTGTGACAATTCCTGCAGCACTGACCCTGACAGCTCCTAATGCCACACTTTCATGACCTCTTGCCTCAGGCTGAAAAAGAAGTTGAAACCTGTCCAGGCGCTCTCTGCCATTCAGTAGCAGCCTCCCTCTGCACTGATGCAGATGCTATTCATGGAGCTAATTACAGTGCTGCTCTTGAAGCCACTGACTTTGGAAGACATTATCAATGTTGTGGGGGGGAAAAGTTATGGTGAATGTTATTGATGTTCCCTAGGCAGAGCACCTCCCTAGGGCTTAGAGATTGCCCAGATGGATGAGGTTTTCCGTTCCGACTCTCTTGAAATGTCTAATAGAGATTATGGCTAAATGAAGGATGAATTAATTTGTAGGCTGATAACCACCTTCCCAGTGATAATAATAATGATGGCTTATATCTGGACCTACCTAATGGGAGCAGCCTAGACAAGTCACCAGAAGGATACATCACGCACCCCTCTATTCGAAACTCCAAGGACAATTCCTCATTTATGGCTGTGGTATTTGAAGCCTTGTAATTGACCTTGCCTTTTGCAGAGAAAAATTCTGACATTTTGATATTGCAACCTTATTGCTCAATGATGGAGCCCATTATTTCATTAAAGGAAGCTCTCATGACTGCATGGAAGACACACTTTTTGGGCCTAACAGTGCACAGAGAGCTTTCCAGGCACCATAGCCCTGCTCCAGGTGATCCCCAATTTTTCTGCTATCACACATCTCCAGAGATTCTGGTTGTCCAATCGTCCTTCTCAAAGCAAAGCCTGAATGCCTTTTCCATGGCCCCTCCTGATACAGAGTCTAAGAAAATGGACTCAAAAGGTAAAAAGACTTTGCTTCTTACAGGCTAGCCCTCCACATTGCAAATTCCACTTGCCTCCTGGGTCGATATGTTCATGCTTTATGGTAGTTGTGGAGACTTACGGTGATCAGCTTTCCAGACCACATGGAAAAGCCATTTACAAACCTAGTTAATGATGGTTAGATGCATCCAATCTGATATAGAAGTGTGGTCTGGAATCTGCAAAAACAGTGGCTCGGTTCATGGTCACAGCAGTCATGCTGATGCCAGCATATTTACATATGTTCTATTGGCTTCTCCAAAGATGCCGAAGCCACACTTATGAACATGCTTTTCGATGCAATCAGCTAATCGTAGAGATTGCAAACTCCTTCATAGAGCGCTTCCAAAATAGTAGATGGACAGCTCACACTTTGGGCATAGCTCCCCAACATCTCAGGTCTACCAACTGAAGTTAATTCGTTTTTATGTTTTTTTTAACTTGATGTGTTAACTCTCCCAAGTCAGTTTTGGCAGTTACCTTGCTCGTTAGTTTTAATAAATGTCCTCCTTGTGATGGAATCACATCTTAGATGGTTAAGCATGACATGTATAACACTTGACTTCTAGAATACCAATACATTAACAAGTGTAAAGTATGTATTGAGACGCTTGTCTTATCCTTATCAGATTGACAGAGCTTCTATTCTATTTCTCTTGACACTGTCTGTTGACAGTGCATTTCCAGGCCTTCAGAACTGGAAGGGGACTGAACTCTGCAAGCATCTTTTGGGGGAACACAAGGTAGATGCTGAACAGTGATGTTCTTTTCATCCACCTTTGTTGCTTGGGAAATTCCCAAATGGGGAGGGGAAGGTCGTCAATCCCTTTTTAACTGTAACTCTATCCCATAGTGGCATGCTTTATGGGTGACAAATATACCTCCCATTTTCTGCGACAGCACAGTAGCCATTGAACTTGCCAATGGTAGGTACCTGCTATTAGATGATCAGTCTCTCTCAATTATTTAGATAGAGAGTTCCAAAATGTAGCTGCCAGTAAAGAAAAGGAATGACCACAAGTTCCTTCCTTTTCAGGCTGCAAACCCAGCCCTCATTCTAGGAGTAGAGTTCTCTACTCGCTATTTATTTCCTCAATCTTCTCTGCAAACATAGAGGCCCTTTTTTTGCAGAGCTCTAAAGGTCATGGCCTTAAAATGTATCCTTTGATTGGAAGCCAGTGCAACTTCTTTAGACTCCCCTGATTTGACTACCTCTTTGGGTAGTTCAGAATCAGGCAGACTGCCATATTTTGAACCAGCTGTAACATTTTCAGTAGCCCGATGGTAGCCCTAGATTTGCATAGTCCAGTCTGGAGGTCACGAGGGAGTGCACAATGACTCAGAGTGTGACCAGGTAGGAATTTCGAAGCATTTTTAATGACATGAATAACGCCATGCATTTTGCCATAATTGTCCTTATTCGGGGTTGGAAATAGAGGTCTTTGTTTGATTTTATTTGCTTCTGATTTAGGAATCAGAGACGCACCAAGATTTTTATTGAGGATTTAGACTTTTGAGGGCCAGAGGGATAGAATTGCCAAAGATCAAAACTTCTGATTTGTCTGAATTCAATTTAAGACAGCTGCGTTGTATTCAGCTAGCAACCAACGATAGACAGCTGTAGAATTTCCCCACCGCTGAGTTTACAATCTGCTAAAACATCAGCATCAGTTGGGTATCATCTGCATAGGAAAGTTTATTAAAATCTCATTGTTCCACTTCCTTAGCCAGTGGAGCCATATAGATATTAAACAGAGTGGGGCTAAGAGCTGAGCCTTGCGAAACACTATATCTCAGTTCCTTGTAGCTCGACCTGAAAGGAGAGAAATAGACAGCCTGCTCCTCGCTGCTAAAAATGATTTTATCGAACGCTTAGCATTGCCCGCTATGCCAACTTTCTCCAGCCACTTCAACTGGATCTTATGGGAGACATTATCAAAAGCAGTCGAAAGATCTAGAAGAAGAACCACTGCTTTCTTTCCCAACTGTAGATTCATTTCGACAAACACGGGTACTTCCAGGAAGACAATTTCCATGCTGAAACCTGAACGAAAACCTGATTCATGTAATTTAGCATCCCATCTGTTTCATTAAACTGGGCAAGCTGCTTGTGTACCAGTTTCTATAAGATCTTTCCCAAGGCTCGAAGAAGGGAAATGAGCTTATAATTGCTCAAACATAGAAGATATGCATTGGGCTTTTTTAGTAGTGGCAGCACTAAAGCTTTTCCCAGGAAAGAGGTACCAATCCTTTTTCCAACGAACAATTAATCTGTATTAATCTGCTTATTTACAGTGGATACTGCACATTTAGGGAATACTAGGCAGGAAGGGGTCTAGTGAGGAGCCTGACCTAGCAGTAAGAATTGATGCATCTTAATCAGCTAATGAGATTTCCTTGAAAGTAGCCAGTAGTTCTCCCTCATTTCGGGCTGCTCCACCAAGCCAGGACAGGATGTTAGAACTCCACTGTCCTTGACAAAATTCCATCAAATGTTCTCTACTTTGTCTTGGAAATAATTTATCGGAGGCCAGGGAGAAATCAGGATTGAAACATATTGGCGTAAACGGGGAGGGGAAGGTCGTCAATCCCTTTTTAACTCTCTGGCTAAGTCCCAAAATGAGATGCTGGTAAGTCACTTCTAAGGGAACGATCTCTATAGAGATCTTCCCACAAAAAAATCCATAGGAAAGAGAAGTTCTCTTCTTCTTGAGGGAAACTGTCCTGTTTCCGGTGTGCTTGAAATCTTAACACTTTTCTCCACTTTCAAATTCTTCCTTGTTATCAGAGCAGAGTCTGTTGATAACACAGATGAGACTTGAGTTTCCGGGTCCATCGACTAACCCCGCACAGGTCAAAGCCTTCTGGATTTCTATGATGGATTTGTTCAAGGCAGCTCCTGAACCCTCTGTGCTACCCCCAAGTTGGAGCATGTTCCTGCAGGTGTGACAATTCCTGCAGCACTGACCCTGACAGCTCCTAATGCCACACTTTCATGACCTCTTGCCTCAGGCTGAAAAAGAAGTTGAAACCTGTCCAGGCACTCTCTGTCATTCAGTAACAGCCTCCCTCTGCACTGATGTAGATGCTATTCATGGAGCTAATTACAGTGCTGCTCTTGAAGCCACTGACTTTGGAAGACATTATTAATGTTGTGGGGGGGAAAAGTTATGGTGAATGTTATTGATGTTCCCTAGGCAGAGCACCTCCCTAGGGCTTAGAGATTGCCCAGATGGATGAGGTTTTCCGTTCCGACTCTCTTGAAATGTCTAATAGAGATATGGCTAAATGAAGGATGAATTAATTTGTAGGCTGATAACCACCTTCCCAGTGATAATAATAATGATGGCTTATATCTGGACCTACCTAATGGGAGCAGCCTAGACAAGTCACCAGAAGGATACATCACGCACCCCTCTATTCCAAACTCCTAGGACAATTCCTCATTTATGGCTGTGGTATTTGAAGCCTTGAAATTGACCTTGCCTTCAGCAGAGAAAAATTCTGACATTTTGATATTGCAACCTTATTGCTCAATGATGGAGCCCATTATTTAGTTAAAGGAAGCTCTCATGACTGCATGGAAGACACACTTTTTGGGCCTAACAGTGCACAGAGAGCTTTCCAGGCATCATAGCCCTGCTCCAGGTGATCCCCAATTTTTCTGCTATCACACATCTCCAGAGATTCTGGTTGTCCAATCGTCCTTCTCAAAGCAAAGCCTGAATGCCTTTCCCATGGCCCCTCCTGTTACAGAGTCTAAGAAAATGGACTCAAAAGGTAAAAAAGACTTTGCTTCTTACAGGCTAGCCCTCCACATTGCAAATTCCACTTGCCTCCTGGGTCGATATGTTCATGCTTTATGGTAGTTGTGGAGACTTACGGTGATCAGCTTTCCAGACCACATGGAAAAGCCATTTACAAACCTAGTTAATGATGGTTAGATGCATCCAATCTGATATAGAAGTGTGGTCTGGAATCTGCAAAAGCAGTGGCTCGTTCATGGTCATGCTGATGCCAGCATATTTACATATGTTCTATTGGCTTCTCCAAAGATGCCGAAGCCACACTTATGAACATGCTTTTCGATGCAATCAGCTATTCATAGAGATTGCAAACTCCTTCATAGAGCGCTTCAAAAATAGTAGATGGACAGCTCACACTTTGGGCATAGCTCCCCAACACCTCAGGTCTACCAACTGAAGTTAATTAATTTTTCCTCTTTTTAACTTGATGTGTTAACTCTCCCAAGTCAGTTTTGGCAGTTACCTTGCTCGTTAGTTTTAATAAATGTCCTCCTTGTGATGGAATCACATCTTAGATGGATAAGCATGACATGTATAACACTTGACTTCTAGAATATCAATACATTAACAAGTGTAAAGTATGTTTTGAGACGCTTGTCTTATCCTTATCAGATTGACAGAGCTTCTATTCTATTTCTCTTGACACTGTCTGTTGACAGTGCATTTCCAGGCCTTCAGAACTGGAAGGGGACTGAACTCTGCAAGCATCTTTTGGGGGCACACAAGGTAGATGCTGAACAGTGATGTTCTTTTCATCCACCTTTGTTGCTTGGGAAATTCCCAAAGTGATTGCCATGCTAAGGCAATCCAAGATAACAAGTATTTTAATTGCTGTGGATGAGATTGGCATTGGTGGCATCCAGAGCTTCTTCAGCTTTTGCTTCAACCACACTGAATGCTTCAGTATTGGCTTGATGTTTTCTCCAGAATACTAAGTAAGATCCTCTATCCCGGTTTGCCTTTGCTGAGCTTGACTGCCTGTCTCCTGAGTACCTGCAGTACAGACATCTAAACCCGCCATATAGCGGAAAGAGAATTAAGGTATCCTTCCACTATGTCTACAGATGCATGCATGTGTTTAAGATTCTGCATCCTCTGCTTATAGAGACAAGTGGACCTGAGAATGTACCAAAAAGAAGAGATGTTATTTTCTTATCTATATGTATGTATATGGTGTTTCTATTGCACAAACCTAGCCAAAAGGCAGTGAAGTGTTCTACGGGGTCAAAGACATGTATAAAGTCAACACATAATAGGAGAGGTAGCTGGGTTGTGGTTGGTTAATGTATTGTGGTTTAGTGTTCTTTAAAGAGGTGAGTCTTCAAATCTTTCTGAAATTGAAGCAGCCTTGGGGGCAGTCCTAGTAGATAGAGGGATGTTGTTCCAGATCCTGGGTGTATATTTGTAAAAGGTCCACTACCTTATTTTCTCTGTCTTACACTTCATAGTCTGCAGTCTGATGATGTCCTGACTGTGAGTGTGCAGAGAACCATCAGAGATGGTGAGCTTGTCTGCTAGATAAGTAATGGTGTTGGTCGTGATGGCTTTGTCACTTATGCAGCGGGTTTTGAAGATGGTGCGTGCCTTGAAGGGGAACCAATGAAGTTCCATCAGGATGGGGGTCGTGTGATCATATTTCTTCAGGTCCTGGTTGAGGCATGCTGTGGCGTGTAGGATGCCATAAAGGGGTGTCAGTGTGGAGTCTGGAGGCCATGGTGCAGGACTTTACTGTTGTCCAGATGAGAGACTATGAGGACTTGAAAAGCAGTTCTGAAGTCACTCTCTGGAAGAAATAGTTTCCCTTTCTTTAGAAGAGAGAGCTGGTACCAGGGTGTCTTTGTGTTTTTTCTTTTTTTAGCAGTTTGTTCCTTGAGGGTGAGATTGGTGTCGTGGGTGAATCACAGTTAATTAGCATTCTGTAAACGTTGGGGTTCATATCATTTAGCCCATTTGTACTGTTTCTTATTTGTTGTTCTTGGCAAGTAACAGAAATTCTATCTTTATTGGGTCGAGTGTGCGATAGGAACTGGACATCTAGGTCTGGATGATGTGAATTGGGTGTCCGAAGAAGTGGGGAATTTCAAGCAGAGTTGTGTATCATCGGCATATTGGTGAATGTTGATTCTGGTATCTGTGAGTAAAACACCAAGCGGTTCTATGTAGAGGCTGAAGATGAAAGAATGAAACCCTGTGGGACTTTGCAGGTGATCGAGATCTTTTGATCTGGAGATGTCCATGTAAACAAACTGATGTCAGTTGGAAAGGTAGGAAAAGAACCAGTGAAGGACATTGCATGTGAATCCCGCTTGAGACTCATGAGTGCATATGATGGTGGAATGGTCCACTTTGTTGAAGGCAGCTGAGATATCAATTTCAGAATGCAGGTGTCTTCATCTGTGGTCAAAAGGGCATCCTCTACAATGTGTAACGTATTGGTCTCTGTCTGCAGCGTGATCTGAAGCCAGACTGGTAGTTGTGTCGGAGATGTCATGATTAATGTGATCTTTGGGTAGAAAATAGACTGCTTTTTCAATGCACTTGCCAATAAATGGTAGTGAGTGATGGGCTGGAAGTTAGCGAGGTCCTCAGGGTCTACAATAGGGTTTTTTAGGAGTGGGTGGATCTAGCCTTTCTTGAGTGCTACTGGAAGGATGCCTTCAGTGAGGGAGACATTGACAATGGTGAATAAAGGGTTCATTGACACAACATCGATGTCACAAATATTGATGTAAAGAATATTGATGAAAAAGTATAGACTACAAAAATATTGACACCCCATACTTAAACAGGTAGGTACAAAAATATCGACTCAAAAATATCTATGTAAAAAATATAGATGTACAAAATATCGATGTGTGTGTGTGTGTGTGTATATATATATATATATAAGTATTAAAATTAATTTTAACAAAATAAAATAACTTTAATATACATTTTAACAAAATTTAACAAATAAACTTAATTAAAAAAATAAACACACTAACATAACTATTTATACATATATATATATTTACTTTAAAACAATAAACTATTATTTTTAATTTATTTTCAAAGTTTAAAATTGTATAAAAATAAAAACATATATAAATCAATAATTTAAAATATAAGAAAAAAAACCATTCTATAATAAATTAAAACATTAAACAATAAAAAAAATTTAAACCTAAATTTCCCAATACAGTCAGTGCAACAGTATTGTATTGTATTGTAACTGCATTTACTCCAGTATTGGAACTTTCATAGATTCCCATAGCTTGTATCATTCCCCGTCGTCGGAATGGGAGTCCCCGGTAAATAAAAAATACCATAGCAGTAGGTACAAAAGAAGAAAAAAGGCCTAGGCCTCATCTCATTTTGTAGCATATCCACCTCTTTTTATAAAAGAGACCAAAAACACTGAACAGCCAATCAGAACAGCCTCACTCCATAGAACCCTCCTGAGAGAGCCTCAGATTCTCATCCAGGGGATACTCATCATAGTCATAATCTATGAATAATCCCCGCCCACGTGCGGGATCCCGGAGTATATAGAAATATATATATATATATATAAATATATATATACACATATGTGAAACATATAAATGCAGCCTAAAAAGTTTCCAACATGGCAGAACTGCCGAAATTACATAGGTTTGCATTGTAAAACAAATACTCTCCTAACCCATAAGGAAAAGAGTACATTCACAGCATAATTGTGATATACCAATGCTTTATTGCCACAAGGAAAAACTTGTAATTGCAGGCATTCGCCTGTAGGCTGCATTGCAGAGTAATAATGAAACAAGACAAAAAGAAAAACTGGCACCTTGCCTTTAAGGCTTCCAAGGGTTAGGGTACCGTGCCTTTAAGGCCTGCTAGAGACCCTCTGCTCCCATCATGCACCACAGGTGACAGTTAGGTCAGTTCTTTTTTCCGGCTCCTTCTGTGAGGATCCTGGAGTTTTTGCTCTTCAGTTTTTGACTGAAAGATAATTTTTGTATTAAATCTTGGAATTTTTGACATTTTCTGATACCTAGAGGTATATTCGGCTGGCTTTTGGCATTTTTTTGTTCCAAAAATCTTTCCAGTCAGAATGCCTGCTTTATTTCGGAAATGTCCTTCCTGTGGCAAGAAGATGGCACTGTCAGATCCACACTCGGTGTGTATTGTGTGCCTTCCATCGTCACACAATCCTGACCAGTGTTATCATTGCCAGAAGTTTTCGAAGAAGACCCAGCGCGACAGAGAACGCATCAAGCTTCATGCCCTACTGGAGAGGGATAGAGATAGAGCTCCCTCTTCAAGTAAACACCGAAAACGGCATCGCTCCACCTCTCCTGAGTCCAGGAAGAAGCAGGTGCCTGAATGTTCGCCGTCGACGTCGAGATCGCCGTCGAAGAGGCCGAGACATTCTTCAACGTCAAGGGACAAGCCAAGTAAGTCGGCGCTCAGCACTTCAGGCTCGAAGGCTGTGGGTACTGAGAGACTGTCCAAAACTCCGTCGACGTCGAGGCTTCCGTCGACGTCGAGGCACATTCCGCCAACCTCGAGGGGATCGGCGTTGAGAGACTCGCCGGCGAAGACCATGCCGCGAGGGGACATACCGACGTCGAGGCATTCTCCGCCACCCTCAAGGGGGTCGACGTTGAGAGAGTCACCGTCGAAGGCGATGACGCGAGGGGACGTACCGACGTCGAGAGCATCGTCGAGGTCCCATCATTCGACGTCGAGGAGGTCGATGACATCGAGGAGGTCGACGTCGAGATCCCCCATCGGCGCCGTCCAGGCTACATCAGGGCCCCCCATCGACGTGGGCGGTCGACGTCGAGACCTGTTACTGATCATTCGCCGTCGAGGAGATCGGCGGCAGCGTCAAGGGCGACGTCGAAGTCTCCCCGTCGACGCCGACAGTCGACGTCAAAGTCCCCCCATCGCCGTGGGCGGTCGACGTCGAGATCAAGATCAGAGCGCAGATCGACGACGAGGGTGACGCAGACCTTGTCGACATCCCGTTCGACGTCAAGGCAGTCATCTCCAGGGCTGAATATTGTACAGATTTCACCAGAGAAATCTCCTACAGTTGCTGAAAAGAATCTTTGCGGCCTGTCCCTCGCTGGCTGCACGGGGTCGGAACAGGTGCCCGCAGAGGTCCGGGCTCGGACGACTACGCAACGAGACTTTCTAAGTCGCCTTCCAGAAGACCAAGGTCGCCTTCTACACGCCGATCTCGGTCAGGAGGTCGTCACAGCTCGCACGATCATCCACATAAGAGGAGGCGCAGAGCATCTTCTACCTGTTCTTCGTCTTCCATTCGGCACTACTCGCCAACTTTCTCATCTACACCACCTTCAAGGGTGTCTCCTATTGATGACATTGGGACTTTCTCTGACGTACTGGGCAGAGGAGCTAATAAACTAAACATCAGTTTATGTACTCCTGTGATCCCTACATCGGTCATTTTCGAGACATTGCACCATCGTACAGCTCCCAGACCGCTGCTACCTCTGGTGCCAGGTTTTTAGAACCAGCCATGACCACGTTCCTTACTCCAGCCACAGTGGGATCAGTTCCGTCGAGGATTGCAAAAAATACAAAGCTCCAGACCAGGATCCCTTGTTCCTTAGGTCTGATCCTCCGGCGGATTCAATCATTGTGGCAGCCGCCAGGAAAGCGCACTCCGCAGCCTCATCCGCTTCTGTTCCTCCAGAAAAGGACAGTAAACAAATGGACTCTTATGGCAGGAAGATGTGCAATACTTCGGCATCATCGATGAAGATTGCAAGTGCTTCAGCCCTTCTTGGGCGCTATGATAGGTCTCTTTGGGACTCCCTGTCTAGGTTTACCGACAAGCTTCCCAAAGAAGATAGACAAGACTTTCATGAAATCTTGCAAGAGGGCGGCTTAGTAGCCAATCAAATCATCAGCGCGGCGGCTGACGCCTCAGATCTCGCCGCACACGGCTACTCACAGGGCATCTGTTCACGGCGCTCAGCGTGGTTGCGCCTCACAGGTCTAAAACCGGACGCCCAGAAGAAGATCCTAAACCTTCCTTTCAACGGCTCCTCCTTATTCGGTTCTCATGCTGATGAGGAGATGACAAAGATGAAGGCCGAGCTAGACACAGTCAAAGCAGTTGGACTGGAGAAGCGGAAGGAGTTTCGAAACGCTTCCGTCAGAACGGCAAGCGGCCCTTCCAACAGAGGGTTCAAACCCCTCAATGGTCCTCCCAAAACCAACAAAAGTTCCAATACCAGAACAAGCGTCCTGGCAGGGGCAGAGGGAACAATAAGCAACAGCAGTCCTCCTCCAAGCAGCCTCCTAAACAGTGAGACATTGCTTCCTCCGCACCCGTTTGCCACTCCGGTAGGAGGGAGTATCGTTTTTCACCTGGAAGAGTGGGAAACAATAACAAAAGACAGATGGGTGCTAAATATTGTACAGCATGGCTACTTGCTGAGGTTCAAGACCCCTCCTCCGCAAGTTGCCCCTCATTTGACGTGCCTTCCTCAACACAATGTATTGTTACAGGGCGAAGTGTGTACCCTCCTCTCCAAAAAGGCTATAGAAGAGGTCCCACCTCACCAGCAAAATCAAGGGGTATACTCACGGTACTTTCTGGTCCAAAAACGAGGAGTAGCCAAAGAGTACAGGCCCATCCTCGACCTGCGCCTGCTGAACAGGTTTATAAGAAAAGAAAGATTTCGGATGCTAGCCCTGCACCAGATTTTCCCACATCTTCATCTGGGAGACTGGATGTGTGCCATCGACCTGCAGGACGCCTACTTTCACATTCCTGTTTCAGTGAAACATCGCAAGTTCCTCAGGTTCCAGGTGTCTCGTCAGCACTATCAGTACCGAGTACTTCCATTCGGTCTCAAATCCGCTCCCCGGACGTTCTCCAAGTGCATGGCGGTGGTAGCCGCTTTCCTCCGCAAGAGGAAAATCTTCGTCTACCCCTACCTAGACGACTGGCTCCTGAAGAGTTCAACACCTTCTCTACTCCAGAGCCATCTCACTTACTGTCTCAACCTGCTTCACTCACTGGGGTTGCAAGTCAACTACAAGAAGTCAGTTCTCAACCCCACGCAGAAAATACATTATCTGGGCGCATCCCTAGACACCGCAACGGCAAGCGTGTGTCCTTCGGAGGAGAGGTTGTCCTCAATGTTGATCAAGTGCCGCGCACTTCTCAGCACTATACATCCTACAGCAAGGCAGGTGTCATCACTGCTGGGATCGATGGCCTCATGCATCTTCATTGTGCCAAATGCCAGGCTTTACATGCGGCCTCTACAGCAGTCCCTCGAAGATCAATGGACTCAGCACTCAGGCCGTTGGGAAGATCGTGTCTCTCTTCCTCAGGCGGCCAGGGACTCCATCAAATGGTGGATGAAACGTTCTCACCTTCTGCAAGGGGTCCCCTTTCACCAAGTACCTCCGACACAGACTGTAGTTACAGATGCCTCACTGCAGGGTTGGGGAGCGCACATGGGCCAGCTTCAGGTACAAGGTCTCTGGTCCGAGACAGAGAAAAGTTATCACATCAACTTTTTGGAGCTAAGGGCAGTCCATCTGGCTCTCAAGTCGCTGTACCCGTCCCTACAGTCCAGCTCCATTCAGATTCAGACAGACAACACAACAACAATGTACTATCTGAACAAGCAGGGAGGCACCAGGTCACGGGTCCTGTCTCTGGAGTCACAGACCATATGGAAGTGGCTTCTGGCGAGGAGTCTCACGATCGTAGCCGTTCACCTTCCAGGAACCTTGAACGGGCAGGCAGATGTTCTCAGCAGAGACTTCGTAGAAGCACACGACTGGGTGTTAAACGAAGAAGTCGCTCAGGACATTTTTCGGCAATGGGGAGTGCCAGACATCGACCTGTTCGCAGACGCGGCAAATACAAAATGCCCCGTCTTCGCGTCCAGATTCCCACAACAAGGATCACGGGGGAATGCACTTTTGATAGGATGGTCGCAGACATTGCTGTACGCTTTTCCACCTCTCCCTCTGATCCCTGCGGTCATACAGAAGTTTTACAGGACCAATGCCAGAATGATCCTGATAGCACCAGAGTGGCCGCGCCAGTGGTGGTATCCGGATCTCCTGCAGCTGTCCGAAGTCCCACACCGGAGGCTTCCCTGTCAACCGGACCTGTTGACCAAGAACGAGGGGAGAGTATTTTATCCCAACCTCTCGTCTCTGCGTTTGACTGCATGGCTCCTGAAGTCATACAGTATGGACATTTAGACCTTCCTGCTGATTGTATGTCTATTCTCAAGGAAGCAAAGAGACCCTCCACTAGGAAATCTTATGCTTTCAAGTGGAAGAGATTCTACCTGTGGTGCAAGGACAACCAGTTTGATCCGACTAAAGGTCAGGAGCAAGTGATTCTTCCCTACTTGTTATACTTGGCAAAGTCAGGCCTACAATATCCCTCCATCAGGGTTCACCTAGCTGCTATAACAGCTTACAGGAAGTCCCCGACCCAGGGTTCATTCTTTCAGATGCCAGTGGTAAAGGATTTTCTAGAGGGTCTCAGGAAGGTTTACCCCCAGTGAGATCTCCCTCTCCTCCCTGGGAACTTAACATTGTGCTTACGAAACTTATGGGTGCTCCTTTCGAGCCTATTCATAAGGCATCTTTGCAGCATTTGACCTGGAAGGCTGCTTTTTTGGTAGCCATCACTTCTGCACGCAGGGTGAGTGAGATTCAGGCCCTGTGCTGTAAGGCACCTTATACTGTTTTTCATGCCAATAGGGTGGTGCTACGTACACATCCGAGCTTCCTCCCGAAGGTGGTCTCGGATTTTCACATCAATCAGGTTATTACGCTGCCCACTTTCTTTCCTAAACCTTCAACTCCCCCGAGAGATCATTACACTCTTTAGATCTCCGGAGAGTGCTGAAGTTTTACCTTGATAAAACTCACACACTTAGGAAGTCTGACCGGCTTTTTATTAACTACGGTTCTACTAACACCGGTCTAGCTGCATCTAAAAGATCCATCTCTCGATGGATTGTCTCTTGTATAGCTTTATCCTACCAGTTAGCTAACAAGACCTTACCAGGCAGACCTAAAGCGCACTCTACCAGAGGGAAAGCCTCTACCACAGCTCTCCTTCGCAATGTGCCAATGTCTGAAATCTGTAAGGCAGCCACATGGCGGTCGGTTCATACCTTCACACGTCATTACTGTCTAGATTCTGATGCACAGGCCGATGCCCAGGTGGGGCAGGCCTCTTTGAGGAATTTGTTTGCATGATTGCAATTTGAATGTAATGTTCTGTATACTCCGTTGCTCGTCCGCAAGGTACTGGGTATGGGCTTGCTACTCTATTCATAGATTATGACTATTGATGAGTATCCCCTGGATGAGAAGGATTAGTTACTTACCTGTAATCCTAGTTCTCATCCAGGGGTATACTCATCATAGTCATAAGCGACCCTCCCTCCTCCCCGGACGAGCATCACTGGAGTTCTTCTATGTTATTGCATCCTCTACTCAGGTGTCTCTACATTATACACCGTCAAAAGAACTGACCTAACTGTCACCTGTGGTGCATGATGGGAGCAGAGGGTCTCTAGCAGGCCTTAAAGGCACGGTACCCTAACCCTTGGAAGCCTTAAAGGCAAGGTGCCAGTTTTTCTTTTTGTCTTGTTTCATTATTACTCTGCAATGCAGCCTACAGGCGAATGCCTGCAATTACAAGTTTTTCCTTGTGGCAATAAAGCATTGGTATATCACAATTATGCTGTGAATGTACTCTTTTCCTTATGGGTTAGGAGAGTATTTGTTTTACAATGCAAACCTATGTAATTTCGGCAGTTCTGCCATGTTGGAAACTTTTTAGGCTGCATTTATATGTTTCACATATGTGTATATATATATTTATATATATATATATATATATTTCTATATACTCCGGGATCCCGCACGTGGGCGGGGATTATTCATAGATTATGACTATGATGAGTATACCCCTGGATGAGAACTAGGATTACAGGTAAGTAACTAATCCTTTTCTACCGCACGTTGTGCAAGGGAGTCTCCACTGAGCTCTGCTCAGTTTTTCTTCATTCTTCAACTTCTCAACTCTTCAAATCTACATTATGTCTGATAAGGAAAAGAAGGCTCTGTCCAAGGCTTGTGCCACCTGCTCCAAAAAGAGGCTTTATGTGGAGGACAAACATAAAGACTGTATTTATTGTTTGTATCCGGACCACAAGGCTACTGACTGCAAGATTTGTAGGACCTTCTCTACAAAAACCTTGCGGGACCGTAAGGGACGTCTGCTCACCTGGCTACAAAAATTGAAGTCACGGAAAGATCCTGTTTCAAGTGACAGTGATGATGCCTCCTCTGCGACATCTTCGAGGAGATCACAGAAAAGGGGTAGGTCTTCACCTTCAACTTCTTCAGACCCCCTGCCAAAGCCTTACAAAAGACCTCTGATAGGTCTGACAGGCATAGTCCCATCAAATCTACTCACCGAGGTGTAAAGGAGAGGGAAGGACTGGTTTCTGAGGTGGCATCAAGTAAGAAGACGAGCATTGGGTCTTCTGTTTCTTCTCCACCCTCTGAGAAACAAAATTTTTTCAAAAAACCAGCTTCTGTCCCACCTGAGTTGAAAGCTGACAAGAAAATTCGTTCGACGACGACATGGGTTCCGTCGACGACAGCTTCGAAAATTCCACCAACATCAACTTTGGCTCCGTCGACGGGCTCGTCGACGAGAGTTTCTTCGTCTCCATTGACTTCGTCGACGACGACTTCGACGACGATGCCACGGACTGAGGTACCTTTTGTTATGTCATCGACGTCTACTCTGACTACTTCCAAGTCGACGAGGATGTCGACGATGATGGTGTCGACGGCGACCACGTCGACAGCTTCCAGCTTAATACTGACGACGGTCTCGACGACGGTCCCGTTGACGGTGGCCATTTCGTCGGCGGCGGCTCCGTCGATGACCCCGTCGACGATACACAATGTGGCAATTTCTATAAGGAGGCGTCGCATTACTCCGGAAATGACTTCCCCAAGGAAGGTAACACCCCTACCTCCTGCACTCCTTTTGGAAGAGGAGTTTTCTGAGGATGATGACGGACCTTATGGTGATGCAGCTAGCCCATCTCAACTGCATGTGTAGTATCAGGACTCAGACTCTGACGACTATTATATGGAGCAACAACAATATGTGCCGCAATCTAGGTCCCAGGATCAGTATCAGCAGGACATGGTCTGCATGCCATCCTCACTCGTTACAGACCTACAATTCATGCTGTCGGACTACAGGAGGAGATTTCCGTCTCAGTCCTCCGGCCAAGAGACAGGGCAAATGCCTCCAACTCAACCTCCAACTCAACCTCCTTGTCCAATTGCACCCCAGCTCCCTCAAACTCCGGTACAGGATCTAACGGAACCGCAACAGAACGTGGTCACTGTCCAGGACGTCTCATCGGACGATTATCAGGGCACTATCACAATCCCAGACCCGGATAGGGAATGGGATGATTACATTATTCCGGATCCCGCCTCTCCAACTCCTGATCCGGTAGATTCTCCTCCAGCTGATATAGGAGGGTTTCACAATTTAATGGAAAGGGCTTCTAAACGTTTCCATCTGCCCATTCCATTGGTACCATCGGAATGTTTTTTATATGACTTCAAAGAACCTTACAGGAAGTCTGTTCGCTCTATCCCAATAGTGGGCCATGTCTGTGATGAAGGGATAAAGGTCATGAAGTCGCCAGCAACGGTCGTGCCTGTGCTTCCTCGTCTGGAGAAAAAATACAAAGCTCCAGAGGATAGCGCCGCTTGTCTGGTCAGCCAGCCGAAACCGGACTCTGTAATTTCACAAGCGGCCCAAAGAAAATCGAAAAATCCGGCGGCACCTCTTACCACACCACCTGATAAAGAGGGAAGACGGCTAGATAATGTTGGGAAGAGGTTTTCTTCCATGTCCAGCCTCCTGGTCAGAGCGGCCAATGCCTTGGCTATTCTTGGACGGTATGATCGCCAGATGTGGTGTGATCTATCCCCATATTTAGACCAGCTACCCGAGGAAGCAAAGGCTGAAGCCAAGAAGATCTTGCAGGAGGGGGAACGTTCATCCTCTGAAATAATTGATTGTGCAATGGACATTGCTACTACGGCTTTCCGCTCTCTCGCAGGAGCAGCAGTCCTTCGACGGCAAGGCTGGCTTCGGGCCACTTGGTTTCGTCCGGAGGTCCAAAACAAGATCCTGGATCTTCCGTTCGATGGTGAAATGCTATTTGGAAAGCACATTGACGATGCGCTACAAGACATAAAGAAGGACACGGACACTGCGAAGTCCCTGGGGACTCTGCAATATCGCAAGGTTCCTTTCCGTGGAGCGCGAGGAAGAGGTTTTTCTTCATACAGAGGCGGATACCAACAGCAGCGCTATTCCTCCTACTCGCAACCCTCTCAGTCCTACAGGCCACAATATTCACAGCGTCAAGGCCAATCGTCGTCTTTCTCTCGACCGTCATCTAGAGGACAACAAGGGCGCCAGGGGAGGGATTCCTCTAAGCGCCAGTAGCAGCTTCCCGGCTCTTCCTACTGTTCCTTCGTCCCCTGTTACACCAGTGGGGGGCAGGATATCACAATGCTTCCACAACTGTCAACTTATAACATCGGACCGGTGGGTTCTCAATATCGTCTTGTCAGGCCATACACTGGAGTTTCAACACCAACCACCATCCAGAGCCCCTCGCGCCACCGAATCCAAACATCTACACCTTCTACGTATAGAAGCCCACCAACTACTTCTCAAAGGAGCGATAGAGCCGGTGCCTTTATCTCAGCGGGGCAAGGGATTCTATTCCCGGTTCTTTCTCGTTCAAAAGACCGTAGAAAAATGGCGCCCAATTTTAGACCTGAGGGAGCTAAACACCTATCTCATAAAGCTCTCTTTTCGGATGGTATCCCTACAAGACATCTTGCAGCTCCTCAATCCAGGAGATTACATGGCCACCCTAGATCTCGAGGATGCATACTTCCATGTTCCCATCCATCCGGCCCACAGGAAGTTTTTACGCTTTACAGTAGCCAAGAGCCACTTCCAATTCAAGGTCCTGCCTTTCGGACTCAGATCCGCACCGCGGATATTCACGAAGGTCTTAGCCCCAGTCGCAGCGTTTCTCAGGAGTCAGACTCTACAGGTTTTCCCTTACCTGGACGACTGGTTGGTAAAGGCACCGTCTTCTCAGGCAGCAACAGAAGCAGTCGAAACATGCACTCAACTCTTCCGTCACCTGGGGCTTCAGCTCAACAAGGAAAGGTCAGTCCTGTGCCCGTCCAAATCGGCCAAGTACCTAGGTGCTGTTCTGGACACAACTTGTTGCAAAGCGTTTCCATCAGAAGAAAGGCAGACAAAACTGATGGCCTCTGCCCGTCAGTTGCAAAAAAGACGGTCACTTTCAGTTCGCCTATACAAGTCCCTTCTAGGATCAATCTCATCCTGCATTCCCTTAATTCCGCATTGCAGGCTACGAATGCGCCCTCTCCAAGAACAACTGGATTTGCAGTGGCGCCAAGCGGAAGGCTCTTTCGACGACAAAATAAGGATAACTCAGCCTATGAAACAGGCTGCCAACTGGTGGACGATCAGAGACAATATCTCTCAGGGCTTCACCTTCACTGTCAGCCCAGCTCCTCTAATACTTACAACAGATGCCTCTCTAGAAGGCTTGGGAGCGGTACTACAAGACCTTCAGGTGAGCGGCCGCTGGCAACCCTAGCAACGCATTCTCCACATCAATCTGTTGGAGCTCAGAGCGATTCATCTGGCCTTACAAGCTTTCCTTCCACGGATCCACAGATCCACCGTCCTGGTCCGTACGGACAACACGACGGCCATGCATTATGTGAACAAACAGGGCGGAACAAGGTCTCGTCTGCTATCCAGGGAAGCTCAGGAGCTTTGGGAGTGGAGTATCCAACATCAGATCTCTCTTTCGGCGGAGCATCTTCCGGGTACCCTCAACAAAACGGCGGATACACTAAGTCGCCTCAAATCGGTGAGCCACGAGTGGGAACTAGACAATCGCACTCTGGAAAGAATTTTCAATCTCTGGGGCACTCCGTCCATAGATCTATTTGCCACCCCAGAGAACAAGAAATGCTGACTCTACGCAAGCAGGGAACACCATCAGGGATCATTGGGGAATGCGCTTTCCATGGCCTGGTCAGGCGCCTTTGTTTACGCTTTTCCTCCGATTCCACTTCTCCAAGGCTTCTCAAGAAGCTCAAAGCAGAACCCTGCAGGCTGATTCTGGTGGCCCCGGCGTATCCCCGCCAGTTTTGGTTTACCGAGCTTCTCCTGCTCTCCCTGGACCATCCAATTCATCTGCGCCCAATTCCCTCTCTGTTGACGATGTCCCAGGGCCAAGTGGTACATCCGGATCCGAGCTCACTTCAGTTAACAGCGTGGCTCCTGAGCACAGAGAGTTTCAAAATTTAAATATCTCTCAAGAATGCAGAGAGGTGTTAGCTCAGGCCCGTGCACCAAGTACGAATAAGACCTATCGCTTGAAGTGGAAGCGTTTCTGCCTGTGGTGCCGGCAAGAGAACATTCATCCTTATTCCTCTGCTCCTCATCAAATTTTGCCATACATTTTGACTTTAGCTAAGTCAGGTCTCGCTCATTCCTCTATCAAAGTGCACCTGGCAGCTATCTCTAGATTCAGACGAACTTCTTCTGGTCCTTCCCTCTGGTCGGCAACGATCGTGAAAGAATTTTTAAAAGGACTTTTTAGAGTTTTCCCACCAGTTAGACCTACACCACCTCTGTGGCAGCTCAACTTAGTCCTTACTCAACTCATGAGGCCGCCTTTTGAGCCAATTCATAGGGCGGACCTTAAATTCCTCTCATGGAAAGTGGCCCTCCTTCTCGCTTTAACATCAGCCAGGAGGGTAGGTGAACTACACGCTCTCACTATCGAAGATCCGTTCTTGCAGTTTAAAAAGGACACTCTGATTCTGAGGACCAATCCCAAATTTATCCCGAAAGTCCCTTCTGACTTTCATTTGAATGAGCCGGTCATTCTCAAATCCTATTTTCCTAGACCCTCTACTCCAGCGGAAAGGGCTCTTCATTCTTTGGATGTTCAAAGGTGTTTAAAATTCTTTCTCCAGCGCACCAAAGATTTCAGAAGATCTACACAGCTCTTTGTTGCTTTCAGTGCCCCTCGCAAGGGTTTCCCTCTTTCGAAGCAAGGGGTTGCACGATGGATTGCCAGCGCGATCCAATACTGTCACCAAGCGGCCGGTAAGCCCCTAGAAGGGCGGGTCCGGGCGCACTCTACAAGATCCATTTCTTCTTCTGTGGCTCTCTTCGCGGGATTGCCTATCAAAGACATTTGCAGGGCAGCAACATGGAGCAGTGCCCATACTTTCACAAAGCATTACTGCTTAGATGCTTCCACACGAAGTGATGCTGCAGTGGGACAGGCGGTCCTGAGGAATCTCTTCCAATAAGCGGTGAGTTTTCCCCTCTAACCCTCCTTCCTGTTATTGCTTTTGCACATTTTGTATCTAATGATGTTTTCTGACTACTGTTTGGTAACTGTTATTCCTATAACGATATACATCTTGCAAGGTTATACAATATATTATTTCACAAAATGTGCATTTTTTTCCTAACTGCTGGCTATTCTGATACAAGCTATGGGAATCTATGAAAGTTCCAATACTGGAGTAAGAAAACAAGTTACTTACCTGTAACTTTGGTTCTCCAGTATTGGTAACTTTCATAGATTCCCATGCGCCCACCCTCCTCCCCTGGGAAAGCTCAGCCTCTAGCATCTTCTGTTATACTGTTATACAACGGCTACGAAAATCTGAGGCTCTGAGGCTCAATCAGGAGGGTTCTATGGGGTGAGGCTGTTCTGATTGGCTGTTCAGTGTTTTTGGTCTCTTTTACAAAAAGAGGTGGATATGCTACAAAATGAGATGAGGCCTAGGCCTTTTTTCTTCTTTTGTACCTACTGCTATGGTATTTTTTATTTACCGGGGACTCCCATTCCGACGACGGGGAATGATACAAGCTATGGGAATCTATGAAAGTTACCAATACTGGAGAACCAAAGTTACAGGTAAGTAACTTGTTTTCTTATATAGCGCTTACTACCCCTGACGAGGCGTCGAAGCGCTTTTTCGGCGAGTAGCACGCTACTCCGGAACCCATAAAGGATTAGTGGTGAATTAGTATAGTTAAATATGAAAGTAATTTGAGTGGTGGATATTAGTCAGTTATTTGGATTGAGAAGGATAGCGGAGGGATAGAAGAGGGAAAAAAGGTTTGCATTTATATGGCGCTTGTTACCCCTAATGGGGTGTTGAAACACTTTCTTGGTGAGTAGCACGCTACTCCGGAACCCATAAGGATTAGTGGTGAATTAGTATAGTGAGATATGAAAGTAATTTGGGTGGTGGATATTAATCAGTTATTTGGATTGAGAAGGATAGCGGAGGGATAGAGGAGGGAAAAAGGTTTGCATTTATATAGCTCTTGTTACCCATGTTGGGGTGTTGAAGTGCTTTTTTGGCGAGTAGCACGCTGCTCCGGAACACATTAAAGGATTAGTGTTGAATTAGTATAGTGACATATGAAAGTAATTTGAGTGGTGGATGATATGTTAGTCGGTTATTTGGATTGAGAAGGGTAGCAGAGGGATAGAAGAGGGAAAGAGGTTTGCATATATATATTTAGCGCTTGTTACCCCTAATGGGGTGTTGAAGCGCTTTTTCGGCGAGTAGCACGCTACTCCGGAACCCATAAAGGATTAGTGGTGAATTAGTATGGTGAAATATGAAAGTAATTTGAGTGGTGGATATTAATTAGTTATTTGGATTGAGAAGGATAGCGGAGGGATAGAAGAGCTAAAAAGGGTTGCATTTATATAGTGCTTGCTACCCCTAATGAGGTGTTGAAGCGCTTTTTTCAGCGAGTAACACGCTACTCGGAACCCATAAAGGATTAGTGGTGAATTAGTATAGTGAAATATGAAATTTGATAAGTGGACATGTTAGTCTGTTATTTTGATTGAAAAGGATAGTGGAGGAATAGAAGAGTGGAGGATTTTAGAGATTTGTTGTTTTTTTTGGACGTCATAGCAGTAGTGGGAGGCTTGGGATGAGTAAAAAGGAATGTGGAGGGGAAGAGTCCGAGGGAAGAGTTTAGAAAGGCTTGTTTTGGGGGATCAGTATATTAAAAAAGGTGTCAGATGGTGCAAGTAGGGGTAGAGTAGGGGAGAGTCTAGAAAGGGCTATTTTGGGGGTCATAAGTGGTATGGGGTTTGAGATGAATGAGAGAGTGGATGTAGAGGATATATTGATAGAGGTAAAGGGTGAGGAATAGGGTAGTGCATTGGAAAGAGTAGTAGAAAGAGGTTGGAGATGAGTCAGAGTTGAGGTAGAAGATATGTTGAGAGAGGTATAGGGTGAGAAATAGGGCAGTGCATTGGATATGCTGAATTAGAAGAAAGTAATAAATATATAGATGAATAAGTACATGGAAAGTTTATAGATGCATAAAGGAAGTAAGTATATGTAGATTAAAGATATTGATAGAGGTATAGGGTGAGAAATAGGGTAGTGCATTTTTTTTTTTTTAGGAAAGTAATAAATACATAGATCCAAGTACATGGAAGGTATATAGATGCATAAAGGAAGTAAGTAAAAGTAGATTAAAGATGCATTTAATAAACTCTGGTTTTCAAGTATTGTACTTAAAAATGTATTTATTTATTCATTTTTTTTTTTTTAAACATAATTATTCGACATGTTTATACAAAGCAATACACATGTATAGGTACATCTCAATAGCACAAATAAATGCTTATATACAGAGGGATATGCTGTATATTTCTGTTTGCGTATGGTGCTTATGTGGGGAAGAACCAATTCTTGAGTAGTTTTCTGAAGATAAGGTGGTTGTCGGTGGATCTTATGTTGGGGGTTAAAGAGTTCCATATTTTGGCTGCTTGAACAGAGAAGGATGTGCCACCCATGTTTTTTTTCTTGTATCTTGGGATTTTGAGGCGAGGTGCCACTCTAGAGCGGAGGTTCCTATGATGAATGTGTTTGGTGATTTTATTCCTGATGAAGGTCGGTCCCGTTCCATGTATGGTTGGCCCTAGCTTGTAACCAGACCTAAACGCTCCGATGCTATACGCAAACGCTGTTATTTTAAATTAACTTGCTGCTACGTTCCTCATCTTTTTATTCATTGTTGTGGTGATGTAATATTTGTGACTGTTTAATGAATTTGAATATGTTTTAATTACCGGAGGGAGGTGACTGTTAGTTCCGGTCTTCTCCACTGTACTCTCTGCACGTTGAGCGACGTCACTTCCTTTCTGACGTGCTCTAGTTTTTTATGGATATAAGCAGGGGCGCTGCGCGGACGCAGTTGGCCCTAGCATGTAACCAGACCTACACGCTCCGATGCTATACGCAAACCCTGTTATTTTAAATTAACTTGCTGCTATGTTCCCCATCTTTTTATTCATTGTTGTGGTGATGTAATATTTATGACTGTTTAATGAATTTGAATATGTTTTAATTACCGGAGGGAGGTGACTGTTAGTTCCGGTCTTCTCCACTGTACTCTCTGCACGTTTCGCACGTTGAGCGACGTCACTTCCTTTCTGACGCGCTGTAGTTTTTTTATGGATATAAGCAGGGGCGCTGCGTGCAAGCCCGTCAGCGTCCCGGAGGCGCCCAGCGCCTGGCATGCTGCCGGTCCAACTGGGGATCCAGCGCAGCATTACCAGTATGATATGCGATCACGGCTTCTCTTGGACGAGTCATATAAATGCAGTGGTAACAGCATAGATCTGGGGGGAGAAATCACCCCACTTGCACTCGCTGTAAGTGGCACTCTAGCTAATATGAAGACTGAGCGCTGTGCTGGGGGCGACGCCAAGGTTGGCCAGGGGGTAGGATTCAAAGCCTTATTACTTAATACACGATCCCTCCAGAAACACAAACTTCAGATCTTTGATCTGTTGCAGGAATCTTCTCCTGACTTGTTGTTCCTCACGGAGACCTTGCTTTTGCAAGCCTCCAATCTTACCCTAGCAACGGCAATTGCTCCCGGATATAAGATTTTGAGATTAGATCGCCAGGTCAGTAAAGGAGGGGGAAAAGCGATTGTCTATAAAGAAAAATTTGTATGTCATTTCATTCCACTTGGTGAATTGGAGGGCGCCGAATGTCTTGGCTTCCAATGAACCTTGTCAGCACAACAATCGTTAGCCGGCGCTCTGATTTACAAGCCCCCTGGGCCTGCTAAATCATTTCTGAACTCGATCAGTGAGATGATGGCACCTCTTCCCCTCCGTTATAACCATTACATGATTCTGGGGGATTTTAATCTACATATGGATATTCCCACTGACTCGGAAGCCACCACCCTCACTGAATCATTATCAGTTCTTGAACTGGCTCCTGCAGTCCAGCACCCCACACATAATAGAGGTCACACCCTCGATCAGATCTTCACCAATATAACACTGGATGTTGATGCACCCCTTCCCTTGTTATGGTCTGACCACTATCGTATTCATTTCAGGTTACCTAAGCTGGGAGTGGGTCGTCAGGTGACGGCTATGAAGAAGGTAACAAAATTCAGAGCCTTCCACCGGATCATTCCTGCGACTCTTGGTGAAATGCTCGAATCTTCAACTCCCCTCCTTCTCGGAAACCCTGAGAGTGACGCTTTGTTGCTTGAATTTTGGGTGCTCCATAATGTCCTCCAATTAGCCCCCGTGCAGTCGTATTCACCTAAGAAAACCAAATCCTCAGCTCCCTTGTTCAATCAGTTGCTTAAAGCCAGCAAAAATATCTGCAAACGGCCTGAAAGGAAATGGCAGAAAAACTATGATTTGGGTGCTAAAAGTGAATACAAACAAGCACTTAAAAGTCATTATAACAAAGTGTACGAGGCAAAAAAGAATTACTTCTCTGTCAAAATAGAATCGTCCAATTATAAAAGTAAGGAGCTATTTAAGATTGTAAAAGCCTTTACAAACCCAATCTCGGAGACAAAGGCCGTTCCGGCTTCTGCCGAATGGCCTCTAGCATTAGCAACTTTTTTTCACGAAAATATTGTGACGATTCAAGAGACTCTCGGAGGGCCTTCCATCTGACTGCGAATCGTTACCAGTTCCCTCTGCGGTACCCATGCCAGGAGCTGCCCTCTCGCTGCGGCAATTCTCCCCGCTGTCACTGGAAGTCTCCCTAGCCACTATCAAAAACCTGACATCTGGCTCCCCTACCGACCCCTGTCCAGCTAAAGTGCTAGCATCCGTAGCACAGGCAATTAACCCGGTGGTTAGTAAAAATTTTAATTCCTCATTAGATACTGGACACATGCCTTCTAGTTGGAAACAGGCCAAAATTCTGCCTTTGCTCAAAAAGCCCACAGCTGATCCTAAAATACCAGCAAATTATAGGCCTATCTCCCTGCTTCCAGCCTTTTCCAAGGCTCTGGAGAAATATGTTAACACGGTGGTTACCAACTATGTGGAAACCAACAATCTTTTCCACATTAGTCAGTCTGGTTTCAGAGCCAACCATAGTACTGAGTCTTCTCTACTAGAGGTCTCCGAACACATTAAGGAAAGCCTGGATGGAGGAGGGAAAGCCATCCTGATCCGGTTAGACCTGTCAGCGGCCTTTGACACCGTTCCTCATGACAGGCTCTTCGACAGGATCCAGACTCTCAGTATTGGTGGCTGTTTTAAAAGGGCTCACTTCCTTTTTGGAAGATAGGGACCAGGAGGTCTGGGCTCCTCCTTTTGCAGCTGGAATCCCTGGTATGGATGTGGGGGTCCCTCAGGGTTCCATTCTGAGCCCCACGTTATTCAATCTTTATATGTCCCCTCTGGCTGTCTTGGCGGAGACATACGGAGCAAAAATAATTTCATACGCAGACGACACACAGCTCCTATTCACGTGTGACAAAGGTAAGAGATTTTAGGGAGCCAAGATTAAAACCTGCCTTTCTAAAGTGTTTGCATGGTTAAGAATTAACCAGCTCAAATGCAACCCTGAAAAGTCGGAAATTATTTTCTTTGGCGCCCCTCCGTCGGACCATTGGAGACTTTGGTGGCCTGAGGATATGTCTCCCCCTCTTGCCGCTCAACAAACGGTAAAGAACTTAGGCGTCATGATAGACAATTGCTTATCTATGAAAGCCCAAGTCCAATCGGTGGTGGGATCGTGCTTTGGCCTCCTTAGGATGCTGAGGAAGTTCCTTCCACTCCTGTCTTTGGACTGCAGGAAATCCGTGGTCCAGGCATTGATTACATCAAGATTGGACTACATGAATATACTTTACCTTGGCCTCCCGGAATACCTTCTCAAGCGCGTGCAGGTGGCACAAAATGCTGCGGCCAGAGCCATTCTTATGCTGAAAACTAGGACTCAGATGTCCCCCACCTCAGAGCTCTCCATTGGCTCCCAGTAAAAAACAGAATCAGATTCAAGGCCCTGGTGTTATTCTTTAAGGCCTTTCATGGAAGGGGTGCTAGGTACCTTTGCAGAAGGATTACACACTATGCTCCGTCTAGAACTCTGAGATCCTCCTCTATGAATCTGGCGGCGGTCCCAAGAATATTTCATGCCCGCTCAGGCTGCACCTCTTTTAGGTTCCTCGGTGCGCTTCCCGCATCGTTGAGAGCGGTGACGGATTTAGCAACTTTTAGGAAGCTCCTTAAAACTTTGCTCTTTAACTTTAATCAATAATCCAGCTTCCCTTAGCTGCTTCCTTTTTTTCCCCCTTCTCATCTGTTTTGAGGTTGTGTAGGTGGTTGCACTCTAGGCCTTTGGATGCCCCGGGACACTCTTCTGAGTAGCTGCGCGCTATATAAATGCCTTTTATTTATTTGTATTCATTCATCGCTTTGTGGGTGATACAAAGCAGCTTGAACGTGGATCTTCTGGCAACCGGTAACCAATGCAGGGCTTTCAAGGCAGGGGAGATGTGGTCTCGCGGTTTGATATGTAAGAGTAGTCTGGCAGCTGACTTCTGAATCCTTTGTAGTCTTTTCATAGTCGTTAAAGGTGATCCGTGGTAGAGGCTATTGGCGTAATCGAGTTTGGACAGAACAAGGGAGATGGTAGCTTGGACCTTGTGTGGAAATCCCAAATGGGGAAAGATTAGTCGCAGAGTTTTTATAGTAACAAAGCTTGATCTTGCAAGTTTGTCCACTTGGGCATTCATCGACAGCTTGGAGTCCATGGTCATTCCGAGGTTTCTTACTTCCTTCGATACTTTAGGCGGTGATCCCAGTTCATCAGGCGGCAAGCGGGTCATAATGTTTCCAATCGCCACACGTGAGTATTTCCGTTTTGGAAGCATTCAATTTGAGATGGCTCCACGTCATCCATTGATCCACGGCTCTGAGACAACTGAAAATTGGCGCGTTTCCAATGTCTTTGGGGCATTCCAGTTGAAGGAGTATTTGCGTGTCATCTGCATAGTTATAGCATGTGAGGTGAAATTGATTGATCAGTACCGGTAATAACTTCATGTAGATGTTGAAAATCATGGGCGAGATGATAGAGCCTTGAGGGACCCCAGCTTTTGTGGAGTACGGTTTGGATGAGAAAGGTGGGGTATGGATGACATTAGTTCAGTTTTGAAGGTAGGACGTGATCCAGTCTAAAGCAGTCCCCTCTATGCCGGCTTCGTAGAGTCTTTGTACCAGAGTGTCATGGTTAACCGTGTCAAAGGCAGCCGAGAGATCCAAGAGGAGTAGCGCAGCAACCCTGTTGCAGTCAACTGTGTTCTTCAGGTCATCCCAGATGGCAAGGAGGGCAGATTCTGTGCCTCTTCCCGGACGGAATCCCGTTTGGAAGTCTGAAAGTATGGTATTGTCTTCAATGAATTGTGACATCTGGGCGAACGCTGCTCTTTCTATCAGTTTGCCCAGGAAAGGTCCATTTGTAATGGGTCTGTAGTTGTCAGGGTTCAGCGGGTCCAAGTTTGTTTTCTTCAGTAAAGGAAATATGTATGACGTTTTGAGTTCTTCTGGAAATATTCCGGTAGTTAAGGAATCGTTGATGATTCTTCTTACTGGATTGGCAGCAGAGGTTGTTAGAAGAATTGTCTTGAAAGTTTGCGGTGGACACGGGTCAGAAGGGCTGCCGGCAGGCCTGCTTGCTTTGACCAGGTCCATGAATTCATCGTGTGAAGTGTGTTGGAAGGAACGGAGAGGCTGAGTTAGAGTATTCTTGGCTTGTTGTTTTGTAAAAGAGTTAGTGCACCTTACTCTCTCTTTGTGGTAGTGTGGGTGAGTAGTAAGGCTTTATCAGAGGGTAGTGTTAAGCATTTGTTGTACACACACAATCAGCAAATGATGTCACACACTCAAAGACTGAACTCAATTTTGTTTGTATAAAAATATTATTAAGTTATTTTATTTCTAGAACCAAGCCAAGCCTGGCACAGGTTAGTGAAATAAATGCTTTGCAAAATCTTATGCAGTGTTTACAATTGAATGCAGGTTCAAATGCAGTTTGATTGAAATACAGGTAAGTCAAAATACCAAAATTACTGTTCAGATTACTTTTTAAGTTACTTTTTCTACTCAGTGTGATATGCCTAGATATCACACTAGGACATTTCAGTAGGGAAAGTGTTGGATAGCGGAGAGGTAAAAATTATTATTCCCACTCCAATAAGTATAACAGTAGGGAAAGTGTTGGATAGCAAAAGAGTAAAAATTACTATTCCAACTCCAATGAGTGCAACAGTAGAGAAAGTGTTGGATAGCGGAGGGGTAAAATTTACTATTCCCACTCCAATGAGTACAACAGTATGCAAAGTGTTGGATAGCGAAGGGGTAAAAATTACTATTCCCACTCCAATAACTGCAACAGTAGGGAAAGTGTTGGATAGCGGAGGAGTAAATATTACTAATCCCATTCCAGTGAGTGCAAAAGTAGGGAAAGTTTTGGATAGCATAGGAGTAAAAATGACTATTCCCACTCCTGTGAGTGCAACAGTAGGGAAAGTGTTGGATAGCGAAGGGGTAAAAATTACTATTCACACTCCAGTCAGTTCAGAAATAAAATCAAAATAAATATTTAAAAATAAAAAATATATATAAAAATAAATATTTAAAAAATATATAGATATTTTTAAAATTAAAAAACATATATTAAATATATAAAAAATATTATATTAATTACATATAACAAATACCTACAAATATTATATAAAATAAAAAATAAATTAAAAAACAATAAATATTTAAAACTAGAAAAGATTTACAAACAAAAACATTAATTATAACATACATGTATTTTTTTATTTCCTACCCTATAACACCACACAAATCACAGCACTCTTCTAATTTTGTTTAAAAAATGTACTTCCATAATTAACATAATTATTTATCAATTAAAAAAATATTATTAATTTTAAAAAAACTAATAAAAATTAACTACCCACACTTTAACCCGATAATCCCCACAACACACCTAAATTAAACTGTAAAATAATAAATTACACAGTTAAAACTTGTTTTAAAATTTAAAACTATTACTATTAAACAACTAATTATGAAGTAAGTAAAATGTATTTAATGCCCACCCTTTACCCCTTTAAAAGTAAAAACAACACATCAAAAAATAAACAATTACACAAAATAAATGCTAAATAATTAACATTAGTAAACAACTATATATTAAATATTTAAACACAAATTATTTCCCGCCCTTTACCCCTATAAACACCACAACACACACGTAAGATGAATTACACAATTACCATAATTATTTTTTAATTACATTAATTAATATCAATTAACAAATAATAAATAAATAAATACTTGCCACCCTTTACCCCTATAAACCCCAAAACACACACCTATAATTAAATACCAATTAATTAATATTAATTAACAAATTATTAATTCATCAATAAAAAAAACCTTCCCACCCTTTACACCTATAAACACCAAAAGGCACACATAAAATTAATTACACAATTACCATAATTAATTACAATTAATTAATATTAATTAACAACTAATTATAAATTAATTAATAATTTACTTTACACATTTAACACTATAACATCTCAATTAAATTAATATTATTAAATAAAAAATAATCATTAATTTAATATAATTAAATTACTTCCCACCCTATTCCCCTATAAACCCACAACCCGCTACGGAACTAAAAAAATGCAAAATTCAAATTTTTTTTTTTTATAACTACTAAAAATTAACAAATATATTTAAAAATATAAACAATTCTTATACAAAAAATACATCACATACATTTAAAACATATACTAAAATACATAACATTAATAAAAAAATCTATATTTTTAGCAACTATATTTTTGAAAATTATATTAAACACTTCGATATTTTTAAAATCGATATTACTTACCTTAAGTCAATATTCTTGACCACGATATTTTTGCTGTCGATATTTCTCACTCACGATATTTATGACTCGATATTTCTGCCAGTCGATATAAAAAACTTGATATTCTGTCTGCACACCGAATAGAGGTGAGAGAGCATCCCAAGAAAGGTCTTTGAGGAGTTGAGTCTCTGCGAGAGATGGGGCTTTGGAGGCTATCTATCAAGAGATTCTTTGGGAAGTGGTGTGTGTAAGAGATGAAGGCTTGGTTTGTTAATGTGGATCTTCTGTATTTTTTACTGAGGAAGAAGTTGATGACAGTGATTTTTTGTGTGGAGTGAAGAGTAGGTGGGTCTGGAATTGGTTGATGCAATACCTGTTTGTTTTGAAAAGTGTTCTGCTTCTGTTGGAGGCTTCATTGATGTGATTTGTATCATACTTTGCTTTAGCTGATGTGATGAGCTGTCTTTGTGTTGTGCGCAGATGCTTCAGTATCATGAGGTCATCGGGAGGTCTGTACTCGACCAAACTGCCTTAAGCTTTCTTCTTCTACTACAGTGCATTTGTCTGCATTTGGAAATTAATCTCAGTCATTCTTTTTCAGTGATCAAATATTTCATAGAGGAAATTATGGATGTTTTTTTCCATAGCCAGAAGGCCGTCTCCATTACACCTCAACACTGCAGTCTCCGAATGGTTGGGTTCCCCTTTCAAGCCCATGCTTAAATGAGGTCACGGGTAGTGAGATTAATGCTCTATGCACTGTAACTCTCTGAACGTTTCTTCATTGCTACAAGGTATTCTTTTTTTTTTATATATAAATCTTTTTATTGAAAAACAACATTTTAAGTTTACACATTCAGACAACAGGTGTTTAGAGCATACTGGTTTGAGATTTGTTGATGTGGATATTACCCCAGTCAACAAGGTATTCTTAAGAGCTTACCCCTCTATCCTGTCTAAGGGTATTTTAGATGGTCTTTGTTAACCTGACAATCTTCCATCCAACTTCTATATTGAGTCTCACTCAAGTCAAGAGATATGTTTTTTAAAACTATTTATTATGTTCACCCCAAGTCATGGATTGATGTTCGGTTCACTATTCTAATCTACTGTCTTATACATATCAGAGAAAATTGCATGAATGATAATTAGAGGTTACTTCTGCACCATAGACTTCTCCAGTTCTTAATTTGGGCCTCACTCATTTTTGCGAACCAATACTCATTTGAAAGCATCAGAAACATACAGAGAGCAAGTGAGGGAAGAGTGAGATCAACAGGCAGGAAAGTGTCTGGTAGTGGATTGAAGAAGTAGGAGTTGCATTTAGGAATGTGCAGCCTTGGTAATCGGTGTGCTGACATTCAATTGCACCATCCGCGGGCTTCTGAGGAGAGCCCTGGGCTCGGGCCCTTTTATTTTTACAAGTTAAGCACCGGCCAATTCTCTTTTATGCCAATAAAGCCTACAAGTGTCTTCCCCCTGGATTACTGTTCAATATAAACACAAATCATGTACTTTGAAAAACAGGTTTCATAAAAAATAAAGATGAAACCTGCAACTAAGCCTAACTATAAAAATAACTGGCAAGTTAAAATCCCAAAATTTACATTAAGGAAAAAATTACAGTGTGAGAATTGTGGTGTATTATATGTTATGGTTGTTCAACCTTACCGTGAAATACACTCGCAAAACTGTCTTGGGTCCTGTCAGGCTCATTTGCAAAACTTTTAGCTCGACCCTGGGTAGTGGTGGCTTGAAGCAGCAAGGCTTAAACAAAGAAACTAGTGTGAAGCATTTAGGAGCACCAAACAACGAAATAAGAAAGTCACGCAACACAAAAGAAACCCAACACGCTTTTAAAAAAAAAATATAATATTTTTCAGACTTCTTAGACACATTGGGGCCGATTCCGATTCAGGCCGGAAAACGTGCCGACCGACTCGTACGGGAATTTAGTCCGACCGACACGTACCGGCGCTGCCCGATCCGCGTAGTACGATGCAATGTGAATCAACGACCGACTCGTATGGAACACAAGCCGAACGACCGAACCGCACTGAAACCAGTTCTCCGGCCGGAAAACCACGAAAATCGAACCGACCGACACGCACCAGGAATGAACACGACAGAAACGTACCCGCGCAGTACGATGCAATGCGTGTAAAACCAGACCGAGTCGCACGGAGCACAATCCGTACGACCGACACGCATACAAAACGGAGCCGAAGCAACCCAATACTCCGCGATCGACGCGTACGCCGCACATGAAACACAGCAGAAACACAGCTTGAAAGACTCGGAGAAGCTCGCACGAGCCAACTGCAGCGTCCTACTCGGTCAGAAGAACGTCTCATACATGCCTAAAAACTACAAAGGAAAAAATACAAAAAAAAGGGCCAAACAAGCAATGACAAAGTCAATAAATACAGGGGAAAAAAACATGGAACAAAGACACACCCACAACTCCACCCATATAAAGGCCACAAATCCCTACCATGATCCTTTGCAAATTCAAATGACCTGCCAACACAGAACATCAGACAGCAACCACAGACACACCCACAACTCATCCATCACACAAGCCACACACCAGTAGCACCTCCCAAATAGCACCCTCACATACACCCAGCAAAACCTACACTCACCCACCCTCACTTGCACACTCACACACACATCAATCCCCACCACCACCCATCACCATGCCCCCAAAGAAGAATCCAAAGTTCCTAGACAGTGAATTGGAAGTCCTGGTAGATGAAATCCTCAGGGTAGAGCCACACCTGTTTGGTACATTGGTCCAACAGACCCCCATGTCGCAGAAAACCAAGATGTGGGAGAGGATCGTCGACAGGGTGAACGCACAATCACCATGTTTGCGCACAAAGGAAGACATCCAGAACAGGTGGTATGATGTGCGCAGGAGGGTCAAGGCCCTACTGAAGAAGGATTACGCCTTGAGTCATCGCACCAGCAGTGGCCCTCCTGCCAAACCAGTATACCTCAGGCCCTGGGAGGAGAAGGTGCGGGCCATCCTACCACCAGAGAGCGTACATGGACTATCAAACATCCCAGAGCCTGGTGAGTACACAACCAATATACCCAATATTGTGTGACAATACACACACATCACTGTCAAGGGGATAGTGAAACCATGCACCGTTAGCAAAGCCACAGTAACCAAAACATAATCATCCCAAGATGTGTATGCTATTCAGACAAACACAACACCTGCCATCTCATAGTGATATGCAACTGTGTCATGACATGTACAAACCTAACAACAAATAGAGCAAGGCAGTGGCACAAATCTAACCAACAAACACTGTCAGACATTTTGCCACCACTAGAACACCACCTCACAGGGAAGCTCACTGAAAGGAAGGAATTCTGTGTATGCTGGTGAAGTCAGTGTAGCCAATAGCATGATGGGAGTCGTAGTCACAGATATTGGTCACCCTCATAATTGGCCCATCAACACCACTCTGAACCATGCTCACATCACAGGGAGTGGAAAAGAACTGACAAGATGGCTGACACTGGGTACTGCTGTGGGGAGCACAAGGCCCTGCTGGGAACTGTGCACCAACCAACAGCAGGACACCACTGACTGACATCCTGAAAGCCAACTTGCACTCCCTGCAATGGAAGCACGTTCCATGGTGGGATATCTGGCTGGGTGGGAAGGAGGACTGACAGCACTGACCATAGTTACCAGCAGCTTTTCTCACACACACCCTTAACACAAATTCCACACAACTCACCTTGGAGAATGCATTTCCTCACACTCTAATTAAATATCCCACAAAGAACCACCACCCTGGGTTATGCTGTGTGAAGCACAGGGACACTTTTGGGACTTGTAGCGAAACAAACGCCAGGACAACACTGTCAGCCATCCTGTCAGCACAGGCACACTACCCCACAGGGAAGCAGAGTCAAAAGGAAGGAAGCATGGGCATGCTGGGAAGGGGGGTGTAGGCAATAGCATGATGGGAGTGGTAGTCACAGCTCAACATCCCCCACCCACATGGCCCAGCAAGCTCACACTGAAGCATGCACACCTCACAGGGAGTGAAAAGCCACCTCAAAGATGTCTGACACTGGCCTCAGCTGTGGGGAGCACAAGGCCCTGCTGGGAACTGGACACCAACAAACAACAGGACCACACTGTCAGCCTTCTTGCCATTGCTGTCACACTCACACACAGTGAAGTCCACTCAAAAGGAAGGAAGTATGGGCATGCTGGGAAGGGGGGTGTAGGCAATAGCATGATGGGAGTGGTAGTCACAGCTCAACATCCCCCACCCACATGGCCCAGCAAGCTCACACTGAAGCATGCACACCTCACAGGGAGTGAAAAGCCACCTCAAAGAAGTCTGACACTGGCCTCAGCTGTGGGGAGCACAAGGCCCTGCTGGGAACTGGGCACCAACAAACAACAGGACCACACTGTCAGCCGTCTTGCCATTGCTGTCACACTCACACACGGTGAAGTCCACTCAAAAGGAAGGAAGTATGGGCATGCTGGGAAGGGGGTGTAGGCAATAGCATGATGGGAGTGGTAGTCACAGCTCAACATCCCCCACCCACATGGCCCAGCAAGCTCACACTGAAGCATGCACACCTCACAGGGAGTGAAAAGCCACCTCAAAGATGTCTGACACTGGCCTCCGCTGTGGGGAGCACAAGGCCCTGCTGGGAACTGGGCACCAACAAACAACAGGACCACACTGTCAGCCATCTTGCCATTGCTGTCACACTCACACACAGTGAAGTCCACTCAAAAGGAAGGAAGTATGGGCATTCTGGGAAGGGGGGTGTAGGCAATAGCATGATGGGAGTGGTAGTCACAGCTCAACATCCCCCACCCACATGGCCCAGCAAGCTCACACTGAAGCATGCACACCTCACAGGGAGTGAAAAGCCCCTTCAAAGATGTCTGACAATGGTGCTCTGTTGTGGGGAGTACCAGGCCCTGCTGGAACTGGGCACCAACCAACAGCAGGACACCACTGACTGACATTCTGGGAGTTAACCTGCACCCACTGCAAGGGTGGCATGCCTCATGGTGGGATAACTGGTCTGGGGGGAGAAGGAGGGCCGGATGTCAACCAAATGCCACCAGTGCTGGTCATGCACACACCTCAACATTCACATTGAAATGCTTCAGGGTGGCAGGACAATGTGCTACACCAATATCAACCTCTGACTGTGACAACTTAAGACAATGCAATGTACAGGCCCGCATCCAGAGGTACAGTCACAACTGTCAGGTGTTTGAACCATTGGTGCCTGTAGAAACATAACATACATTGTGTGTCTCTTCCAAAAACAGGTGATGATGGGGACACAGCAGCAGATGATGAGGAGTCCCTGTCCCAGGCTCCGGGGGACCCTGAGCTCTCTGGTGTGGAACAGCCTCTGCCCTCCTCGGATGGCAAAGACCTACCTGGCCCCTCCGGTGTGAGTCATCATGCAGCACCAGCAGGACCACCATCTGCACCCTCTGCACCCATTCCTCCAACATCTGCCAACACACAGACCACCCCCGCCGACACGGACAGACCAAGGACACTCAATGACAACAGCACAGGGACCCCGGCCCACCGTGAAGCAACGGACAACAACCCCAGTACCAACCCCCAAGGGGGCCTAGGCTCACCTGTGCGTGCCACCGCAGGTCCCGCTCGTGTGGCCAGGGGTGGTGGGAGGGGTGGTAGGCAGAGGTCGCTGTTTGCAGAGGGGTCTGGACTGCATGATGACCCACAGCTGGTACGCATTGCTGATGCGTACCAGAATAGCACAGGAGAGGTCAGCCAGGTAGTGGGGATCCTCAAGGACATTCAACAGCAGCAGGCTGCCCATCATGCCCGCTTGGACTCCCACATGTCCCGTGTGGAGACACGCATGTCTCGCATGGAGTCCAAGTGGGACACATTGGAAGAACTGACAGCGGTGCAGAGGGACATATTGACATGCCTCCGCCAGATTAGCACCAACATGGCCACACCTCCCTGTGTGCCCACAACATCTGGTGCCGCAACAACTGCAACTGCCACAGGGAGGGAGGATGACTCTGGTGGAGAGTCCTCTGCACCGCAGCGGCCTGCACGTGAGGGTCCCCCGAAAGAAGAGGGGTCGTCCGAGGAAGGAAAACTGAGAGGCCGATGGCCATGTACATCCCCCAGGAACCCAACACCTGTTCTGGAAATTCCCCTTTGTGTGCAAACTGTTCACCCTGTCGAATGCAACCCAACTCTCCCACATGACATAGGGAGTTCAAGTTGGACCAATGTATCAGATGACTGTGGACTTTACTCAGGACATTTCTGCTACCAACACTTCCAACTCATCTGGGAACTTTGGATTCCAATCCCAATGTACAGCACCCACCATCCTGTGCACTATCCTCACACATGTATGTAAATAAACTCACTAATACACCATACTTGCCTCTGTTGTGATTCCAACGTTGTTTTTGTCATGTAGATGGTGATCTGCTAAATGACACTGTGCATGCCAACTGCTACAGCAAGTTCAACACCGTCATGTGAGTCATGGCGACGTGACACATATGAGGGAGACACACCACTAGGGCTACACAACACATACACACCAGGGTCATCTGACTCATCGCCTACACTGATGTTGCCAGGAAATACAGTGGAATGCACAGACACCACACCTATTCAGAGTATGTGTTAACTAGCCCACAGGTGAAGTAAGCAAATGTCAGTTAGATGTGTGACCACAGACAACGCACATCCCAAAGTGAAGCACAGGTTTATTACACATTTGCAACATGTTGTGTCCACTACAGATGCAAGGTAATCCCACGTGGCAGTGGCCACACAGTCACCAAGTGTAGAGGAAATAAAGTCCAGGGGTGTGTGGCACATCACCTGCAGGGAAACGACTGCTTCCGCCCTGGAAGTTGAATCATGTTGTCGGGGGATGCGAGTTGACCAAACAACTCTGAAAGTACCCTGTGAAGGACAGACATGACACACAGTCAAAAGCACTGAAGAACAGGACAGAACTGCAATACTCATGCCCAATACATGTCACAAGATATCTACACAAAACCAAGTTAGCATGTCAACACTGTTGGGGAGTACAGACTACCTGTAAGGACACATCGCTGCACGCATACAGTCAAGTAGCACATGGCCACACTCAAACAGCAACAGAGCACCACCAACACATATCATGCAACCTCAAATCATTTACATAACATCTCTGTATACTCACATTCAGCTGAAGAAGTTGGTGATGAGCTGTGTGCGGACATCACCCTCATCATCATCACTGGCATCGTGGCCCAGGCCAGGATCCTCCACAGGTGGCGGATATTGGTCATCGTCATCCAGGATGAGAGGCAACTCCTTCCGCACTGCCAGGTTGTGTAGCATGCAGCAGACGATGAAAATCTTGCACACCTTTGCAGGGGCATATGGTAGGCCCCCTCCTGTCTTGTCCAGGCAGCGAAAGCGGCTCTTCAGGAGACCAAATGTCCGCTCGATCACTCTCCTGGTCCGACCATGTGCTTCATTGTAGCGCATCTGGTCTGGTGTCACAGGGTTCCTGAGGGGTGTCAGCAACCACGGCATGTTGGGGTATCCGGAGTTACCTACATACAGACAATTGCACATTAGCTGAGTTGGAAAAGAGGGTGGAATACAACATTGCAGAACACACACAATGGTACAAAGTCAGTACACACCGACAAGCCAGGCACGCTGGTTCTGCATCTGTGACATCATCCTCAGGATGCGACTACTCCTCATCACGTAGGCATCGTGTGCAGAACCGGGGAAACGTGCACACACATGTGAGATGCTCATATCTGCAAGACATACCACCAGGGCATTGATAGAATAGTAATGTTTCCTGTTCCTGTATGCCTGCTCATGTGCCTGTGGTGGTACCAAAGCCACATGTGTCCCATCAATGGAGCCGATGACATGTAGCATCCTCCCCAGGGCATAGAAGTCACTCTTGATGTCAGTGAGTTGTTGACGTTTAGGGAAATAGATGTACTGGTTCAAGTATCTCAACATCGCCTCCAAAACATCGCGTAGCACACGGCTGAACATGGTCTGTGACATCCCACCAGCAGACGCCACAGTGTGTTGAAAGGTACCGGTGGCAAAGAAGTGTAGGGCTGCCATCACCTTCATCTTGGGGGTCAGCGCTGCAGGGTATGGCCAGCCAGGTTGCAAATGTGGGGCCAACTGCACCGCCAATTCCTCAATCAGCGGCCTGTTGAAGCGGTACCGTCGGATGCAGTCACGTTCAACCATGGTTGCAAGGTCAGGGAATGGTCTATGGACAGCTGGTGCCCTGCAGTGCATAGGTGAACAAAGAAAGATTGTCAGTCACCCCACATATGTGGCATTGACCATACTCAATATCACATGATATATCATTACGAGACACAAGTACTTGATGTGTCTGCCGTTCTGCATGGACATATATGGCACCTACATGGCCAACATCTAACATCTCAGTTCAAGATGTGTTGACAACAAGTTCCAGGTTGTGCTATGGGAAATAATTTGGCTGTGTCACAGTACCCATGTACTGCTGTCACGTTCCAAACACACACCACAGTGACAAGTGAGGACAGATGTGCCCCAGGCATCACAGCTCTTTGACAGGTAGATTCCCAGGGACCCTGTATTGCCACATGGACACTGGCATGACATGGCGTATCATGTACACGCCAGCAAAACAACCATGACTCCCACAGGTAGTGGCCCCTGTTGCCTCTGCAGGACAGACATGGACGTCTGTGACACACACACGCACAACATCAAAGTCAATGCACAAACAACGTGGATGTGGAGACTGTCTCCCATTGTGCACATGGAATCAGAGACATCTGAAACACAACATGCACACAGACTGTGGAGGGCCATCACAATTGTGGCAATGGGTCACCCTGTGACGTACATACCATCCCACATGGGACTCAGGGTGTATGTGACATAACATACACATACACAACCTGGAGATGTGACCATGCCACATGCTCTGAACTGAATAGTTGCACATCACAGTGGTCATGTGCACAACACACAAAGGATTCTGTCCCCATGAACACGTGCACAGCCTGGGAGTGGCTGCCCCAAGTGCCACCCAACAAACCACATGTTGACCCCCATACACACACAGGTAATGCAGCCTTACATGCCTTAGGATACAGTGTGGACAGGCTGTGGTGTTGTAGGTGTGCCCCTGAGTCCCTGGCAAGTAATTGTGGCTGGCATACGTTCACCAGTGACATATGCGAGTGACTTGTACAGGGACGTGTTGTACAGCAATGGACCGATCGGTGCGCACGCATTGGCCATTGCATATGATGTGGACGGATGCGTGTCGTTTTCCGAAATACGCGTTGTACAGCAATGGACCGATCGGTGCGCACGCATTGGCCATTGCATATGATGTGGACGGATGCGTGTCGTTTTCCGAAATACGCGTTATACAGCAATGGACCGATCGGTGCGCACTCATTGGCCATTGCATATGATGTGGACGGATGCATGTCGTTTTCCGAAATACGCGTTGTACAGCAATGGACCGATCGGTGCGCACGCATTGGCCATTGCATATGATGTGGACGGATGCGTGTCGTTTTCCGAAATACGCGTTGTACAGCAATGTACCGATCGGTGCGCACACATTGGCCATTGCATATGATGTGGACGGATGCGTGTCGTTTTCCGAAATACGCGTTGTACAGCAATGGACCGATCGGTGCGCACGCATTGGCCATTGCATATGATGTGGACGGATGCGTATTGTTTTTCGAAATACGCGTCGTACAGCAATGGTCCGATCGGTGCGCACGCATTGGCTATGGCCTGACATGGTAACGGACGCGTTTATGAAGCTTTTACGAGTCGGATGCAGTGAATTCAGTTGGTCACCCACAACAATGTTGCAAATTCATGGGTGTCATGAAGTTGAACTTTTGAAGGATGCTGTGGGCGTGTATAAGTGGTGCAATTCCATGGATTGGCCAGATTCTGAAGATGCAAACGACTTGGACCTATCACTTTGGACACATGGGACAGTATCTGCCTCTGCAGCACACATATAATGCTGGCTGTTCCCCTGAGAGCTCACTTGCCTGCACTACATGCTCCAGGACGACATCTGCCACTACCACTGCTGCTGTCTCTGCATCCTCTGGCTACTGCAATGGCACGTACTGTGGAGAGAGCCCCAGCCTTCAGCACTGAGGAGAACCAGGCCCTGCTGGACAGCCTCCTTCCACAGTACAGCAAGCTGTATGGGAAACCAGGGGAGCAGGTGAGTGTGCTGTCCACTGCCTTACTGATTGCGCATGTTGTCTGACTAGCAAGACTTACAGTGTGTACACCAGTGGCTAGCATGCTCACTGAGTAGTTGTCACCCCCCAAAGTGTGGAAGCAAAACCCGCATATCAACAGGGACTCTGCCCGTCACTTTTCCTGACACATGTACTGAGTCAGTGGCAGGAGATGGCATGTGTTTGGAGTGACACATTTCCACATGTTCTCTTGGATGTCCAACAACTGTGTATGTGGTGCATGTGTGCACATATGATTAGTCGCATACAACAGGCACCAGACAGATGGGTGCATGGACAGGTAGAATATGTGTGGCATGAATGACTGTCAGGCAGACAATGGGCTTCTTCAAATCAGTGTCAGCACTTATTGCAATGTCTAGCAAATGATGGCAGGGCTTGCTCTGTGATGTGCTGTACTTACTGTGGCGTGTGTGGTCAGTACAGGTGACTAATGTTGCTCTGTTTATCCTGATTCTTTGCAGATACATCCACGGCCACAGGAGGAGACAGCTCCACGGACCAGGAGGAGCGGCAGAGCCAGACTGGGTCCACTGCAGGGGAGACCGGGGGACCCAGTGGCACGGAGGGTGAGGGGAGCCACACTGAGGAGACCTCAGCTACGACCACCTCAGCTGAGGACCACAGCACTTCCAGTGAGGACTCCCTTGTGGAGGCGGGTGTCAGCAGACCAGAGACAAAATCAAGCAAGTCTGGCCCCGCCACCACCACCATCTCCACCCTCCCATCTGCTCCCATCCCACATGTCCGTGGAGGCTCCCGTGTAGGGGAGCATGTCCCTTCATGCCAGGCACCGCACCCCCTGCCTCTGTCCCTCCTGCTGCCCTGAGTGTGGAGTCTGTGGACTTGCTGAAACAGATCCATGTAGGGCAGACATCAATGCTGAGTGTCCTCCATGCACACACGGGTCTGTTGACACAACTGGTGTCATTCATGGAGGGCATGTCATCTGGCATGTCTGCCCTACATCGGACCAATCAGTCCATGGCCTCCTCACTGACGGCAGCAGTGTCCCTCCTGCAACAGTCCCTCAGCCCTCCTACCTCTGCCCCATCCACAATCCCCAGCACCATACCTGTCCCAAGCACACACACACTGGCACCGGCACGCACCAGCACAGACACAAGCAGCAGACACACACACAAGCCAAAATCCAGACGCACACGCACGCACAGTCAGGGGACTGATACCTCACTCACAGGGGATGAGGCCCAGACACACACACACGCATCCACGAGCACTCCGCAGTCCTCAGATACCTCTCCCTCCAAAACCCCTTCCCTTGCCTCACCTGCAACCCCCCTCCCAGAAGCTCTTCCTCTGTGAGCTTGGCCTCTTCACCACAGATCCATCTGACACAACGTCCAGGCGGAAGAGGCGACCACCACACACAGAGGGAGTGCCCCTCACACCCGGACACCCTCCCCCAGGCAGACTGAGGACCCCATTAGAAAGTCCCCCTTGACCAAGAAGGGCAAGACCCCACCACCACCACCACGCAGCTCCACCACACAGTCTCTCACCTCCATCCCCCAGGCCACCACTCCACAGGTTCCACCGCCACACCCTGCCCCAGGTTCCCCCACACACCGATACTGCATCCCCAAACTGCTTAGGCCCCCCTACCACTTGCTCTTCCACCCCCAAACCAGACGCTCTGCCTGTTTGTGCCACTGGTGTGGAGACCGGGTCCCCCCTCGGTCCTGCCCACCTCATCTGCCCCCCCTTCCACTCCCTTGGAGTTATGCACTGCAGTGGAGTCCACAACCACCCCGTCTGACTCGGGCACTGCAGTGGGGACCTAGTCCACTCCATCTGACCGGCCCACTGCAGTGGTTGCAGCACCCACACCATCTGACTTGTGCCCTACAGTGGTGCCGGCCCCCACTGAGTCAGACACCTCCACTGCAGTTGCAGGTGACACTCCTGCACCCACCACCCCTTCACTGCCTCCTTCTGGCATCCCCTGATCCTGTCCCTGTGGTGCCTGGCCTGCCCCTTGTATGCCCCTCCGAGGGGGATGTCCCCTGTCCGTACCAGTGCAGGCAAGCAATGGGTGACAAGTTGTCACATATCACCCTGTTGGGACTGTGTATTTGGACTGGCCATTGGCCTTAGTTTCTTTTGGACTTCAAATTTGTTTCAACATTTGCTGAATAAAGCCTCTTTTTGTTTACTAGTGGTTTTTCTTTTGATGTACATGATGTAGATGAGTATCATCATGCATTTGCTGTTGTAATAGTGTTCAGATCAGGAAAATGAAGTGTTGCTGTGATGGACTCCATGTGGTCCATGGGATATGTGTCCTAATCTAGTCTGGATCCATAGCATCCTTTGCTGCAGTCTGAGGGTGTAATGTTCTGCATTTGACACAGGGATGTACGTTTTGCATTTGTAAATTGACATCTGTGGCTTACACTGATGCACATCTGGTGGGCTTACCACTGTTCAATGTTTCTATTTCCCTGACTGTGTGCCCATCTCCACTGGACATGCAGTTTGGCACATCAATGTTGTAGGACTCATCTGTGTATACAGTGCAACTTGCTTAACACGTGTTTTGGGTATATGCAGATGACTGACGTGACACTCCCGTACCCAGGCTGATGTGAGCAGAGCCTTCAGTGTGTTGTGATTGTTGACTCACTGACCGAGTGTTTTGCTGACATGTTTGAGTGGTGCACAGACAAGGTTTGGCACAGCGGACCTTCCACAGGAGTGGAGTGCCCTCATGGCAGTGTGTAATCCTGTGACATTGCCTGGGCCCGTGTTGTGTGTTGTTTAAGCATGTCTGTGTGTGTTCCCTTCCCTTTTCCTACACCGGCTGTGTCCCTACGGATGTTCCTGTTTGTGATGCTTGCTGAGTTGTCCTGTGTTCATCCAGCATCTTGTTCCTGGTTTCTCCGTGATGTGGGTGCATGGCAAACTAATGTTCATCAGGTTGTCATCCCTAGTTGTCTTTGTTGTCAGGGCTGGGGATGTGGGCAAACGCAGATGAGACACAGTCAGGATTCCCCTTGGCACTTGTTGGTTACACAAGTCATGTAATTTACAGTTTGTGGTAGCTTTCAGTGATTGTGACACGTTGTGTGTGTGACTGCTGCCACTCCTCAGGGTCAGAGCTGCAATGTTGGAAGTTGTCTACGTGTGTTCTTTGTGGGTGACCTTGGCTTCTTCATTGGTGTGTGACTGTGGCCGGGATCCCATTGATTGGGGTGGATTTCACGTCATGCCCATGTACGGCGTACTGTGCAGTGTGTCAGACATTCACGAGTCTAGATTTGTCATCACAGTGGGATTATCAAGCAGGCTAGTGTCACCACAATGTGGGGTCCCTGGGGGTAGTGCTGTGGTGGGTCTGTCTCTTGCTGTGTTAGTTGCTGTTCCTACAAGCTTGTGTGACATGTGTAATTTGGCAACAACCGTGGCACTAATCAGAGTGCACCTTCTTGTTTTCTTTCCCTTATACGCCGGAGTACCCGCCCTACCTCAGTCCAGTCAAGACGCCAAGGAGGAGAAAACCCTTCCGCTGGGGGGGGGGGGGACGTCACCTGGAAACCCTTACGTCCTTGTTTCTTTTGCCCCCTTAATAAAAACCCTTGATTCAAGCTACCTGGTGTCACGTCTCTGCCTGCCCCGTGTGACACGTGGTGGAGAATGCGGGCAGAGTAGGACCATTGGGAGCCCAAAATGGAAGCGTTTATCCAGCATATCGTAGAGGGGCAGAAGAAGTTGGAGTGGGCGGTGGAAGGACAGATGAACTCCGCCCATGCCGACCGTGAAACACTCAAGGACCTCATGAAATCTCAAATCGACGTCCTACGACGGGTAGCAGATGAGCCACCCCCGGAGGCAGCCGGCCAAAAGCCCTCCAGGAGTGCTTTGGTCGCCCCCAACATATCACTGCAAAATACGTTCCTGGCAAGGACCCCGATGCATTTTTGCTTAACTTCGAAAGGGCAGCCAGGGCAGCCGGCTGGCCCCTGGTGAAATGCCCTTTTTTCTCGCTCCCCTGCTCACGGGTGAAGCCCAGGCGGCCTACCAGGTTGCCAATTCGGGTGGTGTCACGCCGTATGAGGAGATCAAGACTGTAATCCTGGACCACCTGGGCATGGACGCAGAAGCGTACAGGCTTTGATTTCGGAGAGAGAAGGGCGCACCCGGAGACAACCCTAAAACCCTCTATTTCAAGCTGAAGCTAGCAGCTGACAAGTGGCTCAAGCCTAACGATGGGTCTAAGGACGAAATCATGAAGTCAATCTACCTAGAACAATTTCTGGACTCCCTTCCTTACAGCACCCAGTGTTGGCTAAGGCAACACGCTAACCTTACGGCGGAGCAGGCGGTGGACATGGTCACTTCCTTCGCTAGGGCACAACCTCGTCTCACTCCCTGGGAACCAGAGAAATCTCCACAGACAGTACCTACCCCCAGGAAGGCCCTCAGGCCCATCAAGGAACCCGAGAGAGTGCGGGTCCAGAAATCGGAGACACCCCTGCATCGTGGGCCTCAGTGTTTTGACTGTGGGGAGTGGGGCCATATCGCCCGGGCCTGTCCCCGGAAGAAATTGGACGAGCCCATAGATATCAGTTATGTACCTAGGAACCTTATGTATACGGAAGAGATGGGGACCTGTTTCTATGTAAGTCTTAGCGTCAATGGTTCTACCGTATTGGCCCTCCTTGACTCAGGGTGTCGTCAGTCTGTGATTCAGGGTGGGCTTGTCAGACCTGAACAACTGCTCCCGGGGAAACAGGTCCTGATACGCTGTGTCCATGGGGACGTTTGTCCCTATGCCACAGCCCGTATACCCCTCCAATCCCCTGGGGGTCCCCTCTCCCTAGTCACAGTGGGTGTTCTTTCAACCCTACCCGAGGGTCTCATCCTCGGCACAGGCAACCCCAACTTCCTGTTACTGTTTTCCGACCTGATAAAAACGAAGTCCCCTGCTGAGCCTAGCCCCAAAACCACCATACCCAAGGCCCTGTTGTCCCAGGGTCCTTGGCAATCTGATAAGGACTTCCACTGGGCCCAGAAGAATGACTCTACCCTATCCCATGCTTGGCAAGAAGCCCTCAATAGCTTGACCCGACCAGCCCATGTCTTCCCTTGCTTTCAAATAACCAATGGCCTTTTGTACAGGGTGGCCGAGAAAGACGCACCCCCTCAGCTCTTGGTCCCAAAAGACTTCCGCGACCAGATTATTTTTTTTGCCCACTCCCACCTACTGGCGGGTCATTCTGGGGCCCTCAAGACCACCCAAACCCTCCTACGTCTCTTTTACTGGCCGGGGATCTACGCCCACACGAAGAAGTACTGCCAAGAGTGCCCCGTGTATCAAAAGAAGAACCCCTATCGACCCCCTCCGGTGCCCCTACAGCCTTTGCCAATCATAGGGAAGCCCTTCGAAAGGGTAGGGATGAACCTCATTGGTCCCCTACCAAAGTCCACCAAAGGGTTCCAATATGTCCTGATCCTAGTAGACTATTGCACCCGTTTTCCCGAGGCTTTCCCTCTTAGGGCCCCGACTACTGCCAACATAGCTGACAAACTCCTGGAGTATTTCTCGCGTGTTGGGTTTCCTTGCCAGATCCTTATAGATCAAGGCACCCCCTTTGTGTCCCGACTCATGACTCAGGTATGCAAACTGCTGGGCTTAAAGCATATCAAAACCTTGGTCTACCATCCCCAGACCGACGGGTTGGTTGAGAGGTACAATGGGACCCTAAAATTGACCTTAAAAAAAATGCTGACAGGGGAGGGAAAAAGCTGGGATCGACTCCTTCCCCTTGCTCTCTTTGTCATTCGAGGACAGGTCCAAAGTAGCCTGGGGTGTTCCTCTTTCGAAATGCTCTATGGTAGGCAACCTCGGACCCTGTTAGAAATGACATGGGAAACCTTGGAAAAGGAGACAGATAACAGCTCAGAACTCTTTGATTACACCCAACACCTTCGGTCACGCATTGGGAAATTACGGGACCTTGCCCATACCAATCTTGAGAGGAGTCAACAACGCCAGAAGCACCTTTACGATAAAGGAAAAAAATGGAGGGTGCTACAGGTTAACGACTGGGTCCTTGTACTCCTCCCTTCCTCTCTCTCTAAAATCAAAAACGAGTGTAAGGGCCCCTATCGGGTAGTATCCACCATAGGCAAAACCAGCTATCGAATACAGCTCGGTCCTAACAGGATCCAAACCTAGCATATCAACCTGCTCAAGAAGTGGATAGGTCCCAATCCCCGCAATCTGCATGTAGCCTATTCCCCCCTAGAAGACTCATCCACTCTAGGGAGTCTGGTCGTCAACGAGGAGTTAAGCCCCGAACAACAAAAAGAGCTTTTAGACACGCTAGAGCCCTTTGCTCCCATATGTTCTGATCTCCCGGGCAGGACCGCCCTGGCCGAGCACCACATTGAAACCATCCCAGGGAAAGTAGTTAGACAACGACCCTACCGGATCCCAGCCGCTAGAAGAGAGGCAATGTCTGACGAGGTCAGGAAGATGTTACAAATGGGAGTGATTGGTCCGTCCCAAAGTGACTGGTCCTCCCCCATTGTCATGGTGCCCAAACCTGATGGGTCGGTTCGGTTTTGCATTGACTTCCACCAAGTGAATGCCATTTCTAAACTGGATGCCTACCCCCTTCCCCGTGTAGACGAGCTTATAGAACGACTCGGAGACGCCAGTTACATATCCACTCTTGACCTCACTAAGGGCTACTGGCAGGTGCCCCTCCGACGTTCTGACCAGGAAAAGACCGCCTTCTCCACTCCCGACAGACTTTTCGAATTCACGGTCTAACCCTTTGGTCTGCACGGGGCCCCCGCAACATTCCAGAGATTGATGAATCGAGTGCTGCAACCCCACTAGGCATTCTCGTCAGCATACCTGGACGACATTGTCATATTTAGTCCCACCTGGGAAAAACACCTAGAGCACTGTCGTCAGGTATTCCAAGACTTACGGAAAGCCGGCCTACACATAAATGCTAAGAAATCTCATATGGGGTTTCAGAAGGTGAGATACCTCGGCTATCTGTTAGGGAACGGGTGCATAGAGCCCCAGGAAGAAAAGATCCAAGCAATCACCAAGACACCTCTAAGCACCACCAAGAAAGAGGTCCAGGCATTCCTGGGTCTTTTAGGCTACTACAGGAGGTTCATCCCTCAGTTCTCAGAAATAGCTGCCCCCCTTTCGGATCTTTTAAAAAAGGACACCCCCAAACATGCCATAGCCTCCCCTTCCCCCTCTGTCCTGGAGGCCTTCCACAGACTGAAAACCGCAATCACCAGTAGCCCTGTCTTGGTATATCCGGAGTATAGTCGCCCCTTTATTCTACAGACAGACGCCTCTGAGGTAGGTCTTGGGGCGGTTCTATCACAAATTGTGAGGGACGGTTCGGAGAGGCCCATTCTATTCCTCAGCCGGAAACTTTTCCCCTGTGAACAGAATTATCCGGTGGTGGAAAAGGAATGCCTGGCAATCAAATGGGCCATCGACAAGCTCAGGTATTACTTGGAGGGGAGCCGCTTTACCCTGTATACTGATCATGCTCCCCTGGTCTGGATGAGCAGGAATAAAGGTAACAACCCGCGCGTGATGCGTTGGTTCCTGTCCCTCCAGCCCTTCGCCTTTGAGGTCCAGCACAGAAAAGGGGTCCTGAATGCCAACGCTGACTTCCTCTCCCGTTTTCCCATCATCCCCGAGCGGGAAGATTCTGGGGAAGGGGTATGTCGGGATTCTCTCCCCCCGGAGCCCGAACGTACCTGTCTGCCTGATGGAACCGCCCCTTTTTCTCCCCTCCAGCTGCCGGAATCGGAGGTGTGTCTTCCTGGGCTGGAGGCCTCCTGCGCCTCGCCTGTCTGGCCCTTTAACGCTCCGGACGAGGCAGAGACCAGCCCCGCCCCTTGGAGGTGGGACCAAGGAGCGTCACTGGGAGATAAGAGCCCTGGAGCCTATGAGGAGGTCGTCGAGACCCGGAAGGAGGAAGACGGACGACTGCATCGGGAACCGGAGAACAGAGAGCAGCAAGAGAGAAGGGGAAACGCCACCGTCGAGCCCGCGGAGAAAGAGCCAGGAGGCCAACGGCTTCGCCTAGCGCCCCGCCACGTTCTCGGAGGAACGTGGCTAGAACAGGTGCGTGCCCACTTCAGGGGACCCGGGAGGTTGGAGGCGGTGTTACCGGGAGGCGGGAGAGAGCAGGGGAATAGTCCTTCTGTAGGAAGACCTTGAGGGTAGCGCGCTGCGTAAAGCCCCACCTGCTCTGGTGATGGCCCCTTCTCCCACACCTTCCTAGGAACAGACCGGGTATTGCCTCCCTTCACACCCTCCCTTTGCACTGTTCAGAACAACCGTGGCACTAATCAGAGTGCACCTTCTTGTTTTCTTTTCCCTTATACGCCGGAGTACCCGCCCTACCTCAGTCCAGTCAAGACGCCAAGGAGGAGAAAACCCTTCCGCCTGAGGACGACGTCACCTGGAAACCCTTACGTCCTTGTTTCTTTTGCCCCCTTAATAAAAACCCTTGATTCAAGCTACCTGGTGTCACGTCTCTGCCTGCCCCGTGTGACAGTGTGGCATCTAGCAATCCAAGAGCGCACTCTTCTGCCCATTTTATAAATGATTGAACCCTTCCTTGGATGTTAGGAGCTTGGTAGCCCACCCTAGATGTGTGGCTACCTGTGGGCTACATGCCCTTGGGAATAACAGCTTGGCCACTTTTTTTCCTTCTCTGTTCCTGTCGCCAGTTTGTCTCCCTGAACAAGGGGGCAGCCCCACATGAGTGTGAATGCCATTTACCTACCAAAGGCGGCTTCACCTTTGGAGCTCGCCTCTTGGGCCACCTTTGAAGCGCTCCTTTTGACTTCCTGCAAAGGGGAGGTAACACCTCCCTCTGTAGCAGGGTCCTTTTGTTCTTGAGCCTGGGAGTCGTTCACGCTACTCCCCTGGAGGGCAGAAGGCTGTCTGGGGACATCAACTGTGCAAGGCCACTGGTCATACTGGGCAACAGAGTGACAGTTGCCTCTCCTTAAAAGTGACATTAAATTTGACTTGGGCATCAAGTCGGATTTAGTGCCACAATTAATTTGATACCTTGAAGTACCCATTTTAGTAGTCCAATTCAGCAGTTAGCCGGACTGAGAGGTCAGCCGGTAATTCTGTGTTAGTCAAAGGGGCTACTAACTTTTCCACAGCAAAAACGACAATTTGGAAGTTTTCCTGTTAGGACCTTTTAAAAGTATACATCCAACTTAATAATATACAGGTCCGTGCCTTAGGGCTCCATAGGCTGTCCTTAGCGCAAACTTATATATAGTGTTTAGGGAAGTGGGGGCTTTGCCATTGGTTTAAATGGCAAAGTCAAACTAGTAGTTTTAAAACTGCTCCTCCAGGCTGCGGTGGCAGGCTGGGAGCCTTTTTGTACTTTGTCACGCACAGGCAGCGGCTGTCCGTGCAGGTAAGCGTGGTGGGGCGGTGTGAGGCGGGAGGGGGGGGGGGAGTCGACAGATGAGGGAATAGGGAAAATTAAATAAATAAATAAATCCTATTCCATCGTCTGTCGACATCCCCCCACCGCAGCATCCCGCTTACCTGCATGGACCGCTGATGCGCACAGCGTGGCACAATCAGTGCTGCAGCCCTGGGTGAACCCTCCAATTTGCATGCCGAGTACCCTTGGTATAATATACTAGGGACTTATAAGTAAGTCAGCTAATGCCAATTGGGGTAGCCAATTTAACATACACTTTGGAATTGGTTAGAACACTGGCACTGAGGTCTGGTTAGCAAGCCTCAGTGCAGTTTTAGAGTCGAAAAACCAGCAGTATCAGTCCAAACCTTTGGGAGTGAATATGCAAAAAGAGGCATTTCCTAACACACATGATATATCTTTGTGGTTTTGTTGCCTATAGGAAATAAAAAACAGAAAGAAGCTGAGTGAAATGCAGTGTAGGAGGCGGCAGCAACGGAAAGCTGAAATTTAACACTGCTGCTTTAAGGAGCTACTAGCTTCCGTATCATGAATGAAACTAAACAAGGAAACCAAAGCAAATCCAGACTTGTATAGGCTGCACTTTTCATTTGTATTTTTTGTCCATATAAGCACATGTTTTTAATATGTGTATGGATTGATAAGTATTTCGGGATCACACATATGGACAGAACGTTCTCTGTAATGCGTGTTGTATTCCCTGTGAATCCATAAGCATCCCTCCTACCACTTATGCACTGAAAGCCATGTATAGAACTTTACCATTGTGCTATCTTCTCACTATATCATCTTAAAAACACAACTGCCTGATTTTTTTTTTTACTGAAGGGCATCATGGAAAGCTTTCACGTCAGGAATTCTTGAATGTGTAGCGTCAGTTTTGCGCTCTCTTTACACCCCATTTTTGAGGTTACATTTTCTTGTTATTTTCCATTTTAAAACATGATTAGAAACAGAGCTTTCTTCATTTAGATGTACTCTTTGACTGATTTGGCTTAAAAGCAGCATTTTTAAAACAAAAGAAAATGATGGTGCCTATGTGCATGTTTTCATTATTTTTATGTTTTTCCAAGTGAAAAAATAAAGTTTTTAGAGAATCCCGCATTTGTGCTTAGACATTCTGCTGGTAATTTTGAGAAAATACCCGTAATGAATAACTAGAAGGGGAAATAAATAACTTCCCAAAGCTCCTCCCCAAAAGAAAATCCTAAAAAGTGTGTAGCTCATCTCCATCACATAAGTCATCTGCACTATACTCTTATAGTAACTATACAGGCAACATGTTCCACCGTTCATTCTGCTCATCTGCAAACCTGGGTAGCACATTCTAGGAAAAGGTATTGACTGATACCTATTCATTTCTTTGAAGGAGATGAGTGATAAAGTTCCCATTAGCCAAGTGGTTGACAATCAAACTGCCTATTTATGCACAGTATCTGCTCTATTATACTGAGTACAGGTTTCGATCATGGGTCTTGTGCTTATTAGCACTGAGATGTTAATGACTAGTGATCCAGCGCTAACAATAAAAATTATTCTCCTATATGCTTCGGTCATCCAGGTGTAACTATTCCTTCAACACACACACTATATCCATATGACGGTGGGGCCCATAACACCGCATATACATTCATTTACTCATTTATTCCCTGGATTTCCTCCGTCAATGACCTAGGAGAAAACGATTCGCTGGAAGGAGACGGGATACCTCTTTTAACATGACATAATGTTTCTCATTTGCTTTAAGGTATTCCGCTCATTGGTCGATGGACCAACTAGTAGGAATCAGTTGATGGTGATTAAGACCAGCTCAATCACAATAAACTCTTTATCAATTTACCTTAATCATTGAGCTAAAGAATCACTGAGTCATTTGTTTAAAGAATAATAAAGTTTATATAAAGTTTTGAAGCAAGAAATAAGTTTTAAGTTTATTATTCAGATCATTACATTTATCATCATTATAAGAATAATTTGAAATTGTAATGCATATCTATTAGACGGAAAAATAAGGTTATCATAGCAAGAACTCTAATGATCAATCTATCTGTCTTGGAAAAATCTAATAGTTCTAACTGAAAAATTGATCAGGAATAAAAAGGTTCTTCAAAAGCAGCATCTTATACTCAACTGGAAAATAAAAATAGCAGCAGCAGCATCAGCTCGTCAGCATCAGCAACCGCAACTTCACCCATCTACAGCATCTAACTTCTCCAGCATCTGCTCTCCAGCAACTAACCCCTCCCACCAAGAGTAGGTCTTCTTATACCATAATTGTAGCTTACTGAATAAAATGTTACATCTTCATGGCGTGATTCTTTCTCATTGGTCCACTCAGGCCCATATACATTTTAATCAAACTTCCTGGTCTTAACCAGTTCCTTGTGGAATGTCCATGCTTGCATCGTTTCCCACAGTTCATGACATTGCTCATCCGCTTCGATCAGTCCAATTTGTATCTTTTTCTGCTACTTTTTAGATTTAACAGTTCCGTCCATTGATTCAGTTGGACTTCTCACGTTTCTTGCTGATCATCTTGGCACACATCTGCTCAGAAAGGTCACAATAGCCTTGACCATACTTCCATCTTAGCCTCTCAGCACAAGCACGTGATCATCCTTTTCCACAGCCTCTCTCCTTTATCACATGGTTCCCTGCTCATGCGTACTCTAGCAAATGGCGGCCATTTTATATCGCTGCTCGACAGGCCTAAGCGCACTATTTTCAAAGATAAACAAAATATTGTTAAAACAAATAAATATAAACCCTTTCGTTTCCCTCCCGTCTTTCTACGTACCCCAATTAGGTATTACCTAGCAAAAAGCAACATATAAAGCCGTCCCTTACTTACCATTGCTTTATTTCGCAACCACACGTTTTATTTAAAAGCACAGATCATGCGTTTATTATTTAATTCGTACGCAAATATTATGTTATGTTAGACACGTAAACAATTATAAGTTGATTATGTTGCACACGGAATAGCGTGTTACCTTTAACCCTTCACATGTAACATACATTGTTGGTTATTTACTTAAACGAACATGTTTATTAATTATTTTACGAAAATTATTAGGAGGTTAACATTTTTTCATTTACCCTGCTCCATCAACTCCCCCTTTGGTGATTTTTAATATCACCACAAAACCCATGTTATACAATTCTTTCAGACAGCATATATCTTTTATCCGTTTGCTTTTGTTAGTTTACACAACTGTATCCCTTTCAACTTGTCTCTTCGTTTTCTTGTACATGTTCTCTTTTATTTCTTCTAACTCTATTTCACCCATTTCTCTCTCTCCTTGTTTATCATGTTTTCTTTTTCTATTTTATTCTGTCTTCTTCTTCTCTTTATACATGTTATTACAAGCTTCAGTACTAAAATTATTATTATTATCATGGTTGCTATTATTATAACTTTCCCTATTATTAATCCACTCATTCTTGTTAACCATTTTATTACTGAAGAAAACCCTTTACCAAGTTTTCCAAAAGCACTTTCAACCTCCAGTGGAACAAGTTCTTTGTGCAAACTTGTAATATTTGTTATATACTTCTGTATATTTTCGCTTTTATCTGGAATGTAAGTGCAACAATGTTGGACTTTCAGCATTCCACAGACTCCGCCCTCTTTTGCCAAAAGAATGTCAAGGGCAAGTCGATTTTGCATCACCATAGCTCTCATGGCAACCATCTCGGTATTTACCATCAAGAACCCTCCAGCAGTATCTGTAGATAAACGATCTACCACTGTGGATAATTTCCGAATTCTAAATGCATTCAAAGATATTCCCACTGCTGATATCAATGCGCCAAAAATATCACCTACTATTTCTGAAAAACTTTCCCTTTTTCTACGTGTAAAAGTGTTCATCATTCTGTGTGTTCCTTTCTCTTTTCTGTCCATATGGAAAATCTTAGGAAAAACCAGGCCTAAATAACATGACCCATACCAATGGTCTGGTAACCTGTAATAAGCCCTATTTCCGCAAACATAATAGATCCCTGGAAATATTGGATCTTTTCCCCTTTGAATCCCCATCCGCCTAAAATTTGATAATTATCATGGCAAATACTGGAACCCACAAAATAATTGTCATATCTTGTCTTATTTCTTCTAATGCACAACCTTCCCTGTTGGGGCCAATCCAGAGTCATAGCTGCATTTGTCTTTTTCTTGTCATGATTGTCTTCCTCAAACGCCCAAAGAGGTGTTTTTGTCTCTTCTATCACTTTTCTTTGAAATTTCACTCTTCTCTCTTCAACCATCTCTAAAAATACCTTTTCTTCCTTCTTTAACTCACAGGTAAGGTTGTACCTAATTATATTATCTAATGTTAAAATCTTATCTATGTCAGTGTAATAATATTCTAATCTACCTGTTTTATAAAATAAACTTGCTAAAACGCTACATGTTATTCCATACGTCAAAGGGAGGTGATGATAAGTCACACCCTCTTCTACAGATGCAGGCAACTGCATACAAACATAGCAATCTCTTACATCCATTGTTTCTACATACTCATATAATAATTTAGTAAAAACATTTTTAGAAAAATCTGTTATTGATTTGTCTTTGTGTAATTCTGCACTACTCTTTAAAATAACTGGTTTTTGAGTGTTAGCTCCTTTTTCTTTCTCAGTGTTATTAGACGTTTCTACTACAGCTAAACTAATTGGAATAGTGATTGCTAAAACCACCCATACTGTCATTAATAATCCTGTACAAAAGCAGCACATCTTACACCATCTACTTAAAAACTCACATTTACATTTTCTATCTCTAGTATTCTCCATTTTGTTTTATAACCTTATTTATTTGTTTTTCAGAAAATTGTGTCACTACACCTCAGGAATGACTTATTTGCCACTCTGTACTCCAATGTTTTGTCTTTGCTTGGTATTTTCTTTTAATTCTTTTTCAGAATTCTTTCTTTGTCATATCCGGTAAAAATTTGTCAGATCCAGTGTTTTTGTCAAGTCCGGTAGAAACTGTTTAAACTTCTTCAGGTTTGTTGCACCTCACCTTCTCCCATTAGGTTTCTTTGTTCTGGGTTCTCGTGAGTGTTCTTTTCTTCTTTGATTTCAGTCAAAGCTAGATACAACCATTCAGGCGATCTATACTTCGGATTTACCTTCTTTACTCTTTTCGTTTTCTGCAAGTGTTTTCCACCTTGTTTTTCTTGCTCTTTCTGACTTGTTATCTCATTCACTTGTTCAGCACTTTTCCCATCTAACCTTATGATTCTGTATCTTAATTTTCTTACTTCGTTGGGCCAATTGTCTCCTTTCCTTGGCCTTTTTGCCTCACTTCCTTTTTCCTCTCTTTCTGTTTTCCAATTTCTTTTTCTTGACTCTAATTTTTGGTTTATTTCTTCTCCATTTTCTTCAGAACCTGTTTCAATTCTTTCGTTATTATCTCTTATTTTGAAACTTATAATTTCATTTTCTTCCTCTACTTGTGGTTCTTTTCTTATCTTCCTTCGTTCACCTATTTCTGTCCCTCCTCAAGGTTCTTCCGAATTTGTGTCAGTCTCTCTATCTGCTTCTAAATTTCCCTGTTCTCGTGTTTGACTATTTGTCCCTATTGCTCCTCGGGGATCTTCTGATTTTCCTAGATTTTTGTTTGAAACTCTCCCTTCTTCATCTATTAATATTATCTCCGAAGGATTTTCACCACAACTTGTACTTGGTTGCTCACTGTTACTATCTTCTGGCTCAGTTTCTTCTCTTATGCTTTCAAATTTCCAATTCCTTTTTAGAATTTCTTCACAACCTGATGAAACACAGAACGCACCACATCAGCCAATCCTTTGCAATAATCCAGCACTAGATCATCAGTTATAGTCAGTAGCTTGTTGACAGGTACTTGTGCTTGTCTCATTGCTCGTCCCATAATTTTTTCATGGGGACTGAGTCCAGTTTTCCTTTCCGGAATACTTCTGATTGTCATTAAAACTAATGGCAAGGCATCTGGCCATTTAAGTCCTGTAGCTTGACACATTTTTCCTAACCTGTTCTTAATTGTTCCATTCACTTGCTCTACGATTCCAGAAGCCTCTAGTCTGTATGCACAATGCAGTTTCTGTTTAATACTAAGTGCTTCACAAATCAGTTTAACTAATTCAATTTGGAAATGTGTTCCTCTATCTGTTTCAATCGTGACTGGAAAACCATACCTCGGAATGAATTCTCGCAGCATAAGTTTTGCTACCGTTATTCCATCATTCCTTCTGGTTGGGTATGCCTCCACCCAACGGGAAAACAAACAGACGACCACTAGGACATACCTTAGTCTGTTGCAAGGTGGCATTTCAATAAAATCCATTTGCATTCTAGTGAAAGGACCTCCTTCTCGTCCTATTGTTCCTAGACTCACTACTGTCTTCCTTCCTGGATTTAACTGTTGACAAATAAGACATCTCTGACAAAGACTCTCAGCTATGGCTCTGAATTTTGGATTATACCATGTTTGTCTAAAAAGTCTGATCATTGAATCTCTCCCAATATGGGCTTGTCCATGGTACATCCGTGCCATGTCAGAAATCATGCTATCATGCATAACTGGTCTTTCATCTCTGTAAACCCAAACATAATTTTCTTCATATTTTCTACATCCTGCTTTTATCCATGTATCTTTTTCCTCATCATCTGCAGCTTCCTGTAACTGTCTCACCTCATCCCATGTCTCAACAGGGTTAGTAAAAAGCAAAGGACAAGAAATATGCTCTCTTTCTCGACTTTTGTTTAAAGAAACCACATTCTTTGCACAGTACTGTGCAATCTCGTCAGCATATTTATTACCAACAGTTATGTAGTCTATTCCATTTTTATGTGCATTGCACTTCACAACAGCAATCTGTTTAGGCAGCTGAATCGCCTCAAGCAACTTTTTCACAAAATCTCCATTTCTAATGGGCGTTCCTGCAGACGTCAAGAAACCCCTTTGTGACCAAATCTGACCAAAGTCATGCACCACCCCGAAGCCATACTGGCTATCTGTCACAATTGTAACCCGTACATTTCTTCCCAACTTGCATGCTTGAATCAGAGCTACTAATTCTGCGACTTGGGCAGACCGTATCCCTTTCAGACAAGATGCTTCCATTACAGTTGCTACTGTGCAAACTGCATATGCTGCACTTAGAACTCCATCACTCGTTCTCAAACATGAGCCATCCACAAACAGAATATAATCTGATTCTTTTAAAGGCTCATCTCGTATGTCAGACCTTGGTTTTGTACAATATTCAAGCACATTCAGACAATCATGATCTACTTCATCCATTTCAATTATACTTTCTTCATCTGGTAAAGATGTCGAAGGATTCACATTCATACATCTGTCAATGGTCACATTATCTGCACTCAAAATTACTTTTTCATACCTAGTCAGCCGACTATGTGTCATGTATTGGGTTTTCGTTCTTGTCAAGAGAATTTCCACAGAATGGGAAACATATACTCTCAGTGGATATCCCATCACTATGCCTTCACTCTGTTCCAGACTCACACAAGTAGCAGCAACTGCTTTCAAGCACCCAGGCAATGCTTTCGCTACAGGGTCTAAAACAGCTGAAAAATATGCAATGGGTCTTTTCATAGTTCCATGTCTCTGTACCAAAACTGAAAATGCACATCCATCTCTTTCACTGCAATACAGCTCAAAATCTTTCTCATAGTCAGGCATTCCTAATGCTGGAGCCTTACATAATTTCTTTTTCAGCTCTCTGAATGCTTTCATTTCTTTATCATTCATTTCAAAAGGATCTTTAACATCCTTCTTTGTCAGATTTTTGCAATGGTTTAGCAATCAGCGAAAAACCGCTTATCCATTGTCGACAATATCCAACCATTCCCAAAAACATTCTTACCTCTCTTTGTGTCATTGGAGCTCTCATTCCTTGAATCATTTTTATTCTTTCAGTCGTTACCTTTCGCACTCCTTTCTCAATTTTATGCCCTAAATACTGGACTTCTTGTTGACAAAACTGCAATTTTGAAGGGGACACTTTATGTCCTCTTTTTGCTAAATGATTCAGCAAAGCAATTGTATTATTGACACATGCTTCCTTCGTTTTTTATGCCACCAGTAGGTCATCAATATACTGAACCATCACTGACTTTTCTGGCATTTTTAAATCTTCCAACGATTTCTTTAGAATCTGATTAAAGATTGAGGGACTTTCTGTGTACCCTTGAGGAATTCGGCACCATGCCAAAATACGCTCTCCAAACCTAAACGCAAATAGTGGCTGGCTATCTGGATGCAATGGAATAGAGAAAAATGCATGACATAAATCAATTACTGTGTACCATTCTGCTTCACGTGGAATCTGGTATAGAATCACAGCAGTGTTCGGTACTATTGGACAACAAGGCACAACAATTTTGTTTACCTTCCTCAAATCCTGTACAATTCTATATGTTCCGTTTGGCTTTTTCAGTCCCATTATTGGCGAATTACATGGACTGCTCATAATTTCTTTTAAAATCCCTTGTTCAATTATTTTATTTATACTGGCGTTATTCCTTCAATTATTTCTGGTGTCAATTTATACTGGGGCGTATTTTGGTAACTCGTTCCCTCTTTCACTGTTATTTTAACGGGATCTACTCCTTTCATTAATCCTACATCTTCTCCTGTAAAGTCCCACACTTCTTCTTTCACTGTCTTTTTCAATTCAATAGGGATTTTCTCTGCATCAAATACAGGAAACAAATCATTTACTTCTGGTTCTAAATTCACCATTGTCATTTTATACAGCACATCCTCATCTGGAGTCTGAAATGCAATTCCGTCTGGGGTACAATAGATAGTGCAATTCATCTTGCACAATAAATCGCGTCCTAATAGGTTCACGGGACTACAATCGCATACCACAAATCGGTGCATTTCACTAACTGGACCAATTCTTACCTCCACTAATTTAGTAAGAGGCGTCTTAATTTGCTGATTTGAAACTCCAACTACTTGGATATGTTCACCTGAGAGAGGAATGTTTGGTATTTCCACTGACCTAACAGTAGAACGGGTAGCTCCAGTGTCAACAAGGAATGTTACATTTGCACCATTCACTTCTCCATCCACAAATGGACCAGACTGATCTACCTCTAGAGTTGCGCCAAGCACGCACTCTTCCCCCTCTCCTAGGCACCGTCAGAAACTTTCATCCGTGTCATCCTCATCCTGTCGTAACCAATATTGAGAAATTGCAGCTGCACGCGGCAACTGTGTTACCTGTTCTCCTCCGTAGAATCCTGTTTCTGCACTGTATTTCTGTTGGTTAACACTCTTGGGAAGTGGTGGTTGTGGCACCTGACCTTGTTGAGTAACTACCTCACTCTGCACCTGTGAATTTAATGATTGATTTTCCACATTAGGTTTTGGAGGAAATTTACACTCGTTTCTCCAATGTCCTAGCTTTCCACAGTTGTGGCATGGCCACTTTTTCTTTGCCTCATCTATACTCATTTGTCCTTTTCCTTTACCTATATTAGGTCGTGATCTAACCTGTCCTGTTTCATTACCGGTATTACTCAATTGAGCTTCTTGCTTCTCTGCAACTTTCACCTGTGCCCACATGGCCTTTTCTTTCAATTTACGCTGTCTACTCTCAATATCATCACTGCAATACTTAGCATATCTCAAAACCTCGTCCACTGTGCTATTCTGCCAACAAATCATATGCTGCTTAATCTCTTATCTCTGGTTTCAATCCATATACAAATTTATATGCAAAATGACTCATATCCTTCTCATTTAGTGTCTCATAACCATTATACTGTTTGAAAACCAACAACAGTCTCTCGTAATATGCATGCACTGATTCTTTACTTTCCTGCGTTGTTCTGTCTATTTTTACCCAATCTGTTTCTTTAGGTGGAATCTTATTCTTCAAAAAGGTAATATCTTGGTCGTACTTCCTCATCACTTCTGGTCCTGGCGCTCCTGTTTTAGCGTCCCTTGGATATTCTACAGTTGGCCAATCAATAGTAATCTTACATTCTGTCCACAAATCAGCTGGCACTACTATATCAAACAATCCATCCAGATCTATCCACAACACCTTTGAAACCTTAACAAATCTTTCCACTTGTCTGTACCATTCTACTGGCTTCTCTCTCAACTTTAGGAAGTCATTTGTAAATGACAGTATATCCTGTCTGGTCCATGGAACATGCACATAACTACCACCTGGAGTTTCTCTCATCGGGTACTCCCTTACAACTGGTTCCTTATCTGTCACTGCAAAAGCCAAAGATGCTTTATCTGTTGTTTTCTCATTCTTTTTCGACCATCTATTTCTCCATCTATCCACATCACCCCATTTTCTCAATAAAACAATTAACTCTTTTATTTGGGTCAGTCTTCCTGATGTGTTCAAATTCTCTATATCTTTCTCACAAAAATCTACTCTGTATGGTTTCTGCAACGTTCTTACTTTTACAAACTCTACTCCTAGTTCACTTGCTGTCTCTTCCAATTTGTCATGTAAATTTCTAGCTCTCCATGTAAGACTTTTGCACAAAAACATAATCTCATCATCCTGATAATTTTTTAATTTTTCTGTACCAATTGTTCCTAAAATCAATTCTTCCATGTCTATTTTCAACCTAATTACATCTAATGGTTTCACTTCCGTTTCTTTTGTTTTTAGCGCTTTCATACATTCATTTAACTCATCTGGAGTCGGACCTACAGGCGTACTATTTAATTCTATCCATTTGCTACTTCTTTCTGGTGTCCCTGATGCAGACTCCGTCACCATAGGCATTCTCCTAATCTCATTCTCATTTATCGTCAAATTAGTAGGTGGGCTTGGTCTATATGTACTAGCCAAATTGTGTGCACCTTCATTATTCAGTTCCATCCCTTCTCTTTTTCTTTGCAAATGTGAATTCATGGGAATCACTAAAGAACGTTCATCAATTTTCTGATTCTCAAAAATTGGCATTACTGGACCTATCGTTACTGGTACAGTTACAGCTTCCATATTCTTTGTCAATGCTCTTATTTTCTCAGTCAATTCTCTTGTCGTTTTTGCTAATTCAGTTGCATTGTCACTTTCTATCTCTTCATTTTGTGAACTTTTTCATTGATCTTGTGACCTATTTGTCTCATCTCTTCGTTCGGGATTTTTATTCCTCCCAGTTTCCATTGGCGGTGCATTAGGTGTCACCACCGCAGAAGTCTGTTGGTATGGAGGTGGGTTTCTGTTTAAAATATCTTCCAGCAATTCGTCATCTGTTTCACTACCACCATACACATACTTTTCTACCACTACATGTTTCTTTTTCTCGGTACACTTTCTCTTTGCTTCTTCCTCAACTGTAAAAGCTGGAAACAAACCTCCTGTCATGTTAGCACATCTCCAACGCTTTATTCTGTCCTCATGATTTACTCCCCATAACTTTCCAGGCACAAACTCATGATTCTTTAATCCTCTGAATCTCTCTCATTCATACATCTCATCTTCCCATTCCGTTAAAGCTTCAAACTGTGTCGGTCTAGGTCTAGGTTCTAACATTGCCATCTTTTCTCTCAAGTTCCGTAGTACAGCTACATTAAATGAACCATTCTCAGGGAAAGCCAATGCTCCATCATTCTTGGTATATTTTGTCCAATTTTCTAACCATATGCATGTATGATATCCATATTTCAGGATCATATGCGAAGCTGGTGATTTCGGCGGAGGAATTATTTGTCCCTCTCTAGTCACTACCTTTTTGTCTTTCTTAAAGAAATTCTTAACTTTCGTCATCCATGACGTTTTCTCTCTACCATACTCATAATACGACATGATTCACAATCTCTTTTCTCCTCAAATGATCCGTAATTCAACACTGTTCTGTATGCGTTATTCCAACCAATCCTAGCGCGACTCACACCAACACTCCAATCAGAGCGATTTCTGTCTACCGCGCACTGACCAATCCCAGCGCGGCTTCTGTCTACGTCAGTTCTGCTCCTGTTTCCGTGTGACTAGCGCACTGTCCAATCCCAGCGCGACTCTTGTCTACGTCAGTTCTGCTCTTGACCCCTCCTTTACAAAATTTATCGTCAATTTCTTTTTCAACAATTCTTCGTTAGTTACAATATTTAAAACACATTTCCATTGTCTGATTTGCTAAACCGAAGAGATAGCTTTGACCATTTACACAAGAACTCTGTATTTTCCAGTAGGCAGCGCTTACCTCTACCCTACCACAGAATTTTCAGTTTCACCGATAAAGTAGTACTTCCCTCTACTTTACCCTTCTTTCAAGCAATCAGTAAACCCGTTTCTCTAGGGATAAAACACATGTGGAGACTATACTGCTCCTGAGAATTAAGGCCAGAGTTTCACAAGAAAACCGATCACTATTTCACTTACACACCTTTTATACGGAAAATGTCCCTATCATAACACAACCTGCGTTATCACCAATATGAATTCAGACAATGCACCATTCCATGTGACTTCTCTTGCCACACGTGTTCCACTTCCTACTTCCTGGAAGCGTGAAAACTTACATATAACATAACGCGACTCAACAAAAAGTGTTAGACATGAACTTATCAATAATCACCAAACTAATCTATAGTAACCATAACTCTGCTACAAAGAAATCTGATCCAGCGCTAACAATAAAAATTATTCTCCTATATGCTTCGGTGATCCAGGTGTAACTATTCCTTCAACACACACACTATATCCATATGACGGTGGGGCCCATAACACCGCATATACATTCATTTACTCATTTATTCCCTGGATTTCCTCCGTCAATGACCTAGGAGAAAACGATTCGCTGGAAGGAGACGGGATACCTCTTTTAACATGACATAATGTTTCTCATTTGCTTTAAGGTATTCCGCTCATTGGTCGATGGACCAACTAGTAGGAATCAGTTGATGGTGATTAAGACCAGCTCAATCACAATAAACTCTTTATCAATTTACCTTAATCATTGAGCTAAAGAATCACTGAGTCATTTGTTTAAAGAATAATAAAGTTTATATAAAGTTTTGAAGCAAGAAATAAGTTTTAAGTTTATTATTCAGATCATTACATTTATCATCATTATAAGAATAATTTGAAATTGTAATGCATATCTATTAGACGGAAAAATAAGGTTATCATAGCAAGAACTCTAATGATCAATCTATCTGTCTTGGAAAAATCTAATAGTTCTAACTGAAAAATTGATCAGGAATAAAAAGGTTCTTCAAAAGCAGCATCTTATACTCAACTGGAAAATAAAAATAGCAGCAGCAGCATCAGCTCGTCAGCAACCGCAACTTCACCCATCTACAGCATCTAACTTCTCCAGCATCTGCTCTCCAGCAACTAACCCCTCCCACCAAGAGTAGGTCTTCTTATACCCTAATTCTAGCTTACTGAATAAAATGTTACATCTTCATGGCGTGATTCTTTCTCATTGGTCCACTCAGGCCCATATACATTTTAATCAAACTTCCTGGTCTTAACCAGTTCCTTGTGGAATGTCCATGCTTGCATCGTTTCCCACAGTTCATGACATTGCTCATCCGCTTCGATCAGTCCAATTTGTATCTTTTTCTGCTACTTTTTAGATTTAACAGTTCCGTCCATTGATTCAGTTGGACTTCTCACGTTTCTTGCTGATCATCTTGGCACACATCTGCTCAGAAAGGTCACAATAGCCTTGACCATACTTCCATCTTAGCCTCTCAGCACAAGCACGTGATCATCCTTTTCCACAGCCTCTCTCCTCTATCACATGGTTCCCTGCTCATGTGTACTCTAGCAAATGGCGGCCATTTTATATCGCTGCTCGACAGGCCTAAGCGCACTATTTTCATAGAAAAACAAAATATTGTTAAAACAAAGAAATATAAACCCTTTCGTTTCCCTCCCGTCTTTCTACGTACCCCAATTAGGTATTACCTAGCAAAAAGCAACATATAAAGCCGTCCCTTACTTACCATCGCTTTATTTCTCAACCACACGTTTTATTTAAAAGCACAGATCATGCGTTTATTATTTAATTAGTACGCAAATATTATGTTATGTTAGACACGTAAACAATTATAAGTTGATTATTTTGCACACGGAATAGCGTGTTACCTTTAACCCTTCACATGTAACATACATTGTTGGTTATTTACTTAAACGAACATGTTTATTAATTATTTTACGAAAATTATTAGGAGGTTAAAAAATTTTCATTTACCCTGCTCCATCACTAGCAATTAAAATATTGCATATTTTTTGATTTTCGCAGAGTGCTCAGCTGACTGAAATTGTCAACAGTCTAATGGTGCCTCTCAATTTATCTCCAACCTCACCACCCCAGTCTTCAAAGTCCTACCATCACAAAAGGCTGGCCAACGGCATCTCTCTGAGGTAAGAATTTTAGTTATTTTCAATCTGGTGTCGTAAAGTGATTTGGTGTGTTGCAAAGATTGGAAAATGTGCTTTTTAGTAATTGTTGCATGAATTCTGCATATTTCGAAATGTCATTGTGGCACACCAGTCATTTTGTTTAATGAATTATCTACTCTGACAAAGCTGTCAGGTCAAAAAATGCAGTCTTAACACTATCAGAAATACTTTAAAACGTTTTTATTTTTTTCTATTTATTACGTTTTCAAACAGAGAGAAAAAAACAACGAAATAAGGGACAGGAGAGCAAAAGAATAAAATAAAAAAAAATAAAAAAACAGGGACAACACAAATGACATAAAAGCACCAGCATATGCAGCATCAGTAACTAGAGTACATTATATTCGGTAGTGAGCACATCCACACGTACAGAAAAGGATCGAGTGGCACCAGTTACATTTGGTATAACAATAGAAGGAAATGAAAAGGGGGTCTAAAGAGCCAGTCTATGTGCATGCGCAGGTCACAATGTCAGTATTGTATCACAACAAGAGGAGTGTCTATAAATCCTTGAATAGGTGTATGGGGATATAAATGATATGGGGGTATGAATGAGGCGATAGACAATTATGCATTGCATGTATATATGTAATCTATGGGGGCTCAGTTCGGGTACAGTACAACCATTCAATCTCCTCAGGGTGAAGCAATGAATAGGTCTGCAATGGCTGCCATATATTTCTGGGTCGTGAGGCAAGTGGTTGTAATGTGGCATACGTGTCACTAGTATTGTCACAATAGATTAGGTCCCGAATCCAAGCCTCCACCGTTGGAACAGTGGGTCATCCCCCCCCCCACCACACCCCCCAATGTAACGAGACCTGTCTCTTAGAGAGAACAACAATAGCAACAAATTGTCTTACTCCCGCTGGTAAAAACTTGACATAGCTTAACAGGGCCAGCAGCGGGCTCGGGCATAATTCAAATGCAATCATCCGGGATAGATGGTCGAAAAACCTCCCCCCAATATGCCAGTATGGGTGCGCAGCTTCACGCCAAGTGAGAGAAATCGGCATGTTCCAGTGCACATCTGGAGCAACAATGTGGTTTGATGGGATCCATCTTCGCTAACAGATAGGGCTTGATGTATGTACTTTTAAACAGTTTAATTATTTAATTATTGTTTTTGTAAAGGGAACTAGACCACTGTTGCCACGTTGAAGTGCTTTGGAATAAACGTGGGTAAAGTTTAGTATGGTGGAATAGAGAAGAAACAGTTACTTTTAGTTCTGGTTCGGCTTTGTATAAATCTTTATTGAAGCAGTAAAAGTTAGAATAATTCCTGCTGCATGCAGGGACCTCGGAATACTTCATATCAATGTATGTGACCATATATCAACAAAGAGGTTAAAGAGTTAAACATTTCCAGATGTTGCAGAACACCCATCAAAAGCCCATGGCAGGCAAAATTTGTCTGAATTCTAGATTGCTTGTTGCATCAAAAACCCATCTCAAAACTACATTGGAGCGCCCCACCAACACAGACCACTGCCTACATGTCTAAGTAACGAAGAAACGTGCAGCCTGATAGGTATACATTTTAAGAGTTAAAACAACAGACTGTCCCCTTTAAAGCTCCAGTGGCTTCCGCTGCTCATTGATGCCTTGTACTTTCAGTTGCCTCAGACAGTCAAGTCTTTTTGAAGTGAGTAGTTGAGACCAGGCGTAAATTTCTGAGGTTTTTGCTCCAGATCCCCAAGAAAAGAAGCCAGGAAGGAGGTAGCTTTGTTTTATGACTTCAGCGAAGATGCATATGATGCAGTTCAAGAACGACAAGTAAGTAACCATTTCTTCTGCATTGAAGGATCATCACTGATAGTCATAAATGTTAGCATAGTAAGCTAAAAATGTCATAACCCCTGCAGCTCATGCACTTAAGGAATAAATGGCTTGATTTAGAAGTTGGCGGGCAAGTTGTCCATCACAATCATTACGGACATCCGTCTGCCTTATTACAGTCACATTAGGATACAATACACTTGTATTAAAGATAATGGGACATCTTTTACGTTTGTGACGGAGTACCCATCTCCCAAACTCTAAATAAGGCCCTATGTCTAATATGAGAAACTGAATTGAAGATCAATCCTATTTTTTCTCAGGGCAGCTTGACCTATACTAGAGTCAGCTTTTGTACTGGAATCAAGCCAATAGTATCTTTGAAAGTGTAAAGTGTATATTGATTTTTAAGTTGCTGTCCTGCATGCAGACGTATTGTCTCAGCTAGATTCTAGTGGCTGCTTTCCTTCTAGTGAAATGGGTTTCATGTCTTTCTGTCAGTGGAATACTAGCCAGTTGATACGATAGGGATATGCAGGCTATAATCCACTAAGAAATGGACAGTTTTGAAGGTGTCAGAATCTGATGAATATGACCGTAGTCAAAAGAGTTGATTAGATTTGATTAAATCATTTGTTTTATCTAGATAAAAACTACAAACTCAACTGGCATCAAGACATTATGATGAACAATCTGCTAGTAAGGATGAATTGCTAACAAAATTGGAGAGTACAACACTGGCTAACATGAAATTATGATACCACATTAAGGAGGAAAGAAGGATGAGTTCTCATTACTACCCTATTTACATGAATCAGCTGCCGAAAGGGTTTGAATTTTACTAGCCTTATTAGCTGATGTGCTAGCCACTCAAAAAACAGTTTTCCAAGAAAGATATTGAATTACGTTTTGTGAATAGGTTAGCAGGTGGATCCATTCATTTTGACAAAACAACATTTTGCTTCCAAAGAGGAGGAGGAATCCATTTAGGGAAAAACACTTGCTTCAGGTAATGCAAAAATTCCATTGTGATGTGAGTTTTACAAAAGGATGTTTGATTAGGACCGTTCTTGTTAGCTGGTGAAGCAGCAAGGTGGACTTTTATGGAAGAAAACTATAATTTTGATTGTGGCAAATATAGGTATGGCAAAATACCCTCTTAGCACGTGAAAAGAGTTATACTCTTTCTGTGAACATCATGAGCAAAACCTCTTCCATTCGATGTAATAGCAAGTCCTAGTTAAAGAGCATTTAGACCTTTGTATAATATCCATGCATGACTGACAAATTCAGATGCCTGTATTGTCTGATGTTAGGAGGCATGCTGCCATGCACTCACCTGGTCCCAACTGCGGAGACGACACTGGAGCCGATGCTGGACCTCCTATTCCTCCCAAGAACAATGCAAGTTAACGAACCAAAACTTTAGATCTCACACCGTCCCTTTGGGGCAAGGGGAGGTGAGATAACATAAGAAAAGAGAGACTTACGGTACTGGATCTGCTCAGCGGCTGTGCAACACTGTGTAACAGGATTTGTCACTACTGAGACCTACGTTTGCGAGGCAGATGTGCACTGTACCAAAACCTCTGGCTTTGCAATAACGCAATGCACTGGAAATAACAGGATGAGCAGTTACCATCAGTAAACTAACCGGTCTCTTCTTACAATGAGCATGCATTAACTTCAGTGACATAAACATACAGGTTTCATCCGCAGCTCGGCATGAGAGCAGAATAACCAAAATCACAGATTGGAGTGTGGCACTTCTAGGAATAAACTTGAAATACAGATTGCAGTTATTGGCACTCCCAGAGACAAACTTGGAACATAGGTTGGAGTTACTTGCAGTCCCAAGGATACACTCGGAGCAAAGGTTGGAGTTACGTGCACTTCCAAGGATACACTCGGAACCTAGGTTGAAGTTACTTGCACTCCCAAGGATACACTCAGAGCAGAGGTTGGAGATACATGCACGCCTAAGGATACACTCGATACACTCGAAGCAAAGGGTGGGGTGCAAGGTTAGTACATATATCAAGGACTGAAGTGCTTTTTCTTAGTACTACTGTTTATCAGAGAAACACAGAGCTAAAGTCTTTAATCTTTGCGCAGTGACAGTTCTAGCACCAAGGTTGTAGGAAGAGTCCTTAGTATAAACATACAAGAAGTGTTGAAGTAAATCACAGAGAGGACACGGAGGAAAAGTCTGTAGTCTGTGAAGATGGGGATACTCGGTCCTGTTTACTACTATAGGAGGTTTAGTGTGCACTAACCTGATATCAAGTACTTAGCCTAGTTCTTCCACTTGACTGAAGTTCGTAGAAGATAGCGAGGCTTTGCCTCAGGGAGTCGTGAGCGGTCTGTAGTAGCTATGCAGGAGGGAGCCAGGAGGACTTCAAGGGAGCTGGTGCCACGGGAACCACAATTTTGCTTGGACTTGAAGGAGACTGGAGCGCTTCTTAGTTCCGGCAGGATTCTTCAGTTGAGTGGGAAGTGTGAAGCGTGTTCCACAGTGAGGGAGGCCAAACACCTATTCGAGATCGAGCGGAGTTTATATACCTTCTAGAAGGCTCAATGGGTGCATCTAGATCACGTGTGGCATGTGGGGCACATGACCGTCTGGAAGATTCTCGAACCTTGGAGAAAACACGTGTTAGTACACTCCCTATGACCTTACAGAATGAGCAGGTGAAACTTGTTGATTGGAACCAACTAACAGGAAATTAATATGTATCTTGCTTGTCGTTGGACCCAGTAGAAAGGCCTTGAGAGCTAGGTAGACTGCCTTACCTTGCACAGACAGAGCTCTTAGATGAACTCCCTGTCCAGCTCCACTGGTGATGTTGTGGCTGTAAAGGCCAGTGAAGGGATTGAATGCTCAAAGGCCAATAACATTGTGGCCTGTACTGAAACTTGACGATTATTTTCTATTTTCTTCTCCTTGAGACCAACAGCTGTAAGGGTTTCTACCTAACTTTTCATCCTCAACATCTGTCACAGTCAATTCAGTTAGAGATTGAAGAGGAACCTCTTGGAGCAGATTGTCTCTTTTTAACCACCAAGATAGAGATTGTTTTGCTGTTGTCAAGAGACATAGTTTGTCATCCTATTTGCTCTCCTTCTGAGACCACTGATCTTCCAAATATTACTGGAGAGGCCTCTCATGTAGTTTTGTATTCCGCACAATAGGAAAACAAGAAGTCATTGATCCCAGTATCAAAACGATTTGCATGGCTGAAGGACTGGACTTCTTGACACTCTCTCCTACTAAGGAAAACCCTTTTCCTTGCACTATGTCCAAAGCTGCCTCCAGATAAGATAGAACTTCGAGGGATGTCTCCGATTTCTCGATGTTTACCTGTAGCCCTAGGCTGACAAAGAGAGACTCAGTCATTTGAAAATCATGCTCCCCTTTTTGGTACCTGTAAGCCTTGTCAGCCAGGTGTAGGTAAGTGTAGACGAATATTCCTTGTCATCGAAGGTTTGCTACTAGTACTGCCATGCATTTAAAAAATGATTGAGGGGGAATGTCAGACCAAACAGATGCACTACATATTGGTAGTGTGATGTTCCTGCTACACTTCTCAGGCACCCTGTACTTCTTTGCTATTGGACTATGGAAGCTTGACATCTTGTAGATCTACAGCACACATACTATCCCCTTGCCTGAGGTGAGGCAAAATTTGACAGAGAACTAGTGTACAAAATCTTTCCCTTTTTAACCCACTTTTTGGCCAAACACAGATCCATTATGAAGCAGAATTTCCTCTTTGGGCCTTTTTTTCTGAACCAGAAAATATTTCGTGTGGGGGCCAGGGACTGGTTCAAGTACACACTTCTTTAGCAGGAGGTCTCTTTTCTCAGACTGGCTAAGTGAAATCTCAAAATTGGTATTGTTGGAATAGGTGGTGGAGGTGCCTTTATGCATATAGAGTAGCAATAGTCGGCGCATACCTGTCTTTTGTGATCTTTACTCACTCTTCTAAGTATAAAGATAACCCTTCTCCTACTATAGTGGTAAATAGAGCGAAGGGAATTGAGGAGACATTGACAACTATTGGAGAGTCATTCCCTGAGGTGATGGCTGGTTGTAATCAAATTGATTTATTGTTAGACCCTCTTCGTTTGTAAGGATATTTCTTTCTCCTCTGCTGATGTTGTGGCTGTAAAGGCCAGTGAAGGGATTGAATGCTCAAAGGCCAATAACAGTGTGGCCTGTACTGAAACTTGACGTTTATTTTCTATTTTCTTCTCCTTAAGAACAACAGCCGGAAGGGTTTCCACCTAATTTTTTATCCTCAACATCTCTTCTTTAGTATGTTGACCACACAAAGATGTGTCTGAAAATAGGAGGTTGAGAATTTTGATCTGTGCATCAGGTTGCAGAGTAGTGAGCCGTAATCAGGATGCATGGCATAGGGTGAGCCCATGTCAGTAACCAGATGCTGCCAAACCCTTTAAATCTAGAACTGCATTAATAACCTGTCTGGACACCAGAGAGCATTTACATACTGTCTCTGTAAAGTCCTGTTTGAAATGTCTTCTATTTATGGCAGATGCTAGGGTGATCACCTCATTCCGGGTCACTATGGACACTTTCTCCAATCCTGTACTTTTCACCTACAAATCATTGATTTGAGGTGTGTTAGAATAATTTGTTTAACGGAAGCAAAACAGGTCTACAACACATAATACATTAGGCTAACACAATAAATAGGCTGTCCGGTTTTAGGTTTAAACCTATAATAACTGAAAAAACCCCACCGGAAGGGAAAATAGCTCTCACCAGTGTAAACATATAAACACTGGAAAAAAACCCTGCACAACCACAAACTAAATGCCATTCAAAGAAAGGAAAAGGAGAGTGAAAGAGTCATTTTTATTTCTTCCTGAAGGGGCCAATACAATGTAACATGTTTATATAAGGTAGCAGTAAGAAAGACTGGGCTAACATTATTCTGCTTGAGTTTTGTTGTTTAGGGATGTCACTAAAATATTGTTTCTTCCTTTTTTCAGTTTTGTGGTCTTTGGTCTAAAGATACAGGGGTTTGAAGCATGTTTTAGGTCATATTTGATTTTTTGGCTACGTTTGAGTCTTACACTGATAGGAATAATATAGGTTTCATAAGAATCTTTCCCAATATGAACCATCACATTTACCCACAGAGAATGGGTAAAAACCCTTGATACATCAGCCCCCTTTTCTAGTGAGTCAGTATTGATAGTGGGTGAATTGCCAAACACCCCAGGCTTTAAACATTCAATGCAAGGTATAGTTACAGGTATATGTGAAAAGAGTGCAGTCACAAAGCATCTGGGATACTGGTGAAAACATGACACCAGACTTTTGGAAAACATGGAACACAGTATCACTTAAAATGCTGCTGCAAAAGTTCTTACCAAGTTCAACAAAGATTGGAGTGATTTTGTTTGTATTTGCAGTGATTCAGCGACGTATGTGAAAGAGTTGTGTGATGACTTGTCAAAATCGATACCTGAGCTGAAGTGCTTCCCTGTAAGAGATCCTTGCCACTTGTTAGATGGTATGCTAAAAGCATCTTTACAATCTTCAGAGTTAATGAAGAATGCTATTGACCTTTTAGTCCATTCTGGTGCACTGTTTTGTTATGCACGGAAACTAAAAAGCAACTATTTCTCATTTTGTGCTTTGTGTGGTATCAACGAAAGAGTCAGCCCAACTGTGTCACTTAGCTGGTTGTTCTCAGTCCTAGAGGCCATGAATGCTATATTATCCACGTGGCAACCGTTTACAGAACTTATGCTGAGTGATGATGCCAAAGGCAAGAAATGTGAGGATCTTGGGTCACATATTGATAGTGATTTGGAAAAAAGTACACTCTACTGCATACTTAGATTTTTACAGGAAAGCATGACTGCTGTAGTGGACATAATAAAAAAAAACTAGAGTTTGAAAACACCCTTGTCTACCAAGTGTTCAGCATAATTGGTGTAGATGTGAAACATCTCCTTGAGAGTAGGCTGGGCGACACCTTTAGTGACTTTGGCACTGTAACATATTTCATGTTAGAGTGCTTGCCATTTGGTAAGCAAAGAAATGTTGAGGAGCAATTCAGGAACTTTTATTTTACAATGTATGAGAAATAGCCCTTCACCAACCATGGCATTTGAAGTCAATGAAGCCTCACTGTGGTATTCTGCAAATTTATAGATCCCTTCCGTAAAGGGAAATTTTCTCCGGAGTTTCAAAAGTGCTGCCTCATTTTTGACTGCTTCAATAACTCTAGGGGCATATGCGCCCAGTTCAACGCATATGTTGCAGAACCTGTCGCAGAGAATCACAATCTTCAGGTGCACCAGTATTGGCATGGAAAGCTATGTCAGTGGCCGGAGTTAGCAAATTGTATACTGGCTACTTTGTTGAGCGGGCCTTTTCACAGATACAAGTTTACATGGGAAGGAAAAAGCGATCGTGCATGACCAAAGACTCATTGAAGAAGTATTGTATGGTGTACTACGATAAGTTTGATTTGTAAAAATTTATTTGGACCTCATTTACACTGTACGTACACTGTCTATATACCATGCACTATCAGTGCAGAAAGCAAGCAATAATAAAAGCAAAAAGTTCCTTAAACACCTGAAAAACACTGTTTCTGTTGTTTTTAATGGCACGAAAATGTGTATTGAAATCACTTGAAAACACTGAAAAAATCCCACCAGAATTTACCAAAAATAGAAACTGAAAACAGGAAAGCCTAACAATAAAGTATTGGACTAGAAACAGTTTCCGTAATAATCTGGAGGGTGATGGTTGTAGGAAGCTGGCTCTGTATATACTATACCAAAGTGAGGTATATTGTGCACAGAGTCCAGTGGAACCCCAAAGGTAGGCAGAGGTAAAAGTAGATAGCACCTTACTCTCTATTTGTGGTAGTGTGGTCGAGCAGTAAGGCTTTATCAGAGGGTAGTGTTAAGCATTTGTTATACACACTCAATCAGCATATGACATCACACACTCAAAGACTGAACTTCAGACCAATTGGTTTTGTATAAAAATATTCTTTTAGTTATTTTATTTCCTAGAACCAAGCAAGCCTGGCACAGGTAAGTGATAAGTACTTTCCAGTAATAATACAGTTTGTAAACAGTTTGATTTGCAATTGTATATATACTTTGGTTTGATTACAGTAGCGCTACTAGTAATGCAATGCTTTGAAATACTGTACATATACTTTGTATTGGCTTTTTAGTAGAATGTCGACTAGATTACTTTACAGATTACTTTTCTTACACAGTGCAGTATACCTGGTTTTTGCACTGGGACATTTCCTGTAAACAGGTAAGTAAAAGCGTTTTTGTTACTTAGTTACAGTTTTAAAGGGTTTCATAGATTTTCCAACTCCACACTTAGAAACTTTTCACAGAAAAACAGTCAATGTTATCCTATGGAGAAAAATAGGGTTATCGGTACAAAGGTAAGTATTCAGTTGTGGGAGTTGGTGTTCTGGGGGTAGACTCAGGGGTCCCCCAGGGTCAAGTATGCACTCTTGTTAAACCCTCAGCGGCACTAGGGCGGCCGGGTGTAGAGTGCTGAGGTCCAATGTTATCCAATGGGGGATAGGGGGCCTCCAGTTGGTGGCTGCTTACGAGCAGGCCACAAGGTTGTGGGAGCAAAGCTCCTGGACTTAAGCTCAGGGCAAATGGGGGTTCAAGCCAGCACAAAAGGTGCGCCCTCAGACGCACTGGGGCGGCCGGGTGCAGAGTGCGGTTTTGGCGTCAGGCGCCCTGTAGCTTTCAATGGAGAGTCTCCGGTTTGTAAACACACTGCAGGCTCGGGTACGAAGGTCTTCTGGGTGCGACCACCACTTGGAGAGGTAAGTTGGGATGCTGGGGGTTGGTTAGGCACGGTCGTTGGGGCCACCCAAGGCCATGGGGCGTCGGGTGCAGGGGTGCCTTTTAGGGTCGGATCTTCTTACCAGCTCCTGGTCGCGGTTGGGGGGACCTTCCGGGTTTAGGCTGCAGGCGTCGGCTTGAGTCAGGTCAGGGATCACTGGATCTCGGGTCTGGATCGCTCGGGAGACCTCCTCGTGGCGTTGGGCCACTCGAACTCGGGCCGTGGGCGTCGGGTGCAGAGTGTTGCAGACTCACGGAGTTTGCCGGAGCTGGAGTCTGTTGGTGAACAAATCCGGTGTTCACGGGAGACAAAGTGTCACGAAGCGCCTGCCTATGACTTTCAGAGAGGGGACGATACCGACCTGTTTCCCTCTCATATCTCCCCTCTCCTCTATTTTCAGTCTACCTCCGATCTCGATCTCCAGAATCTGCACTGCCCCTTTAATGCTTTGGATATCCGGGATTCGTCACCAGCCCATGTGACCTGGTCACATGCACCAATCAGCAATGAGCTTGGGACGGCAGAGGAGGTGAAAACGAGGCCAGCCCAGATTCAGGACGCTGAAGAGCCCCGCTGCAGGACCAGAACAGATTTGGAGCCGCCCAGCTGTCCCCTGCCTAAAGCTTTGGGAGTGGAACCCTTGCTGCCACGAGGAGACACCCTGGAGGTATCGGAGGGTGACTCCGCCATCGTAGAGAGGGAGCCTGACCCTATTCAGCACTGCGCCCACGCCAGCCACGTTCCCGGAGGAGCGTGGCTCCAAGAGGTACGTGATCGTATCCGTACCGTTTGGGGGAAGGGTACCCGAGGTGGGAGGCCCCCTCGGAAGTAAGGGGAGGACAGCAGGGAACATAAAAACGCTGCGAGCTGTAAACTGTGCAGAGGTTCAAAGCGCCGCACGGGCATCACTGGTGGTGGAACGCAGGTGTTATTCCCCACACTCCCTTCCCTGATTACTTCTGTTATACGAGTGGGACCCAGCCTTATGGTATTTTCTTTGTTTGTTTTTTTTTCTGTAAAACCCGGGGAACGCGAGGATTCAAGAGGAGGACATAACTGCTCCCCTGCAACTTGTCTGGACGCTGACTGAAGCGGACTGCACACAGGACTGTCAAGGCTGCATATGTTGATTTCTCCCGTGAAATAAATACATGTGAAACATTACCTCTTATCCCGTCCTTTGATTTGTGCCCAGCGCAACACGTAGTGGAGAATGCGGGCACACTAGCTCCATAGATTCAGTATGGAGAACCTAATCCAGCAACTGATTGCTGGGCAACAGAAATTAGAATGGGCGCTGGGGAAACAGATGGTGTTGGCCCAGGCAGACAGGGATATGTTTAAAGATTCCATGAGTCAACAGGTGGACTGCATCCAGAAGGTTGCAGTTGATCAACTACAGCTGACATCCCAGATACAAACAAGATCCAATATCCAAACCGCTGGCCCCAACATAGCCCTACAGAAGTTTGTCCCTGGCGAGGACCCGGACGCCTTCCTAATGAACTTTGAGAGGGCCGCTCGTGCCTGCGGTTGGCCAGAAGCCAAGTGGCCTTTCTTTTTGGCCCCCCTATTAATGGGAGAAGCGCAGGCCAATCCCTCAGGGAACACCCCCTATGCAGAAATAAAGGGGGTTATCCAGGACCACCTGGCATGGACCCCGAAGCCTATCGGGTTCGCTTCAGGAAGGAAAGAGGAATGCCGGGGACAACCCCAAGACTTTGTACTTCAAGCTCAAGGCCGCTGCCGATAAGTGGATCAAACCTCATGAGCACACTAAAGAAGAGATCATGGAAATGATCTACCTGGAACAATACTTAGAGGCCTTGCCGTACTCCACACAGCGGTGGCTGAAACAACACTCGCATCTAACGGTGGAACAAGCCGTAGACATGGCCACCACGTTTGCAAGGGCCCAACCCCGTTCAGTACCAGGAGAAAGCGACAAGACTCGTATAGCCATACCCTCACACAAAACCGAAAGAAGACCACCTAAGCCCTCCTCAGAACCTCCCCGACCTCGCTTCCGACCTGACCCCCTCACCTCGAAGGGTCCCCAGTGCTTGAATTGCGGGGAGTGGGGCCACATTGCCCGGTTCTGCCCCACAAAAAATCAACAGAAGAACCCATGGATGTTAGCTGCATACCACGTTCTGTCCTACATACCGAAGCGATGGGGCCATGTTTCTATGTAAGTGTGCAGGTGGAGGGGAGGAAGGTAAAAGCGTTACTGGACTCAGGGTGCCGTCAGTCCGTCATCCTTGAGTCCTTGGTAAGCCCGTTGGCTCTTTCGACAGGGGAACGTATACCCATCAGGTGCGTTCATGGGGACGTCCGCGTCTACCCTGTTGTACAGCTCCCCATTACACTCTTGGATGGTAGAACCTTACTTGCTAGATTAGGGGTATTGCCCAACCTCCCTGAGCAACTGATCCTGGGCCTGGATAATCCTTTGTTTCTACACCTTCTTACGGTCAACATACACCCCTCCAAACCCCAACCCCAAGAACAGCCTTCTCTCCTAACCCAAGCCCCCTGGCTCTCTGATAAAAGTTTTAAGTACAACCAAGAGCATGATCCCACCCTCCAACCCGCTTGGACTCATGCCCGTCAGTCAGCCACATCACCCGATCCTGTCTACCCCCTCTTCCATATAGAGAATGGCCTTCTATACAGGACAGGTAACCCTGGGGTCTCCTCCCAACTATTGGTACCCCAAGCTTTCCGGGAGCAGATCCTGTTGTTTGCACATACACACTTACTTGCAGGACACAGAGGCGCACAAAAAACCACAGCCATGGTATTACAACACTTTTATTGGCCAGGCATTTACTCACATATCACCAGGTATTGTCAGGAGTGCGAGGTCTGCCAGCGAAAGAACCCTTACAGGCCTCCTGCCGTTCCACTCCAGCCCCTTCCGATTATTGGAAAACCATTTGAACGCGTAGGGATGGACCTTATAGGCCCACTCCCTCGCACTAAGAAGGGCAGTCAGTATGCATTAGTCATAGTAGATTATGCTACTCGTTATCCCAAAGCTTTCCCCCTACGGGCCCCCACAACCACTAATATGAGTGACAAACTCATCGAACTGCTTTCACGCCTAGGTTTCCCTAAAGAAGTTCTCACAGACCAAGGGGCTGCTTTTGTCTCTCGGTTGATGAACCAAATCTGTAAGTCGCTTAACATCTCGCATATCAAAACCTCGGTATACCACCCGCAAACCGATGGTCTGTGTGAACGCTATAACTCCACTCTGAAACTGTCCCTTAAAAAAATGCTCACGGCCGAGGGTCGGGACTGGGACATGCTCCTTCCCCTTGCCCTTATTGTGATTAGAAGCCAACCACAAACCAGTTTGGGTTGTTCACCTTTCGAGCTTCTTTACGGGAGAAGCCCCCGGGATCTTCTAGAGATCACCAAAGAGGCATGGGAACAGGAGAAACAGGAGGAGACCCGGTCTTTCCTTGACTACACCTTGGCCTTACGTACCCGAATACACAAATTTAGGGACTTCGCTGATGCGAACCTCGAAAAAGCCCAAACCAAACAACAGCTCTTCTATGACAAAGGAAAAAAATGGCGACACCTGAATGTGGGTGATTGGGTACTGGTGCTCCTACCATCCAGTCTGCCCAAGGTTCGGCCGAATGGAAAGGACCCTTTCGTATCATCAAAAAGATTGGTCTGACCTCCTACCTGATACAACTCACACCAAAAAGGTCCCAAATGTACCATATTAACCTCCTAAAAAAATGGTTGGGTCCCATACCTCAGACTGTGCAGTTCACTGTCCCCTTGCCGGAAAATGATACCACCCTAGATCAATTAGTAGTGAACGACGCCCTGTCTGACAGTTAAAAAGAGGCCCTACACACCACCCTGTTGCCTTTTTCTTCCCTGTTTTCCAACCTCCCTGGGAAAACAACCATGGTAGAACACTCAATCCCCACTACTCCCGGGAAAACCGTCAAATTAAGGCCATATCATATACCCGCAGCCCGAAGAGAAGCTATTGGAAAGGAGGTCGAGAGTATGCTGGCCATGGGGGTGATAAAACCCTCCCAAAGCGAATGGTCTTCTCCTATAGTCCTAGTACCAAAACCGGACGGATCCGTCCGGTTTTGCATAGACTTCCGGACCGTTGACACCATCTCTAAGTTCGACTCCTACCCATTACCCCGGGTCGACGAACTTATTGAGAAACTCAGTGACGCACACTACATAACCACCCTGGACCTTACCAAAGGGTATTGGCAGGTGCCCCTCAGAGCCCAAGACCAGGAAAAGACCGCTTTTTCCACTCCTACGGGTCTCTATGAGTTTACAGTCTTGCCCTTTGGTCGCCACGGGGCACCTGCAACGTTTCAAAGACTTATGAACAAGGTACTCTCGAACCATCAAGGGTACTCGTCTGCATATCTGGACGACATCGGCATCTATAGTCCTACATGGGACCTACATTTACACCACTGTCAACAGGTGTTTCAGGCACTGAAGCAGGCAGGCCTTCACATCAATGCCAAGAAGTCCCGGGTTGGGTTCCAAAAAGTTAGATATCTGGGCTATCTACTGGGAAACGGGGGCATTGAGCCGCAACAAGAAAAAATTAAGGCAATCATAAACACCCCCTTCCCGTCCACCAAGAAATTGGTCAGGGCCTTCCTCTAGTTACTGGGTTACTACAGGAGATTCATCCCCAGATACTCAGACATAGCGAGCCCCTTGACGGACCTCCTTCGGAATCAAGTGAAGACCAGAGAGCTCCTGAATCCATCCCCTTTGGCCGTACAAGCATTCCAGGACTTAAAAACTGCCATCACCTCCAGTCCCATACTGAGATCCCCGGACTCAGCGCCCAACATTTACAATATCTTAATGATAGGCTGTTAGTATTCAATTGTACTATTGTTTTAAGTCAGACTGTAGTTTTCAAACATTTAAACTAGAATTACATTTTAATATTTCCTGTCATTAGTATAGAAATGTTGTGTATGCATACATACGTATCCATTTTATTGAGGGTCGGTCCAGCCCATTGTGTTTTTTTCTTAGGAGCCGATCACTGGCTGTCCCTCGCGTCCTGGCACAGACTGCCTTTTTAGAATCGTTTAGTGCACTCCTTTAATCACACTCCCTTTCTCCTCATGGTTTTTATTTAGTGATTCAGTTTCTCTAGAGGGGGAGTCACCTGTTGTGTGCCATCTAGAGACGTCACTTTGAAACAGCCGAATGATCTATTAAGATATCTTACACGTGTTAAAAAACATAGGCGATAATGATGAACCCTGGGGGGGGGGGTGGGGATATTATGCAGCACTTCGCTTTCGTTTTATATTGATGTCATCCACGAACCCCAAGGTAAAAAACATTCCTTTCATACTGAGTTGCCTGTCCATAATTTTGTTAGGCATGGCCCCTCCATGTAACACCTTATTCTGACAACAGCTGTGCAGCAATATAGGAGTCATGAAGGAGCCATTCACAACATGTCCTCACCAGAATCTTCTCCCTGACCCTTCTAAAATCGGTTGTACTGCTACCAGCTCTCACCACTCTTTGTCCATCCCTTCTCTCTACCATTCAAATCCTAAAACCGGTAACTAGTGCCTTACCAGCCTACCACACCACCCTCAGCATTACCCTCACAAATATTTAAACATAAATCTGATAATGGGCCTCCTGCCACTCATTTCCACCACCTTTTGCATTTACCCTTCCTTCCTCCCACCCAAATTGGAAAAAACACCTGGTGTCCTGCCAACCTGTCCACACCACCTTCTCTCCAATGCCTCACTCTGGCAAAACATAAAAACAAATTCCTGGTATACTGCTACCCACACCCACCAACTTCTAAATTTACCCTTCCCCACTCCCAAACAAATTGAAAAAACTGGTGCCCTCATACCCATCTACATCAAGCTCTTTTCAATCCTCATCCACCTACCTACATATAAAAAAAAACTAACATCCTGCCATACCTAATCTCCTGCTAAACTCTGCCACCATTCTATACCACCCATTGCCCCTTCAACCCACATTTTTTTTTTAAATGTCTTTATTACATTTTGAATACAGAAAAATACAGTCACTGTTAGCAATGCACAAAATTGGCAGTACAATTCTTGTAGCCACAACCCCTGGTAATCATGCAAAACCGTCAATTGTCATGCAATATTTTTAACAAGGAGCCACAATACATGGCACTCATGATTCCCCACAGTCCACGAGCCCAGATTCCCATAGGGGGCCTTATGAGGAACATACCTGGTATTATAATGGCTCTCACTTGTCTTGCTCTAATGTGCGAATGTACTCACAGAAGCAGGACCAGACATCCCTTGGACGGAAGGTGGGGGGTTGCAGGCTGGCATAATCCTCTCCCAATTCTCTCACATCTACTCAAGCTCTCAAGCCAGTCTTTAACAGACGGCAGTCTGCTGCCTCCCCAACTCAAAGATATCTCCCTCTTGCCAGGCAATAGCACCATGGAAACCAACCGGCGGGCACTCTTAGGAACTTCATAGGTGTACCCTAGCAGGGCCGTCATGAGGTTGGGAGTCAGCTCACTGCCAATCATGTCAGAGATTCGTTTATATATGTTGTCCCAGTAGCTCGCAATTACTGGGCAGGTCCAAGTCAGATGGGCAAAGTCTGCCCCAGGGGCTTGGCATTTAATGCAATTCAATGGCCTGGTAGGGTCTAATTTAGCGATGTCTTTAGGGGTAAGATAGTATCTATGTAAATATTTAATCTAGATGTCGTGTGTCCGCCATCTGATGTCTTGATCACCAAGGATAGAGGTGGAAAGTCCTCCGGTGAAAGCGGGTATGTGGGCAGAAGGGATCTGAGGGAGCTCTGCAGCCTTTTGAGGACAAAAAGGTCCATGTAGGAGGCATTGTGTGTGCGTGTATCTTCTGCGGGCTGTAGGATATGGCAGTTGGGGAAGAGGTCGCCCAGTGTGTGTCGTGAGTATTTGTCTAGCATGCATTTAACCAGAGTTCCCCTAGTAGAGGGGATCCATGGGTTATCTGATATAGGGATGGCGTCAGAGTAGAGAAGGTCCCCGGGCAACATGCGTCTCAGCTTGCGCCATGCCCAGCAGGTCGTGGATACAGTCTGTGTGTCTTCAGTGTCCAGTGGTATTCCACGGGGCAATATCTGGGAATGGAGAAGTCCGTCCATCTGGGCGTAGGTACGGGATACGTGCATCTGGGTGTTACCAGTGATATGCGTAATGGCATTGGGCCGCGATATAGTAAAGTTGGAGGTCTGGGACTCCGAGGCCTCTTCTCTCATAAGGCAATATCAAGGTTTCCCACCGTATCCAGGTGCTGGCCCCGGCCCATATTAGCCGCAGTAGTATGCTGCGGAGGTTGCTAAAGAATGTTTTTGGGAGTGGGATGGAGATGTTGATGAACAGGTAAAGAAATTGTGGCAGCACCACCATTTTAATAATGGCCACGCGCCCCATCAGTGAGAGAGGCAGCTTCACCCATCTTGCGTATTCAAGGAGTCCACTGCTGGTCCATAATTACGTTGGAGGACCTGCTCCCTATCTCTATGCAAATATATGCCTAGATATTTGGTGCCGTCTGCTGCCCACCTGACGGGGGGCCTCTATCGACGGGGGTTTGGTAATGTCAGTGAGTGGGAAAAGTTCAGATTTTGTCCAGTTAATGTGTAGCCCAGAGAGTTTGCCAAATTTGGCTATGTCCTGCATATTTAGGGGGAGGTCATCTTCCAGGAGGCGTACAAACAATAGTATGTCATCAGCGTTAAGTGATAGTAATAACGGGCCATGCGTGAGTTGCAGTCCCCTATGTGCCTGATTGTCTTGCAGTGTCCTAACTAGTGGGTCCATGGTGAGTATAAAAAATAGAGGGGAGAGAGGGCATCCCTGTCTGGTACCGCGAAGTATAGCAATTGGGTCTATGAGGGTCCCGTTGATCCGGAGGCGTGCTGTGGGTTTGGTGTATAAAAGCATGATCAATGTTAAAAATGGGGGCGGTATTCCCAGCTTTAACAATACAGCTCTTAAGAAAGGCCACTCGAGCGAGTATAAAGCCTTCTCGGCATCGAGGAGGGCCACTGCGGCTGGTGTTTCCGGGGCAGTGTTGTTGAGCACTGCGAACACTGTCCTAAGGTTAAGGGAGGTTGAGCGATGAGGGACAAAGCCTGACTGGGATGGCGAGACAATCTGTTCCAGTAACAGCCCCAGTCTGTTTGTCAGCACCTTAGCAAGGATCTTGTTATCTAGATTCAGCAGCGACAGGGGGCGGTATTCAACCCACATTTTAGAAAAAGGCACCTGGCATACTGTCAACCTTTCAACACCTAATGCATTGCACTCTCTTACCCTCACAAATATGAAATAAAAATATAATACTTGGCCTGCTGCAACTCCCCCCCACCCCTTCCATATTTACCGTCCTCCCTCCTTAATTTAGAAAATACCTGGTGTCCTGCCACCTCTCTTTTATTCTGCCCCACTTGCCAGCATGTAAAAAAATAAAAGTAGAACTCTTGCCACTCATCCAAAACCACCCACTATGCCTTCCTTCTACCTCCCACCAAAGATGGGCTCTCTGCTCATGATAGAGCAGAGAGCAACACAGGTGCTGCCCAGACATGCAGTCTATGGGCCGTATCAGCTCAGCTGTGAAATTCCTCTGTCAGCGTAGGTCTGCTGAGACCCATGCGGACGAGGATTCAAGCGCTTCAATATTCAGATTCAGAATCCAGTATTTGTGCTACTGGTTCTGTATGAGAGCCATACAGAATTTAAATGCCTCATCGACCGAGGTGAAACAAATAAAAGATCACCCATTAGTGAAAAAATAAAGCATTCTGTATTGTTTCACAGCTGAAGTAGATGAGTCAATAACTGAGTATTGCTTTCAACAACTCGCAATGTTCTTGAACCATAGGACTCACTCTACAAATTCTTTGTTAACATCACACTGCAACAAAACACACCCCAAACCACAGTTGCCTGCTTCCATGACAAAAGTCTTCCCCTACGATTAAGGACTATAGTTGGTCACTAACTCTTGTTTGAGGAATTCAACAGCATCGTTTTGCAAGTTTCGCATTTTTCTTTATTAATAATCTCAGGAGATTATAACCATTCACAAATTTATTGTAGAATTCTGTGAAAGACAGGAATGAGTCAAGTTGTTCTTTAGAGAAATGTTCTGGAGCATTCCAATTGGCTTTGACATGAATAATTTTAGGTGTGATGCCATTAATTGAGATACTGTATCACAAGTACTCAAATTCACTACAAACAAATTAGCAAATTTTTTATTTTTATGGTTATACGTTTTCCCTTTGGCACACACAAAACATTCTGTAGACTCGCATTCCATTCTTACAGATTTTTGCCATAGACTAATACATCATCCTCTTATGCTGATATATCCCTTCTAGGTACACAAATACAGTCATGTATCTAGATTCTTTATTTAGCACCACTTGGTGATACGCATTTGCCAAATCTAGAGTTGAGAAAACTATTGCAAATACTAGGGTGGAAAGTATTTTGTTATGGTCAGGGGAAATGGATGATGATCTACCCATGTGATGGTGTGGGGACTGCAAAGGCCTATGCATAGTCCTCACTTCCCGGGCTTTTGAGGAAAATAACTACAGGGGCTACCCACACTGAGGGCTCAACAGGTTCAATAATGTTTATACTAATATCTCTCAGTTTATTTTGACGTTTGTCCACATATGATAAGAAAACATTCCTAACATGGTGGTGAACTGTAATGGTGTCCTGCTTCAGTATGATTTGATGGGTGAACCATTTGTACTCTTCTAACCCTTCCCTGAAAATTGTGGAAAATTGACTCTTAGGTTTTTCTAATTATTCATCTTTAGAGTTGCTTTGGGTTGGTTTTATTGTGCTAGAGAAATTTTCACACTCCCCATTCTTAATTACATAAACTGGGAGGTCAGCATAGGGATATAGTCTGCTGTTCCTGATGGGGCTATCCAAGATTATGGTCACCTCCTTCTATAACGTATATCTTACCACTTTATCTTGGTCCTGTAGGAAGCAAGACTTATCTTTGCAGATATCCCCCCACTTTTTGACTCCATTTGAACTGCTAGATGCTGGTTTTCGATTCTTGACCGTGCTCTGAAGCCTGCTAGCCAGGCTCCAATGATAGTGTTCTTTGTCCTAAAATGAAATGTCTAATTGTAACCCAATTGGCAAGGACTTTAGCACCCCTGTAAGTCCCTAGTAAATGGTACCCCTGGTACTCAGGGCATGGATACTAAAGAGAGTCCCTATTAGCTGCAGCATGTATTGTGACACCCAAAGGGACCCACACAAAAACTGAATGCAACCTGCTATTGCAGGATGCGTTAAATGGTGCATACCACTTTGAAAACACGTCATGGCACACTCCCTGTGTGCCATGCCCATGCACACTTCATATACTATATACAAGTCACCCCTACAGCAGGCCTTAGAGCCCTAAGGCAGAGTGTATTCTATAATATGTGAGTACATATCTGCATAGGCAGATATGCCCTTCTGATGTCTGGTTCCATTGCCACGACATTGCAAGTGATCAGGAAGCCATCTTAAGCATATGTACTGGGCACTGGTCATTACGAGTTACCCAGCTACATAATGGCTTCACTGAAAATAATGGTGTTTGTATCAAACACTTCGTCTTAATAGATCCACATTGATGCCAGTGTTGGATTTATTATGTCTTGCACCCAGAGGGCACCTTAGAGGTACCCCCTGAATCCTAGCAGTCTTTCAGTGTGCTGGCTGACTGGGCTCTTCCAGCTTGCCACCACAGACAAGTTTCTGACCCCCTGCTCGGGAGAGCCAATGCTCTCAGAGGTCAGGAACAATGCCTGCTCCAGAGGAAGATGATTTTCAAAAAAACAATCTTGGGCAATTAATTATAAAATTGGGTAAAGGGCACAATCAAGAACACACATCAAGCATGGTAGTAAAAAAATAGAAAAATCATTAAAAAAATGTAAATATCAATGAAAATAATTATAACTAGAACAAAAATTTACCTTATATAGTTAATATATATAACCAACAACAGACATACTTATTCTCATACATACTCATACATTCATCCACTTCTCATGTGATATATTATTGATGCATATCAAAAAATCAATACATTTGTGCACTCATTGTGTTCACAAATCATCGTAGGGCAGGGTGTTGAAATAGTTGATGCAACCAGAGTAATGGTTTGTGGCCAAAGGACAAAATTCTGTGCAACATTTTCTACGCGCTTTTTTTTCGGCAAATTGCCTTCATCAGGAAGCCACAAGATGGATGATTCAGAGGAATGTCTTGGAGTGATCAAATGTATTTTTCAGAGTCTGCTGAATGCTGTTGGTATGGACAAAAGGTGGAATGCTCCCGAGAGGTTCTCAAAGATACCTCATATCAAGATCTACTGTAGAATATCTTAGAAGAGATGTCCGTAAGTAGGTATGCCAAAGGTTGATTCATATGGATTGTGTTTGCAGAGGTCTTCACATGGTGAGATTCTTAAGGGATCTTTACGATATTTAAATTTGTAGAGGAATCTCATTGCGAGTATGTCGGGTCGACGGCGCGGAGGCGATCTGTTAATGCTGCGGACAAGGTAAAACAGCGGATGTGGTCCGAGGGGTGGATAGATTACTATGCACCGCGGAGGAAGATGATCATACCTCCTTCAACAGGATGGCTACTGAATTAGCATGACCAAAGATATTGGAGTAGACACCTCACTCACTTATTGTGACATGCTTCATCATCGGCGCCTATCCACACCCTGGTAGGATAATACCACCAGGACAGACTCAACCAAAGATTTAATTGGGAGTTCTTAAATCTAGCTGGATAGGCAGGGATCCAGATGAAACGTTTGATGTTAAAAATATCTACAGGTATACCCAAAGGTTTCCTTTATTCATCGGGTACCTGGGGTGTAGATAAAAAATTGTTCTTAGGTTTTATATTGAATGTAATAGCTCAGTTAAACCTATCGTACTTGTCCCAACATGTTTCGGTCCGCTCTAAGAACCCAATCAGATCTGGGACCTTCGTCAGGGCTTTATGAAACTGTCCCTGCCTTTTAATGCATGCACTCCATGCGTAGTAGTGAGGACTAAGCTCTCGCCTGTCTTGATATTTCTTCTTTATGGGATTTTTCTTTATGTAGGCTTTTCTCAGGTCATGCGGTACCTGGAGATTGGTGCTGGCTTGTAGTCACACCTTCGTCAAAGACACAGCACCGAGGAAATACCTGGTGTGTTCCCTCCGACCGCTGCTGCATGACCCGCGAAAAGCCTACATGAAGGAAAATCCCATAAAGAAGAAATACCAAGACAGGTGAGAGCGATACTTTTAATTGAACTATTACATGCAATATAAAACCTAAGAACAATTTTTTATCTATACCCCAGGTACCCGACGAATAAAGGAAACCTTTGGGTATACCTGTAGGTATTTTTAACATCAAAAGTTTCATCTGGATCCCTGCTTATCCAGTTAGATGTAATTTAAGAACTCCCAATTAAATCTTTGGTTGAGTCCGCCCTGGTGGTAATATCCTACCAGGGTGTGGATAGGCACCGATGATGAAGCATGTCACTATAAGTGAGTGAGGCGTCTACTCCAATATCTTTGGATATTCGAGAGGCTATCTTTGAGACCTGTTCTGAAAATATTGTCAACGAAGTGTCTCACGTAAAGACACTTTGAAGATTCCAGTTGCCCGTTGTGTTTAACTGTTTAAGTTGGGAGAACGCAACTGGTCTAATGTTCTCCCGCTCTCCCGTTTTGTGGTACAACTAGTGAATAAGCATACCAAGGCCAGAGGCTTCAAAGCCTCTGCCGCTTTTGATATGCAACCCTGGCTTCCTCCAGACTTGGAGAATGCCACCCTCTGCTCTGTGGCCCAATTGGCACCAGAGCAAGAAAGGAATATTAGCTAGTCAGTAGGCATGTTGCACTATCAGGCTAAGCATACCCCTGAGGTGGGCCACCTGAAATGGACACTCGAAGAAGGGTTTCACCATCTTGTTTGTGGTGAAACTAGGAATTCTGGGTTAGGTTTATGCCCACTCTCCACAGGAAGTATTTATATAGAGGGAGTAGTCACCCCAGGGATAGGAAGCTTGTCGGCTACTACCTCACACTCCCCTTAATGCCCCTAAATTCAATATTTAGGTGGACCCTTGACACCAGGAACTCACATTCGTTTACTGGGAACCAAAGGACGGACAAAAAAGAGAAGTCACCGCGAGAACTGAGGACTTTACCACTACTTGGCACCAAACCCTGCCTTGCTGCTGGAACCTCGACAGTTGACCGACCCGACTCGTCCAGAAGCTGTGCATCCTCCCAAAGCTGTGGAGGACTATCCAGCAACTTCAACAAGCAGGCAGCATCTCCCTTGGGGTGGAGGAGCCATCCCGCTTCATCTGCAGGCACCGAAAGCATCTACCCGGTACCTTGTGTTGTTGGCCATCCAGTCCACCGAAGGAGCAGCACGACAGTAGGATGTCCTTGAGGCTCTAGGAGGCCAGTCCCCATCTCCCTGCCGAGTTTCGAGATGCTAGATCCTCAAGGAGCCCCCTTACACCAATACCCTGACTACCTGGGCACTTGCGCCCACCTAGGCTTGTTTGTGTTCAATCTGAACACCACCGCCGCAAAAACGTACGTGCACGTCGAGCAACTTCAGGAGAGACAAGCTCCACTCCGAGAGGGGTCCTGCTGTGTTTCTTTTCCCTCTTCTGTAGGTGCCACAAGAACTGTGAGAGCCTCCAACACTAAGTGGCTTGCCAGCCAGAACCTCTGCACCCACGCCCCATAGCCTGAGTACACAACTTATGCCTGCGTCTCCTTGGCATAAGAGTCCCCACGAGGCGAGCCCCATGTTGGGTTTTGCCGAGCTTGTCCCCAAATCCCCCTTGCAGAGTCTCTTGTTTTGACAGGTCCCTTTAAACTTTACTGCATAGTAATCGAAGCTACCAATGCGACCAGCACCTCTGCACCCTGACACCCCAGGGCAGTGCAACACGAACTGCTGGTAATTTCTTGGACCCTGGGCCATAAGCACCTTAAGCCTTAAAGGATACCTTCTACAACAGTTTGCAAGTATACCTACACAGTACATGTCTTTTCCTCCTATAGGATAACATGACCACTAAGAGGCTAATGCCTCAAATCTTACAGCTGTGATTTTCTACTGTTTTGTCTGTAAAAATCTATAACGTCTTAAGTACTTACCTGATCCCAAAGATCTTGACCATATGTACGTAGGTGAGGGTTTGTGATTACCCAATAGCAAATTTTGCGATTCGCTATTTGGTAAATGCAAACACCTATGTACAAAAGTGTGTTTTACACTTTTTGCAATTCCCAGTAGGTTGCAGATAGACCTACCTCATCAATAATCAGCAGACCACCATGTCTGTGATTGCTTTTCAATAAAGCAATGTTTAAAAAAAAAAAGACAGCCCGTTTTCCTTAACGGAACACGGGATGCATTCCAAAAAGAAAAATTTAAAGTTTTCTTTTAATTTTTTAAGAGTAGGCAGTGGTCTGTGGGACCACTGCCTGCTCTTTAAAAAATGTTTTTACAAACATTCACAAAGGGGAAGGGGTCCCTTGGGGAATCCTTCCCATTTGCGGTAAAATGCAAATGTTTTGCGACCGCATTTCGGTAGAAAAATATTCACTCATACCACTGCGATTCCATATTAGGAAGGGACGCCCTTAACATGCCCCTTCTTAATACCAAATTGCAAACCCAATGTGGTATTCGGTAATAGGTTACCAAATTGCGAAATAGTGCTTTGTATATAAAAAAAAATGCTTTTTTGCAGTTTCAAACGGCCCAAATCTGCGAATCGGGTCGTTTGCAACGTCAAAAAAAGCTTTTTACGTCTGGGCTATAAGTGTCTAAAATAATATAAAAATCTGTGTTTTTCTAAATTGGTCTCAAGTTTCATCTTGAGCTTGTGTTTCATTTATTGACCCTGTGTGTACAACAAATGCTTTACACTACCCTCTGATAAGCCTAAGCTGCTCGATCACACTACCACAAATAGAGCACTTGGGACTATTAATTTAAGCCCTATAAACCAATAAGGGCCATCTGTACTTTTTGCATGGTGTGCCCTTACATTGGCATTACCACATAAAAGTGCTGCTTCCTACAAGTTCTTTTACATCACCTCCATCAGACCGGACACCTAAAGTCCAGGCGGGAGCCTCGACTCTTGCATAGAAAAGACTGCAAGCAAACATAGTCTCTGGTGACAGACATCTCTCACAAAGACAATCCTACATTCTACAAATGCTTCCTAAGTTACATTCCCTTATATTTTTGTACACGCTCTCCTTAGCGTCTGCTGTCGAGCCCCTCTCGAACCAAAAATGTACATGCTCTACATGCTTGCGACCCATGCGCAGAGACCTCTCTCACCTCACATACACCTACACTGAACCAAACGTTAGTATTCCTCCTGCATTACACAGCGCACTCCTACACAACACCTGGTACCAACATAAGTCCGAAGTAGACACACAAACTACAAACAGATCATGTTACGTCTGTTCATTGATACTTCATACTGTAGGCGCAAACAGACTTTATTTACCACAAGAGATAGCTCCTGAAAGAGCAAAATGCCTCGTTTATCTATACCTCTGTAGGATCAAGGCAAAAGTCAAACCCAATAGAATAGAACCCCATTTGACATTAATAAACATTACCCGGTATGAGATCAGTCCCACTGCACTATATCTCTTCACTGGGCCGAGTGACATCCAATCTGAGGTAGACAGGATGTGCAGAAAGGGCACCATAGGGGAGGACACTGTTTTGCCCCAGGACTTCGTAGAGAAACAGTTCTTGGAAGTAGCACGACCACCACACCAGTGCACAAATATGTCAGATTCCGCCTCTGTCTGGTCCCAGTGCGGCCCTTTACATCTTTGGAGCCACCTTCTTTAACGATCAATGGACCCCAGACATGGAGTTCCAGTGCAGTGCCACTCATCTTAATCACGCAGGGAGGAAATGATTCTCATAGCAGTCGGTCCAATACCAGCATGGACACCATGTGCCAGGAAATCTGATATAGCAAGATCAGTAAGGACACCTGGTTGGAGGGGAAGGGGCAACCCCTAATTGTGCGGAAACTTACGTTGTACTCTTTATGATTCAGTAGCAAATGAACCATACCGTTGGGCAGCAACGAGGATTGTGGTGCCATACTGCGCCAAACCTGCAATGGGGCTCCGTCGCGCTGATGTATATCTACTGGCAATGCAGTGACCTTGCCTACACCCAGCTCCTTCCTGGATGGCGGAGCCTCTGCACCCTCGTGACGATACACACCCCAGCACTGGTCATCCCTAGAGAAGATCTTTCTGAGTTGTCTCAACATCCATTACAGAAGAAAACAACTCTGTTGCATCATGCTCGAAGGAGAAGAACTGCTGATTCTCCAGTATTGGATCTTTCATAGATTCACATGCTTGAATCATCTCCGTTGTCGCAGTGGGAGTCCCACCTTATCATTGTAAAAGCAGTAAATATTACTATCATAGGCTACAATGCAATGAAAAGTCACTGCAATAGACTATCTACTTTCTTTTGTAAAAAGGACCAAACTTAAACAACAACCAATAAGGCGACAGCACCCTTTAGAACACTCCCAAGAGAGGCTGAGTTCCTCAGATTTTCTACCACACTGTGACAGGGAGTCTCCCTGACCTCTGCTCAGTTTTTTCCTTCATTCTTCATATATATTCTAGAAAACATGTTGGATTCTCCAAAGAAAAGTCTCTTCAGATCGTGTGGAACTTGTGGTACGAAGAGGCTCCATTCTGTAGATCCCCATAAGAACTGTATTTATTGTTTGTATCCCCAACATAAAGTGAAGGACTGCAAAATTTGTTGGACTTTTTCAACCAAAACCCTTAAAGACAGAGAGGGTAAGTTGTTGATTTGGCGGCAGAGACTTAAAAGTAAATCTGATGTTGTCTCTGAGGACGAGGAAAGCTCTACCTCACATGCCTCTCTGGAAAAATCAAAAAGGAGAGAGAGGTCACAGGACTCTCCTCAGGGCCATAAAAAAGCTTCTAAAAAGTCTCGTCATGAAGCTGCAGGTTCCTCACAAAAAGGAAAGCGTTCATTTCCTGCTGAGGAGAAACCCATCTGGCCTCAAAACATGAGAACACCTCTTCAGAGCCTTCTACAATAAAGATTATAGTCTCAAAGAAGCTTGTGTCGTCGACGGCACCGTCCACTGGGTATCCGTTGACGCAAAAGTCGCCATCGGGGCATATTTCCCCTCCATCGTCGTCGACTCTCTTGTCGCCGAAACCCGACGATGCCTGTACTGTCGGCAAAGATACCTTCACCGCCGACAAGCTCCTCGTCGACGATCCCTACTCAGTCGACTAGTACATCCTCGTCAACGACCACATCCTCGTCAATGACACTTGCTCCGTCGACGACCACTTCCTCGTCGATGACAACCGCAACTACGACGACAGTGAGTGCATCGACGGCGCTGATGGCAACAACTCATCGATGACACAGACACCGCTGATGAAACTGACGCCGATGCATGCTGTGCCCAGCCTAAAAAGACCGTTGACGTTACAACGTACTCCTCTTTATCCATCGTCGATGTTCTTGACGACACCGTCGACGAGGCGTTTTCTTCAAAATCCTTCGGTGATATCACCTTTACCTCCTTCAACCTTTTTGGAAGAGTAAGATGATGATGACATGTTTGGCCCTGCTCACAGTCCTCAACTTCATGTCAAATATGAATAGGATGATGAAGATGAATATGAGGGCTATTATCCACAGAAGTTTCATCACCAACATGCTAAACTGCAGTATATGGAACCTGCTCATGAGCCAATGGTCCACCTTCCTGTTGCATTGGTTCAAGATTTGAAAGCAATCGCCGGCCGCTTGCAGTGATCCTGTCGGACCTGTGGGACGTCGGAGCCTTCTCTGCAACCACCGAGGCCTGACTTCGCCGGCGCGGTGGTCCTGTGTCCCCGGTACAGTCCACTGGGGACGGAGATCCAGGGTTGCTCCCTGAGGCTCGGGTCGGCGTGGCCGGCGCCGTGGGCCCCCATTGGCGGTGTGCGCGTCTGTGGGCGAGGCCCCCCCCTGCTGCTCCCCGAGGCCCAGACTGACGGCGTTGGCGCCGCGGGCCCCATCGCTGGCGCGGCCTGCTGCTGCGGGGCTCCCTGATCGGCCCGGGGCCTGGTTTGGCGGTGCAGGTGCTGTGGGCCTGCTGTGCTGTTGGGAGCGGCACCTCGTCATTGCCCCCGGAGGGCCTGGACGGACACCATCGGCGCCATGGGCCTCCGCTAGCTGCGTGAGTTGCCGTAGCTGTGATCTTGCGTCACCCCTGGGGCCTGGACGGACATCGCCGGTGTCGTGGGCTGCCACTGCATCGTCGGCACTGAGGTCCACTGGGAGTGGAGAACCTGTGATATCTGCGTTGGAGAGGCCTGCACACGACCTGAACACTCCGGCTGAGCCCAAGGCCTGAGCCGCTGCTGCGGTGGGCGGTCTGCGGCGGACGGAGCGCTCCGGCGAACTGACCTGGAGGTAAGGAGTGGGGGTGCGGTGGCATCTGGGTTTGGGTGAGGATTCGGCTGTCGACCGGGCAGCAGGCGAGGTGCGGGGGGGGCCCCCTGGTCAACACGGCTCCTCCTCCCCCTCCCTCCTCCCCCCCCCACTCCTGATGTGCCCCCCCGGTGACTTGCTGCGGAGGTGAACCCATCCCGTGAGGTGGTTTCGGCGGCGCGGCCTGCTGGGCCTCCCCTCTCTGGGCCTGGGGTGTGGACTTGAATTGCTCGGCCGCCACTTCGGGCGGCGATGACCCCCTATAGGGCGTCCCTGAACTGGGCATGGTGGTCTGATGGCTCCCTGGGGGCCCCGGTCATAGCCTCGTGTGGTGGCGCTTGTGAGGCCTCCTAATCCTCTTCCTGGGCTTGTCCTGGGTCACTGGTCACTATCGCATTCCTGGGATCACCTGCCTGCACCGGCCCTTCAGCCCTGGACCCGCAGTGCCCCGGACCTCTATAGATACTCTGTGTTGCCGCCCTGGTGGCCCTGGGGTGGGGGAACCTGTGCGTGGCTCCTTCTCCCTCTACTTCGGCCGCACATTTCGGGCGACGGCAGGTTGATTCGCACCGAGTCTTAACGTCTGCTGCTTGCCCCCGCTGACACTCGGCCACCAGTGTTAGCCTGTCAACTTCCCACTGTGGGGTCTATTTGTGGGGACTTTGAGCCCGTGATTTCCTCGGGTCGCCATGGGCAGAACGGACCGGTCAGCGAAGACCCCTGCCACCCAGACGAAAATGGACCGCTTCACCACCTTGGAGGCGGGGGCTACCGGGGGTGTGACTGAACAGGAGGCTCCTCCAACTGCGGATTTGACCACCATCCTCCAGGCTATCCATGCCTCACAAACCTCGGTGGAGGGCAAGATTGCAGAAGTGCGAGTAGATATGACTCTCATTCGACAGGACCTCCGAAACGCCACTGCTCGGATTACAGAGACTGAGACCCGTATCTCCACTGTGGAGGATGACGTCCAGCAACTTAAGGGGCAGGTGGCCCGTCTCCAGTCGCACACTCAGGAATTGCACCGTCGGGCGGAGGATGCCGAAAATAGATCCCGACGCAATAACCTCCGCCTGGTGGGCTTTCCGGAGGGAGCGGAGCGGGGCCGATCGGTGGACTTCCTGAAGAGGTGGCTAAGGTCGTGGATCCCGGAGGGCTCTCTCTCTTCCTGGTTCGCGATTGAGCGGGCCCACCGGTCCTTGGCCCCCAGGCCGGCGCCGGGTGCGCCTCCTCGGCCATTCATAATGCGGGTCCTCAATTCAAAGACCGCGACGTCATCCTGTCTGAAGCTCGCAAACAACAGCGGCTACGCTACGAAAACGGGGCAATCATGATCTTCCCAGATTACACCCGCGAGGTCCAGGGCCAGCGCCGCTCCTTTGGGGAGGTCAAGCAAAAGCTGATGGCACTTAACATTCAGTATCGGCTCCTCTTCCCGGCTCGCCTGCGAGTGGTGTTCGCAAACAAGACGCTGTTCTTCGACAACCCGACGGAGGCCTGGGCCTGGGCAACGGAGGAGCGCCCTCTGCGGGCCGACGGCCGGGCCCTGGGCTTGGAGGGAGCGGAGAGCGGACCTGGCCGCCTCGCCCCCTTCGCTCCTCAACCTCAGTGTAACCGCTCCCGCAGGCGCCGTGGGCGGAGGAGGGCCCGCTCGGATTCCCCACCGGGCCACTCACGACAACCAATATCGCTCTCCGAGGGACCCTTGACCGGGAGGCGCTCTGGCTCCTCCGGCCGTTTGGATGGCGGTGGTGCTACGCCCGGGCCCGCGGCGATTGACCTCCCAGAATCGGACCTCTCCCGTAGCCCAATACTTCTGAAAGACCCTGCTTGAACTGGTCTCTGCCCGCCGGGCCTGGCTCCGCGGCCGGAGACGGTGCTTTAGCTCTGAACATTTCTTTCCTTCCCGATGGACTCGTAAACACACATCCGGACATGAGGAGGGGTCCTCCACGCTTCCCCATTCCCAAGCGTTTTAGTTTGGTTGTTTACTCACTGGTTTATTGTTAGGGCGACAGATGCTTCCGTTCCCGAAGTGTGGGGTGGGAGAGGGGTGGGGGTGGGGTGGGACCGTTGTCCCATGTTTTGATTTTACTTTTGGCTGTTTTATTTTTTAGTTCCGCTGCACCAGTTTTCACACGACACCCTAATTTGTACCTCAAGAGACATGCAGACCTCCTTTCAGATATCTTGATGGACCTGCTGATATCCAGCTGGGAAGCCTTATCCCCCGCAGAACCCACAATCACAATGTTATATACACCACTACGCCTGACACACCCCTGCGGGGTACTTCTCTGCATTTCACCAGTACTCATATCATGCCCGGACTTGCATCCGGTGGCGTACATAGACTTCCCTTTGGACACTACACTACACCCTCACGCGCTCCTTTTGATGTGGGCCCCCTTCTGGGACCCAATTGCCATGCCATCCCACCATGCCACCATGCCAGATATACCTCCATTGAGCACTTCTCTACGCATCTTATCTTGGAACGTTAATGGCCTCCTGGACCGTTTCAAGCGGATGGCTGCCCTGCGCTACGCGCACCGCCTAGGGGTGGACATATTACTATTGCAAGAGACGCATTTGCTGGGTAACCATTGCCCCTTCCTTGCGCGCTATGGATATGATAGGGCGTGGCACTCGGGGTTCACTCGGGGATCCCGAGGGGTGGCGATCCTGGTGAAGCGCTCTCTTCCCCTTGTCATTGTGCAGACAGCCCTCGATGCCCAGGGTACATTTGTGGCCATCAGCGGTAAGTTACATGGGAGTCCCATTAACCTTGTATCGCTCTATTCTCCTCCTTCAATGCTGGCGGCGACATTAGCTAAAGCTACAGATCTCCTGGCGTCCTTACCATTGGGCCCCACTTATCTCGGGGGGGACTTCAACGCGGTCTCCTCACCCGACCTTGACACGTCTGGCCCCCCTTCCTCCAGTAGAATTGCTCAGGCAAAGCAATTGAAGACCTGGTCTGAGTCCCTGGGCTTGTGTGATGCCTGGCGTACATGGCACCCGCATTCTAAGCAGTTCACACACACTTCGGCAGCGCACCATACGCAAGCGCGTATTGACGCCATTTTCGTTCCAGCAACAGATTGTCTCACGGTCCAGGACGTCGCCATCCTCCCGCGTGGTATCTCGGACCACTCCCCGGTGGTGATTCGCACGGGCCCTCCTTCCACCTGCATGCGGCAGACATGGAGATTTAATGCCTGGTTTCTCCAAGACAGGGAGTTCCGGAAGGCGGTGGGTCAGGAACTTAAGCATTATTTCCTCTCCAACGACGGATCCGTCTCCTCCCCGGGTGTTCTGTGGGAGGCGGGCAAGGCCACGATTAGGGGGTTCGCTAAGGGCCAGCTCAAGCGTCAGCGACAGGCCCAGGCAGAACAAATTACCAGTCGTGAGGCGCAAGCCTTACGCCTCGAGCAGACCTCTGCTCAGTCTCCAGACACCCCTGAAGCCAGACTCCTTGCCCGGCTCCGGTCGGAAATCAAGCAGTTGTCGCTGGAGGCGGCCAAACTCCTTTGGCGTTCATCCGTGGCCAGGGTGTATGGCTGGGGCGACAAGAACGGTTCGCTCCTCCATCGCCTTGCCACATACCCTAGGGCAAATCGCATAATTCCAGAGGTCATAGCGCAGGATGGCTCGTTATGTCGGTCCCCAGACGGAATGGCCCGTGCCTTTGCGTCCTACTATCAGCAATTATACATGGCCAGATCCCCACCCCTTTCACTCGCTGGTATGTTGGAGGTCGAGGGTGGCCCCCTCCCCAGCCTAGATCCCATTAGCCAGAAAGACCTTGAGCGCCCCATCACACGTGAGGAGATAGAGGGAGCGATTGCCCTCGTTTCCTCCGGTAAGACGCCGTAGCCAAGAACCGAGACGAGGTGGAGGACGTATCTCCACGGACTTGCGGAGGGATACTTATCAGGGTTGTCCTCCAGTAAACTATCGATTTCTTTGTAAAACGCGGGAGATGGATGGAAATAATAATTGCCGAGTGTCTACATATCATCTCCATTTTTCGGTTTGTGAGACTTGGTCCACATGAGGGACGTTACAATTCTTTTCCACATGCAATACGTTGGACGACATACTTCTTGTCAATCGCCTTGAAAAAGTCTAAGGGAAGACAAAACACGTGTTGGCTGATTTTCGTGCTGGATGAAATAAGAATATGAATAAAAATGTTAACTTTTTGAAGAAATCAAACATTGTGGACTCTGTATATTTTGAATAATTAGGAATAGTGTGTTACTTTTTGTACCAGATTTACGTTTAAATATTGGGCATCTTTACCAGCTGGTATTTGAAAGAATTTGCACAGCGCCAAAATTTTGGGGTGGCCTTAATTGAAACAGGGTGTGCTTGGAATTGCTCTCTCTCCTTTTTTGTATATTATATACACAGTGTGTTACCTCTGTGATAATAGCATCTCTTGGTAGTAGGTGCTAGTGAGCTAAATTAGCACCCCGTGTTAGAACTTAACAGGAATATTGATTGTATATTGATTCACACTATATAAAGTTTTTAGCTGATACTCATTCTTACTGATTGTGCGGTGTTTTCCCGAGCATGGGAACTGCTACTACCAATATATATTTTTTTACACGTGAGGAGATAGAGGGAGCGATTGCCCTCGTTTCCTCCGGTAAGACGCCGGGCCCAGACGGCTTCCCTCAAGAGTACTATATGCATTATCAGGACAGTCTCACTCCGCATTTGGCGGGGCTGTTTCGGGAAGCTGTTGAAAAAGGCTCCTTTCCCCAGGAGGTGGATCTGGCCACCATCGTGGTTCTTCCCAAGTCTCAACCACCCTCACCACGGTGTGCGGACTACCGTCCCATCTCCCTCATCAATACTGAGATTAAACTGTTCGCCACGATCCTTGCCCAACGACTCAAACCCCACTTGTCCACGCTGGTCCACCCCGACCAATGCGGATTTATGCCCTCACGTGGCACTAGGCATTGTCTTCGTAGACTGCACGTCGCCTTGGCACACCGTCATCTTCTTACTCCCTATCTCGCGATCCTTCTGGTGGACTTTGAAAAGGCCTTCGATTCAGTGGACTGGGGGTTCTTAGCGGACGTCCTTGCTAGGATGGGACTCGGTCCCCGTTTTTGTGCCATGGTAAAAGTTCTTTATGCTTCCCCCCGCGCCCGTGTCTTGGTGAACGGGGTTCTGTCGGAGCCCTTCCCGGTTCGTAGAGGAACAAGACAGGGTTGTCCCCTATCCCCGCTGCTGTTCGCCTTGGTGATGGAGCCCCTGGCGTCCATGATGCGGTCGTGCGAGAGTATGCGGGGATAGGAGTGGCCCAACACCGAACCAGACAAAATCGCACTCTATGCAGATGACGTCCTCATCTATTTGGCAGACCCCGCCAGATCTGGCCCCCTTTGTCTCCGCATCCTACACCTCTTCGAGCGGGCTTCGGGCCTCCGGCTTAACCCGGATAAGTCGGCCTTGGTTCCCCTACACCTGTCCCGCGAATGTTTTGACTGGCAATCCAACATTCCTCTTCGCCGTCAATCCTTCAAATACTTGGGGATATGGATGACCTTGCTCCCTGAGCTCAGCTGGGCCCTTAACGTGGCCCCACTGGTGAAGCGGGTTAAGGCAGACCTCCAGAAGTGGCAGTCATTGCCCCTGAATCCCATGGGGAGGGTCGCCCTATTTAAAATGATGGTGCTCCCCCGGTTCCTCTATGTACTGCAAAACACCCCCATCGGCTTTCCCAGAGCCTGGTTTCGTGAACTTGATAGCATGCTAGTAAGTTTTTATGGGGAAAAGGTAGGGCCCGGTTGGCACTCACAGTGTGTAGGATCCCCTCATTCGACGGGGGATTGGGGATGACACACCTCTATTTATATTACTTGGCCACGCGGCTCCTCTCCATACACGATTGGTTCAATGGGGGTTGGTCGGACCCGGCGTACAGGCTTGAGGTCGGAGAATTGGGTTTCGCCAAGATCCAGGCTATGCTATATGGGGCCCCTATTCCCTCCCGCTTGCCAGAGGTGTCACGCTCTGTGCTGTTGGCCTGGCGAGCTGCATTGCGACATACCAAATGGACACGTACGTTAACCCAATGCACACCCTTGTGGCAAGGGACCTGGCTCAAAGAAGTCAACGCACTACAAGGGTTTAGAGCCTGGGATTCGATAGGCATTTCGCAGCTAGGCGATGTGTGGGTGGGGGACCACATGCGGTCCTTCGACGACCTTCAAAGCAGGTATTCCTTACACCAGTCACAATTCTATAGGTATTTGCAGTTACGCCACGCCCTTCACACCCACCTAACGACTGGCACCCGCCTTCATGACCACAGTCCGCCTGAGGCCCAGATAATGTTTGGTGACCTGGGGAGAGGCGGCATCTCCCGCGTTTCTACCGTACACTGATCAACAATGCTCCCACTTCCTTAGACCGACATCGGGCTCAATGGGAGGGTTGGGTAGGCACCTTAGACGAGGAGGACTGGCGCGACGCCCTTATGGCTCCTAGGACGGTCACGGCCTCAGCCAGATTGCGCTTAGTGCAATTATACTACTTACATGCTGCATATCTTACCCCAATGCGCCTTCACCGGGCCGGACTTAGCCCAACTTCTGCTTGTGCCAGGTGCGGTCACGACCCCGCAGATTTTTTCCATATGGTATGGGTATGTCCCCGCTTGGAGCGGTTCTCGGAGGAGATTGAGGAGGAACTCACTGAGGTTTTGGGCTGGGAGGTCCCCCATGACCCAAGGCACGCACTCCTGGGTATCACTGATGGGCTGGATGGGTCACGGAACGAAAAACTGTTTTACACTACGGCAATGGTGGTTGCTAAGAGAGACATTGCGGCCTCCTGGAAGCTCTCCGAACCTCCGTGCGCTGGACGCTGGAGGACTGGAGTGGACTGGTGTGCCACGCAGGAGAAAGTTATGTACGAGGCTCGTGGGTGCCCTAGGAAGTACCGTAGGGTTTGGGGGAAATGGTTGGGGGAGGTGGAGTAGTCATAGAGGGAACGCCCAATTTTATACCCCTATGTATTTGTTTTTATCATTGTCTGTAAACTTTGTGGTGCTGCTTTCCTTTCCAGGTCCTGGACATTTATGGGGTTGGACTGTAAGGCTGGTGTTTTGTTTGTTCTTCTTTCTCTTTATTTTATTAATCAATAAACAAAAATTTGTTTATCAAAAAAAAAAAAAGATTTGAAAGCCATATTGCAGGATTATCGTACTCGTTTCCCTCCATCGGTGGGTGCGCCTCCATCTCCACCTCCGCCAGCATCTCCACCACTCATGCCTGATCCTTTGCTTAGAATGTCGCCAGGAACAGATAGTATTGTACCTCCGCAATATCATGATCCCTCTGTTGATCATGACGTAGAGGAAGGCGTAATTCAAAGTGCTAGACCAGCTGGCAATGAGTGGGAAGATTACGTAATTTCCACACCTGCTTCTCTAGCTCCTCAAACCGTGGATTCTCCACCGGAGGACATTGGCGGTTTCCACGCATTAATAGAGAGACCAGCCTCGGTTTCAACTTCCGATGACAGTCAAGCAGTCTGACTGCTTTCTTTAACTATTTTAAAAACCAATCTCGGAAAACTGTGAGGGCAATCCCTATAATAGACCATATTTGGGAGGAAGGTGTGAAGGACATGAGAACACTTGCTACAGTTATCGCAGTTTTACCTAGAATAGACAAGAAATACAGGGCTCCTGATGATGCACCAGATTGTCTGGTAGGACACCCGAAGCCAGACTCAGTAATTGCTCAAGCCGCACAACAAAGGTCAAGGAATCCTTCAGCACCTATCACCGCTCCACCAGATAAGGTAGGCACCTTGATAACATCAGCAAGAGGTTTAAAACCACTTCAGGTACTACTGTGCGCGCGGCCAATGCACTGGCGATATTAGGAAGGTACGACCGCCTTATGTGGTCCGATATCGCGCCATACACGGACCTTCTTCCAGAAGACAAAAAGGTAGAGGCGAGGAAGATATTGTTGGAGGGAGAAAGATCTGCTTCCAAGATCATCGATGCATCCATGGATGTAGCTGCCCTGGCTTTTCGTCAGCTTGCTAGAGCAGCCGTCCTTAGACGTCATGGTTGTTTGAGGGCGACGACGTTCCGCCCTGAGGTGCAAAGGAAGATTCTGGACATGCCGTTTGTTGACAATGCACTTTTCGGAAAGCACATAGTTGACGCCTTACAGGCCATTAAGGTGGACACCGAGACTGCTAGAGCCGTGGGCACACTCTGTCATGTAGTTCCTACAAATCTATATAGGATCTGCGCGTTTAGATAACATAAACTAAGGGATTGGTGTCCAGACTGATTACATACACCCCGAGGATATGTTTGTCTGTAGACCAGATAGAGCACAGTGCCACTATAAGCCCCACAACCTTACCAAGGAGCGAATAGTTTGTGGCAACTATCGAACATGACAACCCTGATCCCTCAGGGATCGTGGAAACAGTACAGTACTTTTCGCACAGTCACTGGTGCTCACTTGTTCTCAGAGAGATATACAGAATAAACGATGGGGACGTTTTCAATAAGCATTTATTGAACCAGCATCATTCTAGTATAAAATACGTGTGCTGCAACAACCATTAGACAGAAACAGATGCATACGGTTATAAGCACCAATAAAGGAAATAGAAGGTAAAATTCTACCATTGTGCTAAAACAATGAATATATGCAGGCATATAGATACATGACAATATTAATGCATACTCCTATGATGCAACCCTAACTAGATGTACCTAAGTGTACCCAGCATGTATGTAGGTGTACAGCCAAGAATCCCCCTAGGAAAGAGCCAACCCCATTACCTGGTGTGAGGGAGCAAAGGACCTCATCTTGGTCTCGAATTGGACACCCAGCGAGGGATGTCAGACCACTGCGTGCTGGAGTGTCTCTGGGCAGGGACTTCAGCGTCTTGTGACAGCATGAAAGTTTCTTCTCCTCTGGCTGTCCAGCGAAGATGTGGTGCTTATATACCCGAAAGGTACCCTCAGGGGTTCTACCTAGATGTGTCATGGTACTATGGGCATGTCGGCCAAGGATTACGATAGTGGTGACCCTTATACAGAGTTATTATGCAGAAGATGGTAATCCTGCTGTGATACTGAGAATCCTCATGCATAATAAATTAGGCTAGTTTTCGGAGAAAACCACACAACATTCATGCAGCACCTAACTAGGTAAAAGGTCAGCGCCAGAACCGTTATGTAGAACAGTGGTAGGACAAATGTAGGTAAAAGGTCGTGCAACTACCTAGGCCTATATTGGGGTAGATTGGGGTTTATAACACCTCCAATATAGGAAGACCCCCTTTCGTGGAGCTCGTGGGAGAGGAGCCTATTCATTTTGTGGAGGCTACCAGAGATACCAACCTCAGACCTATCAGTCACTTCGCCCTGCCTACCAGCAGCAACAGGCCTATTGTGCACCACCACAGGCTGCAAACTCCAGACAACCTAGACGTAAGCAGCCCGTACAGTCCAGAGATGCTGTTAGAAAACAGTGAAAATGTCTTGGCGTCTGCTGCACTGTCCCCTCCCCTGCCACCCTGAGGAGCACACATCACACGTTATTACAATCAGTGGCAAAAAAGTACTACAGACAAATTGGTCCTGGATATAATAAAGTATGGCCATATTGTAGGAAGCTGGCTCTGTATATACTATACCAAATTGAGGTATAGTGGAACCCAAAAGGTAGGCAGAGGTAAAGTAGATAGCAACTCACTCTCTATTTGTGGTAGTATGGTCAAGCAGTAAGGCTTTATCAGAGGACAGTGTTAAGCATTTGTTGTACACACTCAGTCAGCAAATGAATTCACACACTCAAAGACTAAACTTCAGACCAATTGTTTTTGTATAAAAATATTCTTTTAGTTATTTTATTTTCTAGAACCAAGCAAGCCTACCACAGGTAAGCAATAAATACTTTACAGTAGTAATGCAGTTGTAACACAGTTTAGATTGCAATTGTATATGCACTTTGTTTTGATTACATTATTGTTACTGAAAATGCAATGTTTTGGAAATACAGTACATATGCTTTGTATAGGCTTTTTAGTAAAATGACCAGTAGATTACTTTGCAGATTGCTTTTCTTACACAGTACAGTATACCTGGATACTGCATTGGGACATTTCCTGTAAACAAGTGAGTAAAAGCATTTTTGTTATTTTATACAATTTTAAAAGGATTTCTTAGGTTTTCCAACCAAAAACAGTCAATGTTATCGTATGGAGGAAAATAGTGTTATCGGTTAACAGGTAAGTACTTTGTTGTGGGAGTTGGTATTCTGGGGTTAGACTCAGGGGTCCCCCAGGGTCAAGGATGCACTCTTGTTACACCCTCAACGGCAATAGGGCGGCCGGGTGCAGAGTGCTAAGGCCCAATGTTATCCAACGGGGATAGGAGGCCTCCGGTTGGTGGCTGCTGACTGGCAGGCCACTGGGTTGTGTGAGCAAAGCTCCTGGATTTAAGCTCAGGGCAAATGGGGGTTTGAGTCAGCACAAAAGGTGCACCCTCAGCGGCACTGGGGCGGCCGGGTGCAGAGTGCTGTTTTGGCGTCGGGAGCCCTGTAGCTTTCAATGGGGAGTCTCCGGTTTGCAAACACAATGCAGGCTCGGGGACAAAGGTCTTCAGGGTGCGACCACCACTTGGAGAGGTAAGTTGGGATGCTGGGGGTTGGTTAGGCATGGTCGGTTGGGCCACCCAAGGCCATGGGGCGTCGGGTGCAGGGGTGCCTTTTAGGGTCGGATCTTCTTTCCAGCTCCTGGTCGCGGTTGGGGGGACCTTCCGGTTTGAGGCTGCAGGCGTCGACTGGAGACTTGAGGCAGGTCAGGGGTCACCAGATCTCGGGTCAGGATCGCTGGGGAGACCTCCTCTTGGTGTTGGGCCACTCGAACTCTGGCTGTGGGCGCTGGGTGCAGACCTGCGTATCCTTGCGGACCTCGAGTCTTTTGATGAACAAATACGGTGTTCACAGGAGACAGAGTCTTTGGGATGGAAGGCAGGCAGGTCCTCCGGGTTTCTCGAGGTTGCTGGGGCAGGATGCACCAGGATTTCACAGGAGCAGGTTCGAGGTGGGGACAGGCCAGTAGGGCTGGGTCCAAGTCAGGGGGCGTCCTCCTCTTGTTAGCTTCGGCACGGCTGTTCGGTCCTTCTTCTTTTCTTCTTTTGGTTTCTTGTCTGAGGAAGCAAGGTTCAGGGGTGCCCCTAAATACTAGATTTAGGGGCGTTACTGGTAGGTAAAAGGTTGGGACCAATGGGTCCCTTCCATGGGGTGGGTACACCCCCTATTATGCCACCCTCCAGTGGGAGGGGGGCATAAGCCTTACCTTGGTTGGCTGGGTCCCCCCATCTGCAAGATGGCGGGGACTGAGAGTTGTGCTTCACCTCGCCTCCCCCATCTGAGGGGTGGAGTTGGCATGGGTGGGCACACCTCTCTGGCTGACTTGTTTTTCCCGCCGGTTCTCCCGCCCAAAGTGGGGGCAGAACCAGTGGGGACCAGTTGCTGAAAGCAGCAAGTGGCCTCGGGAAGCTCACATCGGCGGCAAGCCTTTGTAGCTTCCCTTTCGTGGACCCTGCCCATCTGGGGGAGGAGACTTGGCACCTCGTCCCAGGATGTGCATTGTTTCAGGCCCCCGAGAGCAGCAGGCTCTCGACCCAGGGGTCCAGAAACATGTCTGGTGGTGGCAGCTGAAAGCAGCCGCTCAGCCTGGATACTAGGGCTAGGTCGTTTTTAAGGGGGCATCTCTAAGATTCCCCTCTGTGTGCATTTTTCATTAAATCTCACACTGCCATCAGTGCAGGTTTAATGTGCTGAGAAGTTTGATACCAAACTTCTCAGTTTTCAGTGTAGTCATTATGGTGCTGTGGAGTTTGTAATGACAAGCTCCCAGCACCAAATACTCTTAATGGCAGCACTGCACTTACAATTTCTAAGAATGGGCTTAGACACTGTAGGGGTACAGGGCTCATGCACCTGTACCCTCACCACTGGTATAGGGCACCCTGCTAGAGGGGTGACTAATCTATGCCAGGGCAGTGGGTTGTAGGCATGGCACACAGGAATGTATGCCATGTCGACTCATCACTTTGTTCTGCACCAAGACACGCAGCCTGCAAAGGCAGTGTGTGAGTGTAAAGGTACAGGACCTCTAAGGGTGGCACCATAAGTGCTGCTGCCCTTAGAGGCCTTCTCTGGTCACAGTGCCCTGAGTACCTGTGATACCATTTACCAGGGGCTGGCCTGTGGCCAGAGATGCCAATTGGGTTTTGTTTTCAATGCAGTTTTAGGGAAAGAACATAGGCCCTGGGTACCTGATTGGCAGGAGCCCGGGGCACACTCAGTCAAAGCACATCAGCAGTTCAGCAAAAAGTGGGGGCTACCATGCAGAAAGAGGGCACTTCTCACTCATACCCTGGAGGTTGTCACAGTACCACCTCCTCATCCACCACAAAAATCTCTGCCACCCCATCTTTTTTTATTTTTTTTATTTATTTATTCACTTTCAATTGCATACAAAAGAAAATGAAGACATCATAAACAAAAACAAACAGTGGTGTGTGGGAGGCCATTATTACATTCTGATCATGTGACAAAGCCGTTTCATAACAAAAAAAGTATTAAGGACAGAGGGCTTAGCGATATACAACACAATCTTCACAGTCGGCATTTTCAATCTAGCGGAAACATCATGCAAAACAACATACAATTTGGCAGTAGTGGAACAGTGATGTCTATAATATCCACAAGTTATAGAGACAAGTCAGACTCCCCCAGCACCCAACAAAGGCATACTGCTAGGTACAATAAAAAAGGAATCATGCGGGCCCAACCGTAGCTTCAGCAGCCGCACCAGCATCAGGACCAGTAGATCTGGCACGAGCCCAGTCGATGAAAGGATCCCATATATCTTTGGGTCTGGAGGTAGGTGGCATTAGTTCCCAGAATACAGCAAGCTGAGTTTGTCCATACGTAACCTCCCGAATCCAATCCCGGACCGTGGGTTTTCTCCTCTTCCCCCAACATAAAGCTATCTGACGTTTGGCAAATAACAATAACAGCGCATGTAATTTGCGTTTCCTAACATGTGTGTCCCTGACATACCCTAACAAACCAAGCAGTGGAGATGGGGACAGCGCCAGGCCTAGAATCTGATTTATGGATTCAAAGATTTGAGTCCAGTACTCAGCGAGTGTCGGACAGGTCCATGCCATATGAAGGAAGGAAGCCTCGAACGCTCCGCACCTCCAACAACAATCATCATCCCAGACTCCCATTTTGAATAAACTAATCGGCGTCCTATAGTAGCGATGTATGAATTTAAAGTGAATTAGCCGAAGTTTATAGTTGGGCGATAAGTCCGTCATCTGGGCACAGCAATATGACCATTGGTCGTCAGACAGAGGGGGAACCAACTCGGTGTTCCATTTAAGGCGAGCAGCAGAAACAGCCACAGGCGCATCGTTCTGCATATGAGTATACAGTCTGGTAACCAGTTTGCGCGGTGATGGCGTAGTCAGCAAAGTTTCTAGAGCGGTCAGTGGGGTGGGCTGTGATGGGAATTCTGCATGGAGCTCCCTACATGCTGCACGGAGTTTATGATATAAAAACGTCGATCCAAAAGATAACTGCTGGCCTTCTTCCGCTGTAGGCGGGTCCCTGAATACTCCGCCTGGGTAGAGATCAGCGAAGGTGCGGAGCGACATCGTCTGCTCTACCCTTTTAGTGATTTCATCATTGACATTCGGAAGCATGGGGTTCTGTGCCAGAGGGATTGAAGGTGCATACAGAATCTGTGCACCTGCCCTTCTACGCAACCCATCCCAAGCCCATCTGAGAGTCTCTGGAGTGTCTATACAGTCTGTTGGGCGTTTAAATGACTAATACACTGCCACTCTGAGTGGGACAGGCGCAACCGCATCCTTCTCAACAGCCACATGAGGCTGAAATGGCTTCTGGTGTACCCATTACTGGAAGAACTGCGCCTGCGCACAGAAAGCGTACAGCGTCATGTCCGGGGCACCCAACCCTCCCTGTCTGGTCGGTAAGGATAAAAGCTCCCAGGAAACCCTGGCCTGACCTCCGGCCCATACCAAAGTTATTAGCAGAGACCGCAGTGTCTTGAAAAAGGATTGGGTGAGTATAAGCGGGAGATTCACGAATAGATATAAAATTTAGGTAGTACCACCATCTTAGCCAAAGCGATTTTCCCTGCTATCGAGAGTGGAAGTTTAGCCCACAGGGCCACCTTTTCCTCCAGCCAGGAAATGGCCTTCCCAAAGTTTAAATTCCATAACTCCTGCAGATCCCTGCTCACCCAGACTCCGAGGTACTTCACAGCCTCATTCTCCCATCGTAACGGGAACTCCGAGGCGACTGCCCCTGTGTTATCAGTGAGAGGAAATACCACAGATTTAGACCAATTAATGGTCACCCCTGAGAGACCGCCAAATTTGATAAGTTCTCTTAACGCTGTGTCCAGATTGCGCTCGGGATTCAAAATATACAATATGATGTCATCGGCATAGAGCGAAATCAAAAGGCTTCTAGCTCCAAATCCTGTGCCTTTATCGGTATGATGTTGCCTGATACGAGCAGCTAATGGCTCCATAGCAATGGCGAACAGTAAAGGGGACAGTGGGCATCCCTGCCTAGTGCCACGCGTTACAGGGAACGGGGCAGAGAGCATATCATTCACCCGTATCCTAGCTAGCGGTTCAGTGTATAGCAATTGTATCCATTTAAGGAAAAGGGGGCCGATTCCCATACGTGTCAAAATTCTGAAGAGGTAAGGCCATTCAAGCGAGTCGAATGCCTTTGTGGCATCTAAAAAGACCGCCCCTGCCTGAACTTCAGGGTGCAAGTAATGCAACACTGAGAACACCGTCCTAAGGTTGTGGGAGGTGGACCTTCCTGGAATAAAACCCGATTGGTCAGGCAACGCTATCATGGGAAGTAGAGGTTGTAACCTAGTCGCTATTAGTTTTGCCAAACTTTTAACGTCTACGTTGATAAGTGACAGTGGTCTGTATGAATCCAAATCAGTTTCAGGTTTACCTGGTTTTAAGAGGGTAATAATAATAGCTTCCCGCATTGACTGAGGAAGCAAGCCCGTGTCGTGTGCCTCCCTGTAGACAGCGAGAAGTTTGGGCGCCAGTTCCTCCGCATATGTTTTGTAAAACGCGGTCGTCAGACCATCTGACCCAGGAGCCTTATCCAGAGGTAGGCTGGTGATAACATCTTTGACATCGTCCACTGAGAACGGTAGGTGCATATATTCCCTGTGTCTATCATTAAACCACACCAGCGCCACTGAATCCAGGAATTCCTGCATGCTCTCCGGGCACTCAGTTTGTGTAGCAGTGTAAAGATTGGCGTAAAACGATAAACTAATTTAAGATGTTTGAGGAGCCCCTGACAATGTCACCCCGTGGATTTCTGATTTCAGGAATAAAGGCCAAGGAACGGGGGGCCCGAAGCATACCAGCCAGCGTCCTCCCCAGTCTATCTCCCTCGCCATATCTTCTGGCTTCCGCATATTTCCCCAGGATTTTCACCTCCCGTTGCGCTTCCTCTTCATATTCTAACAACTTAACCTTTAACTCGGCCATAAGGGCGGCCTCTCCCCCCGCTTGTACACGTGTCTCCAGATCCTTAATCTGTGTCTCAATATTACACAAGGTCGTCCGAATGGCCTTAAGGACACCCGCCTGGCGTGAGATACACTGACCCCTAATGACCACCTTGAACGCTTCCCATAGTGAGGCCTCAGTGTCGACGGACCCCGTGTTAAGTGTGAAGTAATCAATAATATCAGTACGTATTTCTTCTTTAAATGCCTCGTCCAAGAGCGCCTGTGGGGGCAGTCTCCAAGAGAAGGCCTTCGGTGTAATGTTGGGTAGGGAAAGAGTACGCAGGCATGGGGAGTGGTCCGATATGGTTCTTGACAGGTGTCTAACATCCACCACCCAGCTGGCCACATCTTTGGTCAGTAACCAATAGTCCAGCCTAGACCAGGCCCGATGATGTTCTGAGAAACAGGTGCCCTCTTTAGTTAGTGGATTGCGAAGTCTCCATATGTCTACCATGTCTCCCTCCTCTAATAGGGTGTTTAATACTTTGTTGGCTGCGGGGTGATGTGTCCTAGCTGTACCCTGTCTATCCAGGTCATCATGAATAATGGCATTAAAATCCCCACCCCACAGGGACGTGGTGCACCCTGTGGCTCTAACTCTAGCCCAGACTTCCTGAAAAAGCCAGGGAGTCCGTGTTGGGGCCATATAGTGCTACAATTGACAGTAAAGTGCCTCCCAAATACCCCAGGAGTATGACATATCGGCCATCCGGGTCTGAGTATGCTTCTCTCTCCCTCCAGTCTATGCCTCGCCTCACCAATACCGCCACTCCCTAGAGAAATTCGAGTACACTGACGTGTATGTCGAGCCCCAGCGCCTATTTCTGAGTTTTGTCGATTGTTGGGATCGGAGATGCGTCTCCTGTAACAGGCATATGTCGATATTGTGTCTTGTGAGGTATGCGTGAACCAACCTCGCCTTCCTACTGTCATTAAGGCCTCGTATGTTCCATGTTAAACAATTCACCTTGGTCTCGTGATCATCAGTGAATTTGCACGTGTCATCGCTGCGCCCCATCTGACACAAAAGTCTGCTTATACGTCTTGCATCAGTTTTATCAAACAATGGCCACACATCCACAAACAAACTTGGAACAAACCCTACCCTTACCCCCCCACCCACAACAACCCCCCAATCAGGTTGAAGCAAAACCCCCCCCGAAAGGACTCAAAACGGAATATATCAGGGAAAGCTCCCATGGGGACGCATGAGTACCGGCATACTTCCCTACTGTAGCAGGGTGGCCGAGATACTGCAAGAGACTAAACCTGCAATGCAGCAAACCAAACATAACTTGCGGTCGTAAGGCAAAATAAACTATTACCATCTCCCAACGTGCGGTTACAATCATCCCTCCCTCCCTGACCACCTCATTCGATGTAACCAAAGAGGCATGCGGGTGTGGTCGCTGGTGAGACCAATCGCATACAAAGCCGTGAATCATGAAAAACTATTATAGCAACAAGAGAAGTTAGATGCAAACGTGTTACAGAGAAAGCCGGAAACTTGTTCCCGGCAACTAAATACAAAAAAAGACATTTCCCAGAATTACGAGCATTGGTGTTGGAGAAAACAATTTTTCACAAATACTACAGATGTCTATTATTCAGTCATTATCACTTAGCTGCCGTTCCGCAACGTCCACCGGTCCCGGGGTTTTCTTGCTCTGCTTGCCGCCCACATGTTTGGCAAATTTCAAAGCGGATTTAGCGTCTGTGAAAAAATGAGCGGAGCCATCATAGGAGACTTTGAGTTTCGCAGGTTAGAGCAGAGAGTAAGGAATCTGCGCCTGCAATAGGATTTTCTTAGCAGGCAGAAATTCTCTTCTGGCAGCCTCCACCGCTGGCGTGAAGTCCGGGTAGAAGGCGACTTGATTCCCTTGGTGTGTGATTGTGCCCATTGTCCGGGCTTGCCGCAGCACCGCATCCCGATCCTGGTAGTTCAAAATCCTCGCCAATATGGGCCGCGGGGGAGCCCCCACCGGCGGCCGCGCTCCCAGAGTACGGTGGGCTCTCTCCACCGCAAAGACCGGTGACAGATGCGCAGCAAACGGATCTCGAAGCAAATCCGACACATAGACTTCCATTTTCGTGATCGCAGTCGTCTCTGGCACTCCCGTGATGCGTAGATTATTGCGACGCGACCTAGCCTCCAAATCCTCGTTCTTAGCGCATATCACGTGAAGGAGTCTGTCCATCTGAGACACTTGTTCTTTGGTTTCCACCTGAGACTCATGTAGGTCTGTATGTTTATTTTCTAAGACATCCAATCTGTGCTCATGCGCTCCGACCTGTGTTTTCACTGACTCCATTTGCGTCGTGAGGGTATCTAATTTGGCGTCGATTGTACGCAGGCTAGAGCGCATCTCCAGCATGAGGGCGCGCAGATCTTCTCCCTGATTATTGCGCTGCCCTTCAGCGGACCCACTCGCAGCGGTCTCAGTGTCCGACTCTTGTTGTCTGGTGGACCGGCACTGGTCAAAGCTTAGTTTGGGCTGTTTGGCGTCCTGTTTGCCCATGGTGAAGCAGTGTTAACGACCCTTCTCCGCACTGTAAGCGCCCCACAGGCAGCCTCCCTCCGCTGGCATCGCTATCCTCCCACGCAGAGCGCGAGTCTACAATGCCCCAGGGTGACCAGTATGTGGTAGGATTCACCAGTCGGCGTCTCAAATCCAATCGTAGCTACCTGTGTCAGGGCCCGGCCAGGATTTCACCTCCATGGGCCAACAGCAGCAGCCGAACTCACTTCCAGGTCTAAATATCACGCCACTGCCCTGAGGTTCACCACTGCCGGGTAAAGGATGTCATGGCAGGGTCTTTGCCGGCCCAGTGGCGTGCCCTCCGCCCCGCGACTTCTGCGTATCCCTCTGAGCGTCTACACATCAGCCCGTGCAGCGAGGCACCGAAAGATGGCGGGGGACCAAGTTGTCAATGTTGCAGCAGCGCAAAGGTCACCCAGATCGATAGGGCTGTCTTTCCGTCCCAGCTCCAGGCCGTCTATCAGCACACCACAACTTCCCAGCAGCTCAGGGCCATTCCTCCACACTGTAGTGCAACCAGTAGTGCTCCCGCGGCGCTAGCGACACTTAAAATGGCGTCTCAGGCTCCCTCCCGCAATACCAGTCTGTCAGGCCACCACACAGCTGTCACAGATCCCGGCAGCGAGCGCGGGCTCCATGCACAGTCCCCTCACGTTACAGCGCCTCGTGTCAGGGTCGGAGGCTTCCACCGCCTAGACCCGTGCTGCTACAATAGCCTGCAACGAAGCGGGCAAGCACAGCTCATCCACTCGCAGCTCCCGCCTCACCTCGCACAGTCAGTCCCGGCCCCGGGGATCACCTCCAAGCAGTCCGGCTCAGCACAGGGAACGGTCCCAGCACGGCGGCATCAGTGTCGGGCCATAGCGCGTCTTCTCCACTGCCAGCTCCGCTCGGACACATCAGGGCCGCACAGGCCCGCGGTGAATCCACGGCCTAAAGTAGCCAGGGCGGCCAGGCACTCCACCAGCAGCTACCGCCTGCAGCCACCGCGCCGCACTCTGGAGCCCGCAGTTCAATGATCAGGAATCGGACAAGGTTCAAACTTCCTCCGGCAGACACCGCATGCCATACGCCTTCAGATGCATCGAAAAAGGCAGGATTTATCTCTATTAAATGTGCGGATAAATGAAAAGTAGGGTCTCGGCCAGCGGAGCTTGCTCACAGAGCAGCCATTCCGCAGCTCGGCAAGCCACGCCCCCCCCCCCTGCCACCCCATCTTCAGTTACTCAGGAAGGAGGCATTAATCATGCTGCAGAAAGGAGCCATAGAGAGAGTTCCTCACTCTCAATAGGCTTCTACTCCTGCTTTTTTCTTGTGAAGAAAAAATCGGGAGAATGGCGTCCCATTCTGGACCTCAGACAGCTCAACATATACCTTCAGAAAAAATCCTTCCGCATTGTAGGAAAGTAGGATCTGCTTTCATGGTTACCCTCACTTTTTGCTGGTGTCATCTGGTTTTCTGACTAGTATGACTGGGATCCTGCTAATCAGGACCCCAGTCACTCTGCTCTCTCCCTAAATTGGTCTGTGGTAAGTATTTTGGTACCTTCCTAATTCACTACTGATGTACCCTTCTAAGTCCCTAGTATATGGTAATAAGGTACCCAGGACATAGGTACACCAGAGGTCTCCCATGGGCTGCAGCATGTATTATGCCACCCTTGAAAGACCACTCAAACTGTGACTACAGGCCTGCTATTGCAGCCTGTGTGAGCTGGTGCTAGCACCACTCACAACAGATATAAGTTTCCTTATATCTGAGGTCACTGCACTTAAAACCTGCAAATCACACCTAAGGCAGGCCTTTCAGTCCTGAAGGCAAGGTGCATGGTTATACGTGTGAGGGTGCTCTGCATGAGCAGGGCACCCCCTACAAACCCAGGAGTCAATTCTCCCGGCTTTGTAAGTGCGGTCAGCCATTTTATACATATAGTGGACATCAAGTCAATTACGAGATGTCTAACTATATATTGGCTGCACCGAAACCGGTCATGTTTGGTATCAAACATGTTGGAATCCTACCCCAAACACTGATTCTATTGTTGGATGTAGGATCCTATGTACTGGGGGGTTCCCCTAGGGAACCCCCATGTATTCCCAGTACCAGCCTTTCAGGGTCTAATAGCAAGCTAGTGCTGCTGCCGACTAGAGACATGATTCTGCCCTCCTGCTGCTGAGCCAGGCTTGAGCAGGGCAAGGTAGAACAATAGGTTTCCGGTCACAGGGGGGTGTAACCACCTCCCAGACAGGACTTGGTGTATTTGAAGGGCACATTTGGTGCCCTCCTTGCATACTCCAGTTGAAACCAGTTCAGGGAGCCGTTGGCACCCGCTCTGGCACGAAACTGGACAAAGGACATTGGAGTATCCTCCCCTCTGTCAAGCCCTTCCTCTGGGAGGGAGCCCTGAATCGTCCCAACCCTTTCCTTTGGGTACTTAAGGGCTTACCTGAGGGTGGCTCTTCAGATTCATCGTGGGACAGGAACCAGATCCGAAACCACTTAATCTTCAACTGTCTGGGCACGTTGGACTTCGTTGGACTTCACTTTGGGAACCTTGATTGCACTTGGAGGACTCCTGCTGCTCCTGGTCTCGTCGTCCTGCCAGTCTTCTGCGTCGTCTGTGTCTGTGCTCCATCCAGGTTCTTTTCCAGGCCTGTGGCCATCAAAGACACCTGAAGGAATCTCCCTTGGAGTGAAGGGTCACTCCCCTGCATCTGCAGGCACCGCAACTAAGCTGACCGCTCTGCTGCTCCTGACGTCCTCCAGACTTCGAAAGGCCCAGCAATATAGATGGTGGTTCTGCAACTCCCTCGAGGCCTGCACTGTCTTCTCAGCAAGTTTGAAGCCAGTATTCCTCATCGGACCCGCTGGAACAGCACCCCTGTGCACCGCGTTGACTTGCCGTTGCCGATGCTTGTTGACTCTCTTCTCCAGAGATCTTCGGGTTTCAAGAAGCTCCAGCCTCCAGTATCTCTTCCTACCAAGATATTCGTCCTCACCACATCCTCTGCACCGTGTGCCTGCACCTTTGGTGAGCTGCTCCTGTGATTTTGGCCTGTGGGTCCTTTTGAGGGTCTTCTTTGGCTCCAGAGGGTTCCCCTGTTTGCTCTGGGCCTGCTCTGACTCTCCTGCACATGGTGGGTCTCTTGGACCTTGCTGGTCCCGACACTGCACCTTCTTCGTTTTCCTCGTCTGTTGCTGCTGCCAAGGCTTGTTGGTGCTCCTGCCGGACACCGACCCCCTGGTTCTCGACTTCCGACACTGGACAGCTCGTGAACAGCTCCTGGTCTTCCACAGAGTCGCCTGGTCCTCACAGCTGCAGCGACAAGGTCACAGTCAACTCTCCTGCATCTTCCGTCATCGGTGGTCATTGGTCTTCCATGCCTCCTGGTCACTCCCGAGTGGCATAGACTCAGTCCCCTCTCCTTGCAGGCACTCCTCTTCAAGAATCCACCCTTGGATTCCACCGGACTCTTTCACCTTCTTTGCGAGCAGCATCTTCACTGAAGTCCTCCATTGTGGTCTCCGGCAATGTCCGACGTCACTTTGCACCTATGCACCCTGCTTCCCTGGTGTAGGTATCCTGGTTCATGGGGTATCTACGGACGGGCTGACTCTCCAACCTTCCATCTTCCACGTGGTTTCTTAAGTGTCCTCGGGAAAGGTCCTTCTTGAAAACTGCAACCGCAACTTCTCCTTTGACTTGCATTGAGTACTCAGCTGTGTTTCCACTCTGAATACGTCCTCCGTGGGGTTCCTGGGTACTTATCTTGGGTGGTTCCTTGGGTCCCCAGCTCTTCTAAGCCTTCTTGGGCAAGTCTCGACTTCGGTCGTAGTTCGCATTCCCCTTTATTAGTATATGGTTTGGTCTCCCCCTGGAGACCACTGTGTATTCGTGCTATTTACTTGTTCTACTATTGAAATATTGTTTGTATTGTGTTTATATCTCCAGGTAGGAGATATACCAATGTGTTAGTGAGTGTGTATAATAAATAACTATTTTTATAACTACATTGTATGGCTCTTTTTCACTTAACCTACACTATAGGATTAGTTCTGGTAAAACAAGCTGCTTAACACTCCTTCTGGACTGAGCCGGAAGGCTGCTCTCCACAGCTACCACTTAGAGAGCTTTCTATGGTTGTGTAAGACCACTAAAATCACCATAATGGTTGCCTGGATTAGTGCAAGATGCTTCACTTAAATAAGTGTGCACCATATACTAAGCCATTCTCCTACATGCATGGTAACTCTCCAGGAGATATTGCAGCTTCTTAAGCATTCGGATTTTCTGGCCAGCCTCAATTTACAGGATGCTTATTTCCATCTTCCTATCGATCCCAAACACTGAAGGTTTCTCCGTTTCACTGTGGCAGGCGCACAATATCAATTTAAGATCCTCCCCTTTGGTCTCCGCTCAGCTCCTCTGGTATTTTCCAAATGTCTCCCTCCCATGGCAGCACACCTACAATTATGGGGCCTGCAGATTTTCCCGTATCTCAACGGCTGGTTAGTGAAAGCTCCTTCTCTTCACCAGGCTTCGGAAGCCCGGTGAAGCCTGCCTACAACTGTTCTGCTCTTTGGGGCTTTTGGTCAACTACCAGAAATCTGTTCTCACATTCTCTCAATGGCTAACTTTTCTCTGAGCAACTTTGGATACTTCAAAACAAGACATTCTTGCCCACAGAAAGGCGAAATACCCTATTGTCGCTGGCTCATGGTCTATTTAAAAAAGAGTACGCTTCTGTCCGTCTCCTCAAATTCTTTCTTGGCATGATGTCCTCGGCCATTCTCATGGTGCCCCACGCACGTCTCAGAATGAGACCTTTCCAAGAGCAGTTGGACAGGCAATGGCTTTAGGTGACCGAATCATTCGAGGACATTATTCAGATCACTCCGATCATGAAACGAGCACTTCCTTGGTGGCAGTCCTCCAGCAATCTCTCTGTGGATCAGACATTCCTCTCTCCTCTTCCAGAGTTCGTTCTGACCACGGATGCCTCATTGGAAGGCTGGGGAGCTCACCTTCAAGACCTCCAAGTGAGTGGCAAATGGAGTCTCTCTTTCTCTCCAGGATGCACATCAACTTCCTGGAGGGCAATTTTCCTAGCTCTAGTTGTTTCTCCCAAGAATACAAGCATCCTCCATTCTCATTCGTACAGACAACACCACCTGCATGCACTACCTCAACAAGCAGGGAGGAACAAGGTCTCAAATTGTATCCTTAGAAGCTCAAAAAAATCTGGAAATGGGCATTGCTACACCGTATCTTCACCAAGGCAGAACATCTTCCAGGAGTAAGAAACAATCTAGCAGACACCTTGAGGAGAATAGGTCAGACATGTCACGAGTGGGAGCTCGATCAGCTAATTCTCAACTTCATCTTCCGAAAATGGATAACACCTAACTTAGACCTCTTTGCATCTCAAGAGAACTGAAAATGCCCGTTCTTCGCCAGCTGGGAACCTCAGAGAGAGTCATGGGGGAATGCGTTTTCGATAAGATGGTCAGGAATCTTTGCTTATGTTTTTCCCCCATGCCCTCTCATCTCCAGGGTACTATTGAAGATGAAAAGGGAACCGTGCCAGCTGATCCTCATTGCTTTGCGTTGGCCCCGCCAGCACTGGTTCACGGAGCTACTCCTACTCTCGGAGTCCAAGCCTTATCGCCTTCCAGTGAGAACAACTCTACTGACCATGAGCATAGGATAAATCCTGCAACCACATCCAGCCTCTCTTCAGTTGCATGCTTGGCACCTGAATTCAATGAATTCAAAGACCTAGACATCCCCCAATACTGTTGAGATATTTTGTTCAGGGCTACAGCTGAGTTCACTAATAAAACATATAGATTAAAATGGAAGCGTTTTTGTTCCTTGGTGCCTTTGAAACGACATCCACCCTCTTCTCTTATCTCCGGAACAAGTTTAGCCTTATGTCCTCTCTCTGGCAAAGTCAGGACTGGCGTACACATCAGTGAGAGTCCACCTCACAGCCATCTCCCAATACAGGCGTACTTCCGATACATCCTCCCTTTGTTCCTCTCGTATCATCAAACAATTCGTGAAAGGATTATTCTGGACTTATCCTCCCATTCGGCCTCCTCTGCCAGAATGGCATCTTAACATAGTCCTATCTCAACTGAGGAAACCACCGTTTGAGCCAATTCACAAAATGGAGCTCAAGTTTCTGACTTGGAAAGTGGCATTACTTCTGGCTCTTACCTCTGTGAGATGAGTGAGTGATTCACTGACGGCTTCGTTTTACTGAGAACAAATCCTAAATTCACCCTGAAGGTTCCAACTCAGTTTCACCTTAATGAGCCTGTTGTCTTCTGCACATTTTTTCCAAATCCATCCTCTCCAGCAGGGAAATCTCTTCACTCTCTAGATGTCAAAAGATGTCTTAAGTTTTATTTGCAAAGAACTAAACAAATACGGAAAGCGGACCAATTGCTGGTCTCATATGGGCCTCAAAGACTGGTGCTTCAGTCACAAAGAGGACTATTGCACGATCGCCGCTTCAATATTCGCTCACAATCCTCCCAGACTGAAGGATTAAAGGGTCGCACACTTGTAGATTATGCAGTTTCTTGCTTTTATTTTCCTCATTCGCAACACACGGGAAAAGGCGACAGACCAACGCGTTTCGGAATTACAAATTCCTTGTTCACGATCCTGAGGTAACGGTTACCCGATACTAATGATATACATTTAAAATCATTACATCATTTCCTGTCAGATGTTTACTCAACTCCTGAGGTTTATGGGAGATGTAGTTCCCTTATTTTTGTGAATTATCATTCAAAAACAAATAGTGTGTTTACAAAAAATTTAATGTGCTCTACATAAAGAAAGATTTTCGTGTATTTTTACCCTTTCACACACACATAGTTCTCGATTTCCCCAAGAGGAAAGGGCATCAACGATTGTCCAATCCGTTATTTACACCCCCGAAATTTGAAGTAAGTTATATCAGTCCCTCCAGTGGGTTTGCAACCTTCTTATTTCGAGTGGCTTGTTGCATCAGTTATTGGCCGCCAAAGTAAGTTATATCAGTCCCTCCAGTGGGCCTGCAACCTTCTTATTTCGAGTAGCTCATTGCATTTGAAGAAAGATTTTTTATTCATTTCATTCCTCCAATGGATTAATGTTGTCATGACTCGTTGGGGCCCATTCCTCCATTCCTACTTTGCTTTTGTATCTGTTTCATATTAGGCAGTTCTTTTGGCGTAGCAGTTTTTCTCTATTTAAAACTGCTACGCCAAAAGAATGAAGGCACATCCTAAAATTGCGAACGTTAACACCTCATGGCCTCAATCAATCGGAGGAATTATATATTCATTTATAATCCCGGATCCAACTTCCCAATATGAAACTTGAAATAAAGAGAAAAAAAGAATGAATGAACAAAAAAGGAATAAAGTTTTTTCAAAAATAAAGAAAAAAACGGATGAAATAACTAATGGAAATTAATTGAATCACAAAAACTAAATATTCGAAGCGAAGATGGTAAACACACACAGATACAAAAGCAAAGTGGGGATGGAGGAATGGGCCCCAACAAGTCATGACAACATTGATCCATTGGAGGAATGAAATGCATAAAAATTCTTTCTTCAAATGCAATAAGCCACTCGAAATAAGAAGGTTGCAAACCCACTGGAGGGACTGATATAACTTACTTTGGCGGCCAATAACTGATGCAACAAGCCACTCGAAATAAGAAGGTTGCAAACCCACTGGAGGGACTAATATAACTTACTTCAAATTTCGGGGGTGTAAATAACGGATTGGACAATCGTTGATGCCCTTTCCTCTTGGGGAAATCGAGAACTATGTGTGTGTGAAAGGGTAAAAATACACAAAAATCTTTCTTTATGTAGAGCACATTTATTTTTTGTAAACACACTATTTGTTTTTGAATGATAATTCACAAAAATAAGGGAACTACATCTCCCATAAACCTCAGGAGTTGAGTAAACATCTGACAGGAAATGATGTAATGATTTTAAATGTATATCATTAGTATCAGGTAACCGTTACCTCAGGATCATGAAAAAGGAATTTGTAATTCCGAAACGCGTTGGTCTGTCGCCTTTTCCCGTGTGTTGCGAATGAGGAAATAAAAGCAAGAAACTGCATAATCTACGAGTGTGCGACCCTTTAATCCTTCAGTCTGGGAGGATTGTGAGCGAATATATATATATACATATATATATATACATATATACACACACACACACACCACCAGGGAGGCCGATTGTATCTTCCAATGGGGGTCTTTTAGAAAATACTTCTAATTTTCTAGACCACATCTTGGCACCCTTTGTTATCAATCTCAGATCATATTGCAAGGACAGCATTGGTTTCTTGAAAAGAATTCATGACATCAAGTGGGAAAATGTTTTCTGATGATATCCTTAGATGTTTGTTCTCTATATATGTGTATTGATCAAAAGAAAGGAGTAGAGGCTTGCATGTATTTCTTTCAAAGTAGACCTATTACCATGTTAGACCACATGAATATGCTTGAGCAAATGATGTTATATTGCTTGCAGAAGAATATCTTTTTGCTTGATAAAACTTTGTATCAACAACGATCTGCTATGGGGACCCGTTCCGCCCCCAGCCTGGCGAACCTGTTCCTGGGCTGGTGGGAGGAACAGGTGGTATGGGTAGAATCCAATGAAAAATACACAGACCATGTGCCCTTGTGGATAAGGTATATTGATGACCTTTTTCTTATTTGTGATGGAGAAAAAGACCTAGCATTAGAATTTATTGAGATTCTATCCTGTAAGAAATTGAATTTGAGTTTCACCCCTAAGGAGTGATTAGAAGATGTAGAATTGACATAGAAGGACCTAGACATTCTCTGGACTTTTTGCACCCTCCTAGGAGGAATAAAGGGGGACCTACCTCTAGAGACTCCCTCTGTACCATCTGTACTGTTCCCTGGGGGATTAGAGTTCACCAGTGAGGAGTCTTCAGACTCCTCCTGGTCAGGCTCAGAATTGGGGTCACTGGGGTGAGCCACCTCTGACCCTTCTTCTTGGTCCCCACCCAACCCAGAGTTATTCTGCTGTTCTGGCCTCTCAGGGTTCTGGCGGTTATACTGCAGGAGCATCTCTAAGAGCTGCTCTGTGTTAGGGTTGCTACCTGTCTTGAGTTTTCTAGATGGAGCCAGGGTCCTGAGTTCCTGGAACCTGAGACCCCTGTGCCTAGAGGGTTGAGACCCACTGGGCTTCACAACTGAAGACATGGTGACTAGGTGTAGTGTTGCTCCTACCTACCCTAGTGAAATTAAACTTCCAAAGATTGGAGAAAGGGTTGTGCTGGGCTCTTAATTACCAATCCAAAAAGTTCAGTAGAACTTACTAAATCACAAAAGTATTATATGTGCCTAGCTAGTGATGTTTTTTCAATTAACAAACACCTAGATTAAGTGGTAAAACAGTGCAGGCTTAAATTCCAACTGCTGCACACCAATGTAGGAGGCTGGCTTAGTATATGGTGCACACTTATTTAAGTGATGCACCTTGCACTAATCCAGGCAACCCTTGTGGTGATTTTAGTGGTCTTTGATAACCATAGAAAGCTCTCAAAGTGGTAGCTGTGGAGAGCAGCCTTCAGGCTAGTCTTGAATGAGTGTTAAGCAGCTTGTTTTCCTAGTTTAATCTTAGGGTGTAAGTTAACTGAAAAAGAATCACACAGTGTATATATAAAAATACATCTATTTATTACACAACACACACGAACACATTGGTATGTCTCCTACCCTCAGATATCAACGCAATATACATACAACAATACTTCAAATGCAATAAGGTAAGTAGCACAAAATACAGTGGTCACCAGTGGGAGACCGAACCATATACTAAGAAAGTGGAATGCCAACTGCAGAAAAGGATGGGACTTGGACCAGAATACCCAGAGGAGCCGTAGACACATGGAGTCACCAAAGGTAATTACCCAGAAACCCCACTGAGGTTGTGTGCAGAGTGGGAACACAGCTGCGTGCCCAATGGAATTACAATGGAGAAGTTGCGGTTGCAGTTTTGCAGAAGAAGGACCCTTCCCAGTGAACCCTGAAGAATTCTCTTGGAGGACGGAGGGTTGGAGAGCCACCCCACCCGTGGATGCCCCGGGAACCAGGATACCTGCACCAGAGAAGCCAGGTGCACAGTGGTGAAGAGCGTTGGAAAGCTCTGTAGACGATAATGGAAGACTTGGAAGAAATTGCCTCTAGAGAAGAAGGTGAAGATGTCCGATGGAATCTAGGGGTGGATTCTGGAAGCGAAGAACCTGCAAGCAGAGGGGACAGAGTCTATGCCACTCAGGAGTGTCCAGGATGCCCGAAAGAGCAATGCCCACCGATGTCGAAAGGTTCAGGAGAGTCGACGGTGCCCTTGTCGCTGTAGCTGTGAGGACCAGGTGATGCTGAGGTAGACCAAGAGTCGTGCACGAGCTGTCCCATGTCAGATGTCGGCGTCTAGTTGGTCATTGTCCGGCGGGAGCACCAACTAGCCTTGGTGGCCGCAGCTGGCTTGGGGAACAAAGAAGGAGCAACGTGGGGACCATCAAGGTTCAAGGGACTCACCAACAGCAGGAGAGTCAGAGCAGGCCCGAGCAAGCAGGGGAGCCCACTGAAGCAGGAGAAGACCCTCAGAAGGACCCACAAGCTAAAGGCACAGCAGTCGCAAGAGGACCTCAAGCAGCTCACCAAGAAGAAAGGCCCATGGTGCATAGGATGCAGGGAGGACACTGAGCTTGGAGGGAAGAGATGCTGGAGCGTCTTGTAGCCTGAAGATCTCTGGAGTGCAGATCCAACACGCCGTGGCAACTGCAAGTCGACGCAGTGCACAGCGGTTTCGACAAGGGATCCTGGCCTCAAAATTACAGAGAGGACAGGTCATGCCGCGAGGGAGTTGCAGAAGCACCACCTGTGTGGTTGAGCCTCGGGAAGTCCGTAGGACGACGGGAGCAGCAGACCGGTCAGCTTTGTTTCGGTGCCTGCAGATGCAGGGGTGTGACTCCTCCACTACAAAGGAGATAACTTTGTGTGTTCTTGATGCCACTGGTCTGTCGAAGAACCTGGAGGAAGCACACACACACACATGACAAAGAAGGCTTCCAGAACAGCAAGACCGGTAGCAGCAGGAGTCTTCCTTGGTGCAGTCTCGGTTCCAGGTGAAGTCCAAGTGTCCAGACAGTCGAAGAGCAACGTGGTTTCAGTCTTGAGTCTTGTCCCACGACGAATCTGAGGACCCACCCACAGCTAAGTCCCTAAGTACCCTAAGGGAAGGGTTGGAACAACTCAAGGATCCCTCCCAGAGGAGTGGCTGGAAAGAGGGGAGGATACTCTCATGTCTTTTGTCCAGTTTCGCACCAGAGCTGGAGCCAAGGGCTCCCTGAACTAGCTCAAACTGGAGTATGCAAGGAGGGCACAATTGTGCCCTTCAAAGCAGTCTGGTGGTGCTGGCAAGCGATCCCACCCCAGCCTAATACACTAATCCTGGAAGGGGTGGGAGCACACTGCTTCACCTCCCAGCACAGTTCACCCCTTAGCATTCTGGTCAATGCAGTTCATGGTACATGCTTACTTCAAATTTCACTGGAGTATTCCACCAAAGTTGGTGCAGGTTGGTGCTGTAAATCTGTAGACACGTGTTTCTGGATATCATCCGTCATCAGTACAGATAAAAAAGAATTTTATTTGGGGTTGCTGAGCAGGCTGCCACAATCTTTTCAGGTCTCAGTACCTCTCAAAGGCGAAGAGGTGCATCTCCACAAGCTCGTCAGCTCAATGGCTCAAGGGAGCCTTTTCAAACAGGAAGAGGTGGGAGCACACTGCTTCACCTCCGAACACAGTTTGCCCCTTAGCATTCTGGTCAATGCAGTTCATCGTACATGCTTACTTCAAATTTCACTGGATTATTCCACCAAAGTTGGTGCAGGTTGGTGCTGTAAATCTGTAGACACGTGTTTCTGGATATCATCCGTCATCAGTACAGATAAAAACGAATTTACACTAATCCTGTCTGGGATTTGGTCACACCTCCCTGTGACAGAAAACCGATTGTTCTACCTTACCCTGCTCAAGCCCACCTCAGCAACAGGAGGGCAGAATACTGACTGTGGTCAGCAGCAGCACTAGCTTGCTGTCAGACCCAAAAAGGCTGTTACCGGGAGTACAGTGGGGGTACCCCAAGGGAGCCCCCCAGTACATGGGATCATACTTCAAACAATGGAATCAGTGTTGAGGTATGATTCCAACATGTTTGAACCAAACATGACTGTGTTAAATGCAGCCACTATATAGTTAAACATCTCGTAATGACTGATGTCCACTATATGTATAAAAATGGCTGACCGTACTTACAATGCCTGGAGAATTGACTCTGGGGTTTCAGTGGGTGTCCTGCTCATGCAGGGGCACCCTCACACTGATAAGCAAGCAGCCTGCCCTCAGGACTGACAAGCCTGCCATAGGGGTGACATATAGGTTTTAAGTGTAGTGACCTCAGATATAAGTAAACTTATGTCTGCCGTGAGAGGTGCAAGCACCAACTCACACAGGCTGCAATGGCAGGCCTGTAGTCACAGTTTAAGTGGACTCACAAGGGGTGGCACAATACATTCTGCAGCCCATGGGAGACCCCTGCTGTGCCTATGGCTTGGGTACCTTAGTACCATATACTAGGGACTTACAAGGGTACACCAGTAGCCAATTGTGGATGTAGAAAAGTACTTACCATTGTCAATTTTTGGAGAAAGCACAGTGACTGGGGTCCTGATTGGCAGGATCCCAGTCAGACTAGGTCAAAAACATACTGACACCAAGCAAAAAGTGGGGGTAACCATAAAAGCAGATCCTACTTTCCTACAATCCCCAATGCAATTTTCCCTACTGTGCCATTTTCAAATGATGCTAGTATTATGTGCGCCTGGTTAGGCAGAAATGGACTAATACGCCTAAATGGTTGTTTGATATGGACAAGCCAGCAGATTAAACCTTTCAGTTAATGTCTCATTGTTGAGTATGTGTTTGTCTCATATGACATAAAAGTTTTAATTTGTTGGGGATTTTAATGTAATGCCGCATGAACGGAGTGATCATTGGGTATTACAAGGTAGACATCTTTTAAAGGAAGCAGTGGCAGTGGATAATGTGTGATTATTAGAAATGAATTTGTCTTAGAAGAATACAAATGTTTTCAGTTAAAAGGCAGTTTCATATTCTAAATAAAATTCAGTTGACCCATGTCCTTTATAATAATTTGTTTGAGGCATGTGAGCTGTAGATCACATGCTGTGCATAGCTCGCCATCTAGTGTTGGGTCCGGATGTTTGCACTTTGTTTTTCTTGAAAGAAGTCTTTCCAGTCAAGAGGTAGGTGACTCCTCCTTTCGATGATAGTGCACATGGGCATCAACTCCATTGTTAGATTGGTATTTTCCACCATCTGGTTCGGACGTCTATCGCTGCGCTCCGGTTAGACACCGTTCCTTCGGTTTACCTCGGTGCGCAAGATACTCACCCTCGACGGTATTGTTTCGATCGCGTTTTCCCTTTTATCGCGCATCGTATTACCTGCAAAATCAAACTTTCGATCGGAAAGATCGTGGAAGGCCGACGGGCCTACCCGCGTCTGGCCGACCCGCAGTCGATGGAACAAACTCCCTTCAAATTCTGCCCTCTGTGTCACGCGAAATACCCGCGCACCGACTCACACGAAGTGTGTAACCTGTGTTTGTCCCCCAAACACAGAGAACAGGACTGCGACGCGTGCCAGGCTTTCAGCTCCAAGAAGACACTTTGCGAACATTGGACTCGATGTAGCGACATGCAGAGCCAGCACAAAAGCTCCATTCTGGACATCTTCGGACACCAATCGGATGAAGAGGCCGGCGAGGCCATGGGAAATGAGGAGGACCACGAGCCGATTGCCATCCCAGAGTTCGACTCCGACCAAGAGGACGATATCCCACATGGACAACGTACCGTGAGTACAGTTCCCCCCTCGTCCCAAGACCCAACTCCACATAAGAAGAAGGCTCCGGTCTAACCTGCGCTCTTGGGCTCCGGTCGGCACCGAGACCATGCTTCCGACGCCTCGCCGGCTGGCTTGGCACCGAAGCCTACCAAAAAGCCTTCCGGCTCCGAAAAGACTCCCTCCAAATCAAGTTCGGAACCGAGAACTTCGGGGTCGAAAAACAAGTCCGGCACCGAAACACAATTCGGATCCCAAAACATCAACATCCAAGACTTCGGCATGAACCAACTATATCAGAGCTGCACCACTTTTCGAGAAAGTTCAAGTTGCTAAAAACCATAAATGTTCAATATAGCAAAAAGTTAGATGTATGAGGAGTTAATTTTTCTCTTCTTTATTATTTTATTCCTTAAAGGCAGACAGCCAACGCGTTTCGTCCTTAAACACAGGACTTCTTCAGGGCATTGGAGATTCTAAGTAGACCACTAAGTACAGATGAATATGGCAGTAGCCTAAAACGTATATTTGAAGGACAAAGGTAACTATCGCACGAATGCGTCAAGCTCATTTATTAAGCGAGCAGATGATCCAAGTAAGTAAAAGGAATAGGGAATCCAAGAGTGTATTCAATTCTACGTTTATGTAAGCAATAGGCAGCAATTAGTATAGTGCACGTGGTATAATAGCCACAATAGAGTGCTGTTCATTTCCATTCAACGCTTACATGGATTTATCCCAAGCTGGACAAAAATACTTGATAATAATTGATGTAGTCACACCGCATATTGCTCGGCGTTCCCTCGCCACTATACAACTTGAAATTACTTGGATCATCTGCTCGCTTAATAAATGAGCTTGACGCATTCGTGCGATAGTTACCTTTGTCCTTCAAATATACGTTTTAGGCTACTGCCATATTCATCTGTACTTAGTGGTCTACTTAGAATCTCCAATGCCCTGAAGAAGTCCTGTGTTTAAGGACGAAACGCGTTGGCTGTCTGCCTTTAAGGAATAAATTAATAAAGAAGAGAAAAATTAACTCCTCATACATCTACCTTTTTGCTATATTGAACATTTATGGTTTTTAGCAACTTGAACTTTCTCGAAAAGTGGTGCAGCTCTGATATAGTTGGTTCATTTAGTTTCCCCTATCAGTAGGGGAGTGCCTTGGGACAGGGGGCACTTTTGGAGAATTGCACACAGGATCATTTTGTATTGCCGTATTACAATTGGTGACTTTTGAGATTGGCGCCTATTGGTTGCTTGTGGTCCACTGTCCTATTTGTGTGTATCCAAGACTTCGGCATCGAAGCTTTCGGCGCCGAAACAGTTAGATGTGCCGAAATCTCCAAAAAGACACAGTTTTGACGCTCCGATCGACACACCGGATCCGAAACAAAAACTGCTGTATATTCATCCTCAAACTGGACATATGTTATGTTATGTTACTGAAGTTTATAACGCGCACAGATACTCCTGGGAGTGGCCCGGCGCGAACCTTGAGGTGCAGCTAAAAAAATAAAATCGCAGATTAAAACAGAAGTGTTTTGAGCTGTTTTTTAAAAAGACTAAGATCATGAGTGTTACGCAACGCGTAGGGTAGCAAATTCCAGGCTGTGGCTGCCCGAAATGCAAGAGATCTGCCCCCCACTCTTTGACGGCGGACACGAGGTATCCGGGCAAGGAGCTGAGAGGCTGACCTCAGATCTCTGGTAGGGGTATAAAACCCAAAGCGCTTCCTTAAGTAAGCTGGCCCTGATCCGTGCAGAGCACGATGGGCAACCACAAGGGCCTTGAACTTAACGCGCTTAATGACCGGCAGCCAGTGCAGAATGCGCAGGTGTTGTCTAACGCTGCTTCTGATGGGGATGTTAAACAAAAGCCTGCCTGCTGCATTCTGGACGACCTGCAACTTATTGAGGGAATAGTCCGGTAGGCCAATGTACAAAGCATTGGCGTAATCAAGGCGGGACAAAATCAATGCCCTGGTCACTGTTTCCCTCGCAGCCCTGGGAAGCAGGGGGAGAAATTTTTTAATATGATACGAGAAAGACAAATTCTCGTCAAACCAAACACCCAGGTTCTTGACGGGTTGACCAGAAGAAGAAGGTAGCGGGAAGCCGGCCGGCCAGAGAATATCTCTGAACCGTGTGGGAAAGTTGCCGTAAAGAAGAATCTCCGACTTTTCTTCATTACATTTGAGCTGTGCTGCTGAGAGCCACTGAAAGACAGCTGTCAGACAGTTCTTAACCATCAGAGTGTCAAACTCCGATTTGTCCCAGGTAAACAGTAGTTGGGTATCATCGGCGTACGCCACGATCTTGGCTCCTAGCTCATCCGCTAACTGGACCAGAGGAGTGACGTAGATGTTGAAAAGAAGGGGACTCAAAGAGGACCCTTGCGGCACTCCTGTGGTAACACCTTGAGGCGGGTAAGAGAATGGCGGGATCCAGATCTGTTGCGTACGCCCCTCCAGAAAGGATTTTAGCCACCTCCAGGCCAATCCCGTGACACCTATTTCCATCAAACGAGACAGAAGCAGCGAGTGGGGGACAGTATCGAATGCTGCCGATAGATCCAACAATATCAAGGCAGCACTTCCACCGGCATCCAGACAGCCTCGGATAGCTTCCGATACTTCAACCAGGACGGACTCAGTGCTATATGCAGCTCTGAAACCCGATTGAGCTGGATGGAGTAAACCTGAGCCTTCAATAAAATCAGTGAGCTGTTTATTAACTGCTTTCTCACAGATTTTAGATACAGTGGGGAGAAGGGAAATGGGGCGGTAGCTCCCTTGATCCTGAGGGTCTAGTGGTTTCTTTAGGAGTGGCAGGATCTTAACCTGCTTCCACGCTGCTGGGACAAGTGCCTCCTGAAAGGAGAGTCTAATGAGCGTATTAACTTCTAAATTAACTGTTTCTGCCACAGAGGCCAAGAGCCTCGCCATACAAGGATCCAAAGGAGAACCTGATTTCATAGCTTTCAGAATTTTAAGTGAGTCAGATAGGTCAATAGGTGTAAAAGCCTCCAGTATGAAAGATGGCTCAGAAGGAGCAGCCGGGGGCACCACCCCCACCAGAGGTGGGCTTTGACCTCTAAATGTTGTCTGTATTGCACGAATCTTGTTAATAAAAAAATTAGAAAGTTTTTCACACCAGGTGTTAGAGGCAGGGAGCTTCGTTGTCTCAGCCCTCGGCGCCATAAAGCTCTGCACAATAGAGAAAATTTCCCCAAAGTTGTTATTAGCTGACTCTATCCGGTCAGCATAATAGAGACCCTTAGCCTTGCTAATAGCAGTGTAATAAATTTTCTGAGCTTCTCTGAGCCTGGCCTTTGCTGATGAGCAATAGTCCTTCCGCCAGCAGCGTTCCAGTTTCTTACATTGTTGCTTAAGTACTTTCAATTCGGCTGAAAACCATGGTTTAGACGTTGACTCCCTGACCCGCCTGCGACGCGACGGGGGCGATAGACTATCCATCGCCAGCGTGATCCATCTGGTGAAGCAGGCCAGGGCGCCCTCCATATTGGGGGGGGAGAGCTGGTCTCAGCTTCTCCAAAGCCTGGCCGAAGGCTAGGGGATCTACTTTAGCAGCGGCCGGGCTAGCACTAGCCTGTGGTATCCAGCAGCTACCCTCAGTGGGCCAGGAGAAGTGAACTAAAAAATGGTCCGACCAGGACACGGGGAGCGGATCTTCAACTACCAGGAAAGTTGGAACAGATGGGGTCAAGAATATGGCCCCCACAGTGGGTGGGAGAACGAACCCACTGGGTGAGCTGAGCCAGATCTAGGGAATCCAAGAATTCCTGGGTTGTCCCTACATCCGTCTGATCCAAATGAAGATTGAGGTCTCCCAGAAAGAGATATTGGGCAAACCTCAGGGCCCGGGGAATGATAAAATCTTCTATGACTTTAAGAAAGGGCCCTGCTGGTCCAGGAGGTCTATAAACCAAGGTTCCCCCTAATGTGGACCGAGGTGAGATATTAATACTAAAATCAAGGAATTCGCCCTCCCCCAACAGAACGCTCTCCTCCCGATTAAACATCCACCTACCCCTGTAGACCACTGCAACACCACCCCCTCTACCCGTCTGACGGTCAGCACGAGAAATCTTAAAACCCTCTGGGATAGACATCTGCACTACCGGGTTCGAGGATTCATTCAGCCATGTCTCGGTAATAAAAAGAAGATCTAATCGGTCATCCGAGAGCAGGTCAAAAATATCCTGGTGGTGTTTTCTCAAAGAGCGGGTGTTTATCAGAGCTGCTCTAATATGGTTCCTCTTCCTATCATCGTTGTGCGCGGCATTTGAATATTGCCGGGTGGCTGAGCCAGAGCTCATCCTGTAGCTACATTGCTGGCAAACCTTCAAGGATTGAGAGAGAACATCCCACCTAGCGGGTGGTTGACAAGGACAGGGCCGGAGCGTCAGCAGCCTATCGCGACTGTACTTTAGCGGAGGCTTACACTGTAGAGTAAAACCGGCAGCATGCCTGGCCCTGGCCGCCTCCGGAACGCTGACGGGCCAGCGGCGCGGTCCGCTGCGCATCCGCGCAGCACGCATTTTTATACGCATTTTTATATCACCACTAAAGTGACTTTAAAAAGAAGGACTGATACAGAGGAAGAATACCACATTCCTTTAAAGAAGAGAACGGTTGGAACTAACCCTTCCCCACCTCCTCTTCCTCTTCCTTCACCTCAGCTTCAGCCTATTTCACCTGAACATTCACCACCACATACACCTGATAACCATGATGATGGGGACGACAAAGGGGATGGGGATGATAATCAACCACTGCAAGACCCATGGGATGGTTACAATACCAATTCGCCCACGGGCAATGATCCTGATGAATCACTGACAAAATATCAATTACACAAATATCGACGACAAAAATATCGGAGCCGAAATATCGATGGCCACAATATCGAAGTCCTATCTACATTATGGTAAGTACAAAAATATCGATAAAAAATATCGTTGTCACAAATATCGTTGTCAAAAATATCGTTGTTAAAAATATCGGGTTTTTTATGTTTAAAAAATAATGTAAAATAAAGTAAATAATACATATAATTAAAAAAACATAGTTAAAATTATTTTAAAATGTTAAAAATTATAACTAATACATATAATGTAAAAATAAATTAAACATATATACGTATAAAATATAATATATATACTTAATAATATTTATAAATAATTATTTCAATAACTTATAAATTGTTAAAAACATTAAAAACATTCTAAATACATATATACAAGAAAACAAATAATATAAATCACAATATAAAAATTTAAAAATTACAATATTTTTAAAATAAATTATACACTACATTAACTAAAACAGTACTGAAAATATTGGATAGCGGAGGGGATAAAATTACTATTCCCACTCCAGAGAGTGTAACAGTAGGGAAAGTGTTGGATAGCGTAGGGGTAAAAATTACTATTCCCAATCCAGTGATTGCAACAGCAAGGTAAATGTTGGATAGCGTAGGGGTAAAAATTACTATTCCCACACCAATGAGTGCAACAGTAGGGAAAGTGTTGGATAGCGTAGGGGTAAAAATTACTATTCCCACTCCAGAGAGTGCAACAGTAGGAAACGTTTGGGATAGCGTAGAGGTAAAAATTACTATTCCCACTCCAGTGAGTGCAACAGTAGAGAGAGTGTTGGATAGCGTAGGGGTAAAAATTACTATTCCCACTCCAGAGAGTGCAACAGTAGTGAAAATGTTGGATAGCGTAGGGGTAAAAATTACTATTCGCACTCCACTGAGTGCAACAGTAGGGAAAGTGTTGGATAGCGAAGAGGTAAAAATTACTATTCCCACTCCAGTGAGTGCAACAGTAGGGAAAGTGTTGGATAGCGTAGGGGTTAAAATTACTATTCTCACTCCAGAGAGTGCAACAGTAGGGAAAGTGTTAGATAGCGTAGGGGTAAAAATTACTATTCCAACTCAAATAAGTGCAACAGTAGGGAAAGTGTTGGATAGCGTAGGGCTAAAAATTACTATTCCCACTCCAGATACTGCAACAATAGGGAAAGTGTTGGATAGCGAAGGGGTTAAAATTACTATTCCCACTCCAGAGAGTGCAACAGTAGGGAAAGTGTTGGATAGCGTAGGGGTAAAAATGACTATTCCCACTCCAGATACTGCAACAATAGGGAAAGTGTTGGATAGCAAAGGGGTTCAAATTACTATTCCCACTCCAGAGAGTGCAACAGTAGGGAAAGTGTTGGATAGCGTAGGGGTAAAAATTACTATTCCAACTCCAGAGAGTGCAACAGTAGGGAAAGTGTTGGATAGCGTAGGGGTAAAAATTACTATTCCCACTCCAGAGAGTGCAACAGTAGTGAAAGTGTTGGATAGCGTAGGGGTAAAAATTACTATTCCAACTCCAGAGAGTGCAACAGTAGGGAAAGTGTTGGATAGCGTAGGGGTAAAAATTACTATTCCCACTCCAGAGATTGCAACAGTAGGGAAAGTGTTGGATAGCGTAGGGGTAAAAATTACTATTCTCACTCCAGTGAGTGCAACAGCAGGGTAGATGTTGGATAGCGTAGGGGTAAAGTGTTGGATAGCGTAGGGGTAAAAATTACTATTCCCACTCCAGAGAGTGCAACAGTAGGAAAAGTTTGGGATAGCGTAGAGGTAAAAATTACTATTCCCACTCCAGTGAGTGCAACAGTAGAGAAAGTGTTGGATAGCGTAGGGGTAAAAATTACTATTCCCACTCCAGAGAGTGCAACAGTAGTGAAAATGTTGGATAGCGTAGGGGTAAAAATTACTATTCGCACTCCACTGAGAGCAACAGTAGGGAAAGTGTTGGATAGCGAAGAGGTAACAATTCCTATTCCCACTCCAGATACTGCAACAATAGGGAAAGTGTTGGATAGCGAAGGGGTTAAAATTACTATTCCCACTCCAGAGAGTGCAACAGTAGGGAAAGTGTTGGATAGCGTAGGGGTAAAAATGACTATTCCCACTCCAGATACTGCAACAATAGGGAAAGTGTTGGATAGCGAAGGGGTTAAAATTACTATTCCAACTCCAGAGAGTGCAACAGTAGGGAAAGTGTTGGATAGCGTAGGGGTAAAAATTACTATTCCAACTCCAGAGAGTGCAACAGTAGGGAAAGTGTTGGATAGCGTAGGGGTAAAAATTACTATTCCAACTCCAGAGAGTGCAACTGTAGGGAAAGTGTTGGATAGCGTAGGGGGAAAAATTACTATTCCCACTCCAGAGATTGCAACAGTAGGGAAAGTGTTGGATAGCGAAGGGGTTAAAATTACTATTCCAACTCCAGAGAGTGCAACAGTAAGGAAAGTGTTGGATAGCGTAGGGGTACAAATTACTATTCCCACTCCAGAGACTGTAACTGTAGGGGGGCAAGTGTTGGATAGCAGAGGGTTAAAATTAACATGATTATCAATTTAATATTTTTTTAAATTAAATAAACAATTAATAAATAATTAACAATATAATAATTATCAATACCAATAAATAAAAATTAATAATTACTTTATTATACTTAAATTACTTCCCACCCTCTTCCCTATTAACCCACAACCCACTCCTAAAAATAAATTAACACAATTAATATATTAATCAATTAATAAAAATTATTTGCCAATTAATTAATTAACAATACATTAATTATCAATACCAATAAATAAAAATTAATAATTACTTTATTATAATTAAATTACTTCCCACCCTATTCCCTATTAATCCACAACCCGCTCCTAAAATAAATTAACACAATTAATATAATAATCAATTAATCAAAATTAATTACCAATTAATAATTAATTAACAATCAATAATTAATTAACAATAAATTAATGATGAATACCAATAAATAAAAAATTATAATTACTTTATTATAATTAAATTACTTCCCACCCTATTAACCCACAACCCGCTCCTAAAATAAATTAACACAATTAATATAATAATCAAATAATAAAAATGTATTACCAATTAATAATTAATTAACAATAAATTAATTATCAATACCAATTAATAAAATTATTAATTACTTTATTATAATTAATTTACCTCCCACCCTATTCCCCTATAAACCCACAACCCACTCCTAAAACAAATTAACACAATTAATATAATTATCAATTAATCAATTAATAAAAATTAATTAATAATTAATTAACAATAAATTAATTATCAATACCAATAAATAAAAATTAATAATTACTTTATTATAATTAAATTACTTCCCACCATATTCCCCTATAAACCCACAACCAGCTACAGAACTAAAACGCAAAATTTAATTAAAGATAATTAATATTTTCTAAAAATTATTATTTAATTTACTATAATTAAATTACTTCCCACCCTATTCCCCTATAAACCCGCTACGGTACTAAAACGCAAAATATACTTTAAAAAAATTACTAACTTCTAAAAATGTAATACATATATTTTTTTAAAAATACAGTACTTAACAAAAAATATAAAACACATACATATAAAATACATACTAAAATACATAACACTAATATAAACATCGATATTATTAACAACGATATTTTTGCAACCGATATTAACAAAAACTATATTACTTACCTTTAGGTCGATATTCTGGTCAACGATATTCTTGATGTCGATATTCTGTCCCTTCGATATTTCCAACTCGATATTTCTGTAGTTCGAAAAAAAAAACCTCAATATTATGTCTGTGCACCGATCCTGATTTATATCCCAACAAGCCCTCACCACCAGATGACAGTGTAGGCTACATTGAGTTACTGGGTAGAGCTGCCAGCTACCATGGGGTGCAGCTACATAAGGAGTCCTTAGAAGAGGATTTCCTCTTTGAAACCCTCAGTACCACGCAAAGGTCATCACATACACTACCTATGCTCAAATGGATGATCAGGCATGTAGATGACATTTTTAACGACCTGGTCAGAGCTCATATTCTTACCCCTAGGGTAGACAAAAAGTACAAGCCAGCACCATCGGACCAAGTATATATAAAAGGTCAGTTGTCAATAGACTGTCTGGTTGTGTCCAATGCAAGGAAAATGGCCAACTCCCAGACAACAGGAGATGCTCCACCCCCGGATAAGGAATCCAAACTTATTGATGCTTCTGGGAAAAGGGTGGCCTCTCAGGCGGCCAATTTCTGGCGTGTCTCCAACACTCAGGCATTGCTAGCACGATATGACCGCGCGCACTGGGACGAAATGTAGCAATGAATACAATATTTGCCCCAGGAACACAGATCTAAGGCACAAGACCTGGTGCGTGAAGGGCAACTTATTTCCAATAACGCTATGAGATGTTCCCTAGATGCTGCAGACGCTGCTGCTAGAGCGGTAAACACTAGTGTCCTCTTGAGAAGACATGCTTGGCTTCGCATACCAGGGTTCAAACCAGAGGTGCAAACCTCCATTTTAAACACTCCCTTTGATAAAGAGCATCTATTTGGCCCAATGGTAGATTCTTCACTAGAAAAAATGAAGAAGGACACTGAAGTGGCCAAATCCATGGGAGCCCTTCAGTCAGCACAAAGCTGTGGTTCCTTTCGGCGCTCCTTTTACCGCGGAGGCTCTAAAAATACCTCCTCGGAGAGCACCTCCACCTATAAGGGCAATAACCAACCCTTTCCATCTAGGGGTTACTTCAGAGGGGGTTACAGAGGTATCAACGGCAAAGGCAGGGGCAGGGGTTCAAACACATGCACTTCCCCCTCCAATACAAAACAGTGACTTGCCCCCGCTTCCCCCCGACCACTTAACACCTGTCGGGGGAAGACTCACATTTCCTACCAATCTGGCACTCAATAACAACAGACAATTGGGTACTACAAATTATCCGTTCCGGTTACTGCCTCCAAACATTCCACCAAAGTCACAAACTTTCACCAGATCACCTACACCTCCTCAAACAAGAGGTTCAGTCTCTACTTCTAAAAGGAGCTATAGAACCCGTACCACCGCAACATCACGGGTCGGGTGTATACTCTTTTTACTTCCTAATACCCAAAAAAGATGGTTCTCTCAGACCAATATTAGATCTCAGAGAACTAAATCTTTACATTCAGTCAGATCATTTCCACATGGTGACACCTTAACAAGTATTACCTCTGCTGCAAAAAAGCGAATTTCTGTCTACTTAGATCTAAAAGACGCCTATTTTTATATTCCAATCCACCCCGCTCATCGCAAATTCCTCAGGTTCGTGGTAGCGGGGCAACACTTCCAGTTCAAGGTACTCCAATTCGGAGTCACCACTGCCCCCAGAGTCTTCACAAAGTGTCTGGCAGTAGTAGCTGCTCACCCAAGAAGACAAAGCATCCATGTCTTCCCATACTTGGACGACTGGCTCATCAAAGCCAGCACGTACCAGCAATGCCTTCAGCACACTTTCAGAATAATCCAGTTACTATATCAATTAGGGTTCACAATCAATGCGACAAAATCACATCTCCAACCAGCCAATACTCAGGACTACCTAGGAGCCACGTTAAATACTCAAAAAGCCCTGGCGTTTACCAGCGCAGCCAGAATTTGAAATATTCAGGCTTTAGTTCTCAGATTTCAACCCAATCATTGGATTCCAGCTCAGGTTTATATGCAATTGCTGGGAATGATGGCATCTTGCATCATAATCGTCCCCAATGCCAGATTGCACATGCGTCCACTTCAAGAATGCTTAGCCAGTCAGTGGAACCAGTCACACGGTCTATTGACCGATCTAGTGTTGGTAAGCGGCTGTATTCATCGCTCTCTGCAATGGTGGAATCCACAAAATTTGTCAAAAGGACGGCCTTTCATAGACCCAGTTCCACAAATAGTACTGACAGCGGACGCGTCCCTCACTGGCTGGGGAGCTCATATACAACAACACACAGTGCAAGGCCTTAGGAGTCGACAGCAGAAGTTACTTCACATCAATCATCTAGAGCTGCTTGCAATCTTTCTAGCTCTCAAGGCGTTTCAGACTCACCTGGAATGTATACTTTCAAAGTTGGGGAGTCCCTCACATAGACCTGTTCGCCACACACCAAAACGCAAAATGCCAAAGCTTTGCATCCAGGTACCCACACCCGCAATCCAAGGGCAATGCACTATGGATGAACTGGTCAGGGATATTTGCTTACACTTTTCCGCCTCTCCTACTCATTCCATTAGTGGTTCAAAAGCTCAAACAAACATCTCTCACACTAATCCTAGTAGCTCCCACATGGGCACGTCAACCATGGTTCACAACCCTGTTGGAGCTATCTCTAGTCCCGCATCAAAAGCTACATTTAATCTCCAGTCTCCTGACACAGAACCATGGAGAAATCAGACACCCAGATCCCAAGCAACTGAACCTTGCGATCTGGCTCCTGAAGTCTTATAGTTTGGTTACTTAAACCTTCCACCAGAATATATGAATATCATTAGGGAGGCTAGAAGACCTACTTACAAGGGCCTGCTACGCAGCTAAGTGGAAGAGATTTGTTATCTATTGTGGTAACAATCATATCAACAATCTTGATGCTTCCATACAAAACATCATATGCTATCTGTTACACTTGCAACAGTCACTGTTGGCTTATACCTCTATCAGACTACACCTAGCGGCAATTGCTGCATATCTACAAAATAGACAGCATTTGTCGTTATTTAGAGTACCTGTGATCAATGCTTTCATGGAAGGACTAAACAGAGTCATACCACCAAAACGTCCACCAACTCCACTTTGGAATCTTAATATAGTCCTTACAAGGTTGATGGGCCCACCTTTTGAGCCCATGCACAAATGCGAACTACAGTTCATCTCTTGGAAAACAGCTTTCCTCATTGCAATCACATCATTAAGGAGAGTGAGTGAATTACAGGCATTAACCATACAAGAACCATTTTCCAACTACATAAAGACAAAGTGGTTCTTCGTACTAATCCTAAATTTTTACCTAAGGTCGTATCTGCATTCACATAAAATCAGTCGAAAGAATTACCCGTATTCTTTCCTCAACCTTATTCAGTTGCAGAAACAGCTCTACACACCTTAGATGTTAGAAGAGCACTCTTGTACTACACTGAAAGGACAAAATCTTTTTGTAAAACGAAACAACTCTTTGTTGCTTTTGCACCACCACACAAAGGCAATCCTATCTCCAAATCAGGTATTGCAAGGTGGATTGTTAATTGCATTCAAACCTGCTATGCGAAAGCAAAGAAAACTCTAACTGTACCCCCTAGGGCAGATTCCACTCGTAAACTAGGGGCCACTGTGGCTTTTTTAGGAAACATTGCTATTGTTGACATTTGCAAAGCTGCAACATGGTCTACACCACACACATTCACTAAACTTTATTGTGTAGATGGGTGGCCAATGTGGGTCAAGCAGTACTTAAGACACTATTTCAGACAACTCCAACAGCTACAGGTTAGTCACCTCTTTAGGAGGATACTGCTAAGTAATCTATGCACTTTTTTAAACAAGGAAGGCTTGGGTCCTTGTGCTATCTGGACTGGACCACTATAATATTTTTAACATATGAAATGTCCAGATAGAATCTTTATAACAAATTAATGAGAACAAGACCTTAGACCATCAATTGTAAGGCCCGAGTGTTTTATTTCACTCTTCTTTACAAGTTTTTTAGAACAAGATTAAACCATTATTTTCATGTCATCTTGTCGGCCAACACTTTTTTTGTAAAATAACATTTTCTTAATTACAAATAATATTCATACATACACAATTTGAAATGCAACACAATGGAATGCAAAAACATTAAACATGACAGTAAACAAGTGAAATAATCATAAGTTGTGAAATAAATTCCTAATGACCAGTCCTTATTTCTAATGTGCACTAGGCGGACAGTAAAAGTTTGTTGACAAAGGCTTTTGCCTACTATCCTGCCCGTGTCTGTTGCTTAAGGAATAGTAATTTTGAAGGGTGTTGTCCTGGCGGGGAAAGAGAAGGATGGAAAGTATTCCCTCGTGGCACACCCAATAGGTCTTATCACTTAAGCTGAAGTCAACGCGTTTCGAACCCCTTCCTGCTGTGGGGGTTCTCATCAGGACATGGATCCGGTCTTGGACACTGTGAAATTAAATAACAAACGAGGATTAAAACTTAATGTAAAAAAAACATTTGTTATGACATGCGGGAGGGGGAGAAGTAAAGGTAGAACTCTGTCAGTTGGGAAAGATAGGATAGATTCAACCAGTACGTTCTCTTACTTGGGTGTTCTGTTTGAGCGTACTGGCTCCTGGGGAGCTGCGATTAAGAGTAGGAGTCTCCTTTTAAGAGGTCAGTAGCGGCAGTGGTTAGCTTTGCAAACAAAATGGGTAAAAGACCCCGGAGATTCTCCTCAAAATTTATCAGGCTAAGTGTATGAGTGTTGCAATGTATGGGGCAGGAATCTGGGGGTTTTATGATGTTTCCCTAATCCAATTAGTCGAAAATACTTTTTAAGATTTATTTTAGCGGTCCCACAGAGCTCCCCAGTTTTTAATTGTCATAGTGAATTAGGGATCCCATATATTACGGATATGATCAGAATGCAACCTTTATTATTATGGTATCGAGTTTGGACATCTACCTATACAGGATTGAATAGAGATATTATCAAGGATATAATGAAATTGGATTATGCCTGTAGAATTAAATGGCTGAATTATATTAGAAATTTTTTATTGGATATTAACTGCTATGATTTTTATAACGCACCAGAAACCATGAATTCTATATCTAGGAAAGATTTTAAACTTCTTTGTATGACACACTTAGAGTCCCTAAGAGCCGCACAGGAGATGAATAAATGCACGGTGACCCAGCATTATTTGACTTTGACAACCTATCGTATCCAGCATAATCGATTTTGGTTCTTGAAATAAGGCTGCTTGGCATACCGCAATCAATATCGCCACTAACAGACGAGTCGGAGCAGAGACCCGCGAGCAGTGCCGCATTGGATTGTTTTGAATATAAGGCAAGTTCTTTCGATCTTACGAGCATGAGCGCGTACCGCGCTGACACGTAGGAATCCAAATGTCCTTCGCGCAGAGAGCGAGTCACTAGAAGGATTCTTATAGAAGGAATTCAGTAATTAGCAATCGGATACTACCAAGCCCACGAGGTATCTGGGAGCGGTTGCTCTTTTTTTAAACGGTGCGCGCCTGAAGCACGCAAATGATAAAATCATGACTAAGAGTGGTTCCTGTCTTTTTACTACAGAGACAAGAAAAATATAACAGAGATTTGTTTAACTCCAACACATTCCAGTACCCTGCAACGGACCGAGGTATGGGGCGGTCTGTCTGATTTATGTACTATTTCTTGCAACCAAAAGACTTTCCGACTAGCATTACAATTGGTGTCATATGTCAATCTTTTTCAGTGACAACGCCAAAAATTCTCCACTGAAAAGTAAATGCTTGGCACTTTGAGAAACAAGTAGGTGTCTTTTTGATTTTTGATTCAGAAAAGCAACAGTTGGCTGAGCGCTAGATGTAGAGCAGGTAGCATGTAATTAAAACGCACGTTTGTTATTTAATTTCACAGTGTCCAAGACCGAGCCCAGGTCCTGATGAGAACCCCCCAGCAGGAAGGGGTTCGAAACGAATTGACTTCAGCTAACATGATAAGACCTATTGGGTGTGCCACGAGGGAATACTTTCCATCCTTCTCTTTCCCCGCCAGGACAACACCCTTCAAAATTACTATTCCTTAAGCATCAGACACGGGCAGGATAGTAGGCAAAAGCCTTTGTAAACAAACTTTTAGTGTCCGCCCAGTGCACATTAGAAATAAGAACTGGTCATTAGGAATTTATTTCACAACTTATGATTATTTCACTTGTTTACTGTCATGTTTAATGTTTTTGCATTCCCTTGTGTTGCATTTCAAATTGTTTATGTATGCATATTATTTGTAATTAAGAAAATGATATTTTGCAAAAAAAGTGTTGCCTGACAAGATGACATGAAAATATTGGTTTAATCTTGTTCTAAAAAACTTGTAAAGAAGAGTGAAATAAAACACTCGGGTCTTTCAATTGATGGTCTAAGGTCTTGTTCTCATTAATTTGTTATGAAGATTCTATCTCCACATTTCATATGTTAAAAGAAAATGTAATCTATGCACAGCATGTGATCTACAGCTTACATGCCTCGAACGGATAATGTTATTTACCCAGTAAGCATCTGTTCTTGGCATGTAGAGCTGTAGAGTCGCATGCGCCCACCCACATCCCTGGATACCTGTAGCTGCTGCAGTTCTCTATTTAATTTACATGCATACGCATGAACATCTCTATTCTTTACTACTACTCCATTCTCACCCGCTGCGGCAAACAATCTAACAATGGAGTTGATGGCCATGCGCACTATCATCGAAAGGAGGAGTCACCTACCTCGTGACTGGAAAGACTTCTTCGAAGAAAAATAAAGTGCAAACATCCGGACCCAACACTAGATGGCGAGCTATGCACAGCATGTGACTCTACAGCTCTACATGCCAAGAACAGATGCTTACTGGGTAAGTAACATTATCCTTCCTCCTGTCAGATGAATTAGCTTGGTTTGCCACCCTTATAGATAAAGAGTTGGTATGTGTACAAACACAGATATGAGTTGTCAACAATGGGAAGAATGTCCAGCGTAGAATTTAATCATTGGGGTTGTTTGCCAAAGAATGTAGGGATCTCAAGTGTGAGCTTCGAAAATTACAGCTTGTGTTTAGGAGAGGGTCGGGGTTTGTAGACCTACATCACATACAGAAGCTGAAAAGACAATATAGGCAAGGTATTAAGCTCAAGAAAGACTCCCTTTTCAATCAAAAATGGGATCAAATGTTGGAGGTGAGTCAGAGGGGGGACCAGAAACGTTTGGGGACTGGTAAACAACATATTTGGTACTCGTGCTGGGTCTGCAACACATCTGATAACTGAAGAAGACTGAGTTTTTTACATGTCCAAAATTTATATGGTTCTATCCCTCAAAACGCACTAGATAATAAGTATGAAATGGATAAAATGATTACTGCATTATTCTCTTTGAAAAACATAAAAGAAACTATCATCACTCAAGTTGAATAGGGCTGTAGGACCTGCTGATATTCCTGCAGTCACATTTAAATTTAATGCCAAATGGTGGGAAAAAATCTTAAATTCTCATTTCAGTGGGCATCAGAAAGAGGTAAAATTCCGGTACTGTGGGGAGGGGATCTATCATTAAACCTCTGTTGAAAAGGGGGGATCAGAGTACACGAACAACGTATAGGCTAATTAATCTTTCAGATGTCTCTGGGAAGATCGCCTTCCAAATATTGCTCTCTAAACTCGAGGAATAGGTGTCTGATTATAAATATTTACTGTTAGAACTGTCAGCCTTAGGGTGGTCTCCCCCCCAAACCTTTAGTCTCTCCTCCTCCATATTGCTGTACTTATTTTTGTTGGCCTTATAACTCTGTACACTTTACCACTGATAACTGTGCTGAAGTACTTGTGATCACTCCCCTAAAACGTGGTCCCATTGGGTTATACCCAATTGACAAATTTAATTTACTTACAAGTCCCTTGTGGAGTGGTATACCATAGACCCAGGGCTTGTAAATTAAATGCTACCAGTAGGTCTGCTGCATTTATTGTTCAATCCACTTGAGTAGCACCTTAAAACATATCCCAGGCTTGCCATTGCAGCCTAAATGCAGTTTTAAACTGCCATGTTGACTTGGATTTAAAACCTCCTTGCTACACCTTAAACACCCCTTTTTATTACATATAAGTCATCCCTAAGGTAGGCCCTAGGTAGCCCATAGGTCAGGGTGCTGTGTCATTAAGAGGTTGGACATGTACTTCTAAGTTTGACATGTCCTGGTAGTCAAAAACTCTTAAATTTGAGTTTCACTACTGTGAGGCTTAACCCTCCCATAGGATAACATTGGGGATCCTTATTTTATTTAATAAGCTGTGATTTTCAAATTGGGAGCTGGTAGTTATGTCATGTTTGATGTCTTTGGAATTGTAGTGAAAAGCTCAATTTAATGATGAAGTCAGGTTTTTGATCACAATTTTAAAAATGCTACTTTTAGGAAGAAACTGGTCCTGGGTGGCTAGGATTAATCTAATCATTCCTTCCATCACTGTTTTGTTGACTTATTATGTTGCCTTAAATGGGACCGGTACGCCCATACATGGTTCCCGTGCATACTTTATCACCGTAACCAAGCCATATGCAGTTGATGAACCCATAACTAGAGCGAAACCGATCCTGGGGTGCTTGAGTTCCGGTTCAGGGAGGACCTGGCTTGGCAGTTCGGGCTAGAGTGTTACTATTGGAACAGGGTCAAGACTGGTTTGCATATAGCTGGGTCCAAACTGAAGCGGCATGGTGTGCAAAATACAGATGAATTGGGGTGCAGCCCCAGTGCTTATCACTGGCTAAGATTAATTCAAGCATTCTTCCCATCACTGTTTTGTAGACATACTGTATCACCTAAGTGGGACGGGTATACCCAGAAGTTGTTTCTGTGCACCCTGTGTTACTGGAACCAAGCTGTACCCGGCTAATGAGCCCATAACGAGGGCGAAACCAGTCCTGGGTTGTTTGTGTCCCAGTTTAGGGCGGACCTGGCTTGGTAGTTCGGGCTAGACTGTTACCATTGGAGCATGGTCAAGACTGATTTGCATATAGCTGGGTCCAAACTGAAGTGGCATGGTGTGCTAAATAATGGATTGGTATGCGACCCGAGTGATTACCGGTGGCTGAAATTAATTCAAGCATTCCTTCCATCACTGTTTTGTAGACTTTTAGAAATTTGGTATTTTTCTGCCCATAGCCCTTTTGTGCCTGTAGCCTGCCTTGGGTCACAAGACTGGGTGTAACTGGCAGACTTTGTGAGTTCATCCTAGACAGTCACACAATAGAGGGATTAGGTGTACCTGAATGGGCCTCTGCTGGCAGGATGGGGGGGCGGAGCTGATTGCAGCCCCACTTACAACTGAATAGCCTGTGCTCTGCCTTCACACAAAGGGCTTAATGACCCCACATTGTTACTGCAGCCAGCTTGGATGCAGGGCAGGGGAGTCAGGAAATTCCATGCTCTTCAAAACCACTATCTAGAAGCTTCTTCCACCTTCCAGAACCAGGGGGCCAGGGTATAAAAAGGAGACCTCTGAACCCAACTCTTCAGTACACATCTGGACCATTGAATACTCTGCCACCAATAAAGACTGCTGTGCTGCTGAAAGGACTGCCACTCTGCTGGACTACTGACCTGCTACTGAATTTCTGTGTTGCTGCCTTTCTGCCGGGCTGCCCTCTTGCCTGGCGAAGGAGAACTGGACCTGCAACTTCATCTTGACCCCGGGGCTGACAGATTGACTTCAAGTGCGAGTATGTTGGCCTCCTGATCTTAGCCTCAGGGACATAAAAGTCTCCCCATCATCCTGCACCAGTACCTGAGCTCGGCTGAAGTGAGTTCCTGACCCCCAAGTGATGCCCCTCACTTCCTGGCCCCTGGGTGTGACCCTGAGCTGAAATCAAGCTTTTGCTCTCTTCGCAGCCGCGAATGAGCCCATTCGCACCAAGACCTCTCTGCTTGCACCGTGAATCAGCGCAAATCTTTGTCAGCCCAACTCTTCGCACAGCAGCATCAACCACTCGCTGGGACCCCCAACATGAAACTCCAACAATGCCCGTCCGCTACACCTTGCCTGCGCTTCGTGCTATGCCATCAGCCTCCCAAGACTCTCCCTCTGCTCTTCGCTGCCTCCTCCAATGAGAACGGGACTCTTGGCCAGTCTTTAAGAGGATAAGACTTTAGTGGGCCTAACCTGGTGACTGTATCTGACCTGTGCTCAATCGCGGTTGGCCTGAATTTGTGACTTTGACCCGGTCAAAAGCGGTCAGATATCTCAGTTGGCGCTTTGTGCTTTTTGGTGCTATTTGCACTAAAAACTTTTTAAATTCATAACTGCGGTTCTACTGATTGCATTTTTGTCATTTTAGTGTCAAATAATTTATTAAATTGTACTCAATTTTCCTAAATTGGTTTGGGAATTTTCTTGTGTTGTGTTTTCACTTTATTACTGTTTAGGTGCTGCATAAATACTTTACATATTGCCTCTTAGTTAAGCCTAACTGCTTTCTCTGCCAAACTACCCACTGTTAAGTAAAGGTTAATTTAGTGACTTTTTGTGGTTCACCCTGCAAGATATTATGGCTGTTGCTTGACCAGGGCTCACATCGCAGTCAACCAACAACCCAATTTCTAACATTGTTGTTCAGAGGTGTGGATCAAAAATTGTGTTTGTGCAGTTTGAGCTGGTAAATAATTTGATACCAACACTAGTTTTTTATAATTCTCCTTAGACTCTATTGGCTGTTTTTCCTTTTTTTAATTTAAGTGCCCCTTCTCTCCTCTCCTCTACTACCATTGAGATAGAACTGATTAATGTTGACAACTTCACTAGGCCTGAGCTGCAAAGGATCTGCAAGGAGAGGGGGCGGAATGTGGGCAAGAAAGCTTCCAAGGTGGATCTACAGATAGCCCTCCGGGACTATGAGGAAGTCAAGAGGCTGCAGGCAACAACAATGGAGGATAACCCTGAGGGGGGCCTGGATTTGAGTGAGGATGAAGACCAGGACCCAGAGGGGAACTCTGAGATGCAGGAAGGGCCCCACTGCCCCCTAGAGAGGAACCAGGATGCCCAGGACGTGGCGGGGAGAAGTGTGTCTTCCAGGGGCCTGTCACCAGGGGAGTTGGCGGACAGGAGGGAGGAGCTGTCCAAGCTAAAACTGGTGAAGGAGAATTCTGAGAGGGCCTTGGCAAAGGAGAAAGCTGAGGTTGAGAGGTCCTTAGTCGAGAACAAAACTACTGTTGCAGCATAAGAAGAGCATGAGGGAGCTGGAGCTAAAGGCATGGCAAGCTACAGGACACAACAGTGATGGCGGTAGCGTACCAACAGTGACTGCTGGAGAGGTAGGAGTCCGCATACCCTAGGAGCTGGTGCCCAATTATGTGGTGGGAGATTATACAGGCAAGTGATTTGCTGCTTATGAAGTTGCACTCAGGGTACACAAGATCCCAGAGGAATACTGGAGGGGGGAGGCCTGTGGAAACACATGCCCACTGTGGGGAGGGATACCCTACTCTCACTAGAGTCAGAGGATCAGACTATGTATGCCCCCATGAAGGCAATACTTGCTGCTAAGTTTGAACTGACCCGTGAGAAGTACCGTCAGATGTTCAGAGACAGCCTCAAGCTCCCAAACCAGTCCTAGATAAATTTAGACAAGTATGCTTGCAAGGCACTGAAGGGCTAGGTGAGGGGTAGCAAAGTGGGCGGTTTAACTTAACCTAATTTTGAGGGGGCACATTTTCCATATCTGTTTTACAGAGCTCTGCCAACACCTAATAGATAGCAGGCTTACTTATCCCAGGAAGCTTGCTGAGGAGGCAGACCACTGGGTCAGCACCAGAGTGTCTAAGACGGCATCTGAGATGACTCCCAAAATGGAAAATGTTGGTCAGGGTTCACACCAGAAGAAATAGGGAGGATAAAAATAAAACCAAGTAGTTCTCTCAAGGCCCCCAAAACAGTTCACAGGGGAAAGGGTCCCAATCTGGCCACCAGAAGAAAGGCTTCATAGATCAGAAAACTAGAAAGTCTGTCACCAATTGCTATGAGTGGTATCAGTATAGGCAGCCAAGGCAGATGCCAAATGAACCAAAAGGGCACTGACCCCCAGTGGTGAGCAGTCTCAGGGAATGTCCTGTGTAGCGATTGGGGGGAAGATGGCCCCAGTTAGTCTGAGTGATACCAGTGAGGTTATTCTAGTGACCCTGGGCAATACTGAGAGGGTGCCTAAAGCCTACATGCCATCCAATACTTCAAAGTATAGGTAGTGGGTCACCATCAATAGGCAGAAGACGGAGGCTCTGAGGGATACAGGAGACCGTATGACCACTATCCGGTATCATCTGGTGTCCTCAGAGCAGGTGATATCCAATACATTTCACCAGGTTGTGGTAGCAGACAACTGGGAGAGACACTAACCAGTGACTCTGGTTCCCTTCAAGTGGACGGGGAAGGGCGGGTGTCTCGGGATTTTCCCAAAGTTGTTGTGAGCCCTGCTTTGCCAGTTGACTGTCTGTTAGGAATGACTTGGAGACACTGCCTGGAAGGAAGTGGAGCTCAGGGCACAACTGGAAATGTTAGGGTTGCCTGAGTGGATCTGTGCGACTGCCAGGTGCCTTACTGCCCAGGAGGGGACTCAAGAAGGTCTGGAGCTTGGATGAATGTCCCAGACAGATGCCAGGAAAAGGAAGGGCAAGGGATGTGGGAAATCAGCCTCTGAATGTCCCCATGCACAGGTGGATGGGGCTCTGGAGGAGGCTACTCAGGAGCCTACTGAGGAGGATATTGCCTCCCTTGATATCCTGCCTGTACTTGCTGGAAGGCAAGTAGAAGGAGGATCCATCAGAGAAGAGTTCTACAAGGCACAGAAGAAGTGCCCAATGCTTGAGGGCCTGAGGCAGCAAGCTTAAGCCCATGCAGCTGATGACACCTCTGGAAATCACCTCATATATCGGTAGAATGCCCTCCTGTATACTGAGCCTAAGGCTCCTGAGCATGGGGCAACCTGTGTATTGGTAGTTCCCAATGTTACAAGGCCTTCCTACTGGGGCTGGCTCATGGTATAACCCGGGCATGACAAGACCTTTGCCCGGCTTGTCTCCCACTTTTACTGGTCCCAGATGAGGACAGCTATTGATGCATTCTTTAGGACTTGTCTTACTTGCCAGCCCAGTGGGAAGACTGGGAAAAAGTTAAAACATCCCCAAGTCCCATGCCTGTTGTAGCACACTCTTTGAAAGGGTTGATGTTGTAGGACCCTTCGAGCACAAGACAGCCTTGGGTAATAAGTTTATCCTAGTCTTAGTGGACCATTCCACTAGATGCCCAGAGACCATTCCTCTGAGGTCGGTCACTGCACCTCTAGTGGCCAGGGCCCTGATAGGGATTTTCACCAGAGTGGGTTTCTTCAAAGAATTGGTGTCAGACCGGGGCACCAACTTCATGTCGCCATACATGAAGTCTATGTGGAAGGAGTGTGGAGTTACCTATGAGTTCTCCACACCCTAACATCCACAAACAAATTGGCTTGTTAAAAGGTTCAACTAGACCCTTAAAGGCATGATTATGGGCTTACCTGAGCCCATGAGGCGGAAGTGGATCGTCCTCCTACCATGCCTGCTTTTTGCTTACATAGAGGTACCACAGAAGGAAGTGCGCTTTCGCCCGTTTCAAATTCTGTATGGCCATCCTGTAAGTGGAACTCTCAGTCTGGCCAAAGAGAGATGGGAGCAAGCTCCCAAGACACCCCCTTAGGATATGGTTAGCAACATGTTAGCCCTCAGGAACCAGATGGCCAAGTTCTGGAAAAAGGCGTCTGAGAACTTGGAGGCTAGCCAGGAGGTAATGAAGCAATGGTATGACTAAGTGCTTACCATAGTGGAATTCCAAAAATGGGCAAAAAGTGTGGGTGATGGAGCCAGTGACGCCTAGGGCTCTCCAGGATTGCTGTTCGGGGCCCTATGAGGTGTTGGAGAGGAAGGGGGAGGTCACGTACTTGGTGGATATCAAGACCCCCCCAGAAACCCCTTAAGTGTACTTTAATTTCAACTGCCTCAAACTCCACTGTGAGAGGTCTGAGGTCACCATGCTCCTGCTGACAGATGATGGGGAGGAGGAGGAGAGTGAACATCTCGCTGATCTCCTGTCATCTCAAGAGATGGATGGGTCCAGTTGTCAGCCACTGTTTAGATTAGGGTAGTTTTAGGTCCTGAAGAATTGCCACATGATCATTTTTTACAACATTCGGTGAGAAACATGTTGACCCATTAAGACCTACTAAGGTATCTAGGACCATTATATCCTTCGATAGTAATCACCATTTTAATTAGACAAGTGAACTCATTCATTAAAATTTCTTGTCTCTAAGGATCATTAAGGGGCCGAATACGATGTCGGTCGGAAAGGCTTCGAATGGGATTCGGGTCTGTCAAATCCTATTCGGAACCCGTCTTTCTGACCGAATCGGAAAGCTTTCCGACCGACCGATTACGATAGTCGGAAAACGTTCGGACTTTCCTAGTCGGTTCTGACTCGGTTCCGAACGGCATTGGGAGTAACTTGGTCGTTCGGAGCCGACTCGTACAGGTCTATGGAGCACGTTTCCGACCGGCGTTTTACGATGTCGGGTTCGGACAGCCTTTCCGAATCGGTTGTTCCGACACGGATTGGCTGTCTGAATCTGTCTTTGGGGGCCCTTAGCGTGCCCCCCTTGACCCAGATCCCTCCGAATGGAGCCCTTGGGGGTACCCATGGGACTCCGTTTCAATACCATGCACAGCGTGGCAGGCGCCATGGGGTGCCAGCCAAAGGGTGCACGATTTTCCCCACCCACCCTGTTCTTCAATGGGAGCCTGTGTAGTTGGTTGGAACACAGGCTCCCATTGAAGTCAATGGGAGTCCGACCGAACGGTGTCCGGAAACATCGTAATTGGTCGGCCGGAATCCTCATATCCAATTCGGTCGGAAACCATTCCGAGACCAATTCGGTTGGAATGCTTTCCGACCAACATCGTAATCGGCCCCTTAGTCTATTTCAATACACTTTTCCCTTTCAATCATTTTTTTCCAATATATATTACTAGCCCACACACCCTCACTTCATCAAACAGCAGTTCTATAAAAAGATCTCCGGTAAAGTGCCCTCTCGTGGGTGCCTGTCGGGCATTGCAGCGCCGGCCCGACGACTAGCTTGCCCAGTGATAAAGCATGACACTCATCTGGGTGTGTGAGGGCACTTGCTCCTATTGGAACATATTCCCCCTCTAATAAACTGTGCCTTTATACACTTATTCCACTGTCTTTAAAAGAAACTGCATACTCTTGTTGAATCATTAGACTCAACTCAGTGACCAAGACTGAGGCACACCCCATCCCCATAGCTGTTGAGCTCATTGATAGGTTGGGGGCTGCCAAATTCCTTAGCACTTTCGATTTGACGTCAGGGTACTGGCAGATTGCCCTGATCGAGGGTGATAAAGAGAGGTCAGTCTTCTCTAACTCAGGGGGCTACTTTCAGTTGAAAGTGATGCCCTTTGGACTCAAGAATGCCCCTCCTACCTTCCAGAGGCTGGTGAACCAGGTCGTAGCTCTAATGGAGGCCTTCAAGGCTGCAATTTTAGATGGCATCGCTGTCTTCAGCGGCACTAGGCAGGACCACCTATTTCACCTGCAGGAAGTACTTCGGGCGCTGCAACAGGCAGGCTTGACTATCAAGGACAGTAAGTGCCAGATAAGGCAATGGTTTGTGGTGTACTTGGGGCTCCTGGTGGGTAGTGGTAATGTGCAACCCCTCCCCCCCCCCCCGGCCAAACTAGAGATTAATATGACCTGAGAGTCCCAAAAAACTCAAACATAAGTGAGGGCCTCCCTGGGCATCACTGTGTAGGGTACTACAGGGGGTTTGTCAAGGGATAAGAGACCATTGACTTCCAAGATGCAGCCCAAGAAGGTAATCTGGACAGAGGCTTGTCAGAAAGCCTTTGACTCCCTAAAACAAGCCATGTGCACAGCCCCTGTGCTCAAGGCCCCTCATTTTTCCCAGGAGTTTATTGTCCAAGCAGATGTCTCTGAGCATGGTGTGGGGACAGTCCTATCACAGCTAAATGAGGGGCTTAGACCCACTACAGCATTCATCTCTAGGAGGCTACTTCCCAGAGAACAGAGGTGAAGTGCTATTGAGAAGGAAGCCTTTGCTGTGGTCTGGAAACTGAAGAAGCTGAGACCATGCTTGTTTGGGACTGTTTCAGACAGACCACAGGCCCCTCATGTGGCTAATGCAAATGAGGGGTGAGAATCTAAAATTGTTGAGGGTGTCCATTTCTTTACAGGGACTGGACTTAATGGTGGAACACTGTCCTGGTTCAGGCCACGCCAATGCTGATGATCTGATCTCTCTAGGTTTTTCCTCCTTAGTGAAGAGAACTCCCAAGGTGTTGGGTAGTTCTCCCTACTTTCAGCTGGGCGGATACATGTTCGACCTGTCAGCCTTAGGGTGGTCTTCCTCCCATGCTATATAGATAAATTAGCCTGCTTTGCCACCCTTATAGATAATGTCCTGGCATGGGTACAAACACAGATATGACTCGTCAATAATGGGAAGAATGCCCAGCCTAGAATTCCATCATTGGGGTGGTTTGACCAAGAATGTATGGATCTCAAGTATGAGTTTTGAAAATCACAGCTTGTGTTTTGGACAGGGCCAGGGCTCGTGAGCGTAGATCACATATAGATGTTGAAAAGACAATACAGGCAAGTTATTAGAATCAAGAAAGAGTCCTTTTACAATCAAAAATGGAATGAAATCTTGGAGGTGAATCTTTTGCGGACTGGTAAACAACATATTTGGTGCTCACACTAGGTCTGCGACACATTCAATAATTGAAGAAGTGAGTTTTTTTGTATAGTTTTTATCACATACAAGGAGGTAGACTTGCAGACATTTTCGATAAGCATGACAATATAGAATACACACCCAAAAAAACAGGCCCCACCCCGCTCTACTGCTGTAACATTAGCAATGTGGTATTCACCTATTCCACCTTGGTCAGAAAACATATTTATAACATGTAAGAAATTTTGCTGCTTCCACCAATCCACTGGTGTATCATCCTCCATCTTCCGCGAGTCTGTCCCCTTGTTCAGTTGCCCCTCTCCTGTCCACACCCTCCCACTTCAGGAAGGTCTCTCATCTTATGGTTCCAGCAGCTCAGTGAGCATCGCCTCCCTTGCCCGCATATCATCTGGTTCTTTTTTCATCCCTGCGTGTCTGTGCCTATGTCGTTCCTCACCTGCCCATTCAGCCATATCTCGCAGCCACTCTGAGACCAATGGCGAGACCCAGGAGATCCATCTAAGTGCGATCCTACGCTTATCCAGGACTAGCCCCAGGAGTATAAACTGCCTGCTAAGTGGTCTTTTCTTGTGCATGGGAACAAATCAAACAGGCATAACCGTACACTCACTTCAATCGACCAAGCAGAAGCATATTCCAGCGCCACGCCCACTTCCTGCCAATATTCCCGTAGCTGGGGACACCCCCACACCATATGGAGTAAGTCTGCCTCTACCCCACCACAATGGGGACACAAGGACAAATGATGTGGGTAAATAATACATAATAGCTTGGGTGTCAGGTAAACCTGGTGCACAAAGTTGTATTGAATGAGCTTGAAGCGGGCAGTCGTTGACATCTTTGGCACTCCCTCATGAATCGCCCGCCATTACACGTCTGTGAGTTGCTCCCCCATGACGTCATGCCATCTACTCTGAATCTGCAGTGCAGGCGAGGGAGCACCCTCCCGCAATGTCCTATAAATCTGCTAGACCAGTAGCCTCCCGCCCGCTAGTCCAAGCAGTTCTACCAGTACCTGGGATGTCTACGGCACTTCTTGAAATGATGGCCATATACCCCTCACCGTGACTGCCATCTTTGCGTATTGTACGAATTGACCAGACCCCAAGTCGAAGGATACCATTGTACCCACTAAGGTAATAAATCTGCCATTGGGATATATATCCTTCAGTATCTCACTGCCCCCAGCCCTCCACATTTCCACTGTCATCTGGAGGGCAATCTGTCCAAATGCCTCAGAATCCATATGCTGAAATCAGGCGCAAACGGGGCTCTACCCAGAACCCTCCGGACCACCTGATCTCAGCCCCAGCATACCTGCTCGACCACACATGGCACAGTGCTGGGGACCCTATTTTCGGACATTAAAAGTTCTGGAAGGGAGGCAGTCCCATGTGTTCCATCCAGTAATCACTTTTCCCAGTTGCCTCCATCATTCAACCAGTGGAGCGCATGTTGCAGTTGGATAGCCAGAAAACAAAAAGATCCATGCACGGCACTCCCATCTCCTCTCCCCTGTTCCATGTCCACTTGAGAGTTACTAGTCCCATCCGCTTCCTCCCCGTAGCACATAAGAGGTTCACTATGAGTTCATCCAGCTAGACGACTGTGTTTTACGTGTGCAAAATTGATATGGTTCTATCCCTCAAAATGTGCCGGATAATAAGTATGAAATGGATAAGGAGATTACTTTGTTTCTCTCTTTGAAAAATATAAAAGAAACATTGTCACCCAAGTGGAGTAGGGCTGCAGGACCTGCTAATATTCCTGCAGTCACAATTAAGTTAATACTGAATAGTGGGCAAAAAAATCTCATTTCAGTGGGTATCGGAAAGAGATAAAATCCCCAGTACTTGGAGGGGCTCTATCATTAAACCTCTACTGAAAATGGGGGTGGAAGTACCCAACAAATTATAGGCTAAATAGCCTTTCAGATGTCTCTGGGAAGATCACCTCCAAAATATTGCTCGAGGAATGGGTGTCGGATTATAAATATTTACTGTTAGACCTGCCGGCCTTAGGGTGATCTTTCCCCAAAAACGTTTTGCCTCGCCGCCTTCATTTTGCTGAACTTATTTTTGCTGGCCTAAGAACTCTGTGCACTTTACCACTGCAAACCAGTGATAAAGTACTTGTGCTAACTCCCCTAAAACATGGTTACATTGGCTTAAACCCAATGGGCATGTATATTTACTCATAAGTCCCTTGTACAGTGGTAAACAATATACCCAGGACCTGTAAATTAAATGCTATCAGTGGGCCTGCAGCACTTATTGTGCCACCCACTTGAGTAGCACCTTAAAACATATCCCAGGTCTGCCATTGCAGCCTGAATGCAGTTTTAAACTGCCATGTCGACTTGGCATTAAAACCTCCCGTGCGAAGCTTTTATTACATGTAATTCACTCCTAAGGTATGCCCTAGGTATTCCATAGGGCAGGGTGCTGTGTAATTAAGAAGTTAGATATATACTTTTAAGTTTGACATGTCCTGGTAGTGAAAAACTCCTAAATGTGTTTTTCAGTACTGTGAGGCCTACCCCTCCCATAGGATAACAATAGGGATTCCTTATTCAAGCTCCTCACCCACGCACACAAAGCACTCCACAACTCCGGACCAGCCTACCTCAACAGACGACTCAGCTTCTACACCCCCACCCGCCAGCTCCGCTCGACCAGCCTCGCCCTCGCCACAGTCCCCCGCATCCAGAAAACGACCGCCGGCGGCAGATCCTTCTCCCACCTCGCCGCCAAGACCTGGAACACCCTCCCCACCAACCTCCGACAGACCCAAGACCTACTGGCCTTCAGAAGACAAGACCTGGCTCTTCGATCAGTAGCAGCACCACCCCCCTCTTCCCCCAGCGCCTTGAGACCCTCGCGGGTATGTAGTGCGCTTTATAAGTGACATGATTGATTGATTGATTGATTATTACATTTAATAAGCTGTAATTTCCAATTGGGAACTGATAGGTATATCATGTTTGGTGTCTTCGGAATTGTGGTGAAAAGTCTATTTAATGGTAAAGTGGGTTTGTTTATCAGAATTTTAAAAATGGCACTTTTTGAAAGTTGGTATTTTTAAGCTCTTACCCCTTATGTGCCTGTAGCCTGCCTTGGCTCACATGACTGTGTGTAACTAACAGACTTTGTGAATTCCTCCCAGACAGTCACACAATAGAGGTCTTAGGTGTGCCTGAATGGGCCATCTGCTGGCAGTATGCGGGGCGAAGCTCAGCACAGCCCCACTTACAACTGAATAGCCTGTGCTCTGCCTTCACACAAGGGGCCTAACAACCCCACAGTGTTACTGCATCAAGCTTGGATGCAGGTCAGGGGAGGCAGGAAATTCCATGCCTTTCAAAGCCACTGTCAAGAAGCTTCTCCCACCTTCCAAATCCAGGGCACCAGGGTATAACAAGCATTGACAAAGCCAATAGGTCGCGGCAATCCGAGAGCTATTGGCGTGGTCAAGGTTAATGTCTTTTAGCTATGTTGAATAGCAGCACGCCTGCTGTTCAGCATGGCTGAAAGCGAAGTAAAAAAGCATGAAGCCTGAGTCTGTAGACATGTAGAATGACTGTAGGTGTGAGCGTGTGAATTAACTGGGTGCATAATAATGTTTTAATTTCAAAATTGTTACAACAAATAAAAAGATCATGTCTATTTTAAAATGCATTCCAGAGTTTTCAGCAACAATCAACCGTTTTTGTAGTTTTATACAGCGCAAACTCGACCCAAAGGTATCAGAGCACTGTACATGAGCACCAGTTGCATTCATTCATTTTTAGGAACGGGGAAAGTCACAGGATGTTGAGTCGACGCTAAGAATCGAACCTGGTTCCACCGGCTTCAAAGTTGGCTGCTCAAGTAGTTACACCACATCCTCTCCCGGTGTTTATCAAAGGAAGCATAGGGGAACAGTAAAGAGGAAAGCTTTTAACAAATTAGAATGCAAGCTTTTCCACTGCACACTTCAGGTGAAAATAAATACGGTCGGTGGCGAGCAGCAAATACTGCAAGCATAAAACGAGTCAGGATTTGCTCCGAATCATAGGCTGTTGAGCCTGCCACGAGACTCAAACCAGGCTCTCCAGCTTCAAAGTCAGCCAATCAAGCAGTTACACCACGTCCTCCCCCAGTGCTTATAAAAGGAAGCATAGGGGAACAGTAAAGAGGAAAGCTTTTAACAAGCTAGGAGGCAAGCTTTCCACTGCACACACTTATAAAAAAAATAACATCAACAAAATGTGTAGTTTTGTAATTCTTGGTGGAAGTTTAAATTGTTGATGCAATCGTATCTTGTTCAGACACTTAGGGGGTCATTAGGATGGCGGGCGGAGGCACCTCCGCGGTGCTGGCGGAAAATGTCATTTTCCGCACACCAGCAGCGGACCTCACGCCCGCCATATTACGATGGGCAAACATAGCCCATTTCCCGTCCGCGGCGGTGCAATGTGACCCGCCATAAAAATGCGCCAGCCACCGCGGCAGTGTGAGCCAATAGAGACCCACCGCCATGCGGAATGACGTCCCGTCCACCGTAAAAATCACGATGCCCCAAACAGCCCGTCACACCGCTGCGGAACAACCACCCAACCAGAGACGGCGGAAGCACGACAGCGGAGCGCGAAACCAGACTACCGGACCCCTCCATCCGGTCCCGACCGCAATGGATCCAGCTCTACACGCCTTACTGGTGCTGTACCTGCTCCACTACCAGCAAATAATGGCCCGTCGCGGACAACGCCACAGGTACGCAGACACACAACTCCGCACACAACCACAACACACAACTACTGGGCTGACATACGGTTCCTGTCCACATCAGACACTCTGGTGGGGACAGGAACACATCCTCAAGTGTACCCACACATGTCCTACCTGTCACTAAATCAGCCCTCCGCATCCGGGCCATCCATCAACCGCGAAATCACAGCAATGTCCCGGTCACGTCACCGCAGCGGTGCAGACGCGGGAAAACATGCGCACAATGTAGTAGGCAGGGCCAGCGCCAGGCATGGGCAGTCCACAAAGATCATAGGGCCTCACCCTTCACACACTACGCCCCCCACACCCATTAGGGGATATGCTGTGTGTTCCTCCTGTGCCCCCCCTGCACTATCAACCAGCCAGGTGTACCCAGACCCTGCACCACACACACCAAACAACCAGGGAGCCTGTTTCAGAAGGTGGGGGAGAAGAGGAACACCCTGCACAGAAGCTCAGGGGCAGGGCATTCCTCCTCCTCACACCTACCCCCCACTCATGTCAAGCAAACTGAGTCCAATCACAAAATGAACACTCACACTGCATATGAACAACCACTCAACTGTACACACTGCCTGTCAAGTCACCCAGACACACCCGACACTGGCACACAGCCACATACACATACCAGATGTCAGCAGCAATGTAGGACAATAAATGGGCTAGGCAAAAGTGAGGTGGACAGTGCTGGAAAGTCATGGAGCAAGCCACAAAGCATGTGTACATCACATGCAAGAGAAGGAACATATCACACCACCCTTAGGCCATCAAATCAGACATGGCTGGCACAGTAAGTGAAATTAAATCACAGTGACCTCTGTGCAACAACTCAGGGAGACAGCAAGGCAAGCTATGCATAGGCACAGGAATGATAGGAAGCGTCTGAAGTCATACAGTGACCAGCCACACATCTGTGTCAACTTACTTGACCTGTATGTCATCAGCACAACACACATGGCTCATTGTCACACTCCATGACTGTCAAACACAAGTAGGACCTCCACACATGCCCCTCACCTACACACCTCACACCTGCAACACTCCACACCTATGAGAAACACTCATAATGGTGCAAATAAGGTCCTGTGAGTTCACTGACAACCAACCACACACCCTGTGCCGCAGCCACAAACATCACACTCAGGGATGCCTGAACCAATGCAGACACAAAAACAACAGTCAAACACAAAGCTCACCAACAACATCCACAGAAGTCCAACAAGCCCAGACATGTGCAGCCAAACAGTGGAAAGGCAATGTGTCCCTAGACAGAACAGGAGTAAACAACATTGTCACTCAGGAGCAATGCACAGACACCATACCCCAACACAAACAAGAAGTGCATCATCTCAAAACAATCAGGAACACAAACTTGGATCAATGGGACAATAAGCTAACAGACAGACACACCACACCACCCATCAAGTCAACATGGTGTCATAGTGTACCACATGCATGCACAATCCTGACAAGTGACAGGTCAAAGATAGGTGGACATAGCACTAGTGTGCACTCAAAACAAGGCCAGCAACCAGAAAATAACTTGCTGCATGTGACACACACACAAGTAATCTACAGTACACCTGCAACACACATCTGAATGTATCACAATGCACAAACAACTCACACACAATGTAATGCAAATAGAACATCACACACAGAGCACCTGTCAGCAGAAAGAGCCAACACAGCCCAAACACTGCATACATCCACAACAAAAAAATAACAGATGCACATGCCAATACATCACATTGCAAACTCAGCTGGACATCAGGGGATGCACACCAGGCAAGTACAAGGCAACATACACTGACAGCACTGCATGCAGGCCAAGCAGTGTGTGCACACCAACCAAATCAGTAGCACACACATCTCAGTGTCACACCATGTACTCCCACAACACAAATCAGCACAGCACACAGACAACATCACACTCTGGAAGGGTAGCAGTACCTCACCAAACACACATACAGCTAACCCAACAATCACAGATGCACAACTCAAGGACACCCAGGTGCAAAAAACATGAATAGAGGACTGTGCAGCATAAACAGTTGCACTGCACATGAGCAACCATGACTGCAAACCAGTACAAGAAACTCACACATAACCATATGTGAAACTGTCCTGAGTGGCACATTGGTCCTGTGCACAGATCAGCACCACAAAGCACAGTGTAACTAATGAAGTGGTGAGGAGGCTCACACACTGGCAACCCAAGGGGATAGGTGACATGATAGTGAAGTGGTGTGTACGTCAGTAGTGGACAGGTCAGGAGTGTACCATACACAAATACATGGAGGAGTCACTCACAATGGGTAGGCTTCAGAAGCAAAGCTAGGGGATGGTATGACTCCACATACCATACTGGAGCCAAACATGGCTCAAGTGACAGCAATGCATGAGAGAACTCACCAACAATGTCAGTGTGGCTGAGCAGGTCTGCACAGTGAGCACAAACAGTAACAAGACACATGGCTGATCAACAAAACACAACACAGACTTGGCTGTCACACACTCTGCATACTCACAACTGGCAGCAACAACAAGTAGGTGTCCCCCAGGAGTGCAAGGACACACCAACACACTGCACAGTGCACAACCTACAACTCCCACATGTGCACACAATAACAAGCACAGGGCTGACAAATCAAACAAACAGGCACTCAGCTCCTGGGTCATACATGTGTGCAGTTGGCATTGCAGGGGCACACACACATCAACACTACTGACCAAGTCACCCCCTTCACACTTCATGACCACTCAAGTGCACACATTCTAATGTACCCATGTGACTAGGAAGACAGGCCATCACAAGATGACCATACACCAACACTGCTGTTCACACATCAAGAAAGATCACACACACATGATGGACCCTGGCCAGCCTGCCTGCAATCCTGTGGATAGAATTCCCCTCTGTGCTGGTAGTGCATCCTAACATGTCATGTGTACAATTTAGCAAACCTGACCATAGAATGATTAGGATGATAGTAGGTCATCACAAACAACCATCATTGCCCCCCCAAGCCTCAGAGTCAAGAAGAACTGAAGTGCCTGTCACCTCTGGTAAACTCTGAAAAAGTGAAACAAGCCATTGGCAATGTTAAAATGGCATACAGAGCATGTGTCACATTAAACCATACCCATACATAATACATGTTTATATAGCAAGGACACTGACAAAGCAGACAACAGGAGTAACTGTCTTTATTACATATTACCCAGATAGGCATCAAACGCAGACAAGAGCAAGGCCAGTGGCCAGTCCATAGTTCAAAGTAGGCACATGTGTGCATGAGAACCTGCACAGGGAATGGGCAAACAAAGTGAAAAACCGCAAGGCCAGTCCATAGTACAAAGTAGGCACATGTGTGCATGAGAACCTGCACAGGGAATGGGCATTAATGGTTACAAACAGCAAGGCCAGTGGCCAGTCCATAGCTCAAAGTAGGCACATGTGTGCATGAGAACCTGCACAGGGAATGCGCAAACAAAGTGAAAAACAGCAAGGCCAGTGGCCAGTCCACAGTTCAGAGTAGGCACATGTGTGCCTGAGAACCTGCACAGGGAATGGGCATCCATGGTTACAAACAGCAAGGCCAGTGGCCAGTCCATAGCTCAAAGTAGGCACATGTGTGCATGAGAACCTGCACAGGGAATGGGCATCCATGGTTACAAACAGCAAGGCCAGTGGCCAGTCCATAGCTCAAAGTAGGCACATGTGTGCATGAGAACCTGCACAGGGAATGGGCAAACAAAGTGAAAAACAGCAAGGCCAGTGGCCAGTCCACAGTTCAGAGTAGGCACATGTGTGTCTGAGAACCTGCACAGGGAATGGGCATCCATGGTTACAAACAGCAAGGCCAATGGCCAGTCCATAGCTCAAAGTAGGCACATGTGTGCATGAGAACCTGCACAGGGAATGGGCATCCATGGTTACTAACAGCAAGGCCAGTGGCCAGTCCATAGCTCAAAGTAGGCACATGTGTGCATGAGAACCTGCACAGGGAATGGGCAAACAAAGTGAAACACAGCAAGGCCAGTGGCCAGTCCATAGTTCAAAGTAGGCACATGTGTGCATGAGAACCTGCACAGGGAATGGGCAGACAAAGTGAAACACAGCAAGGCCAGTGGCCAGTCCATAGTTCAAAGTAGGCACATGTGTGCATGAGAACCTGCACAGGGAATGGGCAAACAAAGTGAAAAACAGCAAGGCCAGTGGCCAGTCCATAGTTCAAAGTAGGCACATGTGTGCATGAGAACCTGCACAGGGAATGGGCAAACAAAGTGAAAAACAGCAAGGCCAGTGGCCATTCCACAGTTCAGAGTAGGCACATGTGTGCCTGAGAACCTGCACAGGGAATGGGCATCCATGGTTACAAACAGCAAGGCCAGTGGCCAGTCCATAGCTCAAAGTAGGCACATGTGTGCATGAGAACCTGCACAGGGAATGGGCAAACAAAGAGAAACACAGCAAGGTCAGTGGCCAGTCCATAGTTCAAAGTAGGCACATGTGTGCATGAGAACCTGCACAGGGAATGGGCAGACAAAGTGAAAAACAGCTAGGCCAGTGGCCAGTCCATAGTTCAAAGTAGGCACATGTGTGCATGAGAACCTGCACAGGGAATGGGCAAACAAAGTGAAAAATAGCAAGGCCAGTGGCCAGTCCACAGTTCAGAGTAGGCACATGTGTGCATGAGAACCTGCACAGGGAATGGGCATCCATGGTTACAAACAGCAAGGCCAGTGGCCAGTCCATAGCTCAAAGTAGGCACATGTCTGCATGAGAACCTGCACAGGGAATGGGCAAACAAAGTGAAACACAGCAAGGCCAGGGGCCAGTCCATAGTTCAAAGTAGGCACATGTGTGCATGAGAACCTGCACAGGGAATGGGCAAACAAAGTGAAAAACAGCAAGGCCAGTGGCCAGTCCATAGTTCAAAGTAGGCACATGTGTGCATGAGAACCTGCACAGGGAATGGGCAGACAAAGTGAAACACAGCAAGGCCAGTGGCCAGTCCATAGTTCAAAGTAGGCACATGTGTGCATGAGAACCTGCACAGGGAATGGGCAAACAAAGTGAAAAACAGCAAGGCCAGTGGCCAGTCCATAGTTCAAAGTAGGCACATGTGTGCATGAGAACCTGCACAGGGAATGGGCAAACAAAGTGAAAAACAGCAAGGCCAGTGGCCAGTCCACAGTTCAGAGTAGGCACATGTGTGCCTGAGAACCTGCACAGGGAATGGGCATCCATGGTTACAAACAGCAAGGCCAGTGGCCAGTCCATAGCTCAAAGTAGGCACATGTGTGCATGAGAACCTGCACAGGGAATGGGGAAACAAAGAGAAACACAGCAAGGCCAGTGGCCAGTCCATAGTTCAAAGTAGGCACATGTGTGCATGAGAACCTGCACAGGGAATGGGCAGACAAAGTGAAAAACAGCAAGGCCAGTGGCCAGTCCATAGTTCAAAGTAGGCACATGTGTGCATGAGAACCTGCACAGGGAATGGGCAAACAAAGTGAAAAATAGCAAGGCCAGTGGCCAGTCCACAGTTCAGAGTAGGCACATGTGTGCATGAGAACCTGCACAGGGAATGGGCATCCATGGTTACAAACAGCAAGGCCAGTGGCCAGTCCATAGCTCAAAGTAGGCACATGTCTGCATGAGAACCTGCACAGGGAATGGGCAAACAAAGTGAAACACAGCAAGGCCAGGGGCCAGTCCATAGTTCAAAGTAGGCACATGTGTGCATGAGAACCTGCACAGGGAATGGGCAAACAAAGTGAAACACAGCAAGGCCAGTGGCCAGTCCATAGTTCAAAGTAGGCACATGTGTGCATGAGAACCTGCACAGGGATTGGGCAAACAAAGTGAAAAACAGCAAGGCCAGTGGCCAATCCATAGTACAAGGTAGGCACATGTGTGCATGAGTGTAGGAGAGTAGGATCTGCTTCTTATGGTTACCCCCACTTTTTGCTGATGTTTCACTGTTTTTCGACTTTAGTGTGGCTGGGGCCCTGCTATCCAGGACCCCATCCTAGCTGCTTCCTCTCCAAATTGATTCCCTGTACCTTAGGTACACCACAGATTGGATTCTGGGGTGCCCTTATAAGTCCCTAGTATATGGTATACTATGTACCCAGGGCATAGGTACCCCAGAGGCCTACCAGGGGCTGAAGCATGTATTGTGCCACCCCTGGAAGACCATCCAAAATGACACCACAGGACTGCTACAGCAGCCTGAGTGAGGTGGTGCCTGCACCCCTTACCGAGATATAGGTTCACTATATCTCACCCTATCACTGCACATATAAACCTATCAGTCACCCCTATGGCAGGCCTTATCAATCCTGAAGGCAGGGTGCTTGGTTTTGTGTGAGAGGGTGCCCATGCATGAGCAGAGCCCCTCTGCAGCCTTCGGAATCTATCCTCCGGGGTTGTCTGTGAGGCAGCCTGACCATATACTCTTAAGTGCATTATAACCTCGCGGTAAATGCTAACTTTGGGATGGCTGCACGGAAACATGTCGTGTTTGATGTCAAACACCTTGGAATCATACCCCTGTGGGAGTATGATCCCACCCTTCTAGAGGGAGAGACATGACAGCACCGGTATACCCGGTACCAGCTAACAGATCCCTGGCATCACAAAATGGATGCTGCCAGCCACAGACACAAGCCTGGCCTCCTGCTGCTGACCGAAACTCCGGCAGGGGAGGCCTGGACAATAGGTTTCCTGTCACAGGGAGGTGTTACCACCTCCCAGACAGGCCTTAGTGGATTGGGGCTGGGTGGGTGCACTCCAAGAGTGCTTTGAAGTCCTGCACTGGGGGCACATTTGGTGTCCCTGTGCATAGTCCAGTTCAAACCGGTTGCAGGGGCTACCAGCCCCTGCTCTGGCGTGAAACTGGACAAAAGAAATGGGTGTAGCCACCCCTCTTTCCAAACCCTCCCATAGGTGGGTCCCCGGAGTTTGTCCAACCCCTTCCTTGGGTATAAAATAGGAACCCCTGACTACAGGACTTTAGATTACACCTGGACGAAACTCTGATACAGAAATCCCGGAACTTCGACGATCTACACGACTAGATGACTGAAGAATCTCCCTTGGAGTAAAGGAGTTACTCCCCTGCTTGGCAGGCACCAAAGACGCATCTGCCCGGTCTGCATCTCCGAAGCTCCCGCCGGACGCCGACGACTTTGCAACCCAGGAGGTGGGTTTCCAGACTTCCCAGAGGCTGACCCGAGTCCCCAGCAAAGCTGAGACCCGTAGCCCTCGTGGGTACCGTGGAACCGGAACCCCTGGACACCATGCACATTTGCAAGTGCATATGCTTCTTGTCGATCCTAGAGGCTGTGCTTTGGGTTACTTGTAGCCCTGACCGCGAGCAGTGAATCCACTGAAGATTGCTGGCCTACCCACTCCGAGTGACCCGTGGGCCGCCATTTTGTCATTCCTCTCGAGGTCCCTTCGCGATCCCTTGTCCGTCGACTTGCGGGTCCCTGAGAAGGACAACTGTACTTCAATTGGGCTTTCCTGGTTGCTCCAGACGTGCCCCGACTCTCCATCGCTTGGGGAGTCCCCAGGACCTTGCTGATCCGCACCGAAGCACCTTTCCTCTTCCTGCGTGGGTTGCTGTTGCCAAGGCTTGTTGTGTCCAATCCGGGCACCGACGCTGCAGCACTCGACATCCTTCGTGGGACAGCTCGAATCCAGCTCCTGGTTGTCCTCGACGCCTCCTGGTCCTCGTGGCTGAAGAGTCAAGCTTCCCCTCCTCGCACCTGAAGCACCCGACATCGGTGGGCATTCGACTATCGTGCCCCTGGTCACTGGCAAGTGACCCAGACTCTGTCCCCTCTGCTTTCAGGTTCTTCACATCTTCGATCCAGGCTTGGATCTCTTCGGACACTTCTCCTCTTCCCGGCAGCAGCACTTTTCAGCAAGCTGCCTTTGAAAACGACGACGCCACCCGTCACCATTTGACACCTATGCACCCGGCTTCCCTGGGTGAGGTAACACAAGTACTCCGGTGCTCCCGTGGGTGTTGGCCCTAGAACCATCTAAGTCCAAAAGGGTTTGTTCCTAGTCCACTCCTAAGTGTCCCTAAACCTTCAAACTCTAACCGCGACTTTCCCCATAGAAGCTAACGGAGTTCGCGGCTGTGTTCACACACTGCACACGTCCCCCGTGGGTCCCCTGTGTCACTACCTTGGGTGGGTCCTTGGGGTCCCAGCGATTCTACAGGCTCTAGGCCTTGTGTCTAGTCAAGTCGTGGTTCTTATACCACTTTCTTAATATATGGTTTGGTTCGCCCCTAGGGCCTATCGTATATTGTGCTAATTTACTGTGATATTTGAAGTGTAACTCATGTGCTTTGACCTCTAGCCTCATAAAGAGAATAGTAAGGTGTGTTTAGAAATAAATACATATATTTTATATATATACCTGGTGTGGTCTCCTTTCATTTAGCCATTCAAGAGATTATAGACTGGTAAAACAAGCTGCTTTACACTCCTTCAAGACTTAGCCGGAAGGCTGCTCTCCATAGCTACCACTAGGATAGCTTTCAAATAAGGTTGTCTTAAACCTATCATCAATAAGGGGTTGTTTGGACTGGTGCAAGGTGCCCACTATAACTAGTGGACAGCATATACCAGGCCAACTTCTCACAATGAGAACCTGCACAGGGAATGGGTGAGACCGTACACTGCCATGGTCAGCAACACAGCTAGGGGGATAACAATGGGCAGTCCAGGCACCGCTGTGGGAGAGACAGGTGTGGGAGGGGGACTTAGCCTCAGACTTGGCTGTCAGTCGAACTGGGACGTGGCTGATTGTCGGGCCCAGTTGTAGGACTGGACCTGGTAGAGAGAGGACCAGCTGAGGTAGAGGCATCAGTGGCTTTGGGAGCCGGAGGGCTGCTTAGACCGGGTGGCATGGTGGCACGTGGAGGCGGAGACATGCTGCCGTGAGACACAGTGTGTGAGGGAGAATGTGGAGGGGTGCCTTTCCACTTCTTGGGTATTCGATAGGTAATTGTGGTCTTGGTAGGAGTGGGAGGTGGGGCAGGCACAACAGGCACACTCTCCACCAAAGGTGCATCAGGTGCAGGCGGTGGCCCTCCTTCTGGGAATCTGCTGGATCCGGCGGTACGCTTGGCCTGGCCTTGCCTTTTTCCCTCCATCCCCTGTTGACCAGGTGAACCCCCTACAGTGCCCTCCTTTCCCACCTTCACAGGGGTGTGGGTGGGAGTTGAGGTTGTGGGTGAATCTGTCTTAGAGGGCTTTCTCTGCGGACTCTTAGCAGGCACCAGCATCACAGCAGGCACGGCAACTGTCTGCTTGCCTTTGGGAGACGCTTTTGGGACGGGAGTGTCCTTGGATGGGGATGATTTTGAGGCATGTGAGCCTGAGGCCTGCTTCTTGGCTGGATGCCCCTGAGTGTCACCTGAAGGGCTTTTGCCTTTGCGCTCCGGTGTGACTTTGGTTTCTTTTGGGGATGGTGTCTGCGCTCTGGCCCGCTTGTGGTGCTGCTGTTGTGTGTTGCGTGTGGTGTACCTTGAGCCTGAGGGCTGTGGTGTGTGGTCACTCTCGTCAGATGTAGCCACTGGCAGGGGGTGGCCAAAGGGACTGGAGCTGGACTCTGAGCCTGTGACAGCCGAATGGCTGCTGTCACTGTGGAGGACAAAGACTGGACAGTCCTGTGTAGCCCACCCACGTCTGAATGAATGCTCTCCAAGAAGGCAACTTCTTGTCATGGTCTAGGAAGGCATTCAGGAGAGTTGTCTGACCCACACACAGCTGGCGCAAAAAAAAGGTCCACAGCCTCAACACTGAGGGCAGCAGGGGAGACAGGGGCAGCGGTGCCTGGGGGGAAGGGCACACTTCCCTTCTTACTGGTGCGAACACGGGCAGCACTAGTGGAAGTAGCTGGGAGGGTGGGCACTGGACGATGTGTGGTGGAAGAGGAGGCAGATTTCCCAATCCCTGTGCCCGCCAAGATCGAGGAGTCAACGCTGGCGCCGGATGAGGTTGAGGTTGGTGTCTCTGGCTGTGATTCCTCAAGCACACTCCTGTCCCCCTCCGAGGCGCTGGTCACATCAGTGTGCTCATGTGTAGCAGTCGTGCCTGATGCCTCACCACTGGTGTCCGTCCCCTGTCCGCATGTGCCCTCGGTAGATGCTGCAAGAGACAGAGACGTAGGTTCAGTTTAGTGCCATACACACAAACATCATATGCAAGCAACGCACAAAACAAGATGGTGATACCCCCATGTTGCACACCACCCTGTGCAGCCACATTGTGCAACCTTAAGTTAAAACTAAAACATTGCATGGTAACATGCAAACTTGGCATAATTGACCCACTTGATGTCCACACAGCCAAATAGCTTGCCCGTGCCACCGTGTAACCAGACATACAGATCCCTCTGAGCATACCTAGGTCCCTGTGGTTGAAAAAGATGTACATCCCAACATGTTGTCACAGTCACATATGGAGTCACCATAGGGGGACAACACAGATACAGACTCCAAAATATAATTTCGCAATGGCCTTGAGCTCATGCCATCCACCATGTCGTGCTTTGGGGCACAACTACAGTTGCACATTGGTGTCAGATGTGTAGTTCTCACAATTTTGAGGTCAGGCACTGCACACATTGATGAAAGCACACTCCGATGAGGCACACTGCCGTTCACTGCCATGGGATGTCCCTGACTCCCCCAATGCAGCCGATGCCATAAGCCCACAACTCAGAATGCAACGTCAAGGGCCATTACATCAATGACATGAGAAAGTACATGTAGCGAAAATGCATGACAGCTGCACCCAACAGAGAGGCCACTCACAAGCCATTGCATCACAATAGCAACATCTCATTGCCCAGCACTGGCTCAGGCTTGGAATACATGCAGTCACTCACAACCAAAGTCACCCTTCCCAGAATACTCACCCTCAGCTTGCTGCTGATGGTCCTTCAAACGTGCATCCAGCTCTGGCTGTGTCACTGCCAAGATGCGGGCCATTAGTGGTGTCATGCTCCTGCGCGCCAACCTGCCAGTCCGAGGGAGCAGCCCCAGCGTCATCTCTGCCACGTTTTTGCTCAGCCGGCAGATGTCATCGCACCTCTTGTGACAGTGTGTGTGTCGTCGGTTGGAGACACCCAGAGCCCGCACCTTGCGTGCAATGGCCCTCCACATGGCCTTACGCTGGTGGACTTTGAGCTGCAGGCATGGGAGACAAGAGGAGGAAATTTCAGTGACACTGGGTTATGTACCACTATCTCTCAGTACAGGAGCATGCACATACTCAGCACAGCTTCAGAGATATGTTTAGCAGAGACAATACAGTATGACATGTAGTACATGAGCATGGGATAATCATAACAAAATGCATGCAGGTATGAGGATGGACACAGTACCTGCCCATCTCATACACATGCTGAATGGCAGCACAGAAAGCAATGTGAAGGAGGCCCACATCTGCAATTTAGTTTGTGAGTGAGCAAGACATACATCACATTGGAAATGATGTGTCTGGGCAGACTCACTGTGTCCAACACTGCACAGCCCTCAATGTCCTTGCCCTGTGAATGGCTCACTGTGTCATGGAGGTCACATTTGGGGACATGATCTTACAGTCTCACACCCTTCTCACAAGGTCTGTCTTGTGCAATACACAGGCCTGAGATAGCTCTTTGATGGATAGGGTAGCAGACAACCCATATGTCTCACTCTGTCCATTCAGTGATGGGTCCTTGTCAAATTGGGCAGTGACTGTGCAGGCCAGGGGGCTCACACTGAGGTTTAACGTGGGCCATGAGAACATTCACATGCAGGTACAATATGAGAGGGCAAACAGTGCCTACACATGCGAGTCTGAACACATGGTGAAAACAATGGGAGGATGATATTTTCAAAGTACAGCAATCTGAGGTGTCATATGTGTATTATTTGCCAAGAGTGTCACCCTCAGGCATTTCACTCTTGTGCATAATGCTTACATATCCATGGTGGCAATATAGAGTCAAACAATCTTCCATCAGTACCCTCTGGACGTAAAGTCTGTCTCATTTCACAAATGAGGCTGTGAAAAACCTCATGGACTCAAAGATCCATTAGCACAGGCAAAGTATGTCCTGACTCCCACTTTCTATACTTGCAGTGTCACTGTATGGCTGCAAAAAGACTGCATGTCCCTCCCATCCTGAAATGCAGCCCGGGGAATGTGTAAAATAGGCTACAAACCCCATTTCCCTGAAGTCAGCATGCTAGGCAGTGTATCACACAAACCCACACTCTCAGGCACATACTGCAGCAGATCAACTTCATGTGTGCACTCCCTGTACTCTCACTTCCACTCTGAAACACTTACCAGGACATCCGGAACACCATATAGCCTCCCATACTGTGTGAGCACCTCGTCCACCAGGACCTCCAGCTCCTCTGTGGTGAAGGGACGGGCCATGATGCTCCCAGTCCTTGCCATCACTGGGTCCAGGAGACAGGAGCAGCAGCAGTTGGTGGTGAAGAGTGTCAGGCAGCAGTGTCTGGGTCCAGGAGACAGGAGCAGCAGCAGTTGGTGGTGAAGAGTGTCAGGCAGCAGTGTCTGGGTCCAGGAGACAGGAGCAGCAGCAGCAGCAGTTGGTGGTAAAGAGTGTCAGGCAGCAGTGTCTGGGTCCAGGAGACAGGAGCAGCAGCAGTTGGTGGTGAAGAGTGTCAGCCAGCGGTGTCTGGAAGCAGTGGAAATGTGAGGCTCTCTCCCACACATATATATCCCCCTGGGGTAGTTTCTGTGGTTCTAAGCTGCTGCAATTGGTGTTCCAGCTCAGCTTTTTTCAAATGCATCCAATGACCGGCCCCGCGGTAGCGGAGCACGCCTACCGCGATTTTCAAAATTGTATTTGGCTACCGCGATTGCGCTTCCAATTGGCTGTAAGGGCATGGGCATTGGCAGTGACACACCGCAGGGGCCAGGCGGTCGCTACTGCGATCGTGCATCTTTCAATTGCATCCAATGCCCGGCCCCGCGGTAGCGGAGCACGCCTACCGCGATTTTCAAAATTGTATTTGGCTACCGCGATTGCGCTTCCCATTGGCTGTAAGGGCATGGGCATTGGCGGTGACACACCGCAGGGGCTAGGCGGGCTCTACCGCGATATGGCTGCCATACATTGGTGCCTATGACCATTATTTGGGTGGAGTAGCATGCCAACCGCCATTTCCAAATCAGTATTTCACTACCGCGGATGCGGCTCCCATTGGCTGTAAGGGCATGGGCATTGGCGGTGACACACCGCAGGGGCCAGGCGGGCGCTACCGCGATATGGCTGCTATATATTGGTGCCTATGACCGTGATTTGGGTGGCGGAGCATGCCAACCGCCATTTCCAAATCAGTATTTCACTACCGCGGATGCGGCTCCCATTGGCTGTAAGAGCATGGGCATTGGCGGTGACACACCTCAGTGGCCAGGCGGGCGCTGCCGCGATATGGCTGCCATACATTGATGCCTATGACCGTGATTTGGGTGGCGGAGCATGCCAACCGCCATTTCCAAATCAGTATTTCACTACCACGGATGCGGCTCCCATTGGCTGTAAGGTCATGGGCATTGGCGGTGACACACCGCAGGGGCGCGGTACCGTGATATGGCTGCCATACATTGGTGCCTAACACCGTGATTTGGGTGGCGGAGCATGCCAACCGCCATTTCCAAATCAGTATTTCACTACCGCGTATGCGGCTCCCATTGGCTGTAAGGGCATGGGCATTGGCGGTGACACACCGCAGGGGCCAGGCAGGCGCTACCGCGATATGGCTGATATACATTGGGGCGCATGACCGTGATTTGGGTGGCGGAGCACGTTAACAGCACCTATGGACACATCATGCTGTGTCAATGGCAATGGTCAGTTCTCAACAGTGTACAGTAGACACCTGATTCATGACACAAGATAGTGCAAACAGTGCCAGTGTAACATTTAGCCCACTGCTGACTACACATGCCATGTCAGTGCACATGATTGCAAACATTGGCATGTACTCCCTCACATGTCACTCATGATATTGTTGTGCATGTACACAGATCATTGGTGTGATGGACTCTCCAATGTGTACACATATCAATGTGTGATCTGGCTACGCAACACACAGTGATGAAGGTCTGACTACACAATGTGCATATTTCACTGTGTAGTTTGCTTTGCTCATGTACATACTTGATCTTAATGCACAGACTGTGCTCATTGTGTTGTTGATGTGTGCCCTGTTCGACTTAGGCAAGAAGGTGTGGCAGGTACAGCAGCTAGGTAGGAGCCTACAGTGTTGCTGTTTCACACATATGCTGTATGAACTACTCTCAGGGCTGGTTACGCAAGATGTGGACATGTCCCTTTGGCCATTCACATAGTCTGAATCTGTTTGGGAGGTACTCACTGTGTGGAAACTGGACAGGTGTTCGACTAGTGTAGCTGAAGGTGTCCCCACATGTAAGTTGTGCTGTAAGCTGAAGTGTGATGCCAGTCATTGTTGGCGCTGTGTCAGTCAAAACGTAAGATGTTGCACACATCTCATGGTGGATTGCATTGACATGTGTCCCCTTTCATCTCACCTAGGAGGCGACCAAATGTGCATCGTCCCTTCACAGTGCTGTCGGACATGGAGGATGAGGACGTCATCCGGAAATTCCATCTGGATCGACCCACCCTACAAGACTTATGTGCTCTGTTGGAGCCCCACCTGCGGCCTCGCAGAACATATCCGACTGCTTTCATGCCAACTTCTAAGGTGATGGCGGCCCTGCATTTTTTGTCTACTGGATCATTCCAATACACGGTGTCCAGCGCAGGTGGGATGTCGCAACCCATGTTCAGCATGGTGCTACGTGATGTCCTGTCCGCTATGATGACCTACAAGGACAGATACATCCATTTCCCCAGGAGGCATGAATTGGCGAATGTGAAGGCTGATTTCTATGCCCTTAGCCACATCCCTAATGTTGTTGGTGCCATTGACTGCACACGTGTTGGCCTGGTTCCACCACAGGCACGTGAGCACATCTACAGGAATAGGAAACATTTCCATTCCATCAATGTGCAAGTGGTGTGCCAGGCGGATACTTTTGGTCTCCTGAAGTCACGATTTCGCTGCCTGGACAAGACCGGAGGTGCACTGATGTACTCTCCCCAGAAGGTGTGTCAGATCGTAGTTGCATGCTGCATGCTCTACAATCTGGCCTTGCTCAAGGAGATCCCCCTGCTCCTGGACGCTGATGAGCAGCCGAGGCCACCGCCTGCAAACCCACCCATGTCCAGTGACGAGGATAGTGGAGAGGAGGAAGGTGTTGACCTGCGTCAACAGCTCATCAACCGCTACTTCCCTTGAAGGTGCGTGAAAACATACAATGGTGCCATTATCTGCTGATTGTGTTGTTTGTGGAAAGGCCTAGGGGAGATTTGTGACTGCTGCCTGTTGTTGTCTCTGTGCTGGGTACTAATGTTTCTGGGACAGGGTAGTTGTGCCCAGCTACAGGATGTCTATGTCGGTACTGTTGCTCATTGTAATGTGTGCAGGTTTGAGTACCTTGATGACAAGTGTTGTGTAATGGCTGTGATGCCATCACCTGACAAGTGAATATTGTTCTTTTGTGTTTTCCTAGGTCCCTTCTGCCTCTCAATGCCTCCAAACAATCCGTGCTCCTGGTACATTGTATTCCCAGTCAACATTGTACATCCTGTAATAAACATGGAGCTGACACGAGAACATAGGTGTGTAAGGAGTGTTTATTAACAATGGGTATTTGTGACAGGGAAGTGAATATTTGCAAACAGGTGAAAAGTGAATCAATGAGTTGTCAGTGATGGTAGATGAGACAATAGAGTAGTCACCACATTGTTGTGGTGATACAGTCCAACAGACGCATTCCATTACCCTGGCAGTGTGGATAAGGACAGTCAACAAAGTCAATGGCAAGGTGAAGAGGGGTGCCATCATGGCTGGCTCCTTGACTGGCGTTTGGCTGGTGCTTTGCCACGTGATCCTCCCTGGGATTTCTTTGGACGGCCCCTTGAGAGTTTGGCAGGGGGGTCCTCTTCTGCGATGTCTGAGGAGACTCACCCCTCTCTGTGGCCGCAGGGGAGGTGGGGGAACTGTCATCCTGCGGGCCACTGGAGGTAGGTTGAGCTGTTGTTTGGGCCGCAGGCCTGTCTCTCAGGACACCCACTAGCTGGCCCAAGAGGTCCACGATTTGGCCCAATCGTGTGTCCATGGACCTCAGCAGCAGGCGGAGCTCACGGGATTCCTCCAGAGCCTGGCCCGTGTGTCCCTGGGCTTGTTCATAGGCCCCAAGGACTCTGGCGATGTTGGCCAGGGCTTCGGTCCCAGTGTCCGGTTGGTCTTGTCGCCTAGTTGCCCTCCCACCTGCCCTGCTGTCCCGGACCTGTGGCGTCACCACTCTACGCACCCGCGTACTCTCTCTGCCTTCCTCATATTGTGGGATGGGGTGGTCCGCCTCTGAGGCAGGGACAGTGTTGCAGGCAGCACTGGTGGTGGTGGTGTGTGGTGGTGGAGGCCGCACAGGTCGTTACAGCTGGGGTCAGCGTAGTTGTTGTTGCTGAGGTGGTGGCGGTGGGGACAGTGGGTTCCTGGGACCTGTTGCGCCCTGGCATGCCTGATGGGCCTGCTTCGGGCTCCGCATCTGAGAAATCTAGGGAGTCTGCATCGGAGAGTCCATGTTTTGGGGGGGGGAGACTGGCTCTGCAGGTTGGTGTGGTCATCTGCAGCTGTCAGTTCTTGGTCACCTGTGGAACAGAGGGGAAATGGTCATTGGAGTGCACACCTCAAGCTTGGTGTTAGATGTTTTGTTGTTACACGTCATACACCACACAGTTTACATTGATATTACATTGTATGTCTCCACAGTTTTGAGCATCATGTCATGATGTGGAGGTACATACATTACTTGTCCATGGTGTGACATGTCAATAGGTACCATGCACAACGTGCAGAATGTGTGATTACGAGGACATGTCATCAGCTAACGACTAGCAGCACAATAACTTTATGTGCAGCATCTTTGTTGTTCACTCTGCATGGAAGACATTACAACTGGGCATGAACTAGCCATTGTAGTCTCATGTATACCTTTTGTCATGTCATGTGCTTTGCTTTCTTATTGCTACTGACCATGCTTGTTTTGTTTTCATATGGGCCTTGATGCTCTGCCCCATGGCACTTCAAGATAGCATTCAGTGCTGTGCATGGTTGTGCCCTGAATTTCTTCTACATGTGATTTTGTGAGTCACACTTTGGTTTCTGTGACAGTTACATACGCTTTTCTGTCTGCACACTGGAAGTGGCTATTGGATCTATGCCAAGTTGGATGACATGTGAGGGCTAGTGTGGTCATATGGCTCCATGCTTTTTGAGGGGAGTGTCAGGGTGCATGCACTGTCTACCTACCTTTTCTGTGATGCAGTTGAGGGGAATTGTTGCCACATGCTTCTGGGTGGGGTGGAGTGCTACATCCTGCTCAGGGGTGGGACAAGGGGGCCTGGTGGGAGTTGTAGTGCAGAACTCCCACCCCCAAATCACCCTCCCTGTGAAGATGGATACCTACCTGTAAGTTTAGTTGTTGTTATACAATGGCTGCCACATGCTTCTGGGTGGGGTGGAGTGCTACATCCTGCTCAGGGGTGGGACAAGGGGGCCTGGTGGGAGTTGTAGTGCAGGCCTCCCACCCCCAAAGCAGCCTCCCTGTGAAGATGGATACCTACCTGGTAGGTGAAGGTGAACAATACAATGGCTGCCACATGCTTCTGGGTGGGGTGGAGTGCTACATCCTGCTCAGGGGTGGGACAAGGGGGCCTGGTGGGAGTTGTAGTGCAGGCCTCCCACCCCAAAACACCCTCCCTGTGAAGATGGATACCTGCCTGGTAGGTGAAGGTGAACAATACAATGGCTGCCACATGCTTCTGGGTGGGGTGGAGTGCTACATCCTGCTCAGGGGTGGGACAAGGGGGCCTGGTGGGAGTTGTAGTGCAGGCCTCCCACCCCCAAAACACCCTCCCTGTGAAGATGGATACCTGCCTGGTAGGTGAAGGTGAACAATACAATGGCTGCCACATGCTTCTGGGTGGGGTGGAGTGCTACATCCTGCTCAGGGGTGGGATAAGGGGACCTGGTGGGAGTTGTAGTGCAGGCATCCCACCCCCAAAACACCCTCCCTGTGAAGATGGATACCTACCTGTAAGTTTGGTTGTTGTTATACAATGGCTGCCACATGCTTCTGGGTGTGGTGGAGTGCTACATCCTGCTCAGGGGTGGGACAAGGGGGCCTGGTGGGAGTTGTAGTTCAGGCCTCCCACCCCCAAAACACCCTCCCTGTGAAGATGGATACCTACCTGTAAGTTTGGTTGTTGTTATACAATGGCTGCCACATGCTTCTGGGTGGGGTGGAGTGCTACACCCTGCTCAGGGGTGGGACAAGGGGGCCTGGTGGGAGTTGTAGTGCAGGCCTCCCACCCCCAAAACAGCCTCCCTGTGAAGATGGATACCTACCTGGTAGGTGAAGGTGAACAATACAATGGCTGCCACATGCTTCTGGGTGGGGTGGAGTGCTACATCATGCTCAGGGGTGGGACAAGGGGGCTTGGTGATAGTTGTAGTGCAGGCCTCCCACACCCAAAACACCCTCCCTGTGAAGATGGATACCTACCTGTAAGTTTGATTGTTGTTATACAATGGCTGCCACATGCTTCTGGGTGGGGTGGAGTGCTACATCCTGCTCAGGGGTGGGACAAGGGGGCCTGGTGGGAGTTGTAGTGCAGGCCTCCCACCCCCAAAACAGCCTCCCTGTGAAGATGGATACCTACCTGGTAGGTGAAGGTGAACAATACAATGGCTGCCACATGCTTCTGGGTGGGGTGGAGTGCTACATCCTGCTCAGGGGTGGGACAAGGGGGCCTGGTGGGAGTTGTAGTGCAGGCCTCCCACCCCCAAAACACCCTCCCTGTGAAGATGGATACCTGCCTGGTAGGTGAAGGTGAACAATACAATGGCTGCCACATGCTTCTGGGTGGGGTGGAGTGCTACATCCTGCTCAGGGGTGGGAGAAGGGGGCCTGGTGGGAGTTGTAGTGCATGCCTCCCACCCCAAAACACCCTCCCTGTGAAGATGGATACCTACCTGTAAGTTTGGTTGTTGTTATACAATGGCTGCCACATGCTTCTGGGTGGGGTGGAGTGCAACATCCTGCTCAGGGGTGGGACAAGGGGGCCTGGTGGGAGTTGTAGTGCTGGCTGCCTGTACACATGCAACCCTGGGAATGTTGCTGGCTACCTTTGGGGTGATTCAGAGGGAGTGAATGTTACATCTGTGAGACATATGTTGGGTAGTGTTTGGTGCACATGAATGGATTTGGGCCTAGGAGGTGTAGCTTTGTAGTTGTGCAAGACAGTACATAGCAGTGTAATGGTAGACATTTGTTTGTACTTACCAGCCTCCACTCCCCCGGGTACGCCTGTGAGACTCTCTGGATGCAGTATGGCAAGCACCTTCTCCTCCCATGCAGTGAATGTTCTTGGTGGAATGGGAGGGCCACCGCCAGTCATCTGAGCCAGCTGATGGTTCTTGTAGTTCTTCTGTTTCACCAGCCTCTTGAGGTCATGCCACCGTTTCATGATCTCCTTCTTGGTGCTGCGGGGTGGTCCCTACTGCATTGACCTTGTGAACTATCCTTCTCCACATTTGTGCTCTGGTGGCTAATGGTCTCTGTTGGACCAGGTTACCAAACAATTTTGGTTCTACTCTTATTATCTCATCTGCCATGACTGACAACTCACTGTCAGTGAATTTGGGCATTTTCATTTGTGCCATGCTGTGTGATGTGCAAATGGTTTGAGGTCCGGGTGTGAGGGTGGTGGGGGTGATGTAAGTGGGGTGTGTGTGTTGTTGTGCTGGTGAGATGTGTGGTGGTTTGCCTCTCCTTTGTGCTGTAGTGTTATTTCCTTCAGGGGTGGAGTATTGCAAAGGATTCTGGTCAGGGAAGGGGCTGGTTTTATACTCCGCTATGAGGCTGTGTCAAAATGTGGTATTGCTGTCAGGTGGGTTGTGTGGGTTGTCCTGGGATTTGTATTTCTTTAGTTGTCATGGGGGTGTGTCATTGGTGTGTGTTAGGTGTTTTGGGGGGGCTGAGCTAGTTTGATGTGTGCACTTGGTGGCCTTGTGGTGTGTTTTTTTTTTGACCGCCATATTTGTTCCGGAGCGGCCACGGCGGTGGGTATGCAACAGTCCTTCCGCCGGCTCTCCCATTCATCACTGTTTGCGATCGCGGTGGTCGTAAACAGCGGATCGTTCCGCTGTCACCTCAATGATATCCTAATTTTATGGGCGGTCGTTTTGGGTGTTTCCGCCGTGAATCCGACCGCCGCGGACGGATTTTCACCTGCTCCGCCCGCTAGCAGCGGGTTTTCGTGGCATCGTTCTGCCGCGGTCGGATTTTTCTGGCGGTTGATCCTAATCGGACCGCCGGTTTTGCCGCGGTATCAGCGGACGGTTTATTTCCGCTACCATGGCGGTCGGAATGGTTTTCCGACCGCCATCCTAATCAGCCCCTTAAAGAGCATGCATTGAAATCTGACTTGAGTTCGAGAGGCGCCATGCCGTCATGGTCCCTTCACATAAGCAGCTGTTATCAAGGAGGATGAGCAAGTCAAGGGAGCATTAAAGCGTGCCATACAGTTGGAACAGTAAAGTGAACAGCCGGATATCACGGAAGTAAACTTCCAGTGGCGTGCTCGATTGTTAATTAAACGAGAAAGTCAAGGGAGCAGTAAAACTGTAAAACCCACCGTACAGTTGGACCGGTATTTGGGGGAGGGAGTGAGGGCGGATGTGAGGAGACGGAGCTGGTAAAAGCACGAGCACTGTGTAGAGTGTTGAAAAAGAAAGCAAAAAGTAGGTCCTAAAATGGTCCTAAAAACGGGAGCAGTGAATGTTTACAAGTACTTGGTCAATGCTCTGGGTGGGGTTAAACACAAGAAGAGGCATGACAATGCATGCCATGGACAAATGGTGAAAAATAGGAGACAGACGTTAGAGAGAGCAAATGGGAAGCCTGTGGGTGGGCTGACGCCCACAAATTAAACACCACATATCTCTTTGAGACAAAAAGACACCAACTCTCCAGTACACTTCTGGACCTGTGGATAATCTGCCAGGAAGAAGGACTGCTGTGCTGCTGAAAGGACTGCCACTCTGCTGGACTGCTGACCTTCTGCATTGCTGTGTTGTTGCCTTTCTACCCTGCTACCCTTTTGCCTGGTGAAGGTAGGCAAACTGGTCCTGCAACTTCATCTTGGCACCAGGGCTACCAGATTGTCTCCAAGGGATTATCTACTGGCCTCCTGATCTGAACTCAGGGACATAAAAGGCTCCCCTGCATCCTGTACCAGGACCTGGACTCAGCTGAAGTGAGTTCCTGGCTCCCACGTGGTGCCCTTCAGGTCCTAGACCCTTGGTGTTGCTCAGAGAGCTGAAATCAAACTTTCTAGCTCTTTCCGACCGCTAATGGGACAGTTTGCACTGAGACCTCACTGCTTGCACTGTGAATCAGTGCAAAGCTCCATCATCCCGACTCTTTGTACAGCATCATCGACTGCTCACAGGGACGGCCACCGTGAAGCTCCAGCAATGCCTGTCTGTCATGCCTGGCCTGCTCTAAGACCTACACCGGCAGCCTCCTGTGACGCTGCCCCTGCTCCTGTGGCCACCTCCAATGTGAACTGGCCTCTTGGCATGGGCTTTGAGACGGTAAAACTTCAGCAGGCCTATCCCGGTGACTGTATCCGATCTGCGCTCCATCGCGGTCTACCTGAAGGTGTAACTTTTACCCAGTCTAGTCGGTCCACCCGTGCCCGAATTGGCATTTTGTGCTTTTTGGCGCTATTTTCACAAAAAACTTTAAGAATCATAACTCCAGTTCTACTGGTTGAAGTTTTGTCATTTTGGTGTCAAATAATTTAGTACAATGTACTCTCTTTTTGTAAATAGGTTTGGGATTTTTCTTGTGTTGTGTTTTCACTTTATTACTGTTTGTGTGCTGCATAAATACTTTACACATTGCCTCTAAGTTGAGCCTGACTGCTTTTTGTGCCAAGCTACCTACCGTTAGGCACAGGTTAATTTAGTGACTTTTTTTGGTTCATCCTGTAAAGGGATTTTGACTGTTGCTTGACCAGGGCTCACACTCCAGTCAACCAACAACCCAATTTCAAACATATACCCATAGAACAATGAGGCTTTCTAGCAGGCTATTCCACAACTGATAATTGATTTGCTTTATAGTCAATTGTGATGAAGTCCATTGAGATAAACCAACAAGGTATGCTGCTGTTTTGTGGACTTTTGTACTGCATTCAGTATGGTCGATAGAGGGAGGCTATGGGAAAATTGTGATCTTGGAATGTCCATCTGAACTTATTGATGCTAGTTCAAGCATTACATACATTAAATTGAACTCAAGTAGAAATGGAGCCCTCTGGGTGCCTCACTAAAAAGATACATATTTCTAATGGATTGAGCCAAAAGTGTGTACTAGCTCCAAATATTTTCAATTTCTATGTGGCTGATCTACCTAATGCACTAAACGTTATACGCTACTTCTCTCCTAAAATGGAACACATCCATATACCCTCTTTAATGTATGCCGATGACCCGTCTTGTTCAACTACACTCCCAGGGATCTTCAAAAGAAACGGGATATTCTAGCAGAATATTTGAGTGTAATCCTTCTAAAGAAATATATGGAAAAAACAAACGTTTTAGGGCATGATTTATATCTTGGCGGGACTGGTCCCGCCCTTGTTTTTTGGCGGTCTTCCCGCCGCCTGCCTGGTTTAGATGTTGGCTCAGCACTGGAGGGAAGACCGCCACGGTCCCGTCGACTCTGCCCGGATCTGTCTCCCGCGTCGAAGGCATCAGAGGCTAAAGCGGCTGTTGGAGGGAGTCCCTCCGAGATTCTCAACATCGAGATTACGAAATGCCTTTCCATCAATGCAACTGTGGCGGGGGAACCTCCAAACTCAGGTCGGCGGAAACTAAGCAAAGGGGTGAAAATGCACCTTTTTTCAGGCTCCCACCACCGATTCCGTTTGGTCCCCTCAGTGCTGCTGCTAGTTGACCACGATGCTCAGCCACCCCGTTGTTGCTGGATTCTAAGGCATGCTTTTGTGGTGGGTACTTGTGTACAGTCAATAGTGCGTACATGTTGTGTTGGTGTGCAATGTATATGTAAAAACAATGGCCAGTACACATTACCTACATGTACATATTTGCATATACGCAACATACATGCGTATTGAGATGTAAATAAATGAGTATTACGTACCTGTCTACACACCACCATTGCCCCACTACGTTAGGACACCGCTGCCAGGAACATTTAAATTGGCTTGCCACAATCCCGCCGGCCTGACGGCGTCAAAATACTGCTAGCAGGCAGAGAAGGCCGTGGTGGTCTTCTATCTATTGCTGCAACATCTCAATATGGCGGGTGAGTCACCATCAACTCGACGAAGCACTTGGGACCGCCGCTGCAACGGGATGACAGTAAGACCTCCAAAATCTAAATCAGGCCATAAGTCTTTGGAACAAAGGTGACCTATTTTAGTTGGTTTTTAGATGAGATAAAAAATAAAGGAAGTTAAAATCTATATCTATCTAGGATTGCTTTTTTCTACAACTTTAAACTGGCATGAATATATAAAACCTATTAAAACTGGAGCACTTTTTCAGGAAAGTTCCCTTCAGTTTATGGAGAGCTATGATTTGCACCTCTTTTAAAAGCGTTTTTGCAAAACATCCCTCCTTTGGCACTTAATGGCTCAAGATTTTTTTGAATAGTGATTTTTTAAGTCCAGTTGAGAGTAGCTGTTTAAAGAGAATGTTAAACCTCCCAAGAGGGTCAAGGCTTCAAAGCATATGTTCGAAATTAATTTATTATCTTGGTCTCACGTGGCTGGTATACATTTTTTAAAGTTTTTAAATAAACTTTCATCAGATGATGGAATAATTAAATGATCCCAGGTTTGTTGCCTGGAAACTCAATGTAATGAGCTTAAATTGGCAAGGGCTCTTTTGAGATATATAAAGGACATCAAGGAGTATCTCGTGCCCTCAGTGGCATTTGATGGTTGGGGACCAATTTCCACCTAAAAAGTAATGAAAAGAGAGTTTTAGCACTGTCACTGCAGACAGATGCTTACCTTGTATACCTTGGACAAGTCTGATATTTTTCCCTATGTTTTGCACTTTCCAGATCCTGCACGGTGACATTAAATTTTATTGTACAGGTTGGAATGTAGCCCCATACGGAGGGTCCGACATGTGGCTGCAATAGTTTAAGAAAGAGGAGGTTTTTGTGCATGCGAATGAAATGTACTATTACCCATGTTTTCATTGACTGCCTTTATTTTTAAAACTGCATCGTAAAATTTTAAAACCTCTGTTTTTAAAATATGGGGTTTATATGAGACTTAATGCTATTGATTTAGGACCAGATGTACGACCATTTTATTTTGCGCCTCGCAATTTGCGACTAATTGCGAGTCGCAAATTGCGAGGTGCAAAATAAAATGTACAACAGTGTGTTTAACACTGTTTGCGATTCCCAATGGGGTCGCAAATTGCGAGGCTCATTAATATTAATGAGCCTCTCGCAATTTGCGAGCCTATTGGGAATGACAGGCCCTCCCAGGGATGGTGGCCTACTAGGCTCAGCAAACCACCATGTCTGGGGCTGCTTTTAAATAAAGCAGTTTTTTTTTTAAATGCAGCCCGTTTTCCTTAAAGGAAAACGGGCTGCATTTAAAAAATAATAATGAAATCTTTTCTTTTCATTTTTTAAGGGCAGGCAGTGGTCCCTGGGACCACTGCCTGCCCTTAAAAATATTTTCGCATGCATTTGCAAGGGAAGGGGTCCCCTGGGGACCCCTTCCCATTCTGTGATGCATTACCACCTACTTGAAGTAGGTGGTAATTGCGAGTGTTTTGCGACTGCAATTGCGGTCGCAAAACATTAGTACATGGTTTTGAGACTCGCTATTTGGAAGGGAACGCCCTTCCAGATAGCGAGTCATAAAACCTATTTAGCGAGTCGCAAATAAATTGCGACTTGCTAAATAGGCTTTGTACATGGCCCATGATGTTTTTGAATGCGCAAAAGGGGTCGCAAACCCGTTTGTGCATGCAAAAACGGGTCGTACATCCTGCCCTTAGGGTTTAGTATGCAATTTGTTTGATGTTACAATTGCATTGCTGCATTTCTTAAATTCTGCAAGAAATCTAGATAATTCTGATGTGCTGTGACTGGTAATTTTATAGAATGTATATTGGGTTTTATGGTTTTGGGAGGTTTTGTGGCGTTTCTGCCCATTCCGCTTTGCAGGCAACAAGAGCAGCCTTTAAACTTTGTGGAAATAATCATATGCAAAGTGGTTGACATTGGTGGAATTGCTTGAACATGAAAATGCTAGTGTTGTAACCTCACTGCCTTATGGAAAACTCCGTGTTAAGATGGCCGCCGCTTTGGACTATCGAAATTGAAGCTACCAGTCTCGCGAGAGAAGGTCATTGGCCACTATGTGCAAAGTATATATAAGGAAGTGAAACCAAAGTCGGGTGCCTGCTATTCTGATGTCTGTATTATTCAGCGTGCCGTTCCAGCATACGGAGAATTGTATTTTTTGCTTCTCTGCTGTCTTCTCAAGGTTTGTGATTCCACCTAAGTGGTTTGGCAGTAAGCGTTGTTCCTCTCATTTCCAGCCTGCTCCACAGCAGGATTTGGGGCTTTCTGCAAGTGCCATTGCCCACTAATTCTGAGTCTCAAGGCACGTGCTTCTGCCCTATGTTAGCTGCAGCTAATGCTTTTGTGAATACCTGAGAGTTTTTGTTCCCAAGGCTGAAAAGGTTATTTTTGTACGCGTCTGCATTACCGACTGTTAATGCGCCTATTCTGTTGTGTTCATCGGAGTTCCGATATCTTGAGGACTTGGTGCGTTGTTTAATTTGTTCCCACATTATTTTAGTGAACTGTCTATGAACTTGTAATGCATTGCGCCTGAATGCCTGCCATATTGACATTATCATATAGAATCTCTTCCATGTGAGCTCAGAGGAAATGTGTTGCCGGCATAACAAATAACTCTTTTTGTCATTAGAGAGACTGTTTTTTTAAATTGGTGAATTCTTGTACAGTCAAATTTATGTACTTAGTCCATTACTCAGACTCAATATATTAACTGTGTTTATGTTTGTAATCCTTGTCTTTGGCAAGCTATAGGAATACTTCTTATTAATATTTTATGTATGCTGGGAATAGCCATCATAGAAATTCCATGTGATACATTGAGATACTGATACATTTTTGTATTTTTTTTTTCTATTTCATCTGAAACTTATTTTTATTAAGCCTTGTTCTCCAGCATTGTATCTTTTATAGATTCACATGCTTGAATCTTCCCCGTCGTCATGGTGGGAGTCCCACGGTAACAGTAAAATAGCAGTATAAAAGCTAAAAGGACAATTTCCCTTGAGAATCAACAGTATTTAGTAACGAGTTAGCCTCATTAAAGAACATGCAAACTCCAGCCAGTCACATCGCAGACCCCTGAGTATCCATCCCCTGCAGAGCCACCATACCTCAGATTTCTTACCGCATGTCGTGTGTTAGGTAGTCTCCCTGAGCTCTGCTCAGTCACAGTGTTTCTACTTTGAACTTTTAAACTTTCAGCTAGCAGTTCCTTTTCCTCAACCTTCTCCAACTGAGGCGCTGCTAGAAAGTGAGTTTACTCCTTATTTCTGTATTTTCTGTAATTTCTGCAGAATGTCAGTCTATAAAAGGGCTGTTTAGGCCCTTCAAGACTTGTGGAAAGTCCAGGCTTTTCTCAGAGGACCCTCATAAAGAATGCTTATACTGCCTTTACCCAGATCACAAACCTAAAGACTGTAAGCACTGCCGGACTTTTTCATCAAAAACCCTCAAAGATCGTGAGGGAAGACTTCTCATTTGGCTTCAGAAGAGAAGATCTGTGAGGGAATCTGACTCCGAGAGTGAGGAGAGGCCTAATACCTCCTCTAAGAAAAGGAAGGAAGAGGATCCTTCTTCTGGTCATAGAGATCCAAAGAGACAAAGATCTCAGAACAAGGAGTCTTCAGTGGAAAACAGGGCGAAAAAAGAGCAACCTGGCCCGTCTCAGGCACAAAAAAGATCTGGTTCTGCTACTCCTTCTGCACCTCATACTCCCTCACAAAAAATCCGCCCGTCGTCGGACCCGTCGACAAGGCATTCTCTGCCTATGACCGTCGAAAGGAAGACTCCGTCGATGGTTTCATCAGCGACTTCGACGACATCAAGAGTTAAGACGATGACAGCTGTATCGTAGACGAAGACGGAAGTAGTGATGTTGTCGACGGCTTCGGTGAGGAGTTCGTCGTCGACGGTCCAATCGTGTGCTACGCCGTCGATGAGCGTCTCCGCCCCGCCGACGGATACTTTCACACCGTCGGTGCAGTCTCTGGTGACGATCCTGTCGACGAGGAAAATGGATATGCCAGTCTCCAAATCACTATTACCGGACCTTTCCAAAATATCTCCTCTGCCTCCTTCTCGCCTCCTGGAGTTTCAGGAATAGGAGGATGAAGGTTCGTTTGACCCTGCTTACAGCCCCTCTCAGCTGAGAGTAAAGTGCCAGGAATCTGATGAAAAAGATCAACCAGATGACCCTTCGGCGTACTTAGAAGGTGATTATTCCTTTTCGGACAGACGCTCTGGTACGCAACGCCTGGATATCTTCCAGGAGCATTACCCATACTATGAGCAGGAGGAGGAGGACCGTCAACAAGAACCCTCCATTAACGTGCCAATGTCACTGGTCACGGACTTACGTTTGATGCTAAATGACTATTATAAATGGTTCCCTGAGGCCAATGTGGTCCAAAACCAGTTTCTCGGCAGGAGGAACCTGCCATGACTCCAGTTCAGGAAACCCCACTTGCACCGCCGAAACAGAAGTCCCTACCTCCTCTGCAGATCTCCACTAGGGCATCGGACAGTGGTGACCATCAACTGGAAGAAGGAGAGATACAAGTGGACACTGATGTCCATGACGAGTGGATGGATTATGTAGCACATGCACCGCATTCTCCCACGCTGCCAGTGGCTGATTGTCCCACGGCAGATATCGGCGGCTTTCACGACCTACTTGAAAGAGCGCCGAAACGCTTTGACCTTCCTATGCCCGTCAAGCCGGCGGAATGCTTCTTGTACGATTTCAAAACTTCCACACACCGTTCTGTTAGGGCAATCCCTATTATCGACTTTTTATGGCAGGATGGCATCAAGTTAGTGAAGAATCCAGCTTCTGTTCCAGCAGTCATTCCAAAACTGGATAAGAAATACCGGGCGCCGGAAGACTCTCCGGCATGTCTGATCGGCCATCCGAAGCCTGATTCGGTAATAATGCAGGCTGCTCAAAGAAGATCTAAGAGCCCTGCTTCCCCATGTACCACCCCGCCAGACAAGGAAGGGCATAGGTTGGACAATATCGGGAAAAGATTTTCCGCGCTGGCTGCTACAGCCATCAGAGCCTCCAATGCCATGGCCATCCTTGGGAGGTACGATAGGCCGATGTGGTCAGACCTTTTCTGGAATTTCTGCCTGAAGACAAGAAAAGGGAGGAAAAGGAGATCCTTTCAGAGGGGGAGAGAGCCTCTTCGGAAGCCATTGATGTGGCTATAGACATTGCTTCCACCGCCTTTAGGCAGATGGCAGGAGCTACAGTGTTGTGCAGGCAAGGTTGGCTGAAAGCGACAACATTTAGCCCAGAAGTCCAGGCTAAGGTGCTGGACATGCCATTTGATGGAGAGAACCTGTTCGGCATGCATGTTGATGAAGCACTTCAGGCTATCAAATCGGACACAGATACCGCGAAATCTTTAGCCAATCTGCAACAGAGAAGGTTCTCTTCTTTTCGAGAAAGAGGAAGGGGTCAATTTACAGCTCGGCTCCAGCCTCAGCAGCGTTTTCAACCTTATTACCAGCAAGGTTTCCGACCTCAATACTCCGCCTAGTCCTTTCAGCAGACGCCTGCACCGACTTACTCCAGGGCTCCAGCTCGAAGACTTCCCGCATCGGGAGGAAAATCCCATGATGCAGGCAGAAGTCAATGAGACTCATCAGGCACCCGCCACAGCAGTCCCACTACATTCGGCTCAGGATTGCTCCAAATTCTTTCTCCAATGGAACTCCATTTCGTCCGACAGATGGGTGCTAGACGTTTTCAACCACGGTCACACCCTAGAATTTCTTCAACAACCTCCAAATTTTACCCCATTTGGTGCTTCTCAAAAGGGAGATAAAACTCCTTCTCGACAAGCAGGCAATCGAGATAGTGCCACTCAGTCAGCGCAATTTGGGATTCTACTCCCACTTTTTTCTCATAAAGAAAAGAACCGGAAAATGGAGGCAGGTCCTGGACCTCAGGTTGTTGAACAAGTTCATCAAAAGTCAGCCATTTCGGATGTTATCGCTCCAGGAGATTCTCCTTCTCTTGGATTCAGGGGATTACATGACCACTCTGGATCTTCTGGATGCGTATTTTCACATTCCTATTCATCCAAAGCACTGTTGTTTCCTCAGCTTCCAAGTGGCAGGGTGCCAATACCAGATTAAGGTGCTGCCTTTCGGGCTAAAGTCTGCTTCCAGGGTTTTCAACAAATGCTTGGCGCCAGTAGCAGCCTATCTCCGGCGCTCCGGTCACTATGGTTTTTCCCTACTTGGACGATTGGTTGTTTAAGGCTTCAACATTTCAGGGTGCAAGAAAGTCCACGAACACCTGCCTTCACCTTTTTTGCTCTCTGGGTCTCAATCTCATCGAAGAGAAGTCTTCACTCCTTCCTTCCAAGACTGGTATTTCTGGGAGCGAGGTTAGACGCCGACCTCTCTATGGCTTTTCCCACAGAGGAAAGAATTTCTTGTCTTCTAAAGATGGTTCAGTCCCTTTCTTCAAAAAAGTTCGTTTCTGTGAGAATTTACAAATCAATGTTGGGGATGATGTCATCTTGCATTCCGCTGATTCCTCACTGTCGACTGCGGATGAGGCCTCTTCAGGAGCAGCTCGACGCCCAATGGATACAAGCCTCCATGGAGGGATGGGGAGTTCACCTCCAGAAACTTCAGGTTCAGGGGAAGTGGTCGGTCCAGGAATCTCTATGCCACATCAACCTGTTGGAGCTGAAGGCAGTATTTCTAGGGCTACGTTCCTTCCTACCAAGGATAAAAGGTTCGTCGATCCTTGTCCGCACGGACAAATCAACCACCATGTTTTACCTGCAGAAACAAGGAGGGACGAGATCTCCGGCTCTCTCAAGTCTGGCGCAACGAATTTGCAATTGGTTGATTCACCACAATATCTCCTTGCAGGTCCAGCACGTTCCAGGGGTGCTCAACGAATGGGCCGATTCGCTCAGCAGGGATTCCAAGCAGTGTCACGAGTGGGAATTGTATGCCGTTCAGCTGGGAAAGATTTTTCAGATGTTGGCGATCGCCAACCCTGGATCTGTTTGCTACATTACTCAACAAAAGATGTGAATTCTATGCCAGCAGATTCCCTCAGCCAGGTTCTATATGGAACGCCTTCCATTTCTCCTGGGAAGGGACGTTTGCTTACGCGTTCCCTCTGTTCCCACTAATACCCAAAGTCCTACAGAAGATGAAATGAGAACTATGCTGCATCATTCTCATTGATCCGGCATGGGCAAGGCAATACTGGTTCACAGAGCCGTTTCGCCTATCATAGACTTCTCCAATACGTCTTCATCCTTTGGAACGTCTACTTTCAATGGACCCAAGCCAAGTGATTCATCCACAGATTCAATCTCTTCACTTGTCGGCCTGGCTCCTCACCACACTGAGTTTGGTGACTTAGATATTTCTGAGGAGTGCCGTTCCATTCTTAACAAGGCCCGTGCTCCCTCCACGGTCAAGTGTTATTCAGCCAAATGGAAAAGATTCTGCTCCTGGTGTACAAAGCACTCCTGACATCCGCACTCTTCTTCTCCGGAGGAGGTTTTGCCATATCTCTTGTCGCTGACAAAAGCTGGCCTTTCTCATTCCTCGGTAAAAGTTAATTTGGCCGCAATTTCAAGGTATAAGAGACGTGCGAGCCAGTCGTCCCTATGGTCCTGCAGATTGGTAAAGGAATTTTTGAAAGGTCTTTTCAGAGCCTACCCGCCGGTTTGGCCTGCTCCGGTGCTCTGGCAATTGAACATTGTGTTATCTCATCTCATGAAAGCGCCATTCGAGCCAATTCACAAGTGTGACATCAAATTTCTCTCTTGGAAGGCGGCTTTTCTCTTAGCCATCACGTCTGCTAGACGCATTAGTGAAATTCAAGCTTTCACAGCATCAGAACCTTACTTTCAATTCCAGCAGGATAGAGAAGTGCTATGCACTAATCCCTCGTTCATACCCAAGGTGCCTACCACGTCCCATCTGAATGAACCTGTAGTCCTGCCTTCATTCTTTCCTGCTCCGTCTACACCAGCAGAGAGAGCTCTGCATTCCTTGGACATCAAACGATGTTTAACGTTTTACCTTCAAAGGACTAAATCTTTTCGCAAATCTACTCAACTGCTCATCGCCTTCTCTGCCCCTAGGAAGGGTCAGGCTTTGACTAGAGCGTCAATTGCTCGTTGGGTTTCTTCTACTATAACCTACTGCCACAAAAGGGCGGTTCGCCTGCTTGCTTCTAAAGTGACTGCCCATTCCAAGAGAAAGATGGCAACGTCCTCGGCATTGTTTGCCGGTGTGTCCCTACCAGACATCTGCAGGGCGGCGACATGGACAAGCGTCCATACCTTCACAAGGCACTAGTGTCTGGATACTTTGCGAAAGATGGATGCTGTGGTTGGCCAAGTGACCCTTCGTCGTCTGTTCGCTTAAGGTAGGCCTCAATTACTGAGGTTTATTAAGAATTTTTTATTATCATTATTATTGTTATTATTATTGATATTATATCTGGCAAATCCTATTTATGTATATGTGTATATATATGTATATATATATATATTATCTACTGGCGGTCGCCAGTAGATAGTTATAGTTAGGACCTATTATCCATAGGAAATTCGTAACATTCTATTCCCAATAACTTTGGCGTCGTTTGACGAATCATCGCGAAATTTTCAAAACTAGTGGGGCGCTCCGGTCCGCTCCTGTCTTGAAAGTTTCGGGGTGATTCATCAAGCGGGGCCGAGAAAAAGGGGGTCCCAAAACGTGTTTTCTCCATGTTAATTCCCATAGGAAATTTTAGACACGGCTACAGCCCGAACTGCTGAACGGAATTACACCAAATTTTGCAAAAAGGTAGCGCTTGGTTCAGAAAGCGACCTTTTTTTTAAATGGTGTAAATCCGTTCAGTAGTTGCGGAGAAGTCCCGGGGGCATGCGGGGGTTTATTGAATAATTAGTTGGGGGGCCTCTAAGGCCCCCCACACCCGGGGACCGCCACCCCCGGGGCTTTGAAAAAAATGGTGCGGGAGGGCTCTGGGCCCTCCCGCAGCCCCGAGGACCGCCACCCCCGGGGCTTCTTTTTTAAAATAATAATTACCTGTGTGGGGGGCTTCAGCCCCCACACGCCCGGGACCGCCACCTCCCGGGGCACTAATTAAACAAATGTGGGGGTCCGTTTCGGACCCCGAAGTCCCGGGACCACCACCTCCCGGGGCTCAGTTGATGTTGGGAGGGGGCCGCGCGGCCCCCTCCTGGAGCCTGTGGTGGCCCTGGGGACCGCCACCCCCAGGGCCGGCTCCTGCAGTGTCCCGGAGTGCCCACCCCGGGACACTGCTGTTTGCAATGACAGGGCGGGAGCCTCGCGGCTCCCGCCCTATCATTGCAAACTGCTTTGGATATTGGAAGCGAGAGCAGGAAACCTGCTCTCGCTCCAATATCCAAAGCACATTGCTTTTCCACATGGGGAGCTGCATGTTAGCAGCTCCCCATGTGGAAAAGCAATGCCGGCTCCCGCAGGAGGCGGGGAGCCGGCATGGTCCATGGGGAGTTGGGGTCCCCCACGAACCCCAAAGGATAGGGCCAGCCCCGGGGATGGGGTCCCCGGGGCAAGTAGTGGCCCGGGAGGGGCCATGCGGCCCCCTCCCCAAAAATAATTTAAATAAATAAAGGCCGGCCCCGGGGATGGGGTCCCCGGGGCCAACAGAGGCCTTAGGAGGGGGCCACGCAGCCCCCTCCTCAAAAATAAGTTTTAAAAGTGGCCATGCCCCGGGGATGGGGTCCCCGGGCCGGAATCGGCCACGGGAGGAGGGCCACGTGGCCCCTTCCCGTACAGTATTTTTTTTTTAAAAAGAAAAAAGGCATCAGGCCCTGGGGGATGGGGTCCCCAGGGCCCCAAAAGTAAAAGAAGGGGGCCACACAGCCCCCTTCAAAAAAACAAAAAGAAAGAAAAAGACGCGATCGAGCGTCAGGCCCCGCCCCCTCCCTTAACCACTCTGCAAACGCGCCCTGTGGCGCGTTTTAAATTGGGGAAATAATTCCCATTCAATACTGGGGGTCCCTGGGGGCCAACTAGCCCACCAGGTACCTCCAGTAAGCGCCACAGGGCTGGGTTGCAGAGAGGTGGTCCAGGCCACGCCCCTTTTTACACCTCTCTGCAACGCAGCTCTGTGGCGCTTACTGGAGGTACCTGGTGGGATAGTTGGACCCCAGGGACCCTCAGGATTCAAGGGGACTTAATCCCCCAACTTAAAACGCGCCACGGGGCGCGTTTGCACAGTGGTGAAGGGAGGGGGCGGGGCTAAAGGTGACATGTGTGCAAACAGGCCCCGTGGCGCGTTTTAAGATGGGGAATTAAATCCCCTTCAATCCTGAGGGTTCCTGGGGGCCAACTAGCCCACCAGGTACGTCCAGAAAGCGCCACAGAGCTGCGTTGCAGAGAGGTGTAAAAAGGGGCGTGGCCTCTGAACACCTCTCTGCAACGCAGCTCCCTAGCGCATACTGGAGGTACAGGGTGGGCTAGTTGGACCCCAGGGACCCTCATGATTCAAGGGGACCTAATACCCCAACTTAAAACGCGCCACGGGGCGCGTTTGCACAGTGGTGAAGGGAGGGGGCGGGGCTTCAGGTGACATGTGTGCAAACAGGCCCCGTGGCGCGTTTTAAGATGGGGAATTAAATCCCCTTCAATCCTGAGGGTCCCTGGGGGCCAACTGCAGAGAGGTGCAAAAAGGGGCGTGGCCTCTGAACACCTCTCTGCAACGCAGCTCTCTGGCGCATACTGGAGGTATCTGGTGGGCTAGTTGGCCCCTAGGGACCCTCGGCATTGAGGAGGAATTAATTCTCCAACTTAAAACGCGCCACAGGGCGTGTTTGCAGACATGTCACCTCAGGCCCCACCCCCTTCCTTCACCATTGTGCAAATATTCCTCTAAAATCAGCCGAACTACGAATTCCGATTTACTCACCTATTATCAGGAGAGACCTCAGTGCTGCATCTTTGAGCACAGTACTGATCCTGAAAAGTAATTTTAACCGTACTTACCAGTAACTTGAATTTCCTTCCATAGGCTAACATTGACTGGTTTCACTTGGAAATTCTTCTAAGTGTGGAGTTTTGGAACTTTATAATATTCCTCTAAAATCAGCGGAACTACGAATTCCGATTTACTCACCTGTTATCAGGAGAGACCTCAGTGCTGCATCTTTGAGCCCAGTACTGATCCTGAAAAGTAATTTTAACCGTACTTACCAGTAACTTGAATTTCCTTCCATAGGATATCATTGCCTGCTTTTTGCTGAAAAAGTTTCTGTCGATTTTTGAAACATACAAATATTCCTCTAAAATCAGCAGAACTACGAATTCCGATTTACTCACCTGTTATCAGGAGAGACCTCAGTGCTGCATCTTTGAGCCCAGTACTGATCCTGAAAAGTAATTCTAACCGTACTTACCAGTAACTTGAATTTCCTTCCATAGGCTAACATTGACTGGTTTTACTTGGAAATTCTTCTAAGTGTGGAGTTTTGGAACTTTATAATATTCCTCTAAAATCAGCTGAACTACGAATTCCAATTTACTCACCTGTTATCAGGAGAGACCTCAGTGCTGCATCTTTGAGCCCAGTACAGATCCTGAAAAGTAATTCTAACCGTACTTACCAGTAACTTGAATTTCCTTCCATAGGCTAACATTGACTGGTTTCACTTGGAAATTCTTCTAAGTGTGGAGTTTTGGAACTTTATAATATTCCTCTAAAATCAGCCGAACTACGAATTCCGATTTACTCACCTGTTATCATGAGAGAACCCAGTGCTGCATCTTTTAGCCCAGCACTGACCCTGAAAAGTAATTCTAACCGTACTTACCAGTAACTTGTATTTCCTTCCATAGGAATCCATTGTCTGGTTTTCAGCAGAAAAGTTTGTGTCGATTTTCACAAACTACAAATATTCCTTAAAAATCGCCTGTATGACTTAAACGCATTCTTTCAACTGTTTACAGGAGATGCACCAGTGCTGGATCCAGGATCCACCACTGAGTAAGAAAAAGTAACGATAACACTACTTACCTGCTAAGTGAATTTCCTCCCAAAGGATAACATTGGTGATTCTATGTGAAAAAGTTTCTAAGTGTCAACTTTTAAAATACAATAATATTCCTTCAAAATCACTACTGTAACCAAAACGCTTTTACTCAACTGTTTACAGGAGATGTCCCAGAGTGCAATGTCCAACTAACTATAACTGTCTCTAAAACCTATGGTTTTTTCAGTGAATTTGTAAGGTTTTTTAAATGCTAATTTCTAACTATAACGTGCCTGAAACCTATGATTTTTTCAGTGAATATATATATATATATGTATATGTTATACTCGCAAAGGTTAAGTTGCTTGGTTCAGTTTAGATAATGACACTATGTCGCATGGTGGAATGGTACACCTGTTTTTTCCACCTCCAATTGTTATTATGTACTGCTTACTAGTCTGATTCAAGCATGTGAATCTATAAAAGATAAAATGCTGGAGAAAAAACAAGTTATTTACCTGTACACTGTGTCTCTCCAGTATTGATATCTTTTATAGATTCACATGCGGCCCTCCATCCTCCCCTTACAAGTGCACCCTTCCATACCTCTTTTATTTTACTAATTACACTTGTGCTCGAGATTTGAGGTTTGGTGGCTCTGCAGGGGATGGATAGTCGGGGGTCTGTGATTTGATTGGCTGGAGTTTGGATGTTCTTTAATGAGGCTAACTGGTTACTAAATACTGTTGATTCTCAAGGGAGATTGTCTTTTTAGCTTTTATACTGCTATTTTACTGTTACCGTGGGACTCCCACCATGATGACGGGGAAGATTCAAGCATGTGAATCTATAAAAGATATCAATACTGGAGAACCACAGTGTACAGGTAAGTAACTTGTTTTTTACCCGCTGTTGCTATTGCTTCCATTTTTTATCTGTGGTTATCTTCTTGTTTTTCAGATCTCCTTCGCCACCGGTACCTACCCTAATTTCCCTTCCACCCGCCTGGCCTTTCTGTTACTTAGTTACTTTCAATCAGAGACAGGGCTGCCGGAAGGTGGTTCTTGGGAGGTACTGTTCCTGAGGATCATCAACCCATGACAGGTTTTATAGACAATTGTCATAATAAACTTATTTTATTACTATTACTCCAACTGTTGGTAAAAATGTTGAGCATACTCAACATTTTAGATGGGGCAAAAAGGAAGATTAAGTAAAGTGGTGACTTTTATGATCAGTAAAAGTGCAGAGGTATATTTTAAAGGTTTGTGAAGAAGCCCCTATTTTTTTTCCCAAATTCTTCTTATTGAGGTATTTTACTGGTACAATATGACATGACAGGATAATAAAAACATAACATGTTGATCAGAATTATCATGAGCCAGCATGAACACATCAGCCTTAAGGTAAGTCTGCTGTGGGCTCAGAATGGAATTGGTGTGAAGTCCTTATTATTGCACAAACTTGAAAAACATATAATGTATTACATAGACAGCAAAAAATAAATATGTAGTCACCATTGTTGCATTTAGTCACTATCTTTGGATGAAAAAAACAGGGCACTGTTGTGAGGACCTCCTTTGGGTGAATATCCCTGATCTACTCGACGTTGGACTCACCACCCTCCCACCAAAAAAAAAAACAGATTCACTAAAACATAGTCATTGTCATGGCTGCTACTGTTATGATCCATTGTTTGATTAGACCAGCGTATCTGATCGGATTCTTACAGCATGTGATAAGGTCAGTGCAGCAAAGTACCAGGGCCCTTCCTTCCCATGACCCAGTCCTGTTCTCCCCATCCTCTCCTTCTTGCTTGCTGGAAAGGTCTAAGCCAGTTCATCCAGGCAGGTGTGCAGGGACTCCCCATGCCTATGTGATCCCCAGCCTTACACTGCCACATCTCCCTAGTGCAAAGTGGAAGTTGTTTTATCACGTTGTTGCCGGCAGCAATGCTGACAGACTTCTCTGCCTAAGTTGGACCACAAGACCTCCAACTGGACCTGAAGGAGTCCTCTTCTGGAGGACCATCCAATTTCCTTCCTCATTATTTTCGCTGCACTCTGAGGCAGCCGTACTTTGGTCTGACTGGAAAAATTTCTTTGGAAGATCCTGCCTCAAGGCAACCACAGAAGGACTAATAACAAACTTCCCAGAAGCCTTTGAATACCAAAGCAAGACTAACTTGTGTTCTGGAAACTAAAGTTGTACCCTGGCAAATACAGGATGACTACTCTAATCTCCCATACCTGTCTCTAATAAAATCAAATGCAAGACCTCAATTGTCCTGACCTTACCTTTGACTGATGAGAAACATCATTCTACCCCCTCCCCCCACAAATTCCTCTCCCTAACATGGTCTCCCATGCTAGTGGAAAGATACTGTCTTAAATACACCCTTGACTGTTGAGGGGCATACATGTTTGGCTGATGTGGGTACACCTTTGATAAATGAGTCATTGCTCCTGGTACAATCAATAAAGTGGCCTGATTGGCTCCATTTCACCCAGATGCTGCACATTTCTTGTCAGTACATACTTCTAGACCAACTACACTTTAGATGCCTGGAACAAATGCATGCTTTGTGGGGTATTGCACTGGGAATTCAACTTTCACCAAACTTTTAATCAGACTAGTATCTTGATCGAAAGCTTACCACCTTTGATCCCTTAATGTAGTAGGGAAACAATTCACTTGAATAGCATAAACTCCAGACCACAAGTTCCCCGTTTGGCATATGGACCCTGATGACAGTACTGTGCCCACCCTCTGTGACTATATGGTGATTAAGTTTCTCAAGTGGCTGAGGTCAGTCCGCAAATCACCACTTCAAGGAGCCAAAGTCTTTCTCAGCTTCTAGGAATGCCAATATGACATCCACATTTGGGTGCATTTGTTGCCACATAGTGAATAGCACACGATTATGAGATGTGGCAGTCCTGGGAATAAGGTCAGATTGTTCAGGAAGACCATGTATGAGGATAGTATGCTGGTAACAATTTCAGCCAGATTTTTTCTCGTTCATATTAAGTACGAACAACTGTCAATATGATAAATACTTGGTGTTGTCTTTTCCAATTTGAGGAGTAAAGTAATTATTGCTTCCCTCGAGGTCGGAGGTAGCTAACCTGTCTTAAGGTCCTCATTGTAGTTGTGGGCCAATCTAAATCAGTCTAGCTGCCCCAGGTTTATCTACCCTCAATGAGGATTTGGGTGAAGCCACATGGATCACCCCAGTTGAAAGTCACATTGAAGACTGTCTGCCCCCTCACAACTGCCTTGATGGAAAAGCCCATTTTTTTTTTACCTCCATACCCATAATTAAGCCACAGGTTTTGTATTTTTAGATTATGCTTGTTTTCTGCTTGTTCATAGCTTGTTTCAGTGATTTCAGTACATTTTTTTAAAATGTCACTGCTTTTCTTCAGATTGCTGATAAATATCTTACAGGATTCAGAAGGCTTTTTACCTGCTTTTGCATCAGACCTTCTCAATTTCCTCTTTAGGTAGTGCTCCCAGAATTGCAAATCTGGCTACGCGATAGGTCTGACCAATCCTCGAAAAAGCAGTACTTGCTGGTGAAAAAATCCTTTTTGCTCCATGGAAAAAGCTAGAGACGCAAACATAATATCAGACACCTCCAAAATGCATAGCTCTTTCATCCATCTGAGTTGACCACTGGTACTCCTCTAAATAGACTTGAAGAACATAGTAAACTCTGGTGGGACTATTTACTTTTGGTACTCATAAAAAGAATTGCAGCTCCAGGTTCATTGCTTATACCCAGTTACTGTGCACTTGGCCAGTTACTATGATCAGAGTGAATGGCGTCCTGTCCAATCACTTCCCAGTTGAGGTTGCCAACTCTCCCCTCTGTTATTTGCACTAGCTATCGAACCCATGGCCAGGCTCCTGAGATTGGACACGTTTATGCAGAGCTTTCACTGTGGAGAGGGGATTGAAGTCTGAGATTCCCTTTACGCCAATGACCTGTCAATCAATCTTGGTACACTTTGAAGCTCGGGCCCAACGGTCTTTAGACTTCTTGATTACCTTAGATGGATATCCAGCCAATCCAAGTCAATCCTGTTCCTACTTCGTGACCCAAGAGTTGTGCGGGTCTGTGGCTGTGAACTGAAGGTGACTCCAGGTGGCTTCTGTTACTTTTAGCTTTATGTGTTGCAGTCAGTGCCCAACAGTGGGTAGAATAACATTCTCCCTACTCTTAAAGATGTTGCTTAGGGACCTGAATCACTGGACTCCATTTCTGCTATCCATAGTTGGATGAGTGGATATTACTAAGATGGTACACCTACCAAGACTCCTGTATGAAATACTAAACTACCTGTTCCACATCCAGGAATCTTTCTTTCAAAAGCTAAACACAATGCTTTGAAACTTTCTATGGAAGAACAAAACACTGAGAGTGTCTATGTTGAAATGCCACATGATCCCATTTGATGCCTAGGAATGATTGACATTACCTAATACCACATTGCTTCCCACCTTATAGTCATTTACAATTGACTCTATAGTCTCAAAATGGCTCTGCATATGCTACTGAGAGGTGACTGGTTGCCCTTGCTCTACCTCCATGGATTTCCACCCTACTTCCTGTCACTAACCTGATAATTACTGTTTGGCACAAAACCTTGTGTGTGATTTAGTGGCACACCCAGCCAACAGTGCAAATTGCTATATTATTGGGGACCCTGTTAGGAGGTGTCTCCTCTCTCAAAGTTTTTGGTGGGGTTGGACACCAATAAAAAAAATCTTAACTCAAAGATGTGAAATTCGAGACCCATTTAAACTAGTTTTCAGATCTCTGGGCACAATATGAGCTTCTCAAGTCAATATTATATCAGTATCTCCTGCTTTCACCCCACTCCTCAAAGCTTTATATAACAGTAGACTTTAGCCCGTTAAAAGCCAAGAGATAATGGGTTCTCTCTACTAAAAGATCTTTCAGATATACCAAACTCTGGTCATTGGTGACCCAGTATTTTATATAACCTATGAGAAACATGGCAGAGCAACCTGGACCCACTAATAGATGAGGACTTGTGAAGTACTCTTATGCCGCCAAAGGAGGTGGCTGTCTCCTCATTTTATTGTCTCATCCAGTTTAAATACATTCACAGGATTTATTACTCCTGTACCAGACTGTGGAGGATGGGCAGGCACAATTCACCAATGTGGTTTGGGCGTGGAACAAAAAAGGACTCTTTCTTCCATACTACATAGGGCTGCTCATTAATACAGGACTCTGGGGTCAAGATATTTTCTCCCTCTCCCTCCTTCTCCCCCTCGAGTACGTGGATGGGTGATTCACCTTTCACCCAAATTGGCCCTCCTTCATATGTTAGACAATATAGAAGCTAACAAATACCTCAAAACACTACTAAACACAAAATTGGCATTGGCCAAAAGAGGCATTTCCTAATCATGGGTTGCTGTGGCCCCTCTTCTATCATCCCCTCACGTTATATGAATGGGTCTGCAGCATTAACAGATGCGTGGTCCTTGAAGAAACAATTTATAGAGCATGGCATTGCCCTCAGAAACGCCAAAAGATTTGGGAGTCATGGTGCAAGCATTACCCAACAACTCATCAATTTTCCTAAACTGACATTTATCTGCAATATTAATCACACACAATTTATTTATATTCTCTCACACCCTATCGGCCCCCACAACAGGACGGTAACTGATGCGATATTTATCACATCTGATAAAATCCGACTCCGCAGGGCGGGAACTTATTGGATGAGATAAATATTGCCCAGTTACAAGGTTTTCTCCGGTAATGGGAAAAATGGGTAGATTTTGGTGTTTATCGTACCAAAATCTTCATGCCCCAGTACTTACCTAGAATTCTATCCCCAATAAATTTCGGTGAGTTTGACCTGCCGAAATGTATCCAGGAGATGTCCTTTTTATTGCAAAACTCATAATTCTGATATGTGTGGTACTAGAAGTTACTGTACAAATCATAATTTAAAGGCCACGTCGTAATGAGTGCCATATAGATGCCATTCTCTAATTTCCATTTCCAGTATATGTTTCTCCATATGGAATAACACTTGAACAATATGCCAGATGTTATGCTGTTTCTTTTTGACAGTTTTGGCACTGTTTTCAAGATTGTTTGTCTTGAAAAACCAATAAATACATTTATTAAAATAAGTAAAGGCTGCAAAACATATTCATAAAAGCTCAATATGTACAAAGTCCATCCTATACTGCATTGTTCCGGAATGCAAATTACTGCTTGTCGTATGTTCTACTACTTCCTCCTTCATCATCTCCTTTCTCTTCCTTCCTCCTCCTCATCAATAAACCTTCCCTGACAATCCCACATTTATGGACCTCTTCTTAGATTGTATTACCAAGATAATGCTAAATCCTAGCAACATATAACTTCTGCATACTGAGAACTGAAATATCTCTTTTGACAAACACTAAATGTCACTCCCAAATGCCTGCTACGTTAACATGAACCCACTCAAACTAGCTCAAATGGTGGTTGCCCCTACCAACACAGCTGGATATGCCCTGTACACCATTATCTCAGTCATGGGCAAATATAACATGATTGACTGATCAAGCCTTTATTCAGCTCAGTGTCCTCCTACCCTCCCTATTAATCAAATCAATAACAAGTACTACTATAACTTGCAGCAGACTGTGGAAACAACTTGACTGTACCTACTTCCATACAAAACTGAACCTGCTTATACTAACCTCCACTCCTTGCCACCATGATGGAGAAGCAGGATAGATGAAACCAGCTCCTAAGTCCCTCAAACTGAACAAAAGATCTCAGGATATACATTGAAAAAAAACAACAACCCTGAGGTCAAAAGAAGCTGCAGCACCACTCAAGAATCCACAAGACTACAGATTGGAGAATGAAGACTCCACTGCTCCAGCAGGATTTATGAAACTACATACCCAACTTAGGAGCTGAATAAGAATACAACCGAGTGTACAGCCTAGAATGCACAACCTCCAAACCTCTCAGCACGCAAGACGTTTGTCTCTCCCTTTTGCAGTACTTCATGTGCAAAGCCACAGACTTGGAAATCTACCTTTAAGAATATATCAGTAAAGATCTGATGCCCAATCCACACATTGTCCCAATACCACAGTCCTTGCCTCCATACCATCTACTATTCTTCTACCATTGATCTGGATAGCTTTACCTATCTCACAAAGGAAACAAACTACTGTGGTGCCTCAGGACAGCCTCAAACCCATATCCATCCCATAATTTCAAGGACAACTTCATAAATAGCTCTGTTGCCTCTGGCTAGAAGTAATACCAACCACTCGCTGATTTGTGGTGGTTTCCAGGAACAACTCAAAACCACGTATATTAAATCAGTATTTAAACATAGGTTCTGAGCCAACTCTACCAGCTAACTATCAAAACATCTGCAATGGCCCTTTCTTCGGTAAACCAATAGAAAATGTTGCTTACATCCAACTGTCATCCTGCACTGAACAGGATGACTTGTTCTCTGTTTTTCAAATAAGATTCCTCCGAGGTAGGAACATTGAATTTCCACTAATCACAACTTGGAATGATCTCAGCTCTATTGTGGACTTGAATGGAGTAGCAGCACTCCTCCTTTTGGACCTTTCTTCCACCTTTGACACAGTGCATCATCCCACTCTGCTACAGAAATTAGAATCAATTTGGGTTCAAGGGACTGTCCTACAGTGGATTGATTCCTTCCCTAATAGTGATTTCCATTCTGCTCTAACTCTTTGCTATTTTTCTATTTTCTATATAGTCTCTGAAGGATCCTCCATCTACCCCCTTTTTAATGTATATCTTAGAAATCTGATCAAACTGATCTCTTACTTGAAACTCAGCTGCTCTCATACAGATGACATACAAATTGTTCTAAAACTCCAGATTCCAGTTGACGTAGACTCCTTTGCCATTGGCCTGTATCTTCTAACCACAGATCTGAGGATGCGAACTAGTTACCTCATACTAAACACCTGAGATACTAGCCTATGAGTAATGGACCACTTACCACCCTTCCCTCATCTGGTCAAAGGAGCTTAGCTCACCTAAAGCATCAACCCTAGCAAACCTCTCCCTAATACTTCAAGTGAACAGAGTTATGAAAGGGTGCATTAACATGATCAGATGGGTATGTCAAAGTTTCTCTTTCCTAGGATTCCACCAAATGGTCCAAGCCATCAGTACCCTAGTATTTTATCAACTGGACTATGCCAACAGCACATACATCTGAGCATTTGACCAGGTTATGAAAAAGCTACTGAATCTAGAGTGTAGCTGGAAACAACTCCTCAACTTCAAAACCAGGTCACACATTCTCCCTGCTCTTCAGTCTCTACACTTGTTTCTGTTGCTAGGCATATCTCCTTCAATGCAATGTGCAGAGCACATCATGCAATCCATAGATCTGGACCACACTCCTTTAAACCAAAAACCATACCTACCACCATACCATACAACTTTGATAAAGTCTGTTCTCTCATTTGTCTGTTTTTCCCCTCAACAAGTCATATACCAACAAACCTGCTTCTCAGTTCAAGCAGCCAAAATGTGGAACTTGCTGCTGACAAGAGTAAGAGTTATTGAAACCCAATGGAGAGGTACAAAAAACTGGTTCTTCCCACATTTATAGCTACTGTGTTATGTTTTAGCCGTATAAATGGGTATGTGTTCACCTGCTCAAAGTTTTTTTTTCCACACTACCCTTCAACACTCAATACTTAAGTGCTGTCATGCTGCAGCACCATGTTCAGCTTATGGTTTCCAACCTCACCCAGCACCTCATTTATGAGTAATTGCACAGGCAGCTCCATAGCTAATTCTTGCTCTCTGGAAAGGGCGCACAAGACCCAGATGTTAATTTGAGTACTTTATGACTCCGTTAAAGGTATGAAGCCTATGTAAGTGCTACAATTACAATACAATGCAATGACAGGAGTAGGGGAAACAAAATGGATGTACTCAATTGCTTTTTGTTCATGAAAAATCCACAACATGGATGAGGTGTATAATTTTACTGTGTTAACCTAAAACAGAGGAAGAGAAGATCATTTCAGTACATCATTAGCTTTCTGTAGAGCAAATATAAGAATAGACCACCTGTAAATGGTCTCTTGTGGTCTGTCTGGTGACAGCATTCGTAGACCTCCTTCAGGTAGCGGGAGAAGGCTCAACTACAGGCTGACGCACCAGGTTATTTGCCCTAATATTTTGCTGGATTCCTTCCTATTACTCTCATGTATTCCTCAAATGCTTTCCTCATCAAGCAGTTTTGGTGTGCAGGTTCGTTCTTCCAGAGAGGCACTCATCTTTAGAGTACTTGTTGATGTGATAGCATTTTTGTTATTGAATGATTGTCACTGTATTTGCTAACATTGTATCAGAACTCTTCATTAGTGCATCTCTCTTTGAGATGAAGCTTAACTTTGAGAGTTCCCTTCCCCATCTTCTTCACATATGTTTTTGTTTAATATCTGTTTATTGAATACAAACAAATAGGAAATTACTCATGTCACAAAGAATGAAGGGCAAGGGTGGGGGGTAACAAAAAATGGTGGCAAAATAAACCATCAGTCTTGAGCCCCTGCAGAAAGGGTATAGATTTAGCTTTCGAGATTGTCAAACACATATGGGAGGAGGGCATAGCAACTGCCCAAAACTTAGAAGGCAACCTCAGAGAGAAAGTTCTCGCCAGCCCTTAGGGAGAAGCCATGTAGGGGGCCAAGAGGCAAGGCCCAGCTAAGGTGTCATTGTCCGATAATGGAAGAACACAACTACGCAACCTGGGAATCAAACAGTTGGTCAAAGCTAACAAAGTCTGGTCAGAACGAGACCCCCCGCCCAAGTGAGAGTTACAATTCGTACTGCGACAGCATCAATACTCTTTGCGAAAAATAACATAAAAACCATAATATAACGAGAAGGAAAGAAGGAGACAAAGAAAAAGAGAAAAGGGAGGGGAATCAAAAGAAGATAAGGACAGAAAAGAGAAAAGCGGACGCGCCTAGGGAATGAGGAGGAGGGGGAAAGGCTAAGCCCCAGAGAAGAGGCTGGCAGTCATAAGGCTGGAAGAGCCCACCCAGCAGGCAAAGCAGGCTACTCTGGGGAATCCGGTTTCCTGCCTCTAGAGAAAGGCTGCGTATCAATGGGGTAACCCGAAAGACCACTGGACTCGGGTAAATAGTGGTACACAAAAGATAGTCACAGTTGAAAATATTCACAATGTATCTGCAACCAATACATGGTCTATATACAAAGAATATGACAACACCAAATGGCTCATTCAATAAATGATTATGATTTAATAAATATCACAAAAATTGTCATCATAGATCATAGGCTCAAAAATTGTGAACTGAATATCACATTTAACATTTAGTAAAAACAGGTGCATACAGCGTGAAGTGATAGGTGCGTAGTTAGGATAAGTGAAAGTGATGTGCAGGGGGAAAGGTGGTGCATATATATACATCAATATACAATAATGATAACCTAACCTGCCAAATTACTGGCAAAACATACAAATGCAAAATCATAAACAAAAGATGCAGATATAGATCCGCTGTCATCCAGGTTTGATAAGTGAAGGGAAGGAGATGTCGACGTTTCGACCCCTATAAAAACCAGCAGATTTGACGTCTTGGAGGTGGGGTCTTCATCAGGACCAAGGGGGAAGGGAAGCGAAGGGTATATGTTGCACCAGTGACAGCACAGGTGTCTTCAGGCTGAAAGATAGTGATGTGGGCCAGCAAGGCTCGATAGGTACAGCAGTCCGAATAGGAATAAACCAAAGGTACGCAATAACCTAAGGCCGCGGATGTATCCGTATAGAAAGAGCAAGGGTTCAAACGTAAATCATAGCTCTGGGAAGCGTCGATACTTCTGACAGCTAACTAGTCTGAAGACCCCCTGCATGGCTTCTCCCTAACTAGTTAGCTGTCAGAAGTATCGACGCTTCCCAGAGCTATGGGTTACGTTTGAACCCTTGCTCTTTCTATACAGATACATCTGCGGCCTTAGGTTATTGCGTACCTTTGGTTTATTCCTATTCGGACTGCTGTACCTATCGAGCCTTGCTGGCCCACATCACTATCTTTCAGCCTGAAGACACCTGTGCTGTCACTGGTGCAACATATACCCTTCGCTTCCCTTCCCCTTCCCCGTTGGTCCTGATGAAGACCCCACCTCCAAGACGTCAAATCTGCTGGTTTTTATAGGGGTCGAAACGTCGACATCTCCTTCCCTTCACTTATCAAACCTGGATGACAGAGGATCTATATCTGCATCTTTTGTTTATGATTTTGCATTTGTATGTTTTGCCAGTAATTTGGCAGGTTAGGTTATCATTATTGTATATTGATGTATATATATGCACCACCTTTCCCCCTGCACATCACTTTCACTTATCCTAACTACGCACCTATCACTTCACGCTGTATGCACCTGTTTTTACTAAATGTTAAATGTGATATTCAGTTCACAATTTTTGAGCCTATGATCTATGATGACAATTTTTGTGATATTTATTAAATCATAATCATTTATTGAATGAGCCATTTGGTGTTGTCATATTCTTTGTATATAGACCATGTATTGGTTGCAGATACATTGTGAATATTTTGCACTGTGACTATCTTTTGTGTACCTCTAGAGAAAGGCTCCAAGGGATCGTCAAACAGTTGTAGAGCCCGCAGTCTAGGGGGCATCAAACGGGAGTGTTCGGTTTTAGTAAGGTGATGTATAAGTGGACGCCAGATGCGATCAAAGCGTGTGTCAGTGTGAGTGAGACGGGCAGTAAGTAGTTCCAGGGAAAGGACATCCCACAGCCGGAGAAACCACGCAGCAATAGGCGGGGGTGGGGCCGCTTCCAGCAGGAGGCAATGGACTGTCGCGCTGCTCCTAGTAAGTGAAGGATGAGATGCCAGTGTGCCGAGGTCATGGCTTTCAGCATGTCGGGTCGAATGCCCAGGAGCGCCAGGGACGGGGTAGCAGGGATCGGGAAACCCACCACCTCTTTAATGTGGCTGAGGACCTCCTTCCAAAACACAGTGAGTTCCGAGCAAGACCACCAAATGTGTAGGAAGTCTCCTCTATCAGTCCGGCATCGCCAGCAGAGCGGAGGAGTGTTCGGGAACATCTGATGGAGACGAGTAGGAGTATAATACCAGCCCATCATTAATTTATAGGCAGATTTGCGCTGGGGAATGCTACGGTACACCTTAGGGATGTCTTTCCACAGGCGATCCCATTCCTCTGGGGAGATGTCAGCAGCCAGATCAGATGCCCAACGTGTTTGATAGCCATGGAGCGGAAGATGCCCAGAGTGTTGAAGGACAGAGTAGGTTTTGGAGATAAGGCCCCTGGACCCGTCGAACCTACGGACCAGGGATTCGAAGGGGGTGAGTTGCCGAGTCACCTCCCGGGAGTACGCAGGAGAAGACAGCCAGTGACGCAATTGGTACTGTCAGTAAGATGGAAGAATTGTTTGCACTGATCAAATGAGCGGAGGGCAGAACCCTGAAAGAAATCCTGGAGAACACGTCGACCCTCTATAGTCCAAGCCTCAAAGGTCTGAGGCTGAAGAGCAGGGGGGAACACAGGGTTGCGTGTGAGCGGGGTGTTGGGAGAAGGGAAGGTCGTAAGGCCCCGGGGGAGCACCAGTCTATCCCATATCTCCAAGACCGTTCTCGTTGGGGTCGCTAAGTAGGCACTGCGAGGACGCGCCGCACGCGGAAGCCAGGCGAGGTCCCACAGCGATCTACAAGCCACCGCACGGTCCATGTGGAACCAGTGCTTCTCGCTTTCAGGAACGATCCATTCCGATATATATAACAGAGGTGACAAGCCCAATAATATTCCAACAAATTGGGACAGGCCAGGCCACCCCGAGACCTGGGAAGCATGAGTATTTTATGAGAGAAGCGGGGACGCGACTTCCCCCATATGAACTTGGTAAATTCTCGTTGCAGAGCCTGGCTGTCCGCATGCGGAATAGGAGTAGGAAGAGGCTGGAACAAATAAAGGATTTTAGGAAGAAGGGACATTTTAACAGCGTGAAGGCGGCCCAGCCACGCCAGGGGGAGACCCTCCCATCGAAGCATTTTTTCACGGACAGAGTTTCGGAGTCTAGGCCAGTTAGATGCGGACCAAGAAGACAGCGTAGGAGTAAAGTCTAAGCCCAGATAGCGGATCGACTCATCAGTCCACTGTACCGGGAGCAGGTCCCGCAAGCTCTGGACCTCCGACGCCGAAAGCGTGAGATTGACAGCGTGGGATTTTGCCAGATTAATCCGATAGCCGGAAGCAGCCTCAAAGGACCCCAAGAGTTCAGCCACTGCGGGGAGAGAGGTCGACGGAGAGGACAAGGACAGCAGCAGATCATCGGCAAAGAGAGAAGCCTTATGGTACGCACCCCCCATATGGATACCCTGTATGTCCTGATTGCGGCGTATAGCAATAGCTAGGGGCTCGACGACAAGCGCGAAAAGTAGAGGAGAAAGCGGGCACCCCTGACGAGTGCCGCCGTGGATAGAGATAGGGGCGGTTGTAGAGCCGTTGAAGCGAATACGAGTGGTAGGTTTCGCATAGGGGGCCATCAATTTAGAGGTAAATCCAGGTCCCAAGCCAATCTTCCGAAGGACTGCCCGAAGGAAGCCCCAGTCCACGCGATCGAATGCCTTCTCGGCGTCAAGGGAAACCAAACAGGCAGGGATATCTCTGATACGCGATTTTTCCACCAAGTGGGCAATACGCCAAATGTTGTGGGCGCTCTGCCGGTGGCGGATGAACCCCACCTGATCAGGGTCGATAAGGCCCGGAAGATGGGGCTCCTACCGGTTCGCTAGGATTTTGGTGAATATCTTGGCGTCAGTATTTAACAGGGCAATGGGGCGAAAAGAAGCCGCCAGGGTCGGATCCTTGCCAGGCTTGGGGACAAGCACTATTTCCGCTTCGTTCATGGTAGGGGAGAGGCCCGTACGGTCAGTAAAGCTATTAAAGAGATGGAGTAGATGGTCTCGCAATTGCGGGTAGAAGACCCGATAAAAAGCAACCAGTAGACCGTCAGGACCCGGTGTTTTGCCCGTCGGAAGCTGCTTCAATGCCTTGGCAATTTCCCCATGGGTAATGGGCTCGTCGAGTAATTCCTTGAAGTAGGGATCAATAGGATCCCAAGGACATGAGTCGAGGAACGTCTCAACCGCCTCCAAAGGGCAAGGATCGTGGGCGTAAAGATCTGTATAAAAGGCTATTAAGGTACGACTCTTGTCCATTTCCGAGATAGCCCAGGAGCCATCGGGACATTTGAGCTTTGCAATGTGAGATCGGGCAGTCTGGGCTCGCAGGCTGCGTGCTAGACACGCTCCAACCTTATCGCCACCCACATAGAATTTTTGTTTAAGGTTGACAAGCAGCCGTTCAGCCTTGTTAGTGCGTTGTATGCGCAGTTGACCGCGTAGGGCAGCAAGACGGCGCTTGTTAGCAAGGGAAGGACAGGCATGATCTTTGCGCTCCATATCTTTAATATCACGGGAGAGAGTGGATTCCACCAAACGGGCCTCACAGGTCCGGGCAATAGAGATGGAGGTGATAACACCCCGAACAGTAGCCTTGAAGGCGTCCCAACGGACATCCTTGGGCGTATCAGTAAGAGAGTTAGCTGTAAAGAAGGACTCAATCTCCCTACGAATGTCTGCCACATCCACCGGGTCTCGCAGGGCTTGAGGGGGCAATCGCCACCGTGGAAGGGGGTCACCACGGGTAGTGGGAGGTTGAAGTGTAAGCAAAACATGCGCATGATCCGAAATAGAAATGTCCGAGATGTCCGCCGTGCATAGGACATGGGCCAGAGAAAGCGAAAGGAAGAAATAATCAATTCGCGAGTAGGAACGGTGGACGTGGGAGTAAAAGGAGTAATCCCGAGAGTCCGGGTGCAGGTATCTCCAGACATCAACCAAACCAAAGTCAGTAATGGCATTCCTCAACTGTGCCGACATCGCCCCAGCCACATGGTGCGCCTGCGCAGTGCGATCCCACTCAGGGTCCCAAACCAGATTAAAATCGTCTCCAAGGACAATAGGGGTAGAGAGAGAGCGTAGCAGTGTCCCAAGGTGCTGGCGCAAGAACACATCCTGTTTCTGGTTGAGGGCGTAGATATTAACAAAAGTGCAGGAGCCCTGACCCCAAACCATGTCAATCTTAAGATACCTCCCGCCTTCGTCAGCTATGCACTGGGAGGACGCCGCGCGCCAGCCAGGCTTGAAAAGGATTGCTCCACCACAAGTCTTAGACGAGGAGCATGCCCAAAATTGGGTGGGGTATTTGCAATGGGACATAAGGTGAGTGTCAGAGGAAAGCAAATGGGACTCCTGTAGGAAAATCACGTCAGGATCATGTTGGGATAGATAGCGCCAAATCTGCCGACGCTTGTTAGGAGAGTTGAGCCCCTTTACATTGAGAGAAAGGAGTGTGACAGTGTGTGTCATGGTGTGGGAGAAGAAGGACAGCGCTTCCCAGCAGCATCAGCAAATCGCAGAACATAGCGAATCTCAAACCCAGCCAAATACATTCCAAGGAAGCTAAAGGAGACAGACCCTAGGACCGGAAGGCCAGCAGCCCCCCAGGAGCACGCGGGGGAGGAGTAGAGACCGGTCAGCGAGGACAGCGGCAGAAAGAATAAATAGAGCACAGGGGTAAAGGGCCAGTCGACCCCACATAGTGACCAATAGTCCCTCCATACATTCCAAAAATAACACCACAGCCCAGCTTCCAAGAAAGGCGCATCCGAAAAGAACCTGTAGAAGGGGGAACAAAAGAGAGGAAAGAAAAAAAGGAAAGAGAATAAAGAGAAAACAGGCCAACTGGGCCAAGTCAATGTAGAGTCTGATTGGAATAGTCCGGGCTCCCGAAGGCGGACCATTTCGGAGAAGTCACCCTCCTATAGGACTCTGGAGAGGGGGGGCGGCAGGTACACACGAGGTGGAGAGCCCCCGCCGGCAGCGTCCCGTGCATAATTGTAAAAAGAGCATAACTTGATCCAGCCACCAGGTCCAGGCCGGGAGGCACCCAGGACTGGGAGCGAGGTGAAAACATAGCCAGGCATTGCGCAATATAGAAGGCAATTAGTTCGTGAGAGCTGGGGAGGCACTCAAGGAGTCGAACTTGGTTGATGGCTTCCTGCTTGGCTTGAGACGATTCAAGATCCCTGGAGAGGCGTCAGGAGCGAGGAGGAGGAACAGTGGACCACTCCGGCCGGAGTGGGCCCATAGGACGTGCGCGAGAGGACGGGAGGTCATCATGGTCAGAATCAACAGGAAGATGGAGGAGACGCTGCGCCTCCTGTAGGGACCGGACAACCCGCCGTCGACCTTCCCAGGTAAACATCAAAGCAAAAGGGTGGCCTCATTGATATTTAACCTCAAGGTCCTTTAGTTTGTCCGTCACAGGCTTGAAATCCTTCCTCCGTCGAAGCGTAGAAGGTGCAAGGTCTTGAAAGATTTGGATAGAAAGCCCATTGTAGGAAACCACTTGAGCTCCCTGTACTTTGCGGAGGATGGCTTCTTTGTCCGCAAAAAAGTGGACTCTCGTTCTGATGTCCGGGACAAAGTTTGGGCGATTGCGGGGGCCAGGCACCCGGTGTGCTCTATCGAGCATGGGCGGGGAGGTGCCCTCACCTTCGCGGATGGCATGGAGAAGGTCCGCTGTGTACGCCAGGATGTCTTTCCCCTCTGTCCCCAATGGAATACCTCGGATATGGAGGTTGTTCCGCCTACTGCGGTTCTCCAGGTCCTCCTGTTTCAACTGTAGGGTGATATTTTGGTCTTCTAGTTCGGTTACCTTCTTCCAGAGTCCGTCGATATCTTCCATCCTGGCGTCCATTGTTCGTTCAAGACCATCGACCCTATCACCAATCTCAGTGACCTCCCTGCGGATGTCTTGTAATCCAGCCTTGAAGTCCTGTCGAAGGGAGCCAATTTCAGTCTTGATTTCCTGTAGGAAGGAGGACATGTAGGCCTGGGTGATGGGTACCCCAGAGGCAGGCAACCCGGAGGGCACCAGCGAGGCAGTAGGATCCTCCTGCGTATGAGAGAGCGTCTTGGACCACAAGGTCACCGGATTCTCACGGGAGGTCGCAGCATCAGACTCCTTAGTGCCTCTATGCTTAGGAGGCATGCCTGCGAGGATCGAAGACGTCAGGGACCTCGTGCAAGGATGACAAGAGCACACCAGTCGAGGGCAGGGCCCGGGAGGGACGGTGGCAAGACAGCAAAGGAGCGGAGGATCACTCAGCGCGTGAATGGCGTGCCTCTTAACACCCTGGACGAAGACAGGGACCAGCAGTTCCCAAGTGCGTAGGGCCGTCGAGATGTAGGGAGACACAGGCAGATGCACTCATGTAGGCGGAGGAGGGATGGTCGGGCGACAGCCAAACGGAACCAGCACAGCCACCAGCAAGCAGAGGTCCCCCACACGTCGGTACTTCAGCCTCGCAGCAGCAAAGGGGTCTCCGGCCCAGGGGCAGTCTGAGTAGGCCAGGAGAGGGGGTTGCCAGGCAGAGGAGTAAAGGAAGTCTCTGAGATCCCTCCAAGGGCTTTGGAGGCAGCGAGGCGGCAGCTAAGGCAGAGCAGACTCTCACAGGGTTTGAGAGGCCTCCAGGGGCTACACCAATCGAGCAGGGCCCAGAGAGCAAAAGGAGCCAAGGCAGGCGATGATGGGGAAAAGCCCCTCAATGTATGCCCCCGCCTGGAATGTCACTTCAAGCCAGGGCCTCAGGGGAGAGTTAGGAGCGCTGACGCAGGGGCTGGAAAGGCACAGGCCGCAGGAGAGGACAAAATGGCGGGTCCAGCGTCGGGGAGTTAGATGAAGCTCACCCAAACCGGCCGCCCACTCAGAGGCGCTCCCCCTGTCCCGGTACCTCCAGCTTCAGGGCGGTCCAACTCAGGTCGATGTATCCCCGAGGCTCAGGGGGGCGATCGCCCACACAGCTAGGCTCCTCAGGCCTTAGGGGGAACCGCCGCACCTTTCCAGCAGTGCCAAGGGCCAGCGGGGGGTATCAGGCTCAACACGGGGTCCCAAGCAGGTCGGGAGAGGTCCGGTCGCTCAGGACCTCTCTGCCGTCGTCAGCGCCACTCTGGAGCAATAGTAGAGGCCGCCAGGCGCCGATCAGATCTCCGCCGCGGCCAGCGCTCAAGATGGCGGCCGGAGCAGATCGGACCGTCGTAGGCCCAGGAGCTCGGCTGAGATGGAGCCTCCGGGCAGCCCCCGCAGCACCAGGCGTCACAAAAGAGCTCTCCTGCAGATATCCGGGCCCCACAGGCTGCAGAGCGGGCCCAGGGACTGGAAGAAAGGCTGTTACAGGAGGCGCCGGAGCGGAGACTCGATGGGACACGTCTCACTCCATGCGCGCCCAAGCCACGCCCCCCTCACATATGTTTTTGTGCTGCTCTGGTTCCTTTCTCACATTGCTGCTCATGCATGTTTAACATCACCAGGTGGTGGCTCACGTAGGAACATCTGATCATGCCTCTCCAAGGTTTTTAAGCTTAGGTCTGTATAAGTACCCCTCTCACGGTAACATCTTGAAACATACAAGATGCTCTAGATCCACTATCTAAACCAGACCATGTAGCGCAGGCAGAGATTCGGATGGTATAGCTTCCTGTCTTTCCTTTAGAAAGTTTTGAGCCCATCCAGAAAATAGGTCTAGTAGAAATGATTCTTTCAGGAATGTCTCTTTGAGAGCTGAAAAAACTGTTTTGGTATCTTTGGAACTCCTTTTGCAAAGAATACATTCCCTTTGTGTTTAGGAATTATGAGGAGCTCTGAGACAGAAGTTGATCAAATCATAATTATAGACCATGGTGTTCCAGACTTTTCTGTAATAAGGCTTACGTGTGATTAATGAAAATCACCTCAAGCTACTATTATTAGTGTTGCAATAGCGACAACATGAGACAAGATTACATTAGTGGCCTATTTGCAAGATTCCTAGCGGTGATCACCTCAGTTCACCAGGCACGATTGCAAGCAGTAATATAAAAATACTTTGTCAGTGTGGAATGCCTCTTTACATAAAAGCCATAGCTGCAATGACCTGGCTGGAAGGTGATATTATTATTAATAAGTCTCCCCAACGCCCTATGAATTACCACTTAAGTATCAGCTTAAGTATATATTGAAAATTCATCCATTTTTTCCAAACATTAGCTAATGAGTTCTGAAAATACACACATTTTCGTCTTACATTTTGGAATACATATAATAATTCAACCTAGCAAAAACTTCTAATTTAGTAGGCTGGGATGCACACAAGAGGGGTACTTATAGGTAGCTTCAGAGCTGCCAGTAGCTTACGAGCTTCTCGTTGTATAAGCCTGCTATAGCTTTTCATATCTGGTGGAAACACAACCAGTCAATACAAGACCCTTACTTTTAAGCTTGGTGTACTGTATTGTGAATCTCCTGCTGCTACTTCACCCTGGGTTGTATGTGAAGTTTCTTTAAGCTTTTATTTGAAACCTGTTTATTTGAATCTGTTAGTCACCAAGTCATTTCAGCAGTTGTACTTTGCCAATGTGAGGGAACAGTTGGAAAGAGAAAGGAAAGCCTATTTTTACCGTTGAAATTATTCTCCTTGTCCTGAGTCGAGTGTTCATTCCCAAACCCATCTATCAACCACTGCTGAGCTCCATTTGTAAGCCATCATTCTAGACAGCTGGCAAAAAAAATTAAATTTGGCATCAAGTTGAGAATGAGATATATTTGAGTTGCTACTAGGAACAGATTTATGGTCACTTGGCCTTAAACGTTAAAGAGTTTATTCCGAGTTTAACCATTTGTGGTGCACAAATAATGTAATCAATTCCGGTGTACTCGCAGAAAATATTGGCATTGGCAGATACTGACCTTGGAATCGGGAATACCATACAAAATGGGAATACCTGGTCCTTTATTGCATGTCGTTCCTGATCCCGAGCCTAATAATGGTTTCTTTACCGCTGACATTTACCACCACCTTTGAGCCGGTGGTAAATAGTAGCAGCAAGGCAGTGCTGGAGGATGGCGTTGCCCGCAACACTGTTATGCTGGAGGGAGTGGGTGGACTGAGCTGAACCTATGTCTGCTGCCCTTGTCTGCAAACATCCACAGTTTGATCAGGTGCAAATTTGCATCCGGTAAAACCATGTCCGAAATGAGATTACTGGGTCGTCTGTATGCAGTTTCCTGGAACTGTGTCCCCGGCCCCAGAGAGGCCCCAAATCTATAGCTGATTTTCAGTCTTCCAGCCATCCATTTAAATGTTTCTGGAACATAATGTGAATTAGAAAGGGCAATTTGAATCCAGGATGTACCGTTGTAAGGGCATTTTACTTTTCGTTTCCTTTCCTTGTCACTTCATTTCTTTTCTTTTCACTGATTTGTGCTATTAGATGGCTTCTTTCCGTGGGCTAACTGTTAGCTGGTTTATCGCATTTCAGTGTTTTACACAGCAGAGAAGATGACTATTCCTCCAAGAAGAAGTTATCGGGCCAACAGCATATGAAGAAAAGGAAAAAAGATCATGCACGAGTGAGGTCTCCATCTATAAACATTGCTGCATGCACATCGGCACGGAGCAGGCCACTGCATTGTCTTCATAGAAGAAAACTATACAAGCTTTACTCTTCATGTCCTTTTAATACACAGGTGACGTAACATGTTTTCCTTAAATGACAAAAAAGAGCATCTGAATTTCTTCATTGTCTAGTTTGCTGACTTTCCCAAAGCATGTTCTTCCAAGTGCTCAAAACATTAACTTAACATTAACTCCACATGGCTCCTTAGATTTGCCTGATCTTGTATTTACATGTGTTTTGTTTATTCTGTTTTCTATAAGTTTTGAAGTGGTAAGGTTTGACTAATTTTTAGATCTGGCTACTGATTGCTTATGCTAATGCAAGATATTATATCAGAATGCAACTCACAAAACACACATAAGATACAGTACTGATAGCTACTTCTAACTTCAGATTCCGCACATATCCCCAAGATGGCAGACTGGATTCAGAAGATTTTTCAGCATAGCTCCTAAGCCACCCAAGCATGGTGATGTCAGTTCCTTTCTTTCCATGCCTTTGTATGTGGATCTCTACCTAGCTCCTAACTTTTGTCGTCGGTTTATAATTTTTTTCTAGAAATTATTCTCCAGTATGCAAGGGATCATGTCACTTCCTAAAACTACAGGGTTTAAACACTGTTAGAACTGTCTCAAGCAGATGTCTGTGACAGATCCCCACAAGGTGTGTCTTTGGTGTTTGGGTCTGGGCCACGACTCAAGTTGCGTAAGAAGTGTGTCCTTATGCACCCAAAGGCTATCTGGGATCGCAAAATCAAGCTGTACGTTGCCAAACACCGCAAGAAGTCACTTAAGACCCACTCCTGCTCCAAGTTGAGGTCATGGACCCGTTCTTGCTTTCATGGCCACTCATTTAACAGGTCATCATCTCGGTCCAAGTATTCTGGTAAGACAAAGCCCAAAAAGAAACATAAGAAGTACAAGCAGGTCTCGTCCCAGCCTTGCCACTCTCCTTCTGCCAAGTCACGAAAATGTCAAGTTGCTCCTTGGTCTTGCTCCCAGTCCCTTGCTGAGGAGCCAGTTCTACTGCTGATCCAGATGCACCCTGAATTCCAGGGGCTGTTGAGATGCCACAACAGATTGAGGCGTGAAAGGAAGCCATGCTGTGAATCTTTGGCACCTTGCCGGATCTTTCTGGCATGCCTTCAGGACCCTTGGATCCGTGAATGTCTCCTGTCAGTTTATTGCAGGCGGGCCACCCTCGTTGCCGTCTGTGCCACCCAAACCCGCTTCAGGTGCAGCTCTGACTCTGGAGCAGACACCACGTTCGGCACCATGGTCAACGCATGCTCCTGCCACACCGTCGCCAACCTTGGTGCCATTGACTCAGAAGGAGGACATTGATCCTATTGTCTTGTCTGACTCTGAACCGAATCTGCTTTACTGTTTTGGTGAAATCAGTTTTGAAGTGCTGATCCCCAGTTCATATGGACTGTGATAAAATAGTACTTTCGCCTAGGAGCCACCCTCTAATGCTCCCAACAACTCTTTGAATCAGATTCTGACCATAGTCAACCAGGTTTTTGTAATGATTGTGATGATGAGGATGGATTTCCCCCACAAAATGATGATGCCATTTTTTATTTGGACCCACAAGAGGCAGGTGGATTGGACACTTGCCCTGAGACAGTGCTGGAATCTCCCCTTGCCCCTTCATTGGAAGAGGTGAATGGCTGAAGTCCAGGACTTACAATTACCATCTGCTGAGGTAAAAACCAGCATCCTCACTGAAGTCTGACAGCCTGGGCAGGCCTCAACTAAGCCCTCACTGCCATTCTAGAAGCCATAACTGACACCCTCGTGGGTACTTGGGTTAAACTTTGTTTCTGACCACCTGTGAGCAGACAGGTAGCACAGTGCTACAGACCGGCTCTGGGTGACCCTGCCTTCCTGATGAATCACTCTTGTGGATCAAACTTGTACTAGCAGGGTTAATCCCAGTTCTTTATCTACCACCACCCCCCAGACAGTCAAAAAGAATTGAGGTATTTAGAAAGCTGATGTTCGCATCAGGTAGCCTTGTCAGTCATTGCCAGCTCCTTTCTAGGAAGGTGCTCCCATGCACTATGGGACATGGGACATGGTCTCAGAGATCTTGACGGAAGTCCCAGAGGAATTACGTGCCAACTTGGCGCAAACTATTCGGGATGGCCAAGACGCGGCCATTTTTGTTATCTGATCAGGAATGGATACCACTGATTACTTAGGCAGAGCAGTCAGGACTAGTTTGGTGCTCCAACACCAGGCATGGACGATATCCACAGGCTTATCAGGTGACGGTTAGGGTCACTCATGGATAGACCCTTTGATGGTTCACGCCTTTTAGGCATGAAGGCCGATTCTGCACTAGTGTGCTTCAAAAAGATTAGACCCACCGCACGCTCCCTCAGTCTCTCCAGACCCTCCAGGCAGTATCCCCAACAGTTTTTCCCCATTTGTGGCATTACCCAGGGCTTTGCTTACAGGCAATGCCAAGGCCAATCACTCAGGCAACAGACACCACAGTCTTAACGCAGTTGTGGATCTAGCAGACAACGTCCAGGCCCCTGGACAATGATCTACCCAATCGACCGCCCCTCCAGCAGCAGCCACCAAGCTGCTTTAGTTTGCCCTTAGCAGCACATACTACTCTGTTTGTGGCAAAAATCACCTGTTTTCTCCAGGGGTGGCAGGCCATAATATCCGACAGATGGGTCCTGCAAATAGTTCAACGGGACTACGCCCTGACATTCCTTTTCAACCCATTGCATCGTCTACCCACAACAGATAAGATTTCAGAGGATCACTTGTGCATCTTATTGCTTGACATTCAGGCACTTTTGACAAAACGACCCACAGAGAGAATCCCAGTCTCAAAAATCGGAACTAGATGTTACTCCCGCTATTTCCTAGTGCCAAAGAAGGGCAGAGGCCTTTGTCTTATTTTACATCTCCAGCCTCTCTGTTTCGTTCTACAGAAGGACAATTTTAAGAGTCTCACACTGGCGCAATGTTCTATCTGCCCTGGATCCTGGAGACTGGATAGAAGCGTTGGACCTGCAGGATGCCTATTTCCATGTACCCATCCTGCAGGCCCACAGGTGCTACTTGGCTTCAAGGTGGGACAGGAGCATTTTCAGTTAGCTGTGCTCTCCTTCGACCTCACCAGTGCCCCTAGGGTTGTGGTGTTTGCAGCATACCTTTGGAGGATGGGCATACAGTCTTTCTTTACCTTGAAGAATGAAGGTGGACTTGCCACAGTCAGTGGTGGATGCCCTCCAGACATCAACTAACCCCCTGATATTGTTGGGGTTGACTATCTTCATGCCAAAGTCGCACCTGAGTTCTTTGCGGAAGCTCCCTTTCATTGGAGCTATCCTGTATATCGTGCGCTATGGAGCCTCTCTCTGGATCAGTGAATCCAGGACATTGGGCTATGATCCTCATTTTTCAGCCTCAGTCCTGGACCTCAAATGTGAGGAGCTCTGAAGCTTCTTGGTCTTTTGCTTTCTGCTCTTTGAACATGCAGATGGCTTATGCAGACTCTGCCATTTCTTTCCAGTTGGGTGCATTGTGGGATCTGAAGTCTCTAGCACCAATGGAACCTGTCAGCATCCATCCAGGTTTGAGGATACTGCGAAAGATCTGCAGTGGTGGCTGCTCAACTGCCATTGGAACAGCCACAGACCACTCTTCTCACTTTACTCAGAGTTGTGGTTACAGTCGCATCACGGCTGGGGAGGTCTTTTGGGAGAGGTGGAGATCAGAGGACTCTGGTCTCTGGCAGAAGTTCATCTTCACATCAACCTGTTTTGAATAGCAAGCCATTTAATTGGTATTAAAGCCTTCCTGCCATCCATCAAGAAGAGGCTGCTTCAGTCTTCACAGACAACACCACTGACATCTGATATTGCAACAAACAGGATGAAGTAGGGTCCTGGGCCCTGCGCCTTAGGAACTATCTGAATTGTCAGGACATTTTCCTGATCCTGCACCACCTGGCGGGATCATTAAATGCTAGGTCAGACGAACTCAGCCAGGGATGCCTTACTAATCACAAGTGGCAGTTGCACCCGAAGGTGGCACAGGACATCTTCCAGCAATGGGGAGAGCCCTGAGTCGCACTCTTCGCCACCACAAGAATGCCAATGACAGCACATTCGAGCCCTGAAGTTCCCAAGAAGGCTCTGTCTTGAAGATTCGTTCTGTTTAGAGTGGAGCAAGGTTCTCCTATTTGGGTTTCCCCTACTGCCTCTCCTGTCCCTACTTCTGAAGATGATTAAAAGCAACCGGGCACAACTCATCCTTGTGTTTTTGCACTGGGCAAGGAGAGGGTGGTACCTGGAAATTCAGGGCTTGAGCATCTTTCCTCCAATCAGGCCACTGCCTCGGGAGGATAGTCTGTTGCAGGGCATGGTCATGCACCGGCCCTCCCCAATCTACACCTTTATGGATGGAGATTGAGTGGCGGCAGTTGACCACATTTGATCTTCCTCGTCAAATAGTGGATGGCAGACTAAATCTGTTTATGCTGGACGCTGGGACAAGTTTATGGCTTGGTGTGCCATCTGTAATTTGGACCTGTTGCAGGCAAAACTATCATATCTATTACTGTTTGTTTTGTCTTTGACCCAGCAAGGACTTGCAGTGGGCATTGTTAAAGGTTATTTGTCTTCCTTTTCCACCTTTTTGTGTTTACTGGATCAACCATCCTTGTTCAAACCACCATTTGTGATTTGATTTCTCAATGGCTTAGTTAATGTGTTTGCTCCTAAATCCATTGTGATGCCTATGTGGGATCTTAATTTGGTCCTTACTTTTGCCTTATATGCCGAGCACAGCTGCCCTCTATATCTCTTGACTCTGAAGATGATCTTTCTCATTGTGATAACTTCAGCTTGTCACATGAGTGAGCTTCGGGTTCTTTCATACTAGCTGCCCTCAACACCTTCTTTCAGGACAAACTGGTGTTTAGGACTAGAGGGGCCATTCTGTCAAAGGTAGTGACTCCTTTTCATGTTGGACAGTCCATCACACTTCTGATGTTCTTTGTTCCACCTCACCCCTCTAAGGAGGAGGGAAACTCCGTTGTTTGGACCTCAAAAGAGTGCTGACCTTTTACATCGATTGTACTAAAGATTACCAGTTGAACGATCATCTTTTTTGGAGGTTCTCTGAGGCAAAGAAAGGCAAGGAAGTGTGGAAAAAGAACTTTGTTCAGGTGGAGAGTCCTCTTCGTTATAATCTACTGTGCACTGGCCAAGAAACAGCCACCAGATGGACTGAGGGCCCATTCCACCAGGCCAAGGCTGCTATCATTGCGCTGGCATGCAGAGTGCCTGTCCTGTATATTTGTCTGGCTGAATAACAGTCATCAGTGCACACATTCACCAAGCATTACTACCTTGATAGCCAGGCCCGACCGGAAAGGCATTTGGGTTGTTCAGTCCTGCAAAACTTTTTGGTCCGAGTCATTCCACAGGCCCTCCACCTGAGGAGGTACTGCTTTGGTATCTATTCTAAAGGTGAGGAGTGTGTGGCTAAAAGTATCCTTCAGAAGAACAAATAAATTACCTTTGGTAACTCTCTTTCTGGTACGTAATGTAACTTCATATTTCTCACCGCCCTCCCACCTCACTGTTCTATGGAATTACCTCTTTTCCATCTAAAAATGTCCCAAATTAAAGATCTACACACTGGCTCAGTTTATTGATTTTTGGGTTCCACGTCTGAGGGCGAGGACAGTGTGAAGAAAGAAAATGATGTCAGCATGCTTGGATGGCTTCCAGGGCAGAACAGAGTCGATGCGCAGCTGCATGATGTCACCTACCGGCACGTCTTTATGTCTGCACTCGGGGTGGAGATCTGGCCTGAGTGCAGACATAAAGATAGTACTCATAAATGCCCTTTTTGAATTCCCAAAGTCGTAAACTAAGACGTTTAGTCTTAACCAAGCCAGTGTTCCCCCAGGTCTCCCGATAAAAATGGTACCTCACTCTTGTGGGTGGGTCAAGTAACCGCGACAGGCAAGGGCCCAAAACTTATTGTGGAGACATCAAAATTATCTATCACAAACCAACCTGGTTTTGCAACGGGGTCACCTGGGTTTTTGGCCCCGGGCTCAGCGCCCATCTTGAGAAACTACCAAACCCACACATTTCTGAAAACTAGACAACCGGGGGAGTCCAGCGAAGTATGGCTTGCGTGGATCCCCCAACGTTTTCCTACTCAGAATCCCCTGCAAACCTCAAATTTAGCTGGAAAAACACATTTCCCACATATTTTTGTGTGGAATCACCGTGCCGGCACAAATGTCTTACCCCACAGCGTTCCCCTCAGTCTCCCGAGTAAAATGATACCTCACTTGTGTGAGTGGGGCAAGGGCCTGTGACTGGGAAGAGCCAAAAACATAGGGATTAAGGGTATAGCACTGAGAATTCTAAGCGCTACATTTGTTTAAAAATAGGTTTTTACACAAGTGAGGTATCATTTTACTCGGGAGACTGAGGGGAACGCTGTGGGGTAGGACATTTGTGCCGGCACGGTGATTCCACTCAAAAATATGTGGAAAATGTGATTTTTTTTCAGCTAAATTTGAGGTTTGCAGGGGATTCTGGGTAGGATCCACGCAAGCCATACCTCGCTGCACTCCCCTGGGTGTCTAGTTTTCAGAAATGTGTGGGTTTGGTAGTTTCCCCAGATGGCCGCCAAGCCCGGGGCCAAAAACCCAGCTGACCCCCTTGCAAAACCCGGTTGTTTTGTGATGGGTAATTTTGATGTCTCCTCTATACGTTTTGGGCCCTTGCCTGTCGCAGGTACTTGACCCAGCCACGCGAGTGAGCTACCATTTTTATCGGGAGACCTGGGGGAACGCTGGGTGGTAGGAAATTTGTGGATCCATGAAGATTCCAGAGCTTTCCCACACAGAAATTTGAGAAAAATGTGATTTTTTTCAGCTAAATTTGAGGTTTGCAGGGGATTCTGGGTAGGAAAACGTTGGGGGGTCCACGCAAGCCATACCTCGCTGGACTCCCCCGGGTGTCTAGTTTTCAGAAAAGTATGGGTTTGGTAGGTTTCCCAAGATGGCCGCCGAGGCCGGGGCCAAAAACCCAGGTGACGACCCTTGCAAAAACAGGTTGTTTTGTGATGGGTAATTTTGATGTCTCCTCTATACGTTTTGGGCCCTTGCCTGTCGCGCGTACTTGACCCACCCACGCGAGTGAGCTACCATTTTTATCGGGAGACCTGGGGAAACGCTGGGTGGTAGGAAATTTGTGGATCCATGAAGATTCCAGAGCTTTCCCACACAGAAATTTCAGAAAAATGTGATTTTTTTCAGCTAAATTTGAGGTTTGCAGGGGATTCTGGGTAGGAAAACGTTGGGGGGTCCACGCAAGCCATACCTCGCTGGACTCCCCCGGGTGTCTAGTTTTCAGAAATGTGTGGGTTTGGTAGGTTTCCCAAGATGGCCGCCGAGGCCGGGGCCAAAAACCCAGGTGACGACCCTTGCAAAAACAGGTTGTTTTGTGATGGGTAATTTTGATGTCTCCTCTATACGTTTTGGGCCCTTGCCTGTCGCGGGTACTTGACCCACCCACGCGAGTGATGTACCATTTTTATCGGGAGACCTGGGGGAACGCTGGGTGGTAGGAAATTTGTGGATCCACGCAGATTGCAGAACTTTCCACCACAGAAATTTGAGGAAAATTTGTTTTTTTTCCTACAAAGTTTGAGGTTTTCAAAGGATTCTGGGTAACAGAACCTGGTGAGAGCCAGAAAACTCACCCTTTACTGGATTTCCCTGGGTGTCTAGTTTTAAAAAATGTGTAGGTTTGCCAGGTTTCCCTAGGTGCCGGCAGAGCTAGGGTTCCAAATCTACAGCTAGGCACTTTGCAAAAAAAGTGTCAGTTTTCACTGTGAAAATGTGGTGTGTCTCCACGTTGCGTTTTGGGCCGTTTCCTGTCACGGGCACTTGGCCTACCCACACAAGTGAGGTACCATTTTTCTCGGAAGACTTTGGGAAATGCGGGGCGGGGGGAATTTTGTGGATCCACGCAGATTCCAGAACTTTCCACCACACAAATGTGAGAAAAATGTGGTATTTTTTACAAAGTTTGAGGTTTGTTAGGGATTCTGGGTAACAGAACCTGGTGAGAGCCAGACAAGTCACCCCATCCTGGATTCCCCTGGGTGTCTAGTTTTCAAAAATGTATAGGTTTGCTAGGTTTCTTGAGGTGCCGGCAGAGCTAGGGTTCAAAATCTACAGCTTGGCACTTTGCAAAAAACTGTCCGTTTTCTCTGTGAAAATGTGGTGTGTCCAGGTTGCGTTTTGGGCCGTTTCCTGTCGCGGGCACTAGGCCTACCCATAAAAGTGAGGTACCATTTTTCTCAGAAGACTTTGGGGAATGCGGGGTGGGTGGAATTTTGTGGATCCACGCAGATTCCAAAACTTTCCACCACAGAAATGTGAGGAAAATGTGATTTTTTTGACAAAGTTTGAGGTTTGCACGGTATTCTGGGTAACAGAACCTGGTGAGAGCCAGACAAGTCACCCCATCCTGGATTCCCCTTGGCGTCTAGTTTTCAAAAATGTATAGGTTTGCTAGGTTTCTCTAGGTGCCGGCAGAGCTAGGGTTCAAAATCTACAGCTAGGCACTTTGCAAAAAAGGGTCAGTTTTCACTGTGAAAATGTGGTGTGTCCACGTTGCGTTTTGGGCCGTTTCCTGTCACGGGCACTAAGCCTACCCACACAAATGAGGTACCATTTTTCGCTGAAGACTTTGGGGAATGCGGGGTGGGTGGAATTTTGTGGATCCACGCAGATTCCAAAACTTTCCACCACAGAAATGTGAGGAAAATGTTTTTTTGACAAAGTTTGAGGTTTGCAAGGGATTCTGGGTAACAGAAGCTGGTGAGAGCCAGACAAGTCAACCTATACTAGATTCCCCTGGGTGTCTAGTTTTCAAAAATGTATAGGTTTGCTAGGTTTCCCTAGGTGCCGCTAGAGCTAGGTTTCAAAACCTACAGCTAGGCACTTTGCAAAAAAAGGGTCAGTTTTCTCTGTGAAAATGTGGTATGTCAACGTTGCGTTTTAGGCCATTTCCTGTCGCGGACACTAGGCCTACCCACACAAGTGAGGTACCATTTTTCTCGGAAGATTTTGGGGAATGTGGGGTGGGTGGAATTTTGCCGATCCACGCAGAGTCCAGAACTTTCCACCACAGAAATTTGAGAAAATGTGGGTTTTTTGACAAAGTTTGAGGTTTGCAAGGGATATTGGGTAACAGAACCTGGTGAGAGGCAGATAAGTCACCGCATTCTGGATTCCCCTGTGTGTCTAGTTTTCAAAAATGTATAGGTTTGCTAGGTTTCGCTAGGTGCCGGCAGAGCTAGGGTTCAAAATCTACAGCTAGGCACTTTGCAAAAAAAGGGTCAGTTTTCACTGTGAAAATGTGGTGTGCCCATGTTGCGTTTTGGGCTGTATCCTGTCGCGGGCACTAGGCCTACCCACACAAGTGAGGTACCATTTTTCTCGGAAGACTTTGGGGAATGCGGGGTGGGTGGAATTTTGTGGATCCAAGCGGATTCCAGAACTTTCCACCACAAAAATGTGAGAAAAATGTGGTTTTGTTTTACAAAGTTTAAGGTTTGCAAAGGATTCTGGGTAACAGAACCTGGTGAAAGCCAGACAAGTTACCCCATCCTGGTTCCCCTGGGTGTCTAGTTTTCAAAAATGTATAGGTTTGCTAGGTTTCCCTAGGTGCCATCAGAGCTAGGGTTCAAAATCTACAGCTAGGCACTTTGCAAAAAAGGGTCAGTTTTCTCCGTGAAAATGTGGTGTGTCCACATTGCGTTTTGGGCCGTTTCCTGTCGCGGGTACTAGGCCTACCCACACAAGTGAGGTACCATTTTTCTCGGACTACTTTGGGGAATGCAAGATGGGTGGAATTTTGTGGATCCACGCAGATTCCAGAACTTTCCACCACAGAAATGTGAGGAAAATGTGATTTTTTTGACAAAGTTTGAGGTTTGCACGGTATTCTGGGTAACAGAACCTGGTGTGAGCCAGACAAGTCACGCCATCCTGGATTCCCCTTGGTGACTAGTTTTCAAAAATGTATAGGTTTGCTAGGTTTCTCTAGGTGCCGGCAGAGCTAGGGTTCAAAATCTACAGCTAGGCACTTTGCAAAAAGAGGGTCAGTTTTCACTGTGAAAATGTGGTGTGTCCACGTTGCCTTTTGGGCAGTTTCCTGTTGCGGGCACTAGGCCTACCCACACAAGTGAGGTACCATTTTTCTCGGAAGACTTTGGGGAATGCGGGGTAGGTGGAATTTTGTGGCTCCACGCAGATTCCATAACTTTCCACCACAGAAATGTGAGGAAAATGTGATTTTTTTGCCAAAGTTTGAGGTTTGCAAGGGATTTTGGGTAACAGATCCTGGTGAAAGCCAGACAAGTCACCCCATCCTGAATTCCCCTTGGTGTCTAGTTTTCAAAAATGTATAGGTTTGCTAGGTTTCTCTAGGTGCCGGCAGAGCTAGGGTTCAAAATCTACAGCTAGGCACTTTGCAAAAAGAGGGTCAGTTTTCACTGTGAAAATGTGGTGTGTCCGCGTTGCTTTTTGGGCCGTTTCCTGTCGCGGGCACTAGGCCTATCCACACAAGGGAGGTACCATTTTTCTCGGAAGACTTTGGGGAATGCGGGGTGGGTGGAATTTTGTGGCTCCACGCAGATTCCATAACTTTCCACCACAGAAATGTGAGTAAAATGTTTTTTTTGTTGACAAAGTTTGAGGTTTGCAAGGGATTCTGAGTAACAGAACCTGGTGAGAGCCAGACAAGTCACCCCATGCTGGATTCCCCTGGGTGTCTAGTTTTCAAAAACGGATAGGTTGGCTAGGTTTCCCTAGGTGCCGGCAGAGCTAGGGCTCAAAATCTACAGCTAGGCACTTTGCAAAAAAAGGGTCAGTTTTCACTGTGAAAATGTGGTGTGTCCATGTTGCGTTTTGGGCCGTTTCCTGTCGCGGGCACTAGGCCTACCCACACAAGTGAGGTACCATTTTTCTCGGAAGACTTTGGGGAATGCGGGGTGGGTGGAATTTTGTGGATCCACGCAGATTCCAGAACTTTCCACCACAGAAATGTGAGGAAAATGTGTTTTTTTTTTACAAAGTTTGAGGTTTGCAAGGGATTCTGGGTAACAGAACCTGGTGAGAGCCAGACAAGTCACCCCATCCTGGATTCCCCTGGGTGTCTAGTTTTCAAAAATGTATTAGTTTGCTAGGTTTCCCTAGGTGCCGGCGGAGCTAGGGTTCAAAATCTACAGCTAGGCACGTTGCAAAAAAAGGGTCGGTTTTCACTGTGAAAATGTGGTGTGTCCGCGTTGCGTTTTTTGGGCTCTTTCCTGTTGCGGGCACTAGGCCTACCCACACAAGTGAGGTACCTTTTTTCTCGGAAGACTTTAGGTAATGTGGGGTGTGTGGAATTTTGTGGATCCACGCAGATTCCAGAACTTTTGACCACAGAAATGTGAGGAAAATGTGGGTTTTTTGACAAAGTTTGATGTTTGCAAGGGATTCTGGGTAAAAGAACCTGGTGAGAGCCAGACAAGTCACCCCATCCTGGATTCCCCTGGGTGCCTAGTTTTCACAAATGTATAGGTTTGCTAGGTTTCCCTAGGTGCCATCAGAGCTAGGGCTCAAAATCTACAGCTAGGTACTTTTCAAAAAAGGGTCCGTTTTCTCTGTGAAAATGTGGTGTGTCCACGTTGCGTTTTGGGCCGTTTCCTGTCACGGGCACTAGGCCTACCCACACAAGTGAGGTACCATTTTTCTCGGACTACTTTGGGGAATGCAAGATGGGTGGAATTTTGTGGATCCACGCAGATTCCAGAACTTTCCACCACAGAAATGTGAGGAAAATGTGATTTTTTTTGACAAAGTTTGAGGTTTGCACGGTATTCTGGGTAACAGAACCTGGTGTGAGCCAGACAAGTCACCCCATCCTGGATTCCCCTTGGTGTATAGTTTTCAAAAATGTATAGGTTTGCTAGGTTTCTCTAAGTGCCGGCAGAGCTAGGGTTCAAAATCTACAGCTAGGCACTTTGCAAAAAGAGGGTCAGTTTTCACTTTGAAAATGTGGTGTGTCCACGTTGCCTTTTGTGCAGTTTCCTGTCGCGGGCACTAGGCCTACCCACACAAGTGAGGTACCATTTTTCTCGGAAGACTTTGGGGTGGAATTTTGTGGCTCCACGCAGATTCCATAACTTTCCACCACAGAAATGTGAGGAAAATGTGATTTTTTTGCCAAAGTTTGAGGTTTGCAAGGGATTTTGGGTAACAGATCCTGGTGAAAGCCAGACAAGTCACCCTATCCTGAATTCCCCTTGGTGTCCAGTTTTCAAAAATGTATAGGTTTGCTAGGTTTCTCTAGGTGCCGGCAGAGCTAGGGTTCAAAATCTACAGCTAGGCACTTTGCAAAAAGAGGGTCAGTTTTCACTGTGAAAATGTGGTGTGTCCACGTTGCTTTTTGGGCCGTTTGCTGTCGCGGGCACTAGGCCTACCCACACAAATGAGGTACCATTTTTCGCGGAAGACTTTGGGGAATGCGGGGAGGGGGGAATTTTGTGGATCCACGCAGATTCCAGAACTTTCCACCACAGAAATGTGAGGAAAATGTGTTGTTTTTTTAAAAGTTTGAGGTTTGCAAGGGATTCTGGTTAACAGAACCTGGTGAGAGCCAGACAAGTCAACCCATCCTAGATTCCTCTGGGTGTCTAGTTTTCAAAAATGTATAGGTTTGCTAGGTTTCCCTAGGTGCCGGCAGAGCTAGGTTTCAAAATCTACAGCTAGGCACTTTGCAAAAAAAGGGTCAGTTTTCTCTGTGAAAATGTGGTATGTCAACGTTGCGTTTTAGGCCATTTCCTGTCGCGGGCACTAGGCCTACCCACACAACTGAGGTACCATTTTTCTCGGAAGACTTTGGGGAATGCGGGGTGGGTGGAATTTTGTGGCTCCACGCAGATTCCATAACTTTCGACCACAGAAATGTGAGGAAAATGTGGGTTTTTTGACAAAGTTTGATGTTTGCAAGGGATTCTGGGTAAAAGAACCTGGTGAGAGCCAGACAAGTCACCCCATCCTGGATTCCCCTGGGTGTCTAGTTTTAAAAAATGTATAGGTTTCCTAGGTTTCCCTAGATGCCGGCAGAGCTAGGGTTCAAAATCTACAGCTAGGCACTTTGCAAAAATAGGGTCAGTTTTCACTGTAAAAATGAAGTGTGTCCACGTTGCGTTTTGAGCCGTTTCCTGTCGCGGGCACTAGGCCTACCCACACAAGTGAGGTACCATTTTTATCGGGAGACATAGGGTAACACAGAATTGTAGAGCAACTGTTATTACCTATTGACTTTCGATGCATTTCTGCCTTCCAAATGAAAGACAATGTGTAAAAAAGAAGTCACTTTGAAAAATGTCCTATAATTCTCATGCTAGTATGAGTACTCACAATTTCGGAAATGTGCAAATAGCTACTGTTTCTAAACTCTATATTTTGTTCCAATTTCAGAAATACATAGGTGTCTTTCATCCCGATTTTTCACTGTATATATTTTCCCAAAGGAATTGCTATATACCCGGTACATAATAAAAAAATATTGCAAGACGCTGCTCAGTTATTGGCTCTGGGTTCGTCAGGTTCTTGGTGAACCTACAAGTCCTATATATCCCCACAACCAGAAAGGTCCAGCTGATGTAACAGTATATTGCTTTCAAGCATCTGTCATAATTAAGAGAAGTTACTGGTGAAAACGTTGGCACAAATGGCTGTTTTTTTCAACTCATTTTCAATTTGTCCTATTTTCAACTGTTAGTTTCTTTAAAGAAACCTTGAAGGATCTACACAAATGACCCCTTGCTGAATTCAGAATCTTGTCTACTTTTTTAAAATGTACAGCTTTCCAGGATCCATTATTGCTTTCATACCCATTTCTACCATTAACTGGAAGAAGGTTGAAAGCACAAAAAATAGCAAAAATAGGCTATGTCCCAGTAAAATGCCAAAACTGTGTAAAAAATGTTGGTTTTCTGACAAATGTCTGTCAGTTCCTGAAAGCTGGGAAAATGGTGATTTCAGCCCCATAAACCCTTTGTTGATACCATTTGAAGGGAAAAAACCAGACGCTTTCATTTGCAGCACTTTTTTCCCATTTTTCCCCAAAAAAGAAAACTTTAGCTGTATTTTGGCTAATATCGTGGTCCCCTCCAGGGGAATCCACAAACCCTGGGTACCTTTAGAATCCTTATGATGTTGGAAGAAAAGGACGCAAATTTGGCGTGGATACCTTATGTGGTCAAAAAGTTACGGGGGCCTAGGCGCGAACTACCCCAAATAGCCAAAAAAAAGGCTTAGCACAGGGGGGGGAAGGCCTAGCAGTGAAGGGGTTAAAGCCAGACCTATTGGCTTTAACTCAACGTTGCCTAACATCTTTTGAAACAGAAAAGCTTGAAATGAATTGTTTGCTATGGTCCAATAGGTACCCTGAGACCTGATACTGTGACATCTACTGCTTTATGCTTTCAAATATTTCTGCAGGCACTTTGTATATTTGAAATGTCATATTTCAGAATTCTGTACATTATAACTAGGTCCAAGTACTAAAAGAAACACAGCCAACTTGCAGAGATGTGTGGTGTAAACATTCATTTTGTTCGTTTGTGAAGCATAATTATAGGGTAACAACCATCAGCACGGCATAGACTTACAATTGTGCAGATGTGAACGCCAGTTGTTGGTCAGCCTTAAATAGAAAGTCAGACTCAGGGAAATGTTGTTTGAAAAACACAATGAGAGCAATATAAACCACTTTCTCTTGGCATCATTTTTTAAAAAGAAATGTTTGCTTTGATTTTATAAAGAAAAAGAAACGGGCCACAAAAAAACACAATATAACATAACATCTTGTTTACTGCTGGTCAGTCGTGACCGACACATATTATGAGCAATAACGACGAGATGTCAGCAGGGCACACAAAACATTTAACATCATGTGATTTGACAATACCTAGTCGGGGCAAGACAAACAGCAGATATCAAACACAGCAAGATAAAGCGTGGACGGCAATAGCATTCCCCATACAGGAGGGGATATACAAATTTAAGACCTACAGCGCCGCCCAGCGGCCCAGAAATCAGTACTTTTTCTGCTAATCCTCTCTTTGTTGCTGTACTAGATACTGTCTGAGTGGTCCCCGTATATTTTGGGGTCTGGAATGTGATACTTGTAATTTTCCTAAGTCATATGCCATGATTTTGCTAGTAGCAGCATCTTTCAACTTGTCCACAGTCTTGGGCACTGGACCCTTCATCCATTACCACAGCAACCAACACTTTGCCAGCAGAATCAATACTACTGACAGCCTCATAGCCAGCAGGGATTTTGTTTTACCGAACCTAGGGACATTAGCTGTTGTAGACTCTATTGGACTCCCTAACACCTCCCTGATAATCCTTCCAACTTCTTCCCAGTACATAGAAATTGGAGGCATTTTCAAGCTTGGTGGGAAAACATTCAGCTGGCTCATACCAACACCTATTGGGTCAATTCTGTGTAGAAAACTGGAAGAGTAGTACAGCTTATTAAGAAATTTGAAGTGTATTAGTTTATGTCTGTAATTAATCGATCCCTTTCTAAGTTTGCATGCAACAGCATTTCCACATCTCTGGGTCAATCAGCTCTCAGAAGTCTGCTTCCCATTTAGCTAGTGATCTGTTCATGCTTACCTGAAGGCAATCCGTATATAAGCTATATAGTCTAGATATCCAACCCCTTTCACTCGAATCTTTAAGCATTATCGTTATCAGGGTGAATTCCAGGGGTTTATCAGGGAACCATGGCCATCTGGAAAGGACTGCATGCTGCAGTCTAGAGTAGCCAAACATATCTATGGGTGCCATTGCTCTGTCTCCCCGAAAATGTTCCAGCGACCTAAACTTATTGGCCACATACAGTTGTCCTACCTTCAGGAGATCAGCCTTATCCAGTCTAGTTTTCAGACCTCTATCAGGCACGGGCTGAAGCTCAGGGTGGTCAGTTAGTGACATTTCTGGGGAATGTATCTGGAAGAACCCACACAATTTCAGCATGGTACACTTTGACTAGTTGGTACAGTGAACGGTCTGAATAAGCTGTGGGGGCCTAAGTATGGGGGTTGCTATACTAGTTTTCAGTACCCACACTGCCAAATGATCCTTTTCTATTGGCAAGAGTGGTGCTATGGATTGGGAATCACACCAATAGCATAGTGCTCTCGACCCTGACACCCCTGCTAGTTACCGTCCTATCTCCCTCTTACCTTTTTTTACTAAGATCTTGGAAAGCTGTGTAAATATCCTGCGGTCTGTTTTTTCGAGGAAAATAGTGTATTCAATCATTTCCAATCTACTTTAGACCTACTCTCAGCACTGAGACTGTGCTTACAACGGTTTCAAATGATATCCACATGATCTTAGATGAGGGAATTAGGCGGCTCTTATTCTTCCGGATCTGTCAGCTACATTCAACATGGTTGCACCCTGTAATTTGTTGAAAAAACTTGGTGCTAACTAGGGGCAGCCGGCATGGCTCGCGAGTGGCCGGGGTCGGGATCGCGGGGGGGAGGGGGATACCTATGAATAAATTATATTAAAAAAAGAAAATGTAAAATAAACTTACCGTTGTGATTGGTGAACACCCAGGCTCCCCTGACCAATCACAACGCTGTGATTGGTTTTGAGCGACCTGGTTTGACCCTCAACCAGGGAATGGTGGCCTGGGCTTGTTCCCCATTCAGGCTGCGATGCAATTTAAAAAAAAAAATTAAATCGGAAAAAAGTGCTGCTTAAAAAGCTTCTGTTTTTTTCCCTGCAAATGGTATCAACAAAGGGTTTGTGGTGCTGAACTCACCACCTTCTTAGCTTTCAGGAGACAGGCAGACTTCTGTCAGAAAACCAAAATGTTTTACACCGTTTTGGCATTTTACTGGGACATAGCCTATTTTTGCTATTTTGTGTGCTTTCAACCTCCTTCCAGTTAGTGGTAGAAATTGGTGTGAAAGCAATAATGGATCCTGGAAAGGTATACATTTCTGTAAACTAGACAAACTTCTGAATTCAGCAAGGGGTCATTTGTGTAGATCCTTCAAGGTTTTTTTATAGAAACTAATAGTTGAAAATAAAAAAATTGTAATTGAGTTGAAAAAAACAGCAATTTGTGCCAATGTTGTGCCAACGTTTTCACCTGTAACTTCTTCTAAGTATGACAGATTTTTTAAAGCAATATACCGTTACATCTGCTGGGCTCTTCGGTCTGCAGGAATATATAGGACTTGTAGTAACCCGAGTAACACAGAGCCAATACCTGAACTGCATCTTGCAGTGGTTTTTCATTGTGTACCGGGTATATAGCAATTCCTTTGGTAAATTATAAATGTAAAGAGTGAAAAATAGGTACCAAGGAAACCTATATATTTCCGAAATGGGAACAAAATAAGGAGTTTAGCAGCAGTGGTTATTTGCACATCTCCAAAATTGTGGGTACCCATACAAGCATGTGAATTAGAGGTCATTTTTCAAAATGACTTCTGTTTTTACTAATTGTCTTACATTTGGAAGGCAGAAATGCAAAGAAAGTCAATTGGTAATAACACTTGTTCTACTATTCTGTGTTCCACATAGTCTCCCAATACAAATGCTACCTCACTTGTGTGGGTAGGTATGGTGCCGGCAACAGAAAAACGGCCCAACACGCAACGTGGACACATCACATTTATCCAGTGAAAACGGACCCTTTTTTTACAATGTGCCTAGCTGTGGATTTTGGACCTTAGCTCAGCCGGCACCTAGGGAAAACTAGGAAACCTATACATACTAGACACCCAGGGGAATCCAGGATTGGGTGACTTGTGTGGCTCTCACCAGATTCTGTTACCCAGAATTCTTTGCAAACCTCAAACTTTGTCCCAAAAAAACTACATTTTCCTCACATTTCTGTGATGGAAAGTTCTGGAATCTGCGAGGAGGCACAAATTTTCACCCACCCAGCATTCACCAAAGTCTCCCGATAAAAATGGTATCTCACTTGTGTGGGTAGGCCTAGTACCCGCGACAGGAAACGGCCCAAAACTCAACGTTGACACATCACATTTTTCAGGTGAAAACTGACCCTGTTTTCGCAATGTGCCTAGCTGTAGATTTTGGGCCCTAGCTCTGCCGGCACCTAAGAGAAGCTAGCAAACCTATACATTTTTGAAAACTAGACATCCTGGGGAATCCAGGAAGGGGTGACTTGTGTGGCTCTCACTAGGTTCTGTTACCCTGAATCCCTTGCAAACCACAAACTTTGTAAAAAAAAAAATACATTTTCCTCACATTTCTGTGATGGAAAGTTTTGGAATCTGCTGGGAGCCACAAACTTCCAGCCATCGAGCATTCCCCAAAGTCTCCTTATAAAAATGGCACCTCACTTGTGTGGGTAGGCCTAGTACCCGCGACAGGAAACGGCCCAAAACGCAATGTGGACACATCACATTTTCCAGTGAACGTGGACCCTTTTTTCACAATGTGCCTGGTTGTGGATTTTAGACCCTAGCTCAGCCGGCACCTAAGGAAACCTAGCAAACCCACACATTTTTGAAAACTAGACATCCAGAGGAATCCAAGATGGGGTGACATGTGTGACTCTCACTAGGTTCTGTTACCCAGAATCCCTTGCAAACCTCAAACTTTGTAAAAAAAAAGATTTTCCTCAAATTTCTGCAATGGAAAGTTCTGGAATTTGCGGGGAGCCACAAACTTCCAGCCACCCAGCATTCCCCAAAGTCTCCCGATAAAAATGGAACCTCACTTGTGTGGGTAGGCCTAGTACCCGCGACAGGAAACGGCCCAAAACGCAACGTGGACACATCACATTTTTCCAGTGAAAACTGATCCTTTTTTCGCAATGTGCCTAGCTGTAGATTTTGGGCCCTAGCTCTGCCGGCACCTAAGGAAACCTAGCAAACCTATACATTTTTGAAAACTAGACATCCAGGGAAATCCAGGATGAGGTGACTTGTATGGCTCTAACTAGGTTATGTTACCCAGAATTCCTTGCAAACCTCAAACTTTGTATTAAAAAAAAAATACATTTTCCTCACATTTCTGTGATGGAAAAATCTGGAATTTGCTGGGAGCCACAAACTTCCAGCCATCGAGCATTCCCCAAAGTCTCCCTATAAAAATGGCACCTCACTTGTGTGGGTAGGCCTAATACCCGCGACAGGAAACGGCCCAAAACGCAATGTGGACACATCACATTTTCCATTGAACATGGACCCTTTTTTCGCAATGTGCCTAGTTGTGGAGTTTAGACCCTAGCTCAGCCGTCACCTAAGGAAACCTAGCAAACCCACACATTTTTGAAAACTAGACATCCAGAGGAATCCAAGATAGGGTGACTTGTGTGACTCTCACCAGGTTCTGTTACCCAGAATCCCTTGCAAACCTCAAAAAAAAGATTTTCCTCAAATTTCTGCGATGGAAAGTTCTGGAATTTGCGGGGAGCCACAAACTTCCAGCCACCCAGCATTCCCCAAAGTCTCCCAATAAAAATGGAACCTCACTTGTGTGGGTAGGCCTAGAACCCACGACAGGAAACGCCCAAAACGCAACGTGTACACATCACATTTTTCCGGTGAAAACTGACCCTTTTTTTCGCAATGTGCCTAGCTGTGAATTTTGGACCCTTGCGTTGCTGGCATCTAAGGAAACCTAGCAAACCTATACATTTTTGGAAACTAGACATCCAGGGGAATCCAGGATGAGGTGACTTGTGTGGCTCTCACCAGGTTCTGTTACCCAGAATCCCCTGCAAACCTCAAACTTTGTCATAAAAAACAAATTTTCCTCACATTTCTGTGATGGAAAGTTCTGGAATCTGCATGGAGCTATACAAACTTCCCCCCCATCCAGCATTCCCCAAAGTCTCCTGATAAAAATGGTATCTTACTTGTGTTGGTAGGCCTAGTACCCGCGACAGGAAACAGCCAACAACACAACGTGGACACATCACATTTTAGGGTATCAATTTTATCGGGAAAACAAGGGGAACGCTGGGTGGTAGGACATTTTTGCCGGCGTGGTGATCCCACACAGAAATGTAAGGAAAATGTGGGGTTTTTTAGCTAAATTTGAGGTTTGCAGGGTATTCTGGGTAGGAAAACGTTGGGGGATCCACACATCCCTGCACTCCCCCGGGTGTCTAGTTTTCAGAAATGTCTGGGTTTGGTAGGTTTCTCAAAATGACAGCCGAACCCGGTACCTAAAACGCATGTGCCCCCTTGCAAAACCAGGTCGTTTTGTGATAGATAATTTTGATGTCTCCACAATACGTTTTAGGCCCTTGCCTGTCGCAGGTGCTTGGCCCACCCACACAAGTGAGGTACCATTTTTATCGGGAGACCTGGGGGAACGCGGGGTGGTACAACATTTGTGTCAGACAGGTGATCCCAAAACTTTCCCATACAGAAATGTGGAAATTTTTTGATTTTTTCCCGTTAATTTTGAGGTTTGCAGGGGATTCTGGGTTGGACTATTTTAGGGGATCCACGCAGGTCACACCTCCCTGGACTCCCCCGTGTCTAATTTTCAGAATTGTGTGGATTTGGTAGGTTTCCAAAGATGACCACTTAGCCCGGGACCAAAACGCAGGTGCCCCCCTTGCAAAACCAGGTCGTTTTGTGATAGATAATTTTGATGTCTCCACAATACATTTGGGCCCTTATCTGCCGCCTGTACTTGGCCCACCCACACAAGCGAGGTAACATTTTCATCAGGAGACCTAGGGGAAAGCTGGGTGGTAGGAAATTAGTGTTAGCCCGGTGATCCCACAACTTTCCCACACAGAAATGTGAGAAAAATTTGATTTTTTCCAGCTAAATTTGAGGTTTGCAGGGGATTTTGGGTAGGAATCTTTGGGGGATCCTCGCAAGTCACACCTCCCTGGGCTCTCCCAGGTGTCTAGTTTTCAGAAATGTGTTGGTTTGTCAAGTTTCCCTAGTCGGCCGCCGAGCCCGGGACCAAAAACGCAGATGCCCCCTATCTATCAAAAAAGCTGCCTGGTTTTGCAAGGGGGCACCTGCAGTTTAGGTACCGGGTTCGGCGGTCATTTAGGGAAACCTACCAATCCCACACATTTCTGAAACCTAGACACCTAGGGGAGTCTAAGGAGGTGTGGCAAGCATGGATCCCCCAATGTTTTCTTCCCCAGAATCCCCTGCAAAGCTCCAATGTAGCTGAAAAAAAATCACATTTAACTCACATTTCTGTGTGGGATCACCAGTCTGACACAAATTTCCTACCGCCCAGTGTACCCCTAGGTCTCCCGATAAAAATGGTCCCTCACTTGTGTGGGTGGGCCAAGTACCCGCGGCAGGGATGGGCCCAAAATGTATATTGTGGAGACATCAAAATTATCTATCACAAAATGAGCTGGTTTTGCAAGGGGGGCACCTGCGTTTTTGGTCCCAGGCTCGGTGGCCATCTGGGGAAACCCACCAAACCCACACATTTCTGAAAGCTAGACACACAGGAGAGTCCAGGGAGGTGTGACTTGCATGGATACCCCAACGGTTTCCTACCCAGAATCCTCTGCAAACGTCAAATTTAGCTGAAAAATCAAATTTTTCTCAAATTTCTGTGTGGGAAAGTTGTGGGATTACCGAGCTGACACAAATTTCTTACCACCCAGCGTTCCCCCAGGTCTCCCGATAAAAATGGTACCTCACTTGTGTGGGTGAGCCAAGTACCGATGGAAGGGCCCAAAACGTATTGTGGCACATCAAAATTCTCCATCACAAAACTACCTGGTTTTGCAAGGGAGGCTCCTGCATTTTTGGTCTCAGGCTCAGCAGCCATCTATGAAAGCACAAGGAGATGATGGACGGAGTGCTGAAAGTTTTCAGACACTCACCCCCAGTCACAGATCTGGGTTGAATCCATAATTTTTTCTTTAGCTCTCTTTGCCATCCCAGTTCAGACCCAGCCATATGCAAATCAGTCTTGACTCTGTTCCACATGGGAATAGTCCAGCCCGAACTACCAAGCCAGGTCTTACCTGGACCGGAAACAAGCATCCTGGGACCGGTTTCAGTTTAACACCCCTCATCAGCCAGGTTAGCTTGAATCCAGTGGCAAAGTGAGCAAGGGACCCACGTCTGGGCATACTCTGCCAACTAAGGGCGAACACAGCAAACACAAGGAGATGATGGACGGAGCGCTGAAACTTTTCAGATACTCACCCCCATTTCTGAAAGCTAGAGACCCGGGAGAGTCCAGGGAGGTGTGACTTGCATGGCTCCCCCAACGTTTTCCTACCCAGACTCCTCTGCAAACCTCAAATTTAGCTGAAAAATCAACTTTTTTTCATATTTCTGTGTGGGAAAGTTGGAGGATCACCGAGCTGACACAAATTTTCTACCATCCAGTGTTTCCCCAAGTCTCCCAATAAAAATGGTACCTCACTTGTGTGGGTGAGCCAAGTACTGGTTGAAGGGCCCAAAACGTATATTGTGGAGATATCAAAATTATCTATCACAAAACAAAATTAGCTGGTTTTGCAGTGAGGGCACCTGCGTTTTTTGTCCCGGGCTGGGCGGCCATCTGGGGAAACCTACCCAGCCCACAGATTTCTGAAACCTAGACACTCGTGAGAGTCAAGGGAGGTGTGACTTGCGTGGATCCTCCAACATTTTCCTACCCAGAATCCTCTGGAAACCTCAAATTTAGCTGGAAAAAAATCAAATTTTTCTCAAATTTCTGTGTAGGAAAGTTGTGGGATTACGGAGCGGACACAAATTTCTTACCACCCAGCGTTCCCCCAGGTCTCCCGATAAAAATGGTACCTCACTTGTGTGGGTGGGCCAAGTGCCCACAGCAGGGAAGGGCCGAAAACGTATTGTGGCGACATCAAAATTATCTATCACAAAACTACCTGGTTTTGCATGGGGGGCACCTGCATTTTTGGTCTCAGGCTCAGCGGCCATAAATGAAAGTACAAGGAGATGATGGACGGAGTGCTGAAAATTTTCAGACACTCACCCCCAGTCACAGATCTGGGTTGAATCCATCATTTTTTCTTTAGCTCTCTTCGCCATCCCAGTTCAGACCCAGCCATATGCAAATCCGTCTTGACTCTGTTCCGCATGGGAACAGTCCAGCCCGAACTACCAAGCCAGGTCTTACCTGGACTGGAAACAAGCATCCTGGGACCGGTTTCAGAGTAACACCCCTCATCAGCCAGGTTAGCTTGAATCCAGTGGCAAAGTGAGCAAGGGACCCACGTCTGGGCATACTCTGCCAACTAAGGGCGAACACAGCAAACACAAGGAGATGATGGACGGAGCGCTGAAACTTTTCAGATACTCACCCCCAGTCAGAGATCTGAGTTGAATCCATCATGGTTCTTTAGCTCACTTCGCCTCAACAGTTCAGACCCAGCCATATGTAAATCAGTCTTGACCCTGTTTCTTGTGGGAACAGTCCAGCCCAAACTTTTTGTATTTGCACTCAACATTAAGCAATAGAGCTGGCGTACACATTTCTAAAACATTTTGTTTCAATGTTAATCGAGCTGAAAAACATTTGGCAAATTATTTACATATTAAGAGAGATAAAATTCAAATTAATGCAATTCACAATTCTAATGGTCAAATTGTTTTAACTCATAAGGAAATAGTTCAAGAATGTATTTATTATTATTCAACTTTATATAATAAGCCTCAGGTTTGTGATATGTTACATATTGATACTTTGTTAGATATGTGTGGTTTGCCCAAGATTACCCAGTCAGTTAGAGATAAGCTAGATTTGCCAATTACATTAGAAGAAGTGCATTCAGCTATTAAATCCCTTAAGTTGCTTAAATCCCCCAGTCAGATGTCATTCCTGCTGAATTTTAGAAAGAATTTCCTCTTCACCTCTCACCTCATTTACTCAAATTGTTTACTCATTTTGGTACTACAGGTTCAACCTCTGGGACCAGTAGGCAAAGAAAAACCATGGCAAGACGATGTCCTCTTATGCCTCATGGACTCAGGCAGGCCCATAATCATGCTCTTCAAGCCCTTGTTCAATCTATTCATAAGACCATTGGTTTTGCGATGATAGGTTATGGTGAACTTGTAAGTTACACCACACTCATCTCATATGGACTTCATGTACGCAGACATGAACTTAGTGCCTCTGTCAGACACTACCTCTTTGGGGAACCCGACACAGGTAAAGATCCCCATCAGAGCTCTAGCCACCACAAGTGCGGTCACTGAACTCAGAGAGATGGCCTCTGGGTAGCGAGTGGCATGGTCCACCACGACCAGGACAAACTTGTTGCCTAAGGCCATCCTAGGGTTCAAGGGTCCAATGATGTCGATGCCCACTCTTTCAAAGGGGGTGTTAACGACTGATAATAGGATCAGGGGAGCTTTTTGCTTTTTCCCTGATATCCCATTGGCATGGCAGGTGGGACAGGACCTGCAGAATGCATCTAAGGCTGTCTTCATTCTGGGCCAATAAAAGTGGGAACCAAGCCTTGCAAAGGTCTTGTCTTGCCCTAAATGTCCTGCCAGGAGGATATCGTGAACCAAACCCACGAGGAAGCTCCTGTAACTCTGAGGGACCACCAGCACACCCACGAACCACGCACGAAAAATCGGCATCATACTGGACTTTGTGCTCACGATGAACCGCCAGATCAACGCCGTCTCCTCATCATGGTTCCACACTCCGCACTTGCTCCGAAAGACCTTTAGATGGATCCCCACTGAGGCTAGAAAGACGGTCACCCAAGCACTCATCAGCAGCAGACTTCTCCATGGCAACAAACTCAACGCAGGCATTACCCAGAAACTCATCAGGAAACCACAGAACATTAAAAACGGCCCAGCCAGACTGGTCCTCAGCATCCACAGCCACATCTCTGAACACCTGTGAGAACTCACTGGCTCCCAGTCAACAAAAGAGTCACGTTCAAGATCCTCACACACGCCTACAAAGCCCTCGACAACGCTGGACCAGCATACCTGAACCACCACCTCTCATTTCACATACCCACCAGACACCTCCGCTCCATCAAACTGGCCCTCGCCACCGTCCCTCAGATCCGCAAGACCAGGACCAGAGCAAGATCCTTCGCCTACTTCGCTGCCAAGACCTGGAACACCCTGCCTCTCCAGCTCAGGCTATCCCCATTGTTAACCCGGTTCAGGAAGGATCTCAAGACCTGGCTCTTCGACTGAACCTCAGTGCACAGTAGGAACTGCAGCCCCCCAGCTCCTTGAGACCCTAGCAGGTGAGTAGTCGAGCTCAACAAATACTGTTTGATTGATTGAGCACATGGGCTGCCCCAGTTCGAGGAGTCTTAGGCTCGCTATAGAAGAGATCATTCTCCCAGTAGATTAGGTGATCTCCAGAGGCTTTACCTGCTGCATGGGCTGAAGCCTGCCGCCTCAAGCCCTCAAGAGTGGGACACTCCTTCTGCGCTTTGCAGTATTCCTACCTGGTGGGCCCTCCCTCAACTTGCCAGCCAGCAAGACGAGGTAGGCCACCTAGGGCGACAATGTCCTCCCCAGTTGGCTCAGGGGCCTCTTTGTCAGGAAGTCCATCAACCTTCACCATCGAAACTTCAGGGGCTGGTTTCCCACAGCCCTTGGCCCTCTCCTTGGCAGTTGTCTGGGCTATTGTTCCAAGCTCCAGATGCCCTTGACTCCCTCCGCGGGCAGCCATGGACCATGTGGTCATACAGACCCACTCAGGCAATGCCAAAATCTCCAAGTGTGACCTGAGCTCTACCTCCCTCCAGGCAGTGTGCTCCAGGTCGTTGCCTAACAGACAATCTACAGGCATGGCAGGGCTCACAGCTACTTTCAGAGAACCTGGGACACCCCCATCACTCAAAGGGAACCAGAGCCACCGGTAGATGGATCTCCTGATTGTTGGTGACTATGACTTGATGGAATGTGCTTGGCAGGTGGAATGTGTTTGGCAGGACCTGCTGTGCAGACATCCGCTGACTCTTGACAGTATTCATATTGGCTCCTGTCTCGCAGAGCCTCCACCCGTTGCCCATTAATGGTGACCCACAGCCTATACTGGGAAGTATTAGCAGGCATATGGGCTTTTGGCGCCATCTCTTTATCCCCCAGGAAAGCTAGGGTCACCTCTGTCCCCCAAAGCTAACTGGGACTACCTCCTCCCTGTGCGCTGTACTTGCCAACCCAGGTGTCTGCCCACCAGTGGGGGGGCTGTTGCTGCTTGGGACATTTGGAGTCGCCCTTGGAGTGCCCATATTTGTAGCACTCAGTACATTGGGGTTCAAACCTCCCTATCTCCTTGTTAAAGATCCCCTTATTCTTAGTATCAGGCTGGGACTGGTTACCACTACTCCCTTGAGAGTTATTGTGGGGGCCTTTAGAGAACTCCTTATTTTTTTGTTTTTCTCCCCCTCTTTCTTCTGGTTGGAACCCTGAACACCCTTGTTGGAGTTCCCCGCAGATACCTTTTTGGACACTCTGGTACTGACCCAAAGGTCTGCCTCCTCAGCAAGCTTCCCGGGGTCAGTAGGCTTACTGTCAACGAGGTGCTGGCGCAAGTCTGTAAAATAGATAGTTAGTATGTGGTCTCTCATTATTAAATTGTACAACCCAACATAATCATTAACTTTGCTGCCCTGCACCCAACCATTCCATGCCTTGCTGGAGTAGTCCGCAAAATCTACCCAGGGTTGGTTGGGGAGCTTCTGGCTGTACCTTAATCTTTGGCAATACTTCTCAGGGGTAAGCCCAAATTCAGCAAGTACAATGGCCTTCATGGGAGTCTACTTGGTTTGGTCCCCAACCTCTAATGTCAGAAGTGTGTCCCTCCCCACAGTAGGCATGTGTTTCCACAGCCCACTGCCTCCAGTGCTCTTCAGGTAACTTGCAAACCCTTAGCGTAACCTCATAGGCATTTGTCAATGTCATCTCCCACCACATAACTGGGCACCAAATCATTGAGTATGCAAACCCTTTTCTCTCCTTCAAGTACTGCAGGGATGATGCCACCATCAGTGCTGGAATCTGTCTGCCTGGCCTTGATATCCAACTCTTTTAGACTCAGTTCATGAGCCAGTAAGATTTTCCTTTCCTCAAAGGCTCCATTCTCAATTTACCCATCTGCAGCTTTGATTCTCTCTCTCTCTTCTCCTCCAGTTCCTCTGGGGATAGGTCACTGGAAGAGACACTGGTCCCTGCCCTGGCAGGAAGCTCCAAATTAGATTTCACACCCTCCTCCACTGCAGGTGGTTCCTCAAAAGGGCTGACCTCTAGCCCATCATCCTAAGCTGGGACTTCATCCAGTGCGGAGCAAGCATCTGCCTAGGCCCTCAGTGCCTTTTGCAACTCCACATTACTGGCGGTGCTCTTGGCAGCAACTCCAAACTCCTTGCAGAAGTCTTTGAGCTGGTCCCCAGTGTATTCTTCAAGGTTGTCTAGCTCAAATTCCATGCTTGTGGTTGCAGATCCAGCAGCCGGACACATGATTAAATGCCAATTAGGGAGAATTTAAATTTTGAATTGGTCTTGGATGTGGAATAGTAGTGTACACCAAAGCACTGTATGACACTGCATAAACACAAGTCCTATCCTCACCACTGATCACCAGTGTTAGAAATAGGGTGGTAGGTTGACTGGGGAATGATCCCTAGTCAAGCGGCAACCACAATCCTAGTCAGGGTAAGAGGCAGGCAGCCTTAAATTAACCTGTGCTCATCCTCTGGTAGCTTGGCGCAAAGCAGTCAGGCTTAACTTAAGGCAACGTGTAAAGTATACGTGCAACACTTCAAACAGTGAAGCAGTGCCACCACACAAAAAATTCCTCACCAGGTTAGAAAAATAGAACTTAATTTAATAAATAAAACAAGACCAAAACAGCAGAAATCCAATATGTAGAACTTGAGATATTGCATTTAAAAGTTTTTAGGTCAAAATAGCGCCTAGATGCAGAAAGTTTATTTGGAATATCTGGTTGCAGCAGACCGGGGCAAAGTAAAAGTTCAGGCTGACTGTGATGGAGCGCAGGCCGGAGAAAAGACCCAGTGAGGCCCACTGAATAAAAGTACCTTATTCCTGAGTGCACCGATGTCTAGGATGCATGGTAAAGTCGAGGGTATGTGTCAGTACTGATCCACACGCCTATGCGCTGGTCCTGATTCTCGCCGCAGCGGCAGTGCGGTGGCTCCGATGATTGGCGAGCTGCGATGCAGAGGTTTGGCGTTGTCGTCAAGGCTGCCATCAGCAGAGATGCGAGGCCCTGGCACCAGAAAGAGCATCGCGCAGTGGTGGTTCCAGTGTGTCGGTTCTGATCTGTGCAGCGGTTTGATGCTTCGGTTCGACTCTGATGTGTTGGTTCCACTGGAACAAGCACCTTAGGCCCACTTCCAAGGGTCCATGACTGGAGTGCCACCACTTGGCAGGGCAGACTTACAGATGGCAGAGTCCACATGCAGAAGCAGGATAGTTGGAAGTCTTTTATGTCCCTGAGACTTCAGAACAGGAGGCCAGCCAGCTAGCCCTTGCAGTCACTATGGGTTCAAGTGATGAAGGTCCAGTCCTTCTCACCCAGGCAGGGGAACAGCAGGCAGCAGGACCGCACAGCAAGGCAGCAGTTCAGCAGAGTGGCAGTACTTCAGCAGTGCAGCAGTCCTTCTTCCTGGCAGAGTCTTCATCAGTCCAGAAGTGTACTGAAGTGATGGTGTCTGAGGTCCAGTACTTATACCCAGCTGTGCCTTCAAAGTGGGGGAGAATTCAAAGACATGACTTTGAAGTGCACAGAGGTCCTCCCTTCCTGCCCTGGTTCCAGACTCACTACAGGGGTATGCAGCCAGTTGTGTGGTGACAGTACACAGCCTATTTAGGTGTAAGTGAGGCTGGGTCCACCTGCTCCCTTCCATCCTGCCAGGATGGCCCATCAAGTTACACCTAAGCTTCCATTGTGTGTGGCTGTCTAGGGGGAATTTACAAAGCCCAATTTTCACCCACCCCAGACGTGATCAGGCAGCAGGCATCAAATAGCTAAAGTAAGATGAATGGCAACTTTCTAAAATCGGCATTTTCAGAACTGCAATTAAAAAAAATCCGGGGGGCGTGGCCAACCAAGATGGCCGACCGGACATAATCCAATAAGGCTCCACGGCGAGGCTGCAAGAAAAGTCACGAATTAGAGCGCAAATGGGGGATATCCATATACTCCTCGATTTCAGCGCGGCCTTCGATACGGTGAACCACCGTACCCTGGCTCACCGTCTTAGGAGCATAGGAGTGTCTGGCAAGGCTTTATCGTGGCTCCACTCCTTTCTGGAAGACAGGTGCTTCCAGGTTTTTGAAGGTGGCATTCGTTCCAAATCCATCCCCCTTAGATGTGGAGTCCCACAGGGCTCATCCTTGAGCACGACCCTTTTTAATGCCTATATGTTTCCACTGGCGGATATTATCTCCCCCTTTGGGATTCATATAGTTACATATGCCGATGACACACAGTTGGTTGTGTCACTGACCCAGGCCAACCATTCGCCCTCTGATCTCCACATGTGTCTCGAGGAAGTCACTAAGTGGATGAGTTTGTCCCACTTAAAACTCAACGGTGATAAAAAGGAGCTCTTGCTACTTGGCAACCAGCTAAATTTTAAATCTAATACCATGTGGCCAGCATGTATGGGCCCAGTACCCACCCCAAAAACTGAAATAAAGAGCCTGGGCGTCTGGTTGGATCAAGACCTTACCTTTAAAGTCCAAGCCAGGAAGACCGCTGCTTCATGTTATGGCATGTTAAGAATGATACGCAAAGTGCTGCCCCTCCTACCGGACCAAGTAAAAAAAACGCTGTTCCAGGCGCTCGTCCTCTCTAGGATAGACTATGGTAACGCCCTCTCCCTGGGCGCCCCAAAGGCAGTCACCGCAAAATTGCAGATTGTTCAAAATTCCGCTGCTAGACTACGCTTCCTCCATTGGTTACCGGTGCAGGAAAGAATAAACTTTAAAGCTCTCTGCGTTGCTCATAAGTCTTTAGGAGGGAATGGACCTCCTATTATTAAAGACATGATTTGCCCTTACAAGGCCAACAGAAGCCTCCGCTCAGACAAGCTGCACCTAGCAGTGGTACCTAGGATTAAGAAGGCCAGAAGTGGCGGTCGGCGTTTTTCATATAATGCCTCAAAATATGGAATAGCCTGCCTCTGCATCTGCATAAAGAATCTAACCACCTATCATTCCGGAAACAACTAAAGACCTGGCTCTTTCCGTAGAAGTCCTGTCCAACTCTAGTAACCACACCAGCGCTGGGATGCTCCCGGGTAGCCATGCGCTATACAAAAATCCTTTCATTCATTTCATATCTCACCCTAAGAACGCGGACCAGAGCTGGCCATAGAAGGGACATCGGAAAGAACGCAGCGAGGTGTACTAAGAGCCGATGGCGTCAGATTCATGCCGCGTTAACAAGGCCCAGTCGTGACAGGGAAGTCGTGGCAAGAGAGGACCACCGTGGCGAGAGGGGAGCTCCGTAATGAAACGCCACAAGCTCTCGCTGAAAGTGAGAGAGTAAAGCACATGAGGGAAAGAACCAGTTCATGGACATATACAGTATTTAATTAGGATATGAATTACAGAGGCCGGCACAGTCACCCCCAGCCAACGTATTTCAGCGATTCCAATCAGTGAGGAGCATCATATCGAGATGCACAGAAGGACAGGCAACAGAAAAATGACTCTGCACAACACCTCTGTGCACGGATGTCGCCTCAATTAATATAACTCCAAACCTGGATAAAGGCACTTCACCTGGTCACTGAATCTCTTTGGGCTAAGAGGTCCAGTCTTGAGCTGCTGGTTTTCACGCGTAGACATCAACGCATGTAGTGGCCTCTCCCAGCCCTGAAGGGGGCACTCACCAAACACCGCTGACTCTATGTCCCCCAAAAAGACTCAGGCGAATAGAGTCTCCAGCTACTTCTCACCTACAGAGATGAGAGGATCCTCCGACGGAGAGAGCTCAACGGAAAGTATGGCGCTCACCAAAGATGACCTCCTAGCATCACTGAGAGACTTCAAGAGGGAGCTAAGAAAAGAGCTCAAGGCAGACCTTGAGGGCTCCTTGGTTGCTCTTCACTCTGACATCCAAGGCAAGCTAACATCCCTGCAGCAGGACGTCGACTCAGTCGGTACACGCACGCTAATTTGAATCCAAAGTACAGAATCGTCAAAAGCAGCAAAAGAAGAAATGAACCGGAGCCGTGGAGGAATGTTATGCTGGTGGCGTAGCCAGGGCAACAGTTGAACAATTACTAAAGGAACGCTCCTGACAGCCCCAGCTGGTCCTGTAGGAACTGGTAGACGTATGGTCCGGTATGGGGACAGTGAGATGATCGATACCCAGGCTACGACTAGTTAGCTCAATGCAAGGCTTGAGATTCCCACTGGAAAGGGGAGGAGACCGTCTTTTAATGTCTCCCAATAATAGCTATCAGCCAGTGACTTATTCAGCATAAATTTGGCTCGCCATAAGCGGACGTGGACCAATACATCTATAACAAGTATACTACAAAAATATGTTAGTTATGCAAGTAATGGGTTGTTGGGTCCCGTTGACCCTTAATATTTTGATTCAAGGGTTTTTTGTTGTTGTTTTAGTTGGGGGTGTACAGGTGCTACCACCTACATACGAGGCCCACATAGGCTGGAGGGGAGGATCAGTGAGACGACACTACTTGGGACATGGAGGAGGAGGAAAGAGGGCTCGTCCAAGAGAAATACGCACAGCAGACACAATAGTCTATAACATCTCATCTTAAGGAGTGATGGCTCTCACCATACTCTCGTGTAATACTAAGGGGCTTAACTCTCCCACCAAACGACAAAAACTATGGGAATACCTCTTAGACCAGAGACATGACGTGGTAGCCCTACAAGAAACACATATGAAAAGGTCGGAAGAACACCGGCTGCGACATAGGGCATATCCCATTGTATAGAGAACATCAGCTCCGACTAAACATACTGGCGTGGCTCTATTTTTCCACAGCTCCTTGAAATTTCAACCAGAGGGTAGTAAAACAGACAAAGAGGGCAGGATAGTCATGGTCAAGTGTCGGCTACATAGCCGCCTGTGCACATTTGCTTCTGTCTATGCACCTAACTCTAATCAAGCCACATTCATGACCTCTGTATTGTCACTACTAGGGGGGGTTCGCTGAGGGAGACATTTTCTTAATGGGAGACTTTAATCTTATATGGGATCCCAGCCTAGACAGCACGCAACCCCAGAGGGCGACCTCAAGTAATGTTACCAAAATCCTGAAAAGGGAGTTCACCTCTATGGGCCTGCTAGATGCCTGGCGCACTCTCTGCCCCACAACTAGGGATTATACCGTTTTCTCTCACACGCATCAGTCATACTCTAGGATCGATCACATCTTTGTGAGTAAGAACTTAGCCCCAGCATTACAGGCTACTTCCATACACCCGATCATTATGTCTGATCACGCACTGGTCACATTGACTCTAGCCTGGGATGCCGCACCACCAAAATATAGACAACTGTTCTTCCCAGCGGCGCTGACACGAGATTGTCTCCTTTGCGATGAGCAGTGAAAATCTATCAAGGACTATTTCTTTCTGAATGACCCTAAAGATACCTCCCCGGCCACTAACTGGGACGCCTTTAAGGCGGTGTTCCGAGGCAAGTGCATAGCTCTCCATGCGGCACTGAATAAACAAAGGACCCAAGAGAGACTAACCTTGGAAACAGAGCTCATAGAGGCAAAGCAGGCTCACAAGAGGCACCCTACCCTTAGCTTACAAAGAAAGGTAACAGCACTAAGGGGAAAACTAAATGCCATTTATAATAATAGGGCTGAACTTACCCTTTTACGATTAAAACGCACAGTCTACGAGAAGGGAAATAAGGTGGGCACACATCTGGCCAAACTGCTAAGGCTCAAAAGGGAACGGGAATATATAAGGGACAGAACACTACCAAGGGGGATAGAGTGGCCACGGAACCAGAAAAAGCTCAAGCCTTTGGCAATTTCTACAAAACTATCTATATGGCAGATAGCTATGAGGAGGCAGAGCAACCCAATACCTGAGGGAGGTGGAGGTGGAGCTCCCGAGGGTGTCGGCGACACAAAATGGGTCACTGGGGAAGCCGATAGATGCAGAAGAGGTAAGGCAGGCCATTGCAAGTTTAAAACCACACAAATCATCGGGTCCCAACAGACTAACATCCCATTTCTAGAAAATGTTCGGGGCAGAATTAATTCCAGAACTGCTGAGCTTCTACAACTCGATCGCAGAGTCAGGGACTGTGACTACATCTATGGGGGAGGCCGTTATCTCGGTACCTTCCAAGCTAGGGCAAAATCTTCATTTTTTTATTTTTTTTATTCTTTTTATTAACAAAGCTCAAGAGACCACACAGCACAAACAAGTTCCATTAGTACATCGTGGAGTGAACACAAAGGATCAATAGCAGTATGTTCATGAGGGTAGAAAAAAGAATTTTACACATCCAATAAGCATCTATTCACCCACTCCCAGCCCTCTATACTTTCGCCAGGGTGCCCACACTTTTTCCCATTTTTTAGCACAGCCCCTACTTTTGTATACTGTTTCTTCGGCCCGCTGGCACCAATCAAGATCACGTTTCCATTCCTCCAATCGCGGAGGTTCAAGTGTCCCCCACCCCCTGGTAATGTTTCGCTTTGCTATGCCCGCTGCCAGAGCCAACCATATTCCCATATATCTAGACCAGTCATATTCACCCCTGATCATTAGTAAAAGCCACTTTGGCTCCAAAGGGACAGTCTCTCCCACCACTCTGGTCATAGTGTCTGTGACTTTCTGCCAAAAGCTAACTATTTCGGGACATTCCCACAGAATATGCAGGAAAGTACCTTCCTCTTGACATCCCCTGACACACAGCGCAGTCGGGATTCTACCCCAGATGTATAAATATGTACGAGGATAATAAGTACGGTGTAGAATCTTGAGCTGCACCAGTCGAAACCTAGAGCGTATTGCGATCTCTCTAGGGCTCTGAATTGCCTCCTGCCACTCCTCGTCATCAATGCTACCAAGATCTTTGACCCAGGCCTCCCAGAGCGTAATCAGGGGGTCCGGTACATTATTCAACAGTTTGCGGTATATCGGGGAAGTCGGTTTCTCAGTGATAGGGTCAAGTAGCAGCCTATCCTCTAGCGGGGAGTATTCCGGAACGGAGACACCACTGTGTATGTGTGTGTGCAAAGCGTGCATGAGTCTCATATAATGGTATCTCTGAGACTGGTGAAGGCTGTATTCCTTCTGGAGTACCTCAAACGTGAGGGGAGAATCCCCTTTCCATACATCCCCCAAGTATTCAATTTCCACCCCTTAAAAACCAGTCAGCGCAGCCACTTCACGCAGCGGATCACCCATCCATAGCGGGGTCCTACCGGTCAGTTTTCCCGCCCAGCCCAAGAGTTTATTGGCCTCTCTCCAGCACTGTCTCACCACTTTAGTGTGCTCAGGCAACTCCGGATGTGATTTCCGAGAATATAGGAGGGATTCACAATTCCTTCGTGGCATGATGGCTTTATCAACCCTATAGGCCGGTTCCTCTTCGCCTGCATATATCCAGTCATTTATGACCTGAAGCTGCGATGCCCAATAGTACAGCCTGATGTCTGGAATGGCCAAACCCCCATCGTACACCCCTTTTTGTAGCTTGTGGAGCGCAATTCTCGGGGAGCCACCCTCCCACAACAATGTCCGAACTGCCTGCGCTATTAGTTTGAATATGGTCGTGGGGACCGGGTAGGGGGTGTTCTGGAGAATATAAAGAAGTCTCGGCAACATCATCATTTTAAAAAGAGCCGCCCTACCCATGAGGGAGAACGGGAGAGTGCGCCAATTACTTACATCTGCACCTAAGCGACTCATTTGGGGTCCAAGATTCCTGTCCAAGAACACTTTCTGGTCTCGCATAACATATATGCCCAGACACGTGAATCCCTCAGACACCACTGGAGCCGAGCACCGTGGTGGAACCCGGGGGGGGAGACCCGACAATGAAAAGATCACTGACTTCGACCAATTGGTACTGTAGCCAGAATAGCTACCGAAGAGCTCAAAGATATGTAGTACGCGCGCTATTGAATGATATGAATGATAAGGTTGTGCCAAGTACAAGAGAATGTCGTCGGCGTAAAGGGAAATACGCTCCTCCCATCCCCCCGGCGCCGCTATACCCCAGATCATGGGATCCCTTCTAATCCAGTGCGCCAAGGGCTCCAGCGCAAAAGCGAACAGGAGTGGGGACAGAGGGCACCCCTGCCTGGTGCCCCTGCGCAATTGAAAGGATCTGGATAGTGCCCTGTTAACTCGCACTCCGGCCGTGGGCGTCTCATACAAAAGCCTAACCCAACCGCAGAAATTAGGACCGAAACCCAACCGTTGGAGAACCATGAACAGATATGGCCACTTGATACTATCAAAGGCCATTGATGCGTCCAGCACCATCAATGCCGTCTGTTGGGTCTCTGTACCGCCAGTCATGAGCACCTCGTACAGTCTCCGTAGATTATGCCGGGTACTTCTACTGGACATGAACCCCGACTGGTCTACGTGGACCAACTCCGTGATGACAGACACCAACCTGTCCGCCAAGGCCTTTGCTTGATCCTTGGCTTCCATATTGATGAGGGAGATAGGACGGTAGGAACTACACTGGTCGTGTGGCTTCCCTGCTTTATAAATTACTACTATCATTGCTGCCCTCTGGTCTGACGGCAGCTGCCCTGTTTCACATGCTTCTAGCAGCAATTCTCGGAGCGGAGGTAGTATAACCGAGGCTTGTCTTTCTATATCTCTCTACCGGGAGCCCATTAGGACCCGATGCTTTCCCGGTTTTAAGGGATCCCAGAGCTGTGCCCAGCTCTTCCACCGTGAGGTCCGCCTCAAGCTGTGCACGCGCTTCTGGGGACAACACAGGCAAAGCAAAGTCTCTCAAGAATTCTGCACAGTGCTCTTCCGATCTCGTGCAGACTGGTGCATAGACTCGCTCAAAATGTGCGGCAAAGGCCTCTGCTATATCATGGCTGGTGGATTTCAACGACCCAGTCGCATCGCACACTCCCGTCACCCATGATCTATCTCGGTCGCGGTGTTCTAGCCACGCCAGGAGCTTCAGGGCCTAGTCCCCGACATCGTATACTCGATGTTGCGTAGCTAGCGCGTAGGCCCGCGCCTCACCATCTGCCAGGGCTCTAAGGTCTCGCTGTTTCAGCGCCAGTCTGTGTCGCAAGTCCGCACATGAGACAGTTGCACTGTCCCCCTCCATCTGGCTAATTTCTTGCTCCAGTTGCCGAATCTGCAAGGACTCTTCTTTTTTTTGCGCTCCGATCAGCGCCTGTGCCTGTCCCCTCAATACTGTCTTATAGTCCTCCCACATGGTAATGTGTGATTTTACAGACCCTATGCTTTCCTTAAAATATAGTTCCGAGCCCTCGCGGAGCTTATCCCCAATTGTTGGGTCCCGGAGACGCCATGGGTCAATCCTTGGAAATGCAGTTCTATCAATAAACGGGCCTCTAAGAGTGACGCATACTGGAGAGTGATCCGAAATCCCCCGTGCCATGTGTTTGGAGTTGAGGAAGTCTCCCACCTTGTCATTTCGGGTAAAGAAATGATCTATCCTTGAGAAGGACTCATGTCGTGCAGAGTAAAAAATGTAGTGTCTCAATGAAGGGTTATGCGCCCGCCACAAGTCCACCAGACCCATCGCCATGACGAAGTCTGCCTGGCCTCGTTCCTCTTGCCTGCCAGTCCGGGAGCCAGATCGGTCCATTTCTGGATCCATGACTGCATTTGTGTCTCCTCCATTAAGGAGGACACCTAGGGGGAGGTCTGTTATGAATGAACTGAACTTTGGGAGGAGGACCGAGTGAAGACCCGGTGGGATGTAGCAAGAGCAAAATACGATCTGACGCCCCTCCCATTTACCCACAGCCACGACTAAACATCCTGCATTATCTGTCCATGTTCCTGTGATGACCATGGGTAGTGTGTTGCGTACCAGGATTCCCACCCCCCGGGCCCCGGACGTAAACCCAGAGTGGGCTACCATTTTGTACCCAAACTGGTCTAAGGCCTTACATCTACTACCCCGCAAGTGCGATTCTTGGATCAGAACTACGTCTGGGGAGTGTCTCTTAATGTGCTGCAAAACTAATGTGCACTTGATCTTGTTCCCAAGACCATTCACATTCCAGGTCCACACCTGCATGTTAGCTAGGTCTCCCATGATGGCGAATGGTGCCTATATTAGTGGAGTGTGCCCTCGCTGGTAGAATATTCTCTGTGTTCGCCTCCAAAAACTGGTGGATATAAAGGTCTCGAGCATTTATCCCCTCCCCCCAAACAAAATAAACAATAAAACCCCAACTCCCCCCTCCCTGCAACCCTGCTGGGTGAGTCCCCAACCTCCCACCTACCAAACGTGCAGAGTGCCTGTCGCCCAAACCATGCAGAAAAAACATTTCTGAGGAGCCGTGGACTAGCCTCCAGCGTGAAGTAGTCTATGTCTGCTGACGGAGATTATAAGCCCGTACTATAACGTTCAAGGGCCCTCTACAATGACTAACCGTTGAGGCAGCCCATCTGCACCCCTATACAAGAAAGGGAAGGATAAATGGGCCATGTACAGTGGCAGACTGATCAAAGGTTGCAGGCCCCCTGCGCCAGGAGGCACCATGTCTCATCCCCTCCCTCCCAGGACATACTGCAACCCTAGAGAGCGTTCACAGAAGAGTGCAGTTCAGTTGCATCAGATTGTTGGGCGTCTCACTGGTCACTTATCTGTCCGTTGTTTCTGCGTCTGACCACTTGATGACTGCTCAGTCTCTTGGTCAAGCTCCTTGCGGCCCTGCTCCGTCCCGGACCGGCGTTGCCCTCCCTTGCGGCTGACAGTTCGCCAGCCCTCCAGCCAGTCGCTGGCATCTGCTGGCGTATCAAAAAAGTAAGCTTTTCCTCCGTCTAGAATTTTGAGCCTGGCTGGAAAGAGCATCATGTATTTTACATCTTGTTCCCGGAGAGACCTTCTGACTGCATCAAAGGAGCGCCTCTGGCGTTGAACGTGCATCGTAAAGTCCGGAAAGAAGCGGATGGTGGCATTTTCATGCTGGAGATCGCCATGCAGACGTGCCGCTTGCAAGATGGCATCCCTGTCCCTGAAATTCAGGATGCGGGCAATAATCGTACGTGGGGGGGGGCCCGGGGCGAGGCCTGCCTCCCAGAGCCCTATGAGCACGTTCTACTGAGAAAATGTTCGACAGGCGCTTAGGCTTCAGGTGATTCACGATTAGGTCCTCCAGGAACAAGGCCGTTGACGGTCCCTCCATTCCCTCCGGCACCCCCACCACGCGAATGTTATTACGCCGGGCTCTCCCCTCCTGGTCCTCAAGCCGGGCGTAGATGTCCGATTGATTTTTGGTGAGAGTGGCAACCTGGTCCTCGAGACGCTTAGTTTTTGACTGTAGGCCCCCAATGCCCTCCTCTGCCGTGGATACCTTCTCAGAAACTTTGCGGAGGTCTGCGCGCAGGAGATTCACTTCCTCTACGGAGTCGAGCTTCGGCTCCAGAGTGCCTTTCAGCTCCCTGATGGGGTGTGGTCATCGGTGTCCTCATCCTGTCGCCCCTCCTCATGACCCATGGCCACGGTGTACTTATCGATTTGGTTGGTCTGTCCAGGCCCCGGCGCTCTATTGCGGCCCTTGGCGCAGTCCAATGTTCACCTGAGGTATTGCCCGAGGAGTAAAGGTGTCTTCACAGACGCCGACACCTCACGGAACCCTCCCCGGCTGCACAGGGTGTCGTTTCGCCGTATGCCACTACCACCACCAAGCGGGAGTAGGCCTTCCTCCTTTACATAGGCAGCAGTGCCTCGCACACCCCAGCAAGCCAGGATCACCACTCCGTTAGGTGGTGGAAAGTCTCAGGAGTTGTCAGGACGTAGTGGCAGTCTCCACTGCCCAGGATCGGGAGACTCTGCCCACGCGCGTGTCCGATGGTGGAGGGGGACCACACTGCCGATATCTCTCAGGGCCGCCAAGGCACTACAATATCCAGTGCCCAGAATGCTTTCAGGCCACAATGGTCAGCAGTTCAGGCCCACAGGTGTCGGGCTCGCCACGCGCACGGCCGGGGACCGGGAAGCAGCTCGATCTCCCGGCCGCTGTGCCACTGACCCTCGTCACTCTCCGGAGCCGCACACAGATCAAACCTCCCACACTCCTGTAGGCGCACGTTGTGTCTCCGCAGTTCTTCTATGGCATCGGCAAAGTCACGGTAGCCCGTTCGGATCGCTGCCACCCTCCACCGCAGATGAGCAGCTCGATTGAAGGCCGCCACTTACAGGTCCTGGGAGGGCTCCATCTTGTTTTCGCGAGCCGCGGACCCCGACTCACCTTCACACGGTTCCCTGTCCGCGGGGCATGCCCACACCGTGCTGTCACTGCCTCTTCCCTGCCACACTGCCATCCGCAATCTGCCTGCTGGGCCGAGGAGTGTGACGGATTTAACGGGCTAATGCGCCGTCAGCTAGCGCAGCGCGATCAACTTGCGGCCATCTTCCGAGGCTGCTAGCCACGCCCCACCAGATCTTCATTTTTGTAGCTCATATCGCCGATAGCGCTTCTCAATCTAGACGCCAAGATATACACGAAAATCTTAGCCAGCAGATTGGAAAACCTAATGCATGAACTGATTCATTCGGTTCAGTCGGGGTTTATCCAGGGCCAACAGACTCACAATAATCTCCAAGGGTCTTCCACTTGGTCGAGATGGCAAATAAAAAAATCTATTCAGGCAGTCCTGCTGGCGTTAGACGCAGAGAAGGCCTACGACAGAGTGGACTGGCCCTTCTTATTCCTTACCTTGGAAAATATGGATTTTGCGATTGATTTATAGCTATGATAAGAGCTAACTACAGTTGTCCTAGTGCTCGGGTCCTGGTCAATGGGGTGAGCTCCGAAACATTCACACTAGAGAGAGGGACATGACAGTGATGCCCTCTCTCGCCATTACTATTCGTCCTAAGTATCGAACCATTAGCAGCGAAAATACCACGCCACCTAATATTCAGGGCATCCTTTGTGGGGCTGATGAGCACAAAATATCCCAGTTTACGGATGATATGCTGCTGTCGGTGACGGCCCCCGATTCCTCCCTGGTGACAGTGATGGAGGAACTGAGGTGCTTTGAACAGGTGGCTGGCCTTCGGGTTAACATAACTAAATCGTATCTGCTGAGTCTCACATTGCCATTTGATGATGTCCCCCGGGACAAATTATGGGCCAAGCTTCAGCGATCGTGCATCCCATTGAACATCCTACAAGCAATTAGGCTAGTATATTCGGACACCTGGGTCAAGATAAAAATTGGAGACGGCTCCTGCGTATCAAGGAAGGTCCAAACATCCTTAGACGTAAAACAGGGCTGTGTCCTAGCCCCCTTCTTTTTTAACTTATTTTTGGCAGATCTCTCCACTGAGCTTGACGAACAGATGGCCCATGCTCCGACTGTCGGAGGTCAGCAAATGTCACATATCCTCTTCGCTGTTCTGGTGTTGTTCAGCAACACGCGAATAGGACTTCAAAAGCTGCTCAACACTTTGGGAGCTTATACTGAAAATAATGGCCTGGAAATAAATTTTTCGAAAAGAAGTGTGATGGTGTGCAATCGTCCTTCCAAGATCAATCGAAAATGGTTTATCAACGGAAATAAAATTGAGGAGGTCAAACTCTATGTATATCTACGAGTGAAAATAGGCGCAAATGACTCCTTTGTTTCCCAGAAGAAGGTGATTAGGGCGAAAGCGCAGGCGCTTAATAATGGCTTCTCGTCACTGTCCAGATCTATTCAAGGCCACGATCTAAAGCCCATGGGATCAGTTATGAAAGCCAAACTGTTGCCAACCCTTGCATATGGAATGGAGATTATGCTGGGCGATGATGCTCTTTTGTTAGAAAAACTGATAAGAGCCTATAAACAAATCTTTAGGCTCCCCAAGTCGGCTTCTCCTGCGCAAATCCGGCTAGAATTTCTGCTTACAAAACAGACACTCGCTAGGCCGGCAGCGTTTGTAAAGCTTTGTTATAACCTGCGAGCAGCAGCTGAAAACACTCTGGCTAATCTAGTCTGGATCGAAATTAATTTGCAAAGGGGCAACGGTGCTCACAAGAAATTTTTAGAAAACAGTATTACGACGCTTGATCTGGGAGACCTTTGGAATTAGAATATTTCTGGGCAAACCTTTAAGAAACTAGTAAATAAATCTACTAAACTACAAAGTTGGGTGGCAGACAAAGAAACCCTGTCAAAACGTCGCCATGGGTGGCTGGTGTTGAAATCATATTCCACTCTAAGAGAATCAGCTCTGCTAGCCGCACCTTACCATTGGAAGATCAAACAGTCATTTCTGGCCCTAAGATTCGGAGAAATACCCATGTTAGACCTCATGCCAAAATGGAGGCTGTCCGGTCTAAGTGAAGACCGGTCCTGCCGTCTATGCCATCAGGGGACTCAATCTTTGCTTCACATTGTCTGTGTTTGTCCTGCTCTGATGGTTCAGCGAAGATTTCTATTAAGGCGGGAGTTCCTTGAACGGGGATTTAGGTCTTGCAGGCATACACTGGTGGAGTCCGTGGACCCAAACAACACCATGATGAACATTAGATGGACTCAGTTATTGATCTGTTTTAAGAAAATGATCAGCTAATAGGATACGCGATGTGTAATCTGGAGGGGGTCCCTGACCGTAATTCTAAAATGTAATAACTCGGAAACCTTTTATGTTAACTTATCATGCACAGAAACTGTGAAGGACGGGTTGCTAGGGATTGAAACCAACAGCTCCCTATCCCGTTAGGCTCAGATAACTATTTTATCTATTTCTGTATTTTTAATGATGTGAATTCTTGCATAATTGTTTTTTAACAGTGGGTCTCATAGTCCATCTGGCACCTTATTCATACTTGCCTCAGTCCCGCTTATATGCACCTTAATTACATATATTTATTTACTTAAGGGGCTTTTTAGTTATCTGTGTGGAAAGCTTGCTTTTTTAGACATCAGGGTAACGATCAGCCCCTGTTTAGTCACTTTTATCTAACGTAGCTTAGTGGTTGGTATCCCGACTAAAATTCCTAGGAAGGAAAGTTGAAGAAAGCAAAGGGCATGTAGCGCGATGATTGGTGGCTGTACTAGTTGTATGACAAATCTCCTTTTTATCTATTTTTTAATGTATTTTTAAACTGTGTGATTTTGTTTATGGTTTTAATTGACTAATAAACTAACATTAAAGACATTGCTACATGGAGAGAAATGGAATCTGTTTGCATCCGCTCCCTTTCAGTGGGCTAAAAAGGAAATTACGTACTTAGGAATAAAAATCACCCCTAAACTCCAGGAACCTTTTAAAGTGAACTACCCTCCGTTTCTCCACCAGTTAAAGGCAGGCTTCCCCAGGTGGACTCCCCTGTACCTCTCCTGGATAGGCCGCATCCAGGCGATCAAGAATATGGCACTACCCAGACTCCTATATCTTTTTTAGGCCCTCCCGATCGAGATGGAGTGGGGTTTCTTCGCTACATTAAAATCCATGATCATCCGCTTCATATGGCAAGGATGTAGGGCGAGGCTGTCATATAGACAACACCGCCTCCCTAAAAATAGGGGGCGTCTGGCCTTACCAGATATGTATCTATATTGCAAAGCAGCCCAACCATGGGTAATCACGGAGTGGTCGGCTCGAGAGTCCGACAAACACTGGTTACACATGGACAGGGAAGTGGCGGGGAGGTGCATCTGGGACCTACTGTGGAAACAAAACATAGGACGCCCACCCAATGCCCATCTGAGCACACTTACCAAAACGACATTAAAGGTATGGGATGACATCCATAGAACCTCTTCTCTGACCACCTTCCCATCTCCATTCACGCCCATACACTTCAATCCAGCGCTCCCACCTACACAGACATCAGGCCCCTTCAATGCATGGAGAAGCGGGGGATGCCTTACGATCTCTGATCTGTTTCACAACTGGGACGTCCTTAGTTTCGGACACTGTCGGAGGGAGTTTAGTCTGCCAGCTACTGAACACTCCCACTACTCAGACACTGGGTTCTGGATATGGGAATCAGAGAGGCGGCATCTAGGGATCTCGCGCCAATAGAGCGGCTGGCGAAGACAGGGAACGGCTCAAAGGGTATGATATCATGTCTTTATACAATATTACAATCTACACTTTACACTACCCAACCACAACACAAATCCTTCTGGGGGCGCAACCTGGGGGTGGAAATCTCGGACAAACAGTGGGACAAACTATATATGAACATACACAAATGTAACCAATCAATGGGAATGCGAGAGGCCCACTATAAAGTGTTATACGATTGGTATTTATACCCAACAAAACTAAAACTAATCTTCCCTACGACCTCAGACGTCTGCTGGAGGGGATGGGGGCTGCAGGGGGATTTCAAACCCACCTTGTGGGACTGCCCAACGATAAGGCCCTTCTGGTCAGAAATACTGGCACAAATCAAAGATATCCTGGGCTACCCCATACCTACAGACCCAGGCTCGACACTGTTGGGTTTACGGTCGGACAGCCTCAAACATCAAACAGTTAATGACAGATCCATCCTATGGTTGTGCCTGGTGCCAGCAAAAATGGCATTGGCAGCAGCCTGGAAACAGAAAGACGCACCATCCATGACTCAGTGGCACTAAAGATTGTGGCAAGTCATCACTATGGAATGGCTGGCGAGCGTAATATCGGATTCCTTTAAGAACTTCGAATATACCTGGGGCCTATTAGTGGAGTATCTATTGCAGAGGCTTCCCCTATTCGCTAGCCCGACCCGTACTCGAGCGATTCGCCTCTTGCAATTTTTAAAAAAGAACATGGGGTGGAACTAGAAGACGAAGGCGACCACACAGGGAAACACCTATATCCAATCGGCAGCTAGCTGGGCGACCCCTCGCCTCATGGACATACCGAAGGGAGCAGTGCATCCTTAATGTTTGGGGTGGGGTGGGAGGGATGGGCGTGGGATAATATGATGATGATGAGGAATTTATATAGCGCAACAAATACCCTGGGGTGTCTGGGTGCTGCCCTTAACGCATACAGACCAAGACGGACTAAGCATGAGAATTATGCCTTAAACAGCCAAGTTTTTAAGCCCTTTCTAAATTTTAACAGGCTAGTCTCTTTTTTAAGCGAGGTTGGCAAAGAGTTCCACAGTTTAGTTGTGAGGGAGGGATTTTTGCAATTTTGTAATCTTATTCTGAGGCTGCAAACTAGTGCTTATCTCTTTGTTAATTGTGGTTGCGATCCACATCACTTCTTAAGAAAGAGGCAACTGTATTATCCTATAGACCTGCTCTAATGAGATACAGGAAGTTGGTTGTAATTAAGGCTCCCTGTTTTCCGTTTTTACTGGTTTTTACAGATAAATACAGACAGAAAACAATTTATTTTCCTGTCTGTATTTATTTTTAAATGTGGATAAAAACGGAAATTGGGTTGTTTTTGAGTGATTCTAAATGCTGTCAATCATGACTGCCAGGCCTTAAACAGTTGTAGATTTGCACAACCTTCATACTAAATTTGCTTGTTTTCTTATTAGTGCATATTTTATCATCTGAGTGTGTTTATATCATTGAAACCTGCCAGGCGTTCAGGCACGAGTGTACATTAAATGGTTAAATAAATGTAGAAATATACACATTTCAGCTTCATTTTTTCACAAAACCTAAAATAAATATGGATAAATACAGGTAAAAGTAGCAAAAAATAAATATGGATAAATACAGACAGAAATGTCAAATACCATAAAACCGGGAGCCCTAGTTGTAATGCACTATGTTGTGATATGCTTGAGAAAATCTCAATAAAAACAATGTTGACAAAAAAAAAATCCAACTTCACCGTAAGTTTGGATTGTAAATCGTGATTCGAGAGACACCAAACTTGGAAAGTCTGTCTTCACAATTGGTAATTACACTTAGACAATGGAATAAGGTAATCCCAATGTTATTCCACGAGCGAGATAGACCTTGCAGTAGTGAAAAAAGAATTTGGAAGTTTTTCACTATCAGGATATGTAAAACATAAAAGTACATATTCTGCCTTTTAAATACGTTGCACCCTGCCCTCTAGATTGTCCAGGGCCTACCTTAGGGGGGACTTATATGTATTAAAAGGGAAGGTTTGGGCCTGGCAAGAGAGTTATCTTGGTATACACTGGGGGGTAGCTGTTCCTAAGGTTTCAAGAGAGTAGCAACCAGACTGTGGTTGATAGAGAGAAATTGTAAAGAGTGGTCAATCTCAAAAAAGGTTGGGTTATAAATAGTGACAGGGGGAATCCCTCCTTTTAGATATACTGCCCTCACACACCCTTGCGAGTGTCATGCTTCATCATCGGGCGTTGCTCCTCGTGGGGGTGGCGCTGCTGTCCCCCACAGGCCCCGCGAGAGGGCTCTTTGTCGGAGATCTTTTAAGGAGACGCCGCAGTTGTGCATGTGGGTGTGTGGGCCTAGGGAGGTGAGTGCGTGAGTGAATTAAAATTACCAGACGGTACCTGGAACCAATATTTATTCGGGGGTCCGAATGGTAAGGTTAAAATAAATGTGGATACAGGAGCCCCTCTCAGGAACAAATATAGAGGGCGGATGTGTAACTGGCCGCTGCTCTCAGAATCAGTGCAAGAGTGAATTTATAAAGAAACAAATTGGTCAACATGTTTCGCGCTTCTTATTGGTCCTTAACCCCTTCCGTGCTTCCGTCGGCCAACGGCCGTCGCGAGCACTACCTCGCTAGTGCTGCGCACGTCCGTTGGCCGACGCGGCCCCGCCCACTCTTTCAAACCGCCGCACCGCGGCGGAATTCGCGCCGCGGTTAAGCGGTTAAGGGATCCATATGCGCCTCGTCAGGACCGAGAAAGTAAGTGAAATGGAAGGAAAAGGAACAGGGATCAGGGAAAGAAGGCCCTGTATACATGTAGTACCTAGACTTTGAGGTGTATGTGCGTCCTCGCGCTGATAGGAACTCTCAGTGCGGGTTCCTACCCCCAACCTGATAATACAAAATAGAGAAAGACACACAAACATAAACTTTAAAATGCTCAACATATATTTGACAAACATAACATGTGTGACAAACATGTATCGTTGTGATGCATTGTAACGATCTTGCATGCACAGAAAGGGGCATGCTGGTGTGTTTATGCCACGGTGACATAATTACATAGACAAATGAAAAACGTTTCTCAGGGTGCAGCTGTCAGCTGTGCAGAAGGTGAAACATATAGGCGGTATCTGTGTCTGAATGCTCTATTGTTCCCCATGCACAGTGCCAACCGCCTGAACTCAGCACAGACGTGATCGACCCGGGTCAGGTCTTGTATGCATCTCAAACGGTGATTTTACGTGTTATGGCGGTATGAGCTTAAAATACAAGCCCAAATTCGTGTGGGCCTGTCGATCATCTCAGTGGTACACTGCCCGGAAGTGCACTAAACATGGCTATGGTCGGGATAATGAGCATGGCAGTCGAGAGCAGTGGTCATAATCTCACACATCCTCAACTCGCACACCCCGAATAAAAAGTTCGGCATACATTCGCACTACATATGCACTTCTGGTATCCTACCCCTTATTTAGGAAATCGGGCTTCGTCGGCGCGCACTGGGCGTGAGGCAGAGTTTCTGTCAGGCAGTAAAGACATGAAAGTATCGTAAGTATGTAAACGGGTGAGGCCCTCGAACTCGAGGGTATCGTTACCTTAATTCCATAAAATGCGGGAATGGAGAGTCAGTACTCACAGTAGCTCGCCTCTTCCTGGTCATTAACCTACCCCTCCGTAGCGGTGCGCCGGAATCGAAGTGGGGTGAGGCTAGCCTGCCCAGTGATATCCTCCGGTTTCTCAACCCAGAGTGGATAAAGTGGGCGGGTCCTAACGTGCGCGAGGACGCGCGACGTAGTGGGAGGGTCTAATGCGCCCTGCTCTGCTCTCTTGTATGTACCTGGTCATGGCGGCCATCTTATAACGGAGTCTCGAGGCTGGGTTCACAGTAATAGTGTGGGCTCCTATTGGACGTGAAGAGTAATTATTCCTAATATTTTAAAATTTTTAAATGAAAACTAGTGAATTAACACTAGTGAATTCATACAAATGAATTCGGGAACCAAAGCGGCGCTTAGTGGTGTTCATGGTCGGTGTACACCACTAACGGCGGCCATCTTGGGGTGGTGTCCTCATCCCAGGTTCCTTGTTGTGGTCATAAATAAAGTCGACAAGGCAGTGCTATGTAAATAAAATGACCGTGAGAAGACGAGTGCTCATAGCACAAGAACCCAAATTAATACGGGCTACGCAATGATTGTATCAAGGGGGTTGGTAGACGCCCAGGTATACTGATCAGATAGCCTTCCTCAAAAAACTGTTATTACGGAGACAGCCTAAAGTCACAACCAAATCAGTGACATGCTCCGTGGTGCGGAAGTAGCTTGTCCACATGTAGTGTATCTCCTGTGTGTCCCTTTGGGGTATTGTGTGAAATAGATGAGAAGCAATGGGGGGTAGTGTTGTTACATACGTGGATAGAGAGGAAGTTCCCGCTTTAAGTCATTAATTCCACCCAAGGTATTTCATCGTTAAGTCCCTCAGTGTCACTCCTCAGCTTGTGAACCCAGCGCTGTTCCTGCCTAAAGAAGGTTCTGTTGGTCCAGCTAGGGTTGGATTCAATGATAGTCCACCTGATACTGTCTGTGGTGTGATTATTCTCCAGAAGGTGGTTGAGCAATTTGGTGTTGTTTTTTCTACGTCGTATGGTGCTTTTGTGCTCACCGATCCTTATCTTGACTTGTGGTCATGCCTATGTATCTCTTACCACAAGGGCATAGGATGGTGTAGATACAGTTTTTGGTGTTACAATTGGTGTGATTTGTTTGTTGCCAGGGTCTAGCTAGACCGAGGTCAATCTGTTTTGAAGCTGTGGTGTGAGTACATACGGAGCAGGAGCTGCAAGGAAAATGACCCACCACAGGTGGTAAGGCCCAGAGAGTTGGTTGTCTCGTGAGAGGTGTCTTAGGGCGGGTGTGGACTAGATGGTCTCTCAGGTTCTGGGTGCGCTTAAATGCAAAGAGTGGTGGGGGACCCGGTGTGAATGTGCCTGTCCTTAGAATGTCCCAATGTTTCTTTATAACTTTCTGGACCTTGTTGGAACTGGGCGTGAATGTAGTGACACATGTAATGGTTTCCGATTTTGGCCTGTCCCTCACTTCTAGGAGGGCAGCTCTAGGGTTGTTTCTCGCTCTTTTGTGTGCCTGGCGTGTTACGTTCTTAGGGTAATTACGCCTTCTCAGGTTTTCTGATAGAATCTCAGACTGTCTTTCAAACTCATTGACGGTGTCGCAATTCCTTCGCAATCGTAGGAATTGTCCGACTGGTAAGTTGTTCCTCAGTGCTTTGGGATGATGACTGTCATAAATGAGAAGGCTGTTTCTGTCTGTGGGCTTCCTGTAGTTGGTTGTGTGTAAGGAACCATTGTCCAGAGAGATAAGCAGGTCTAGGAAAGGGATACTTTTCCGTGACTTAGTACTTGAAAATTTCAAGAAGGGATCTAGAGAATTGATCCATCCGCAGAACGTCGTACACAGTTCCTCGTCCCCTTTCCAGAAGAGGATGATGTCGTCGATATAACGACGCCACATCAAAGTATTCTGTCGGTAGGGGTTGGTCTCCCCTAGGATATGTTTCTCTTCAAAGTCTGCCATGTAAAGGCAGGCCAGACTAGGAGCGAAGGTGCTCCCCATGCTGGTGCCCTGGACTTGGTGGTATAGTTGTGACTTGAAGGCAAAGAAATTTTCCTTGAGTGCTATTGAGGCACATTCACAGATGAGTTTATGTTTGTGTGTCTTTCTCTATTTTGTATTATCAGGTTGGGGGTAGGAACCCGCACTGAGAGTTCCTATCAGCGCAAGGACGCACATACACCTCAAAGTCTAGGTACTACAAGTATACAGGGCCTTCTTTCCCTGATCCCTGTTCCTTTTCCTTCCATTTCACTTACTTTCTCGGACCTGACGAAGCGCATATGGGAGCAATAAGGACCAATAAGAAGCGCGAAACATGTTGACCAATTTGTTTCTTTGTAAATTCACTCTTGCACTGATTCTGAGAGCAGCGGCCAGTTACACATCCGCCCTCTATATTTGTTCCTGAGAGGGGCTCCAGTATCCACATTTATTTTAACCTTACCATTCGGACCCCCGAATATATATTGGTTCCAGGTACCGTCTGGTAATTTTAATTCACTCACGCACTCACCTCCCTGGGCCCACACACCCACATGCACAACTGCGGCGTCTCCTTAAAAGATCTCCGACAAAGAGCCCTCTCGCGGGGCCCGTGGGGGACAGCAGCGCCACCCCCACGAGGAGCAATGCCCGATGATGAAGCATGACACTCGCAAGGGTGTGTCAGGGCAGTATATCCAAAAGGAGGGATTCCCCCCGTCACTATTTATAACCCAACCTTTTTTGAGATTGACCACTCTTTACTATTTCTCTCTATCAACCACAGTCTGGTTGCTACTCTCTTGAAACCTTAGGACAGCCACCCCCCAGTGTATACCACGTTGTTCTTTGGGAGCACGGGTACTGGACCTATTCCCTTTCTAAATAGCTCCCGGTTCCCACCTCTTTTTTGTGTTAAGATTAAAGTACGGCAGCCAGCCGTGGGACAGTTATTCTATCTTTTCTCCTAGACACCCTTCCCATTCTCGTGCACTCACACACTACACCATACTCAGGGTAGTCGTACTGAGGCACCCTCACAACTGAACATGGACAACCCGGGTTTGAGTTTCGATGACGACATAGTGGCGGAGATTCTCCGAGCACCCTCACTGTTGGCTGAAGATGGAAGCGCAGCCACAGGGAGCAAGGTAGATGATTGGAAGGCCTTACAATCATTGAGGAGATTACAGATCAAGACGGCCCTCCACGGGATAATCATGACGGAATACCTGAGGGCTATTATAGCGCCGAATGGCCTCTTAGTCACTCTCTCCCCCAGAAACTTTTTAGAAGATCTGACCTTCCGCACGGAATGGTCGAAGATAGCATGGAAGTGTACACGAGTCTGGCTCGTTTTAATCATTAACACGGCCAAGCGTCTATCGGATGAACTTCTGATACAGATAACTCTAGCTGAGAACGGACTGAAGGCTGGGATTTCAATCACGGCATTCAAATCACGACTCGCCGAAATTAATGAAGAAATGAACGAACATAAGGAGTTCCTCACCAAACAGAAGATAACAAAACTCCAGAAAGACGTCAAACGCTTCAACAAAGAGAAGGTATATCCTTACATTAAAGAAGACTACGTGATCCAGAACTACGAAACCACCTCCGATGAAGGAAGTAGCAATCATTCGAAAAGATCAGGATCTTTCAGTAGTGATTCAAGCTACGGGGGAAGAAACTACACACCTCGTGCCAGGGGAACACAAAGACAACATCGACCCCCACTACTCCAGAATTTCCCGCAGCAACCATTCCTTTTTTTAAATTTATTTTGGTAAGCCATAGTCTTTCTATTTACAGAAGCTTTGATCACACAATGAGAACAAAAATCAAATTAGGAGGGATCACAATATACATATCTTTACAATACTTAACAGATAAGAAAGGAAAAAACGTAAGCTAAAAGCTTGAGGATTGTTATAAGATACATCTGCCACAAATCAATTATAATTCATTCAACTAATACACCATTGTACTATACATATCTAATCACCAAACCTTACGTCCGGCAAGATCTTACAGTTAATACACAGAATGTAGCCATTTTGCTATATCATACTTATTTCAAGTAGTCTGAGAGTGTCCCCCATATTTTGATGCTAAGCCTGCGCTTATGGGGCCCTTTTAGGGCATACAGACTATATTCTAAATTATATATTGCATAGAGTCTGCCCCTCCACATTTCAAAAGACGGTGGTAGTTTCTCCCTCCATAATGAAGCAATACATAGTCTGGCCACTGCAACAGACATAAAAATGAGATATCTATATTGATATACCCCTTGGTCCATCAATGAATCATCTAATAACCCCAACATCATCACCTTCGGAGTAATCACCATCTGTTCCCCTGTCACCTCTGCCAGAAAAGTTTCCATTTTATGTATCAGTTGCTTCAACTCTGGACAGTCATAAAACATATGGATACTATCCGCTTGCTCTTCTCCACATCGCGTACATCTACCCTCGCTGCCCTCCCCCCACCGTGCTATTTTGGCGGGTGTATAGTACAGGTTAAATATGGTTTTAAAATATTGTGATTTAAGGCTGGAAGATATCAAAAGTTTCTCAGCCAACGCAATCGATTCCTGTAGGATATCCCCTTCCTGGTTCAATTCACTATTCCATTTAACATTCTGTACTTCGAGATCATCCCTTTGTAATTCGATAAGACTTTGATATAAATTGCCAATCCTGCTGTGCTTTCTCAATATCTCCAGCGTATCACTTTTCCTGACCAAATTCATTACATCTACTCTTCTTGTTAGATAGTCCCGTATTTGTAAATATTTTAAAAAATCAGCTCGAGGGAGATTATATTCAGACACCAATGTGGAGTAGTCTTTAATAACACCATCACTAGTTAAATCTCCCAAAGTCACCGAACCCTTTCCTCGCCACCTGGCCATCACAGCATCGGAAAAAATTAAGGGAGGTAAAGCTAAGGAGGATGTGAGTGTATAAAAATTAAGTTTACCAATCTTCAACATCTTACGAATCTGAGACCATGCTTTACAAGCAGCTTGAATCACCTTAAAGCGAGTTTTCTTGTAATAACTGGGCTCCAGATTCTGAAAAAAATTCCTCTCTGTTTTTACGCCCTATAACATCTTATAGATATTCGGAGACTCTTCTATCTTTTTCTCATCTTCTCCAATCAACACTATGTCCATTTGTTGTAATAAACAGACCCAATAGTAGAACAGAAAATTTGAAACAGCCCACCTCCCTCGCTGGCGTGGTAAAGTCATGTACCTCATTGCACGACGGGGCTTTCCTTGTGCCCACAGGAAGCTACTACAGATAGATTGTAATTTCTGTAATTGCTTCCGAGTGAGTTCCAAGGGAACACATCTAAAATAGTACAGCACTTTGGGTAGAACATCCATTTTTAATACATTGCACCTACCAACTAAAGATAGATGCAGGCCTTCTAATCTGTCCAAATTCTTCCTTATTTTAAATAGCAATGGTTCCCAGTTGGATATTACCATCTTTTCTAAACATGAGTTAATACGAATGCCCAAATATGTAGCCTCTTCTATAACCCTGACATCATTAAAACAAGCTCGCGCTGTACAGATTATTTGTGTTTTTGCAATATTTAGCTTTAATCCAGATTTCTCACCAAATACAACTGCTAATTGTTCAATCTCTTGTATGGATTTAGCTGGGTCTGGTGAAATCACGGCAATATCATTCGCATATGCTGATATAATAACTTCCATCCCAGGTCGCCCTCCCGACACATCTAGCCTCATTTCCAATAAGTTTAAAAAAGGGTTAATGTACAGAGCAAATAGTAGAGGAGAACAAGGACACCCTTGCCGTGTACCTCTTGATATTACCACTGAGTCAGACTCCAGACCCATTGCACATATTTTAGCTCTAGTATCATTTAGCATCATAGTTCGCAAAGCTTGGATATACCCCGGTCCAAAACCTTGCCCCCTCATAGTAGCCCAAAGGAACTCCCAGGAGACACGGTCAAACGCTTTCTCAGCATCAAGTAGCACTACTCCACAAGGTGTTTTCTGTACATTAGCAATATCCAACATAGTGACTACTCTGCCGACATGGTTGACCATGCCTCTACCTGGGATAAACCCATGTTGTCGTATGGATACTACAGGGATTATTACACGCGAAAGGCGTGTTGCCAAAATTTTGGCGTAGATCTTTCCGTCGCAGTTTAAAAGTGAAATAGGTCTATAAGACCTGGGTTGCAAAGGTGGCTTATCTTTTTTTAGAAAAATTACTATGCCCGCCTCATCCCATGATTTTGGTGCTTCCCCTTTCTGAGCCTCCCGAAAAACTGTCAGCATATCTGACTGTATTTCAGTTAAAAAGATCTTGTAGACTTCAAGCGGTAGCTTATCCGGCCCAGCGGCTTTCCCCGCTGCTAGGGATCCAACCGCCTCCACTAATTCTTCCAAAGTTATGGGTTCTTTCAAATATGCAGAGTCCTCTACACTAAGTATTTTCTTATATGGGTCTTCATAAGATACTCTTGCACTGTCGTGACTTTCATCCTCTGTATACAACCTCTCATAGAAAACTCTAAACACTTCTAAAATCTGCTCTGGTGTATCTACTACTTTCCCATTACCATCTTCTATTGCAGTAATCATGTCTTTTACCTGCCTATTCCTAATTTTCTTAGCCAGACACCTGCCTGTAGTCTCCCCAAACTCATAGCATTCCCTTCGATACATTTGGTATTTTTGGGCGCTATCCTTAGCCCATTCCTCATTTATCCTAGACTTATAGCAAGCTACCTCCGCTTGAGGTTGGGAGCTATCCCTCTTTTCTCTCAACGCCCGAATTAGCGCATTTTCAGCTTGTTCGAGGCTTTCATACAATTCCTGGGTTACCTGTCTCTGCTGCTTTTGTACATATAGTCCAAAACTCAGGGTTTCTCCCCTAAATGCTGCCTTTAAAGCATCCCACAAGATGGCATTTGTAGTGGTGCCCCGGTTTATATCTAAGAATTGTTTCAGCCACTGTTTTATATGAATGACATACTGATCGTTTAGCAGTAACTTCCGATCAAACGAAAAACCACACCGAGGTCGAACCACTCCCAGCGTTTTAATTTTTAATAGTATGGGGTTATGATCTGAGGTTATTCTTGGGAAGATCTTTATTTGCCCTTCGGCTAAAAGTACTCTAGAAACCCAAAAATAATCAAGCCTTGCTAATTTTTGCTGTGGGCAGGAATAATGCGTGTATCCTGGGTCTGCCGGCTTTAATCGAACCCAGGCATCCTCCAACCCATGATCATATATAAGCTGTCGTATGGCCTTATAAACTTTAGGTTTCCGACCATAGTATTTTTCTCCAAAAGAACCCTTTGTGATTTCTGATAACTGAATATTGAGATCCCCGCATAAAATCAGAGGAGATACCCAGGAAGCTAACTCGGTATTTAAGTAATCTATTATCTGAGCTTCATCATAATTGGAACCATACACCGAGCAAATTGTGAACTTTTTATTAGCCATACTGCACTCCACAATAGCCCAGCGTCCATATTTATCCACAAGACCTTTCCCTATCGTTAAATTACGTGCTTTAGCCAATATGGCTACTCCTCTAGTTGTAGTCCCTTGTGAGGTACAAGCCAGTAATTTATACCCTAATTCTGCTAAGACCTTTCGCTTAGACCAGGGGATATGGGTTTCTTGAATGCAGATCACATCAGGGTACATATTTTTAAGTTCTTGCACTACTCTTTGCCGCTTAGCTCTCTCATTCAGGCCCCGAACATTAAATGAGCAAACTGAAAGCATAGTCATCTCTAACCTTTCTCATACTGTAAAGACCAGCTGATCCCTCTCTCTAGAAAAAATAGCTTACTTCTTTTACTTTGCACACAAACACTTATTGGCTTTTTTACCCCATTTTTCCCCAGACCCTGTGCCCCTATAGCAGCCACCCCCCATAGCATCCCAACCACTCCTCCCCTTCCCACCCCTTGTCTCTTCTGCTAGCAGAGACCCCCCCTTCCCACCCAACCAAAGAGGCTGCAAGACCCGTAGGTCTTGGTTGATGGAGAGCCCTGCCCAGCACAGACCGCCTCCCCTACCCACACATAGTTCTCCTCGCCCGTGCACTACTAACTACATATCCTCAACCTTTCTCTACTGTACTATAATACATGAATACATTATTACAGCCTGACTGGCATTCCTCTCATTATACATACATCTTTACAGAATGCTATAATTTTTAGACTTTAATGTCATGTAGATATTCTTTTGCCTTGACTGCTGATGTAAAAAAACGGGTGCTATCCTTATATATAATCTTAAGCTTAGCGGGATTCATGAGGAATGCCTGAGCCCCTATAGCCTGATACAGGGAAATTAACTGCCTGAGTTGCCACCTTTTTTCCACCGTTTGATGGCAAAAATCAGGGCGTACAAAAAATTCAACTCCATTTCCCTTTCTCTTCCTATCTGGCCTAGCCAGATCATACAAGGCTTGCCTGGATAAGAAATTAGATAGACTTATAAGAATTGCTCTTGGTTGCACCGGTTTACTAGCCCCCTGATTAGAGTTCTGTCGAAAGGGGAACCGGTGGGCTCTTTGCACTTCATTATCCCAAACCCACTGCTTCAGTTCAGGGAAGGCTTCAGTAAATAATCCCACCAAAATTTCCGCGGGTCACTTCCTTCAATGCCCTCCGGGATTCCCAAGATTCTTAAATTATTACGGCGAGCCAGTTTTCCATATCTTCGAGTTTCCATAACATATCACTGCGTTGCGTTGCCAGGTCATCTATCACCGTCTTTTGTGCAATTGTTACATCCTCTAAGTTGGAGATACGATTCTTAGCCTCCGTTATTCGTTCAGTGAATTCAGTGCAGGATTTGACAACACGTCGAAGTGTATTTTGTAATTTGCGACAGGCACCCTGTGTTTTCTGGCTCTCCGCCCGGGTCTCCTCTCGGTGCGACATTATTGTCTCGTATATATCTGCCAGTGAGATTTCTTCCGCTCGTTCCTTTGGATTCGAATGCCCCCGTCAACTGAACCTGCAGATGGTAATACTTGACTATTTAGGGTCGCTATATTAGACCCTTCTCTACCTATCAAAGTACATGGTTTTTTTTTCCGTATAGTGCCCGGGCCTGACATCCTAGTCCAGTTCTCATCTAGATGCGTACTACTAGTCTCGCTCCACTGACCATTTGGCGAGCTAGTTGAGCCATCAGCCAGTTGTACCGACTCATCTCCAGATGAATTCGAGTTGTCAGACATTGAGAAAAAAGGTTCAGCCATATCCCCCTCCGTCAACTCCAGAGCATAAGCCTTACTATGGTCAGCTTGTTCAGACTGTTCAGCCTGTTCACCCACTTGCTCCGCCACTTGTTTTCTCAATACATAGCTTTTGTCATTAGCACCATTGTTAGTATTTTTATCTTTCTCCATTTCTCCAGAGATAGGTTCCGCTGTGTTTACACCGGGTTCAGGCCCCCCCATCTCATGATTTAAGACATTCAGTTTATTTGACCCATCAACACCCCCATGGGAGAGTGCAACCAAGTCACTATCCATTTGACTATCCATTTGACCCTCATGGGTCTCCTCATTTATTCCTGTTTCTACACCATTGTCACAGTCACAGTCATTGGCATTACCCCCAGTGTTCTCGCCGCTCACCTCATCATGTCGCAGTAATACAGCATTCTCCTCCATTGTTATGCTGCCCAATTTAGAGCTCTTAGCTTTCTTAGCGAGTAAAAAAATAGCAGGAGTTTTCTTCTCTGATCCCACAGTCCGACAGCTCCCGGATCGTACCTCACAGGGTGTGTCTTCTGTAGCCTCTCCCTGTCGTTGTGTCTCTTTCTGGGCGTTTCCTGTTTGCTTCCCCGAAAGAATCACCGCCTGAGGTTCCGCGCGTTGTTTGGCTTCCCTGGTATTCTTGGGGGGCATCTTTTCCCTTAGCACCGCGCTCCCAATCCTCAGAACGTCTCGGCCGATCCCCTTCAAGGTATACCGCACCAGATGCAGAGATGACGTCCAGGAGTCCGATAAAGAAGCGCTCCGACTCTGTCTACGTCTCGTAAGTAAACTCCAGAGCATTTCCGAATTACGCTAGCTGAATGTTGCAACTAATAACTGTTTAAAAAACAATGTAGGCACGGGTCATTATTCTTTTTCCACCTCAGCTCCTCATATCTGTGGGCTTCTCGGGGACGCGGTCAGTTGCAGTGCTCACTCGACCACTGAAGCGGCCGCCATCTTGCCTCCAACTCACAAGATTCCTCCCCCGCAGCAACCATTCCAACCACCGCTGTACCCAGGTCAATGGATGGGACCCCCACCGATGTGGAACATACCACCGGGACACCATTTACAACCACCAATTCCTGAACCCCCCTTTTTACAACAGAGGGAGGGGCAAAGGAAGAGGCAGAAGAAGAGGAGGATCCAAGACGGTCCAGTGGCAAGACCCGGAACCAATGACACTGCAGAGCAAGACGATGGGGCAGAGACCCTAGTGGTGAATCTGTCCTCCAGACAGTTGACAGTGGGCGAATCCAGACTCTTGGAGAAGGGCATGGGTTTCGTTCCCACACCAACCGAAGACTCGTTCAGACTACATCAAGAACTCCACCAATTCTTCAGAAAAGTGAGACTCAAGGCCTTCTTTCAGAACAAACCTGACATCACCACTGAGACCGGTCTCAAGAAGAAATCTAAGTTCACACCTACAGCTGCCATGACACCTAATGAAGTCCTGACATTTGAACAAGCCATCCTGAAGGATGTAGCGGCCATGAACAACAGACGTCCCTTCGATAACCTATCTAAAGAGGAGAGGACCCTCCTGAAATCCATCACAGAAGACACTAACATCATTTTGAAACCAGCAGACAAAGGCGGGGCTATAGTCATTCAGGATATTGATACATACGATGCGGAATGTCACCGTCAACTTACGGACACCAAATACTATCAACCCATTACTGAAGACCCGACGACGCGACTCATCACCCGGATCCGGAGCATAGTCAATGAAGCGGCCACGGAAGGTTGGATTTCCCACCAGGAGGCGGACTTCCTTATCAACGAGGATCCCAGGACCCCTTACTACTATACCCTGCCTAAGATTCACAAAGGAATGAACCCACCGCCTGGACGACCCATCGTTTCAGGCATTGAATCTGTCCTGGAACCGCTCAGCAAGTTCTGCGACTTTTATCTACGTCCCCTGGTGAGCAAAACACTGTCCTACCTAAGGGACACCACAAAAGTACTCAATTTGATTGAAAACTTTTCCGAACCTGGAACCATCGACCTGCTGGTCACTCTAGACGTGGAGGCTTTATATACGAACATTCCCCAGGATGCCACCTTGGAGGTGCTAGAGTCCACCCTACGGAACATTGAACCATGGTCTTATGAGACACCCATTTCTTTCATCTGTGAATGTGCCTCAATAGCACTCAAGGAAAATGTATTTGCCTTCAAGTCACAACTATACCACCAAGTCCAGGGCACCAGCATGGGGAGCACCTTCGCTCCTAGTCTGGCCTGCCTTTACATGGCAGACTTTGAAGAGAAACATATCCTACGGGAGACCAACCCCTACCGACAGAATACTTTGATGTGGCGTCGTTATATCGACGACATCATCCTCTTCTGGAAAGGGGACGAGGAACTGTGTACGACGATCTGCGGATGGATCAATACTCTAGATCCCTTCTTGAAATTTTCAAGTACTAAGTCACGGAAAAGTATCCCTTTCCTAGACCTGCTTATCTCTCTGGACAATGGTTCCTTACACACAACCAACTACAGGAAGCCCACAGACAGAAACAGCCTTCTCATTTATGACAGTCATCATCCCAAAGCACTGAGGAACAACTTACCAGTCGGACAATTCCTACGATTGCGAAGGAATTGCGACACCGTCAATGAGTTTGAAAGACAGTCTGAGATTCTATCAGAAAACCTGAGAAGGCGTAATTACCCTAAGAACATAATACGCCAGGCACACAAAAGAGCGAGAAACAACCCTAGAGCTGCCCTCCTAGAAGTGAGGGACAGCCCAAAATCGGAAGCCATTACATGTGTCACTACATTCACGCCCAGTTCCAACAAGGTCCAGAAAGTTATAAAGAAACATTGGGACATTCTAAGGCCAGGCACATTCACACCGGGTCCCCCACCACTCTTTGCATTTAAGCGCACCCAGAACCTGAGAGACCATCTAGTCCACACCCGCCCTAAGACACCTCTCACGAGACAACCAACTCTCTGGGCCTTACCACCTGTGGTGGGTCATTTTCCTTGCGGCTCCTGCTCCGTATGTACTCACACCACAGCTTCAAAACAGATTGACCTCGGTCTAGCTAGACCCTGGCAACAAACAAAACACACCAATTGTAACACCAAAAACTGTATCTACACCATCCTATGCCCTTGTGGTAAGAGATACATAGGCATGACCACTAGACAAGTCAAGATAAGGATCGGTGAGCACAAAAGCACCATACGACATAGAAAAACCAACACCAAGTTGCTCAACCACTTTCTGGAGAATAATCACACCGCAGACAGTATCAGGTGGACTATCATTGAACCCAACCCTAGCTGGACCAACAGAACCCTCTTTAGGCAGGAACAGCGCTGGGTTCACAGGCTGAGGAGTGACACTGAGGGACTTAACGATGAAATACCTTGGGTGGAATTAATGACTTAAAGCGGGAACTTCCTCTCTATCCACGTATGTAACAACACTACCCCCCCATTGCTTCTCATCTATTTCACACAATACCCCAAGGGGACACACAGGAGATACACTACATGTGGACAAGCTACTTCCGCACCACGGAGCATGTCACTGATTTGGTCTTGACTTTAGGCTGTCTCCGTAATAACAGTTTTTTGAGGAAGGCTATCTGATCAGTATACCTGGGCGTCTACCAACCCCCTTGATACAATCATTACGTAGCCCGTATTACTTTGGGTTCTTGTGCTATAAGCACACGTCTTCTCACGGTCATTTTATTTACATAGCACTGCCTTGTCGACTTTATTTATGACCACAACAAGGAACCTGGGATGAGGACACCACCCCAAGATGGCCGCCGTTAGTGGTGTACACCGACCATGAACACCACTAAGCGCCGCTTTGGTTCCCGAATTCATTTGTATTAATTCACTGGTGTTAATTCACTAGTTTTCATTTTAAAATTTAAAAATATTAGGAATAATTACTCTTCACGTCCAATAGGAGCCCACACTATTACTGTGAACCCAGCCTCGAGACTCCGTTATAAGATGGCCGCCATGACCAGGTACATACAAGAGAGCAGAGCAGGGCGCCTTAGACCCTCCCACTATGTCGCGCGTCCTCGCGCACGTTAGGACCCGCCCACTTTATCCACTCTGGGTTGAGAAACCGGAGGATATCACTGGGCAGGCTAGCCTCACCCCCCTTCGATTCCAGCGCACCGCTACGGAGGGGTAGGTTAATGACCAGGAAGAGGCGAGCTACTGTGAGTACTGACTCTCCATTCCCGCATTTTATGGAATTGAGGTAACGATACCCTTGAGTTCGAGGGCCTCACCCGTTTACATACTTATGATACTTTCATGTCTTTACTGCCTGACAGAAACTCTGCCTCACGCCGAGTGCGTGCCGACGAAGCCCGATTTCCTAAATAAGGGGTAGGATACCAGAAGTGCATATGTAGTGCGACTGTATGCCGAACTTTTTATTCGGGGTGTGCGCGTTGAGCATGTGTGAGATTATGACCACTGCTCCCGACTGCCATGCTCATTATCCCGACCATAGCCATGTTTAGTGCACTTCCGGGCAGTGTACCACTGAGATGATCGACAGGCCCACACGAATTTGGGCTTGTATTTTAAGTTCATACCGCCATAACACGTAAAATCACCGTTTGAGATGCATACAAGACCTGACCCGGGTCGATCACGTCTGTGCTGAGTTCAGGCGGTTGGCACTGTGCATGGGGAACAATAGAGCATTCAGACACAGATACCGCCTATATGTTTCACCTTCTGCACAGCTGACAGCTGCACCCTGAGAAACGTTTTTCATTTGTCTATGTAATTATGTCACCGTGGCATAAACACACCAGCATGCCCCTTTCTGTGCATGCAAGATCGTTACAATGCATCACAACGATATTATGTTTGTCAAATATATGTTGAGCATTTTAAAGTTTATGTTTGTGTGTCTTTCTCTATTTTGTATTATCAGGTTGGGGGTATGATCCCGCACTGAGAGTTCCTATCAGCGTGAGGACGCACATACACCTCAAAGTCTAGGTACTACAGGTATACAGGGCCTTCTTTCCCTGATCCATGTTCCTTTTCCTTCCATTTCACTTACTTTCTCGGTCCTGACGAAGCGCATATGGATCCCTTAAGGACCAATAAGAAGCGCGAAACATGTTGACCAATTTGTTTCTTTGTAAATTCACTCTTGCACTGATTCTGAGAGCAGCGGCCAGTTACACATCCGCCCTCTATATTTGTTCCTGAGAGGGGCTCCAGTATCCACATTTATTTTAACCTTACCATTCGGACCCCCGAATAAATATTGGTTCCAGGTACTGTCTGGTAATTTTAATTCACTCACCTCCCTAGGCCCACACACCCACATGCACAACTGCGGCGTCTCCTTAAAAGATCTCCGACAAAGAGCCCTCTCGCGGGGCCCGTGGGGGACAGCAGCGCCACCCCCACGAGGAGCAACGCCCGATGATGAAGCATGACACTCGCAAGGGTGTGTGAGGGCAGTATATCCAAAAGGAGGGATTCCCCCCGTCACTATTTATAACCCAACCTCTTTTGAGATTGACCACTCTTTACTATTTCTCTCTATCAACCACAGTCTGGTTGCTACTCTCTTGAAACCTTAGGAACAGCTACCCCCCAGTGTATACCACGTTGTTCTTTGGGAGCACGGGTACTGGACCTATTCCCTTTCTAAATAGCTCCCGGTCCCCACCTCTTTTTTGTGTTAAGAGAGTTATCTTGCCAGGTTGAAATGGCAGTGTAAACTGCACACACAGGCTCTGCAATGGAGGCCTGGGCCATGGTTAGAGTGCTACTTAAGTGGGTGTGCTGCGCCCCACAAGTAGCATTTAATTTGCAGGCCCTGGGCACATATAGTGCACTTTACTAGGGTCGTATAAGTAAATTAAATATGCTAACTGGTCATGAACCAATTTTACTATGTTTTAGGGAGAGTACATGCACTTTAACATTAGTTAGCAGTGGTAAAGTACGTCCTAAGGCAGCAAAAACAAGGTCAGAAAAAATGGAGGAGGAAAACAAAAATTTGGAAGGAACACCACCATAAGGCTGTCAGGTCTAACATTCCAGTAAAAGTGTTCCAGCTTTTCCGTGGGCATTCTTCAGACCTCCCTTCCTGGCCTTTCTCAGTCAGTCAATAATCTTTATTTCGGCCGCTAGGGCCATAAAAGCACATAAAAACACATTATATACAAAAGATAGCAGCATCATATAATATACATACTTTGACTAGAACTTTATGCAAACATTCGTGTCTCTAATCTTGTATTATCAAGTTCATTCATTTTAAGATAGCCTTCCAGTTATAAAATAGCAAAAACTGTTTCATTTAAAATGTACTGGCTATGTCAAAATAAGAATAACAGTAAAAGATTCAGTAAGTTAAAAAGCACATATAACAATAAAAGTTTTTAAAAGAGATACATCAGCGGGGCTATAGTTGCATACAATCGATTTGGGAGGGAAGGTGCCTATACCAGAGTGCCTATGATTAGTATTGGGCTATAATTGTCCTGCAAAGTCTTTTTTTAATGTAGCTCTGCGGATACACCACATAGAACAGAGATAACGCGAGATGGAAAACGCAATGGGCATATCAGTATCATACTTCAGGAGCCTAAAAGCCTCAGAACAATGTCTAGATCCCAAGTTCCTGCACAACTGTAACAACCAACGAGACCTTGGCCTCCTATATGCAGGGTAGAAGAAAAGAACATGCATTTCCGTTTCTTCTAAGTGCTTTTTCGGTTAGTGTAATCCCTAAATACTCAAAGATAGTAACCCTCTCTAGGTCCTTTCCGTCTAAGCAGGGGTTTGGGCGATTGGTGGAATTCGCATTGAAGGCCATGTACTTGGTTTTTGGAGATTGATCTCCAAGCCCCTACTCCTGCAGAAGACACTAAATACATCAAGGACCCTTTGCATACCCATGGGGGATTTCGAGAGTAAGAGGGTGTCATCTGCGAACATTAGGGCAGACATTCTGCGATTCGCTAGCCTGGGGGCATCTATATCTTTTCCAGCCAGCAAAGACTCTATTAGGCCGTTAATAAAAAGGGAGAAGAGAGTCGGAGCCAAGACGCAGCCTTGGCGTACCCCTTTTTCTACAGGGAAGGGGGCCGAAAGTTCTCAATTTTTCCCATATCTTATTTGTGCAAAGTTGTTTTGGTGTAGGCGTCTCAGCTGATAGCAGAGGTACTCTGGTGCTCCCATGTCCAATAATAAACCCCACAATTTGTCCCTCGGGACTAAATCAAAAGCGGATTTAAGATCCACAAATGTGAGATAGAGGCTGCCACCTTCCAATATCACAGTTTTCCAGTGAAGAAGTTGTAATCTAAAAAATTGATCCGTAGTGGAGGTCTTTGCCCTAAATCCAGCTTGAAGAGATGTGAGTACATCGCTATCTTCTATCCAGGCCTGAAGTCGTCCCAAAAGTACTTCTGCAAATATTTTTTGGCTCACGTCCAAGAGGCTGATGGGACGATAGTTTGCAGGGTTAAGCGGTGAGCCCTTTTTAAATATTGGGATAATTTCAGCCCCAGCCCAGGTGGGGGGGGTGCCATACCCTGCAAAATGGCATTAAACAGAGACCACAAATAGGGGGCCCAGACCAGAGGCTCAGAGCGAAAGAGATCACCAGGGATCTTATCCAGCACTGGTGTCTTTGCTGGTGCAATCTTGCCCAAAGCTTCTAAGACCTCCTTTAAGGAGAACAAGGGCGTAGCACTTTGGAGAGTGCTAAGTTGGGGAGGGGTGTTGCCACCCGCCCGGGTTCCTCATTGGTCACAGCATACAGACTTTCGAAGTGGGCTCTCCAGATTTCCTCCCCTAAATTTGGCAATATGGCCAGATTACCTTCAGAGGTTCCTCATATCGCGAATGTCCAGCGCTATTTTAAGTGCATCCCATTTTTCGGTTTCCCAACTGCTTTTTGCCTTACCTACTGCAGATTTATAAATCACCCTGGCTTCCTTAATTTGCGGCCTATTATTTGATCTAATGGCAATTAGGAGGGCTGACTTGGCTGCCTTACAGTGATCGTTATACCAAGGGTGGCGAAGTTTGTTGTTTAGCCTAGTCCTTTTATTGGTATGGAAAAAAGGTGCTAGGACACAAGTCAATTCTTGGTGATTATTTAAAATACTGGTTTGAGACGCTAAAGTGCCACTGGGCGAGGAGGATTGGTATACAACAGCTAGAAGGGGGATTCTTTGTTGGTATAAGGAGGCCAGCTTATCCTGTGATTGTAATAGTTCCCCCCAGCGGACTCTCCTCCCTCCATTGACCAGTATTAAACCAGGGTCAGGTTGTGATGGTGTAATCTGGGAACCACTGGCATGCATCGAAATAACGTCTCGTGACGAGGGGAGATGTTAAAATCAAGGACCCTATGCCATGATCTAATATCGACCAAGATATAGTCAATGATCGAAGCCTGCCCTGGTCTATTAAAGGTGGGCTTCCCTGGGCTATCAGAGGCTAAACGGCCATTGCATGCCCTCAGTGAGGAGCTCAGTACGAGTGCATGCATTTGTAGGGCCAGAGGAGTCCAAGCCCTAATTGGCGTTATATTGGGGTCTGGAATAGCCCAAACTGAATCCTCCTCACTAGAGATGCTTGTAGCCAGGCCATTCAGGGGTTCAAATTGGCAATTAAAGTCCCCGCCTATAATTACCCAATGATTGTCTGGAATTGTTGGGAGAAAGTTGGTCAGACAGTCAAGGGTAGGGGAGACCTGACCATAGGGTACCGGCCCCGAATAAACATTAATTAATGCAATTCTAATTATTGTGGAAAAGGACAGAAGAATACAAAGAATGTCTGGCAATGAGGTCTCTATCCGTTTGACCTCACAGCCAAGGTGCACGCCAACCCAGATGCATAATCCCCCAAAGGGTCTTCCCCTGTCCCCCTGAGATGCTGGAGTAGTGTATGTCACATAGCCCTCTCTATGTAGATCCGCCCTTGCCCATGTTTCCTGGAACATACACAGCTCGTGTTGATCTATAAATAGCCCCCAATCTGGATCGTCCAGTTTCCAGGCAAGTCCAGCTATGTTCCAGGATAATAATCGCGTGGCAGAGTGAATCTGTTGTGGGTCAGTTGTCCCTTCCCTTACCGTCTGTCTATGGACATTAGCCAGGTTTTGGTTGGTAGCTAAATTGGGCGGAGTCTTTGCTGTTGGTACCAACATGGTCTTGGTCACCTGAGGCTCGGATTGGGATATATGAGGCAGTATGTGGTCATTTTGGGCCTGTGCTTTATTGCAGCTAATTATAGCTCTCACGTTTCCCACAGCAGCCATTTCCTGGTCTCCCCTCCTTCCACCATGTCCTCCCAGTTGTGCTAACCCAACTGGACACTGTACTCCCACTCCAGACTCGACCTCGCCGCTGGGACCCTGATAAAGGGGCCCAGTGCACGATAGTCAGTCAATCGAATCTAGTGGGATAATCTATTTGTGACAGGAATGTTATAGAGGAGCGATCTGGGCATGTCCTGATTTATTCTAACCAATGGCCTACTCTGATTGTGCATCCCCCAGTCGTTAGACACTCTTCTTGTAGTGTGCGGCATGACCCTTGGTGGAAATAATATCCCAGGGGGAGGGAGGTAATACCCCCCTTCTCCCTCTGGTAGCCACAATCTAAAATGGTTTGCACTACCCTGATATCCCTGAAATTGATCACTATACAATTCCCTGGGATATCTTTAGGCCTCCAGCCCAACCAGCCCACCCTACGTGTGTGGATGATTTCATCTGTTTCTTTGTAAGTAAATTGCCTATTTTTGGCCAGCCAAAAATTGCATTTGTTTTTAAGGTCCGAATGGGATTCCCTACACCCCCTTTTCAACTCTGGTACTCCAGCTAACACAATGACATAAGGAGTTGAGGCCGGGGGTAGGTTAATACAAGGCAATGCAGTCTCTTTGTTTACATGTTCTTCATATGGTGTAGTCCTTGCGCTAGCCCCTTGAGTTGAGCTTTGTTGTTGGTTGTTTGGTGGGTGCAAACTTGCCCATGAAAGATTTCTGTGTGTGGACCATGTGCGGGCCTCTGCTTTGAGGTACTTGAGTCCAGACTCTGTATTGGCGGAATTATGAGACAAAGGTCTGCAGCCTCCTGGTTAACCAAGTTAGGCTTAGTGGGGATGGTCAGTGCATTAGGTTCTGGGCAAACTGCTTTCTTAGTGAGCAAAGCTAGTTCTTTAACTAGATTTTTAGTTGACTCGATCCCCGTGTTAATTGACTCTACCTTGCCCACCCAATGGTCCACCAATGATGTCAGTTTATCAATCCGTTCCATTAGTGTACTACATTCTTCCCTTACGATGGTTCTAAAATATACTTTGAGGTTCGTTACCAAGTTTGACACCCAAGGTGGTTACTCAACATTAGCCTGTGGTATGTCCCCTGTTCCAGTTGCCCCCAGATCGCTATTCGTTTCTTTGTTCGTTGTTTGTTTTTTCTGCTTAGTGCCCGGGTTTGTAGTGAGTTTATGTTTCCCCCCTTTCTTGTTCCCGGCACTCTCCGGAGGGATCTTTGTGGTGTGCATCATGCAGGACGGTGCACGTGTCCCTGGGGGTGCTGATGCTGAGTCCGTTGTTTGCATTAGGGGCAATTTGGGGGTGTCGGGGTCACAGGATGTAAGGCAAGGAGCCATGTCCGGGGTTATTGAGATGCGCCTTTCCGTTCGCTCTATTTCTGTAGCGACAGCTCCAATTGCCCTTTGCAACATTTTGTCGATGGAAGTTGGGTGTAAGGGAGGTACGGTTTGGAGGGCGGCAGGATTTTTTGCTGGGAGTGTGCGATTACCCATAACTATTTGTGGAGATGCCGTGCCTCTTGATTGTAGAAGAGAAGAGCAAACAAAATAATACTCAGGGCCTCCCAACGGTGATAACCCCCAAAAATGATTGCTCCCCTGGATTACTAATGGTGACAAACACATCAGTTGGTACGGACACTAACCTTGTATTGGCAGCTTGAGCTACTGGAGTAATCAGTTCGTGTCCGGAATCCAAGGGGGGTGGCCCAGCCCAGTCTCCTCCTGGCTCTGACGGGCGCTGCGGGGGCCCGCGGGCGGATTTCAAGGCGCCTCCTGGCGCGGTGACGTGGGCATTGGCAGCCTCGTGCCGCAGGTGAAACTGGGACTTGGAGTCCCTTCAGGAGCCTGTGGCAGCCGGGAATGAGCAGCAGTAAGCGGGTCCCGCACTGCGGGGGGCCGTGGCCGGATTTCAAGGCGCCTCCTGGCGCGGTGTTGTGGGCGTTGGCGGCCTTGTGCCGCAGGTGAAACTGGGACTTGGAGTCCCTTCAGGAGCCTGTGGCAGCCGGGAAGGAGCAGCAGTAAGCGGGTCCCTTCCTGGCCTTTCTGCTTCTGGAGTCTCGCGGTCATTTAGGAGGTTTTTAGCCTTCATGCATTTTCCTTGAATTGGGGCTCCTTCCTCAAGGCACTATCTGCGTTGTGGCCTTGTGGTATAAATAAACCAGTCGTCAGAATGCGTCAAGTATTTCTTCATTTTATTTTATTATCTCCTTTCCTCTGGTTATACTAGTCCATAGGATCCCTTCTAGTCAATGAAATTTTTCACTCTTCATTTTCCTTTTCCCTTTGATCTCACCGCTGTTTCCGCTCGCCTTTCCCTCCCAAGTTTTTCACCAGTAGGGTAGAGGTCCTCGTGGTAAACCACACACAGGAATACCAGTTAGTTTCCCTTTTATGTCTTTTCTTTCTCTCTTCAAGTGCTCCCCACCGCCTTTCTCCTGTGATACCAACTTTATCCTTTTTTCCGTGCTCTCCTCCCTTCCCTTTTTCTTCCTCGAGATAGTATTTTACCACCACCACAATAGAACTCAAGACAGTGTTTTACCACCACCACAATTGGAAAAAATTTAATAAAGGCACTTGCCTCGACTCTCTCCTAGGGCCGTGTCAGTGGTACCGAGGCATCCCTCTGCCTTCCTGGGTGGGTTATAAAGACGTGTCACACAAGGTCTTCCCTTTGCCTCCGACGCTATTCCTGCCGCTGACTCCCTTGCCTCCAACGCCCTTGCTGCCACCTTTACTTAGGCTCCAGTTGCAGTCGCTACCTTTGGCATCTTTGCCTTCCCGGCTCCCCACCGTATCTTCATGGTCTCCTTCCTCTTCAACTCCAATTGGAGGGGGACGTACCAAGATATATTAATTTTCTCTTTTGGAAGGAGTTGTCATTCAGCTATGATATTCTCTTGGCTGAAAAGGATTGGCCACCTGAATTTGTGATGAATTGCCCAGAAGGAGAAACAGTAATAGCAGGAGGTAGCGCTAAAGCCTACTTTTTTCAACCTCGTCCCAGAGACAGTGAAACATTCATACACCAAAGAATGGGCTTTAGTGCTAGCTCCTGCGTCATACCGCAACCATGTGGGGTGGGATGATGGTTCCCCTTATCAAGTAATACCAGTAAGGTCAACCCCATAACCTAAGACAATACCCCATTAAAAATTAGGCTAAAAAACAAGTTAGAGAGATCCTCACACAACTTGAATACCAGGGTGTAATAGAGAGTTGCACCTCTCCTATGAATAATCCTTTGTTTCCAGTTAGGAAACCAGACTATTTATATTTTCTAGTATTAAATTACAGACACTTGAATGCAGCTACACGTACAGTCGCAGTACAAAATGCGCATAGCGCGGCACTGATGTATAACATAGTGTGAAAGAAATACAAAACAACACTGGATATCTCAAACAGATTTTTCGGACAAAATATGGGACGTGAAAGCAGGTATTTGACAGGATTTAGCATGCTCAGTTCTCAAAAACACTTCTGTCACTTGCCCCAGGGGTATAGGAACAGCCCAGGGTTGTTTCCAGCCCGAGTTCCAGAACTTTTACAAAATATTTACGAGCAGGCATTGTCCTATATTTGACGGATGATGACTTTTCTAAACACTTGACAAGAGTAGATCACATAATTCTGGATTTGCTCACATGGGATACAAATGTAATGTAAAAAAATCAAAAATAGTCCACTTCAATGTCCTATTCTTGGGATATAAGCTGTCAAGTGAAGGCAAATGCCTTGCAACACATTTGTTAGAGAAGTGTGCACTCTTACAACCACCAAACACATTGAAGAAACTTCAATCCATATTGGGATTTCTAAAGTTTGGCAGAATTTACATTCTAGATTACGCAGAGCGAGTAAAACCATTCTGTGACTTGATTAGTCCGGACCTCTCAAGCACACTGGACAACTGAACACTGAGATTTTACATTCAGTACAAGCTGACATGCTAACTTCAAAACACACACTTGAGTAAACACAAGAAACCTGGTAATCCGTATCATTGTGGGTGCATCAGGATATACCAATGTTACATTCAACGAAGGAGACACTGTACCAATTGGATATAAATTGCATTTATACACCAATGCTGAAATGTGTTTTGCACCTACAGAAAAGATTCTTACGGCAGTACAGACTGGTGTGGTGAGTTAGAGAGCATTGGCTCAGGGGAAACGAATAATTGTTGTGACTCCAGTACCGGCCATAGAGGTTGTCACAAAAGCTAGCGTTCCAAATGCAAAAGCATTACATCCAAGATAGATACAGTGGGCCAATTCTCTCACGACAACAGATGTAGACTACGGATTTGACTCTACACTACAAACACAAGCATACCTGCAATACGAAAATAAATGCCCTCTGCCTAACAAAGTCATGCCTCTTGATCAGTATGATTACATCATCTATACTAACGGTTCTGCACAGCCTGCCGTAGGAACAAAACAGCAATACCCAGTAGTGTGCACCACTTTTAAGGGTAGAATGCAGGATGGAGAATTCCACCCTGAAAAGACATACACGCAGTCACTAGGTGATTACACAGCGCAACTGGCAGAACTTGAAGCTCTGATTCTGGCACTAGAGAATACGGATCCTGTAATCCCTACACTTATAGTGTGTGGGTCGTATTATTGTGTTTAGTCTTACAATGAGTATCTACACTACTGGAGCCAGATTGGATTCAGAGATTAAAAAAGGTACACTATAAAGCACAAAGAGCTTTGAGGGCATGTAGCTAAGCTGAAAGAATACTTTCCATGGACTCGTGATTCACACCTTGAGTCATCAACGTGTAGGCATATATATTGCAGGGAATTCCATGGCTTACGAAGCCCCAAAAGCAACTGTTGCTGGACTTACTCGTTCCAGTACGAGGGTAGATAAAGACATTATGACAGCTGTCAACACTGCACTTGATGACACCTACTTGGTGAAAGGCTTTCCAGCGACGTACTCCTACCATTTAAGTGCGCAGAACATACCATTTGTTCATACTTGCGGAGTGGGGGATAGAGTGATACCAAATTCAAATCGCAGGTTAGGTTTAATCCAAGCAGCACATGAGGGCCTAGCATCTGCACACACAGTGGTGGCAGCTACAGTTTCACTATTGCAGCAACGCTATTGGTGGCCAGGTCTACACAAACAGTCCAAAGACTTTGCCCTTAAATGTGACCTCTGCCATCAGATGAAGGGTTCCACCATAGCACGCCCGCCACAAATACCTCTATTAATCTTCAGCAAACCACTTGCTTGTGTTTATTTGGACCACTGTGTCCCCTTACAATAAGATGGGGCTTACAAATACATCTTGGCTGCAGCGGATTCCTGCTCTTGATTACTATGGGTCTGGCCACAGCGATCGGCTGACGCCCAAACTGTTATAAAGGATCTACAAGTCTTTATCAGAACATACTGAGGCTCTGAGACACTATGGGAAGATTTGATGTGACCGTGCAGTACTCCTTCCCCTACCACCCCAAGGGGGACGCGGTAGTGAAAAGGAATAACCGAGACCTAAAGCAGTCCATCACCTATATGGGGGTCCAGATTTTGCCTAGAAAATACCTGGGTGGTCGAACTCCATGAGATCCTGTTTGGGGTTAAGATTTGGGTACCTGACCTCGACAGTCTCAGCACAGTGGCGGCAGAAACACCCTTTGACATCAGTGAACGTTTGGCTGTTTTATTGGAACTGAACAGCTTCCGGGACGCACAGAGCAATGTCCTAGTAAAAAAACGCTGCCACTGGAGAAGTCAAGGAAGCACCAGCAACTGGTTGGATTCTAAAAATTGTGGACCTGGTCCGGGAAAAAATTGTGGACAAAAATAATTTGGACCATTTTACAGAGTGCCTGTACCTGCCCTGGCTGTTGAAGTTACCAGAACTGTACTTTCGCCGCCCCTTGCTGGTTGCAGAAACAAGAGAATTGTGTCAATAGAACTCATCAAACCACATAATGTGACTGGTTCTATACAGAAGGCCATGTGGGATCCTGGGTAGTTACTTGCCTCCTCTCACTACTATACAAGAGGTCACATAGGAAACTTTGATCAGCAATAAAGCTTCTGCTACTCTCTGGGGATACCTAGCAACGAAGTATCTCTTCTACCTGCTACATCAACAGCTACTATACAAACAACTTGTACAGAAACATAGATTTCTGTTCGGAAACCCGACATGGATGGTGTCTACGTTAATGTACCACAATTCGAGTCAACCTGAAGTTCTACACAGCCTCCAGAGCTGCCACGAATAGATCGAACAGCCTCTGGCTACTTTATGGACTTTGATTACTTATTTTCAGATTCATCTGAGCCACCTCCTCCTCTCCGCGGTAGATTGCGTGCATTCTATTTTTGGCTGAAGAAGACATACTTTGTAGAAGACGTGCTTTGTTCCTCCTTGGTTATACCTTTGGATTACAATTTCATTACTTTTCCTCATCCTTTGGATTGGTTTTGTGACAGTCTGTTTCCTGCTTCTGAATGGACACTATCTCCCAGAACGATCTGCCGTACATTTGGTGACCTTGGTTTTAACACCCCATTCTTATTCACACAAATTGCGAAGAGACCTTTCCCTGGTGAACATTTCTGCTGTTCCGGTTCCTTATTGAATTGTTTGGGATAGGGTATCATATGATATATTTGGTCCTACTGAACTTTTGCAAATACCATATTTTATTTTGCTTTTCTCTAAATGACATTATCACCCCTAGTACTATTTCCAATGATTGGGACATTGATACAGTTCATGAAATTCTAGAAGATTGTATTCCACTGTTTTTCACCGATATGTATGATGGTACGACTAATTATGATGAAATGTTCTGTTTTCAACATTATGGTCACCACTTCTTGCATATAGCAAGTACTCCACATGCAGTATTTATTTACACACAATGGTAACACTACCCTACACCTCCACGGGGTAGCTCACAAACATTTGCACAAAAATTTGCATATTTCTGTGGTCACAATCCAGCTGACGTAGGGTCTTATTATTACAGGCTCACTCCATAACCAGCAATGAAAAATCTGCTCACTGATATATTCAGAATCTTATCTTTTCCACAAGGATTTTACTTTTGGAGAGACAGTGTTGATTTAAAATCTATTTGGGGAACTAAAGATTAGCAGGTTCAAGGGAATGAGTCATTATTCAATGCTTGCCAGATATCACGTCAATTGATTTTCTGAACAAAACTTTGCAACAGACATCAGGTCTTGGCATGGTTAAGATCAAAGATTTAAATACAACAAATATTACCACATTTGCACGTTTCGCGAACTGGCAACGGTTCACAAATTACACAAAGGAAATATTAGACACCGTGCTTCGTAGTGGTTCATACAATTCTTCAGGGACCAATCAGGGAGAATGGCTAGTGTTGTCGTTAGATACTAACGGATGTCATGGACGTTTCCTGGGTGACACCAAAGGTTTAAGATCAGCAGGCCTGACCTACGTTATGCGCAGACACAACACTCGGGGTGGTTATAACTTACAGTGTTGGGAAGTTCTGCCTTGATTGGCTAAAAACCTCAACATTGTCACAGGTGAAACAACTCTTGTCCCTTCTTTCTGATGACATTGGAGTACAGGACTCTTTATTAGGTCCTCGAAAATCAGGTCAAAAGCTCTTTTTGTATGCAGTATACATTGAAGTGTGTAAAGTTTCCCAGCAGGAGACTGCTGAGAGACTGCACGAAATTGACAGGGAGAATGTAGAAAGGGCTGTTGCGGATGTTTATAATGGTATGGCTACATTGTCCACTAGGATATACTCTCTGGGTAGCATAGTGTCATCTGCAATAGAGATCATACAGAATGACACGTCCTCTTTACAACATGAGCAGTCACAGTCATGTTACTGAGCTGGACTCTTCAGATACTTCGTGCTGGTTGCGTACCATGGCGACACCTTAATGCCACTTGCCTGTTTTTACCTTATAACTTAACAAACCAGCAAGTAAGGACACAACGTACACTATGTTGCACATAGAGAAGTTGGAGAAACTGCCCTATACTGTTGCAGAAATACCTTCTGCAGATTACATAATCCACAGGTTTATTTCCCTGGCAGTTTCGACATTTCACTTCTAATACTGTTTACAACACCATCAGGTAGGCAGATATGAAGCGCTAGAAGAAGGATATGTGCACGGGTCCTGGATCTTGCCTTTTAGATACCGCTTTAGGCATAGCCAAACTGAGGTTTTTGTTAGCAGAACAAACTGTGAGAATACTTTAGGGCATTCCTTGGTGTGTAGGGAAGTTTCACATCATATCACATTCAATGGTCCATGGCAAATGTATCCTGCCATCTGAAGGGTTCTCCTGCTGCTGTGATCCGTCTGACTTTCAGATTACTCTAGAATGGGAGTTATTTGATGTTGACGATCAAGGTTGCTCTGGCTTAAAACTGGAAATCTGATGATGGTTTCTGCGGTCGTGACTCGTTGTTCCTAAGTACTGTTTTCACCTGCCCGGACAGTTAGGGAGGCAACACTTTGGCCTTCGATAAAGCTTTTGAATGTGCACTTTGATGCTTTGATCAGACTGAAAGCCTTATTGTTCCAGAAGGATGTGGCCTTAACATCTGCAAAGGAGACGTTTGATCTTCATGTTGCATGGTCTTCTACTGAGATACAGTGGCTACTCAGCACTAAATTCCTATTACATTTTGGGGAACTTGTGTACTGTATTTTTAACATGTCTAATACCGTGGGAGTGACGCTCTTTTTCAAGACAATTGCTCTGGGTTAGTTAGTTCCTTCCAGACCGTCTTCAAAGTTATTCCATCATTCATACCCTCTGTGCTTGGAAACGTTTTTGGAGGTCTTCCGCTGATTCTGTTCCTGATTTTCAGGACTGTGCTTTTATTTTTTCTGCTCCGCAATGGATGTCCCATCACAAGGGCAAATGGAACTGGCACTTCCACATGTGCTGCTGTGTCGTGAACGCATGATACAGAGCTTTGGCACACTCTTGCTTCAGAAACTAAATGAACACTGGTTTTTGTCTTTCAGACTGTGTGGCTACACTGCATGCAACCTTTATTCCCCTGTCTTCAGTGCACTTTCGAGTGTGCCCTGGACATATGCCTAGGAATGCAACTGGTTCGTTTTCCGGACGCTGTCCTACTGGTGAGCCCGTTAAGGCCCACTTGTACTGTTGTCCCTTGCACTTGCCGTTGCTTCTGAACGCATTCTACGAGCCCTCCTGGGATGCTTCTGCTCCTAGCAATCTGGATCTTGGCTTGGCTTCTGTGTATCCCACTCTGGCTGTTCCTCCTGTGGCAGCTGCTGAGGGGGATGGATGGGAACATGTTTGCTCTATGGATCTGATCCAATGGGTGCCTCTGGGAACATTGTCTGCAGTTGCTGGGAACAGGAATGTTTCGCCTGCCTCTCGGAACACATAAACAATCCGGCAGTTTCGAGCCGTGGGACTTTTTGAATTTGGCTTTCTTTTAAATGCAAAATGTTTTGTTTTTTGTTTTTTTTGATAACCAATTTTTATTGATTTTAAGTTAACACATTTGCAACAAGTAACAATCCAGCTTTCCGCCCAATGATCAGTATCCAACAGTGATAGAAGTCAGAATGATAATCTCACACGCATGGGTCCAGCAAAAAATAGCAGGCAAGATTGTCCACAACCCTGTTCAAGGAGCAGCCTCAGGAAGTTCAGTTTTCCACCCACCCGATCCATTTACCCCACACCCTTCGAAACTTTCTGGGGCAGCCGCGAGTGACATACATTGGCCGCTCCTGCGCCGCACACCAGTCCACCCCCCGTCGCCACCGTGCCACAGTGGGGGTCAGTGGGTCCAGCCAAAGGGCTGCGATATCTCGTTTGACAACCATCAGTGCTGTGGTAAGGCAGAGCTTCTCGGCCCCGTTCCCATTTAATCCATCAGTAACCCCTAAAAGGATGTTGAGTGGATTCAGTGGGACCTCCCAACCCAAGACCTCCGTAAGTTCAGCTGTCACTGATTCCCAGTATCGTGTAACTGCGGGACAGAGCCATACCATGTGATAGAAATCTGCTTGGGGACGTTGGCAACGGGGCAAGACGCCCCAGGCCGGAGCCCAGAGCGATGCATGCGCAGTGGTGTGATGTAGGCCGCGTGCAGATAGTATATTTGAACTAAGCGGAGTCGCGCTGAAGCAGTAACAGTTTTAGGGGCCATCAGCGCGTCTCTCCAATCAGCATCTTCTAGGGAGCCTATCCAGCCCTCCCACTTATCCCGGAGAGAGGAGAGGGAGTTGGGGGTATTGTTCGTGAGGGATCGGTAGATACGAGAAATTCCCCCTTTCCCAGGTTGCCAGTCATGACCTGTGCCTCCGGTGGGCTGTATGCAGGCAGGGAGGTCCCTTCCGAAATGTGGACATGAAGTGCGTGGCGCAGTTGAAGATAGCGATAGAACTGGGAGGCGTGGAGGGAGAACCGGGTCTGCATGTCTGAGAATTCGCGAATGTGGCTTCCGTGCCAGACATCTCCCAGCTGAGAAATGCCGATGAGATCCCAGACTCTGAATCCGGTGAGAGAAGCAACATCTTTGAGCCATGTTCCACTCCACAGAGGGGTACATTGGGTTAGTCTGCCCGACCAGCGGGTATGGCGCAGGGCCGCTCGCCAGGCCAAGAACACCCCACGGGTGATCCCTGGAATAGTGTGGGGGATAGTGGTTCCGTACAGCATCCCCTGGATTTCGGAAAAACCCAAAGCATGTAATTCCAATCGGTAGGCCGGATCCGCCCATCCACCATTGAACCAATCGTGCACAGTGAGAAGCCTCGTCGCCAGGTAATATAGGTGCAAGTCTGTCATTCCCAGCCCCCATCAAAGGGTGGAATTCTACAATGACCTAGAGCCAGTCTCGGCCGCCGCCCTCCCCAGAGGAATTTAGTGGCCAAACTGTCCATCTCTCTGAACCAGGACCGCGAGAAGGTGAGGGGTGTATTTTGGAGCATGTAGAGGAATCGTGGTAGGACCATCATTTTAAAAGGGCGATCCTGCCCATGAGGTTCAACGGCAATGTTTGCCAGCGAAGGAGATCCGCGCGTACCCGTTTCACCAGTGGAGTGACATTGAGAGCCCAGGCGAGATCAGGAAGGAGCGTCACCCAGATCCCCAGGTACTTAAATGACTGGCGCCGAAGTGGGATCGAGGACTGCCAGTCGAAGCATTCTCTCGACAAATGAAGGGGGACCAGGACCGACTTGGCCGCGTTCAATCTGAGACCAGAGACAGGTTCGAAGAGACGCAGGGCCCGGAGACATCGAGGCCCCGAGCGGGCTGGATCCGACAGGAAAAGCAGGACGTCGTCGGCGTAGAGGGCGATCTTGTCCTCCTCCAAACCGGGCCACTGCCATCCTGTAAGTATCGAGTCGGCGCGGACGAGCGAGGCAAATGGCTCCATCGCTAACGCGAACAGGAGGGGCGAAAGGGGGCAACCCTGCCTCGTGCCCCTCCCAATGGGGAAGGGGCTGGATAGACCTCCATTGACCATCACCTGGGCCTGCGGCTTGTAGTAGAGGGTCTTAATCAGGTTGCGAAAGGGAGTTCCAAATCCCGTCTCTGACAACACTGCATCCAGGTACCGCCAATCCACCGAATCAAACGCTTTCTCAAAATCCACGAGAAGCAAGGATAAGGAGTCAGTTGTTGACGGTGCGCCAGAGCCAGGTAGAGCCTCCTCAGGCAGTGCCTGGTGCCCCGGCCGGGCATAAAACCGCACTGGTCCAGATGGACCAATTTGGCCAAATGAGGGCGTAGACGTTGCGCCAAAACTGAGGCAAAGATCTTGAGTTCTGAGTTAATAAGGGAAATGGGGCGGTAGTCCGAGCAGTGGACCGAGGGGGGTTGGGACTTAGGGATCACCACAATGGTGGCAAGATCCGTCTCAGGACGGAAGAAACCACGGTCCGCTGCCTCACGGTATACCTCCAGCAGATGGGGGATCAGCGTGGCCCGGTAGGACGCGTAAAATTCTTGCGGGAGGCCATCTGGACCCGGCGTCTTGCCCGCTGCCATACGGGAGATAGCGTCGCTAAGTTCTTCTGGAGTGATCGGGAGATCTAGATCACCCGCTTCCGTGTCAGTGAGCCGCGGGAGTGAGAATCCTTCATTCTGGAGAAGTTCCGATAGGGCGAGATCTGGGGGCCGAGCAGAGTATAAAGAGGCATAATAAGAGGCGAAGCACTGGGCCACCGCCGTGGGATTTTGGTGTGTCTGCCCCTTGGGGTCCACCACTTCGGGAATAATACGGTTAGCCATTGGATAGGTGGCCAGACGATGAAGACGTTTCCCGTTTTTATCCCCCCATCCATACACTCTCGCCACGGAGGACCTCCATAGCAGCTTAGCGGACTCCATGGAGGCCTGTCTAAGCTCGTCTCTGAGGAAGGTAAGTCTCCGGTCCCGCGCCTCCGTATGTTCCTCGGGTGGACAGGCTTCCAGCCTGATTGCTTGGGCCTATAGGAGTGAGAGCCGGGCCTCCTGCTTCGTGTGTTGGATTTTGAGTTGGCCTTTGGCGAAACCGCGAATGGTTGCCTTGGCGGCTTCCCACAAGGTACCAGGGGACGAAACCGATCCTTGATTATCCGCGAAGTAATGATGGAGCTCAAGCCCTACATGTTTCTTGAAGTCTTCATCCTGGAGAAACCAGGCATTGAGCCGCCAAATCGGTCGTGAAGAGGCCGGGAGGCTACCCAGGTGCATAGATACTGGGGAATGGTCCGAAAGGCCTCTGGGAAGGATAGTGATGGCTTGGATCAATCGACATTCTAGGGCCGGGAGAAACAGATAGTCTAGTCTGGCTTGTGTGTGGTGGGCGGCCGAAGTGTGAGTGAACATAGCAGTGTTCGGATGCCAGAGGCGCCATGCATCACTAAGTCCCAGATTCGCAGCCCAGTTCGAGAAGATTGTGGATTGGGAAACCCGAGAGATAGAAGGGGTCGCATCGGAGTCAAAAGCTGGGGCCATGACTGCGTTAAAGTCTCCCCCCACAACAGTGGTCCCCGAAGGCAGGGCGGCTATAAGTGGAGAGAGGCGCCGGAGCGTGGAGGACAGCAGAGAGGGGGGAGCATACACCGTTATCAAATTCAGGGCCTGGGTCCCAATGCTCCCTTCCAGAATGAGAAAGCAACCGCCCGGATCGTGGATTGCTTTACGCTCAACAAAGGGCAGAGCGCGGCGCAGCAGGACTGCCACCCCTCGGGATCCCCGGGTAAAACCTGCGTGCCAAACCACGCTATAGCCATAACGCGCAAGGAAGGGGCAGCGGTTGCCCACTAGGTGGGTCTCCTGAAGCAGCAATATGTCTACCCTATGGCGCTGTGCATAGCGCAGGGCCGCTGTGCGTTTAACTTTGTCAAGGAGACCGTTTACGTTCCATGACACAACGTGAAGTGCTGTTAGGCCTGAGTGATCGTTAGACATGGAGAGGCAGGTTTAGTGATGGAGTGCCCCATATGAACAGGGAGCGTAGCAGTGGACGCGCGTGAAGTGTAGGACACTGAGGGAGAAGGTCTGTCATTGTATATCTGTGACAGGATGAGGCAGAAGTGCTGGTATGAGAAAAACAAAAGACAAGAACAACATAGAACCCGGGACAACTGTCCCCCCACCCGAACCCAACCCCCACCCTATACTTCAGGAACGGAAGCATCTGTCGCCCTAACATTGGAAAACAACAAAGACCAAACTAAAACGTTCGGGACTGGGAAACGTGGAGGACCCCTCCTCATTGCAGGATGTGCGTATTTAAGTCCGTCTGAGGTTGTAGCATTGACTAGTCGAGCTGCCGTCTCCGGCCGCGGAGCCAGGCCCGGCGGGCAGAGACGCGCTCATGTGGGGTCTCTGAGGAGCAGTGGGCTACGTGACAGTTCAGTGTCCGGAAGGTCCAGCGATGAAGGTCGGGGCGAGGAGCCTCCAGGGTCCAAGTGTCCCGAGGATCCTGACCGCCTCAGACCGGAAGGCCCTCCAGGTAGCGGAGTTGGTTGTCGGGAGGGGCCCGGTGGGGAATCAGAGCGGGCCCTTCTCTGACCTCGGCGTCTGCGTGAGCGAGTGCGCTGGGGCCGGGGGCCAGGAGCCTCTCGATTGCCGGATCCCGGGTCAGCCCACCCGGCGCGGATGGATGGTCGGCGGCTCTCAGGGAGTGTTCCTCCGTGGCCCAGGTCCATGCCTCCTCCGTGGCCCAGGTCCATGCCTCCTCCGGGGTGACAAAGAAGAGGGTCTTGTTGGAGAAAACCACTCGCAGACGTGCTGGGAAAAGGAGCCTGTACTGGACGTTAAGGGCACGCAACTTTTGCTTAACTTCCCCAAACGATCGACGTTGACTCTGGACCTCTCGGGTGTAATCGGGGAAGACCATAATCGTGTGGTTGTCGTATCGAAGACCCTGCTGTTTGCGGGCCTCAGCCAAGATGGAATCACGGTCTTTAAAATTAAGGATTCGCATGATGATAGGTCTGGGGGCTGCCCCCGGCGGCGGCCTGGGAGCAAGGGAGCGGTGCGCTCGTTCGATCGCGAACCATGGGGATAACGAGCCTTCGGTGACCCAGGAGCGAAGCCATTTTTCCACGAAGTCCGCTGGGCGACCCTGCTCCACTCCCTCCGGGAATCCCACTAGGCGGAGGTTGTTACGGCGGGCTCTGTTTTCAGCGTCTTCCGCCCGCCGATGAAGCTCCTGGGTGTGAGATTGGAGACGGCTGACCTGTTCCTTGAGCTGGTGGACGTCATCCTCCACCATGGAGATGCGGGACTCCGTCTCCGTGATTCGGGTCACCGCATTTCGCATGTCTTGCCGGATGAGGGTAATGTCTACTCGGACCTCTGCAATTTTCCCCTCCACAGAGGACTGTGAGGCATGTATGGCCTGGAGTATGGTAGTCAGGTCAGCGGCCGGTGGGGCGTCTTTGTCGATGGGTCCTCCAACCGCCCCGGCGTCTGTGGTGGTAAAACGGTCCATTTTAGTCTGGGTGGCCGGGGTCTTGGCCACTTTGTCGCGACCCATGATCGGCACTCCGCGGGTCCGAGTTCAGACAGCGCCGTAGAGCGTCTTCATGGCCCCCGACCCGGGGCAAGAGGCACAGGCGCAGGTAGGACCCAGAGCCGTGGGTCCCCACACCAGTCGACCCGCGAGGCGGTGCGGCCACCCCCGGGGGCCCCAAGGCAGGTACTAAATCCCCAGACCGCACCCGGCTCCTGCAGGTCAATTCAGAGTCGGAGGAATGTTGTGCCAGTCGTCACGCCCCACGGTAGTTACCGCCACCTGGACCCTCCCGGGCCACGACCGTGGCGAGGGGTAGCACAACGGTGTCCCTCCCCGATCTGCCAGCGAGGCCTCTCCAGCAGAGGGGCCACAGTGTCAGTAAGTGCGGTAATGCCGATCAAGGGGAGACCAACCTTCCCTGTGCCACCGGTTCCCCAGGACGGAGCACTGATATGTAGGATGTATGTCGCGGGGAGGCTCCGATCCAGTAGGCCCACCGCAACAGATCGCAGGCTGGCAGGGAGGAGTCCAGAGCCCAGAAGACAGGGCCCGCCGCAGCGGGTAAGGGGAGTAGCAGGCCCGCCGGTCCAGCACCGCACGGGGCCCAGGCTGCACAGCGTATCAGGCGCACAGGAGGCTCCCCTAGCAGGTCCCGGTCTGGAGGCTGCCAAACGCCGGATCCCACCTCTCAGTGCAGCAGCGTCATCTCCAGGATTTGCCACCACAACAGGTCCGTCGCCCCCCACCGCCCGGTATGGCGGCCGATTTCACGGCAGCGTTGCAGAGGGCCGGAGTGTGGCTGCTGTCGTTACCCTCACAGGGGGACCCAGACACCTCTACTCGCCAATGGGGCGGCTCCGGTGGCAGCAGCGGCCCCTCCAGGCAAGGAGGAAGGAGGAGGAGAGAAACAGTCCTCAGGAGCAGGGAGCCGCTGGAGCTTGATCGCGGGGTGGGCGCCGGGGCCACGGAGGCCCGACGCACTGCAGGCGGGGCAGGGAGACGCAGCAGGCCAAGACAGTGGGCCGGACCACACAGAGCAGCACCCAATTCACCCAAGCAGGCCGGGCGCACGGGGTCTCGGTCCTCAGCTTCTAGCCCTCCCCGGCGCCCGGACTCACCGCTCTGTAGTCAGCTGATCACTGGGTCTCCACCTCCAGAGGGGTACGCTGCAGCCAAGGGATCTCCCGCAGCCAGCTCCCGCTTCTCGCCGCACGATGCAACGGCCGCCACCACCTCAATGTCGCCTGGAGCCGAATGCAGCCGCAGGATCGCCGCACCGGAGGGCGGCAGGGACAGCGCCTCTCTCGGGGCCAACCTCAGCAGGTACGGGAGGAGGAGGGGAGGGTTTCAGGTCACCCCGCAGGCCGGTGCTCCGTGCCCAGGTCCCACACGCCGCCGGCCCCCAGTCCACTACCTCAGAGTCCTGCCGCCCGATGGCACGGCCGAAACCGCAGCAGCGCCACGGGGAAGCCAGACACAGATGCGGGTGTCCCCGCCGAGGCAGGGGCCGGGAGCAACTTTCGCGCCAGCGGCGTTAATGACGATCACGGCGGGCTGGATTCGGCGGAGAGTTCAGCTTTGCCAGGGAGGGAGGAGGCCGGCGGTGCCGGGACCGCTCTCGTCCCCACAAGGTCTCTCGGTCTCTATGGCTCCCCCAGGCCAACAGCTCGACAGAGGCCTGGACAGCGCCGCTCAAGGCCGCAGGTATCAAATAGCCGCCATGTTGGAAGTGAGCACCGACAGGACAGGTCGGATTGTGGTGTGCTCCTGGTGTCTCAGGTCCACCCAGCCAGGAGTCTCGTCAGGGCATGCCTCGGCGGTGGATATCGCCGGGTTTCAGCATTAGATGGGTTATAGGACGGGCAGATTACGGCCGGATAGCGGAGGGGTCCGGGAGCACACTCAAGGTGCGACCGCCATCTTAGCTCGCTAGGCCACGCCCCTTTGTTTTTTGTTTTAATATAACTCTTATATTTTTAAACTTTTTAGTGGCTTTCACTATGCTCTTTGCTAATAAAGAAGTGTGATGCTTTTTTAGATTTTAGTGGGTTTTTATACCTATTGACCCTTACATTTAACATTTGTGTAGGGATAGCTTTTATCGACTCACATCCAAAGGGTGGTGTCACGTGGTCAGGATAGGCCTGGTAAGAAACACCACCATTACATGCTCATGTTTCTTAAGTTGCTTTCTCTTTTAAACACCGTGACTTTGACATATGTTTGCATGCGCAGGATAACATTCTCTGAATCTGCATTGCTTACAATTCCACTTCATAGGCACACTATCATGACACCTTGAACATTCAGTATTCAGGATAATGTTCACTGCGCAAATGTCATTTTTGTTATTGTCCGGTAGGCGGCGAAGCTATCAAAGTAGAATGAACAATTGCGGCCTGACTGGGGTTTCGACATGGCCACATGGTTGCTGTTTATTATATATATACAGAACCACTTCCTTGTTTAGGGAAGAGGAGCACTCAGCTGACACTGCGAGGTCACTGCATGTTGGAATTCCAGCTCAGCTGATTCCTGTTTACCAGCACGAAGGATGTCCAGCTCCACTCCAAGACAGAGAGCCTGATGACACTTCCCCGTAGGTAATGAGGAAAGGAAGGAAACGTGGCAGATCACGTACCCTAGGCAAGACTAGGTTAGGGAGCGCTAGGTTGGAGTACACTATACACATTATTTATATGCCAGCATATATTCTCTGCTTTAGCACAATGGTGGAATCATTAATCTTTTTCACTATTCTCATAACGCTAATTAAGCTACTCTTTTTCATTCTACTGATTATCGCAGCACACGTATTTTGTACCAGAATCACAGTGCTTCAATAAATATTAAAATGCCTTGCTGAGTATTTATGATGGATACATCTGCCTGTGGATTCCTCACCTTTTGAATTACCCCCTGCGCCAGCATTCCACAAATTTGTTTTCCTAGCTCTGCCACGTCTATGAGGACCTCATAATAGCACGGCTCCGCTCGCCACTCCGTATGACGTCACCAGAGCCGTGAAAAGACCTTTCCGCGCCGTCGACGCGTAATGTTTTTTTCTGGGACTCTCCACATCTGCTTGTGGATTCCTCACCTTTTGAATTACCCCCTGCGCCAGCATTCCACGGAAATTCTTTTCCTAGCTCTCCCACGTCTACGAGGATGTCATAATAGCACGGTTCCACTCGCGACTCCGTATGACGTCACCGGAGCCATAAGAAGATCTTTCCGCGCCGTCGACGCGTAACGGTTTTTTTCTGGGACTCTCCATTTCTCTGAGATTACTTTGTTTCTTCACGTCTTCCTCGTGTTTCTGTAGAAATGGCTACTTTGAAGAAGTCGGGTTTCAAGCCCTGCAGGGAGTGTGGGGACCATATGTCTATTACAGACCCTCACGACGACTGCCTTTGGTGTCTTTCTTCGGACCACAACGTCGAAGGGTGTTCGTGTTGTCGAAAGATGAACCCAAAGGCGCTGAAGGAGCGTAAAGAAAAACTCTTCATGGCAAAGGCGAAAAAAGAGAGGAGGGGTCGTAAGCGCTCGAAGTCGTCGACCTCGCATACTTCTAAGTCTAAGAAGCATAAGAAGTCGAAGAGGAGACACGGTTCTCGACGTCGCTCTTCAAAGGGCAAGGCTTCGAGGTCGGCTTCACCTGTTCAGCGACTCCGAGAAAAGGACTTTGTTTCTCCGTCGCCTTCTCCTTCTCCGCAGGTGACTCCGATCCCCTCACCGACTCCGAGGGGTTCGCCGGCGTCCAGAGGCTCTTCGACACCCAGATGTTCTCCGGCACCCAGAGGTTCTCCGGCACCCAGAGAGTCTTCTCCTGTACCTGTGGCTTCGCCTGTGTGGATGCCAGTCTCACCGGCTCCGCAACCTCAGCCTCCATTTTGGCCTTGGATGGATCCAGACCAAGGAGGCTCGAATCTTTACCCTACTTTTCCAGGACCAGGAGCGGATCCCTCGCATTTCCTAAATGCGATGTTTGGCATGTTTGCCAGGGCATCCTACCCTTCTGGTGCGCCGTCTGGCCCCGTGGGTCTGCTTGCCTTTAATCTGGGTGTCCCCCAGCAGTATGCCCAGGCGCCTTTCGTGCCTTTTATGCCGACGGCTCCATCTTGGCAGTTTCCGGCGCCGAGGTTTTCGACTCCGAATCCTCAAACTCCGTCTGGTGTCGAGTCGGCGCCGTCTCGGATTCGTTCGGCGCCGCTGCCTGTTTTGGAAGGTCCTCCTTCGACGCCAGCGCCGTTGTCACCGGCGCAACGGCTGGCACCGCCGACGCCGATCCCGAAGCAGTATTCCAGGAGGGAAGCACAAAGGCTGCTAGAAGAGGATGAGTACCGGCAGGAGCAGGAGGAATGGGAGATACTCGACTCCGTGGACGAATTCGAAGGTTTGCACCAAAGGCTGTTCCCTCTCAGGATGTCGCCCCTTATCATGTGGTGATTAGGAAAGCTGCTGAGTTGTTGGATCTTCAGTTGCCTTCAGCTGAAGTAAAGTCAAATATATATTTTTTTTTTACATTTTTTTCTTTTAGTCCTCATACCCACTCCAATCTCAAAATAAGCACCTTCCACGTTACGATGACCCTGGTGCCTAGTATGTTGGAGTTTCTTCTTCAAGCAACAGACTAACAACAGTTGTTGTTTGTTGGGCCCCCATTTATGTGACTTACTTCCCCGGCCCGATGCTATGAGAAGGTGTAATCATTGAACCGGTGGTTTACTCTGTACAAAATAGATCCCATACTGTGCCCCCAGAGGTACCACCAGGTCCTCTCCTATCCACCTTCTCAAAGAAGGTCACTGAGCGCCTCCACTCCTGCCACGAGGGGATGGAGCTTTCAATCCATAATTGACAAATTTCCCTTCTTGCTATTAAAATTAGGTAAAACATTAAATGCCTTTGTTTTACATTAAGACACAAGGTTTTTAGGTCTTGCGGCCTTATCCCAAACATAATTAGTTCTGTGCTTACCTCCACTCTAGTGCCAATCACCTCAGAAATGGTCTTACCAACATCCAGCCAAAATGCTTCAACCTCTGGACAGGTAGCAAACATATGTATGTCGTCTGCGTCAGCTCTTCCACAACGCTTACACTTGGAATCACCATTTCTCTTAAATTTGGCCCATTTTTTTGGAGTCCAATATATTCTGTGAAGAGTAAAAAAGTGGTTCTTCCTTAAAGCAGCAGATTTAACTATCATGTAAAGTGTAGATATAGATACTTGCCATAACTCTTCCAACTCGACATCCGGCAAGCATCCTTCCCATGGCGAAGAGGGAGCTTTCACCCTTTCGTTGGCAGCCGCAAGTAGATGTGAATACCAGAATGCCACTTCCTTCTTTCTTGCCCGCGGATCTTGTAAGTCTATTTCCATTTGGTTAGAATTTTTACTTATCCCGTCTTGATTTTTCATCCATGATTTTATTTGGACTATTTTAAATCTGGAGATTTTCCCTTTGGTTTAATGTTTCAAATAGTCCCAACTCAAGTTGTGTTCTTCGTCTAACAAGTGCCCCCATCTGCTTACCCCACTCCATCTTAAGGGTTCTGCAAGGGAGTCTAACATAAATTCGGGAGTGCCAGGGGAATCCCAAATGTATGACCACGGGCTATAATATGGGATACCTACAGCCGACTGCTGTAGGTAAAGTCAAATATCTTGACTGAAGTGCTTAATACATCTTCTTCAGTTAGTGAGCCTCTACTGCCTTTCAATGAGGCGTTGACGGATCCTATCTTGGAGGTGTGGCAGAAGCCCTTATCTGCTCCTGCAGTTTCCAGATCAATTGCAAGGAGATATAGACCAGCTCCTGGTGATCCAGCTTTTCTTTCTGCCCACCCATCTCCTGAAAGCTTGATGGTTCAGGCTTCTTGCTCCAAGCAGTCGTCTGGGACCTTTCCTACCACCCCGGGAGATAGGGATTCAAAAAAGATGGAACAGTCGGCCAAGAAGGTGTTTTCCTCAGCAAGTATGGCGCTGAAGTCTACGAACGCCACTTGCTTACTTGGGAGGTACATTCATGCCCTTATGGACTCTGTAAAGCAATTGGCCCCTAAACTTCCTGAGGAAGATCGAGTTCATTTTCTTGAGGCTCTTTCGGATTCTCAAGCAGCTGCCCGACAGGTCATTCAGTCGGGTTTGGACACTGCAGACTTGGTTGCCCGGGTAAAGGGTTCTTCAATACTACGAGGAGACATGCCTGGCTCAGATCTTCAGGTTTTTCGCCAGATGTTCAGCTACTCTATTGGATCTGCCTTTCGATGGCTCAAGATTGTTTGGTACCAAAGTGGACTCTGCTCTGCAGCGTTTTAAAGACAGTAGGGCTACTGCAAGATCTTTGGGCCTGCAGTCTCAGCCTAGAGGGTATGGCTACAAGAGGTATTGAGGCTTTGGGAAGGCGGCTTCCTTTCGAGGCCGTCAGCAGCAACAACAGCAAAATCCTCTGTAAAGGTCGTACAGGGGAAAAAATAGAGGCCGTCTTCGAGGAGCCGCTCGGCAGCAGTCCTCCTCCTCCTCCTCCTCTTCTCCTGTCCCCCCCACTGGTACCACGGGAAAGCAGCTCTAGATCCCCCATCTTGGAGCATGTTGGTCCTGTAGGGGGTCGGGTGTCCCATTTTCTACAAGATTGGAAATTGGTTACCTCAGACAGTTGGGTTTTGAATCTTGTGGAAAATGGGTACGCCCTCCCTTTTCTAGAGTTTCCACCTCCTTGCCCTCCTCGCCAGGATTGGTGTTCAGAGGACCATTTACTACTCTTACAACAGGAGGTTCTTGTCTTGTTGCAGAAAGGGGCGATAGAGGTGGTTCTAGAGGTGGAAAGGGGTCAGGGATGTTACTCCCGTTATTTCCTGATTCCCAAGAAGGACGGTCGATTGAGGCCGATTCTGGACCTCAGGATTTTGAATTTTTACCTCAGGCAGGAAAAGTTAAAAATGTTGACCTTGGCTCAGGTTCTTCTAGCGCTGCAACAGGAGGACTGGATGGTGTCGATCGATTTGCAGGATGCGAATTTTCATCTTCCCATCCTGAAGTCGCATCGGAAGTATCTCCGTTTTATGGTAGGTTCGCAACACTACCAGTTTGCGGTCCTTCCGTTCGGTCTCACTTCCGCACCTCGGGTCTTCACAAAGGTGATGGCGGTGGCGGCAGCACATCTCAGAAGGTCAGGGGTTCCTGTTTTCCCTTATCTGGACGACTGGCTGCTGAAAGCCAAGTCTCCAGAGATGGTGTTGCGCCATTTGCATGCAACAACGCAATTGTCGTTCAACTTGGGTTTCTTGATAAATGTACCCAAATCTCACCTGGTGCCTTCTCAGCGCAGCCTGTTCATAGGGGCAATACTGGACACTACTGTGTGTCGAGCTTTTCCGCCTCCGCAGAGGATTCTCTACATATAGGAGATGGTTCCTTTGTTTCACGATGGAGTGGTTGTTCCAGTCCTGAAGGTCCTTCGCCTGCTCGGTCTGTTCGCTTCCTCATACTGTTGGTCAGCCATGCACGCTGGCACATGAGGGCACTCCAGTGGTGCCTCCACAGGCAGTGGTTTCAACACAACGGAGATCTCAGGGAGAACATCAGAATCTCCAGAGACACTGCAGCGGAGCTGTCTTGGTGGAGTGTACAGGGCAATCTGTCTCAAGGAAAGTCCTTTCAGCCTCCTCCACCTGTGGCCACAGTGATCACGGATGCCTCCACTCTAGGGTGGGGTGCTCATCTGGGGGATATGGAGGTCAAAGGTCTTTGGTTTCCAGAGGAAAGGTTGCTTCACATCAACCTTTTGGAATTGCGGGCAATACGTTTGGCTCTCAAGGCCTTCCTTCCTTCCCTTCGCGGTCAGTTGGTTCAGGTCCTGACGGACAACACCACCGCGATGTGGTACATCAACAAACAGGGAGGTGTAGGGTCGTATCGTCTCTGCAGAGAGGCTCTGCGACTCTGGTCCTGGGCTCAGGGCCATCAGATTTGTGTAATGGCAAATCATCTGGCCGGTGTGCTAAATGTACGTGCGGACAGTCTCAGTCTGCATTACTCGGCCGATCACGAGTGGCGGCTTCATCCGGAGGTGGTCCATCTCGTCTTCAAGACGTGGGGATTTCCTCGGTTGGACCTCTTTACCACTCGCGACAACGCGCACTGCCCGTCGTTCTGCACTCTCCAGTTTCTGATGCAGGGAGCGTTGGGGGACGCGTTTCAGTTGGATTGGAGTTCGCAGCTCCTTTACGCGTTTCCCCCCATACCCTTGATTCCTCGAGTTCTGAGGAAAATTCGCCAAGACCGGGCCCAAGTCATATTGATCGCCCCGGATTGGCCAAGAAGGGTGTGGTACACAGATCTACTTCACCTCTCATCGCACCCTCCGCTCCGTCTCCCTATCAGGGCAGACCTCCTCTCGCAGTCGCAGGGGCAGATTCTACACCCCCACCTCCAGAGCCTGCACCTTCATGCCTGGATATTGAACGGGGCAACCTGAGTTCTTTCTCTCTCCCACCGGATGTGGTGGATGTTATTTTATCATCCAGGAGACACTCCACCAAATCTATTTATTCCTCCAGGTGGTCCAAATTTGTGAAATGGTGTGGAGAGAGGTCTATTGATCCTTTGAAGGCTCGCTTGTCTGATGTGCTAAGTTTTTCTCTTTTTTTGGCCCAGCAGGGTTGTGCTGTGGCTACAGTTAAAGGATATTTGTCGGCTTTTCTTTGTTTGCCGGACCAGCCGTCTTTGTTTAAATCTCCGGTTGTTATGAGGTTCATTAAGGGTCTAACCAATAAGTTTCCTCCCACTCCCTTCATTATGCCTCAGTGGGATTTGAATCTTGTTCTTACATTTCTGATGGGTTCTCCTTTTGAGCCTCTTCATAGTTGCCCTTTGAGGCTTCTTTCTTTCAAGACGGTCTTTTTGATCGCTATTACCTCGGCCAGGAGGGTAAGTGAGGTTCAGGCTCTTAGTTCAAAACCTCAGTTTTTAACCATTCATGCAGAAAAGATGGTTCTCAGGACCAGGGCTGCTTTCCTGCCTAAGGTGGATACTCCTTTCCATTTAGGTCAGTCTGTTACCCTTCCTACCTTCTATCCTCCCCCTCACCCTTCCAAGGAGGAGGAGAGACTTAATCGCCTGGACCCTAAGAGGGCGGTCAGTTTTTACCTGGACAGGACCAGGGAACTGAGTCTGGATGATCAGCTCTTCGTGGGTTACATTGGACGAATGAAAGGAAAAGCTGTCTACAAACGAACACTCTCCAAGTGGATCATCTTGTGTATCAAGATCTGCTACGCCCTGGCCAAGAAGGAGCTGCCTGAAGGTATTCGAGCTCATTCCACCAGAGCTAAGTCATCTTCTGCTTTGGCTAGAGGTGTTCCTGTTGTTGATATTTGTAAGGCAGCAACTTGGGCCTCCCTCCATACCTTTGCGAAGCATTACTGTTTGGATTCTGAGGTTAGGAGGGACGGCCATTTTGCAAGTTCTGTTCTGCAAGATTTTTTGGTATATTCAGGTGGACACCCTCCTCCGGGAGAGGTACGGCTTGGGGATTCAATTCAAAAGGTGAGAATCCACAGGCAGATGTATCCATCAGAAGAGCAAGTTACTCACCTTCGGTAACGCTTTTTCTGGTGGATTCAGTATCTGCCTGTGGATTCCTCACTGACCCACCCGCCTCCCCGTTGTCCTCCTGTTTTTACCAATAAAGTTAAGCTGTTTGACATGGATGTTTTTAATATGTCATTTTCATGCTTACAGTTTGCTGCTAGGAAGTGCTCTGCTTATTGGCTTTTCCTTTCTATTTATGTATGTACTATGTGTATTTGTATATATATTATGTATACTGTGTATACTTGTGGAAATGTTGTTGGTCCGCCCATTTGCCTCAAGGGCACGGAAAAAATGGGTGGAACTGACGTCAGCACGCCGACGAGGTCTTCTTATGGCTCCGGTGACGTCATACGGAGTCGCGAGCGGAGCCGTGCTATTATGACGTCCTCGTCGACGTGGAAGAGCTAGGAAAAGATTTTCCGTGGAATGCTGGCGCAGGGGGTAATTCATAAGGTGAGGAATCCACAGGCAGATACTGTATCCACCAGAACAAGAGTTACCGAAGGTAAGTAACTTGTTCTTTTTGTGTATTTCTTTGGGTATTCATGAGAGTCCAAATGAAAAGGATCGGTTAGCATGATTTTCCTTTGTGAGTCAGGATTGTCATGTTCCAGTTTGCACACACATTTGTTAGCCTGTTAGGTTAGGGGTGCAGATGGTGCACTGTGGACTAGCAGGACTATAAGCTAACAGATCCGGAGGGTGTGCACAGAATCAGTACGGCCCAATCCTGACATTTACGTTGTCCAACAAATGTACAGTTTTACCGGAAAGGTACAAGCCGTACAACAGCACCCTCCACTACATGAGTCTCACCATCAGGAGGAAAGCCGAGAAATCCAGACAGGATCGCCTCCACCAATGGGGTCCTCCCCCGCCAATCTCGTTGTTCTCAGAGTCGGGGTACAGAATGAATTGCATGCAGGAGCACCTGTGAGCCAGATGGCAGTGTACAGAGCTCCCTGTTACTGTTGCTGCGGGCTCTGGTGGCCACCAGGCAGTCCCAGAGCCCACCACCACCTGAATTCCACCAGCGAGAGGAGATCCACGGCCGCAAGGTTGTAGTCTCGCCTCTGTCTGGATCTCCTCCACCATTAATTGCCGGTCCAAAGTGCAGGAGGCGGCATACACTGGAAGACCCACAGGCCCAATGGCAGTCTGTGCTTGTCCCTAATGCAGTCTGTGTGGGCTCAAGCCATGGCAAACTGTTGCTGCTGCTGGGGATGGACTCCAGTCAGATGGAGTTGGATGCAACAGGCATTAGTGGCAGATCTCTGGGATGGGGCCGGCTCAGTGTTAGACTGTGCCAGCCATTACTTACCTTCAGTAAAGTTATTTTTGGTAAATACATTATCCTATTGCAGATTTCTATCACCCTCCCTCCTCCACAATGTGCAGATGGTGTGATTAATAAGCTCCTAAGGCATGCAGGCATATTATGTGTTGTATTCTAGGCTCTTCTCCGCACGCCATGATGAGGAGATAGAGAAAATTGAGGAACTGAACTGAGTATGCCAACTGGCGCCAGATTTATGCTGGTGAAATATCTTCCAGAAGTGGACCTGCTTGGGCTGCATAGCTGGACTGCATATTCATTGCTGGGAAAAAATGTTTTCCGGACCAGTCTGAAGCCTTGAAGAAGTATTCATAAGTTGAGGGATCTGTAAGAAGAATATGTCTTCACCAGAAATATTGTTACTGAAGGTACCGTTTGGTGTACATTTATTGATTTAATTTTAGGGGTTACAAATCATCTTTGGCCTGCGATGGGCCACCTTGTAGAGGTAACAGTCTGTAAAAATAATTTGAATAAAAGTTTTATGTCATCGAATATATTTTCATACGCTTGCAGGTAATGCCACCTAAAGATGCAGTGTTCCAATCGGGTCATCTGCTAACTACAGCATTACCTGCTCCACCGTGGAGAAGCTGTGACTTTGATGCAAAGTTTTGGCTTCCAGAAATGGATCCCTCATTCCATCCTGTTCTATCATTGCCCTCAGGTGAGCCCTCAAGTTCACAGTTGTCATCAAAATGGCATGATTTTTTAATACAGATATCAGTATCAGGTTTTTGAAAGTGATACATACTGTCTTATCAACTGTATCAGAATGCTTTGGTTTGAAGAAACCGATAAATGTGATAGCCAATCAAACTGATTAGCTGTGGGAGTTCTTAAGTAGTTTGTGGAATGCCTTGTGGATAGAGGGAATCAACTTCTGCTGTCTTGAGCAGTAAGTCTTATATAAGGTAGAGCAACAAGAAAGTCTCAGTCTGAAGTATGTACTATACCATGTCACTTATGGTATTCTAAACCAGTGGTGATGGTTGATGTTCTATCATAGCTTTAAGTCTTTATTTGCATATTAGAACTTAGTGCTTTGGTTAAGAGTTGTCAGCAAGTAAAATAGGGTCTTAATGTGAAAACATCTGCTTCCCTGTGTCATTAATGGTCAGGAAATTGGGTTCTGCCCATATAAATTGGGGAAAGAGGCTGGGCAAAGTGAAATACAAATATAAACAAAGTGCCTCTCCCGCTAACTTAAGTAATTATTCAGAAAGACACAGATTGTCAACTTCAGTCATATCACACAAATTAATTGTAATTACGGATTAAATTACAAATCTCAACAACATTTTTGACTGTGTATAAAAAACATAGAACAGAGCACATACATCCAACATTGTTATAATCTTATGTATCATAAATAAAGATGCACCAAAAGTTCCCCCATCAAGCAGTGACAGTACGTGCTTCTACCACAAAAAGTGGGACGATACAGAGAAGCAAAATAACAAAACCGATTAAAACACTCTCCAAATTTTTTCAAACAGTCACCTTTCCAAAATATTGGGGGCCTCATTTGCAATATATTGCCGTAGGGCAGCGCCGCAAGCCTTCCTGCTGCGCTGCCCTATTGTAAAAAAAATGCCAGGAATGAGCTGTATCTATCCGAAACGGCGCATTCTTGTCCTCTTGCCCTACGCTGATGCTAAGTTGGCTGCCATGAGCCAACACAGGCACCCTTGCACCACTGTGCAAGGATGTCTGCGTTGTAGGGATGATTAGTTTTGTGCAGAAAGAGACACCTTCCTGCACAAAAATATTCAATGCACACATAGAGAAAGAGGAAAAAACGAGGAGAAATAATGCTATGTCTCCTTGTTGCGCCTCCCCTATGCCACCCCTGGTGAGACGTAGGCTTTTTGATGCATTCCCAGGTTTACAGTTTGTTGTAAATCTGGGAATGTGTTAAATGCCATGGGTATTACGTGGGAACATCCACTGTAATGCCCATGGCACGCCTCCCCATCGTAGTGTGAGGCAAAGCAGCGGCTTACGCTGCCTTGCCTCACTCCATATCTACAAGGCCATGAAAAGCGACGCAGGTTGGCTTTACGTGGCCTTGTAGATATGGCTAAGTCCTGTGCGCCACCAGAACGTCACAAAAAGTGTTGTTCCGGCGACGCACAGGGCTTGTAAAAGAGCCACAGAATTCATCATCGTGGGATTTAATTCATCCATGTGGGAAGATGATAATTGATCTCCCACTCAGATTACATATGGGCAAGGTGTGGACAACCATAATATGTGAGTGCTTGATTAAATCAGCATGTAGCCCTCCAAGACGCTTTTTGTAAAAGTTAAAAAGTCCAAATTCTTAGAACTCATCACCATTGTTGTGTTTCAACCTCTAACCCTAAGAGGTCTGCTCAGAACTTGGGTTGGTAAATGTACCTTGTAATGCAGTACAAAATACCTTTTAGCCAAGGGGGTTGGGGTGGTGGTGGGGGGAAATCATGCTAATTGAAATAGAAAAAAAATGGAAAATGTTTGAGCTTGCTTTTCTTGTAGAGAACCCAAAGTATAGCTATCATAGAGAGAGACATAACCTCTATTAGTCATGCAGGCTCTGAGAGACAATATGCATTTAAGTCGAAGCATACTTTCTACATCATACTTTCGAATAAATGGTCGACACTTTTTAAGGAACTGCTGTATATAAAAAACAGGAGGTAAGTGTGATCTCAGTGTTGTGCAGTTTAGGCATGCAGCAGTGAAACAGAGTCAACTGCTCACCTGTCTACTGGCAGCTATGCAGTCTAAACAGCTTGCTTGAGAAGGAAAAGGGAGACAAGCATTATTCCGAAGGGTAATTTTAAAACAGTGAATAATCAATAATCCAATATTACACCTGTTGCCTCCCTAGTGTCTTATCCTAATTTATCTTGCACGATTTGCTATCTAGGGCTGTGGAAAGGGCTCCTGTGAATTCTAGTTGCGTGTCATGTGACAGCATCATACTATGTACAGGTTCCTGGGAAATGTAGTTGTGTCATGTGATAACACGCCTCTGCTTATAATGTGGGCTTCTCTCTGGAAATTGTGGTCCCCTCATAAGCAGCCTTGCCAGGTACCATGCATCAGAGAGACTAACGCATTTTAGTGCTGGTGTCCGCATCATTGCACTAAAATGCATTAGTGGCGCTAGTGCCGCTGGGCCCACCCCACGAGGCGCTCTTAACAAAGCTGCATTTAAGCAGCCAGTGTGTTGAAATTGGTTTCTTAGGCAGAGCCAGCGCTGCTGCTTCTGAGAGCCTGCCTCGTCTCATAAAAATACAATACAATACAATATGCTGTAGCATCTGTGTTGTTAAATCGGGTACTGGTAAGTAGGTGCAAGCATGGCTTCTGAGTCTCTGAACGGACCAGTGGTTGGTTTCAGCGCGATGTCACAGGCGTGAGAAACATCAACAAATCTGGGCGACGCAATCTCTGCAGTCACATGGATCATGCTGAAGTTGCGCTGTTGTTGTATCTCTGTGACTTGCTTTCATTTTATAGATGGGCTGAAAAAACAACTAAGCAATAAGGAGCTCGTGGTGAAATAAAGCTGCGCTGTGCCGCTAAATCCACAAGAGCCGGTTCTCAGTGGCATATTTGTAGCACCCGGCCATGAAATTGATTCCGTTTTGCTGTTTTCGGCTGTGACTCAGCTCTGTCAGAGTACTCCTTAGGCGATAGAGACTGCCTCCCAACATGGCCCAAGTAGCAACATGATGATTCAGGTGATTTAGCACAGCTGTTGCACAGTGGCGTATCAATGGGCCCCGTGGGCCCCGCGGTGCGGGGGGGATCCACTGGCCTGAGAGCTCCTGACTGGGTCTGGAGCATGGGGGGGGAGGGGGGGGGGGAGCTCCATGTACTTTGCAGGGGAAACCCCTACAATTTCGTTATGCCACTGCTGTTGCATATTGATGCTATGCTCTACATAATTTTCCCCACTTTGGTAATGTTTCTTCCTAGGGGAATGGTTGCTAGTACATCTGTGTTTATCCCTGCTTTCGTAATTACAACATAGGCGCTGAAAGTAGGAGTGTGGGTAATGCTGCAAAATAATCCTGCTGGAGCTCAGTAGGTGTAGAAGAATAAAGATGCTTTAAATTCTGTTTATATCTAGTCACATTTGCTGCGCATTCAAAGACAAAAGTCACGTCAGGCCATGTCATGACAAAATACTGCTTTTTAGGTCGAGCATTCGAGACCTCTTGTATATACTTTAGTATATACTTATTATATACTTATATGTGTATGTACTTTGCGGGGTCTGGAGATCAGCCCTAGGATTTGTCTGCTTCCGCTTAGGGACTTTTTTTTTCTGTTCAACTACGTCTATTTAACTGTCTTGATAGAAAATGACCAGCAGAGGTCAGTAAAATACCAGAATTGCTTTATGCTGAGAGACTTTCTTTATTTTTCTGGCAACTGCCTCTATTTAACTTTCTTGATAGAAAACGACCAGTTGAGGTCAGTAAAATACCAGACTCACTTTTGCATTCTCTAGATTCCAGACCATAGAAATTGTCTTCCACGAGCACCCGTAGATAATAATATTTTTTTCAAATCTTGTATTTTCAGTAATATGACCACTGAAGGCCCTGATTTTATATTAAAAACAGAGCTTTGGACTATACCATTTCCTGCTGAAAGGCAATATTTCTCTCCATGTGTTCCCATACCTGGCGTGTCACGCAGTTTGGTGCTTACTTTCCCTCCATGTTAAAGAACAGTAGATGTTTCAGCACCCAGGCTAATGTGCTGCATAGCGAAATACATATAAGGTCCCAAAGGCGAGAGTGATTGCATTGCAAATGCTTGTTATCTTTTGGTGTTTACTTTTCTTTCTGACACTGAAAAGATAAGAGTATTTTCTTACGTGAACTATGCAATAATCTTGTTTGGTACAATGAGTGAGAAGGCAAAGGCTGTAAATATGCCAATTTTCCCTAACACACAACAAAATTTAAATACATGTAAATGAACTCTACAATCTTGTAAAAATATACCAGCGATTAGAAAAGCAAATTTTTGTAAATATGAAGTGTGATGGAAACACACATTTTAATAGGATCAAAACAAACCAGATTTCCACACATTATTGTTTGCTCGCTACATAGTTTTATCAGTAAAACTGTTTTTGCAAATTTAGTGGCCTTTACAATGGAAAACATGCTGCTTGTAACTGACAGTGCGCTAACACACCATGCTTTAGTAATATTTTTTTCCCTAACACACAACAAAATTTAAATACATGTAAATGAACTCTACAATCTTGTAAAAATATACCAGCGATTAGAAAAGCAAATTTTTTGTAAATATGAAGTGTGATGGAAACACACATTTTAATAGGATCAAAACAAACCAGATTTCCACACATTATTGTTTGCTCGCTACATAGTTTTATCAGTAAAACTGTTTTGCAAATTTAGTGGCCTTTACAATGGAAAACATGCTGCTTGTAACTGACAGTGCGCTAACACACCATGCTTTAGTAATATTTTTTTCACATTTCTTGACTTCATTGATTGGTTTTGCATGTGAAAAAGTGTCATTTTAAATGGCACACGTTTGGCAGTAGAATTTCACTCATAAGTACCTTGACTTGTGGAAATGTCACACATAGACAATCTGTAAACTTGACAGTTATGCATAAGAAAACAAATTATTGTTTATACATAAAAAATCAAGAGGCTGACCTAGTAAAAACTATATCAGCTGAAGAAGGCCAACTCTAAATTGCGGACATACTAGTTATGACTCAAATAGTTCATGTTTTCTGATTATCAGACAAAAATAAAATGAATTAAAGACATAGCTAGTTAATGGGCTCCGGGTTTCTTAATGTAAATGGTATTATATTTAAGAATGAGCTTTGAAAAGTGGGCACCAGAAAAGTAATATAGAAATTAAACCATTAATCAACTCCAAGTAGTATATAGGTAATATATATATATATAAGGGACACATCCAGTTCATAAATTCTGCAAGGTCGGATGACTATTAGGGGCACAACTACTCCAAATTTCGTACATTTCATTGAGTCCAGAGTTGATGGTGTTATATTTCAAAATGGAAATTACTTCTTTGTTCAACAGAAGTGTCAGGCCGGTTACTGGGAGTTGTGATAAGAAGTAAGTCAGCCAGTCAAAACCATCCTTATTCGGCAATAAGCCCTAAAAGCGTAAAACACTTCCATAAACAATATAATAATTTTAAAACATTTGATATAAAATACAAAAAAAATCATGAGACATAAATTAATTCCTGTAGAAGACATAAAATAGCAGTTATAAACAAGGCAATAACTCATATAGTTTCCTTAAGGCTAGAGCTTTCTTTAAAAAGTTTAAAATAACATACCAAGCCTCCTACGAGGACAATTTTTACAGGAACTCCAAGGCTGGTCGATGTTGTCTAACATTTATCCTACGTAAAATGGGTACAAGATAAACCAACCTCGAGTAGGAATATAATGGACAAAACATCATAAAATGAACAGCACTCTGAGACCATAAGTTGGTACATCGGCAAGGAGGTAAGACTCGAGACCAAGTACATTGCTCTAGAAAAAGGCAACTTTAAAATGAATTCAGGTTAACCTAAAATAAGTAAAAAAGGAGCGACTGGTCGGATACTCAAACCATAATAAGTAAGAAAAAGACAAGAAATCTTTCCATGATGCTTCCCTCTGGGATCTTTTTGGATAACATACATTACAGATCATTTGAGTTCGCAGGCTCAATATGGCTTCCAGAAGGGAAAGGGGACGGTGGACCAATGTCTTAATCTTTCGCTATGCATAGACAAGTACACAAAGGCCAAGGGCGGAAAGCTATACATGGCCTTCATGGACTTGTCAGCTGCGTTCGATTGTGTGTCCCATCAGAAGTTGTGGCCCATGATGGTGGAAATGGGGATCGATCTTCCAATCATTCATTTCATTTATCAGCTATACGCTAATGCCACGGCCTGTGTGAGATATGTCCGAAATGGAGAATGCACACGTGTGTTTAAAATAGAGAAGGGGGTTAGGCAGGGTTGCGTCCTCGCCCCGTTTCTCTTTTCCATCTATACTAACGGGGTGGAGGCGGCCCTGTCTGGCACAACTCTTGACGTCCCCAGATTTGATGACTCCCCCTTACCATTATTGGCCTACGCTGATGATGCAGTGTTACTAGCGAGGACAGGCGTAGCTCTTCAGAGTCTTTTAACTGCGTATGCTGCCTTTATGGCCTCGCTGGACCTCCGCGTTAATGAAGGTAAATCTTTTATCATTATAGCTGGAGCTACCCGAGGTGCAAAAGTGCCTCATTTTCATTTAGCCTCCCAAAAAATCGAAGTAGTTGACTCCTTCGCATACCTGGGCGTTCTGTTCGACAGCAAACAAACTTGGTCGAAATTGGTGGCTGCCAGAGCCCTGGGCATGGAAAGAAGCCTACTGGCGTTAAGAGGCTTTACTAAGAAGCTGGGGGCCAGCCCCGTGGACAGGATTAAAACCATTTATCTAGCCAAAACAAAGGCGGCGGTAACTTATGGGGCTGGAGTCTGGGGGATGGCTCATATCGAGCAATTGCAGAGAATGGAAGACACCATTTTTAAGTCTAGGGTCTCATTTCCACCTTCAGCATCTAATTTCATTTTACACCTTGAATTAGAACTCCCTTGTCTGATTGCATTAGGCTGGCACCGGTCCTACTGTGGCTCTCCATCTGGCGGAGGACGACGGTTAATTTAACCCAACGCATTATTGGTGATTGCCTCAGGTTGGAGGGTCGCAGTGGGATCGGTTGGCTCAGTTATGTGGAAGCTGAGCTAAGAGCCATCGGGCAGGAGGAGCTGTTTAAAGACCCAGCTTCCTGTAGGAACGTTTCTAAACAGAAACTGATTGATCGATACATGCAGAGGGCTGCTTTTATTCGCAGGGGAGGATCTGTCACCAACAGGCGCTTATCGCTTATGCCTTTGTTCCCCCTAGACCTGCGGGAGAGCATCACTATTTGTATCTCTCACGTATTACTATGGCTCAACACAGATTTATTCTGGTGCGTTTCCGTCTTAATTTTATCCCTCTGATGCTTGGGTTCCCAGAGAGGAAGTTCAAGCATGCTGACCTCATCCCGTGTCCGTGTGACAATGTCTCACCCCAAACTGATTTACATTTGGTATTGTTTTGCAAATTTTATTACAGAGAAAGAGAAGCTTTCATTTCACCCATTTTAAGACATCAAAACTTTAAACAATGTAGGGTGGCACTGCATTTTTGGAAGTCTTTACCTTATCCGTATATTTGTTTTTCAGTAGCATCTTTTTTGTGGGCTTGCATGAGAAAGAGAAAGTCGATGGGCACGCTATCTTGAATCACTGTAAAGGTTACCCAAAATCATGATTGTAAATTGTTTTATGGTTTTTTAATGGCTTGATATGATGAATTTGTGCTTTTATGATCTTTTTTTTAATAGATCGAATAAAGATTTTAAACGAAACGAGTTCGCATTCTTTGTGCTGATTTTCAGTGAAGTGCTTAACGAGTGACACTGTCATCACGGTAAAGCGAATTTGCGGTTTGTGTTGTCCAGTTCGTTTGCGGACTTCCTGGCAGGTCTAGCCAATGTACAGCTTGTTACAAGGAGAGATAATGCTATAAATCATGTTCCGAGTTTTGCAACTTTGTGCACTGCTCTAATTCCATTATATTCAAACACAATGCCTTCTATTATCTACAGAGACCTAGTGATCTCCCTAATGGCATTGCTGCTGTCAGAACCCCTTTTCCCGCCAAACTTCCAGTTTATTTTTGTAGTGTTATGTCTGGAACCTCAGTAATGTAGCATTATTTGTATAACCATTTTCTGGCGAGACAAAATGATATTAGTCTTGTTTCTTATATATGAAATTTATAAACACAGATTTAACTTTTTGGAAATGTAATATTTTCACTTTCTGGCTCTTTATTTGCCAGAGTTCCATTGCTGGCCTCTGATATTTGCAATTTGGATTAAGCTATGGTTATAAGTGTTGCTTTCAGCCTTTTCCCTGTCACGTCGTGATGTGGAAGGTTTTAGAATACTGTACCATTTCCTGTAGACAGATGTTTGGTCTGAAATGTTGTGTTTATGTTTATACATATTCACCCTTTACTAGTGGATTCTTTTATACCTTTTTAGAGTGGAACTGTAGATTCCGCAACATTAACTTTTTCATTGATCCACATGTTTCAGTGATCTCCCAACGCCAGACTGAGAACCCCCAGCAGTGAATGTTTAGCATTGCAGTTTTTCAATACAGCAACTGACATTGAATATAATAAACAAAACTTCCTAGATCAAACTTAGCCCAGCCACCTCATTATGTGACCCGAAGTCCAGCCAATCAGATGGAGGGGCTCCTTGCTGCACACTTCCTCAAAGGTTCCAACTGGCAGGTTTTCTACTGCATAGTATTAGGAAGCAGGGAATCCTCTGAGCTCTGCTCAGACTCTCTCCTGGTGAAATTTCAAACCACAGTCTTAACTTCCACTGAGCATATGGGTTATCAGCCTAAACATTTTAAAATCTAAAGTACTTTGTGTTGTTTCTTCTATCTAAACAATGGCAACATCCTCTCTGCCAAGGACTATGTTCAAACCTTGTTAGGACTGTGTGGCTAGGAAGGACTACACTAAAGACCCTCTTGTGAAGAGGATCTTTAGCGTAGACCCGTGGATGCTAAGTGTGATCTCGAAGGCTTGTCATTGGTTTACAATATCAGTTGCTGTATTGAAAAGTTGCTATGTTAAACATTCACTACTGGGGGCTTCCAGATTTTTCATCCTGCTCAAATCATAAAATTGTAACAGAAATGACTTTGATGGGACCTTTGTTGTAGTCCTATGTCTGATCCCTGGATCTGCCTCTTTCAATCCAAGCAAAAACCTAAGGTCGGGTGATATTTGTGGCAAATTCAGCAGCAAAACTCCAAAAGACTGAGAGGGCAGGCTGCTACACTTTCTAAATGCTGAATCTCCTGTGGCTTCATCTGAAGAAATCTCTTTAAAGACAAAGAAACTGAAGTTAGAAGTATTTACATCACAATATACACTTTCTGAGGTGGCTTCAGAGCCTTATTGAACTCTTTCAAAGAGACAGTCTGCCCCTTCTCTGAAGAGACAGACTTCTTTGTCTATCTAAAGTAGCACCACCTACCTCAAAAACCTCACCATCAAAGAGGAGGTCTGAAAAGAAAAGAACATTAAAGTGTTTCTCCTCCAGCTAAAGCAGTGTTACAAACTTTGCCACCTTTTAAATCATCACTAACAACAATATCGACGATCATGCTGTCAACAAAGCCTCCACATGAGGGTGCATCTCTAGAGCCTGTGTCACTGTTCACGAATACCTCATCATCAGTGGTTTAGTCTGCTTCAAAAATACCCTATGCAAAGGTTGAGACATCTTAAACTATTTCACAGTGAGCACTTGCGACACCGTTGGCAAGGACACCATTGACGAAGGAATCGTTGATGAAGCTACTGTCATCTAAAACTCTGACTACAGCACTATTGTCAATGAAAATATTGTTGTTTACAAAGGCATAATCAGTGATGGCTTCATCTGTTCCATTGTTGACAACGCAAGCAGTGATGATTATGACACAAATAAAAACTTCTTCGTCTGGTACCCAAGTGACTACCATTACCCCTCCCTTGCATCAAACACCTATAAGTTCTACGCTGCCATTGTTGTCCTTGATGTCTCCAGTTAGAATTACACAAAAGCAACCATTGAAGCCATTTGATGAATCATCATCAGTTTAGTCATGAAGAATGGGTTTCGGAGCAAGAATCTGATGATCATCAAGTATCTTCTGTTGAGAATAATGTACAATCAGATGGAGCCTCTCCAGCTGATGGACCACATGATCTGAATACGCAGTTTATTGTTGATAACTCAGATGATGAAGAGGAGCCATAGAGATATCAAGAAGCTACCTATTGTGGCCAGCTAAAGAGATTAATCTGAAAGAAACACGTTAGTTATAGATTCCTTACCTTAGAATTATCCCCAGGCGTCAGACTTGATCCGGAAAGTTTTTTCGACAGCAGTACCTCTGCGCGTCGGAAGGTGGTGTCGGTCGGCTCCGCGTCCGTCGTTGGCGTTGTGGTCGCCGAGATGACGTCGCGGCAGCTACTTAGACGCCGCCCTCGCGCACTGATGTCTGTTCTTTCTTTTTCCGCGCCAGCCAGCGCAGATCCGGAGAGAGCGGTACCTCCAGTCACTTTTTGACTGACTTTTTTGAGCGACTTTTGTCGACGTCTTTTTTGAGTCTACGACTCCTGGTGCACGAGGGATGCCTGGCTTCAAGGCCTGCAGTTCCTGCAACCGGCTGATGTTGGTTACGGATCCGCATCGCGTGTGCCTCTTTTGCCTGGAGCGCGACCACGACCCCAAGTCATGCTCCGACTGGCGGTCGATGGCACCGAAGGCTCAGCGGGAGCAGTCCCGAAAGCTGCTTGAGCGCCGGCAGTCGGCTCCGCGCCGTTCGAGGTCCCGGTCGCGAGGGAGGTCGAGGGACCGGTCGCGGAGCCATCACCACTCGTCCAAGTAATCGAAGTCTTCGCACTCGGGGTCGGGTAAGTCGAAGCACAAAAAGAAGTCGAAGAAGCATCGTCGCTCTTCGACTTCTCCCCGTCGGTCGGCTGACGCGACGAGGGATGCAGGCAGTGCCCCTCCTGCGGCTCCGCGCGTGGAGCCCGAGGAGTCGACTCCGAGTTTCCCCCCCTTCCCGGGACTCTGAGCGACTCCCGCCCAACTTCGTACATTTTACGAGGCGATGCATGTCATCTTCGGGCGACCCAAACCCCCCGGCGTGACTTCGGGCCCCGCGGACTCGGTTGGGGGGCCTAGGCCTTCTCCGCCGTCGGCTCCGGCACCGGCGCGGCAGGCCCCCAGTGGATCCAGGCCTGGATCCGGATCGGCACCGGTTGACCTTATTACACCTCCACCGGCGCCGCTTCCTCCGGCACCGCAACCGACGCCGGTCGTGTCCCCGGCCGGCGTCGACCCCGGCCTCCATCCCGAGGTGGACCTGGAGCCTCCACTTCCAAGAGCGCATTCCCTACCGCTCCCCCGGAAAGGGAATCCAAGAAGCTGGACCATCTTGGGAAGAAGATTTTCTCTTCCGCCAGCTTAGGACTGCGGTCGATAAACACTGCATGTCTCTTGGGGCGTTATTCCCACTCTGTGTGGGACTCGGTTGCGCAAGTGCTGCCTCAGTGTCCGGAGGAGGCCCGGACAGTGCTCTCCCAGGCTATTGCCGCCAGGAGGGATGCGGCGAAGTTTACCATCCATTGTGGGCTGGATACCGCCGACTCTCTGGGCAGGACAATTACAACGTCAAGTAGCCCTTCGTCGCTACGCCTGGATGAGATCGACTGGCTTTTCGGGGGATGTCCAGAACACCTTGATGGACATGCCTTTTGATGGCAGTCGCCTTTTTGGCGACAAAGCGGACAACGCTCTAGAGCTTTTCAAGGACTCACGGGCTACGGCCAAGTCCTTGGGCCTCTCCAGCGGCCATGCGCAGTGTGCTTTTCGCCCCTTTCGTGGCTACAGAAGGGGTGCCCCACTACGTCCCGCCCAGAGCCACAGGCCACAGCAAGTTACCCAACCTTTGCGGGGCCGGGGACGTGGGAACCAACGCCGTGGTTCAGGGGGCCAGCAGGCGGGCCAGTCCACCAACCCCCCCTCTGCAGCAGCCTCCAAACCTTCCTAGTCTGACTTTTCAGGCCCATCAAACACCAGTGGGCGGCAGGATACGCCATCACCTCCCCCACTGGCGCACCATCACGTCGGACAGGTGGGTTTTGCAAATAGTCCGAAGGGGCTACTCCCTCCCCTTCGAGGCTACCCCTCCAGCCATGCCACCTCAATACCACCTGGGCCTTCTCCAACAGGATGTTTCGGCTCTCTTGGCCAAGGGAGCCATCGAGCGCGTTCCTGCCCCAGAAGTAGGCCGTGGTTGTTATTCCCACTACTTTCTGGTGCCCAAGAAGGACAAGGGCCTGCGTCCTATCTTGGATCTCAGGAACGTCAACCACTTCCTCCGGAAGGAGAAGTTCAAGATGTTGACGCTCGCTCAGGTCTTGTCTGCCCTCGACCCTGGAGACTGGATGGTAGCGTTGGACTTGCAGGACGCTTATTTTCACATTCCCGTCCTGCCGGCCCACCGGCGTTACCTGCGGTTCACGGTAGACCACGAGCATTTTCAGTTTACCGTGCTCCCCTTCGGCCTTACCAGCGCCCCTCGGGTGTTCACGAAAGTGATGGCGCTGGTCGCAGCTCATCTGCGCAGATCAGGGGTTCCAGTCTTCCCCTATCTCGCCGACTGGCTGTTGAAGGCGGGCTCCCCCCAGGCTGTCGTCTCCCACCTCCAGACTACGGCCGACCTCCTGCATTCGCTGGGGTTCTCCATCAATGTGCCGAAGTCGCACCTGATTCCCTCTCAGAAGCTCCTCTTCATCGTAGCGGTTCTGGACACAACCCGGTTTCGGGTTTATCCTCCCGAACAGCGAGTCCGGGATATTCGGGCTATGATTCCGATCTTTCAGCCTCTATCCCGGGTTTCGGTCCGGATGACCCTGAGGCTGCTGGGCCTCATGGCCTCCTGCATCCTGTTGGTCGATTATGCCAGGTGGCATATGCGGGCTCTGCAGTGGGACCTGAAGTTCCAGTGGGCGTAGCATCAGGGGAATCTGTCCGATTGCGTCCAGATCTCGGAGGGCACTGCTAGACAGTTGCAGTGGTGGCTTACGAACCAGGATTGGGTCAACGGCAGATCCCTCTCCCTTCCCCAACCAGATCACACAGTGGTGACAGACGCATCCCTTCTGGGATGGGGCGGCCACGTGGGAGAGGCGGAGATCAGAGGACTCTGGTCTCCGGCGGAGTCCGGGCTCCATATCAACCTTCTGGAGCTCAGGGCGATTCGTCTTGCACTCAAAGCATTCCTTCCCTCTGTCAGGGGAAGAGTAGTGCAGGTGTTCATGGACAACACCACCGCCATGTGGTACTGCAACAAACAGGGCGGGGTGGGGTCGTGGACCCTATGGCAGGAGGCCCTCCGCCTCTGGACATGGCTGGAACATCAAGGCATTTGGGAATGACAAACATCGCGCAGTGGATGAGGAGTAACTTTCTTCAGTGCAATGTGGGAAAGATGGAGATTATGCTTTTTGGGGAGGCTCAACTTCTGTGGACCCCCAATTGGTGGCCCACAGATTTGGGTACCGCCCCGCCCCTAAGTCCTGTGTAAAAAACCTGGGTGTTCGTCTGCAGCAGACCCTTACCATGAAGGAGCACGCTGCACAGACAGCTGGCTCCTGTTTCCATGTGTTGGGCTTACTGCGTCGCATCCTTCCCTTGCTTCCTGATTCATCCAGGAAGACGCTAACTCCAGGCGCTTATTCTAAGTCGCCTGGATTATTGCAACAGCCTATTGTTGGAGTGCTAACGAGGCTGCTCTTAATAGATTGCAGGTTGTTCAGAACACGGCAGCCACGTTTGATCCTGAACGCCCCACCCAGGACAGCCTCTCGGCCTTTGCTCTTTAAGCTTCACTGGCTCCTATACGAGAACGAGTACAGTTTAAAATCTGCTGCACCATACACAGGGCCTTGTCCAATTCTGGCCCTAGCTATCTTGCAGATACATTTATTCCCTATATACCTCAGCGGTCCCTCCGTTCAGGATTTCAATCCCTCCTTGCACTGCCTAGAATCAAACGGTCCAGACAAGGTGGGAAGTCTCTTTCTTATTTAGGTCCCTGCTATTGGAATAAGCTTCCTGTGCAGCTTAGACAGTGCACGGAATATTCCCTCTTTAGGAAACAGCTCAAGACTTTTCTTTTCCGCTTCTGATTTTTTTAGCAGTGAGCTCTTCTCAGGTGCCCTGTCCTGAGCGCAGAGATACCCCTTCGGGGGTCGATTCTGGCGCTTTACAAATTAATAAATAAATAAATATATCCCTGGTGGTTCAACACCTGGCAGGTTCCCTGAACGCCAGGGCGTATGAACTCAGCTGCAGGTGCATGATGGAGCACGAATGGCTTCTTCACTCAGAGGTGGTGCAAGGTCTCTTTCGACAGTGGGGAGAGCCTTGGTTTGATCTATTAACCACCGAAGAGAACGCGCAATGTCAGCAATTCTGCGCGTTGGAATTTCCAAGACGGCACTCGCTAGGCGACGCCTTTCGTCGCGAGTGGAGTTGCGGTCTGTTGTACGCCTTTCCGCCTATACCACTTCTGCCCAGAGTGCTGAAGAAGATCAGGCGCGACCGGGCCCAAGTCATCCTTGTGGCTCCGGATTGGGCACGAAGAGTATGGTATCCCGAGCTGCTCAACATGGCCATCGATCCTCCGACCAGACTGCCTCTTCGGGAGGATCTTCTGTCGCAGCAGGTGGGGACGGTCCTCCACCCGAACCTGTCCAGCCTCCACCTCCTTGCGTGGAGATTGAGTGGCGGCAGTTGACGTCTTTTGACCTGCCTCCTGAAGTTTGTGATGTAATCTTGGCAGCCAGGCGTCCCTCCACTAAGACGGTATACGCCTGCCGGTGGAACAAGTTTGTGGCATGGTGCACAGCAAAGGTTATGGATCCCCTTTCTGCCCCTCTTTCTGAGGTTCTCTTGTTTCTTCTTTCCTTAGCCCAGCAGGGCTCTGCTCTGGGCACTATCAAGGGCTATCTTTCAGCCATCTCTGCCTTCCTTCGGCTTCCAGATCAGCCTTCTCTTTTCAAGTCTCCGGTTGTTAATCGTTTCTTGAAAGGCATAACTCATCTCTTTCCTCCTATTCCCTTTGTTATGCCTCAGTGGGACTTGAATCTAGTCTTAACTTTTTTAATGTGTGCTCCCTTTGAGCCGCTTCACAACTGTCCTTTGCGGCTTCTGACGCTAAAGACTGCATTCCTGGTAACCATCACCTCTGCCAGAAGAGTGAGTGAGCTCCAAGCCCTTTCCTCCAAACCTCCTTTCCTGACTGTCCATCCGGACAAGGTGGTTCTCAGGACTCGTCCCTCCTTCCATCCCAACGTTGTCACTGCCTTTCACATCGGGCAGACCATCACTTTGCCCACCTTCTTTCCGCCTCCGCATCCTTCGAAAGAGGAGGAGAGGCTCCACCGTCTGGACCCAAAACGTGCGCTTTCTTTCTATCTGGATCGCAGAAAACAGTTCCGGGTGGATGACCAACTCTTTGTTGGCTACGTGGGCGCCAAGAAAGGTCGGGCCGTACAGAAGCGAACCATCTCTCGATGGGTTATTTTGTGTATTAAGGCATGCTATTCTCTGGCTAAAAAGGAGCCTCCAGTGGGGCTACGCGCCCATTCCACCAGGGCGACAGCAGCCACTACTGCTTTGGGACGAGGAGTTCCTCTGAATGACATCTGTCAGACAGCTACATGGGCATCACTGCTCACGTTTACGAAACACTACTGTCTGGACAGCCAGATCCGGAGAGACGGCTTCTTTGGCCGTTCTGTTCGACAGGACCTGCTGGTGTGATATTGGTTCGCAGACCCACCTCCGGGGTTGGTATTGCTGGGGTATCTATTCTAAGGTAAGGAATCTATAACTAACGTGTTTCTTTCAGATGAACAAGTTACTTACCTTCGGTAATGATATATCTGTAAGAAACATTAGTTAGTTATAGATTCCTTACCGCTCCACCCATCTTCCCCGTTCTGCGAACTGATTTCTAGGGATAAGGTTATACTTTCAGGGCCCTAGTTTTGTGCACCAGTGGTCAGTGTCTTGCATGGCTTTGTGTTTCTGGCGCGGAAAGTCGTGTACAGAACTGACGTCAGCCGCGCGAGGGCGGCGTCTAAGTAGCATCCTTGATGTCATCTCGGCGACCACGACTCCAGCGACGGACGCGGAGCCGACCGACGCCACCTTCCGACGCGCAGAGGTACTGCTGACGGAAAAACTTTCCGGATCCAGTCTGACGCCTGGGGGTAATTCTAAGGTAAGGAATCTATAACTAAGTAATGTTTCTTACAGATATATCGTTACCGAAGGTAAGTAACTTGTTCTTCTCCCACAGTCGCCCCACATAAAGATGGTCTATGGACTTTTTGCACTTAATTAAACATATGATGGAGGATTTGTACCAGCTGACTATCTCTAACAAAGCACCAACCAACTCCATCACAAACATTAGTGGCCAGCACATTGAGACCCTCACGGGTGATCTATTGCGCTTTATAAATCCTTGATTGATTGTTGTCTGATGCCGCAACCCATAGCACCTCCAAGACCACAAGATGTGCCACTTCCTAAAATTGTAGCC